>JADMNL010000022.1:594025000-596425000 GCA_016271365.2 Neoceratodus forsteri | reverse complement strand
CACTTAAATTTATGGTGATATACAAATCCGGAAAAGAGCATGTCAGTGCTGATTTTCTGTCAAGATATGGATTAGGAATTGAGAATTCGGAAGGTTGAAAAAAAGTGAGAGTTTAAACTTCAATGTTTGCCACACTGCACATGCACTGAACTGTAAAGGTTATAAGCTAATGTTAGAAGAGTATTAATAGAACATTTTAGAAACCTGTTTCTGAAACAGGTTCCCTCTTAAAGAGGGGGATATATGACAGGGTTGAATAAGACCCTGTCCCATTTGTTACACAGAAAGAGTTAAACGCAAGGATCTGTTCTGTCCTCTCCTTTTCTGTCTGATTGGCCAACCAAATGTTCTCATGAGACCTAGGGAATGATCACTCAGACAGTCTCGCGATTTTCCGCTTCTTGCTATCTCTCTGCCTTCACTTGCTGTTTCTGTCTTTTCTTTCCCCCTGTGTATTTGTGTTTATAAAATTATATGTGAATTTTTGTTTGAAACTGTATGTGATACTGGGATCCTTTAGTTTGAAACTGAATATAGTTATACTGTTGAAATGATTGCAAAAAGCTATTTGGAATTTAGGGGGTTAACCTTGATATACAGCACAAACTCTTTTGCAGAGTTGTCAACAAGAGGCCAGTTCTGGGTCATCATGTTCTATTTTGTTGCACCTGTAAGGAAAGAAACTTACAAAGGTCTGGTCTCTTAACGAGCTCAGGATGCAGAAATAAGAGCAGCAATGCTTTTGCTAGAGTGAGAGAGACTGAGAAACTGAAATTTGGGATTAAAGATTCTAATCCCTCAGATGAAGGACTTTGTTTTCTGTGTTTGTACCGCCTTTGTAAATAGTTGAATAATTTTCATTTTTATGCTGCTGTCATTGATAATAGTAAAACATTACTTGGAAATTTTACAACTCCTCCTGGTTTTCCTATGCTTCCTGACCTATGCCTCAATGACAGGGAAGAGTATTGGTCTACTACACCGAACTGCAGCAAGCTGCTAAACATACAGCTTGCGTCTGACTCCCCTCAGGGCAAGTGATAAACAAGCATCAAGAGATTGCTACTGCGTTCCAACTATATTATGCAGACTTGTACTCCTCCAAAATAGACAATAACCTTCCTATCTCAGGGGACTTCCTGAAAGGGCTTGAACATCCCAAAATTACAGGACCCCAAACCTCTGCCCTACAGGGCCCTATCACGTTACATCAAGACCATGCAACTTTAAGAGCACTGCCCAAATGAAAGACTCCCAGCCTGCACGGATTCCCAGCACAGTTCTATCAAACTCTCCTCATCTCCATGAACTACCATCTCATGCCATACAATCAGAGGCATAAGCAAATGGGGCTCTACCACACTCCATGTATGAAGCTCTGATCACTCTGGTGCCTAAACCAGGAAAAGAAACAGGCAGTTTCTATGGCTGTGCGAATACCTTTTTTCCAAATATTCGGTATTCGGCAGCCAAATATTCGGGTATTCGGTATTTGGGAAATTATTCAGCCCTTTAAAAAAAAAAAGGCTGGCCCAGTGGTTCTGAAAGTTGAGGTGCTGGACGCCACACTTCGCGCCACACCAGTGACCTGGGTTCAGGAACGGACTCGGAACATTGGAGGCTGGCAGGGGAAGGAGAGGATTGAGCGTCTGTAGGACTGCTCTCTTCTCCTGGGGTGGATTGTGGGGTAGCCTCACTCTGTAGCATCTCCCGGTGGAGACTGAGAGCACTACATGAGCGGCGCATTAGAGGGCAACAGGGAAAATATGAAAATGGCACTCATGCCATCCGAATGATGGCAGCCCCACCTCCCTGCACTGCTCAGCCGGGATGCCTCCGACACTGCATCTCCACACCCCGTGCAGTTGCAAGGGAGTGCCCATGTGCACTCTGGTCTCCCCGCCCTATAGCCCTAATGGCAGGGGGTTCCCCCGATGAAGGGATACGTCTGGGACAACTGAGGCGATGGAGCAGCAGAATGGCTGACTGGGGGAAGCAGCAATGTGAGAATGGCCACCCGAAGGACAGGACAACTGAGTGCGGTGAGGAGGAAGGTAAAAAGGAAAAAAAAGAAACAGCCCTTCCCTCCTTTCTCAGCCCAACCACATAAAATCAATGTAACCCTATCCCCCCACCTTGTGTGAAAAGCACAGTCCCACCCTCTTCCCCCCAGCACCCACAAGTTGTTTTTTTGTTTTGTTTAATACCTTTAATAAAACTAGATCCCCCGATGGGTGACCAGCTCAAACTACCCGCCTCCATGGCTGGCCACCATCAAAAGGTAAAGAGTTATTTGTGCTTAAAAAAACATAAATTATGTCCCCACGTTCGGGCACTGCACCTGACCCTACTTCCATCCACCAACACCCAATTCTAGATATAAAGCAAGAAGGTGACCGGCACAATCCTCCCTTCTCCACAGCCGGCAGCCTTCTCATGAATGAAGGTGCTGGCGTGCTTGCTACAGTAAAACCAGCTGATCACAAGCTGGTCACCCATCAGGGGATCTAGTTTTATTAAAAGTATTTAAAAAAAAAAATGTGTGGGTGCTGCGGGGAGGAGGGTGGGATTGTGCTTTTGATGGAGGTTGGGGGATGGGGGTTGCATTTTACCATGTTAGGCTAAGAGAGGAGGGAGGGAGGGGGCTGTTTATTTTTCCTTTTTGTAGGTGGCAGAATAATTTCCCAAACATGAATAGTGCCCTATTCGGGAAGAGTTGCCGAATATTTGGGAGCCTTACAATTCATGGTATTGGGGAAATAATATTCGGCCAATGCACAGCCCCAGTAGTTTTTAACTATCGTCCAATCTCCCTGTTGAACATTGATGCCAAAATTCTGACATAAGTTCGCTCACAGAGCTAGAGAATATTATCCCACAGATCATAACCAGCATCAGACGGGATTTGTAAAAAGGCAGAACAGCAATGGATATATCAGACAGTGTAAGGAAACTCCAAACACCTGGGCTCCCGCTTGAAAAGCTAAGTCTCGGTTTAGCTTTTAACAGCAAAACAACATTCCTCATGCCACAACTACTGTATTTTAATTTGAAAAAGTATGAAATATGGAAATACGGAGGATGCAGGAGTGCTCAGTTGCTGAAAAGGTGTGTGGCGCACCACTCGCTTCAATGCTCTGTACTGGGCGTGGTGTTGTCGCCGCACCTTTCAACAAATGGAGTGCCCCTGCATCCTCCATACTTCTGGATTTCAGATTTCACTAAGTACAGCAAGTTATGTACCAGAAAATGCCACTTGCTGTTAAAAGCTAAACCAGAGGGTGAGCTTTTTGGGTGTGGGAGCCCAGGATGTCTGGAGTTTTCCTTTAATGTCATCTGGATGAATTCTCATGGCCACACCACCACTCTTCTTATGAGTGTAGACACAGAGAAGGTATTTGACTCCATTGTGTGCAAGGGTGTAGGTAGGCATACTCACTGTACACATTTGTATGCAGTTTTGCTGAGTACCTGTCCCAAACTATATGTCTTTTTGTCACTATTACCATTCTAATCTGAAGTATTAGAATTAGTGTAGGCCACTGAATAGTCTCTGTATCTGATTCAGCTTCTACTGTTTATAACACAGATATGTGTACACCCTGTTTAGAGATTAGATAAGTCATCTGACAACAATCTAACTTGTTTTGTAATGGGGGCAGCAGCTGGAGAGGATGTGTATATTTTTTAAATGAGAGAAGCAGCTGGAAAGAGTATGCACAAAATGGAAATTTCCGGCTACACCCCTGGTTGACTGGATCTACCTCTACCAAGCTATGCAAGCCATGGGAACTGGGCCTACATTTATTAGCTGGGTATACCCAATTTACTCCAACCTTTCAGCTTGCATCTTAGCCAATGACCACATATCTACTCAAATGAGCTCGAGCAGGAGACCTGGGAAGGGATGCCTCCTTCCCCCTTCTGTCCCTCACTGCAATGGAGCCACTGTTCAGCAAAATTCAGCAAGCTCTAGTAGTTCAGGACATCACCTGTGGAGTTACCCAGCTCAAACACCTGCATATGCGGATGATCTATTAGTAGCCATTAGCAACCCCGGACTGGATTCACAAGGCCCCTGAAAATCACTCAGCTGCAGGAAAAACCTGGCACAAGTGGGTTGCCACTTTCGGAGCCACAGTTTGTCCCACAGCTGAGGTATTCACAAAGGTGGTGCCAGCTTATAACTGGCTTTACAATTTACAGCAGCTTGTGGGTGTTTTTTTCCCTGCAGCTGCACAAAATGTAACACCCCGTGGGACCAGGCATAACATCTCGTGCAGCTGCAGCAGACTGTGAATACAAATCTCCGCAGCTGCAGAGATTTCGGTCCACAACTGGAGTTGCGGAATGGGACTTAGTCCCATGACTTTCTGTGACTTCGGCTCCCTATCTCCTCCCTACCTGCCATACTTGCAATCCTGAACTCCTTGAGACAAGCACCCACTCTAAATGTGAACTGGGACAAAATGGCACTGCTCCCACTAAACAAGTGCACTCAGGAAGGGACAGTTCAACATTTAGGTCTCCGATGGGTGCCTCAATTCATCACTTATTTAGGTATCACATTACCATCAGACCTAAAAACCCTGGTAGAGTTCAACTTGAACCCCCTAATTTCTGCCCTGGAAGCAGACTTCAGTAGGTGAAAAAAGCTCCACTTCACCTCTGAGGACAAGATAGCGGCCTACAATATGAGGGCCTTCCTGAAAATCCTTTTACCTTAAAAGCTTGCCCATTCCCAACCCATAAGCCAAATTTCCGAAACTTGAAAGCCTGTCTGCATCTTTGTTTTGGAAAGGCAAGAAACCCAGATTAAGTGCATGAAACCTGAGTGCCCCTGATCATCAATGAGAATGAGCCTTACCATGGCTCTGGACATGCCACTAAACTTCTGATGTCCACAGAATCTCTACTGGCTCTACGCCTCCAAACTGTGAGCCCCATTATGGCTTACCTTGGAAGCAGGCCCACAGGGCCACCCACCATGGCATTCTAAAAAGGGCAGAACCATGGGGCAGGAAAACTAATGGACTTCCTCTATAAGCACCTTTGTTAAATAGACTTAAATCTCACAAATGGACATCTAACCACTTGGAGAAGTGGAAGCCACTGTGGCTTAATCTTCACCTAACCATAGATAATAAAATGGTCAACTAAACATCATGTGCAGATAAAGACGTTCTTATAATGGGGCACTTAATGGGCCACTCTTTTCAAGGAGATGGACTCCTTTCAAAACAAAGCCAACAAACACAATCTCCTGCACTCAGATTTTTGGTGCTACCTCCAGATCCCGACATGCTGTCCACAAAGGGGTTCCACCAGAAGGGAGGCAGTCAACAGTACTCACCCATCTAATCTCTCTAGATGGGCCACAAACCCCCTTAGGCTGCAAGGGAGAATATACAGCTTCTTACTGGAGCCACACTGCCCTACCCTACACAAACAAAAGATAGACTAATAAGGTAAGTTATAGACCACCATCCCAGACAACATCTGGGAATCCATGCTCAAAAAAGCACACACTAATTTTAGAGATATCCAGTATCAACTAATACAGAAAAAGATCCTCCATCACTGGTACCATACCACAGAGATTTTCTGCAAGATGGGTTTTATGTCTACAGACATACGCTGGAGATACTGTCAAAGCTTGGGGTCCTTGCTCCCTATCTTATGGTCCTGCTCCTCACTCAACCCATTCTGGTCCTGTACATTGAACTTCTGTTCTTCGGTGACAGGGGTACATGTCCCAGATGATACTACCTTTTGAATCATAGGTGGCCCCAATGAGCAGTACATATTATGAAAGAACAGCACAGTGTCACCACTACAATAAGGTGCAGTAATTTACTGAAGAACAAAAGTTAATTAATAAAGTCAACTTACAAAAGTGCCATGTTGAGATATAAAGATGCCAGACCAGCTCAACAAAAGGCCCAGCTGGTTTCATGCATCCACGCTTTATCAGCCCCCATCAAGCACCAGACCTTGTCACAAAGACAGAAACTCTGACTCCTCCCAGCTGCCCAGGAAGCCAAACTGCAGATTCTCTTCAAATGCAGATTGGACATCCCACCTTCCCTCTCAGAATGGCTCTCCTTTCCCTGCAAGTTATTGGTATATGAACGTCTGACACATCTGGCCAAAGATAATCTGAACACAGATTCCATAATATCTGGGACCCTTTTCTTCAGACTATGAAGATATCATCTATCTGCTTATCACTCCATATAATCCTTTGCTTCAGTTATCACCTGTTAGCTGTACTGGTTCTGTTTTACTGCTCAATCTGCTAATATTATATCCACATTCAGGGTTAAATATAACGAAAGGGCAAGATACCCATTTGGTTCAGTGGTACAATCAACAAACTCATTAGACAACATAGGAAAGCCTTTTACAAATATGAGAACAATCCCTCTGTTATGAATGCTGTGGAATATAAAAAGTAATGCAAAGCATGCAAGATATCTATAAAGAAATCAAAGCAAGATTGTGGGATGCAGTTAGCAACAGTTTCGAAGGACAATAAAAACGCATTCTTTAGTTATATCAATAACACAAGAAACGGTCATTCAGTATCTAAACCTTGTGGTAAAGAATTAATCCATTCCAAACACTGCCCACAGACCTATGCCTGCCCTTTCTCCCCTACCGCCACTATCCTACTTCCACCCCTGTCTCCCCTCCCATTACCCACTACACTCCCTCCCAACCCTCTGTCCTCCCTCTCATCTCACAATTCTCTGCTTAATAATGTTAAATCCTGACAGCATCCTTCCTTTCTCAATTCTGCACTCCTGTGACAATGTCATGTTCCTGACAGTATCCCTCTCCGCCCTTCCCCCGTGTACCTCAAGTCCCGAAACCTACTGCACTTCTTACTGAAACCTGAATGTAAACATTTAACAAGACTGTAACTCTTGCTGTAACCTGAACTGTTAACTCTTCACCTGTCTGTAACTTTTATAAATGACTGTACCCAACTCCAAGTATCATGTAGTCTACTTATCTTGTATTTAGTTCTTTGTTGTGTTGTCTTTACTCTGATGTGGAACCTTTATAAAAGAGTCTTTGACTCAAAGGTACTTTAATCCGAGACTTGAATAAATAAAATAAATAAAAAAGAAATAAAATAGGAAAAAGGTAAGACAACAGTATCTAATAGTTACTTTGCTAGCATAGAAAAACCCAAGACAGTTTTCACAACCAATCAATGGGAAAGATTGTGTGCGGGACTACCAAATAATTTGCACACAACTGAAGAAAAGGATGTTGTTAATAGACTAGACAAATTAGATATAAACAAATCACCAGGCCCAGATAACTTACATCCTGCCTTGGTAAAAAAGCTAGCTGATGTCTTGGCAGGGCCATTGACCGATATCCTAACTACTTCACTTGCTGAGGGTACTGCTGTCCAAGCATTGAAAAAGGCAACTATAACCCTGATACCCAAAAAAGGATCAAAATGTGATTGTAAGAATTTTAAGGCTTATCAGTCTGACTTCAATCACTAGTAAGTTAACTGAGGGTATAGTAAAAGACCTGATATGTGAACATACAGTCAGTAAGGGTATTTTGGATATCAACCAGCTTGGATTTCAAACTGGTCAGTCTTGTCAGACCAATTTGTTACATTTATTTAATCCAGTGAGCAGTGCTCTGGACATGGGTTTCCCAGTTGATGTCCTATATTTAGATTTTTCTAAAGAATTTGATACCCTGCCTCATAATGGACTACAAAATTTGCTGATGATGTCAAGACTCGTAGCATAGTGAACGACAACCAGTCTATCCATCAGTTTCAATCTGAAATAAACAAAGTAGGGGACCGGCAACACAAAACCAACTTACCCCCCAACTTAGACAAGTGTAAGATCATGCATATACATCACAAGAATAAAAAGGCCAAATACTATCTTTATGGCAGATCTATTCCGGTTTCTAATATGGAAAGAAATTTGGGAATGCTGATCGCAGGCAACGTATCTTCTTCGGAACACTGTAGGGCTGCAGCTAGCAAGGCAAATAAGATCATGGGGTGCATCTATAGGAATATTAAAAGTAGAGACAGCAGAGCTGTGGTTCCATTGTATTCGTCTTTTGTGCGGCTGCACCTGGAGTATTGTGTCCAGTTCTGGGCACTGCATAAGATCGGGGACATCAAGCTGATTGAGAATGTGAAGAGAGAAGGGCAACTAAAAATATAAAGCAACTCAGGGATGTTGAGTATGGTGACAGGATAAGACATCTTGGTCAGTATAGTCTGGAATATAGGAGGCTGAGGGGCGACTTGTGTTTGATTTATAGAGTTCTGAAAAACAAAGACTTACAGGAATCAATTGGCTTAGTCAGAAACACAGCAAGAAGTAGTAGATTCCACCAACATCTGCTGAAAGGAGAATTTTATAGAACAAACATAAGAGGTCAATGGTTAAGTCAAAGCGTGATTAGCTCAGGTAATAAGCTTCATAGTAATGTGATAACTACACTACACTAGACAGTTTCAAGGTGATCTTGGAAGACTACATGGACAACAGAAAATATGCCTTTTTTTAAGGTAGAAATTGGTTGAGTCTAAATGGCCTTCAGCTTCTAACTCGTATCCTTCTGCGATTATTTACATGTATACTGCTCCTAACCTGACGACTCACATCGTTAGCGCCCTCCTCTACTAATGAACAATGTCATTTCTGACAACTCCTTATCCGCTTTCCCTTCCTCTTACCTTCTCGCTATATCTTCTCTCATTGTTGTACCGTAACTCTATATTTGGGCTGAGCTCTTAAGTGACTGATTTAGTATACTATGCTTTATATTACTTGGGAATCTACTGTACTATGTTTGACTGGGTTGACTGTTACCCTGTGCAATTTGATTTAATCCTGTTTTGTTTGCTTTATTGTATTATTTTGTTTTAATCTTGTTTGTACTTCCTTGATGTAAAGGAGTCTCTGACTCAAAGGTTGTAATTCCGAACTTTTTCAAAAATAAAAAAACAATAATAATACAAACTATGGTTCTTTTTACTGTTTGTTAACCAACAGAGCTAAACATTGCTATGCTTAGTATGTAAAAGAGTATTATATGTTCTGTTTGTCATTGTTTAAATATTGACTTGGTTGACATATTCAAGACCTTTATATTCCGGTTTTGTACTTTATCCTCAATAAAATTAAAAAAAAAATTAATCTATCGAGGCTGTAAGCTGGTCAATACCTTGTTTAACAGCACCTAAAGGTGGTTTAACAGCAAAGGTGGGGGGGGGGTACTCTTTACATCAGGGAAGAAATAAAAGTGACTGCAGTATGGGTAGGCAGGGGGAGGTCGAGGCACTGCGAGTCACCCTTGAGTCAGACACTGGCACAGCAATTCACACAGGAGTGATCTACTGGCCTCTAAGCACAGAGGAAGAAGGTGTATAGGGCACTAGTGGAAGAAATACATGATATGGCAGCAAAAGGGGAAGTATTGTTGCTGGGCAATTTTAATATGCCAGACGAGGATTGGACCATCCCGGCGGCTGCCTCAGCCAGAAGCCAAGGCATCATGGAATCCTTGCAGGGGCAGGCCTCAGGCAGTTAGTGATACAACCCACAGGCAATTTTGGACCTAGTACTGACCAATGGAGACAGATTCATGGAAGTCCAGGTGGAAGGTCACCTAGGGTCCAGCGACCACCACCACACAGTGTGGTTTAATATGGGTACAGTGCCACAGTCGAGCCACACAAAGGCGAGGGTCTTGGATTGCAGAAGGGCAGACTTTGCTAGAATGGGGAGATGCATCAAAGAAGCCCTGGAGAGGAAGGATGCGAGGAGGGGGGTGAGGAGCAATGGGCACACCTAAAAAGAGCCATAGTGGAGGTGACAAGCCACTGCATTAGGCTGAGAAACAAGGGCAAGAGAAGGAAAAAAACATTACGGTTCTCAAAGGATGTGGCAGAGAAAGTGAGGGCTAAAAAGTTAGCTTTTTTTTTTTTTTTTTAACCATGTATTTATGCTCCCAACTGCCTCCTCTCGCCACTCTCTCAGACATCCTCTTCCTGCACCATCTAGTCCCCATCACGGTCTGCCCCTAGAGTACCTGGTTCCACTAGCCTAGGTACCCGGATAACCCCCTGGGTGGGGTGAGGAGGGGACCCCCCATTCTTACCTCCACAGAGCCTGCATACTGTGTCATGGATCCAGTTCAGCGGAGTCTGCTGCTACGAGCCTGAGACGTACAGTGAGGTGTCATCGGCTAGGAGAGACCAAGGTGTTTTTCCCTTGTTCGTCTCCCCAAGCGTCGGCATGCAATGAGGGCCAATGAGCTAGGAGGCGCATTGAGACATGCCTCCTGCTCCGCCCCTCTGCTGACATCTGCCCAATGCCCTTTTTGCTACCCCCAACTACTGCACCTTCCACCCGGGTTCCCCCAGATGGCGGTATTGTGGTAGGAGTGTGCAGAAGACCCCCCCCCCGAGAAGGACAGCAGCAGCTGGGCGCTACATCCTTCTCCTCCTCAGCTGACCCCTGGTGCCCCGTGCTCGTTCCCTGAACCCGGGTCGCTGGCATGGTATGAGGTAAGGCGTCCAGCGCCTCAGCCCTCAACGCCACCGGGCCAGCCTTAAAAAGTTGGCTTTGAGAAAATACATGGAGACACAGAAGGAAGAGGCTAGGGTGGTGTACCTAAACAGACAGAGGGAAGCAGGGAAAGCAGTTAGGAGTACAAAGGCACAAACAAGAAAGATTAGCACAGGCGGTAAAGAAAGGGGACAAGACATTCTATAGGTACATTGAAGGAAGGCCAGGAGTGGGCATGTAAGGCTCAGAGGAGATGAAGAGTACTATGTGGAGAGAGACAAGAAAAAGCATCAATTATGAATAAATACTTCTGTTCAGTATTCACGGAAGAAGGGGAGAGACAGAGACCACAGCTAGGCATCAGAATCAAAGGGGGGAGGGAGGTGAACACCAGTTCATTCATAGAAGAGACCATTCTAGAGGAACTCAAAAAACTGAGGGTGGACAAAGCAATGGGACCAGATGGCATACAACTTAGGATTTTAAAAGAACTACGAATGGTGCTAGCAGCACCGGTGGTAGCTCTGTTTAGTAAGTCGTTCAATACAGGAGTAATTCCAGAGGACTGGATGAGGGTGCATATAGTCCCTCTTCATAAAAGTGGAAGCAGGGAGGAAGCAGGAAACTATAGGTTGGTCAGCCTCACCTTAGTAGTGGACAAAATTATGGAGTAATATGCCTTCAAACAAGCCACAGTTGCCTAGAAAAAGTGGTGGCCTCTAACGCCTGCTGCTGCATGTGTCATCAGCATGCGATTGGTCTGTGAGCTTATGAAGCTTTACTGTACATGCCTTCTTTCTGCCAGTAGCCTGCAGACAGCTTCACAGAGCAAGAAAGAGAAGCAATTCATTTGATTAGCAAAGTTCCTGCTCAGGTGCAATGCAGTACCATAAAGATATAAAAAGTAAATACAGTCTGATGCTGAGTGGTGGCTATGAGTTAGGAACATTAAAGTCCTGTTTACACCGTCGACTTTGCAGTGCATCAACCCATGAGCACTGGTTGATGTGCTGCAAAGTCAGGTGTGTGGACACATTCTGGAGTGCCGCAAGTGTGGCTCCGATCCATTTTCTGCACTGACTCAGCTGTTGGTACCCGTATTGGAGCAAGCATAACAACCGGTGGTGTGGACATTTTGCTGCGCTTGCTCTGCTTCTTTCCCCGTGTCTCCTGGCAACCTCCTGCGCATTCATAACCCTTTCTAGGAGTGACCTGCAGTGCTGTGAGGGCAGGCTGTGTAAACGACAGATTGCCGGCAGAGCAGCCACCACAGCGGGAAGGGAGCAGCGCAAATGCCAGAGTAATGCGGCCGTGTAAACATGGCTTAAGAGTGTTAAGTTAGGTAGAATAAAGCAAGCTACAAAATGCACGTCATCAGCTAGCAATGATTTTTCAGTAGTTAATTAAGCAGTTAGTTTAACACATGAATCATAGGCAAATAATATTTGATTCACAGAAAAAGCTACAGCAGCTAATAGAGGAAATATAGTTCTCATAATTGGAATGGCGTTCCAAAAGGTGGAAAATATCACCTGATTTAGATACAGAACTTTCCTTTTAATCTCCCCATCCCTCTATCTTTCGCTATGCAGCCATAATAAGTGTCTCGATCTGTCTGTGGTGGGCAGTTTCCAGGAGTGTGTGTGAAGATTAAAACAAGTTATGAATCTGAATCACGTGCCATTTTCCACCTTCTGGAAAACCATTCCAATTACGTGATCTAAGCACAGACAGAAAAGAATTGAAATATGTGAAATGACTGTGCTTGATCTGTGATTGTGGAGTGATCTCAGCAGGGAATGTAAGAACACAAGAAACACAGAACAATATATGCCACTTGTACCGCAGTTAGTGTTACTGAAATACAGACTATGGAAATAAATGCAGGGTCTGCACACATTCTTTATGTTGAACAGTTACACACAAAAACAAAGTCTAAACTAATACACTCCACATAAGAACATTCATAATGGTAAAAAGCCTTAAAAAACATAAATGCCCTGGAAATTAATTTTTGGAAGACATTTCAGGTGATTGTTGCACAGGTTTTTGCACCAAGAAGATGGCAAAACAGCATCTAAACATGGGGGACAAAAAGAACACTATCAAAACTACTGTGATATATCCCCAACCCCACCTGCATACTGTCAAAAAGAAGACAGGTTTCATATAGTCATCCATTCGTAAGTATTCTCCCTTCAAGTGATACTTTTCTTAATGCCTCTCCTCTGGCATGCCTCAGAATGGGCAGACACCTAGGCGCTTCTCCTTTCATATGAAACTATTGCAACACTGCTGAGATGAAGTTCTTACAGTGCTAGCTGATTAAGGACATTCTGATACTGGACACAGAAAGTTGGCAGTCTCTCATTTAAAAGATTTTTCGCAAAGCTGAATGAAAGTGAGTAGGCAATATTTCCTTCTAAGCAAAAACCATTGCCTAGGCCGGCCCAGTGGCACTGAGGTTTGAGGTGCTGGACACCTCACTTTGCGTCACACCAGCGACCCGGATTCAGGAACTAGCCTGGGGTCATCGGAGAGCTGGCATGGGGTGGAGGGATGACCACAGGATTGAGCCTCCTCCCACGGGTGGTGCCTTGTCTCACACCGTAATTTCACTGCCCCTCGAAGTAGGTCTGAGAGCAGTGCAGGCGGGCGGGTGCAAAAGCAGTGGGAGGATGTTCTGGTACCACGATGTGCACATGCCTCCACACACATGTAGACAGTTGGGATAGGGGATGGGAGAAAACCCGGGGAAACATGGAGTAAAAAAGATAACAGAAAAAAAAAAATTGCCCAATGGTATTGTTTACTGAAAGCTTCTTGAAAATCCCTTTGTCCTCTTTTGTGTTTTTGAGCCCAAAGGACACAGCTGGGAACAGACGGGAAAGCATGCAGACAATTCTTGGCACTGACAAGTCATTCTAATTTTATAGTTCTGTCATCTCCTCCCCCTAAGTGCAAATAACATAGTGATAACAGATTTTCTTTTCCACCAACTGCAGGACATGGCGCTAATTTTTTAAGAAAAGTCGCCCATTATAATAGGATCTGTCTAGACAGATTCCAATAGATCCAGAAATAAAGCAATGCTAATATTAGAAGACAGTTCTTTGGGTTCCTCAGACAGGTTGCAGAATTATTGCTTTATCAATAATTACTTTCAAACGAAGTGCACTGCAGTTCTACCACCTGCAGGGACACTGAGTGCAGTGGGGACTCGAGCAGAGCACATGATTTTAGTCCCCTTGAATACTCATCTGGCTCAGTCTCGCGCACTCTCTCGCTCTCTC
This sequence comes from Neoceratodus forsteri, assembly GCA_016271365.2. Taxonomy (NCBI): domain Eukaryota; kingdom Metazoa; phylum Chordata; order Ceratodontiformes; family Ceratodontidae; genus Neoceratodus; species Neoceratodus forsteri. Next base: position 596,411,133 of record JADMNL010000022.1, on the reverse strand, counting down.
GCTCGCTCTCGCTCCCCTCAGTGCAGCGTTTAGGACTTTTTTATCAAGCCCCAAGCATTTCAGGAAGTGCACTGTAGTGAATGGAGAGGACACGGAGAGATGTGCTTCAACTCTACTCAGTGTAAGGAGACAGCTGAGGTGCCTTTGGTATCTGGCCACAGCCATGCCCCCAGAGCCCCCTTTTCTCCACAGAGTTTTATTTATTTATTTATTTATTTATTTATTTATTCCTGATCTCGGATTAACCATTTAAGCTCAGAACTCTTTACATGGTGTAACCCCCTTGCAAATGGGGGTTCCCAAAAGTCTTCCAGGAGCTTGCCTGAATGCTCCAAGCCTGGGTGGTGTTCGGCGTCTGAGCTGCTTAACTGTGGTTGCAAGTGAGTGCTATTTGAGCCTCCACGTACTGTCTCTTTAGAGCTGTCTGCTTGCAGACTTAATTAGTTGTATGGGGGACTGTGTATTTAATGCTCGAATCCCACCTGAGCTGCGGAGTAATTGCTCCATTTTGCGGTCGCTGAAGGTGCAAAGGGAGCCCATCTGAAAGCTGTAACTGTTTACCTGTAATCATTTAAAGCATTAGCAAAATTGTAGTTTGTCTAACCTGCCTTTATTGCAGCTGGGACTCTGCATGTGTTACCTTTCCATTTTGGACCTAAACTGCTGTGCTGGGCCAATTAGGTTAAGGGAGCCCTAAAATGGAGCCTGTGGACGAATCAGAACTTGGACTCCTAATTTGAGCCAGCCACAAGGGGATTGTATGGGCAGTGACTCTGGGAAATGTAGTTTTGACCTTGGCACCTTTTTCTACCAACAGAGGGAGTCCTATTGTGAGTGACAGCTGAATCAGCCAACAGAATAGTGTGGAGCTAAAGGAAATGCCCTGCTCTGTGAGTGGAAAGATCAGATCAGTTGTAGCAGTGAAGAGAGAAGGATCTGTGTGCTTCTGCGGTATATAGTTTCATGCGGGAAGCGCGTGTGAGGCCCTGAGTTTCGGTCTGCATCCTTTGTGAGTGCCAGTTTGGACTGAATCCGAGCTGTGAGGAGAAAGAAGCACTAGAAGTGTGGAAACCAGGCTCACCCTGTAGAAGACTGGAGAAATTGTTGAATCGCGCTCGGTCTGTCAGGAACTGAAGCTGCTGTGTGTGCTCCCGGGTATTTTGCAGTAATTGTGATCGGGATCGAGGAGCAGCCTGCCTGGTATAGTACTTTCCTTTGACATATAAATGTGCGTAGTGCTTGTGGGGAATCGCTATTTCAAATCCCCTGTACAGTGAATTGTGTGCTGAAGTTGGAAGTAAACCCCAGCTTAATTCGGACTACATCCGTTTGCTATCAACTGCAGTGGGGTCCAGTCACAAGGACCCTGTCCTCATGCCCTGCTCTTCTGGCAATCCAGAGGGACATTCTCCATCCAATCCTCAGTTTGGGTGTTGTGAGTACAAATCAGGGTATTCCCCTGCAGCTTGTTTTTCAATCACAAGTGTGTCACCTAATTCTTGTTGTTTCACTGTTTCATGGAATGAGCCCTCCGGCTCTGGATTACAATTGAGTGTTGTGCATATATTTTCTTCTACAGGGTCCTATCCATCTGCACCTGCCGGCCAACCCCGGGCAATGGACCTGGCTAGCCCCCCCTCAACCTGGGTACCCAGAGTGTGACTTTTCAGACCCTGTATGTGCGCACAGTACTGTGATTTAATGCCACCGATTAACCTGATTTCCCCCTCCCGTGTTACTGTCCCCTAAATAAATCAGATTTTTTGTTGTTATACTATATACTGTCTGTGGTGTTGGTACTTATGGAAACAGTATTGTATTTCGCTGTGTATGTGGTTTAACGTTATTTTACAGGGGGTCCTCAAAGACGTGCTGCAGAATCAGTCTCGAGGGTAAGTGGTGCTTTATGAGTGAACAGTGTGTATATGTGGGGTATTGGGACTGTAACTCCTGTGTACTGCGTGAACCTCTAGAGGGAATAAAAGGGGGTCTCAGTGTCCCAGAGGGCTGTGACCAAGCTAGTCTAACCATTACAAACCCTGACCTCTGGGTGGAGGCACCCGCCATTGGACCTAGGCCCCTCATCCTGTTAGTAGCCAAGCAGGCAGGGGTAGTAGCCCTTGGGATAGCGCCACCTAGGGGTTACACTAGGTTCCACGTTAGTACATTTAGAACAAGTAGGTAATTATACAGAGGATTGAGACAAACAAGGCAATAGAATTAGAATGAGAACGTTTAGGTACATTTGGTCTTTAAACAAAGGAATGCAAAAAATACAGCGAAAAACTAAAACTGGAATAAGTAAACGCAGTCATATACATACAGGAACAGACTAAATAACTGTGCCCAATAGGGAGCCTGTTAGTTGTCAGCAACACGAGGGGGGTAGCGCATAGAGTTCAATATAGAGAAAGAGGCTAGAGCATAGACTCCAATGCTTCAGTTGAAGCCTTGTGTCCGCCATATTGCAGGAGGATTTGAAGTGCTGTCAGACAGTAGGAACCCTTCTTGAAACTTAGATACTGGCACCAGCATACTGTTCTGAAAGCAATCTGCTGATCCGGTTGGGTAAGAAGCATAACTGACAGCAGGAAAATGATGAAGCAGATGAACATTGTAGTGACAAACACAAGGAATGCTTGTTTTTCCTTTACTTGTATGAGCAGTGTGTTACGTGAGTGCTGTCAGAACAGAGTACTGGTGCCGCTACCTAAGTGTCAAGAAGGGTTCCTGCTATCTGCCGGCACCTCAGTTCTCCTGTAATATGGTAGATGCACGGCTTCAACTGAACCGTTGGAGTCCACACTCTAGCCTCTCTCTATATTTTAAAGTCTATGCTTTTCTCTATACATACGCAATACGTCAGCAGAGCTCTCACTATGCAGCCGAAAAAATGGATTGTTGAATAAACACTGTTGAATCAATGCCCTACCTGCTGTTCAAATGTTGACCTAGGCAGCTGAAGTACCTCTCAAACAACACTTTACATGCCTGATTCCTGAGTATCTCTATTTTTATTTTATTTAATTATTTCAGAGAGTACCTTTGAACACAGGTGCTTGTTACAAAGGTTCTATGTCAGTGACAAAGTCACAGTATGAGACAGTTGCAACAGCATTCAAGCAATTCCAGAGGAGTCTAATTTAAGATATCCTTGTCCGGTAAGCCTTGCTGGATAGGATCACAAGAGAAAATGCTACACTTCAGTTTAGATCACATGATCACAGAATACTGGCAGCATAGCCTAGAAGTTACAGTAATGAGCTGTGAACAAGCTTGGTACATCCATCAGGCCTGGGTTTGATTCCCACAACCTCCACTTGAATACTGTGTGTCTGAGCAAGTCACTTAACCTCCCAAGTGCTCCGAGATCACCCCTGAAAACAGGCATTTGTGCCTAGTGGGATTTATTGATTTGTTTATTTATTTCAAAAGGTTTCACCAGGAAAGACATACTGAGCTGCTAACAGCTAGTTTCCAGATGCATCCTGGGGGTAAGGGGACATGGTAAATCATATATAGCAAATACAATACATCAAGCAGCATAATCAAACAATTGAAGGCAAATCAATACAACAGATACATGCAGTAAATAAAATTGAGATAATTTAAGCAAGGTAAGAACAGGTTACTCACTTGTAACACTAGTTCTAGGAGTAGTTTATGTTGTTCATCCACACTCTCTGGCATGTCCCTTTCCCCTTTAAATCTCGCTGGAAGTCTTCAAGTTGGCTCCTCCCACCCACCCGGGTAGTAAATACCTCGGCTCTGCCCCATTACGCCAGATCTTAGCCCGCTGGAAGCAAGGTTGTGTGCCTAAAGCCGGGGAGATCGGGTGGGTGCGTGTGGATGAACAACATAAACCACTCCTTGAACTACTGTTACAGGTGAGTAACCTGTTCTAGGAGCGTGGATATGTTGTTCAACCACACTCTCTGGCAGACTCCAAGCAGTTCTCCAGGAGGGGGGAGGCAAGGCGCACACCCCTACTTGGGAAATAGAGATTGGAGAACCGTGGCCCCAAAAACAGCATCCAGGGGTGACTCAAGGTCGATGTAGTAGTGGGTAATGAAGGTGTTTGCTGACTTCCAGGTACCAGCCCGACAGATTTCCTGGATAGGGATGTCCCTGGAAGCAGCCACCGATGCAGCAGTATGATGGGTAGAATGAGCTCTTATCCCTCTGGGAGGCTCCTTGCCCGCCAACTCATAGCACAGACCTATGCATGATGTAATCCACCTTGCAATGGTCCTTTTGGTTGCAGGTCTGCCAGAAGCGGCTTCAGCGTAGGTGACAAACAGCTGGCAAACCTCTCCGCGAATTTCCGCAGTTCTCTCCTTGTAATAGGAGAGCGCACGTCTCAGGTCCAAAGTATGGAGCCTGTACTCGGCATCCGAGGTGTAATTACGGTAATATACCGGCAGAGTTAACACCTGGTTAAGGTGAAACTCTGACACCACCTTCGGAAGGAATTTCGGGTGGGGGCGCAGGACAACTTTGTCCCTGTGGAAGTCCAGATAAGGGGAGTCCACCGAAAGCGCCTGGAGCTCTCCTGTCCTTCTGGCTGACGTGATAGCCACCAGGAAGGCCGTTTTCCATGACAAGTGTGAAAGCTCACACTTGTGCATGGGTTTGAATGGCTTGCCCATGAGCTTTGCCAAAACCAGCAAGAGATCCCACGGAGGTGGAGGTTCACACACCAGAGGGGATATGTGATCCAGGCCTTGGAAAAATCGCCCAACCACTATCTCCTGCACCAATGTCGGCTAACCATCCCATGCCCGGTAAGCAGAAATGGCTGCCAGGTGCACCCTAAGGGTCGATGACCACAGACCCCCTTTGGAGAGAGACCAAAGGTAGTCGAGAATGATAGCCACAGAGCAGGATAAGGGGTCCAGACTCTTATCCTGACACCAAATGGAAAATCTCTTCCATTTGAAGGCATAACATTTCCTAGTCGACTTCTTCCGGGATGCCTCCACTATGGTGTAGACATTCTCAGAAAGACCCAAAGCCTGGAACTCTAGCTGCTCAGTTACCAGGCTGTCAGGTGCAGGGATTGAAGATCTGGATGGAAAACCTTCCCCTGGTTCAGAGATATCAGGTCCGGCCATGTACAAAGCCACTCCGGGGGCCTGCAGCTGAGGCTGAAGAGATCTGGGTACCAGAACTGGTGCGGCCAGTCTGGGGCTCCCTGGATCACCTTCGCCTTGTCCCTCGTCACCTTGAGTAACACCTTGTGGATCAAGGGAAATGGAGGGAAGACGCAGAGGAGGCCTGGGGTCCACGGCCTCAAGAAGGCATACCCCTGCAGCGAGCCCTGCTGAGGGCGTCAGGCATGAAACAGCCTCAGCTTGGTGTTTTCTCTGGAGGCAAACAGGTCCACCATTGGTTTGCCCCAATGGGAGAACAAGTTGTAAGCTACCTCTGGATGGAGTGACCACTCGTGGGATGTCTGGCCTATATGGTTGAGAGCATCCACCAGCTGGTTCGAGACTCCTGCCAAGTGAATGGCTAGGAGATCCACCTCCAACCGGCTGACGAGGGTCCAGATGTGGAGAGCCTCCTTGCAAAGCATACAGGAGTGCATGCCGCCCTGTTTGTTGAGGTAGTACATGGTCATGGTATTGTCCGTCTGGACTTGAACCACTTGGCCCCGGAGCTGAGGAGCGAAAGCTGACAATGCCTGTCTGACTGCTGTGAGCTCCAACAGGTTGATGTGACATCGGGACTCCTCAGGGGTCCAGAACCCGTGGGCTCTGCTGTCCCCGATGTGGGCTCCCCAGCCCATGAGAGAGGCATCGGTCGTAAGAACGACTGTCGGCTCGGGGCGGACAAACGGGATCCCTTCCTGCAACCATTCTGGGGTGGTCCACCACTGAAGAGCGTCCCACATCTTCTGGGTCACAGTAATCAGCTGGTCGAAATGACCGTGGCGCTGAGTCCAATGAGCAGCCAGCTCCCATTGGAGGGGGTGCATGTGCCATCTGGCCCAACAGACCACTGCGGTGCACGCCGCCATGTAACCTAGAAGGCGCAGGAAGACCCGGGCAGGGCACAAGTGCCCAACCAGAAATGATTGGGCAAAGAAGGAAAGAACCTCTGCCCCATGAAGCCCATCACCTGAGATGGTACGAGTTCCAACTTGGCCTCGTTGATCAGGAGGCCTAGTTGGGAGCAGGTTCGAAGAGCCAGATCCCTGGATCTCTCCACCTCCTGAAGGGAGGAACCTGCCAAGAGCCAGTCGTCGAGATAAGGGTAAATTCGAACTCCTCGACGCTGGAGATGGGCTGCCACCACTGCGATGCATTTGGTGAAGACCCTTGGGGCCGATGACAGGCTGAATGGCATGGCTCAGAACTCGTACAGGGTCCCCTTGACCCTGAAGCGGAGGAACCGCTGATGGGACAGATGGATTGGGACGTGGAAGAACGCGTACTGCAGATCACACATGTTTCACTCCAGTCATGGTATGATCTGGTTCACAGTTACCGTCTGGAAGGTGCGAGACCTGAGATATTGATTCAGGTCATGGAGATCTAGGATGGGGCACCGACTCCCCATCCGCTTGGTCACCAGGAAGTACCTGGACACAAAGCCTGGGTCTGTAGGAGGATCCGGTACTGGAGCTACCGCCTCCTTGCGGAGGAGCTGAGCAATGTTGTCTCAAAGAGCCAACTGAGTGCAAGCTAAGATCCTTTCCTCCCGAGGGGCGTGGGCTTGGCTGGGAGGGTACTGCTCAAATTCCAGAGGCAGTCCCTGGCCGACCACTTCTAGAACCCACCTGTCCGAGGTGATATCGGACCAGGTGGAAAGAAAGTGGCGGAGCTGGCCCCCCACGGGAGGACCCAGAGCTGGCGTGATGGGTGTAGGGGTGGCAACCCCCAACCCGTCATGGAGCAGGCTTAGAGGAGGAGGAGGAGGAGGCTCCTGGACCAGCACCTCGGCCTCCTTTACGGGGCTGTTGAGGACCCTGCTTGGGCCTGGGGCGCCAAGCTTGAGCCTGCTGTTGCTGCTGGCCTCCTTGATAGGAGGGCTGCCTAACTGCAGGGGAAGAGTGCCGAAAAGGCTTCTTCTTGCACTTCTGCTGGTTCTTGCTCAAAGAGGTAGCATCCAAGGTGGCATTGGACTGCTGTATGCGCTGGAGGTGACCAGCCACTCCTGGACCGAAAAGGTCGGTGCCTAGGAAGGGCACGTCAGCTAATTTGTGCCGAGTATCCGCCAGGAAGGAGGATGGCCTCAGCCAAGCCCTGTGGCGAGTGGCCACTGCGGCTGCTAAAGAGCAGGCACAGGAATCTCCAATGTCCAGGGCCGTCTGGAGCTGCTGTTTTGCAACAGCATGGCCCTGGTCATGGATCTGTTTCACTGTGGTCTGCATGTCTGCTGGGAGATGAGGGAGGACTTTATCTAATGACCCTAGGAGGGCATGAGAGAAGTGTGCCATGATAACAGCCGAGCTGGCCTGTCGAAGGCCTAAGGAGGAGGCCGCATAGACCTTACGGGCAGAATGGTCCATATTCTTGGACTCCTTGTCCGGGAGTCGGTCAGTGTCGGCTGAGCTACCAGTACGTCTGAACACAGAAGCGGTCACTAGGCTTTTGGCTGAAGGATGTTCTGTGAACCCTGCCAGGGACCCCATGGGCACCGTATACTTGCGGGCCATATGGGCAGACGGAGCTGGGCAGGAAGCAGGACGCTGCCAAGGCTCAAGGGCCGGGCCAACTATGGCTTTGGCCACTGGAAAGGCCTCCGTCAGTGTAACCCCACTTTTTAGGACATCCGTAAGAGAGTACGCCGCCTTTTTCTGGATGGGCTCCAGGGGCATTCCAGTGGATTTGGAGATCAGGTGGAGGATGCCCTGAAAGGAGGAAGGGCCTTCCTCCAATCCCACCACAGATGACTCATCATCCCCAGGATGAGAACGTAATCCAGTGTCATCCGAGTCTGAAGCGTCGGGATACAACGGTCTCCCGCCTAGGTCTCTCTCGATATGCCGAGGGCGATCAGGGACGACCGTGATCGACAGACATCGGGGAAGCACGGTGTCTGGTCAGTCCTCTTTTGAGTAAGCCCCTCCCTGAGGCTGCTTCCTGCGGTTGCTCCACCAAAATCAGTGGAGAGAGACCGGAATAGGCCGAGCCGGGATACGTGCCAGCCCCACAGGCGGTGGAACTGAGGCCTTCGGTTCCGGAGGGGTCGCGTCAGCCTTGGAGGCAGGAGCCAAGTGATGGCTGGGGCAGCCGGCAGGGCCGGCTTCTGCCTGGTCCAAATCAGCTGTTGCCACATAAGATCTTCATAGCGTCGACAGAGCTTCCATCAAAGCCTCTCCTCATCCAAGGAGGGTGAAGATCTGTGTCAGCGCCTCTTTTTAAGAGTGTTTGTGGCCCTTTTTCGGCCGTTCGACCAAAGGGGTCCTGGTCCTTGATCTAAGACCGTGAGGGGTCAGTTTGGTTGATCAGGACTCTCACGGGTTGTAAGTGAAAACGAGGTTCGGCACAGTCTCCTTGATCGTGACACCCGAGCGCAGTGTCTCCTCATCGGGAAAGGAAAGGACCAGCGTTTTTCTAAAGATTCGTCAATCGGAGTTGGCGATAAAGGCTCGATCGGGTCGAGAGTGATCTCGGCCGGTTCAGTCGTTTCCTCGGTCTCAGTCCCTTGGCCAGATGGAAGGTCCGTAAAGCCAGTGGCCAAGGAAGTGATCTCGACCGAAGTTGAGACCGTGTGTTCCTGGGACTCAGACCTCTCTTGGTCCCAGGAGCATCTCCATTTAGTCGAAGGCTTAGGATCCTTATCCCTCTTCCGAGGGCGGGAGGAGTGCGAGCCCGAGGGCGCCTCACCCCTGGTGGGGAGAGACTGGCACAACTCCCTGAAGGAGCCCGTAAAGGTAGAGCCAGGGTTGAGTGGAACAAAAAAGCTTCGACTGGCCGAAGCTTGAGCCGCTTCCTCCTCGAATGCCTTCATCTGCTCCAGCTGCTCGGCAGATCCCACGGACGTGGAAACCACCCACCTTGCCTCTTTCGATTTCACCGGTGGGTTCCTTTTCTCTGGTCTCCCCAATTTTAGGCGCGCCTTGTGGTCATCCAGAATGTTGGGATAAAAGGCAGGCAAAAAGTACAAGACGTGGTGTCATGTCTGACACCTAGGCCATAGACATACGTGAGGTGGGGATCGGTGCGCGACATCTTCTGGCCGCAGGTACACTGGCGAAATCTGGGAGACGATTTGTCCTCTATGTCCAATGCGCTGTAATCGGAGTCGTGAACTCTGACGAATTTTAGAGAAATTTGCGGTAAAAACTGATATTGCGAATCCAGGGCCTACGAATTGCTAAAGCAGCATGAGGAACCTGAATCTTCCAGCGGAAAGGAAGATCTGACGTCATGGGGAGGAGCAGAGGTATTTACCACCCGGGTGGGTGGGCGGAGTCAGCTTGAAGACTTCCAGCAAGATTTAAAGGGGAAAGGGACATGCCAGAGAGTGTGGATGAACAACATATCCACGCTCCTAGAACTACTCTTACAAGTAACAGAACAGTGAACAGGTAAAGAGAAACTATCAGGGCAAAACTAGTTGGGGGGGGGGGGAGAGTGAAGAGGGTCATAGACAGCTGCAGGAAGGAGAAGGAAATTCATGAAGAAGAGACTTTAAGGAGAAAGCAGAAGAGGCAGAGTGAATTGACGGGAAGGGAGGACCAGAGTTTAGGAAAGCAGTAAGAGAAAACAGATTGGCCAACAGTAGATTTTCTGGAAGGAATAGAGAGGGAGTGGGAAGCATTATGGCAGAGAGGGTAGTAGGAATCTGAGGGAGAGGATAAGAGGGATGTGACATAGGAGAGAAAGGAACCAAACCAGAATTTAGGTATAAAGGAGACACAATGGGAAAGGCGCCTGCATTAAAGGGGCACTGTCAGCTTTGTCCCTTCATTTTTGGCCAAAAGTGAATAGTGTGCCTGTTGGCACACAGCTATCAAATATATACTGTAGAACGTCCCTACATTTGCAAAATATGTTTTTTTTTACTGTTCTTATACATTTTGCGGAAGTAGCTTTCCATTCAGGTCCACGTTAAGTCCTCCACATACCGGAAGCACATCAGGCGAGGGCCATGCATCTGCCACAGTGCGGCCCGAAATCTGATTTTCATATGCAACATGCAGTTACATATTCGCAGGTCCCTTATGCTATTCTAAAATGCTCTATCTGTCGACTACAAACCGAGCACTGGGAGTACTGTAATTAATTTAATTATCATGGCGAAATCCGCACATGTGTACTAATGGCACGCTGTTGCGCATGCGTGAGATCTTTCATCATGCCTCTGGTGTGCACGCGCGGGATTTCGTCTACGATGTACAAAAATAAATTACAGTACCCCCAGTGCTCGGTTTGCAGTCAGTCATAGATGGAGCATTTTAGAATAGCGTAAGGGACCCGCGCAATATGTAGCTCCATGGTGAGTAAGAAAAAATCGTATTTCAGGGCCGCGCTCGTGGCAGACACACGGCCCCAGCTTGGATGTGCTTCCGGTATGCACAGGACTAAACGTGGACCCGAATGGAAAGCTACTTCTGCAAAATCTATAAAAACCATAAGAAAACATTATGTTTTGCATATATGGGGATGTTCTGCAGTATATATGTGATAGCTGTGTGCCAAGAGGCACACTATTCACTTTTGGCCAAAAACGAAGGGGCAAAGCTGACAGTGCCCCTTTAAGAGAGGGGAGTGAAAGGGCACAGTAGCATGAGTAATGGTGAGTACTAGGGGAACAGTCTAAAGCAAAACGACAGAAAGCGTGCAAGAGGGGTTCAAATCTGACAAGGGAGGATTTGGGAGCTCTACTACAGACTATGTCACCATAATCAAAAATACCATACCTGGTTACCAAAGAATATAACAAAAAAAACAACTTCATGAACAAAGTCAAATGCTTACAGGATGTATATCTCAAAATTAAGTAAGTAAACAAAAAACTAGTGCTAGTCTAAGCCATCTTTCAAATAAAACAGTATGGCATTACCACAAAATGCATGTCAAACAGTAATACCTATAATTTAGCATACTCATACTTGTTCAGAATTCCTTTCTGACAGTCAGTGAATTGTTTGTAACCGATCTCATCATCTCAAGCAGGCTTCTGAAAGCCTTCACCACAGCACTGTGCAGTACACTACCAGATCATTTTACTCTGATCTTTAATCCTATTTGTCAGAGACTTAAAACAGACACTAAACACTCCCAGGTTTAAATCCCCCATTACAGATGCTCTGCTGTTTGTGGTTGTTCTCTGAAAGACAGCTTGACTGTTGTCTCTCTCTGCTTAGTTACAGCAGGTCTTTTCTTTGCAGGGTTTACCCATTATGGCCTGATGATATAAAACAGCATGCTGGCTGACATCTGAAGGAGACTCAGGATGTGACGAGAATTCTTAGAGTACAAATGCATTTTTTCACCCAGAGCTCCTGCACAGCCATGTGACACCAATAAACACATAGTTTAAAGAATCAGAAAACTGCACCCACTATATATAGTCAGAGCAGGATATTGCCATCAACTAGGAAATCAAGAAACCCATTAGAGAAAGAGCTAATCAGATGTCTTACCAGTCAGGAATACTCAAAGAAAAATTAACTGCTATCAAAAACAAGCTTTGGTCAGAGCCAAAACGGGTGCTAGTGCATTAACCTGATAAGGAATATCCGATGCAGTGCAGAGGCCCATCAGGCCTTGACACACACATCAACCCCTTCTGAGGGAAGGCTCATCAGCCCACCACAAGGTGTCGTCTATCTACTAGAACTAGGGATGTCACAGTATCAAAATTCTGATGGTATGATAACCGTCACTGTAATACCACGGTTACCGTTATATTGTGGTATAACACACAAAGTAATTTTTGTACAAAGCATCAGGAAGAGTAGGTGTGGGTTGAAAAAATGGTTGAAAAGTGTGGTATACTGTGAATCACAGTTATTGTGGGATCAGAAATTTCCCACTGTATCAATACCATGACTTCTGATACTGCGATATACCATGACATCCCTAACTAGAACACTGCCCTCTCCCTTCCTAGGTTGGAGCTGGTACCGCATGCCACAGCACCTTCTCCCTCAACCTCGCCCCATTCAGTCAGCTCACTGAGCTCACACCTGAACTCAGGTCACTGGCACAGGAAGTCAACATGGTCTCCAGTGGGACAACTGCCATCCCTACAAACAACGTCACTTCATAAACTTTTTTGGCGGGGGCACATGTTGACCCAAAATTTTCAACAAAGTCTTTTTATGATCCTGCCCCGTTCTGAACATGACAGGTGTCATAAAATACTGGACAAAACATCACTTTGCGGCAAAAGCACAAAAAACAAATTTTGGTCTGGATTTGAAAAACAACACTCGTCATGTTCATGAGATGGTGTGAAAAAAGGCTATATTAAAAATTTGCTGTCAAAATAATGAAAATTATCAAAGTTATTAACAAGCGTTGGGAAATTACAACTTCATAATTTTGTTGCTTTTTAATATTTTGACCCAAAATTGTTCAACACAGTCTTGACCCCACCTCATGAACCCAGTAGGTGAAAATGTTCAAATCCTGGCTGAAACATCATTTTGCGCCACAACTGCGAAAACACATTTTGGTCAGGATTTGAAAAACAACACCTGTTACATTCATGCGGTGGAGTGAAAAAAAAGCTATGTTGAAAATTTGGAGTCACAAAAATTGAAAACTACCAAAGAGCGAGTGCTGAAAATTTTCAATGGACCCTCATGAATTATTTATTTTTTTTTTTTTACATTTCGACCTCAAATTTCCAAAACAGTCTTCTTATGACCCACCTCGTGAACCAGGTAGGTGAAAAGTTTCAAATCCCACCCAAAACAAAGGTGATTTTGTAGGACGACTGCAAAATCCCCTTTCAAGCCAGATGAAAACTTTCACCTACCTTGTTCATGAGGTGGGGTCCCAAAAAGGCCATGTTGAAAACTTGGGGTAGAAATATTAAAAAATGGCCACATTATGAATGAGTAAAACTTCATAATGCATTGAAATACACTACCCTTGATTTCCTAAGTTCTCAATCCAGCTTTGAAAAGTGAAGATATGTCTCCAGTCCAGAGAGGATTACGGCGTTGGACCCATGGTAGGTTAAGTATAGGGTGGGGAGGGATGAAGGGTGCTGAGTGGGGGTCGGGACAGCAGCGCATGACAACGAGGAACTGTTTTCTTTTTTAAGGTTTGAAAAAGGAAAAAAAAATGTCAAGGAATGGTTCTCTTTATTGCAGGTACAGTATGCTCTTACTGGTGCAATCAGTTTTTATACTGCCGTTAACTACTGGAGACGAAAACTTTTTATTAATTCATTCTCAGGAAAACACTCTATGCGCTATATATTATATACAAAAGTATGCATGTTAAATACATGCCGCTGCAATAAGAGAAACGGAACCTGCCTACTAAGTTTTTACATAAAAAGCTGATGATGTCAGGATGGGAACTCAACTTCAGGAGTGCAGCAGAGAGCGGGGACGTGAAGCCTGCAAGCACGGAGGTTGAGTGACTTCAGGAGTGCAGCAGAGAGCAGTGAATAGGAAGCCTGCGATCAGGGAGGCTGAATGACTTATTTGCATTAGACTTTTTGATGTAGTGTGCAGGTGGGAGGAGACAGAAGCAGATCTAGTAAGGGTAGGAGTGGGGGAGAGACAGAGTAGCTCTGTTGCTGGGGGATAGGGTGGGGAGAGAGAGAGAGAGACAGAGCGGCACTGTATGTTACTAGGAAAGGGGGGTGGAGACAGGGTGCTCACTGATTCACATATACTTACATTTTGTGCTTCAGATCCGCTCTCCATAGAGCGAGCAGTTGTGATGTGTTCGGCCACCTACTCTCTCCTCTTATGTCAGCCATGCGCCCATAAAAAGGGGTACAGATTCAATGAGGGATGGGAAATACAAGGCTTGAAAGGATGAAAATCCTTGCTGAGATGAAGGTGCACAATTTATACCAAACCTACCAAAATGATGGTATTGAAAATCCACATCTGAAAAATGCCGATGGCTAGGGCACAGTTTGAATAATTAATTATACCTTTACTTACTGACTTCTAAGCTGATTCCTTAAGTACTGTTGTACTACTTTAATTTTTGAATTTTTTCCTTTTTTAGAGTCTCTTTTTCTGAAAAAATAAGCTTTGACATTGAAAGGGCTATAGCCTTGGTGGGGATCGAACCGCTACAGTTTGTGGCTCCACATGGGCACAGCAGCTTCCACCCTCCTCAGTGTGCTGCGCTATTCATGTAGCTACAATGGCTCAGTTGTGGCTTCTGTAGTCACGACTGTAGGCGGAGTTGCCACGTGATGTCATCCATGATGTCAGTTATCCCCCCACACTGTGAAATTTAAAATGTGGGTACGGACCAGTCTAGCAACTCCTATACACTGTCAGGAGATGGCGGGATGGCCATTTGAGTTCCCTTCGACCTCTGACTGAGTCTGGTTACTTATTTGACTCTTCTACAATTTTTAAGCTTTTTGCTCTGGGGGGTACTCATTTTTACTACTGGCTTTGTACTGTCTTGCAGAATTTAAGGAGTGTGGACTCCACTGGTACAAGTTTACTTCCTATTGAAGAAACAGCAGGGACGATGCTGTCACGTCTTTCAAAGTGAATTCTTTCATGCGTCACAAGACCGTATGTTAATTGTTTACCAGTGTAAATGGTGGTTGTATTTTTAATCTTTCAGGGAACAACCCTTGGGAAAATAATGCAGTGGAATCCAATTTATCATACTGTTTTAAGGTATGAGGCTGTACATGGTATAAATTGGCATATGTGTAAGAGGTGTATATAACTTAAAAAATATTTTTAGAATGTTATATAAGGGCTGTTACCACATTATAAGGGGAGACAGTATTTTTAGTTTAGTGCCACAAAGGTGTTTAAGACTCTATTTAGTGGCCTTCAGGGAAAATTTTGATGTTACAGTTTGCAGTCTTTTTCGTGGCAGGGAAATTTAACACATGGGTGTCTGCACCTTAGTGCTGTCAGTGGTTGTGGGGGCAGCTGCAAGACGAGGTGCTAGCTGCACACTCGAGCAGACTCGATAGACCATGAGGCCTGTTTCTGCTGGCAATTTCATTTGTTTGTGATGGGCACATATGAAAAAATTACTCACCTTAGTAATTGCTTTTCTTCTCATGGAGTCTTGCTATATTATAACAATAGCAGTCAGCCACTGCAGCTGAACTGCCCCGGAGAGGAAGGAGTTAACTCCAGAAGATCTGGAGTTCTACAGCGCGAGGGCGCTGTGCCCAAAGCTCTATCTGGCAGTTTCAAATGAAACTGTCAGATCTTTACGAAGCCAACATCAAAGGACGGAAAAAAGTCTGTGTGGAAAAACTACACTAGCCTATGGCTACCTACTAGTAGTAATAACAACAATATAAACAACAAAGAAAACACCCAGAACCATAATAACAAAGATTGATGGTATTATGGTTCATTTTACCCTTGACAAGCACATATAGAACCCCTTCCCCAAGACTCAAGTCCAAGAAGGGGCAATAAAAAATAACTAAATGAACAATCTAGATCCCTAACCCAAAGGAAAACAGGGTTAGGGAAAACTAAAATGGCATGACACAGTGCTTGCACCAATTTGCCACCTCTACCCAAGCAGGAGTTCTGAGAGGGCAGGAGGGAGGGTGGTTATAATATAGCAAGACTCCATGAGAAGAAAAGCAATTACTAAGGTGAGTAATTTTTCTTCAAACACCATGAATCTTGCTATATTATAACAATAACAGATACACAGCAGTACCTCCATGGAGGAGGGTCAGAACCTACTTAGGAAATAGGCTCTGAAGCACAGCTGTGCCAAACCGAGCATCTCTCCTGGACTGGACATCCAGGAATAATGCTTGGTAAAGTGTGAACTGTCTTCCAGGTAGCAGCTGACAAATCTCCAGAATAGGAATGTCTCTAGCAGCCGCTAGAGGCGCAGCTGTACCCTGGTGGAGTGGGCCCTCAATCCTGAGGGGTACTCTACCAGTTTCTGATAACAAAATTGGATACAAGAGACAATCCACCTTGCAATTGTTCTCTTAGTGGCAGGTTTCCTTTGCCAACCTTACCATAGGTAAGAAACAGTTGGAGGATTCGAACCTATGACCTCTGGTGCGCTCTAGATAGTAACTTAATGCCCTTTTGACATCCAAGCTGTGCAGTCTCCTCTCACCTGAGGAAGAATGCTCAGTGAAAAATACTGGGAGGGAGATAGATTGATTCAGGTGGAAATCAGAAACCACCTTAGGCAAAAACTTTCTATTAGTCCCTAAGGACTACCTTATCTCTGTGGAAAGAGATAAAATCTTCTTCCACCTGACAGGGCCTGTAACTCACTTATCGTCTGGCAGAGGTGATAGCTACTAGAAAAACAGGTTTCCAAGTTAAATACTTGAGTTCTGCTGAAGACAGAGGCTCAAAGAGGTTGCATGAACTGAGCAATGCAAATATTCAGGTCCCAAGGCGAGCTGGTTCCCGAAGGGAGGGTTAGTGTGAAGTAACCCTTTAAAAACTTGGAGAACACAGGGTGAGAAGAAAGGAGGCAGGCTTCCCTGCTGACACAAAAGCAGAGACAGCTGCCAGATGAACCTTCAGGGTAGCTGGTC
This sequence comes from Neoceratodus forsteri, assembly GCA_016271365.2. Taxonomy (NCBI): domain Eukaryota; kingdom Metazoa; phylum Chordata; order Ceratodontiformes; family Ceratodontidae; genus Neoceratodus; species Neoceratodus forsteri. The sequence continues at coordinate 596,394,465 of JADMNL010000022.1, read as the reverse complement.
TAAGGCCTAAGGAATTCAGATGGACCAAATAGTCCAGTAGAATGGGAAGATCAGCAGATTCTGGGGTAATCTGCCTCTCAGAGCACCAGATGGAAAACCTCTTCCACTTAGAATTATAAGTGGCCCTAGTGGAAGGCTTCCTGAAGCCTTTAAAATATCCATAACACCTTGAGAGAAGGTGTAAATCAGCAAATTCTAGCTCCTCAAGAGCCAAGCCTTGAGGTGGAGGGACTTGAGGTCTGGATACCACACTCTCCCCTGTGCACAGGCCAGTAAGTCGTGGACTCTGGGTAGGCTCAGGGCAGGGTGGACTGCCAGGGACAGGAGCAGAGGGTACCAGGGCTGTCTGGCCCAATCTGGGGCAATCAGAATCACTCTGCAAGGTTGAGATCTGATTTTCACTAGTACCCTGAAAAGGAGAGGAAAGGGGGGGAAGGCATACAGGAACTTCCCTTTCCAATCCAACAGAAAGGCATCCAGAGGGACTGAGCCCAGTACTGGAGGCCTGCAGCAAGGAAGTTGGGGTGGTTGTCTGGGAAAAGATCTATCTGAGGAGTGCCCCAACTGGCAAAGACAGACCCCAGTACTTGTGGATTCAGAGCCCATCCATGATGGCCCTGAGAAATTCTGCTGAGGGCGTCCGCCAGCACATTGTCCTTCCCTGGGAGATGAACCGCTTTCAGGAGTGTTCAGGGAATAAGCAGAGACCACAACCTCACTTGATTGCACAGGCTAGAAGACCGAGTGCCCCTGTTTGTTGATATACCACATTGTGATGGTATTGTCTGTCCTGACTTGAACCACTTTGTTCTGGACAGAATCTGAAAAGACCAAAGAGCTAAAAGACAGCTCTGAGTTCCAGAAGATTGATGTGGAGCAGAGATTCCTGAGGAGACCACACTCCCTTGGTGGTAAGGTCGCCCAGGTGAGCCCCACCCTAACAGGGAGGCATCCGTGGTGAGGGTGAGGGAGGGAGAAATGGAATGAAGGGAACCCCTGTTTCAGATTGCTTTGATCCTGCCACCAGTGTAAGGCCAGGATCAGGGTTTGAGTAACTGGGACCAATTTGGTAAGGGGGTCCTTCCTCTGAGACCAATAGGCCCTCAAATGGAACTGAATGTCCCTCATCTAGAATCTTGCTCCCTGCACAACAGCTGTGGAAGCAGCCATGTGCCCGAGGAGTTGCAGAAAATGCCTTGCTGGTCGAGAGACCCGCAGGGTAAAGGAGGATGCCAGGGCGATGAGTCTGTCCACCCTTTCCGAGGGAAGAAAGGCCCTGGCTAACCTTGTGTTCAATTCTGCGCCTATGAAGTTAGGGCCTGAACTGGTTCCAGAACTGACTTTGGTAAGTTTAGCAGGAATCCCAGAGAAGTGAGAAGCTGCTGGGTGACTTGCAAGTGGGATTTCACCTGACCTGGAGACTGACCCACAATGAGCCAGTCGTCCAGGTAGGGAAACACAGCAACCCTTGCCTTCTTAAATGAGCCACTACTAGCGAGACATTTTGTGAATACCCTTGGCGCAGAGGTAAGGCCGAAGGGCATTGCCCTGAACTGGTAGTGGCCTGAGGGCAGTTCGAACCTGAGGTACTTTCGGTGGGAAGGCCTGATCAGAACATGAAAATAGGCATCCTTGAGGTCCAGGGAAGCTAGCCAGTCCCCTGGCCTTAGGGAAGGCAATATCATTGCCAGAGTTAACATTTTGAACTTTGCCAGAATGGGCCGCCATTCTCCTGTCTTTTTGGGGTAGAAAGTATCTTGAATAAAGCCCTTGCCCTGATGGCAAGGAGGAACCCTTTCCACTGCTTTGCAGACCAGAAGAGAAGAAACCTCTGCTTCCAAAGCAAGGGCTTCTGAAGGATTTGCAGTGGGAAATGCCTGGCTCTCATCTTTGGAAAATATTTGAAGCTGAGAACCAGGCCCTGGCTATTACCTCCAGAACCCATCTGTCCGAGGTTAGGACAGCCAGCTCTGGCTGAAATAGGCCAACCTGCCCCCACTGGTACAGGAGAATCGGCCCTGGGCACCCCATCAGGGTGCCTGCTTAGCAACAGCCTTAGGCTGAGGGAGGAGAGGTCTACTGCGCCACGTCTACCCCTGCCTCTGAAGAAACCCCTCTGCGAGATAGCAGAGGAGGCTTGAAATTGGTAAAAAGGCCTGGAAAAGGGTCTGCCCCTACCTCTGGGAGCATGCCTTTGTGGCATGGCATGCTTCTCCTTAGCCTGGGCACTTTTGTAGGTAGTTCTGTATTCATCCATCTTTTTCATATAATTTTCTGTTTGCTCCCCAAACAGAGAATTTCCCACTACAGGAAAATCCATAGCCTTTGACTGAGTATCTTGGGACAGATTAGTGCATCTGAGCCATGCCAACCTACGGAAAGCTACAGAAGTGGCCATGACCCTGGAGGAAACATCATTAACATCAACAGCAGTATGAAATTGAACTTTAGAGGCTTCAATGCCATCAGCAGCCACCTGTTCCAACTCACTAGCCAGCTGGCCATGGGCCTGCTTGGCTAACTGCAATACTGTGTCCCACCTAGATTTCTGATATCTAGCCACATAAGCCATATAATTTGCCTGCCTGAGTCCCAAAGAAGCTGCCATATACTGTTTCTTCGCCATGGCATCAATCTTCCTAGAATCCTTATCAGGAGGATGTGAGGCCAGAGAATATTAGCCTTGTCACAGGCTGCAGCTTGTACCACACCTACATGACTACACTGCTCAATAAGGAAGTCTGTATCCAAGCCTGACAAAGTATACCTTCTGTCCATTTTTATCTACAGGAGGGACAGAATGAGGATTTTTAAATCTTTGTTGTTTGCTTCCTAAATGACTTATGCAAAGGAATAGACAACCTCCTAGACTCTGGAATATCCATCATTTCCACATAATCAGGCTCCTCTTGCTCATCCACAGCCTCCTCTAAAGGAAGCTGGAGGGTTTCTACAACCTTTTGTAAAAATAAAGAAAGAAGGGACTCAGACAGAATAGGGAGATTCTAAGAGTCTGTCTGGAGAAATGCCCAGTTCAATGGGCACGTCCAGACCCTCCCAGCAACACATATATTGATCAAATTCCTCCTCCCCTCCTGTGGTTCATAAAAATCCTCAACTTCAAAATCCTGAACCACTGGGACTGAACGAACCAACCTTTACCAACTGTTGGTGGTTCTACAGATCCCTGAGACAGTGACTGGACAATCTGAATGGCTTTAGCTATCTCTGCAGCAGTTGGAGACACAATTCTGGACTCCAAACCTCCTGATTTCTTTGTCTTTTACTTGGGACTGGTTCCTCTGAACCAGTCTTCCTTTGCGAGGAAGTCTCGCCTGGTCAGAGGGCACCCTCTGGTCCAGTGGGTACTGAACCGGCTGGCCATCCGGTCAGCGGACTTTTTGGCCTCGCTCCCTGAGCCGCCCAATCTCTTCTCCAGGGTGGCTGCAGGAAATTTTACACACCTGGCAGTCTGACAGGAGGTGGTCAGCCCAGACAATAGACACAAGTGGTGTGTGGGTCCCAGCCTTGTGGCGTCCCCACAGACATCACAGTCATTGAAACCCAGTGGGCGGTTTTCTTTTGGGTTTCTCAGACATAATGCCAGCCTAACCAAAAACTTGCCCTTTTGATGGCAGTGCCAGGCAAGACACCCTTATCGGTTCCTAACCGTGTCACGGGTATTTGAAAAAACCGTAATAATTTCGTTTTTTTTAGAACCGATAAGAACCGGGAACCGCACTCTAAAACCCACAGTACAGTTTTAAAAGGCAGAAAAAACCAAGCGATCGGTTCAAAACCGAACCGATAATTAATTTTCCACACAGACTTGAATTTTTGTACTTACGGTTACCAGACAGAGCTTTAGAACCGAAATGCGGTAAAAATAATGACTTTTGCCGGTTCAAATGAACCGAAAACTACTCTCTTGAACCGAGAATGAACCGAGCTGAAGGAGCTGATCTCCGGAGCGACTGTTCAGTGAAGCGGAGTAAAGAATCTGACAGTTTCATTTGAAACTGCCAGATAGAGCTTTGGGCACAGCGCCCTCGCGCTGTAGAACTCCAGATCTTCTGGAGTTAACTCCTTCCTCTCCGGGGCAGTTCAGCTGCAGTGGCTGACTGCTATTGTTATAATATAGCAAGACTTCATGGTGTTTGAAGGATGTTTTTGTGAAAAAATATATATGGATTTTGATTTGGGTGTTTTTCTGACTGTTTAACAGAATGGAAACAAAGTTGGGCTGATGAAATGGCAGTGCCATGAAACGTCGCCCTCTGGTTCTGGCAGAAGAATCTTGGACTATTTACTGTGCTCTGTGACTGTTTATAAGCCTAATTTTATAATTTGGTCTCTTGTGAAGACAAGAGCATCCTGGAACACTCCCTTGTGGTATTCTGTGAATGGACAAAGCTATGAGGCCAGTGACATAGTGGAGGAACTGGAAGGGAAGGTCTGCCTCTTTGTGGATGACACTAAGATCAGCAACAGACTGGACACTCCCGGGGGGGGTGGAAAGGATGGATAGGGATCTGAAAAGACTGTAGGAGTGGTTAAGGGTATGGCAGATGGGTTTTAATGCAAAAAGGTGCAAAATAATGCCGTGGGCCACAGAAACCCAGGAGTGGAGTACAAAACAGGTAGAGTGATACTGAGAAAGACCAAGCAAAAGAGACTTAGAAGTAATCATATCGGATAACCTAAAAGTGGCCAGGCAGTGCAACAAGGCAGTCAGAAAGGCTAGTGGTATGCTGGGGTGGTGCTGCTCCTATACTGATCACTGGTAAGACCTCACCTTGAGTACTGTGCCCAGTTCTGGAGACCACATCTCTGGAAGGACACAGAGTAGAGGTGGTCCAGAGGAGGGCTACCAAAATGGTTAAAAGACAAAACCCCAGATCAAATGCCTTGAGGCATGGATTACCACTTGAAGGGTATTGGCCATACAGCCAAATTTCAAAGAGAAATACAATTGCACATACTCCAATAATGCAAAGCATCATAGGAAGCATATGCAAATCCCCATGAAGGAATTTGGATTGGCTCAACTATAAGCAGGATTGCATGATGCCGAAAAGCCTCACGATGCAATTCTGCTTATAGTTGAGCCAGTCCAAATTCCTTCATGGGGATTTGCATATGCTTCCCATGATGCTTTGCATTATTGGTGTAAGTGCAATTGTGTTTTTCTACCAAAATGGTGCAATGTCTGCATCAAAAGCCCTATGAGGAGAGGCTAAAGGAGCTCAATATGTACATCCCGGAGGAGAGGGAAGAGAGGGAGGATATGATAGAGACCTTTAAATATCTCATGGGGGTTAATAAGGTACAGGATGGGGGTATTTTTTCAGAGAAAAATGTGGTCTTGAACAAGGGTGCATGCTATGAAGTTGGAGTAGGTTAAATTCAGGAGGGATGTGAGGAAGTACTTCTTCACAGAAAGGGTAGTGGGTTCCTGGAACAGTCTTCCAGAGGAGGTAAAAACAGTTGTGGGGTTTAAAAAGGCCTGGGACAGGCACAAGTTAATCGTAGGGGTAAGGAAAGGAGAAGAAGAGATGGTGCTGTAGATCAAGTGAGGTCTGCAGCAAAAAAAAAAAGGTTAAAAAACAAAATAAAATGTATGGGCAAACTAGGTGGGTCCAGCAGTCCTTATCTGCCATCACAATCTATATTTCTATGTTTCATGCCGGTGGCCCAGGATTTGGAGTGATCTCAAGTTGCTGGTGGCTGACTGGCGGGAGAGGATGAAGTGTCTGATGGACTGCAGTCCTCTCCCGGGGTGGGAGGCTTGCTGTTTTTATTGAATGACTGCCACCAAGCGGAGGCCTGGTGGTAGTGCAGGCCTGAGAGTGGCAACAAGTGGTGGGTGGACACTGCAGTACTCTGCTACGTGCATGTGCCTCCACGTGTGTACACTGATGTGCGTGCCCTAGCAATGGACTTTGGGAGTAAATGGAGGAAAATATGGCGAGGCAGGTGTATATAATGCCCCCTCCCAGGAAGAACCTGCCGGATGAACTGGATGTGGACCTTGGGGGGGGGGGAGAGAAAGCCCCTCCCCTCCTGGTTCTACTATGATGGGGGGGGGAGCAATCCATGGGGGTACCCAGACCAGTCAGGCATGCCTGTGGAGGTGGAGGACAGTGGGGATCAGTGGGAGAGGGCAAAAGGAAAGCCCAAGCCTACCTTAGCCAGGGAAAATAAACAGACTATGGAAAAATAACTTTTAATCTGTGCAATGCTGCGCCACCTGGAAGTGAAAGCTGTGAATGGCAAAGCAGTGCTGTGTAAGTGCAGCAGCTAGAGGGTTCTAGTAGTGGTCCACCAGATACCTGTAGCAAATATGAAAGGTAATGGACCAAGCAGCACCAGGATGGTGGCTGAACATACCAGAGTGAGCATATCACACTGGTTCTGCATGATCTGCATTGGCTGCATAATCAGTTGCCGATTCAGTGGTGCATCAACTTAAAGATTTCTAAAAAGATAAAAAACCTCAGCACAAAAGTACTGAGGTAAGGCTGCCCACGAAGGACGCTGGCAACAAAGCCAGGTTTCCAAGAAACACAAAATCACACATAACCCAATAATGCAAAGCCTCATGGGATACAGTACAGTACAGTTGCATAAGAACTTACTGTAGCAGTAGATCTTCGAGAGGATCTCTTGCATCAGGCCACATCTAAGGAACTATAGCTGCCAGGCACTGGGACCACATGGAAGCTTTTCTAGCTAGCAGTCTACAAGGGGACTGCCCATGACAACATCAGATGTGCAACATCCCTCCCATATAAATATGGGTGGCCCCCACCCTCCTTATTTCTCCCGCTAGAGACCATAAGCAAGGAATCTCCAGCAGGGGAACCGAGGGGAGCCATAAGTTCCACTAAGAAAAGAAGTTGAACCACCATGGAGAAAGAGAGACAGGGACACAGAAGCCCGAAGGCCTAGGGGCAATGAAGGGGTGGGACAGCATGGCCTGATGGAAGAGATCCTCTTGAAGATCTACTGTTACAGTAAGTTCTTATGGAACTGTACTATCTTACTTTGAGGGTATCTCTTGCATCAGGCCACACCTATGGAATGAGTCCCAAGCAGTTACAGACAGAAAGACCTCCTGGGTGGCTGGAAGCTATAGTCCTAAGACAGGATGGCTAGAAGCTATAGGGCTAATACAGGAGGTCTTGGAGTAGAGGCTACAGGCCTAAGACAGGAGGCCTTGAAGCACAGCCAGGCTAAAGCTTGCCCTCCTCCTACAGGCAATGTCCAGACTGCAGTGTTCCGTGAAAGTACGGACAGCACTCAAGGTTTTAGCTGCACATGTGTCAGTGGCTGAAACATTCCTGGAGCAGGCAACAGAAGTCGCCGTGCCTCTGGTAGAGTGGTGGCCACGGACAACCCCGGGAAGTTCCTTACCGTACTTCCTGTAACAGAAAATAATACAGTTAGCCAACAGGTTGGACAGGTACTGTTTAGAAACTGGTACACACCCTATCCCAGGGACAAAAGAAACAAACAGCTGTGAGGACTTTCTGCCGTCCTTTGTTCAGTGTATATAATAATGCAGAATTCTATGCACATCTATGCTTCCCCTGGATCGGCATGCTCTGGATAATAAACACGCAGATGGATAGTTTGATTGAAGGTAAAATCAGACACCACCTTAGGGAGAAACTTAGGAAAACGATTTAGCAGTCGACAGAAGTTGGAGGTGTCTTGGTGGAGTCCGACGTGCGATGGTCAACTGTGGGAAAAGAACTGAGGAGGGCGGCGGCCGCCCACATTTATATGGGAGGGACATCGTGCATCTGATTTCGTCATGGGCAGCCCACTTGTAGACTGCTAGCTAGAAAAGTTTCTATGTGGTCTTAGTGCCTGGTGGCTATAGTTCCTTAGGTATGGCCTGATGCAAGAGATACCCTTGAAGCAAAATATGCAAATCACTATGAACATTTAGGCTGGTTCTGCTTTAAGCAGGAGTGCATGGTGCTAAAGGGCCTGTCACGCAATCTGCAAAGGGTGAGAACAGAAGACACAGACTCGTGCTGTACATTATGGGGGTGTGATTCTGTATTTCTTGGAAACCTGGCTTTGTTGCCAATACCCTTTATGGTTAACCCTTGCCTCAGGGCTTCTGTGCTGAGGTTCTATGTCCTTTTAATGGGCTTATTTTGGGCCCACCATGACCCAAACCTGTAAGACTACATTAGGGCTGGGCTGGCTCATTTTCCCCTGGGGCGAGATACAGACTGTGATGCTCTGCCCCTTGCTTATGATTACTGTATGATATGGGTATTATAAATACATGGTCTGTGTATGACATTTCGGTGTGTGAGGAATTTGGCCTATAACTTTAAAAGTCAGTAGCTGGAACTACAGGATGTAATTAAACTGACCTTAATTAAGTTCCTTGCAAAATGGCATTTTATAACCTTTTTATGACCTGCCTAGGCTTTTGAAGTTGAAACTAAATATAACGTTTATGACATCAGGAAAGGCATCATTCAGCTGATTCCTGTTGGCTATCTCACGCCTGGGTGACGGACTGCAGGGCTGTAAACCTCAAAGTAACTGGTTGATCAAAGGCTGTCATATTTAGGAAATGCTTTTTTCTGATGTTACCATTAATTAAAAAAATACCTCTAGTAGAAATTATGCTAGAATTAATTCTAAAAGGAGGAGCTAGCTGACTCATCAAGGGGGTGGAGAGATAAGAGTTAAAATGTAACACTGTATCTGGGTATTGTGAGACATTTCATCTTGGGCTCTGAAAGAAAATAGTAACATCTTTCTAACTTGAAAGCATTTCCAGAGGTAATGCATTAGACAGCAAAGATCTAAATGTATTGTGGTAGGAGTTTTGTACTATAATTTTCCCTTTTTCTTTTATAGATTGTAAGCTGTATGATATATTGTTCTGTTTTTAATTTTTACATGTTTTTATCATATTCTAGCAAATCACATTTTCTTGAAATACTGCCTGTGTCTTCCCAGTTCTTTTTTGTATGTGAAGTACCTGTATTTTAAGTCTGACAACTGTTAAAAAGGTTTGATAGTGTTACCAAGCTTGGGAAAAGGTAATGTAACCCCCCTGCAAATGGGGGTTCCCAAAAGACTTCCAGGAGCTTGCTTGAATGCTCCAAGCCTGAATGGTGTTTGGCATTTAAGCCATTTATCAGTGAGTGTTTTTAGAGCCTCTGGTACTGTCTCTTTAAGAGCTGTCTGCTTGCAGACATAATTAGTTTGTATGGGGGACTGTGTGCTTCTCTGAGTACCACTGAGCTGCTGCCAATTCACTTCATTTTTGCAGTCACTAGGAGTGCAAAGGAACCTATCTGAAAGATGTAACTGTTTGCCAGAAATTATTTAGAGTAATAATGAAATTACAGTTTGTCTAACCTGCTTTCTTTGCAGTCAGAACTGTGTCTGCTAGTTCCCATTCTAGTTTTGAACTGCTGAACTGGACCAATCAGTGTGGGTAAGCTAGCTCTAAAATGATGCCTTGGACGCAATCAGAACTTGGACTCATAATCTGAGCCAGCCACAAGAGGATTGTATGGGCAGTGACTCTGGGAGATGTAGTTTAGACTTCAGTGCCTTTTGGACCAACAGCAGCAGTCTATTGTGGTGACAGCCAATCCAGTCAAGAACTGGGAGGAACTCAAAGGAAGTGCCGGTTCGTCAGTTGGAGTTCAGTTGAGCTTTGGCAGTGAAGAAGGAAGGAGCCCTGTGCTTTTCAGTGTGCAGTTTTAGTCAAAAACGGTGTAAGGCCCAGAGTTCGGTCTGCAGCTTGTGTAACAGCTTGTTAGGACTGAATCCGTCCTGTGAAAAGAATCAAAGGATCTCTGAAGAGTAGAAACCAGGCTCACCCTGTAGAAGACTGGAAGAATTGCTGAAAATTACTTTCGGTCTGTCAGGAACTGAATCTGCTGTGTGTTCTCCGGGTATTGTGCAGTAATTGCGATCGGGATACAGATGCAGCCTGCCTGGTATAGTACTTTCTTTTATATGGATGTGTGAAGAGGTTTGTGTACCTCAAGTGAGCCCTACTGACATTGAAGGACCCTATCTTATTTGGAGGTCGTGAGTACTAATTCAGGGTTGCTCCCTGTTGAATTGCCACATTAAATCCAAATGGAATTACTGTACTGCTGACTGTTTAATTCTCCTTTTCTCTGTGTGAAAGGGCCCTACCAGCTGCCACACGGTTTGGACTAGCCACTAGGGCTTGGTACCCAGGGACAGTAACTGATAGGGATAGGCCTGTGCACAGAGCCATAAATGAATTATTAGAGTGATAAGCTAATTAACCTGATTTCCCCTGTCCTTGTTATATCCCCTAAATAAATCAGAGCTGCTTGTTTCAGCAAAGTTATACTGCCTGAGGGTATTTGTCTATGTTAAAGTACTGTACTGTGATTGTTGCACTGTATCTCATTTCACAGGAGGTCCCAGTGCGGAACCAGACCTGGGGGTAAAGTGTATACTGTGAAGGTAATTCTGATATATTGTGTGGGCCACTAGTGGGAAGAAAGGGGGGTTGCAGTGTCCCAGAGGGCTGTGACCAAGTTAGTTTAACTATTGCAAACCCTGACCTCTGGGTGGAGGCACCCGCCATTGGATCCAGGCCCCTCAACCTGTTAGTGGCAAATCAGGCAGGGGTAGTAGCCCCTGGGATAGCGCCATCTAGGGGTTACAGTAAGAATATACCTAAGGTCTATTACAGAGTTAAAAGAGTTCATTTTGGAAGCCTGGTTAGGTGCCCTTAGGCAAAAGATATATTGCATCCCCTTGAAGAGAATATTATCTGAGCCTGTACATTTGGGTATGCTAGCATAAGGTTCACAGTTTGAATCCCTCCAGAACTTGAGGCTAACAGGTGATTCGGACCCAAAGCAGACAGGAGGGTTACCCTGTCTGTTACCTGTTCACACTATTGCGCTCTGAGGTTGGCACTGTGGGAGCAGAGGGCCTGACCTGTGGCGTGCATCTGTGACACAGACAAGGAACACTGATGAGTCCTGTTTAACATGTAACATGTATCTGTGTCTTCTGTTCTCACCCTTTGCAGATTGTATGAGGGGCCCTTTGGCACCACACATTCCTGCTTAAAGCAGAACCAGTCTAAATGTTCATGGTGATTTGCATATATATCCCATGATGCTTTGCATTATGGGTATATATGTGATTTTGTGTTTTGTTTCTTGGAAACTTTAAGATTTGTTAACTAACAAGGCCCTATATGGTCTTGGTCCCGATTACCTGAAAGAGCTCCTATCTCCATATGTTCCTAACCATCCTGGTATACCATTATGATAACGAATCTGTTACAGCGACACAAGAACAACGACCACTGTACAACGAAGGCACTGTGAGTAACAGGTGCTTCATGTCAACAGGTAGTGAATGCTGACAGATAAGCATCTGAGACAGGCAGGTGTAGCGGATGAGGCAGGGAGCTAGGGAGGCTGACGCCGTTTGCACGTGTGCAACTACGCCAGCCACTGAGTGTGTGCTCAGTGTGAGAGGGAAGCATCTGCTGGTGGTCGACGGGTTCGTGTTCCAAAAGAAATGAAGTCGGGGAACCGTCAGCTACTGGAAGTGCATGCAGTACTTTGCTGCCAAGCGTAAAGGGAGAGCAATGATGGATGGCGATACAGATGTCAGTCTGTCAGGGTGGCACAACCACATCCCTGACGCAGCCAGCGTTGGAGTACAGAGGGTCCAGGAAGCAGTAAAAAAGCGGTAGGTAGAGTAAAACGAGACCACCCATCTGGTGGTTGTTGCGTGTTGCGCCAGTGTCTCCAATGCTGTCGCCGGGTGTTTGCCACCAGTGGGACTCCTCAAACGGTCCATACAAAGGGTTTGGAGGGGTGCTTGGAGAGCACCTGTGGAACTGGTATCCCTGTCAGCTTTGCACATCCCAGAGAAGTATTGTGTGATCATGAGCGGTGAGCCATTCCTACTGCTTGACTCTGCTGGCACACTGAAGAGGTTCCTACTGTTTAGAATCAGAGAGAATCTGGACTGCCTGGCACGAAGTGGGATGTGGTTTGGTGATGGCACCTATAGGTGCTGTCCACAACTGCTCCACCAGCTATAAAGCATTCACACTGTTGAGGTGTCAGCAGTGCTACCTGCCATTTACGTCCTCATGACCAACAAGATGGTAGCTGCATATACCAATGTGTTCCAAAAAATCCTGGAGCTGTGTCATGGAGTGCAGCCTTGATCCATGATGACCAATTTTGAGCAAGCAGCCGATAAAGCATTACGGGTGGTGTCTCCTGAAATGGAGTTAAGAGGCTACTTCTTCCATATGTGCCAGTGTTTACGGTGAAAGCTGCAACAAAATCCTGAGCTTGTGCAGCTATACATTGAAAATGATGTCTTTGCTATGTATGTCTGCATGGCCCCGGCACTGGCATTTGTGCCCCACAGGATGGCTGCCATGTGTTCAAAGAAATGTGTGGTTGGGACATACTCGTGCAATATGAGGAGCAGCTGCAGGAGTTCCTCGATTATTTTGAGGCTACATGGTTGGGTCGACCAAGCTGCAATGAGGTCCATTGTTGACTGATTTACCTTGTGGAGTTTTGAAGCTGTTTTTCTGCTGTGAAAGAGGAACTTCCATGGACCATCAATGCCACTGAGGAGGGCATCGGTCATTCAGACCGTTGCTTGGTGCCATGCAACCGACCATCTGGAGATTTCTGGACATCCTGAAGGGGGAGCAGGGACTAACGGAGATCAAAATGCAGCAGGTCATCAGTGGTCAGGAGGTCACCAGATCATGGAGGAGATACAGGGACAGTACCTACAGATTAATGGAAATTGTTGAGCAGTATGAAGTATGCTGTATGAGGGATTACTTAATGGGCATTCCATTAAACATTAAGTTACAGGTGTAACCATGCTGGTGGGATGTACTGTACGTACTGATGCAGAGGGGGTATACTGTGCACTGTGTGGGGGTGGTGGGATATACTGTCGTTCTGATGCAGAGGGTATGCATGCACTGTGTGGGGGTGGTGGGATGTACTATCGCACTGATGCAGAGGGGTATACTGTGCACTGTGTGGGGTGGTGGGATGTACTGTGCGTACTGATGCAGAGGGTATACTGTGTACTGTGTGGGGGTGGTGGGATGTACTGTACATACTGATGCAGAGGGGTATACTGTGCACTGTGTGGGGTGGTGGGATGTACTGTATGTACTGATGCAGAGGGGGTATACTGTGCACTGTGTGGGGGTGGTGGGATGTACTGTATGTACTGATGCAGAGAGGGTATACTGTGCACTGTGTGGGGGTGGTGGGATGTATGTGTGCATGCACAATGAACTGTGGTGTCTGACATTGTCCAAATAAATGGGTACTGGAATGCACTTTTGGGCTGTGGTGCTGTCCTTCTGTGCTTACGCAGCGGGGGTGATCGCTGTTCCTCCACTCTCCATGCGACATGGAGGTTGTTATATTTTATACTGGGGGCGAAGGGGGCATTACAGTGCTCTCTGCAGTGTAGGTTGCTGTGGCGGTTGTTGTTTTTTCTTTGTGTCACAGTAGTGGATGTTGCTGTTCTGCTGTCGCTGTGTGGGGTTCTGTTGTAGTTTCTGTCGCCGCGACTTGGTGGAACCATCAGCCTCTCCACTCTACTAATGTGGGACTATTAGCAATCCACCAATCCCGCCTAAAACTGTCAGCAGACAGAATGTTCATGGTTGTGGAACTCTTTTCTCCCAGTGTTCAATCTGACTGTCTGGTGGAGGCTTTTAAGGGTGCCTTAAAACCCATTGTTTTGACATTGCCTACTGTTTCAGGTAGCTATTTGTAATATTTATTGTTTAATTTATTGATCAATATTGCATTTTATTATGATGTTTTTCCTTATACAGTGCCCTAAGCCTTTAGGAAAGGGCACCTTAGAAATACACGTCACCTTCCCTTGCCTCTGACCTCCCAACTATAAACTCTACCTTCCCTTGCCTCTGACCTCCCAACTATAAACTCTACCTTGCCTTGCCTCTGACCTCCCAGCTATAAACGCTGCCTTCCCCTGCCTTGCCTCTGACCTCCCAGCTATAAATGCTGCCTTCCCTTGCCTTGCTTCTGACCTCTCAGCTATAAGCATGGCCTTCCCTTGCCTCCGATCTCCCAGCTAGGGGGGAATTTCCTTTTAGCTGAATGGTTAGAGCTGTTGCCTTTGGGACTTAGGGTCCCAGCAAGAAACAGAGATGGCTCTTACCAAGTAGAGGGAACAGACATAAAAACAGATTGAAATCAATCACAGAAATCAAGCACGACAGAGCATAGAGGTGTGCTAAAAGCAACATCCACCTTAAGGGCATTAACAAGGTGAAAGAGTCTAACATGTTTAAATATAAGAAAAATAGCAGGACAAGAGGACACAGCATGAGATTAGAGGGGGGCCAATTTAGGGGGAATGTGAGGAGATTCTTTTTCACAGAAAGGGTGGTGGATGCATGGAATGGCCTACCTCAAGAAGTGGTGGCTATGAATACAATGCAGGGCTTCAAACAGGCATGGTATAGGCATAAGGGAGCAATACAGATGAGTATGAATAGATAGGCCACTGACAGAGCAAAGGCCGATGGCACATTTATAAGGTAGAAAAAGAAATGGGCAGACTGGATGGGCCTTGCGGTCCTTATCTGCTGTCAATTTCTATATTTCTATGTTAACAGCAACAGTTTGTGCACCTGTACCAGGCCGAGATATTCGAAGAGGAGTCCTGGAAACTATGGTAATACATAGCACATCATACATCTATTAATTTGTTATAAAAAAGGTAATACACCATCTTTATTTCACAACACAATTCATGGCAACTTTATAGCAAAGATGCTAAAAATAACAGTACCACTATACCAACAAGCACTGCCCCAGCACTTCACCCATGAGATCTTCCTACGGGGGTGTGACATCAATTTCAGAAACTTAGAAGCACATGATCTGTTCATAGATAAGGATCACTTGACCCACCCAGTCTGCCCATTTATCCCTGCCTAAACTGTTGCCATAGACCCTACCTGATCACAGGCTACCCTCCCCCGGCTTCCTACCAAGATTCCTTTGTTCCTATCCTATGCATGTTTGGAGCCCACCACTGTTACAGGCATCCATCACTCTTTCAGAGAAGTACTTCCTCACATCCCTCCTAAATTCCCCCTTCCAGCTTCACTGCATGCTCTCTTGTTCTTGTGCACCTTCTCCTCTGGAAAATACTCCCTTCCTGTACCTTATTCAGCACCATTAAGTATTCATGGGTCTCTCTCTCTCTCTCTCTGTCTGTCTCTTCAAACGGTGTACATTTTAAGATTCCTCAGTCTCTCCTCATAGGGCTTATAATGCAGCCCCTGTACCATTGTAGCTGACCTCCTCTGGAGAGCCTCTAGCTTGTCTGCACCCTTCCTGAGATGTGGTCCCCAGAAGTGGACATCATACTCCAGGTGGTGTCTCACCATTTTGCCATCAATTATGATGAGACACAAAGCTGTTGTATTTCCTTTTGTGCAATAGATTAATAAATATATGGTGCATATTACCATAGTTTCCAGCACTCCTCTTTGAATATCTCAGTCAGGAGTGTGTGTTACTGTTACATGTTTGAGTGTCAGCGCCGGCTGCCCTGCATGGAGCACTGCTTCGAGATCCATGTGCACGTCTCAGTTTTGTTGTTGTAACTTGAGGAGCCAAAACTTACAAGAAAGTTATAGAAACCAAAACCCTAATGAGAGGTACAGAAGAGCAGTGCACAGAACAGCACAAATGGAACAATCAGTCACTATCTGCAGCTTTTTTTGTTGTTACTTAGTTTCTATTTAACATTTCCCACTTAACTAATAAAAAAAAGTCAATGCAGTACTTAAAGGTGAAAATGAGTTTGACACTTTTTGGGCAAAGGTTAAAACAATATATTTAGACCCAATTTCATGTATATTTTAAAGCTTTTCTGCATTTCTGTTCCTTTTATTCTTCATTGCTGGGTTAATTTATTTGGAAACAGGATCCTCACCCCCTGCAGTGAATCTGCTCCTGCTGTTGAATCCTTTGCTGAAGCCACACACAACTGTTTGTGAAAGCCCACTTATTTCCACAGCTACAAACTGCAATGTCACAAACAGGGTTATGTCCTTAGCAGCAGAAGCAGATAAGCCCTGTTTATTTATTCATTTAAAATTGGTAACCAAGAAAGGTAGCCCGATCCGAGGCTCGTTTCCAGGTGTGACTGAGGGGTGGGTTTTAATGGGATGTAAAATACTGACATCAGAACTAATACAGACAGGAATGGTGTAATTAAACATACAACAATGTGCTGAATGAACAGTGCAAGACTGCTGAAACAACAAATACATAATGTACAATTTTTAAAAGTGAAAGAAATCATGGGGGACAAACAACGAAGTATAAAATAAGCAGTAGGAATGAAAAGGATACTACATTAGACACTGACTTGAATTACAACAGGGACGAAGATAAGCCCATTGGGGACAGCTTTCCATGCAAATTGACCTACACTACAGTAGTAACGAGGAAAACATGGAAGAGAAATGCAGATGGTATATAAAATATAGACTGAATTATGTCTCAATGTGTTTTTTAAAGTTCTCAGAGGGAACAAGAAAAAATTACTTACCATAGTAATGTTTCTTCCAGGGGATCCCTCAGTATGCTTAACTAATACAGTCAGCCTCCTGTGTTGAACTGCCCAGAGAGATTGGAACGTATGTAAATGATGGAATGCATCATTGGCTTATGCAGCAATTCAAACTGCTGCCCCTAGGTTCTGCTGCTTTCTAAACTGCTCAGATTCATTACAGAGCCTAACAGGGTGAAGACCCCCTAACTATATTATCCTAAAAAAAATCCATCAAAGGGATAGATTAAAATACCAGTTTTTAGCAAAAAAAGAGAAAAGAACGGACTGGAATGCACCATTAAAGTTTAACATACAAAACAGGACAAGAAGTGATCAGCAGGGATGCAGGACCCCCCCCCCCGTTCTGGAAGGGGAGGCAGGGTGGGAGGTTTAAGCATACTGAGGGCTCCCTTGGAAGAAACAACATTACTATGGTAAGTAATGTTTTCTTCAAACCCCAGGAATCCCTCAGTTTGCTTAACTAATGCACACTACCAAGCAGTACCTTGGGAGGTTGGGTACAGAACCTACTTATGGAAAAGGTCCTGCAGGACTGCAGTGCCAAACCTGGTATCACTTCTGGACAGTATGTCCAAGTAGTAGTGCTTTCTGAAAGTGTGTACGGTTTTCCAGGTAGCTGCTTTGCATATCTCCAATAGGGGAATGTCCCTTGCAGCTGCCAACGATGCAACCATGCCATGAGTGGGATGTGCCCTGAGACTCTGAGGTGGCTGCTTGCCAGTTTTGCTGTAACAAAACTGTATGCAGGAGACTATCCAGCATGCAATGGTTCTCTTTGAAGCTGGCCTACCTGTGCCCATTTCTCCACAGGTCAGAAACAGTTGTGTGTGTTCTGGCCTAAAAGCCTTGATGCGGTCAAGATAGTGCCTGAATGACCTCTTGACATCCGGGTTGCGTAAATTTTGCTCACCTGAGCTGGAGTTAGCTATGAAAACAATAGCAGGGAGATTGATAGGTTCAGGTGGAACTCAGAGACCACCTTAGGAAGGAACTTACTATTGGTCCTAAGCACCACCTTGTCCCTGTGGAAAGATATATAGTTGAACTCTGTGCACAGGTTTGCAGCTCTCTGACTCGCCGGGCAGAAGTGATAGCTACCACAGGAAGACAGTCTTCCAGGTAACATATTTCAAGTCTGTAGTTGTTAATGGCTCGAATGGCGGCTCTATGACTTTGGCTAGGTAGACGTTTAGCTCCCAAGGAGGGACTGGCTCGCTAAGGAGAGGATGGAGATGAAGGAGCCCCATAAAAACTTCCTGAAGAAAGGGTGAGAGGCTATCGACCTCTCTTTGCCAGCTGTGATACATGTTACAATGGCAGCAAGATGCACCTTTAGAGTGGAGGGCCCGAGGCCCAGTGAGTGTAGGTGGACCAAGTAATCATGTAGCACAGGCAGCCCAGTCTGAGAGGGGTTGACCTTTTTCTGTTTGCACCATAAGGAGACCCTCTTCCACTTGAAAGTGTAGGTTTTCCAGCTTAAGGGTTTCCAGGAAACCCTGAAAGCATTCAAAACTTCATCAGAGAGCTGTAGAACAGAAAACTCTAGGTCTTCAAGAGCCAAGCCTTGAAGCAAAGAGACCTGAGGTTGGGGTATAGGATCTTTTCCTGGGATGTGGCCAGGAGAGTGTACCTCTGAGGAAGATGGATGGGTTCTGACACAGACAGGGCTAACAGGAGAGAGAGTACCGTGGCTCTCTCGCCCAGCCCAGAGCCACCAGAATCATAGTTGCTGGCTGGGTCCTGAGCTTTATGAGGATTTCTGAGCAAATGAGGAAAAGGAAGAAAGGCATAGAGAAACCTCCCTGACCAATCCAGTGTCAGGGCATCCATTGGCACTGTCCCCCGACTTGGAGGCCTGCAACAGAACTGGGACAACTAATGGTTTTCTGTGGAAGCGAAGAGATCTACCTTTGGCGTGCCCTACCTTCTGAACACTGAGTTTAAGACCTGGCTGTTTAGGGACCACTCATGGCAGATGGACTACAGACAGAGATACCTGCAGGAAATAGGCAACGTTCCATACCTTCATGGCCTCTGTGCACAGTAGGGTCAACCTGGTGCTCCCTTGTTTGTTGATGTAGCACATGGTAATGGTATTGTCTGTTCTGACTTGCACTTCCTTGCTCTGGATCTGGGGAGCAAAGGACTGCAGATCCAGGACAACTACCCTGAGCTCTAGCAGAGTGATGGTGCATGACCAGGGAGACCAGGTGCCGCTTACTGTCAAATTGTCCAGATGTGCCCCCGCAACGGGATAACAGTCTACTAGTTATGTGCATATAATTTTGATATAAATATATGTTTTAGACTTCTGCTTAGGAAACAGGCCAAGCAGCAGAACCTCATGGGACCTGGGATTTTGAAAGAGAGGAAAGAAGGGTCTGCCCTCTCACTGACCTAGAATATAAACTAATTCGAGCTTCCTTTTTTTTGACACCTACTTGTCAGAGCCTGTTGTAAACAGACAGTTGCTTTGAACTTAGGAAGACTGCCATAAAATATTGCATTTTACGACATTAGGAGGGAAGCCAGTCCTGAAAGATACCTGTGAAAAGTCACACAGCTAAGAGAAGTGTTGTTCTGCTGAGAAATCAAAGGGATATTCTGTCCTGTCATAATTCATGCTCTGTGGCTCACTAATTCAAAAGTATATATGTATATATATGTTTTAGAGTGTTTAGCAGTGTGCAGGGGCATATGAATGATCCATTAATTACAGGACTAAGAGTGACCTCATGTGCTGTGACATCACAAGGAGGTTGGAACTTTGAACTTTGAATATTGCCAAGCTGTCTGAAGGGATTGTGGTTCACTCTTGTTACAAACTTTGAAATAACTTACACATTCGTGTTCTGGACTTAAGAGGCACTTCAGGGTGCTCAGTTCTGCTCCTATAAAGTCTAGAACCTGGACAGGTTCCACTTGAGACTTCAGGGCATTTATGAGAAATCCCAGAGACTCAAAGGCACCCTGAGTGAGGGAGAGAGAATCCTTGATGTCCTGGGGGCACTCTCCTATGACCAGCCAGGCATCCAGGTAAGGGAACTTCTTAAAGGAGAACTGCCTTAAATCTGTAAGTCTGTGTTTTCTGAAGAAGCTGCGTTTCTAATACTAGTTCACATTCTGTGTTTTATTCCATCTTTACTGGCCTTTTGGTAAACAAAATTAGTGTTTGTGCTTTACAGTCTGGTGGACAGTACCATTTTAGAACTGTTCGATGTACTTTATGTCCTTGTTAAAAACTTATATTGTTTTCACAATGCATTCATGTTTCATTCTGGAACTCTATGGTCCAAAGGGGACATAAACTACATCATACATTTCTAAAATGGCACTTACCAGCATTGTATGAATCAGAAACACCAAATGAGTTAATTAAAAGGCCAGTAAAGTCTGAACAATAATGGAATGGGATGCAATATATACAAAAATGCTTCTTCTGGGAAAAATTATTTACAGGTTCAGCACAGTTCTCCTTTAAATGTGCCACAACCATGGCCAGGCACTTGGTAAATACTCTGGGAGCAGAAGTGAGGCCGAAGAGGAGTGCTGAGAACTGATAATGACCCGAGGACAGCCTGAACCTCAGGTACTTCCTGTTGCTGGGTCTGACGGGTATGTGTAAATAGGCATCTTTGAGGACCAGAGATGCCAGCCAGTTTCCCTGCTTCAGGGTGGGAATGATCATGGTCAGTGACCATCTTGAACTTTGGTTCTGCCCGATGCTTGTTCAAAAGTATGAGATCTAGAATAGGTCGCCATTCCCCATTTTTCTTCTGGGTAAGGAAGCATCTGGACTAGAAGCCCTTTCCCCTCTATGATGTGGGGACAGGTTCTACTGCATTCATCTGCAGTAGCTTGATGACCTTCAGCTCCAACAGGGCCTTTCTGCTGCGGTTGCTGGGCTGCAGTGCCTGGTCTGCAGTCTGGGAAATGTTTTGAAACTTAGGGACAAGCCCTGGCTCACTACCTCCAAGACTCACTTGTCTGTGGTGATGACTTGCCATGTTTGGAGGAAGTAAGCCAACCTGCCTCCTACTGGGGGTGGGGAGGTGACCTGTGCAAACATGTCAAGGGTTCTTCTGTTTAGGCTGAGACTCGGCCACTGGTGCTGAGTGAGCCCACCTTGTGGACTTCCTGCCCCTACCCCTGAAGTAACCCCTGGGTTGCTGGTAGTCTGAAGCAGCTTGGGCTTGAAAGGAGGGCCTAGGGTAGGGACCTCTGCCACTGCCTCCCCTACTTTGGATTCTGTAGGATGTGGAAGGCCTCTCCTGAGCTGAATTGCTCCTGTAGATGGACACACATTCCTCCACCTTCTGCATATAGGCCTCAGTTTTATCCCCCCAAAATGAGTTATTCTCACAGGGGAAATCCATGGCCTTGGCCTGAGTATCCTGGGTCAGGTTGGTAGCCCTGAGCCAAGCAAATCTCCTCATGATGATGGCAAGGGTCATGAACCTGGAAGCTGTACCATTGGCATCCACTGCCATGTGGAACTCATACTTAGTGATATCCAGAGCTGTCCTAGCTGTTTCAGCCAGGTCAACAACCACAGTCCCAGTAACCTCATCACTCATGGCCAGAACTGATGACCAGAGAGCCTTCTGGTACTGTGCTGTATAGGCCGTGTAGGTAGCTTGAGGAGGAGGGAAGCTGCCAGGTATCTCTTCTTTCTCATGCTGTCTAGTTTCCTAGAATCTTTGTCAGGGGGATGAGAGGACAAAGGTACCATGGCCTTATTGCAGGAAGCTGCCTAGACAACAGGAGTTGTTTGTGGACTCTGTCTGCTGTAGGTGAGACAGAGAGCAGCCACCAGCTTCCTTATAGCAAGGAGGTGATTTAATAAAAGTACACTGAACTGAATTCTTAATTTTGGGGCCAGTGTAAGTAAGTAGAAGTCAGTGTTTTGGTTCTCTGTTTTGGGGTTGACTTTCCTTGGTGTTACTTTTATTTGCCAGGGAGGAAGTTAAGCTGGGAGAATATTTGCAGTCATTTGTGACTAGACCTGTTACTTGAGCTCTGTGAAATAGGTGTCTGATAAGGGAAGGAGCTGAAAGGGGCCTGAGGAACTGTGGATTGAAAACAGGAGTTGTTTGTGGACTCTGTCTGCTGTAGGAGAGACAGAGAGCAGCCACTAGCTTCCTTATAGCAAGGAGGTGATTTAATAGAAGTACACTAAGAAAACATTACTTACCACAGTAATCTTCTTTCTTCCAAGTGATACTCAGGTATTCATAACTTTATGCAGTTAGCTTTCTAAGTAGAACTGCCCAGACAGAATTTGGAACATATGTGAGTGACGGAATCTTTTGCATGAGCCACTTCTCAAATGCTGCCTTATACTAACTGCCTTAGTTCTAACCCCTCAGATTTCCTGGAAGCCTGGAAATACAGGCCCATGGGGATTAAGTGTAATAATAATAATAGAAATAATAATAATAATAACAACAACAACACACTGTGAATCATAATAATAATAGAGGGAGCTTCCTTAACACCCCAAAAAAGGGGGCCTCCAACTGGAGGGCATAACATATGAAAGGATACCCTTGAATGTCCAAATCACCTGAAAAAGGAGGGGGACAGCAATAGTGAACACAATCACATGTGTGCCAGAAATGGCATTTATACCCCTGAGAGCACAGTATTCAGGAGTGCAGAGGCTAAAGGTTCCTGAATGTGAGGTAGCGTGGGCAAGTTATGAATACCTGAGTATCACTTGGAAGAAACAAGATTACTGTAGTAAGTAATTTTTTATTCTAACCCCAGTAATACTCAGGTATTCATAACTTTATACAGACTACTAAGCAGTACCTTTGGAAGTGGGCACAGAACCTTATTTTGTAAACAGACTTTGCAGGACTGCTATGCCGAACCTGGCATCACCCCGGAGAGAATATCCCAACTGTAATGCTTTGTAAAGGTGTGTACTGTTTTCCAGGTAGCTGCTTTACGGATGTCCACCAGGGGAACATCCCTGACAGCTGTTATGGTAGCAGCTGTGCCCCTTGTGGAATGGGCCCTCAATCCTGTTGGGAGCTCCTTTCCAGCCTTAGAATAACAAAAACTGAAAATGCTGTACTATCCAGCAAGAAATTAACCTTTTTGAAGCTGGGTTACCCTTTCCCACATTCTCATCGGTTAGCAAGAATTGTTTTCTGTCCTGCCTATGGACTTTAGTGGTTGTCAAGTAACAGCTAACATCTCCTTTGACGTCCAGACCATAAAGATTCTTTTCACCAGAACTAAAGTGTTCAGTGAAAAAGACAGATAAGATAGGCAGACTGGGTGGACTATAGACCCTTATCTGCTGACACTGTTCATGTATCTATGTATCTATGTATTTTTGTAACACGGCACAAATATGAGGACTCCAGGCAGAGAAGGTGATAGGTCTAACAGGGTCAGGTGTCCCAAGAGCAACACGGCATTATGGCATGATAATGCTGTGTTGGTTTGGAACGCTTAGACGAATAATCCCCTGTGCACAGCATGAACGCACTCACCAAAGCAGGGAAGCAGTGAGTTTGTTAAAAATATGTCCACCAATAGGTGGTGCGAGTAACACAGCAGCACAGGGTATCGGCACGGGAAAAGAGGACAAGTAGAAATGCCTCTGTCAGTGTGGCCACTGTAGTCAACGGAAACAGCAGACAACGGGAAGTGTGCTGTCCTGGAGGTACTGAGCAGTGAGCATATTGTTGAAGTCGCTGAGGATGGGAAACAGCACATGACAGCAGACTTGAGGAACACATCAGCTTAGGGAGAGCGCCAAGCTCTAGCGCAGGTGAGAAAGCGCCACTCATTGGTCGAATCGGCAGGTGACTAGGAGCAGTGAAGACAACTCCTCAGGGTTTCGAGATCATCAAGGTATGCAGGCACATATACCCCAGCATGCAGCACAGCAGGGAACAAAAAAAACTGAGGGTAGTCCACTGAAGTAGGCAGCAGAAGTACAAAAGTCGCAGGCTCAAACACAGCCGCATGCGCATAGTGAAACACAGACCACAGTTCAAACAGTACAACAACTAGTCGCCACTATATTACTGGAGGTGGGGCGATCAACGTGCACGCGCACCGATCCAGCAGCAGAAAGGCAGGAAAAGTAAGAAGACATCTACCATAATTGGAAGTGCTAGATAAGTGTTTTTGTTGATTACTGTTAGACAGCACAGAGAAGACCATCTGAGAAGTAGTACAGTCGCAGGTGCCGTGTTACAAGTGCATTAATCCCCAATGAAGGTGGCATCTAATGGGGAGTTAATGCATGGCTGGACCATTGTACACACTCGGCCTCGGGCCACAACGGTCTCAACCATGCATTAATTCCCCATTAGATGCCACCTTCATCGGAGATTAATGCTTACATGTACAATGGTTTGAATCAAATGGGAATCAGAAGTCATTTAAAGGAGAAACTCCTTGTTTGTTCCCAGAATAATTTTGTCTCTGTGGAATGAAATGTGGTCCTGTTCAATGCAGAGAGACTTGAGCTCACTGATTCTTGTGGCAGAAATCATTACAAGGAAAACATTTTTTTTTTAAGATATTTCAAATAAGTTGAAAACATAGGCTCAATAAAGGGGGACCCATGAGCCTAACTATGCACACATCTAGGTCCCATGCTTGCACCAGTTCCCTGTGAGGGGGTGCAAATGGACCAGGCCTTTAAAGATAGGGTCTGAGGCTTGAAAAAACATTCTGTCCAACTGAAAAGTAAGTAAATGCTAAGACAAGGCAGACCTTTAAGGTACTGGTCTGCAAGTCCAGTGAAATCAAATAGGTAAAATGGTCCAGCACAGCTGGAACACCAGCCTGTGCTGATATGTGCCAGGCCCTAAAATAGCCTCTTTGAGGCTAGGATCTGAGGCAATTAGAACATTTTGTCCAACTAATATGCAAGCAGATGCTGCATCTAGGTGGACCTTGAGGATGCTAGACTGCAAGTCCAATGAATATAAAAAGGTAAGTTAGTCAAGCACTGCTTGATCCCAGCATGTGCTGGAAATCATTTTCTGGTTGAACACCAATAGTAAACCTTTTCCTTCTGAAGCATACAGTTTCTTAATGGAGGGCTTCCTGGAAACATATAAAATGTCCAAGACACTGTGAAAAAGATGCAAGGCTGCATATTGTACAGTAGGCCCTCAAGAGACATGACTTGGGCCTGAGTGACCCAAGGTTTGGGCACAGAAGCCTCCCGGTTGGAGGTTAGCAGGTTGTGCCTCTGAGAAAAGGTGTATCGGTTTGGAACCAGACATGGAGAGTAGCATGTCTGCCAGGCCCAGTCTGGCGTTATCAAGACCACTGATGCTGGCTGGGACCTGAGCTTGAGAAATGCATTGTATGCCAGAGGAAAATGAACAGGTTCTTCCTTGGACAACTCAGAACTGGAGAATACAGGAGAATTGGTCCTGGATCTGATTCTCTCAGTACTGTGGCAGGTGGTGGTTGTGGTGGGATGGGAACAAGTCTACCCTTGGTATGCCCCACCTTCCGAAGATAACTTGCACCGCCTGAATATTAAAGGCCCATTCCTGATGGGACTGGTTGATCTAAGTCAAGGTATCTGCCAAGGTAGTGTTCCTACCTGGCAAATGAATATCCTGCAAGGACATATGGAACATGCTAGACTCCATATTTTCGTTAAGTCCTGAGCAGGGAGGGCTTAACCTTGTCCCTCCCTACTTGTGGATGTAATACATTGTGGTGGTATTGTCTGTTCTGTCCTGTACCACCTTTGTAGTAGTTGTGTGAAGACCTTTAGTGCAGTAACACTTCTCTTAGCCCATGCAGGTTTATGTGCAGGAGTGAATCCACACTTGACCATGTATGTGCCTTGGGCGGTATGAACCCCCAGATGGGCACCCCACTCTAGTAGGGATGCATCTATTGTCAGACAACTGATAGGGGCTCTTGCTGAAAAAGAAGCCCTTTCCCTTAGATTGGTTCCCTCTTTTCCTCCACTGGAAGCCTGTAACAATGTCCTTCTTACTAGAATTAGTTTTAAAAGAGGGCCCTGTCTCTGACACCATTGAGCCATGAGGTGACACTGAATGGCTCTGGTCTGTAACCTGGATTCCAAGATTGTGTCAGTGGCAGGTGCCACGTGGCCAGTAGCTGAAGAAAACTGTCCTGCGATTTTTGGTTCATTCAGCCTGAATGAGCCTGCTATTAGTGGAATACTTCTTGCCCTGCGTAGGAGCAGGTAGACTCTGCCTTGCAGGGTATTTAGCTCTGCTCCTATGAACTGGAGTGCTTGAGCAGGCTGAAAGTCAGACTTTCTTTAGATTTATCAAGGACCCTAGAGAGTCCAGGAGACCTAGGTGAGTTGCAGACTCACTTGCCGGAGTGATTCTACAACCACTAGCCAGTCATCTAGATATGGGGAAACTGCGCCACCTTATCTTTGAAGGTGCTCCAACCACTGTGTACACTCCCAGAGAGTGACCTGATGAGAGTCTGAACCTGAAGTACTTTCTGTGAGACTCCCTTATGGGATTGTGGAAATAATTTAAATACAGTGATGCCAGGAACCCCTTTTGGTTTTTTCCTGGGGTTTTACATGTTTTGTCTTTTTGGTTTTCAAGGGGGGGACCAGAGAAACAGCCGGGCCACCCCCCCCCCTTTTTTTAACCTAATCACCCTTCTCAGGGGTGTGTAGGTAAGAGACAGCAGTTTCACATGCAGATTTGGAGGGTGTTGGCTGGTCAGAGCCTGAAACGCCCTTATTTGGTCTCTTTTGCAACCTCTCTAATCCTTTTTCCACTGTTTTTAGTGGAAGGAATTTGAGCTCAGAGACAATCCCTGACTCACTACATCCAGGACCACTTGTCTGTGGTGCCTGAAATACCCCTGCTGTGGGTACTGCTGATACTGAGGCGTAGCCCCAGCCTGATAGAAACAAAGAGGGCTTGATGTGGTGTATATATCCACCTTTTTTCATGTAAGCCTTTATCCTTCTCCAAAGAGGAATTACCCTCGACTGGAAAGTATATAACCTTGGTTTGGGTATCCTGAGTGAGATCTGTGACTCACAGCCAGGCAAACCTCTTTGCCATCCGTCTGGCAGCAGCCACCTGAACTGTTATTTGGCTGCTCTCAAACCAAATTTAGCTGTTTCAGCTAGATCATCTGACAGGGGAGTCTGGACCTTGGCTGACATAGCAGGGGCCGACTACCACAGTGACTTTGGTATTGACATAGGCTTGAAATGTGTGCCTGCCTGATGGCCAAGGCACCTGATAAATATATCTTTTTAAGCCATGTTGTCAATTTTTCCCTGAAACCTTGCTAAAGAGGATAGGATGCCAGGGATATCTTTGGCTTGTCACAGGCTGTCACTTTAACCACTCTATGGTGGACAGGGTAGGAGAATAAATGTCAGTCCCCTCCCTGTCCAGCTGAAATTTCTTATACATCCTCTTATCCAGAGAGGGAACAGTGCTCGGCATTTGTAAAATATTTTAAGTATCTTCCCTGAAGAATTTATTCACAGGAATGGGAAGCTTTTAGTAGGTGTCAGCCCCGGGTGACAGACCAATCTTTCTCACCAATGTGAAAAATGAGGACTAATCCTCAGATGATCTGTGGGGAGAGACAAACTCATGTTCACAGGAAACCTCAGATTCAATCGGTTCCCATCCATTTTATAATAATTACATATTCTTCCTTTTAAATATTAGGAAGACTGGCTTGCAAAGGTCTGCTGCTGAGAGCCAGACAGGCCTTGTAAGCCTGAAAGTGTTTTCTTTAGCCATTCCAGGCATTTCTCCACCCCGGGAAAGTTTACAAATTTTACAATATTGATTTAGGGATCATAGCTAAGGGAAGCAATACACAACTGTGCTTACCTGTCTTGGCAAGTTACTTCCCCAATCAGAACCAGACTGCAATTTCTGAAAGAGTTGGCAAGCTTTATAACAGGCACAGAAGTCCCCAAAATGCTGTCAGCAGGGGGTTATGTGTGCTTAGTTTTCTTCAATTTCACTGAGGGAACCAGGGAGTCAGACGGTTCAACAAGCCTCTTAAAAACTGCTTATATGCCTGTAACCCCCCTACAAATGGGGTTCCTGAAAAGTCTTCCTTGAGCTTGCCTAAATGCTCACTGCCAGGCTGGTGTCCTGCGTTTTAGCAGTTTAAACGTTATTGCCAGAGAGTGCCTGTATAGTCTCCATGTACTGTCTCTTTAAGAGCTGCCTAGATTGCAGTTATAATTAATCTGGGAGGGGGCTAAGTGTTTCCATGCTCAAGTCCCACCGGGGCTGCCAGATAATCGCTCCGTTTAGTCATCGCTATTAGCTCCGAGGGAGCTCCGTTAGAAGATGTACTTGTTTGCTGATCATTTATTAGAATAGTAATAATATTGTAGTTTGTCTAACCTGCCTTCTTTGTAGCATTGACATTTCTGTTTATCTAAACCATCTTGGTCCTGGACTGCTGAAATGGGCCAATCAGTACCTTTGGGGACTCTTAAAAGGAGCCAGTCCCCAGGGACTTTGTGGGAGCAAAATTCTGTAGGAATTGTAGTTATGGGTTTTTTGCGCCTAAATGAACCTGGAGGGAGAGCCCTTGCTGTGACTGACAGTGAAATCAGCCAACTGAACCTTTTAGATCCTGGAGATAGTCCCAGGCTACTTGGAGCTACTTTCAGTTTGAGTTGGAAAGTAAAAGAAGTAACAGCTCGAGATAGTCGAGCAGTAATCCTGCATAGATTCGCGTGGGAGAACTGTGAAAGGGCTGAGTTTTGGCCTGCCTGTCTGCCTGCTGTCCCTGAGAGGGAAACTGACATTTATTCGGACTGAATCAGAGTTGTGAGGGTGATTTAAGCCACAGAATTCTGACCAGGCTTTAACCTGAAGAAGACCGAAGATTTGCTGATTGCAATCGCCCTGTCAGGGTTTCCAGACACCTTCGAACTCCCGGTATATGCAGAGACTCTGTAATTGCGACCAGATAGCTGGAGGCTGCATCCAGCTCCAACGGACTAAATCCGTTCTCATCTCCATTTGGCCTGGGCCTTGCCACACTAGCCCAGCCAGACTACCTGCTACACAGAGAAAGCCACTGACGAGATACCTGCCTGGGGATCAGCCCCCTGCTCAACGCCTCGAACAGGAACGACACCTCGGTGATTCGTGTGGGCCCTGCTTCTCCTGGCACTCCAGCTCAACAACCTGCAGTCTCAATTTCGTCCTGCCTGTGTCCTGTATTGGGTATCATGAGTAAACATCAGGGTAGCTCCCTGCAACAACAGCTAAATTTAAAGTGTTGTTATCTGATTGCTTTGTTTCCTTTTCCTTCATGAACTGAGCCCTCCGGCTCTGGATTACAAATGGTGTGGGTTGTGCATGTTGCTTTCTTCCATCACAGGGCCCCGACCAGCTGTGACACCGGCCTACCCCGGGCAACGATCCTAGCTAGACCACCTTTTTCCTACCTGGGTACCCAGAGTGTGTGACTGTGTAGGGACTCCGAAGTGCATGTCTGACTGATTTAGCCTTTAAGCCAATCAACCTGATTACGCCCCTCCCATGTTCAAGTCCCCTGAATAATTCAGATCTAACTCTTTTTGCATTTAACCTGACCGTGGTTCCAGTTTGTGCCAAGAGTACTGTACTGTCGCTATTTGCTGTGCATAACCTTGTACAGGGGGTCCCCAGGGTCGAACTAGAGGAACCAGCCCTAGTGGTAAGTGCAAACAGTCTGGGTAATTGCATGGTGAATAAGGGTCATTATGAAAGTGATTATTGTATATTGTTCAGGCCACTAGAAGGGAAAGAGGGGGGTTATAGTGTCCCACAGGGCTGTGCACAGGTTAGCTTCACCACTAACAACCCCCGACCTCTGGGTGGAGACACCCATTTCAGTACCCAGACCCCTTACCTGCTACTAGCCAAGCAGGCAGGGTTAGTAGCCCTTGGGATAGCGCCACCTAGGGGTTACATCTTGGAGGCACTGCTGGGATTTTGTGTCTTCTAGTGGCCAAAATTACGAATTACTGTCAAACATAAATGGCTACCCCAACAGAAGAGGCTGTGCACCAATTGGTGGGGCAGTGTATGGGGCAAGAGATTGACCCCCATAATGCTTTGCTAATACTGGATATACCTATGGGCATTAGTAAGAACACTGTTGAAGGGGCATTTTCTAAAGCTGAATGTTTGAAAAAAGCTGTAGTGGTGGGTCGACAGGCTGAGTTAACTGCCCAAACTCTCATGGCCTTAGTGGAGTGTAGCGACCCCCTGGACAGTTCAAAGGTGCCCCAGATTATCACTTCAGAAGGGTTCCCAGTCACCTGGAGGGTGATAACCAAAGATAGCAAGGATCCCTTAGAAGATAAGCCCGCACCGTTATCTGAGTCTTTTGAGGAGGAGTTTGCCAAGTTGTTACTGGAGGAGGGCAAAACTGTGGAGGAGTTAAAAAAATATTTCTGCCACCTGGTAATGTCACCTCTCCACTGTCCACACCTGCTCCAGCACCTGTTCTTTCACCAATTTCTGTACCTGCCTCTGAGCCAGCAAGTAGTCATGGCCCTTATCGCAAGCTCAAGGTATTCTCTGGCATCTGCCCTACTCCAAATGGGGAAGTCGACCTGGAGACCTGGATAGACTCTGCTACTCTTGCAGTACAAGACTGGCAATGCTCAGAGGCCGACAAAAGGGCCCACCTGACCCACCCTACGTACTTTCTGCTCCCTGAGGTCCTCTGACCCTGACGCCAAAGCCCAAGAGTACATAGTCGCCATTGAAAATCTGTTTGGAGGCACTAGTGTTGAGGCCTTTAAATGCAAACTTAAAGATGTTAAACAACAGCCGGGGGAATTGTTATCTGCCTACATGGATCGATTAGAGGGAGTCCTACAAACCATTTTTCGGAAAGGAGGCTGGGCCTCTAGTGAAGTGGACTGGCTAAGACTGGATCATATACTCTGCTCTGCCTGGCACTCCAGCTGGGTGTTGCTCAAATTGCAACTGCATCAAAGGAAATCTGGTCCCTTGCCCTTCCATGTGTTGATGAAGGAGGTATGGGAAGTTGAGGAGGAGGAAGGCTTTTCGGAGCCCTGCACAGTTGTAGCTGCTGCAACCCCTGCTCCAGGCTCGGGGTTGGTCGCTGATGGCCTGGAATCATTGCAATCACATGACGGAATCCGAGAACTAAATGTCAGCCCCGGGGGGGCAGCCAGACAGGGGCTGCTATGGATGCTCCGCCATGGGATGAACTGCTGAGGGAGTTCAGAGAAACAAAATATAGTCTCTTTATGAAGGTCGCTCCCGTGAGTACAGGCCCCGATCCTTATCCGACTGCATCTGCTTTGAGGGTGGGGGTGCACAACCAGGCATCTCCTGCTGACAACAGCTCAAAAATTGATGTCTTAACTATGAAAGTGAGAGAATTGACAAGATGTCTCCGAATGCTCGCCACACCGCAGACAGAGGTGGAACCAAGGTTTTCTGTTGGTAGTACACCTGCCTCAGCTCCCAATGTGATGTCTCAACCACACCAGACCCCCGAAAGCATATTTTGCCATAACTGTGGGAAATATGGGCACATGAAGAGAGAATGACGGTCCCCAAAAGACCTAGATAAAGTTGTATACAGACTTCAAGGGGAGCTTCGGAAAGCGAGACCATGGCCGAGGAGCACCGGAAATGACCGCAGTGCAGGACTGAAAAATCCTAACTCAAATTTCTTTGTGGCTAAATCATCCATCTGTCCAGGCCTCTGCTAATGCCTCTCCAGACTAGTCCAGAATAGTAGGCCCTTCGATGGAGACTTCTGTGACTGTCAATGATATCCATGCTTGGGCTGTGCTTGATAGTGGGTCGCAAGTGACCACTGTATTCCAGGACTGGTATGATAAACACTTATCTGATGTGCCATTTCAGTATTTGAAAGGTTTGCATGTGTGGGGCCCGAGCGACAAGTCTTATCCCTACCTAGGATATGTCCGGCTCTGGTTGTCTTTCCCAGCGACTGTAACTGGAGTAGATGAACAATTAGAGACCCTAGCCCTGGTGTACCCTCCTACGGGATTGTATGATGAGATTCCCTTGCTTGTTGGAACCAACGCCCACATGTTTGGAAGACTAGCGCAGTAGTGTCAAGAGAAACAAGGGAAATGGACTGGGCGAGCACTGAGAATCCCAGCCCTGATAAAGAGAGCCTATGATCTGAAAAAAAAGGACTACTGAAGTACACAGAGATGAGCCGGTGGGGATGCTGTGGAAGAAAGATCCTGATTCTCTGGTACTACCTCCCAGTGCTCAGTGCACCATTCATGGAGAGGTTTGAATTAGAAAAGATGTAAAGAACAAAATATTAATGTTGGATGCACCAGGCGATGGAAAGTTGCCAGAAGGATTATTGTTTAAGCCCAGCATTTTGCCTGCCCGTGCACATGACTATGCATGACGAGTGATGGTTGAGATTCAGAATATGTCAGATCGGGAGATCTGGGTGAACAGAGGGTGCACCCTAGCTACAGTACACTGTGCAGACACTGCAGTATTACCCAGTAACAAGTGTTCTGGTGAGAAGGAGAGAGTGACCCCGGACTTATTTGGCTTTGGTGATTCCCCACTGCAAGCTGAATGGAAGGCTAGAATTAGCAAGAAACTCACCCAGAAAGACCAAGTGTTTTTGTTAAAAGAATGGGACGTGGGGTGTGTTCAGGGTGTACAGCATCATATACACCTGCATGATGACTGGCCATTTCAAGAGAGATCCCGAAGTCTCGCCACAGCGGACAAAGATGATGTTAGGAGACACCTGCAGGAAATGCTCGCTGCTGGCATGATACATGAATCAAGGAGCCCATATGCCTCTTCCATTGTGGTTGTGCGTAAGAAGAATGGGTCCGTGAGGATGTGTGTTGATTATCGAACCATGAACCGGCGGACCATCCCAGATCAGTACACCATGCCCCATATACAAGATGCCCTGGATTGCTTGAATGGGAGCAAATGGTTCTCAGTACTGGATCTTTGCAGTGGATATTACCAGATTCCGATGGCCCCGGAGGACTATGAGAAAACAGCCTTCATCTGTCCTTTGGGGTTCTATAAATTCCTGAGAATGCCACAGGGGATTCTGGGTGCTCCGGCCACCTTTCAGTGACCGATGGAACGTGCGGTGGGAGATGTGAACTTGCTGGAATGTCTAGTGTACCTAGATGATATCATTGTGTTCGGACGCACATTAGAGGAGCATGAGACACGACTGTTTAAAGTGCTGGACCAACTGGAAGACTTCGGCCTCAAGCTGTCCATCGACAAGTGCCATTCTTTTCAAACCTCCGTGAAGTATGTGGGGCACACAGTATCTGCAGAAGGCATAGAGACCGATCCCAGTTAGGATGAGTCACTGACTACTTGGCCCCAGCCCCATAACTTGAAAGAACTACAATGTTTTCTGGGGGTTCTGTGGCTACTACCGCAGGTTCATAAAAGTCTATTCAAAGGTGATTCGCCTGCTCCTGAATCTTACCCAGGGTTACCCCCCTACCAACCGTAAATACAAGAAAGGGGCTGTCAAAGAACCAGAGAAAGTTTACTTCCACACAGGTGAACCTTTTGGGCCCTGCTGGATACCCAAATGTGAAGCAGCCTTCCACGACATCATATACCAGCTCACCCATGCCACCATCCTCACCTATGCTGACCTTACCAAGCCCTATGTGCTGCTTATGGACACTAGTCTGCAGGGCCTAGGAGCTGTGCTGTATCAAGACCATGAGAATGGTTTGAGACCGGAAGCTTTCGCCAGTAGGAGTTTGACCCTGTCGAAGCGAAACTATCTTGTGCACAAGCTGGAGTTCCTTGCCTTAAAATGGGCCACTGTTGATCAGTTTCATGAGTATCTCTATGGGGCAAAGATATTGGTGAAGGCCGACAATAACCCATTGACCTATGAACAGAAGTCAGCTAAGTTAGATGCCACTGGGCACCGGTGGCTCTCTGCCTTATCAACCTATGATTATGCTGTTGAATACAGACCGGGACTGAACCATATTGATGCTGACACCCTGTCACGCAGGCCCGCTTCCAAGAGTGATTGGGTCAGGCTGTCTGAACCTGACATCCAAGCATTGTGCCAAAAGTTTGACAGAGATGAACAGATGTCTGCGGACACAATGGACTGTCTAGTAGATTGCTTGGGCCCTCCTGATACCTGCATACCAGCTGCCTATTGCCATTTCTCTGCTCTAGATATTAGTGTACTACCTCAACTTGACAATGACAGTATTCAGTGGGCTCAAGCCCAAGATCCTACGATTCAACCCGCACTTGATGCCCTGCATGCGGGGAAAGATGTATCTAAGTTACGTTCCCTGACTTGCGAACTGCACTAATGTTTAAAGAAGGCCCCAGGTTGAAGTTAATCAATCAGTTGTTATGCAGAGAGACAGTGGATCATAGTGGTCAAGTAGACAAGCAACAATTGGTCCTGCCCACGGCCTTTAAACACTTAGTACTGAGGTCCCTCCACAATCACATGGGGCACCTCGGTATTGACAGGACTCTCGACCTGGTACGATCTCGATTCTACTGGCCCAAGATGGGGGCCGATGTTGAGTACCATGTAAAGACCTGAAGTCGTTGCTTCCCATGCCTCAGACGACTGCCCCCCTTGTCAATATCACTACCAGCACCCCCATGGAACTGGTCTGCATAGATTTTTTGTGTTTAGAACCTGATCAATGGAATACTGGCAAGGTGTTAGTGGTTACGGATCATTTCACATGGTATGCACAAACTTTTCCAACTAAAGATCAAAAAGCCTCTACTGTGGCCAAGGTGCTAGTGGAAAAATTCTTCGTCCACTATGGTGCCCCCCAGCGGATCCACTCTGACCAAGGCAGAGACTTTGAAAGTAGGCTAATCAAAGAAATGCTCTCTTTGTGGGGGGTGCGGAAGTCAAGAACCACCCCTTATCACCCACAGGGGGACCCTCAACCAGAACATTTTAACCGCACCCTTCTTGACATGCTGGGCACCCTCCATCCAAAAGACAAGCATAAGTGGAGCCAGCAGATTAGCACCTTCGTATGCACATACAATTGGACCAAAAATGATGCTACTGGGTTCTCCCCCTACCGCCACATGTTCGGGAGGGACACATGACTGCCAGTTGATGTCTGCTTTAGGGTCTCTCCAGATGGGGTCCAAGCTGAAAACTACCTGCAGTATGTACAGAAACTGAAAGCTCAATTGAACCATGCATATCAACTGACCCAGACAATGGCTGCCAAGAGAAATCTCGCCAACAAAGAGAGGCACGATAAGAAAGTAATTGCTCAAGAGCTACAGCCCAGAGACTGTGTGTTGTTACGCAATTTGGGACTACATGGCAAGCACAAAATTGTTGATAGGTGGCACCATATTCCTCATGTAGAAGTTGGAAAGTTGGATGATCTACCAGTGTACAAGGTACGCTCAGAGAATAACTCCAAAACTGTCAATACCATGCACCGTAACCACTTGCTGCCTATCAGCCAAGTAATTACTGAAGCTGAGCCAGCAGACATTGCCTCCCCTGGGCCAGTGACTCGTGCTGCTGCAAAAAAGAGACAGAGTCAACATACCTCAGTAGTTACAGATTTAAGGTTTCCCCTTCAGCAGGCCCAGAGTGACAGTGACTGTCAGTCCACCTCTGATGAAAGTGACTATGGTAATGCCTATTATCCCTCCTATGAACTGAGTCAGTTGTTTCGTGGAAATCCTATGCAGAATCATGGGGATGAAGCTGGGCCTTCTGGACTGCCTAACCCCCCAGCTTCGTCCTTGCAGTCAATGCTCCCTGAAAGTGAAGTGCAAAGTATCATGTCTGAGGCTGCAGACTCCCTGTGTTTAGAAGAACTGTGTGACTTGCCCGAAGAAGGGGCTGATGGTCTGAGTCTCTCTGGTGACACACCAGAACTTGAACAACAATATGAGAGTGCTGACGGACCCACTTCAGTGCCACAAAGCCTAATTGTGCCAGAACCTTCTCTAAATGAGCTAAGTGTTGTGGAAACAGAGGCTACAGAGCAAGGAGCTGACAGTGCTCCCAGTTTGGACATTCCCATCCATGCAGAGGCACTCCTCACGAATGACGAAAGCTCCAAAGCTAGTGCTGAAAGTACAGAGATTGTGGCTGTTACCCTAGAAAGACTGGCTGAGCTGTTAAGCCAGTATTGTGCTTCAGTTATGATTCTCCTGGGAGGCCAGTGGATTTGCCTCTCAATGTGGTTCACAAAAGGTGTTTATATTTCTCAGAGCTCACTACCCAAACTGAGCTTAATGGCCAATTCCAGGTAAGTTGTTCTTCCTTCAGAACATGGTCTCCCTGTCCCATCAAGCCCCAAGTTAGCTGATAGGGAAGGGTCCCTTTCCACACTGTTTACTGTACAAGAAGTTACAAACTGAAGTCATAGGTAACTGTTAAAAGTATGTAAATCATAATAGAATCTGTACAGAGGCACTCCAGCTCAACAACCTGCAGTCTTGATTTCGTCCTGCCTGTGTCCTGTATTGGGTATCATGAGTAAACATCAGGGTAGCTCCCTGCAACAGCAGCTAAATCTAAAGTGTTGTCATCTGATTGCTTTGTTGTCTTTTCCATTATGAACTGAGCCCTCCGGCTCCGGATTATAAATAGTGTGGGTTGTGCATGTTGCTTTCTTCCATCACAGGGCCCCGACGAGCTACCCCGGGCAACAGTCCTGGCTAGCCCACCTTTTTCCTATCTGGGTACCCAGAGTGTGTGACTGTGTAGGGACTCTGAAGTGCATGCATAACTGTCTGATTGATTTAGCCTTTAAGCCAATCAACCTGATTACGCCCCTCCCATGTTCAAGTCCCCTGAATAAATCAGATCTAACTCTTCTTGCATTGAACCTGACTGTGGTTCCAGTTTGTGCCAAGTTTGTGCCAAGAGTACTGTACTGTCACTATTTGCTGTGCATAACCTTGTTTTACAGGGGGTCCCCAGGGTCGAATTAGAGGAACCAGCCCTGGTGGTAAGTACACACAGTGTGGGTAACTGTATGGTGAATAAGGGTCATTGTGAAAGTGATTATTATATATTGTTCAGGCCACTAGAAGGGAAAGAGGGGGGTTACAGTGTCCCCGAGGGCTGTGCCCAGGTTAGCTTGACCACTAACAACCCTGACCTCCGGGTGGAGGCACCTGTTACAGTACCCAGGTCCCTTAACCTGCTACTAGCCAAGCAGACAGGGGTAGTAGCCCTTGGGATAGCGCCACCTAGGGGTTACATGCCCATCTCAGGGTAGCAGTTACAGTTTTGTTGTGGAGTCACCCACAGTAACTTAGGGTGTCAGCTGGTTAGAGCTTGAGGGACCCTTAGGTGGTGATATATATATATATATTTTTTTTTTTTTTCAAGCCTTATCCAGGCATTTCAGCAGTTTTTTCATGACATGTAATATAGATTTCACTCTGCTTTTAAATGTTCGTGTCCAGATAGGCAAAACAAGAGACTACTTGACTTAACACAATTTCACCACGCTGAATACAAGGTTTGAAACCAGGATCACCAGTTTCTTTTTATAACATTTTCAATGTAAGCCAATAAGAGTTGCAACTGCTAAAAAATAAATATTTTAATTTATTTAGCAGCTGCGGTCGGTTCCGGAACCATTGCAGGACCCAGGAACCGAGATAAAAAGAACCGAGGCTATCGGTCTTGGAACTGGTATTAGCGGTTCTTAAAACAAGTGAATTTAATAAAATTAAGCATAACTAATGGAGTTTTTTAGTCAGAAAACTCCGATAAATATGAAATAAACCTCGATTTTCCCCCAGTTATACCGAACTAGGAGAAACCGAGAAAACTTACAATTTAAACACTAAAACTATAGGTTTACCTAAAATAATTAAAAGTAAAATGCAGCAAATGAAATGTAAAGAATACTTATAATATTTTGTAAAGTTTATCATGTCAGAACAAAAGATGATGAGGAGAGGATCTCTGCGCGTCTAGTCTTGACAGGCAGAGAGAGAAATCTGAGGGGCTAGAACTAAGGCAGTTAATATAAGGCAGCATTTGAAAAGTGGCTCATGCAAAAGATTCCATCATTTGCAGATGTTCGAAATTCTCTCTGGGCAGTTCTACTTAGAAGGCTGACTGCATAAAGTTATGAATATCTGAGTATTACTGGGGTTAGAAATTGAATTCTTAATTTTGGAGCCAGTGTAAGTAAGCAGAAGTCAGTGTTTTGGTTCTCTGCTTTGGGGTTGACTTTTCTTAGTGTAACTTTTATTTGCAGGGAGGAAATTTAGCAGGGAGAATATCCGCAGTCATTTGTGACTAGATCTGTTACTTAAACTTTGTGAAATGGGTGTCTGAAAGGAAGGAATGCACTCACTGGGGTGGTGGGTCAGAGTTGTACTTGATTGTTTCTAGAGGGCACGGGCTTAGTCTCACCCATCCTGCCCCTCACCCCACCCGACCCAAGTGCATCATTTCCTTTATATCAGGGGTTCTGACATCACTTCCCCAAAAGTGCAAAGGGCATACACCTGTTCATCTCCTTAAAGGCACAGCACACTGAATTTGGGTTAAACACACTCACACGCTTGCACACACTAACAAAAAAAACAAAAAACAAAAATCTCTTAAACAGGAAGGGATACAGACATGTGGGGAGTGGTGCAATGCACTGGCTGTGGAGCGGCAGTCTTCTGGGAGATGTTCTGGAGGCTGCGTTGCTGTCCTGTTTGCAGGCACCTCTCTGGCCTGAGGGAGAAGGTTGCCTGTCTTCATGCTGACCTAGAAAGGATTCGAGAAACCTCCTTCCCCACACAGGGACTACCCAGGCCACCACCACTTCCTCAGATGTTGCCAAGAAAAAAAAGAGGTTGGACCACGGTGGGCTCAGGGAGGGTGAGGGTGGTGGAACAGCGGTGCATCCCTCCAGTTCTTCCTCTTCATAGTTCATTCACCATTCTGGTGGAGTGTGGTTCCTTTGTGGAGACCAAGTGGCAAGGGACCCCACAGGAGAAGGAAACAACTCCTAGTGGGGGACTCAGTTGTTAGGGGGTTAGAACTGGGGGAGGAAAGGGAGAGGGGGATAAGGTGCCTGCCCGGTGCCATGGCTTAGAGGGACAGGAAGCAAATCCTCAGGATCGTGGGAGGAGCTGCACAGAGAAGGGAGGTGGATGTCACTGTCCACCTAGGGATGAATGACCTGGCTGGGAATGGGATCAGAGCAGTGCAGCAGGAGTTTGAGGAGTTGGAGAGGGGCCTTAGATAAGTGACACACACGGTAACTTTCTCGGATGTGATACCTGTCTACGGCATGGGTGAGGCTAGGGTACTCCGCATCATGGGATTCAATGACTGGTTGAAACACTGGTGCGGAGCTCAGGGATTGGCTTCATTGGGGACTGGGGGTCCACCTGGAGGTATACAGGCCTATACTGGCGTGATGGTCTGCATCTGTCCAGGAGGGGAATTAGGATCCTAGGTGATAGGTTTAAATGCTTCATTGGCACCCATTTAAACTAGCAGAGAGGGGAGGCACTGAAGAGAAGCAGGGAAATCCCAACCACCACCCCCCACATAAAACAGGGTAGTTAGCGAAGTAGACACAAAGGTAG
The DNA here is from genome assembly GCA_016271365.2 of Neoceratodus forsteri. NCBI lineage: Eukaryota > Metazoa > Chordata > Ceratodontiformes > Ceratodontidae > Neoceratodus > Neoceratodus forsteri. Next base: position 596,355,181 of record JADMNL010000022.1, on the reverse strand, counting down.
AGAAGTCAATAGGGAGCAGAACTGGGGTAAATCCAGAAAAAAGCAAAGGCTATAAGGACAGGGATGGGCCTAAAAGGGGTAAGGCCATCAAGACATGGAGGGCGATGAGTACCACTGCCCATAGTCTGGGTAACAAGCTCCCTGAACTAGTGGCCTTGATGGAAGAGGGACACCTGGATATCATGTCAGTCACAGAAACATGGTACACAGAGAACTATGACTGGGATGTCAAAATACCAGGGTACACAATCTACAGGAGGGACAGAGAGGGTAAACGAGGAGGAGGAGGTGGAGCTCTCTACATAAGGAATCAAAGCAACAAAACTAAAGGGTAAACAGGGAGGAGAGGATTCACTGTGAGTCACCCTGGAGACAGGAAATGGCACCACAATCTGCACAGGGGTTGTTTACAGACTCCCGTCTCAGGGGGAGGCAATGAACAAGAAAATGATAGAAGAAATCCTTAGAATGGCAGAAAAGAAAAATTACTCACCTTAGTAATTATATTTCTTCTAGTGGAGTCTTGCTGTATTCTGACAACTGCAGTGATTCCCAACCTTTGAACTGCCCCGGAGAACTAAAGGTTAACTTTCCATGCAGGGCATGGAACGCTGAGCTCGAGCTCGGTTGAAGTCTCTGTCTGGAGTGTTTTGAACTCAAACCGTCAGATTCTTACGAGCCCAACTAAACTAAAAATTATATGTGGAAATTGTAAAAATTCTACTAGCCAACTGGCTGAAAAGTTTTAGATTCCCAAGGAAGACTCAAGTTAGGAAACCCAAAAACTAAACCCAATGTATTTAAAAAATAACAATAATAAATAAGCACCCAAACAAAAGGGAGGAGGGTGCCACAACATCACCCTGAGGTGCAACACTGCACCTGCCCACCACTTCCCAAAAACAGAGGTTCTGAGAGGGAGGCAGGGAGGAGGTCAGAATACAGCAAGACTCCATTAGAAGAAACATAATTACTAAGGTGAGTAATTTTTCTTCAAACAACATGAAGTCTTGCTGTATTCTGACTATTGAGACCACTGCAGTACCTCCATGGAGGAGGGACAGAACCTACTTTGGGAATAGGCTCTGAAGTACTGCTGTGACAAACCGAGCATCACTCCTAGCATGGATATCCAGAGAGTAATGCTTGGTAAAGGTATGGACTGTTTTTCAGGTGGCTGCTTGACAAATTTCTAAGAGAGGAATATCCCTGGCAGCAGCCAGGAAATCAGCTGTACCTCTGGTGGAGTGAGCCCTCAGGCCTGAGGGTGGAATCTTTCCTAGTTTCCCATAGCAGAATTGTATACAAGACACAATCCACCTGGCAATAGTTCTCTTGGTGGCAGGTTTGCCCTTTCCCACTTCTCCATAAGTGAGGAACAACTGGAGGGAATCAAACCTGTGACCCTTGGTACGCTCTATGTAGTACCTAGGGGCCCTTTTAACATCTAATCTGTGTAGCCTCCTCTCTCCTGAAGAAGAATGATCAGTGAAGAAGACAGAAAGAGACATAGACTGATTCAAGTGGAAATCTGAAACCACTTTGGACAAGAACCTTCTATTGGTTCTAAGGACCACTTTATCCCTATGAAAGGAGATAAAATCAGGTTCCACCGACAGGGCTTGCAATTCACTGATACGTCTGGCAGAGGTAATGGCTACTAAAAACACAGTTTTCCAAGTCAAGTACTTAAGATCTGCTGAGGACATAGGTTCAAAGGGAGGTTGCATAAGTTGAGCAATGCAAACATTTAAGTCCCAGGAAGGGACAGGGTCTCTAAAGGGAAGATTGGTATGAAGCAATCCCTTAAAAAATTTACAGAACACAGGATGAGATGATAGTGAGGAAGACTTCCCCACTGACAGAAAAGCAGAAACAGCTGACAAGTGCACCTTGAGAGTAGCTGGTCTGAGGCCTAAGCCATTCAAATGGACCATATAATCCAGAACTGTAGGGAACTCAGCAGTATCTGGGGATATATGCTTCTTGGAACACCAAATACTGAACCTTTTCCATTCAGAGTTGTAAGTTTTTCTGGTGGCAGGCTTTCGAGAAGCTTTGAGAATATCCAGAACCCCTTGAGACAGATGTAAATCTGTATACTCTAACTATTCAAGAGCCATGCCTTGAGATTGAGAGACTGAAGATTGGGGTACCAAATCCTCCCCCGAGAGGAGGTTAACAGGTTGTAATTCCTGGAAAAAGACAGGATGAGATGGACTGCTAGGGACAGCAACAGGGGGTACCAAGGCTGCCTGGCCCAGTCTGGAGCAATCAGAATCACTTTGCATGGTTGTGACCTTACCTTGACTAGAACCTTGAACTGTAGAGGAAAAGGAGGGAAGGCATAAAGAAATTTCCCTTCCCAGTTCAGAATCAGAGCATCCAGAGGGACTGAGCCCAAGACTGGGGGTCTGCAACAAAACAGCGGAAGTTGTTGATTGTTCAGGGCTGCAAAAAGATCTATCTCTGGAGTGCCCCACCTTGAGAAAATCACTTTCAACACCAATGATCCAGAGACCATTCGTGATAGCCCTGGGAAATCCTGCTCTATGTATCTGCTATCACATTGTCCTTTCCTGGGAGGTGGATTGCTACTAGAGAGATCTGCTGGGAATAAGCCAGGGACCACATTTTCATGGCCTCCGTGCACAAGGCCGTGGACCGAGTGACTCCTTGATTGTTGATGTACCACGTGGTGGTGGTGTTGTCCGTCCTGATCTGAACCACCTTGTCCTGTACTGACTGAGAGAAAGCTTGTAGGAAAAGAAGTACTGCCCTGAGTTCTAGGAGATTGATATGGAGAAGGGATTCCTGAGGGGACCACAGTCCCTGGGCAGTGAGGGCCCCCAGATGGGCTCCCCAGCCCAGAAGGGAAGCGTCCGTGGTAAGGGCCACTGAGAGAGACTGAGTGACAAAAGGGACCCCTTGCTTTAAATTGTGCTGATCCTACCACCATTGAAGGGCTTGGATCAGGGTCCGAGTCACTGGAATCAGTTTGGTAAGGGGATCCTTCATCTGGGCTCAAAAGGCCCTCAGATGGAACTGAATGTCCCTCATCTGGAATCTTGCCCCTTGGACCACTGCTGTAGAAGCTGCCATGTGGCCCAAGAGCTGAAGGAAATGCCTTGCTGGTCGGGACACCTGAAGGCTGAAGGAAGAAGCCAGTTCAATAAGAATTCTTGCCCTTTCCAGGAGAAGGTAAGGCACTGCACTGGCTCGAGAACTGACTTGGGAAGGTTGAGAAGAAATCCTAGAGAAGTGAGCACTTGCTGGGTCACTTGCAGATCTGTAAAAATGGAAATCTTTTGCCTTCTTAGAAAGGCAACGACTACTGCCAGGCACTTTGTGAAAACCCTTGGGGCTGCTGTTAGGCCAAAGGGCATTGCTTTGAACTGATAGTGACCTGAGGGCAACTGGAACCTGAGGTACTTTCTGTGGGAGCACCTGATGGGAATTTGAAAATAGGCATCTTTGAGGTCCAGGGAGGCTAGCCAGTCCCCTGGCCTTGAGCGGCAAGAATTATTCCCAGAGTTACCATCTTGAACTTTGGCTTTAAAAGATGTTTGTTTGGGTATCTTAGGTCTAGGATGGGTCGCCATTCCCCTGTCTTCTTTGGGGTAAGGAAGTACCCGGAGTACAGACATTTTCCCCAGTGTAGGGTAGGAACTCTCTCTATGGCTCTTAAGGCCAGAAGAGACGAAACCTCTGCCTCCAGGGCAAGGGCTTCTGAGAGACCTGCAGGTGGAAAAGATCTGGCTCTCATCGTCGGAAATTTTTTGAAGCTGAGAACCAGTCCCTGGCTTACTACTTCCAGGACCCACTTGTCTGAGGTAACGGACATCCAGTCCTCAACAAAGTAAGCCAGCCTGCCCCCTACTGGAATAGGAGAGTCAACCCGGGCAGACCCATCAGGGTGTCTGCTTGGCAAGGGCCTTAGGCTGAGGAGTGGATGCAGCCCTGCTCATCCCCCTTCTGCCTCTCCCTCTGAAGAACCCCCTCTGTGAAAAGGGAGAACAGGCTTGTGCTTGGTAAAAAGGCCTATGAAAAGGCCTGCCCCTGCCCCTAGACTGCTGCCTTTGAGGAGTTGCCTGCCTCTCCTTGGTCTGAGCACTCCTACAAGTGGTCCTGTACATGTCCATTTTCTTCATGTAATTCTCTGTCTGCTCCCCAAACAGAGAATTACCCACTACAGGAAAATCCAGGGCCTTAGCCTGGGTGTCCTGTGAAAGGCTAGTACATCTGAGCCAAGCCATTCTCCGAAGAGCCACAGATGTAGCCATGACTCTTGATGACACATTACTGGAGTCCACAGCAGCATGAAATTGCACCTTTGATGCCTTAATCCCATCAGCAGCCACCCCCTCCATCTCCTTGGCTAGCCTGGGGGAAGCCTGTTTAGCCAGTGCCAGTACAGTGTCCCACCTGGACGTATGGTACCTGGCTGTATAGGCCATTTAATTAGCCTGCCTGAGTCCCAAAGATGATGCCAAGTACTGTTTCTTTGCCATGGCATCTATCTTCCTGGAATCTTTGTCTGGGGGGTGTGAAGCCAAGGAGATGTTTGCCTTGTCACAGGCAGCAGCCTGCACTACCCCAACATTCATTTCAGCCACTTCAGTCTTGACAGCTACCTCTCCCCACCTTGCCCCCTTCTCCCTGCCTACCCCTTGCCCCTCTCCTCCCCGAGCATTTTCTGACTTTATCCCTCCCCTCCTCCCTTTAGAGCTCTTACTCACCCTCTACCCCCGACAATGGCCTTCCTGCATGCATACCCTTCCCTCTCACCTGCAGTGCTTATTTTTTTTTTTTTAACTTTATATTTTATTTTATATTATTCAAACAGTAAAATTTGTTTAACAAGCACAGACATTACAATTTTTCATATTTTCCTTTTGAGGGCGCCACTCCTCTTGATTCATACATTAATATCATCTAGTGCTTTTAGATACATCATTGGGGGGTAATCTTAAAATGCAATTAGCATATACCCAAAATTATATAATCAGTAACTGTATAAAACCCATAAGCTGCATGGATAAACTTAAATATTCTAAAAAGAAAATAGAGAAGTCCAAAATCCTTCACCATATTCAAATGGTATTGGGTTCCATGCTTTAACTATTACAGGCACTGGGTAAGTGCTATTCAAAATATAGCTCAATCCTAAGTATAAAACTAAACTGTATTCGGCGCTGTATGCCTTAAACTACAATCACAACTCTTAGCATATACCAGAAGTCCAGAGTATAATTGTCCAGTTTTAAAACACCTAACCAGATTTAAATACTTCAGTATTAAGTATTAGGGACTTCAGCTGTTAATGTCTCCATATACTTCTAGGAGCAAATTCACTGCCACTCTCACCAAAAAGTTTGCGGTGTCTCAGAGGTCCTCCTCATCTGTTGATTGATGGTCCGATGATAGGGTACGTTTCAATGAAATTACGTATCTTCGGCTCCACTTCAAAGCCTCTGCTGGATCTGAAAATAAGTAAACCTTTCCTCTATGGGCCACCCTTAATCTCGCTGGAAATATCAGATTATGCGGTATTGAGGCTTCTCTCAGGATCGCTCTCACTCCGTCGAATCGCTTACGTTTCTGCCTTGTAGCAAAGCTGATGTTAGGATATAGGCTGATTCTGTGACCTTCATGCAATAGGGTGCCCTTTCGTCTTGCTAGAGCCAAAATAAAGTCTCTTGATCCAGTTCCATCTGTGGCGATTAGAATAGCCCTTGGGACCTCCGAATCCTCCAACTGACCTCTCGGAGTAATACGATAGGCTCTCTGGAAGCACTGTGCCTTTTGTTGCACTTCCTCGCCCAGCTGCTGCCTGAACCATTCTTTCAAAAATAAGAGATGATCTCCTTCGCTACCTTCAGGCATTCCCAATACTCGGATATTCGGAGCCCTAATTTGGTTCTCCAGGTTCTCCAGTCTAGCCTTCCAGTGCCCACTTTCCTTAATCATTGTAGAGACTGCTCCCATGGCGGTGTCCGCCCGTTTAGAGGCTTCCACGGCAGTACTTTGAACTCCTTCCATCGATGACTCCAAGGTAATCACTCGGTGGCTCAGATCATCTAGTTTATCCGAAATTGCGGAGACCGATTTAATTAGAGCGGAAAGTTTAGATCCTATAGTTTGTAGAGTTTACTCTGGAGTCTCCTCAGGTGTTTCGTCTGGCCTACCATGCGGTACTCTGGTTGTCAAGACATTTTTGTTTTTTACTCCCGAACCATGATGTTGTTCCTTCCGGGGGTTCCCCATATTATAGCGGGAATCTTCCGACACAACTGAAGCCCAAAATTATCTCGTTAGAATCAATGCTAGAGGGGTTTTTGACTATAAATTCGAAGTTAACAGCGCTCTATCATTTAAGCTGCTGCCATCTTGCTTGGGCTCCACAGCGCCCCCCCCCCCCCGCAGTGCTTATTTCTAAGATTGCCCTTGGCTGGTATGTCATGCTACCTAACATTTGGTACATTTTGAATTACTGAAATTTCCTAAGCCTCAGTCTCTTACTTCTTTTATTGTGTAACTATGTATTATTATGCTGACCTTTGTATGTATGTATACCCCCCATTCCTTCAATGTGGAACCTTTGTAAATAAGAGTTCCTGCTCAAAGGTATTTGTAATCCTAGATTTCAATAAAAAAAAAAAAAAAAAACATGGCTGCATTTTTGGTAAAGAAATTCCGTATCCGAGCCTGACAAGGTGTACCTCTTTTCCATTCTCTTGTCAACAGGAGGTACAGAGTTGGGAGACCTAAGAATTTTTTGTGTCTGTTTCCCAAATGACCTATGAAGGGAAACAGACAGTCGCTTAGACTCTGAGATGTCCATCATCTCTATATAGTCAGGCTCCTCTTGATCCTCTACAGCCTCCTCAATAGGAAGCTGGAGGGTTTGAGTCACTTTTCTGTATAACAGAAAGTGGGAAGGGGACTCAGAAAGCCTAGGAGGGGAAACATCAGAAGGTCTGTCTGGGGAGATATCCGGTTCCACAGGCACATCCAGACTTTCACCATCGTAATCATCCTCTTCAAAATACCCCTCCTCATCAAACTCTGGTTCATAAAAATCTTCTGGGGAATAATCCTGAACCGGGAGAACAGACCAAACCGAACCCCTGCCAGAAGGCACCGGATCAGTAGGAACCGTACAAAGCGATTCCACAATCCGAATCGCTTTGGCTATTTCTTTGGCGGTCGGAATATGCAGCTCTGGATCCACACTGGCCGATTTAACTTTTCATTTTCTTTTTGTAGGAACCGATCCCACAGGATTGGCTCTCCTCTTGAGAAGTATCGCGCTGGTCAGAGGGCATTCCTTCTGGTTCGGTAGGAACAGAACCGGGCTGGCCTTCCGGGTCAGTGGATTTCTCGGCCTCCTTATCCCTAAGTCTACCTAACCTTTTCTCCAGGGTATACTTAGGGAAATTCTTGCAAATTTGGCAGTCTGAATCGAGGTGGTCAAACCCCAGACAGTAAACACAGGTGGTGTGGGGATTGACCTTAGCAAAGACCTCCCCACACTCAGTGCAGTGTTGAAACCCAGTGAGCCTGGTTTTTTTCTTGGGTTTCTCAGATATGGCCAACCTAACCAATTTACCTTTTATATGGCAACCGCCAGGCAAGACTCACTTATCAGTTTCTCACCGTGTCATGAGTGATGGGAAAAAAAACTAAAATTACGTTTTTTTTAAACTGATACGGACCGGTGACCACACACTAACTTTTTTTTTTTTTTTAAGATCTTACTACAAGATCGGTTCAGCCAAACCGGTCGGAAAACTTTTACAATTTTCACACAACAGCTACCAATCTAAGTACTTACGGTACCACAGACAGAGTCTAGAACCAAAAAACGGAACGAAAATCGGACTAAAACCGAAACTTTAACTGCGATAGAACCGAGCAGAAGGAGGAATCTCCAGAGCGACTGTTCAGTGAGGCGGGGTAAAGAATCTAACAGTTTGGTTTCAAAAGGACACAGACAGAGTTTTCAACCGAGCTCGAGCCCAACGTTCTATGCCTGGCATAGAATTTAACCCTTCACTGTCCGGGGCAGTTCAAGAGCTGGAGCTAACTGCAAATTTTCAGAAAACAGCAAGACTTCATGTTGTTTGAAAGGGGGCGGGTAGCAAGAGAAGAAGGGGTGGGAGAAACAGGAGGAGAGGAAGGGGATAAGGAAGTAGGGAGGTGAGCAGCTGAAGGATTAGAAAGTGGGGGAAAGGAAGAGGGGTAGAAGAGAGAGAGACAAAATCAGAACCCCTTCAGGATGCAAAGGTAGTAGAGAGAGAGAGAGAGAGAGAGGGAGGGAGAGAGAGAGAGAGACAGACAGACAGAGAGAGAGAGAGAGAGAGAGAATCTAAACCCCTTCAGGATGCAAAGAAACTCTTCAAGGGGGTCAGGATTAGAAAGTGAGGGGAAAGGAAGAGGGGTAGAAGGGGGAGAGCCAAGATCTGTACCCTTTCAGGATGCAGAGCACTCTGTGCAAGGGGGAGAGGACCAGGAAGAAAGGAAGGGGAGGGAAAGGGGGCATGAAGGAGTGGAGTGTGGTGAGTGACAAGGGGGGAGGAGGAGGATAGGGAAGAGGAGGGCTGGAGAAAATAGGGTAAACTAGGAATGGAACAAGGAAGGGCATCAGTGGGGGGAGAGGGGGCAGCAGTAGAATTGCGAAATAGCACAGTAGGTTGTGGACAGTAGTAGCGTGTCAAAATGGCACAGTAGGATGTGGTAGGGGGTGAGAGGAGTGGGTAAAAATAGGTGGGAATGCGTGAGGTAGTGGTGATATCCCTTCCTATGCACCCCAGCACCCTGCTGGCTCTGCCTACTGCCCTGTCACACTGCCTCGCCACCTTGAAGTCATCAGAAATTATTACCCCATGGTCCTTTTCCTGTTTAGTGGCCATCAATACCTCGTCCCCATTTTATACACCTTCCTCTGGGTTTCTGTGCCCTAGGTGCATGATTTTGTACTTTTTCACACTGAAACCCAGCTGCCACATCCTTGACCACTCCTTGAGTTTTCTCAGGTCTCTAGTCATCTCTCCACCCTCTTCAAAGTATCTGTTCTATTAAAGATTCCTGTGTCATCTGCAAAGAGGCATATCTTCCCTTCCAGCTCTTTTACAATGTCACTACAAGCCATTAAAGAGGACTGGTCCCAGTACTGAGCCCAGAGTTACCCCTCTGGTCACTCTCCTCTCATTAGATTAAATGCCATTTACCAATACCCTCTGACACCTATCCGTCAGCCAGTTCCATAACCAGTAAACCACCTTGTGTCCCCACCCCCAAACCATCAAGTTTCCTTACAAGCTTCCTACTGTATGTGGCACAGTGTTAAAGGCATTGCTGAAGCAGGTCATGTCCACTGCCCCACCCCGATTCATTTCCCTGATCAAACAATTGAAGAAATCAATTAGATTCTTTCACATGATCTGCGCCAACCCCATAAATCCTTGCCTGCTTAGGTCTTGCAACCCATTGGATTCAAGATACTCCACTAGCCTTTTTTTAAATGTGTCTTCATTACTTCCCCACCACTGACGTTAGACTGACCAACCTATAGTTGCAAGCTTCCTCCCTGCTGCCACTTTTTGCCATGGGACTATGTTTGTCCTCCTCCATTCTTGTGGAAACACTCCTGTTTCCATCGAGTTGTTGACTGTGACTGTCAGTACGTAACTGAGCACCCTTGGATGTACTGTAGCTCATCCGGCCACATAGTCTTATCCACTTTCCGATTTGCAAGTCCTCTCTGGATGCTTTCCTCTGTGAATGGACTGTGTCTCCTGGGAGGGCCCCCAAGTTGAACAACATGATAGTTTGGTGGCAGGCAGGAGAGAAACAGTTTGTAGGGAAAGAGATTTGATTTGTGATGAACTTTAGAAAGTTAAAGAAAATTAGCTACTAGGCAGTAGCGTACTTTTAAGATGGGCTACAATATCTTGCTTCCATTCCTATATTCCTCTGCTAGAGGCAGCTAAATGTGATGGAAGAAGTGACACTCCAGGGAGAACAGGTGCCACTGAAACAAAGGTCAGAGAGGAGGGTGTCAGATGCACAGATCACCAAAAATCCCCACGGAAGCATGGCAGGTGTCCTTGTTTAAAGGAGAGGTAATAACAGAGGGATGTCCCGTCTTCTGAAAGTTTAACAGTGATGTGAATTCCTGCTGTAGCAAGAAGTGTGGTGTTACTTTCTTCTGTCAAACACAAGAGGCATTTTCAAGTAAATTCACATTTGGCAGACTGAACTAAAACAAAGGTCACGGAACACAGTGAACCAATACAGTGGACACAGAGGTGGGGGGTGAAGCATATAATGAATGCCAATTATAAAATGTGGCACCTTTTCTTGGGTCTATTCTTTCTTTCACTTAATCTGCTTTCTTCCCTTTCCCCAGGACTCGACCCCCTTGACCCGATCTCGAACCCAGCCCCATTCTCCACCTTCTCCTGGACATACCTCTCCCACGTGTTCCGTTCTGGCCCCCCCAAATGGGACAAGTGGGGTTCCCCTAATTCCCCCAGCAGATCCCCAGCTTCAGTTTTACAGGAGACTGCATCAGTCAGCAGTGTGCTGCCTGTGGCACAAGGTGTGCATTATGCTGCTAGGATCCTGGCTGTTTTCCTGTTTTCATGTCTGACCTTTGCGACGTCAGTGGCGAGTGTGCAGTACACGTTTCTATGTACACACTCCCACGCCACCATCCACCCCTGCCTTAATATGGTCTCTCGCTGCCAGTACCTCCATGGTCCCCTAGTTGGAGGCACTGCACCGGAGGTTCTACCACCCCCCACCAAGGTGGAGAGCCTCCAAAGGAGGCATTCAACCCACCTCTCCCAGCTGATCCTCCAATGACCCAGGTCCATTTCCAAATTTGTGATGGGTCTATGCTCTAAAGCATAAATCCAATTCCTTCTGCCATCCCCAAGTAGGGCTATGCAGTGTCATTTTGTCCAAGTATATACAGATACATATATCTGGTGTTCAGATTCGGAAATCAGAGTTACTCCCTCGTGTAACCTATTTTTTTACATTTACGTTTTTTTGTCTTCATTTTGTTAAGAACAATGGTTTAGGGCCTCCAGGAGCAGCGGTACATTTACCACTAGTGATGCGGGTGACCCAAGTTTGAGTCATTGGGGGTCGGCTGTGGATGTAGAATGGAGCATCCCTGAGGTCATGCTCGTCCTTCAAGGAGGGAGTGACAGGATACCCACTGCATCTCTGCCACCTGGGTGACCACAGGCAGTAATGCAGCAGGGACACCAGGGGAGGGGGAATGATGGCCGGACTGCACAGTGCACACTTGCACACTCATGCTTTGAGTGTCTAGCAAGCTGACATCCTGCAAGAAAGGGACCAAACACAGGACATACCCTACAGCACGCAAAATAAGTCTGGGCATTCCTCCTGCTGTGGGCTGTTTTCTCTACCCAGAGTTCTCCTGCCTCTGTTCCCTCTACCTTGCTGTGCTAAGCCCATGGGGTTAGAAGGAGAGTTGTAAGTTCCAGGGACACGGGGCTGGGCCTGACCCAGGAAGATGGGGGCTGCTTCAGAGAATGGGAGCATAAACAATGGTTCAGTGATGTGTCCTGAGGCAGTCTGAATTGAGGAAAGCAGGACTAATGCCTTAGGCTCAAAATGACAAGGAGTTTGTCGACGTTTGCTTCTTACAGTGATGGTGGAGGTGGCAGTTTCTGACAATCGCCTGAATGGCTCTCAGACTCTAACAGCTGCTTCCATCCATCCCATGTATCTAATCCCACAGACCTCTCCAAAATGTGAGAAAAAAATATCAATTATATGTTCTGGCTTCTTCATGATTTTGGAGCTGGAACAGTGTCAGAATGACACATACCTCAGAAATGCCACTCACATTGTTCTGTCTCATGTACACCTCAAAATGGAGGGTCACATCACAGCGGTGCAATTTGAAGTTTGTACTACAAGGATCAACCATTATCACTAGATCACTATTATTCCATTAGCAGCTAGATCAACCAGGTAGCAGCCACACGGCCACTAGGGGCCAGAAATGTGAAGGGACAGGGATGAGACACTAACAGTACAGTTAAGGGACCTAGGAGACTACCGTGCACCACCACTCAACAACCAGGGAACCTAGTTATACTGGAGACTCAAAACAGGGCCATTACAGACTATGTGCCCAACATTTTAAAATCATGTTTATCTGGTGCATTAGGAGTTTCAATTCAAAATCCAAATCCAAAGCAAAGGTCTGCTTTGCTTGGAGACCATTCCTCTCTCCCTCTGTGCTTTTCTCAGCCTCCTTTAATCTTACATTAGTTACTTATTAATTTTTACTTTATTTATTTTCAGTATTTATATCCATTTGTTTCTGCTTTCAGAAATGATGCATTAGAGAGAGCAGATGGGTAGTGCAAGCTAAAGCTGCCCCTTCCACTTTGCACCCGAGACAGCTAAAGGGGAGGGACTTGTGAACTGGGAAAGCAGTCTCAGGTTTTTTCCCCAGATCCATTTTGTTTCTGCTTTCAGAAGCTGTACATTAGAGAGAGCAGAGGAGTACAGCCAGCTAAAATTGATGAGGTTTAGCAAGGGATTAAGTCAGTTGCAAGGACTGTGGGGCACTCTTCTTCAGGGTTACACTCTGGAGGAGGGGTCATTTCCCCTTCTGCAGGGTCTTTGCAGCATTCCATGCTCAACTGGTAGCAGTGAAGGAAGAGATATCTCTCCTGCTGTACTAGCTTGGCTGCCCACTCCCTTAAAGGCCCACTGGTCCTGGGTGAGTGCAGAGCGGTGGGGAGCAGGAAGGGTGGCAGGGGCAGCTACAAGAAGTCAACCAACCCCACAACATCCTGAATGGCAAATAATTTTGCATCCCTGGAGGAAACTCAGGTAACTGACTCGAACCAGGGGGGGATGCTGGATTAGTCTGGGGAAATGGAAATGACCACCTGGTGGCACTCAGGGGTGAGAGTAAGAAGAAGGCATGAGAGTCTTTTTTTTTTGTACTTTATTTTTATTGAAAATCTCAAATGAACACAGAGGTATAGACTTGATATGTCAGACATTAGTATCAGATACAGGAGTCATCAAATGGTACAAGATATATAAGCCTAGGCATAACGATTACGGATATGAGGGAAATCCAAGATAATTACATAACAACAGGAAGTGTTTATATGAATGGCTACACTCTACAAGAGAGGTGGTCAGTCTGGTTCTATGTCATAATAGTGATCGCCGAATGGCGATTGGTATTACGGTGAGTGTATATCGCCAAAAAGCAAATCGGCGATATACACTTACTGCCGAATCAAAACCCAGTAACATACAGATGCTAGAATTAGGATTCCTAACTCCAGGGGGGTGCATGTCGGGAAGGGGGCAGAAATTCAGCCTCAGAAAAAATTTTGACAGAGCCAGACTGCCTCACCACCACACCACATGGTTGGCTCGGCAGCAGCAGGGACAGTTCCTGTACATAACCCTCTTCCCTTGTTCCTATCACTGTCCCCTACCCTCGCAGTAGAACTAATCGCTACCCTTGTGGGTAGCCCATTCCAACAGCGCCAAATATGGAATCGCTGTTTTGACGGTCACCCATATTCTGGCCAGATCTATAACATAAAAGCCCAAACAACATGCTCAAGAACCAGTGCTGATTAGACCCCCTTTTCCAAACATATTAAAGACCTCAATATGTTAGTGCTCTTCCAAAAGCTCTAAACACCGTTTTGTAAAGCAGGTCATTAAATATTTAACAATATGTACTGCTTAATTGAAGATAGATAAAGGTTTGATCTAAAATATCGCAACAAGCTGAAAACAGTCAAAAATGAAGAGAAATTATTTAAGACCGAGATTAAGGTAGCAAACTTGAAATAAAGGTAGTCCAGTCTAGGTATCCAGCTCAAGTTTCCTCCTTTTCGTCAGACTCCTGATCCAGCTCAGCCCGGGTCAGAGACCTCAAACTCCTTCTGGATCTTCTCCACCCGCCGGCCTGCCTCCAGGGGATCAGTAAACTGAAAAGTATGCCCCCCATAGTAGATCTGTAGGTGTGTGGGCATAAGCAGGGAATACACCACTCCAAGGTGTTTCATGGTGGCCCGAACCCCGTCAAACTTTTTACGACGGGTCCTAGTGGCATATGAGAGGTCCGGAAAGAAGTGCAAAGTATGTCCCTTAAAGTTTAACTGCTCCCCGCTTCGAGCTGCCTGCAGGATCCGTTCTTTTATTGTAGCTCTATCCGTGACCTGGAGAACAGTTTTGGGGAGATCCTTCTGTGCCTCTGCTGAGCGAGGAGAAATACGATAGGCCTTCACAAAATGGGTACTCAAATCAGGAGCCAAATTTAGTACAGCAGTTAGCCAGTTCTTAAGGAAAGTTAGGTGGTCTGGATCCTTGGACCCCTCCGGTAGCCCAACCAGCCTGATGTTAGGTGTGCGGTTAGCATTTTCCAGTTCTTCCAATTGGTAACGAAGCTGGCCATTCTCCTGAACCAACTTCACCGTGGTCGATAAGGCTTGAATTGCTTGGTTTTCTGCTGCAATAGCTGTCTTGGTGGCTGCTTCAGTTTTTAAATCTTTTTCACCCAAACGCTGAAGAATGGACTCCATTTTTGAGTCTATGGCCTGCATGGATATTTGCAGGACCTTCCAGGGCGGCTCCCCTGTGCTGCTAGCCAGTGTAGAGGTAGCGACCTGTTGTTCCAATGATGGCTGTGGCTTTCCCCCGCTGGTGCCGCTTTTGTGTGTACGCCCCATAGCAAAATTTGGTACCGAACTGTTCCAAATGCCACCAGGGACCCCAAGATAAGAGAAGATCCACTCCAACATGCCTTAAAAATGTAATAAAAGTTATAAAACTTTTACTTGGAGCAGAGCGATTAAGACGCACGTCCACTCAGTAGTAGTGCTCAACAGCGCCCCCCAGCTAGAAGAGTCTTATTAGTCAGGGATTCTGTGATCAGGGCAGTAGAGCGGGTGGTGGGTGGGGGATGGTCAAGTGCCTTTCTAGGGCATTGTCCATCTGGGACACAGATTAGGGAAGATAGTGAACAGAGAGTGGGGGGTGCTGGTACACTTGGGTACCAACTATCTGGTGAACCGGTCTGTGGACCAAGTGAAGTGGAACCTTCAATGGCTGCAGGACAGATTGTAGGCACACATGGCCTCCCTGGCCATTTTCAAGGTCCTCCCTATGTGGAATAGGAAGGAAGGGAAAGATAAAGTAAGGAGGGAAGAGATACAGGAATTAAATAGGTGATTAAAGGATGTGTCAGGAGAAAGGGTACCATTTTGCGGGTACTAGGGGGACTTCTAGGACAAGAGGCTCTTCAAAGGTGATGGCCTTCACCTGACAAGAGAGGGGACCAGTGTAGTGGGGCAAATGTTTGACATCTATATTAGAAAGTTAAACTGGCTGTGGGTGACACTGAGGCTAGCTAAGGGAACCACGGTAAAGGGAGTGAGGAGAACCTAGCTAGTGCTCCCCCTATAATGTGGACTGGTAGCAGTATGGTGGGTAAAAAGAAAAACTTACTTACCACAGTAATCCTGTTTCTTCTAATGGAGTCTTGCTATATTTTGACTATATGCAGTTAGCCCGTGCATTCGAACTGCTCCGGAGATGAAAGAGTTAACTCTATGCCCTAGCATAAAATGTTGAGCTCGAGCTCGGATTTCAAACCACTGTCCCTGGTTCATTCTATGTAATCGCCAGATTCTTATGAGCACTAAAATTGTGGTAGCTACCTATTCTAATAATATAAATATCACAACATAAATAACAATAATAGTCCAACGACTAATGACCCAAAAGTGAGCATAAAAAGAAGACTCTAATCAAAGATGCTCAATGGAAAAAGAACACCCAAGAGGTTTAGCACTTAGTGGAGCACAGCTGGGATGCAATGCCAACCCCTCAGGTTCTGTTTGGGGAGGCAGGGAGGGAGGGAGGTCAGAATACAGCAAGACTCCATTAGAAGAAACAAGATTACTGTGGTAATTTTTTTTCAAACAACATGAAGTCTTGCTGTATTCTGACTATATGCAGACTACCAAGCAGTGCTTCCATGGAGGTGGGCACAGAACCTACTTAGGGAATAGGCTCTTCAGAACTGCTGTGCCAAACCTGGCATCACTCCTGGCCTGGGTGTCCAGGCAGTAGTGCTTAGTGAATGTGTGAACAGTTTTCCAAGTAGCTGCTTTGCAAATTTTGAGCAGGGGGAAATCCCTGGCTGCTGCTATAGATGCAGCTGTACCCCTGGTGGAGTGGGCCCTCAAGTCCACTGGTGGCTCTTTTCCCAGTCTGCCATAGCAAAACTGAATGCAAGACACAATCCACCGAGCAATGGTCTTCTTGGTGGCTGGCTTGCCCTTACCCACTTCTCCATAGGTGAGAAACAACTGATTGCACTCATTTCTATGTGGCCTTGTCCGATCCAGGTAATAGCTAAGAGCCCTCTTAACATCAAGGCTATGTAGTCTACGTTCTCCTGAACTGGAATGTTCAGTGAAGAATACAGGTAATGTCATGGACTGATTCAGATGAAAATCTGAGACCACCTTTGGGAGAAATTTCCTATTTGTCCTAAGGACGACCTTGTCCCTGTGGAGTGCTATGTAGGTTGGTTCCACTGACAAGGCCTGTAGTTCACTAATCCTCCTTGCAAAGGTTATGGCTACTAGGAAGAAGGCTTTCCAAGTCAGGTACTTAAGCTCAGAAGAGGACATGGGTTCAAATGGGGGCTGCATTAGCTGTGCTGTGCAGATATTCAAATCCCAAGAAGGGGTTGGCACCCTGTGAGGAGGATGTATGTGGAGCAACCCTTTAAAAAAACTTTTGAAGATGGCATGAGAAGCCTGGGAAGGGCCTTTCCTGCAGAGAGATTTTTTTTATTTATTTTATTTATTCAATTTTGTTGACCGGGTAAGCCCACTGGGACCCGAGGGTTCCTTCTTCAAGGGCGACCCGGGGCTAATTACACGCAGTTTGCTGACCTTACTCAGTAGACCTCTATTTTCACTACCCCATCAAATCCTGTCATACAAGCAAACTCCACCGGGCCCACTTTCCACTTCAAGTCCATCCAGAGAAATTAGGTTCTCAGACTTCTACGCAACATCTCTGAGTATGCAGCCATGGGGTCTGATAACCTGGAACCTAAGCTCCTTAAATTAGCTGCCCCACACATAGCTGCTCCACTAGCTAAGATTTTCACTCTCTCTCTCTCTCTCTGTCAAAGCTCTGTCCCTGATGTCTGGAAGACAGCCTGAGTCACCCTTGTACATAAGAAAGGTGACCCACTTGACCCAACAAATTACAGACCCATTGCCATCCTATCTGCACTCAGAAAAATTCTTGAGAAATTAGTTGCCAACCAAACAACTGACTTCCTGCTGAAACATGACCTCGTAACTGATGCTTAACATGGCTTCCTCAAAGGGCACAGTACCACCACTGCCCTTCTCAAACTCACGTTCGACACTCTACTGGCCATGGACTCTGGTTGGCTCATGGGGGTCATTTTCATCGACATGACCAAAGCGTTTGATCTTGTAGACCATTCCATCCTCATTGCCACTCTTGTCTCTCCAGGCTTCTCACCAAATGTAGTAAACTGGTTTAATAGCTATCTGACTGATACGTCTCAATATATGAAATTTAACTCCACCATCTCTAACAAGGCTACTATCAATATTGGTGTACCTCAAGGGTCTCTCTTAGGCCCTTTGCTTTTCTCAATTTTTCTCAATAGCATCACCTCCAATCTCCTCAAAACTTCTGCACTATTATATGCGGGTGACATTGTACAGTATACCAGTTCCAACAGTACTGAGGATATAAACTCTCAACTCTCTTGTGACTTTCAACTTATCCACTAGTGGCTTGCAAATCACAAACTTATTCTAAATAAATCTAAGACCCAAGCTATGTTATTTGGCTCCAGACTCAAACTTAAAATCTCCTAGACACACTTTAACATCTCCACCCCTGATGGCACCTCGGTAGGGGTGGTAAATTCCTTCAAATATCTAGGGGTCACGCTTGACCCAGCACTGAGTTTTGACCTCCACATTCAATCCACCTGTAAGCAGGTTAACTCTAAACTTGGTATCGCCTACCGCACTAGCTATGCTCTCACCCCATCTGCCAGGCTTGCTATTGCCCGTGGGATATTACTTCCCTCTCTCACCTATGGGGTTGCCACGTATGTTTCTGCCTGCAACTCGAGTCTGTGAAAGTGGGATGTTACCTATAATAATATTTGTCGCTTCGCTTCCTGCTCCCACAGGCTGAAACATCACTATCTTCTCTACACAGATTTGGGATGGCTTCCTCCCCAAGAACTAAGGCCTTATACACTTGGTTCTATTACTGATAGCATTATCAAATCCCGTACACCTAAACCCCTGGCCAGTCTCCTTCCCTACCAGAAAACCAACTATGCTTTGTGCTCAGCGGACAATGTCCCAGTTCTTATTACAAGACATCACACTTCAAAAGGTGGTCGTGCCTTTGCCTGTTATGCACCTCACTTGGGAACACACTTTAACCCTGTCAGCCAAGCTACGCCACTATCTCTTCTCCTCTGCGATGCTCTTGTTTCAAACCACCCTAGCCCCTACTCTCACCCCCCACCCCCCCACCCCACACACACATTCTCTGCAGTCTCCTGGGAGCCTGGGGTCCACTCCAACAGTGAGCACTTCCTTTCAATCACACTTTCCAACTTCTAGCATTCTAGTCTTCCATTTTTACTCTTCCCTTTCTGGTTAACTTTGAGTGCTTTCTCTTCTCAAACATCATAGTCTTCCTCATTCATCATCAGCTGATCCTTACTTGATAACCTGTACTTTACTAACCATACCTATTCCCCTCCCATATATTGCCTTCCTCCTCTCTCTCTCTCTCTCCACCGCTCTCACTATCTCCCCTTCACTACACTCCGCCTGTCTATTACTTGCTCTCACAACACTTTATTCCTCATTGTTTATATACTGCTCAGTCACTTTAAAAAACTGACCTGATTGTATTTGTCATTTGTAAACTTAAATGCTGTATTGTTTTTGTCATATCTACCACTGTTAATTGTTTCAACATCTACATGTAATCCTGTATTATGTACAAAAATATTTCTCTTGAAGTTTTGTCTCTGTACCATCCCGGGTCGTGCCTGAAATAGTCTTTTGGCTAGTGCACCTACCCGGTAAACAGAAACTAAATAAATAAGCATAAGACAGTGCATACAGTAAGCAGAGGTAGGCAGAGACAGCTGTCAAATGCACCTTCAGGGTAGAAGGCCGAAGGCCTAAGGAGTGAAGGTGGGCTAGGTAGTCCAGCAGGACTGCCAGCCTGGCTGACCTTGGATCTATCTGTTTTTGTGCTCACCAGACAGTAAATCTTTTCCATTTGGATGTGTAAGTCTTTCTGGTGGCAGGTTTCCTGGAAATCTTCAAGATATCTAAGACCCCTTCAGAGAGCTGCAAGCCAGCATACTCTGTGCCCTCAACAGCCAGGTCCTGAGCCTGAGGGACTTGAAGTTGGGGTACAGGATCCTCCCCTGTGAGGAGGTCAAAAGATTGTGTCTCCTGGGGAGGAAAATCGGGCCACCACCAGGGACATGAGCATAGGGTACCACGGTTGCCTGGCCCAATATGGAGCGATCAGGATCATCTCTGATGGCTGACTCCTGAGTTTGATCAGAACCCTGAGAATCAGAGGGAATGGGGGAAAGGTATACAGGAACTTGCCTGTCCACTCCAGAATAAGTGCATCCAGAGGTACCGAGCCCTGAACTGGGAGTTTGCAACAGTATTGGGGTAGCTGATGATTGTTTGGGGTTGCAAACAGGTCTATCTCTGGTGTGCCCCATCTCCTGAAGACTGTACACAGCACTTCCCTGCTCAGGGACCATTCGTGATGATTCTGGTTTATCCTGCTCAGGGCATCTGCCAGTACATTGTCCTTGCCTGGTAGGTGTACAGCTGAAATTGAGGTCTTGAGAGAGTAGGCCAGACTCCAAATTCTCATTGCTTCCATACAAAGGGCAGAGGACTTTGTCCTTCCCTGCTTGTTGATGTAGTACATGGTGGTGGAGGTGTTGTCTGTCCTGATCTGAACCACATTCCCCTGTACCATTGCCATAAAAGACTGGAGTTCCAGGAGCACTGCCCTGAGCTCCAATAAGTTGATGTGGAGAAGGGACTCCTGTTGAGTCCATAATCCATGCGCAGTGTGGTCTCCTAGATGGGCTCCCCACCCCAGTAGGGAAGCATCTGTTGTTAGGACTACTGTGGAAGATTGTTGGAGGAAAGGGACGCCTTCCCTGAGATCGTCCCTGTCTTCCACCACTGCAACGCCTGTAACAAGGTGACCTTCACTGGGACCAGCTTGGGCAAGTGGTCCTTTCTCTGGGACCAGTAAGACCTGAGGTGAAACTGGATATCCCTCATCTGAAATCTTGCTCCTGGGACCACTGCTGTGGATGCTGCCATGTGGCCCAGCAGCTGAAGAAAATTTCTTGCAGGGCAAGACACATGTGAGTGGAATGAGTCTGCCAGTTGTATTAGGCTGTCTGCCCTTCCCTCTGGTAAGAATGCTTTTGCCTGAACCGTGTCCAGCTCTGCCCCTATGAATTCCAGGACTTGAACTGGTTCTAGCACTGACTTTTAAGTTTAGCAAGAACCCTAGTGATATTAGGGTACTCTGTACCAAAGCTAAGGCCTCCTTTTACCTGCATGGGGACTGCCCCACAACTAGCCAGTCATCCAGGTAAGGAAAAACAGCCACTCTCTGCCTCCTCAGGTGTGCTATGATCACCGCTAGGCATTTTGTGAATGCCCTGGGAGCTGAGGAAAGGCCAAAGGGCATTGCTCTGAACTGGTAGTGGCCTGAGGACAATTTGAACTATAGGTATTTTCTGTGAGAATACCTGATTGGGATGTGAAAATAGGCGTCCTTGAGATCCAAGGAGACCAGCCAATCTCCTTGCCTGAGGGTAGGAAGAATCATGGCAAAGGTCACTATCTTGAACCTGGGTTTTTCCAGGTGATTGTTGAGGAATCTCAACTCTAGTATGGGCCGCCACTCTTCAGGGTCAAGAAATATCTTGAGTACAACCCTTTTCCTTGGTAAAGAAAAGGAACAGGTTCCACTGCCTTGAATTCCAGGAGTGTAGAAACCTCTGTTTCCAGAAGGGTTGACTATGAACTGTTGGCAGGTCTGAATGTCCTTGTTCTTGATTTTGGGAATTGTTTGAAGCTCAGAGCAAGGCCCTGGCTCACTACTTCCAGGACCCACTTGTCTGTGGTGATAGCTTGCCAAGCCTGGAAATAGTGAGCCAGCCTGCCCCCTACTGGCAATGGGAAGGCAGTCCTGACTGACACATCAGGGTGTCTGCTTGGTAGGGGTCTTGGGTTGAGAGGTGGAAGCTGCCCTACTTACTCCTCTCCTACCTCTACCCCTGAAGTACCCTCTAGGCTGCTGACAGGCCTGGAATGCCTGGGCCTGGTAGAAAGGCCTCTGAAAGGGCCTACCTCTGCTAGGCCTAGGCTGTTGCTTCTGTGGAGTTACAGCCTTCTCTTTGGCGGCTGCACTAATGTACGTTACTCTGTATTCGTCCATCTTTTTCATGTACTCCTCTGTTTGCTCCCCAAACAAAGAGTTCTGGATGACAGGGAAATCCATGGCCCTTGACTGTGTATCCTGGGAAAGGGTGGTACACCTAAGCCAGGGGAACCTTCTCATTGACACTGAGGTAGCCATGACTCTGGAGGATACATCATTACTGGTCCTGAACCTGAGAGGCTTAGATACCCTCTTTGACTATTTGTTCCAAATCCTGAGCCAATTGGGGCAGAGCAGTCTTGGCTAAATCCAGCACTGACTCCCACCTGGACTTCTGATACCTGGCCACATAGGCCATGTATGAGGCTTGCCTTATTCTAAGGGAAGCAGCCAGAGACTGCTTCTTGGCCATGGCATCCATTCTACGAGAATCCTTTACAGGAGGATGAGAAGCCAGAGGCATACCAGCCTTGTTACATGCGGCAGCCTGAACAACTCCTGTATGAGAACAATGACTGTACAGAAATTCTGTACCATTACCAGACAACATATACTTCCTATCTGCCCTTTTATCCACTGGGGGGAAGGAAGGAAGTAGAGTCTATAAGATTTTACTTGTCTGTTTCTTAAGAGACTTGTGTAAGGGTATAGAACATCTCTTAACCTCAGGAACCTCCATCATCTCGACAAAGTTTGGTTCCTCCTCTTCCTCAGCTGTCTCAATAGTAGGGAGCCGCAAGGTTTCAGCAACGTTTTTATAAAAGGAGTAATGAGAAGAGGCATAACCAGACAGTCTAGGAGAAGAAGTAGACTCTGGTCTATCGGGGACAGCTCAGGTTCTATGGGTTCCCCAAAACATTCCTCTTCATCCTCCTCCAGCTCTTCTTCCTCACTTACCCACTCGAGTTCATAGCATACCTCTGGCTCATATGAACCAGTGGGAAATGAACTGGAGGGTGACTGGACAGATGCCTGAGTTTTTTGACCTGGTCTCAGATCACCTAAACCGGTCTGAAGAGACTGGACTATTTGGATCGCTTTCGCGATTTCATCCACAGTTGGAACCGGAGTTACTGGTTCCGACCTGACAGATTTCCTTTCTTCTTAGCGGAACAGATTCTTGGTGCTTCTTTCTCTTGGTCGAAGAAATATCACCCTGGTCTGAGGGCACTTCTTCTGGTTCCACTGCTTCCTCAGGAACCGAACTGGACTGGCCATCCGGGTTAGCAGATTTTTCGGCCATTCTTTCCTTAAGCCTAGTAAGGCGCTTATCCAGTGTGGCTTTAGGAAAGTTTTTACATATCTCACAGTCTGTTTTCAGGTGGTCAAACTCCAGGCAGTAAACACAAATGAGATGTGGGTGATCCTTAGCAAACACCTCCCCACACTCCGTACAGTGCTGAAACCCAGTGGGACAGGTTTTTTTCTTGGGCTTCTCAGACATGATAAGCATTGTAAAACGTTACCCTCAAAAGGCGGTTAAGCCAGAGTAACTAGAACTTTGTTGCTTTTGGTTAACAGCCGGTTCAAGGGCTGATTGAATAAAACAAGAAAAGGTCTAATTTTTTTAAATCAAAAGCACCAGTCAAAGACAAAATACAGTAGAAAAAGTAGAAATTTTACATTCGGTTCCCTTGTGGTTCTGCAAACCAATCGGGAAACCGAAAAACTTACCAATTTGAAGTAAATCTAGTAAAGTCTAACCTGTACCAAGGGACAGTGGCTTGAAGAACTGAAAAAACAAAGACCGGTTTAAAAAAAACGTTGAAGAACTACTTATGAACCGTGAAAAGCAAGGAGAAATCTCCAGAGCGACTTCACAGGCAGACAGAGTAAAGAATCTGGTGGTTGCCTAGAATGAACCAGGGACAGTGGTTTGAAAACCGAGCTCGAGCTCAATGTTCTATGCTAGGCCATAGAGTTAACTCTTTCATCTCCAGAGCAGTTTGAATGCAGAGGCTAACTGCAGAATACAGCAAGAATTCATGTTGTTTGAACAAGACTCTCAGGGTCTGCAAGCAATAGGAACAGTAAGAAGGAAAGGACGGGAAGGAATGCAGGTGTTGGATCAAAAAACAGCAAAAGAAGGTCCAGAGCTAGCTGTAAGGGGTCTGCCTTTACTAACATACTAACATGCCAGCAGAATAGGCCTAATGGTCTTTCGTGTCTGCTCGTTTGGTCAGCCCCCACCCTGGGTGCTGACCTTGCTGTCCCCCTCGCCTTCTCTGGCTTCTCCCTTCCCAGTTCCGGATATTCTTACTGCATTGGATTTTGCTTCCTGAACCCTTCCCCTGTACCTGTCCCACCCCCTCTTGAACCCCTCCACTGTCTCTGCCTCCACCAGCCCCTAGGTAGTGCATTCCATGGCTCTACCACCTCTCTCAGTGAAGTAGCACCTCCTCCTTTCTCCCCTGAATCTTCCCCCTCCAGCTTCCACCCATGCCTCTAGTGGCCCTCTCCTTCCTTCGAAGCACCTCACTGTTCCTCCCCTATTTACCCTCTTCATGTACCTGAAGACCTCTATCATGTCCCCCGTCCCTTCTCTCTTCCAAAGTGTATATATTTAGCTCTTTGAGCCTCTCCTCATAGGTCCTGTCCCCAAGCCCCAAATCATTTTGGTTGCCCTCCTGACCCTCTCCAGGAGGTTAATGTCCTCTTTAAGCGGCCTCCAAACTGCACGCAGTACCAGGCGGCCTCACCAAGCAGTTATACAGAGGGAGTATCACTTCCTCCTTCTGGAGGTGATCCCCTAGCGATGCATCCCAGCATCCAGTTGGCCTTGGCTGCTGCCCTCCTACAAGTCTCAGAGTTGTCCATCTTGACATCCACCACCACCCCCAGGTCCCTCTCAGCCATTGAGACTTGTAGTATTTCCCCCCCCAGGGAAATATGCCAGGAGTCTGGGCAATAAAATCAGTGAGCTCCAGACATTGATGACAAACACTGAAGTGGACCTCAGAGCCATCACAGAAACGGTCCACAGAGAAAAATGACCGGGACTTGTCAGTCCCTGGTCACACAATGTTTAGACAGGATAAAGGGAAAGGCATGATGGGGGGTAGCCCCATATGTCAGAGAGGGCATAGAGGCTGTGGAAAATGAACACATCAGGGGAAGCAAAGAGGAAACAGAGCTGTTGTGGGTGCACCTCACAGTGCCCTCAGACAAGAAAATACAGGTGGGGGTGATCTACAGACCACCAGGACAAGGGGAAGAGACATATGAAGCTCAGGGAAAAACTGGCATAAGGAGTGAACAAGGGGGAAGTGGTGGTGGTGGGTGATATGAATCTGAGGGATATTAAGAGTGACATTCCAGTGGCCAGGTGCGCCAGAAGCCAGGCTCTGTTGGATACATTGCAGGACTGCCTGCTGGTGTAACTGGTAAAGTAACCCCCTATACAGGTGGCCATTCTCGATTTGGTGCTCACCAACACAGAGATGGTAAGTGGAATGAGGGTACAGGAGCCACTGGGGTCCAGCACCCATAACTTTATTTGGGTCAGGCTGGTCCTTGGGACCAGAATACCTCTATCAAAAACTGAAGTCCCAGATTTTAGAAGAGCAGACTTCGACCACATACTTCCATACCAGCATGCAAAGCATTGCTCTCTTTACATGAGATGTCTTTGCCTGGCAGTTTAACCTCTGTATCCTGTTCTTGTAAGTTTCATCTCCTCTTTTTCACAAAATGCAACAAGACTTTTTTCATTGACCTTCCTGTGAGCAGCCTGAAGAGTACATCAGACGTTTTAACAGGTGCAACCAATTAAATATCCTGTCGTAGGGCTGATTTCCTGCTGATAATTCTGTTAACAAGCTTGTGAAAGGTCAAAAGGTTTCTCAAGGTCAACCCTCGTGTTCCAAATTGCTATTTTCCCTAACACCCAAGTAGCTGTCTGTAATAATTTCAACAATATATATATATATACATTTGTAAACTAGGGGTTCTCAGTTTCACATAAAGATTCACATATATTTTTTAAACACAGAGAAAAAGGAAAGAAAGAAAGAAAGAAAGAAAGAAAGAACAGACACAGCAAGTGAAGGAAGGGAAATAACAGGGGCAATTGTGGGACCATCAGAGTAGCCAATTCTTAGGTGTCAAAAGGAAAATTTGATTGCACAGATACACACAGACACACGGAAGGTGACGGCAGATAAGGACCGTGTGGCCCACCTAGTCTGCCCCTCTTCCCTTCCCTAATGCATTACTGCAGACCCTAGTTGCTCTTCGACTCACCCTCTCTTCCCTATTGCTAGAGTACTCTTATGTTCATGCCATGCTTTCTTGAATTCCCCTACTGTTTTTGCCCCCACCACCTCCGCAGGGAGGCTGTTCCAAGCAACCACTATTCTTTCTGTGAAAACATACTTCCTCAAGTTGCCCCTGAGCCTACCCCCCTCTAGCCTCATATCATGTCCCCTTGTTCTTGTACACCTTTTTTTCTGAAAGATGCTACCCTCCTGTACCTTGTCTATACCCCTGAAGTACTTAAATGTCTTTATCATATCCCACCTTTGTGCAGTCAGACAGGGAAGAGACAGGCAAGTGACAGAATAGGAGAGGAGAAAAACAGATCCTTGCTTTTATCTCTTTCTGCATAACAAATGGGACAGGGTCTTAACCAAACCCTGTCACACTTCAAGCCCAGAGAAGGAGTAAAGTATTTCACCTGTGGATCCTGTGGGTGGACAATATCATGTAAGGAGGTCCCTGGGGATGGCTGAATTGGAGAAGGGATGCCTTCCCACTGCTCTGGATGCCTCCTTAAAGGCTGTAGACCACAGAGGAATGGCGAGAGTGTAGAGATTGGGAACTCCAAGCAGTCCCAACAGCAGAGCTGCCAGATCACTTGTGAAAGCATTTAAGTTGAGCACCTGGAGCATTTCCACCAAGAATTGCTGGTACAGAGCATTCTCAGCAGCTGGTAGCAGGTGGAAAGATGATTCATTGTCCTCTGAGGAGAAAAACAATGGAGAAAAGACATCGACTCCAGGAACTGTTGGTGTCAGAGAGAAGGCCCTGTCAGACTCCCTATGCCAACTCTTTTTGGCACCAATGAATTCCCAGTGCTGATCCCACATTAGTGTCCCCTCAGGGTCTATAAATTAGGGCTACCTCTCTAGAAAATGGTGAGGCCCTGCTAGAGAGGGGTCTATATTCCTGGTATCAAAGGCTTCAGCCTGGGCTGCTGAACTGTGTAGGGGGCCTCACTCGAGGGAAGAGTGTAGCAGATTCACCCAAAGGGTGCCTTCCTGCATCCGAGGAGTGATCTGATCGGTGCCCTTGGGGGTGAACCTCCAGATGAGGACAGCAGAGCTGAACAGGTCCGACAAGGGGACCCTGATCCTCACTGCTGGAAGTGAAGTCCAGCGGCTCCTGGAACAACTCTATTTTGGTGCCACCATCTGACCTAGAATCTGAGCCCCCTGTGGCACCAGGCTCAGGATCAGCAACAGCCTCAGAAACAGGTTGTGCCTCATCAACACAGATGGCACCACCCTCGACATTGCTTCCAGAGCTGACACTCTCTGTGATACTGCAAACAACACTGGAATCAGGGATAACATCGTCATCAGTGCCTTGACACCATGGCCATCAACGCCTCCATCACGGTATCCAGTGCTGTCGCCCTCCTCCTGTTAGCAACACCATGGGTGGTGACAACCTGTGAACTGGCAACAGCATGGACAACAGCCCTGTTACTGTTCCCTCTCCTGACATTGTGAACAGTGCCAGAAGTGGGCAGGAGTCATCCCTGGTGCCACCTGTTGAGTTGTCACTGTGAACAGAGACAACAGCACAGGCGACACCAGAGGATGATGTCAAGGTGTCCACCAGTGTAGACCAAGCATATAGCTGTGGCCTCACTACCAGGCATGTCTGCTGCTCAGGACAGGCAGACTGTGGAAGTTTGCAGCTGACAATCCAGAAGCAGTCAACTGTCCACCAGACTAAACCACCGAAGTCTCCAATGCCTCAGTGTAGTAATGCTGAGGAGAACCCCGTACTTCCATGGAATCAGAAGTCTTGGAAGAGGCCTATGGATAAAAACATACACGTGCACCACTGGCCTCTGAAGGTGGGTATCAGGAGACCTGACTTCAACACAGAGTTCTCTAGGGTGCAGCAAACCACGGAGAAACAGGCAGTGCATGTATCTATGCCATGCTCAAATCCAAGACAGGCTGTGCAGGTATGATGCTGGTCTGGAAAAGTCATTGATTTCCCATGGGGCAAAGACACATAATGGGCAGCTGTCAAGACTTTGAAAAAATTCTCCCTTTTTTTACTGGACTTCAGCACTGAAGAAAAATAACAAGCAAAAGCGACACCACAAAGAAGTTAAAATAATTGTGATGCAGTAAGAAATAGTGATGAGGAATCAAACTGAGGCACCGTGTTCCCACAGTGTGCACTTGACAGCAGGAAGAAAGACCTGAGGTTAGTCAGGGAGTCAGCAACAGTCACTGGCTAGTGCACAGCACCACATGAGGGTGTGCAGGCACCATGCCCAGTAGCCGTAGCCAGCCCCTGGCAAAAGCTTTGCTTCCACAGTGTTCTAGTGCCTCTGTCCCAGACCCATAAGTGAGAATCAATGGTGAAGACTGATTGTTGGAAGGTTTCTGTGTTACATTCTGACTTTGGTGCTACTTCCGCTGCTCTGCTTCTCAGAAAAACTACAATCTCCTGCACCAGAAGTTGATATATGAGCTGAGAAGGGGAGTTGCCTTCTGGGAGGATTGTCTGGTGGGGTTTCCAACAATTTCAGGGAGTACCCCTCTTGGATGATCCTTAGAACCCACTTGACTGTTGAGACAGACTCACACTAATGGTAAAACTGAGTTAGGCATCTCCCTACTCAGTAGGACTGGCCCTCCTCGAGCAGCTGAAGTGGACCTAAGACCAGAGCTTCAGATGGTGGCATGGAGCACTTTTGGTGCCTGTGCCTTTGGTTGCACTTTCTTCTAGGGATGGGGAGGCTGGGATTCATTGTTTTGGGCTCCCCTACCCCTACCACAAAAGTATTGCTTGTTTTGAAAACAGCTAAGTCCTTTACCTCTCTGTAGGTTATAAGGGCATGCCTGGAAATCTTAGGAGGCATTCTCATTTCATTAGACTCTTTAAGGGACTGCTCAACCTGCTGTCCAAACAGAAAAGTGCCATCGAAGGGCACACTCATGATCTGTTGCTGGACGTCCAGGGTAAAGCCAGCAGTCCACAGCCAGGAGTGCCACATGATGCAAATATCTGCAGCTGCTGAGTAAACTGCTGCATCAAAGACATCCACAGAGGCTTTAGGCTGGTGGCTGTTAAAATCCAATACCATGTTTAACAGCGAGCAGCATCTCTTGCTTTGCCTCTGTGTCTGGCAGGGCTTCTGCCAGAGACATATGCTTGCACTAGAGAGTGTATTCAAACTTAGAGAAGTGACCTTGGTAGCTAGATGTCCTCATGCCAAGGGTAACTGAGGCACAGACCCACTTGCCCATGGTGTCCACCTTGTGTGAGACCTCTTTGGGCACTATGGCTTTGTCATTCTCATCCAGAATGACAGTGTTGTCTGCTATTGACTGAGTCAAATACATGGCCTTAGATTTAGCACTGCATATTTCTTGTCTGTCTACTTGGGGACAGCTGACGCAGCAGCCGGACCCCTCCAAGATGCCTCATAGACCATCTCCAGGACAGGCTGGGAAGAACCAGAGAAACTGGAATATTAAGCATATTTAGAAACTCCAGTTGGAGATGGCTAGTCTGGTCTATGACTGCTGGCAAGAAATCCAGTACAACGTACATATTTCTGAGCACAGCCTGTATAGAGCGATCCTCCTGAGGTACAGTAATAGGAACCGGTTCCAGGTTCTCTGGACCAGAGCACAAGTCATCTTCGTCACCACTGGAGATGATGAGGGCATGCTCTGACTTGTCTCCTTGTGCTCTCTCCAGCCCAGAAGGGTTAAAAAGTGGAAGGGGTAGAAAGAGCAACAGTGCAGGCTGTGGCCTTGCCAAAAAATGGCAACACCAGATCCAGTCCCATATGGTATCTCGGGAATGTCGACAGCACCAATGACAGCCCTGAGACCATCCATGAAGGGAACAATCCTGGCACCAAAGGCCTGTGTGACACTGTTGGCAGCACTGGCCCCAGAGTTGACCCCGAAGGGCCCGGCACTGAGCGTGGCACCGCTAATAGTGTTGATAACCCTGCTGGCCCCAAAGGAACTACCACAGGTGGGGCAGGCATCGGCAGTGACAACAGCAACTCCTGCCTGGAGGCTGGAGTTAGATTCAGCTGTGCGCCTAAGTCAAGCAGCACCGAAGGCGGCACCAGATCACCCAACTCCAAAAGTTCAGAAGCAGGTACCAAAAATGGTGCCACTTCACTTATATGCCGCATCCACCACTCCAGAAGAGCTGCCCAATGGGAAAACTGCCCACAAGCACCCCTTATTGGACAAACAGAGACTCTTGGATGGAGGCCTCAATCTTGCAAGCCCATGCATTCACAGTGTCGTCAGTGATGACAGTGGGGTTCCCAGGCAACAGAAGTCATGTAACTCACAGCAGAGCAACCAGAGGATGATCTTTATTTTTTTATTTTATTTTATTGAAATCTAGGATTACAAATACCGTTGAGCAGTAAATGCTCATTTACAAAGGTTCCACGTCGAAGGAATTGGGGTATACATACATACAAAGGTCAACATAATAATACATAGTTACACAATAAAAAGAAGTAAGAGACTGAGGCTTAGGAAATTCCAGTAATTCAAAATGCGCCAAATGTTAGGTAGCATGACATACCAGCCAAGGGTAATCTTAGAAATAAGCACTGCAGGTGAGAGGGAATGAAGTATGCAGGCAGGAAGGCCATTGTTGGAGGGTAGAGGGTGAGGGTAAGAGCTGTAAAGGGAGGGGAGGGATAAAGTCAGAAATGCCTGGGGAGGAAAGGAGAGGGGGGCAAGGGGGTAGGCAGGTAGAAGGGGGCAAGGCAGGGAGAGGTAGCTGTTAAGACTGAAGCGGAGGGCAGTGAGCAGTTGGCCCCTGATTGACTAGTGCTGTTTCTTCCTAATGTGCTTTTTGTGGGAAAAGGTTGAGGCCAGGCAGTGCAAAGATCCCAACACATACTGTGTGTAGGATCTGGACAATTTCTTTTTGTGACTCCGAGAGGACTGTCCATCCTCCCAGGTGCTAGACTACCCATAGCCAGAGCACCCACCCAGAGAGCGGTGGTAGCCAGACACAGCCCTGTTGCTGAAGCAACTAGACTTTTCAAGCTCCCTACTGTCTTCCATGATCATCGACCAGTAGCGAGAGAAAACGGTAGAGTTTTATGTGTTACACTAACTAAACTGACACAAAAATAATAAACTCTAGTGTATTTTCAACTAAAACTGAATGCTGTTGTCATATAGACAGTGAAGTTATGACCCCGACACAGAGAGCGGCACCGCTGCTGCTGCACACTCAATGGCATGGGAAAAAGACAACTGAGGTGGTTGGGAGCTGGTGCCACTGTATACAAATGGGCACATGCTGCAACGTATAAGCACGGCCTATTCGCACCGCCAGCCCTCCAGAAAAGTTCAGGCTCCTGCGAGGTCCTAGTGCCTCTGGCACAGACCCATTAATGATAGAGAAGATTGATTCTTGGACGGTCAGAATAACCTCTGAAAATAAGCTTCTGATTTGAGAGAGAAGATTGATTCTTGGATGGTCAGAGTAATCTCTGAAAATAAGCTTCTGATTAGAGAGTCTTCCTTGCTTTAAGTGCTATAAAAATATGCTGTAAAAATAGAAAGTGATGTCAATATTGGTAACCCTCCCCCTCCCACACCATCTGTATTATTTAAGACATTTTTTATCAACATGATCCAGTTTTTGCTCTGCATCATGACTAAATTACAGCTCACTGATAGATAATTAGAAAGCAACTTCCTCCATGTCCCATACATTTATGACCGGTGCCGACTGCCAAGTGACATGGAGTTACAACAAGCCCCGAAACAGCAAAACCCTCTTGTTTACACACTGTAATTATGGCATGTTGAAACGAAAGGGAGCAGATGCCTAAAAACAATCAGTTAAGTAGTCTGATTCAGCAACTCAAAGTTCAGAAGAAAAATGAACGGAAATGGATAAACCATTTTCAAAACTACTCTCACTAAAAGAAGTGCAACACACGGTAATTTAAGGTTGGAAAGGATTCTATGTCCATCATGTTCACCCACTGCTTCATAAGCAGGTTTTAAAAAAGTATGCTGTGAGAAAAAGAGCACAAGTATATCGAGATTCCCCTATAGGGTGCCTGCAAGAGATTCTAAAGCTGAAAATGAAAGTTGTGTACTTACTATGTAAGTAGCGATCTTTCAGAATGTCTTCTCCACAGAGTACCTACCACCTATGGGTCTGGTCCGGAAGCACCAGGACCCCGCAGGAGCAAATCTTTTGGCCAGAAGGCCAGCAACGGCTACTGGCTACAGCCTGCATGACACTGCATGGTGCCACACATCTACCAATATCTGTTGTTGGCTCCCTCACCTACCTCAGTTCTGTTAGCCGGGAGAGCACAAGCTGGGGCCATTGGCAAGCTAGCCCAAAGGGATAGAAAAAGGATACAGCAAATAAAAAACACAGAAATAAGACCTATCAACTCTCACAGAGGGAAAAAAGGGAAGTACACACCTAAGGTGGCTCAGAAGAAATAGGTAGAATGGGGATACAAGCCAGAGCCTTAATACAGCAAAAAAAAAAAAAAAATACATTGCCCAGCAGACTTCCATCAGGCTGGTAAAATGGAAGTGGGAAGAAACCAGCAGGGATAAATTAACTGAGGCGGTTGAGTTGGGAGTCGCTAATTATGCCATCGGTTCTTAATGTGCCTCCCCCCCCATTTCAATTCATGTTCTCCAGTTCTACTTGCTCTTACCAGCTCAAATATTGGTGGAGTCGCCAGCCCTGCAGTAGGGATATCGCTCACAAAACAGTGAACTATGTTTGTGAACAAGCCTGGATCATTGGGGGCAGCCCAGGAAGGGGGACGAAGCATCCTAGAGGATGTTCCCTTCCTCCTCTGGGGAGGGCTGCCATTCTCGCTGCAATACTGCCACCTGAGGGACCACAAGTGGCAGTGCAGCAGAGGGCACTGTGGGAGTGAAAGACACTGGCTGGGAATGCGGGCTGTGTACACCTTGCATGGTCCCCTTTGTGTGAAGTCTTCATGAGGACAGAAATTAGAAAAAGCTTGACCTTGGTTTCTAAAAGACCCAGCAAATATGGGATGGTCACCACCACCTCCTTGTCGGTCAACAACTTGCATGCTCATGGGAATATCCCCCCACCACACCCAGGCTCCATGGGGGCAGATGGCAGGAAGGTAGGTGGGCACCGGGGCTGGTACTGGAGGATTACAGTGAGGCCGTAGCTCGAGTAACGGGGGTAAAATATGAATTTTAAAAAAGTCTGTATAGTCCCTACACTGTCGATCTCTTTTAGTATTCAGGTAACACTGCCCGTGTCCTCTCTTATCCTTTCATTCCCTTACCTGAACAATGTGAGTATGTTATCTAATCTCTTGTCGCTGATGCCTGTAATCAGCTTGGTGACCATGTACAGGATCCTCCTGACCGCTTCAATCCCCTTTCTGCACTCTGGTAACCAAAACTAGATATAATATTCCATGTGTGTCCTAACCAAGGCCTTGTACAGGGAGAGAAGCAGCTCTTGTGACTGGCCCCTTACCCTCTACCTCTCCAAAATCCATGTGTGTTCTAACCAAGGCCTTGCACAGGGGGAGAAGCAGCTCTCATGACCAGCCCCTTACCCCCCTGCCTTTCCAAAATCCATGTGTAGTCTAAAGAAGGCCTTGTACAGGGGGAGAAGGTACTCAGACCAGCCCTTACCCCCTGCCTTCCAAATCCATGTAGTCTAAACAAGGCCTTGTACAGGGGAGAAGCAGCCTCATGACCTGCCCCTACCCCTGCTCTTCCAAAACCATGTGTAGTCCAAACAAGGTCTTTACAGGGGAGAAGTAGCTCTCGTGACCAGCCCCTTACCCCCCTGCCTTTCCAAAAATCCATGTGTGGTCTAAACAAGGCCTTGTACAGGGAGAGAAGCAGCTCTCGTGACTGGCCCCTTACCCTCTACCTCTCCAAAATCCATGTGTGTTCTAACCAAGGCCTTGCACAGGGGGAGAAGCAGCTCTCATGACCAGCCCCTTACCCCCCTGCCTTTCCAAAATCCATGTGTAGTCTAAAGAAGGCCTTGTATAGGGGAGAAGCTCTCGTGACCAGCCCCTTACCCCCTGCCTTTCCAAAATCCATGTGTAGTCTAAACAAGGCCTTGTACAGGGGGAGAAGCAGCTCTCATGACCTGCCCCTTACCCCCTGCCTTTCCAAAATCCATGTGTAGTCTAAACAAGGCCTTGCACAGGGGGAGAAGCAGCTGTCGTGACCAGCCCCTTACCCCCCTGCCTTTCAAAATCCATGTGTGGTCTAACAAAGCCTTGTAAAGGGGGAGAAGCAGCTCGTGACCTGCCTCACCCCCCCGCTTTCCAAACTCCATGTGTGGTCTAACCCAGAATTTGTACAGGGTGAGAAGCAGGATTTGAGATCTGCCCACTAGCCCCATTTTCCAAACCTCCATGTGTAGTCTAACCAAGACCTTGTATAGGGGGAGAAGCAGCTCTTATGACCTGCCCCTTACCCCCACCCTTTCTGAAATCCATCCCAACACTGCACTTGCTCTGAACTACAGTCGCACACTGCCAGCTTCAACTTACTGTCCGCAGTTAGCCCTAGATGCTTTCCCTCTGTTATGCTGTGAATTGCTGTACCACACAGGCAGCATGTGTCATCTACTGTAGATTCTTTGCCCCAGGGGTAGTACATTCCATTTCCTCACATTAAAGGTAAGCCCCGATTTCTCAGCCCACACCCCAAATGTGTGCATGCCCCCTACATCTAGTTTTAGACTCTTCCTTTTTAATCGTGGTGATAGTTTTTATTCATTATGATGCCCTTCCCTGGAGGCTTAGGGCGCCGCACATGAACAACACAGCAAAAAAAATTAAATTAACAGTATAAAAAACACAACTACAGAAGTACAAAATGACTACGCCAGAGGCAAGGCAGCAAAGAATAAACAGAAAGGTGACAAGAACAGTTCAAGTGATAGCAAATGCTTCCTTAGAAAGGTGGAATTTAAGGCCCATCTCAGAGGTCTACACCAAAGGGTCCTTTCTGAGGGCTTTCAGGATTGTGTTGCAAATAGCTGGGGTCGCAACAGTATACACTGGGTCCCCCGATGACTTCAGATGAGCCCTCACTATCTCCAAGAGACCCACGTCAGAGGAGTGGAAAGGCATTCTGATAGGGCAAGTAAGGAAGCAAGAATTCAATCCAGTAATCCACTGAATACTTTGGATACTGAACTCCCATCAGATTCTTTTTTAGGATGCTATACTGCCCAACTGTTACACAAAGATTTTACTAAAATGTGGTTTAAAAAAAAGGTGCAGCTGTTTTACTGCATTAAAAATGTGACTCACTACATGCTAAATTTGTCTGAACTCTATAATAGCCTCTGTTAAGCCCGAGAGGCACGTTCACAGCAGTCTGAAGGCAATGACATGTGATAATTACCCAGTGGGAAGTAGTTAACCAGGTGAGTTAAGTCCCTAGGGTGTCCCTGATTTGGCGGGGGAGGCAATGAGTTTTACTTTAATGTCTGTACCCACATTCTCCCTTTCAGTGCAATTCAATGGATAACAATTAGAATTTTCTGAGATCTAATTTTTCCCCAGTGGCACTCTTTAATTAAGGCAGCGTTGCTGGGGGTCTAACCTTGATACCCCAACCCCATACACAGCAACTGCCTTCCAGGCAAAGAAACAAATTTTCTCCTTTTCCATAACATCTGGAAGATGCTAGTTTGTGGTACGAAGGGCACATACACTACTTGAAACATCTAGAAAGTTAAACAACTCACAGGGCAAACCCTTGCTTCAGCCTAATTTTGTAATTTATCAGGGCTGTCATTTTGGCATGTTTGGGTGAGTCTGTATAGGAATAACAAGCAAGTAACCAGTAAGTGCTTTGCCTTGACCTTGGCTTCCTGCTGTGTAACCACAATATATTTTGCCTACACTGAATTTGCCTACAGTGGTTCAGAAAAAGACAGCTAAGGCATGGCTTCTCTTCGCCCAACTTCTATCTTAGCCTCTCCTCTTCTACTGTAACAATCCCAGGTGAATGTGAGGAAACTTCAACGCCTCCTCCTCCCCTTGAACTACATTGCCTCCCGTCCACACACTATACCCCTCATCTCTTCCCCCAGCTGCCTTTGGCGCCCTGCCCTCTTTCCTTACCCCTTCCCTCTATTTGGTGCTAACCTCTCATATGCCTCATCTGTTGTGCATGTCACACTTTGCTCAACTCCCTCTCACTATTTGACCCCTCAAACATCTTGTACTCCTAATCATCCTACCCCATACCGGCTATCATATGCCCCCCCACCCCTCGATCTGGTCTTCTGTCTCTTTTTGATTGGTGAAACTGGTTTGGTTGACAATGCCTATGTTCAAGGCTGCTCTCTAATATCCCAGGTCTGATTTGAGCTCTTGCTACATTATTATAACAATATTTTTATCTAATTACTTGTCATGCATTCTCTGTTGTCTGTGTACTGGCGAGTCTATGATTTTATGATGTAATAATCTAATATCTTGTACTACTGACGTGGAACCTTTGTAAATGAGCACCTTACTCAAAGGTTGGTTCCGAAGATTTAAATAAATAAATAAGAATTGACAACATTTTTCTTTTCAATTTTTGGGTAGGAAAGACACACTAAGCTGAGGCTTGTTTCCTGGTGTGTCCTGGGAGCACAGGGAAGTTAAGTGACTTGCTCGTGGTGACACAGTATGCTAGTAGTGGCTGTGGGATTCACACCCAGTTTTTAAGGTTTGCAGCTCAGTGCTCTTAACCAAAAGGTTTCTAAACTGATGTTTAACTAAATAAATACTGCCTCCTAACTGCTGACATCTGCAGCCCCAGCAACGTCAGTTCATTAAAGGAACCCAAACTAGAACCTGCCACTCGCCTGTTAAATCCTAACCTACATTTTAATGGTGGTGGTATTTCAGGAGGTGGGGTAAAGTAGACTTGATAGATTAAGGCATCATCCCATGACATTCTGCACCATGAAATATGAAGTAACAGTCTCTCTCATGATGCAGTATGTTATAACTTATGGTGCTGCCCCCCCCCAGGAGAATATATTAGTATTCCTAACCTGAACCTCCACCCCCTAAAACAAAAAAAAACAAGATCTCTCACTTTTTTCAGATTTGTTCATCCCTGAATTATATGCTCTTCCATCCACTGGCCTCCCCAACTAAAGGTAGTCTTTGTTTAGAAGACCTAAGTGTCACCCTTCCGACTACAAATCAATTTGTAAAGAGCACCAAGCATTTGTTGATTATTTTATTCATTATTTTGTTAATTCTTTCATTCAAAATGTATTGATTACCCAATTGACATTATAAAATATAACTGGTAATTTGGATATTTTAAAACAGTGCATCCTTTGTTATTAACATTACAGTACAGAGTACATAATTTATTACTTTAATTATACTGAATTTATTTGATTAATGCAACCAGTGGCTAACTGGACCTATGGTTGCAGTAACCAAACTAGGTTATTTTATATGTTTATGTACTGCTGTAAAAATGGGTTTGAAATTCCCCGATTCCTGATTGGCTAAATACGTTTTGAGATACTAATTCCACAGAAGGGCAAAGACTGGAAAAAGTTTACACACTGGGATTCGGAATTTGAGCCAGACACTTATAGAATGCATAAGCCACTTCACACATCCCTGACTGCCATTACAAACATGGCTACCACCTTTACTCACTGAAAGCCTTCAACAAGGCCCTAAAATGTGAAACTCCCTTAAATTTTGAAAAATAAACAAATAATTAAAAAATAATAAAAAATAAAACTTAATTTTAAGCTCCTTTCAAATATCAAGGCGCTTTACAATTAAAACATAATTTCGTAATCAACAAACACAATAATAACACAACAAATCCGTAGAACAATAAGTCATTGATAAACCTATCGCCACAAAAATGTTTTAAATGCCTGTTTAAATCCCCCCCACAGTCGTGCACTCCCGAAGCTGATGAGGTAGAGAATTTCAGAGGGTTGGGGCCACAAACATAAATACTGCAGACCCCAGAAGATTTCAGAAGTCCTTCCGGAACCTCCAGCAACCCCTCGTCAGTCGAACGGATCTGTCGCACAGGGCTGTAAGGAACCAGGAGCTCTTTCAAGTAGTCAGGACCAAGTCCGTGTAGGGCTTTATATGTCAGTAAACCAACTTTGAAGGTGATCCGCCAGAGAATAGCAGCCAGTGCAGATTGCGCAGCACCAGAGTAACAAGTGAAGCCCGAGAAGACCCTGTCAACAATCGTGCCACAGCATTCTGCACTAGCTGCACGCAGAGGAAATCGACACCAGGAAGCCCTAAGTATAGGGAGTTGCAATAGTCAAGGCACGAGGTCACAAAGGCATGGACCAACACAGGCAGATCACAGGACGGAACAAGGTGCTTGATCCTGGCAATGTTCCTTAGATGATAAAAGGCAGACTTGACGACTGCTGACACCTGAGATCGAAGGGTCAGCCCGTCATCAAGCACCACTCCCATGTCATGCACCCGTTCAGAGTTAAGAATCTGGGAGCCCCCCAGAAAAAGTCCAGAGGGCTGACCAGCCCTCAACCACTCTATCCGGTGACCTGGATCCACAACCATCACCTCAGTCTTTCCTGTGTTCAACTTTAGCCATCTCGAATTCATCAATTAAACATGCTTTCCTCTCATGATACCCTCCTTACACACATAAACTTAAGAAATAAAGTACTATTTATAGTTGTAATTATTTATTTTTTTTATACTTCATCTTTATTGAAGTATTATCAGAATATTACATATCTGTATTAAGCCCTTTGCTTTTAAAATAAGCACAACAGTTAGGAAATCATATATCTGGGAGTTTCCACTTTCCAACATAATGGTTGCTATCAGCATTTCCTATAATACACAGTAAGATTATTACCAAACAACAAATAGTCAGTTTTAAACTTAAACCAAGTAGCAGTATCATTAGTAAATGAGATTATAAATCTCTATCATGTGTTACATACTACATTTGATAAGTAATTTGACTTATGTAATTAAATACTAAAGAGTCCTAAGAGGTAGTTAGAAACTGGAGTAAAGAAGAGCCCGACTATGGTTCTAGGAGGATTACAAGTTACAAATTTGAGAAAAGAGAAAAAAAGAAGAAAATAGGCCACAATTCAACCTATCATAGGCCTACTTGTCAGTGTTGCAATTAAAATTTAAGATACATAATAAGTGGTTACCTCTCTGACTAAGGCCCAGTACCAGCAGAAGTGGGCAAGAAGAAGAGCGAAAAGAGAAAATTACACCGTTTTTATCATCAGTTGTCACAGTACTTAGTACCAAAAGGGTGCTGAACTGCCAAAAGACAGTATCTGTTTATTTTCTAACCCCTTTCTCCATTATGTCCCCTAAATAAGTATATCCCATCTAGCCCATCTGTTTATGAATTGTGGAGTCCTAAGGGCAAGGGAAAAAAAAGGTTATTCTTTCAAAGGTTTTATACTACTGACCAGTTCCTTCCACTCACTCTTGGAGGGGGGGATGTGGGATAGCCATTTTTATGTTTGCTTGCACGCATGTGCAAGAAACATAGTGCCATCATCGGACATTTCGGAGGTGTGTCACCTCCTCCTCCAATTCAGTCAGTGTGTTGGCAGGCGCGGCCCCTGTAAGCCAATGCATGCTGGAGCTGTCTATGACAAGCTCCAAAATGCAGTGGCATACAGTTCAAAGGGGAGCTACGCTTCAGTGAGCAGCGATAAGATATCGCCGTAGCGCATACTCCCCACACCACCTAAAGCCCACCAGGCGTCTGCGGCACCACCCCGCCGCGCACACACACTGTATAGCCCGACAGGGTGCCCAATCCCGTCGGCTGTGCTGCGTTCCCCACCCCAAAGCCTTCCAAATGCCACAGCTGGGTGCCCACCCCGGCGTGGCAACTAATGATATATAGCTGAGTGCCCCCCGTCGGCTGCACTGTCCTCACCCCCAGTACCGGTGCCACGCTGGAGCCCACCCAGCGTATGTCAATCGATACTTTAGCCGGCGGGGTGCCAATCCCCTGTCGTGAACACCCCAACCCGTTCTTGTGCCACGCTGGGAGCCTACCCCAGCATGGCAAAGGTCCCTCATCGTCCTTTTTTTTTTTTTTTTTTAACCTGTAAAGAAAAAACGGTCCCATGTAGTCTCCCTGGCCCCCCTCCCACAACCCGCACCCACCCACTGCGCACCCTGCCTCCCCAAACCCACCTCACCCCATACTTACCTCCGGACCTTGGTGCGACGATCTTCGGTGGACCGGGAACACGTCTGCACTCTTCAAAGCCGACCGCGAACTGAGGAAATGCCGGTAAGCTGTATAATGGGCTAGATAGGGGGTTTTCAACTTAGTTGCATATCTCAGGCATTTTTTGGAATTTTTACACCAAATTTTCAACATGGGGTTTTTGGGACCCCTTCTCATGAATGATGTCACTGTCATGGCGTTATTCGGGCCCGAAGGGTGATTTCGCAGTCACTGTGCGAAATCACCTTTCGGGACCTATAACGGAAACGACACTGCCAGTGTTCATAAGCTGGGCTCTCAAGAAGCCTATTTTGAAAATTTGGTGGAAAAATCCAAAAACGATACCTATTTTCTGAAAACGTGCATTCGTGGTTCTACACGCTGTAAGTTTACGAACTTTCAATATTTTCGCCAGATTTTCAACATTGTCATTTTACCACACCCTTCTTAGTATTACAGCTGTCATTTTCATCTCACCCAAAGCGTGTTTCGCCCATATAACACACAATGGGCGCGGTCGGTGAAACCAATGTCTGGGACAAATTAAGAAAACCACAGTGACACTGTCCATGAGCAGAGGTCTTAAAATGGCTATGTTGAAAATCTGGTGAAAAAATTCTAACAATGACTGTTTTCGGCGTGCGTTGCGAGTTCTCATGCGCTAAATAAGTCAGCAATTTTCAATATTTTCACTCCAGATTTTCAACACTGCCATTTTACCACACCTTCTTATGAGTCGTGCAGCTGTCATTTTCACATCTCACCCAAAACATGTTTCCGCCCATGTGGCGCACAATAGGCAGCCGGTGTTGCTAAATCAATGTCAGGGACAAATTAAGAAAATCACAGTGACAATGTTCATGAGCAGAGG
Source organism: Neoceratodus forsteri (assembly GCA_016271365.2). Lineage (NCBI taxonomy): Eukaryota > Metazoa > Chordata > Ceratodontiformes > Ceratodontidae > Neoceratodus > Neoceratodus forsteri. The sequence continues at coordinate 596,314,243 of JADMNL010000022.1, read as the reverse complement.
TCTTAAAAATGGCTATGTTGAAAATTTGGTGAAAAAATTCAAAAATGACTGTTTCTGGCGTCGTTGACGAGTTCCTCATGCGCTTTCGTAAGTTCGTGAATTTTCAATATTTACACTCCAGATTTTCAACATTGCCATTTTACCACACCTCCTTATGAGCAGTACAGCTGTCATTTTTCACATCTTGCCCAAAATGTGTTTCCGCCCATGTGCGCACAATGGCGCGATCGATGTGCAAAATCAATGTATGACACATTAAGAAAATCACAGTGACACTGTTCATGAGCAGAGGTCTTAAAATGGCTATGTTGAAATTTGGTGAAATATTCCTAAAATGACTGTTTTGACGTCGTTATGCTGCGCAGTTCCTATGCATGGTCATAAGTTTGCAAATTTAATATTTTCATCCTCCCGATTTTCAACATTGCAATTTTATTACACTTCCTTATGAACAGTACAGCTGCCATTTTTCATATGCCAGCCCTAAAATGTGTTTTCGCATGTAGTGCACAATGGTGCTGTTGGTGTGCGAAAGCAATGTTTGGAACAGATTAAGAAAATCACAGATTACACTGTTCATGAGCAGAGGTCTTAAAATGGCTATCTTGAAATTTGGTGACAAAAGTCCATAAAATGACTGTGTTACAGAGTGAGCATTGCGCAGTTTCCACGCACCTCGTAAGTTCATGACTTTTAATATTTTAAGTCCAGATTTTCACCAGTGGCATTTTCCACACTGCCTTATTTTACAGTACAGCTGTCATTTTTCACAACATGGCGAAGTGTGTTTCACACTTTCAGCGCAGAGATGCGTGGTCGCTGTGGGAAATCATTGTTTGGGACAGATAAAGAAAATCACAGTGACACTGTTCATGATCGGAGGCACCAAAATGCCTGAGTTGACAATCTGCTGTAAAAATATCCCCAACCTAATTATATTATGGGTGTGTGTTGCACAGTTTCTATGTACGCTCGTGACTTCACCATTTTTTTAAATATTTTTACTGTAGATTTGCAACTTTGCCATTTTACACCTCCCCATGAACAGTACAGCTGTAATTTTTTACATCCTGTTCGGAATGTTTTTGCACCTGTGGTGCTAAATGCCATAGTCGCTGTGCATAAGCAGCTTTCGGCTAAGAAACTGATATTCCCCCTGTTCATGAGGTGGGGTCACAAAAAAACCATGTTGAACATTTGGAGTGAAAATACCAATGAATGCTTGAGGTATTAGGGTTTCCAACCATAACGCCCAACCCTGTAGAGAATGACAGGCATCAGGGGTGTGACTTGGGATTCTTGCCTGTAATGCTCATACCATTCCACACCCTGCAGCCAGTGAGAAGCAGCGAGGTATGCCTTGGACTATTCGGCCCCAAAGTTCACTCCATTCTCCTATATCACACCCATCTCTGTATTTCCTAATGGAATGGGGTGCGCATAAGGAACAAAGACCCCAAGGAACACCGTGACACTTGCCAGTGTCTGCAGGGTGGGGTGTGCTGAAATGGTGTGGCCGTTATGCCTGACGACCCAAAGGCACACCCCAATGCCTGTAACTCTCTGCAGGGTGGTGGTGGGGTTGGCTTCAGTTCAATACTTCACTGCCATTACTATTACGCAGCTCTGTAACTTCTACACTACCACTGCCAATGCCAGCAAGCAAACATTCGGCATTGACAAATGCTTGTTTGGTAATCGCCTTACAAGCAGCAGCAATTAAGGTGTTCCAGAGATATTGGGCTTCTTGTCCCCTTACCTCTAAGAGATATAAGCCAAGGATTAAATGTTCCGGTTCCAGGGGGGTCGTGGTATTAAAAATCTTTTGCAATTGTTGTTGTATGTTACTCCAATATTGGTTGAGTAGAGGGCAGTGCCAGAAGATGTGGGCCTGGGTAGCACCACACTTTCTTCAACAGGAGGGTGCAACCTCAGAGTTCCATTTAGCCACTTGTTCAGGTACTCGAAAATATCTGCTCGTAAGTTTCCATAAAAACTCACGCCAACCCGGGGACGAAGAGGAGTGCCATGTATTTCTTACTGACTGCAACCATCGTATTTTATTCAAATGTATCCCTAAATCCTTTTCCCATTTCTCTTTAATATATGTTGTTGACTGTTGTAAATCAATAAGGTAGTTTTTATGTAGCAGGGAGACATCCGTCCCTCCATTCTCCGTACCCCAGATCTGTTCAAATACCATTGGTTGTGGGGAGTCCCGAGAATTTAGTAAAGATTTTCGGAGTTGTTTCGTTATGTAATCCCTAAGCTGATAGTAAAGTAGAAGATCCCCCCGTCCCCAGTGACATTTTCCCTGCACTTCTTCAAATGATAAAACCTGCTCTCCTTTCAACAGTTGCCAAGGTGCTCAGCATCCTTGTTCCTCTTGTCGTTTACACCAAGGGTCCTGGTGAGCCACTATGTGGTGTGAACTAAGAGACCACCCTTGATATTTCCAGAGATACACCTTAGTAGCCCCTCTAACACAGCCTCTTTTACATCCTTCGAGAGCAGCTGCAGTGCCCGTAAATGGGGGGGAGAGGGGGGGAGTCATATACTAGAGCATTTTGGGCATGTAGCTGAGTCACCAAACGAGAAGAGCGGGGAATAGCCAGATCAATAGTTTTCCAGTGGGCTCGGTATCTTTGATGTTGCAACAGGAGGGCTACTCTGATCTGAGCTGCCACCCAATAACCCTCCAGGCACGGCACCCCATAACCACCCTCCTCCCTTGGGAGAATAAGGGTTTGTTTCCTGATTCTGGGACGCTTTCCTAGCCAAATAAATGTTAAAATAATATTTTGCCAGGTGTCTAAATTTTCTTTGGGAATCATAGAGGGGGGACACACTGGAATAGAAAAAGGAATCTAGGCAGGAGATTCATTTTAGTGATTTGGACTCTTGAATGGAGGGGGAGTGGTAGTAAGGACCATCTCTCGATAGCCACTTGTATTTGTTTTATTAGTGGGGGGTAATTCAATTGGTACAGGAATGAGTTATTAGGTGATAATTTTATACCTAGATATTTCATGGCAGGGAGGTCCCATCTCAAGGGATATCTGTCCCTGAGGGCCTGGGTTGGCATATAGTTAAAGGTGATTGCCTCAGTTTGATGGGTATACAAAGAGTACCCGGATAGCTCTGAGAATTCTTTTAGATGCTGAAAAAGGTGAGGTATTGTTGTTTCAGGTTCAGTGATATAAAGCAAGATATCATCTGCATGTAGAGCAAGTTTATGTTCCTCTTCGCCTATCCGAATCCCCCTTATATGCAGATTTTCTCTAATACCTTGGGCTAAGAGTTCTAGGTACAATGCGAAAAGGATGGAGGACATAGGACACCCCTGCCGTGTACCTCTACTCAATGTGAACGAGGAAGAAGTGTGACCATTTGCTCTGATGAATCCTTTTAGTGATTTACATATTTTAAAAATGATGTTAATAAATTGAGTGGGGAAACCAAAATTAACAAGCACTGCCCAAAGAAAAGCCCATGAGACTTTATCAAAAGCCTTTTCAGCATCTAAACTTAGTAGGATGTTGGGTTGATGAGTGAAATTTAAATAATCAATCAAATGGGTGGTTCGCCGGAGGTTATCCTAAGCCTGTTGGTTGGGAATAAATCCATTTTTTTTTTTTTTTTTACCAATTATTTTACCAGGTGAGACACACTAAGCTGAAAGCTTGTTTGCAGGTGCAAATCCAAATGGATCAGTTGGGGTACCAGTTTCTGCAACCGTCCAGTAAGAACTGACATAAAAAGTTTATAGTCAGTATTTAGAATAGAGATAGGGCAATAAGAGGGACATAGTGTGGGATTTTTCCCTTGTTTCAGAATAACTGAAATAATAGCCTGCTCCCAAGAATTCGGAGGGGGGGGGGGTCCACATCTTGCATTGTCTCATTAAAGACTGTAACAGTGGAACTAATTGTCCTTTAAAGCGTTTATAAAACTCTCCCGGAAGTCTGTCTGTATCTGGGCATTTGGCTGATTTCAGATTCGAGAGTTCACCTTGCAGTTCCGAGTTGGAGATGGGGCTGTCAATCCCACTTTAGTCTGTGGAGGGAGGGACGGCAAAGAGAGCTGTTTCAAATAATCTTCCATTCTACTGTCTTGGGGGGGGGGTATGGCATGGCATACAGCGAAGTGTAGAAATCCCTAAACGCTGATACTATCTCAGGGGTCTGACATAATTTCTGTTTAGTATCTGGGTGTATCAGGGTAGGGATCAATGTCCTTGCTCTTCGAGATCGTAGCCATGCTGCCAATAGGCAAACGGATCTGGGGCCTCCCTCAAAATATTTCTGCCTAAGAAAAAGTACCTTCTGCTCTACCTGATAATCTAAAAGCTTGTTAAGTTCTGTTTTAAGTTGAACAATTTTTTTTGTTGCCGCCACATATTTGGTTTTGAGTTGTGTTTCACAGGAGTCCATTTCTTTTTTTTAAAGCAGTCTTTCTATTTTCCTTCTGCCTTTCTTATAGGCTAAAACAGAAATGGATTTACCCCGAACTATGGCTTTTATGGTGTCCCAAAGCAATGGTGCTGGTGTCTCTGGGGAGGCGTTATCAGCTGCCGCTTGCTTTACAGTGTCTATAATTATCTCCTTCACCTCAGGGTCCTGAAGCAGAGACCTATTAAGTCTCCAAAAAGTTCTTTTAGTAAAATCCCCAAGGTGAAGCTGTCAGAAAATCGGAGCGTGATCCGACAAGGCCCTGTCCCCTATCCAGCTTTCCCTGACCTGTCCAACTGTTTCTATGGGAAGTAGAAAGTAGTCCAGCCGGGTGAGACTGGTGGGGGGCCGAGAAAAAGTATAGTTTCTCTGATTTCCATGTGTGCTCTCACACATCAGCATAGCCTAGTTCAGAAAATAGTATAGCAACCTTTTTTATAAGTGACTGATTGCAGCGTGTAACCGCAGAGGAAGAGTCCAATACTGGGTTAAGGACTATATTGAGGTCCCTTCCAATAATCACCTCCCCCTCCGCCCATTTTTGTTTATTTGTGAAATCAGTTTACAACCTTTGAGCCAGAGGCTTGTTTCCAAAGGTACCTCATCACATTAAAGACATACATAGAGTTTTAGGTTACATAGCACAGGTTTGCTAAAAATAGGCGTTCATCAGAGGCGCCACGTCACACTGAGGTCAGACAAAATACATTTAGGTTACAGGGTACAAGTAATTGAGGACAGGTGTTACACAAGTTGGTATAAAAAATTGAGCAATCTAATAGGCATACCATAAAACAGCCGGCACTAGCCAGGTTAGACATAGGTACGGTGTACTGGGAAGAGGTGGTGGGGAGGGCTAGGTGGAGAGCCGCCCAGTGGGCATTGTCATGAGAAGTCGAGGTGGAGGCTGCCTTCAGAGACAGGAGCAGCTACGAGTGTTGAAGAGTTGGTTCCGAAGGGTGGTTTTGAACTTGGAGATGGTGGTGGCATTGGTGATGGGGCAGGGAGAGAGTTAAACCAGGATGGGGCTCTGTAGCAGAAGGACCTCTGGCCATGGCTGGTTCTTGATCTGGGGACCGTTAGAGTGGTCTTGTTGGATGACCGTGTTGCAATAGTGGGTGGGATCGGTGGATGGATGCCGTCACCCAGGAGGGAGACCCGAGTAGGTTTTTGTGAGGAGAGCAGGTTTGATATGAACCCGTTCATCCAGGGTAGGGTTTAGCCTCGTCATACAGCTGACAGGTGTGTGTGAGCCTGGGGCACCAGTAATCAATCTGCAGGCTTTATTCAGGGTTAAGTGAATTTTTTGAGTGCAGTGCATTATGCGGCAGCACCATAGACTCGTAGACCATAGTCTACAAGGGACATCTGGAAGACGTAACAGCGAGCTGGAGTGCATTTGGGGGAAGGCAGGTTCTATGGCGGAAGAGGATGCCAAGCCGTGTGTTAGTGGCGGATGTTAGGGCATCAATGTGGTTGTGAAATGTGAGGGCTGAGTCGAAGGTAACCACAAGGTATTTGTAGGAGTAGACTTGTTCCAGTGGCTGTTTGGTACTAGGAAGGATATAGAGTGGGTGGTTGCTAGCTTTGTTTTGAGGGTGGGAAAAGAGCATAGCTTTGTTTTTTTTAAGATTGATGACGAGTCTGCACTCCTTAAACCAGGCTTGCACTATTGAAAGACTGCTGTAGGGGTGTCCTGAAGGAGACGGACTGCGGTGGGTGGCAAAAGGACAGCGCCATCTGCATAGGAGAAATTTGCCAGGGCATGCACTGGGCAGGGTGTTCAGATAGAGAGAGAGAGAAGGGGCCCAGGATGGAGCCTTGGGGATCCCAGAGTGAATGGGACGGGTATCAAGAGTATCCCATTGATTTTAACACACTGTGATCGAGCGGCTAGATAGCTCGTGCACCATGCTAGGGGGCCAGCCGAGAGACCAGTGTGGCAGAGAGCATTCAGCAGAAGAGGGTGGGAGACGGTGTCAAAGGCCTTTGAGAGGTCAATGAACACTGCACCAGCTAGGGAGCTGGTATCCAGGGAGGAGTGTAGGAAGCTGGAGAATTCAATTAGCGCAGTGCTGGTACTGTGACCAGCACGGAAGCCATGTTGCTCTGGGCATAAGATGTTATGCTTAGCCAGATATTCAGTGATTTGAATGGCCACCACTTTCTCCAGGGCTTCAGAGAGGGTGGGGGGATGGAGATTGGCCGGTAGTTGTTGGCCGACGACCTGTCGCCCCTTTATGAATGGGTGTGATTATGGCTGTTTTTCAAGCAGTGGGAAATGTCCCAGGCAGAGCGATCGAGTTAATTAGGCTGGTGAGTGGGGCAAGGACTTCATCTAGCACCAGCCTGAGGATACTGGGGTCCAGTAAGTCACTGCCGGGACTGTTGCTATTCAAAGCTTTGATTAGGATGGGTCTGGCTTCCCGGGTGGAAATCTTGCGCAGGTGGAAACTGGGGTGCTGGAGGACAGGGGGAGGTTGGTTGGGGGGAGGGTCAAAGAAATTACTAGGGAGGACTGAGCTAAGGTCAGTGAAAGTGGTGTTGAGCCAGTTAGCTATGGTGGCAGGCTTGGTGGAGGTAGTGCCATTGCAGGTGAGCTGGGATGGGGCAGGGGAGCGTGATTTTCCATTTAGTTGTTTAGTAATATCCCAGAAAGTCCGGGCCGAACCCCAGGAGGAGGTAAGAGTGGCCTGGTAATGGTCGGCCTTGGCTTTCCGGACGGCCCAAGAGCACTTATTCCGGGCTGCATTGTAAGCCTGCCTATCAGACAGCCGACCCGTTTCAGTGGCAAGGTGCCAGAGGTTATCCCGATTTCTTAGTAATTGTAGAAGGGCAGGGCTAACCCAGGGTGCATTCTGCTTTTTGGATTGGATTCTGGTGAAGGGTGCAAAGAGATCACAGGCCATGTTGAAGGTGTGTGAGAAGAAGGTGAGGGCAGTGTCAATGTCGGTTGCACGATGAATGGGGGGACCAGTTTATCTGGGTGAGGAATAGTTTAAGTTTTTGCAGCCCACCAGGTCGGAGGCGCCTGCGGAGGGTGGTCTGGGCTTTGGGTTTGGGATTGGGGACTACCCAATGAAATAGGATAGGGGAGTGGTCACTTAGGGAATCTGGTAGGACCTGGATGTTTTCGATTTTTTTGGGGTCAGTTGGTGATAATTACATCCAGAAGGGTGCTGGTTCCTCTCTTAGGGTTTATTCTAGTGGGCTGGGTGACGAGTTGCGTCAGGTCTTGGGCGGCAAATGAGTCTCTGATCGTGGAAGAGGAGGTGCTGAGCCAATTTATGTTAAGGTCCCCAATTAGGATTTGTTCCGCCTTATGGTGGAGGGAGGCCAGATAGTCAGTTAAAGATACCAGGGCCGGGTGCTGGTTCTTTGGGGGAACGTAGGCTGTGGTGAGATAGAGAGGGCTCCTAGAGGGGTCCGGGGTGAGTTTGAGGGTAAGAGCCTGGACCCCACTTACAAGGGCAGGGGTGGGGAGTGTGTGTCCAAGTATTGTGTCCCTAGTGTAGATTGCACAGCCTCCCCCTCGTTTGCCTACTCGGTCCTCCCGGTATAAGGTATAGCCTGGGAGGGAGACAAATGAGTCAGGGGTGGATTTGGGCAGCCAGGTTTCAACCAGGGCTATGATGTCTGGTTGATGAGCCATGGCCCAGCACTGTAGGGCGTCAGATTTTTTCAGCAGGCTGCATATGTTCATGGAGGCTATTTGGAGACCAGTGGGCCGAGTAGGTGGGTGGGAGGGGGGCAGGGCCTGGATTGGGATGTATGTTCCCCATCAGGAGCAGAAGTAGGAGAACTGCTCTGGTCAGAGGGTGGCAGAAGGAGAGTTCACGCCGGGAGGCGATAGGGAAGAAAGGGGTTTCGTAGCACAGGGGTGGGTAAGGCAGCACAGGCAGAGAAGGTTTGAGTGATCAGATGCCCAAGGGAGCGGGGGAGGAAAGGTAATGTCTGGATGGGGGGGTGAGGTGGAGAGGAGCATATGGGGTGTGTGAGGAGGAGAGGGAGGGAGGGAGGAGCAGCGGTAAAGGAGGATGGGAGGGCAGGAGGGTAGGTAGGAGCACTAGAGTAGTGAGGCTGAGGGTTAACAGGGACAATAGGGTTGGTGGAAGGCAAAAGGAGGAGGAGGAGGAGAAGAGATGTAAACGGTTTAACTAATCCTGTTAAACGTAGCAAAATATTGTCTTTCCTTAAAAAGACAGGTGCCAAGTTCCTTTTACTACAGGAAGCGCTGCTTTCTTCACAGGAGCATCAAAAATTAGGGAAATTGGGATTCTATGCTACGGTATGCGCAACATATGGGAGAGGCCGAAGGAGAGGGGCAACTGTGCTTGTTCCTACTAAAACCCCCTTTGAGTAGACAGCGCAGCTGGTAGATGGGGAGGGACGTTTTGCTTTTCTCAAAGGCCATTTTTGGGACGGACTCTCACTCTTGCCTCCATTTATATACCGCCTGGGTCAGATTTTCAAGTTTACAATTGGATTTTTTTACATCTCCCATATGTTTCGCATGCCGTAGCACAGAATCACAATTTCGCTAATTTTTGATGCTCCTGTGAAGAAAGCAGCCCTTCCTGTAGTAAAAGGAAATTGGCACTTGTCTTTTTAAGGAAAGACAATCCTGTAACTTTAAAAAAATCCAACCAGATTTGTGTTTTAGCCAAAGTGGGGAGGAACCCCCACCCCAGAGTCCACGACAAGGATCCTGGTAAGGGCAGGGAGGAAGCCAGCAAGTATTGACTGATCAGTCTCGCATCAGTGGTAGGGGAATTGAAGAGCTAGTGTACTGCCTGGAAACTGCCTGCAATTAATTGTAACTTTCAGATGTAGTCAGCTATCACTTCTTCTATCTCAAGTAATTTTTCCTTTCTGTTTGCTAATTAGAAGATTTTCTACCTGGCAGTACTGGGGTGATGTGTGGAGCAGCACTCTGTCTGGAGGAAAAGAAAGTCAGTTCTGTTCCTCCCACTACATCAACACTGAGACCACACTGACTGTGATATCACTAGTAACCAGTGAGAACCATTTCTCACTGCCTGGTTTCACTTTCACATGCAGCAGCAGGGACTGGCTCTCCCTGGTTACTAGTGATGTCACAATTTCCTGCATTTTGATTGGTAGCTTGTGAAAGTCACTGCTCAAGCTGCAAGGACTGTGGGTCTCAAGGTGTTTTTACTCATTTCTGATGATGTAGTGGGAGGAACAGAACTGGGCTTTTTTTCCCTTCCAGACAGAGTGCTGCTCCACACATCACCCCAGTACTGCAAGGTAGAAAATCTTTTAATTAGCAAACAGAAAAAAAAATAAAATCAATTGGAAGTGATAGCTGACTGCATCTGAAAATTACTATTAATTCCAAGCAGTACACTAGTTCTTTAATGGAAATACTGTAAAAGGAAAGGCCGGTGGAATATCTTGAATATGGTGGGTTGCAGGACCAAAGGTATCATGAATTCATGAGGGGGAGGTTATGTCAGATGAATCTGATTCGATTTCTTGGAGTGGGTGACCAGGGAACTTGATCAGGGAATGGCAGTGGATGTGATCTACTTAGAATTCAGTAAGCCCTTCAACACTGTGCCACAAAGAAAACTGATAAAGAAACTGAATACTGTAGGGGCGGGATCAAAAGTGGTAAACTGAGTAAAAAATGGTTAATGGATAGGCGGCAGAGGGTGGTGGTAAATGGCACTCGCTCTAATGAGGGGAGAGAGACCAGCAGGGTGCTACTGGGCTCAGTATTGGGAATGGTCCTGTTCAATGTCTTCTATAAGTGACGCTGCAGAAGAACTTGAGGGGAAGAGATACCTTTTTGCAGATGACACCATGATCTGTAATGTGGATGCACAGGAGGGGGTAGAGAAAATGAGTAGGGATCATAAAAAACAGGAGTGGTCAGGGATATGGCAGATTGGATTCAATGCCAAAAAGTGCAAGATCATGCACCAGGGGCATAGAAACCCAGGAGCTAAGTTAAACTGGGAGGAGAGTTTCTGTTGGTCACTAAGTAGGAAAAGTATCTTGGGGTTATAATATCTGATGACCTCAAGGTCGCAGGGCAGTGTGACAAGGCCATGATCTGGATGGCTAGCACCCCCTTATCCATGAGCGCGTGGTGTTTGTGTGTTCCTGTGACAAGGCAGTGGGCAGGGTTAGTGGGATGCTGGGGTGCACAGGGAGAGGTATCACCAGCAGCAGCAGGGACGTGATATTACAACTGTACAGATCACTGGTGAGACCACACATGGAATATTGTGTCTAGTTCTAATGGTCACATTTCAGTAAGGAAACAGTCAGGGTAGAGGGGGTCCAGAGGAGGACAACCAAAATGGTACATGGGTTGCACGAGAAACTGTACGAGAAGAGACCAAGGGATCTCAATGTGTACACCCAGGAGGAGAGGATGGGGGGCATAACAAAAGACCTGCAAGTACCTCAAGGGGTGAACAGCATACAGGTGGGGAGCCCGTTTCAAATGAGAAAGTGCAACAGAACAAGAGGGAATGCAACAAAGACAGAAGGGGGGAAGCTGAGTAGGAACGTGAGGAAATACTTCTTCACTGAAAGAGTGGTGGATGCCGAGAACACCTTGCAACCAGAGGTAGTGGAGTGAAAATAGTATGTGTGGGGGGGTCAAACGTGTGGAAGAGGGTTAGGGAATAATGATAAATATGAAGGAGGGAAGGGTTGCCAGAAACCAGATAGGGTCTGCAGAGACAGAATAGGCAGGGACCATCTGGGCAGACTGGGTGGGTTAAGCGGTCATTTTCTGCCAACAAATTCTATGGCTCTGTGTTTTAAGACTCTGTGTAGCAAGCTACCTCCAACCAGATATGTGTTCCAGACAAAGTGGGGAGGTGCCCACACCCTGCCACGTCTGGGGAGTGAATAATAAACCATGGAGGCGAAGACTGATAAATTTGGTCAGGACTGGGTGGTTACCAGAGACAGCGTGAGAGTTAGACAAGTTCGGGGAGGGCATACAAAACCTAAGAGGTTAGATGCAGTTTAAAGGCCTACAGCAGGTTCATCCCAAGGTCACACATTTATTTATTTGAAATTAGTCCAACCAGAACAGGGACAAATGTGGCACGTTAGACTAACTGGGTGCATCACATTCTAGGGTCATGTCCCAGCCCTTTACAACAGCAGAGAAAAACTGGTACCTACTGCTCGGTAAGCATATAAGCCCCTGCACTGTGGGGTTCCGCAGGGTTTGGTTTTGTCGCCTTTACTCTTCATGATGTATATGCTGCCATTGGGAGACATTATCAGGTGGTACGGACTCGGTTTTCACTGTTATGCAGATGATACCCAGCTGTACCTGTCCTGTGCACCCGATACCCAGGTGGCGGCCTCTGTATTTAACAGCTGCCTCGAGGAAATCCAGATATGGCTGACCCAAAACTGACTTAAGCATAACCCAGATAACACTGAGGTATTGATGGTGGATCCAGGTCGCTGGGGGGGGTAAGGGCCCAGCCTAGTGTTGGGTGGGGTTCCCCTTGCCCCTTCTAAACAGGTGAATTATCTGGGTGTGATCCTAGACAATGGACTGACACTTGATGCTCAGGTGTCGGCCGTGGTCAAAAGTGGTTTTTACCATCTTAGGAACATTGCCCAAATCTGAGCCCTGATCCTGTCTGAGAACCTGACCACGCTGATACATGTTTTTGTCATGTCCAGGTTGGACAACTGTAATACCCTGTACTTAGGGTTATCTGGAGGCAACCTCCACAGACTGTAGCTGGTGCAGAACACTATGGCAAGATTGTTAACAGGCGCAAAAAGGTGTGATCATATCACCCTGATCCTCTGCGAACTGCACAGGCTGCTGGCCAGGTGGATGACTGTCTTCAAGATAGGGCTCCTGACCTATAAGACCCTACACGAAAGGATATTATTATATTAATAAGTTCATATTTTACTTTTACCTGAGTAAAATATGAACTTATTAATATAATAATATCTGTATTTCATCTTTGAGAAGGTAGTCCCTCATATAGAAGAGGGGTAATTTGTTCATGTTCCAGGCAGCTTGAAAATATAATTAATAAATGTACTACTGTTAGTAAATAAATAGATCATTCAGTTTAAACACTTGAGCTGTAACTTACATTACCCAATGGAAAGTTCTATGTTATGAGTAGCTGGAATGAAAGTAGGGAAAGTTCTCAGACTTAAGAAAGGGAAATTCGCTATGTTTATATTAGGTTCATGGACTCCAGGGCTAATCACTTAGACAAAAGCCCATGTTATAGAAGGGACTTTCTGGACTTTTACAAAAACTTTATATTGAAAGGTTGTCCATGGTCTTGTTGCAATGGCCTAAATGTTGAACCTATCAGATTTTTAGTATGATTCTTTTTCCTCCACAATGTAGTGACAGTGAATGCAGGGATAGTATTACCTATCATAGCAATTATATGTATCTGTTTTATTCTGTACCTGAAATCAACGAATGTATGTGCTTGTTTATTATAAATGAATAAATACAAAGTACAAAAAAAAGAACCATAAACAACATTTTGCTTTGAAACTTAAGACTGTGACAGGCAGTGTGTAACCATGTAGTCAGCTATCCAGGAATATTCAAAATGACAGCTTATACTGGCTTTGAAGTTCAAAAAGCTGAACTCTACTTGTTTGAACAGTGCAAAATTAAATGTTTTTTTTCCAGTTTTCCAAAAACTCTCTCATCAGCAATTTCCTTTTTCCCCCTGATCTTTTCTGGCCACTAACACTAGTGCTCCATCAGCCAATACTGAACTGGTTTTCTCTCAGGGCTTTCTTTATGTTCTCTGCCCACTAACTCTAGGACCCAAATTCAGCTTATATTGAACTTGTTCTCTCTTTGTCAAAGCTTGCATCAGCTCTCCCTGCTTTCAAGCTGGTCTCCAGGCAGACTCCCCCAACTCTGTGTCTGGCTTACAGGGTCAGGGTTACTACCTGCCCTGATTTTGGCAGGACAATCCTGATTTGGGCAGCTGTGTCCTGCCACAAGACATGAAAAATGCTACGTCTTGATCTTTTAATAGAAAAAAAATATTTTCTTGCTTTCCTCTATTTGTTACAGAAAACTAAAATACCTTAAATTAGCTCATATCCCACAAAGATTCTTTTCCTCTTGCATGTTTTAGTTTCTGCACAACTACACTCCCTCCCCAGCTAAAATAAAATGTAAAACAAAAAGAGCAAGTCACTGAATTCTTCAAGACACTGACATCAAAGCCATGGTTCCTTCTTGTCAAGAACTTTCATTCTCCCTACTTGTATTATCCACCTAACCCTTTCATACATTTTGCGTGGTTCTGGCGTGTCAGGATTTCCATTCTCTGTGGTCTAATCTTTCAGCTCCCCCTTTCATAAATTCTGCATGGTTCTGGCTTGAAAGAAGTTTCATCATGCCCTCTGCTCTTATCTTTCGGCTCCTCCACCTCCCAAGGCACTTTACCATTTACCATTTGTTCTGGCCCTTCAACTAGAGAAATAGCCCAGGTCGATACATTTCCAAGCTCCAAGTCAAACCATCAGAAATATCTCCTGTCATTGATGCCCAAACTCACGTTAAAAAAAATCTCTAAATTAAAAACCCCACAACACACTACTGTTTTGCATATTCAAGCATATGTAAGTGATTTTTATTGAAATCTTTAAGCACCTGACAATATGCATGGAACACATTAAAAAAGGTTAGCGTAAAATATGAACGTACGTGCGGCGCACACCACACACACACACACACACACACACATACATATATACTTTCTTATAATAAGAAGCGAAGGATCCTGCTGGCTGACTCGTGTGTTGCTGCCTCTAAAGTGAACATCTACAAAGGTAAAGGCATGGTCTGATGAAGTGAGTTTGTCACTTCTGTGTAAACCTGTTTCCCCTACAGTGGATCTGATCTTGCTGTTTCATCCTTTGCTGAACCCACTCACATCTTAATGTGAAATAATTTCCACAGCAACAAATTGTGATGTCACAAACTCAGGATTATAAGGTTTTTTTTTTTAGTTGTTTAACCAGGTATAGCACACTAAGCTGAAAGCTTTTTTACAGGAGCGACCTGGGAGCACAAGGAGGTTAAGTGACTTGCTCAGGGTCACACAGTATGCAAGTGGATGCTGTGGGATTCAAACCCAGGTCTGGTCTGCTGGATGTCACCAGATTTGCAGCTCAGAGCCCTAGACCACTGCGCTATACTGCCTCCTATCCGCAAAGATTACGCAGCAGAAAGGGATAAACTCTAGGGAAAAGGCCCTGTTTCCAAGGATAGAAAACCTAGTTATGAAGAACCAAAGAAAGAGAAATACAGTCCTGATAACCATTTTGTTTCTCCTGGGAAGCATCTGGAAATGAGTCTTGGCTCAGAGTGTTTTTTCCCGGTTACCAATTTTCAAATAAATAAATTAAGGGAACGTGGCCAGCAGTCGAGCTGTGTGCAGCATATTTTTGCAGCTCTGCAGATCCTGCTTAATAAACTGAACATTAGGGTGTTAAAAATCATTCAATTTACCTAAGAATGCTAAACGGGGATTTAGCAAAACTTCCCGATCACCTACAGACCAAAGTAAAAATTGTCGAAAGCATGGGCTGTCAGAAAAATGTAGCAGGAGGTGACGGTGCTAAGCAGAAAGAAACCCAACCAGGCCCAAGTAAAGATGGAGACCCTCCAGCAGCGAACCCAACTCAACCATCTAATGTCACATTATTAAAAACCATCCAGACTACTGATTAAAAATATGGATAATTTTGGGGCTAGAATATTGGTAGTTGACACAAAGCTACAAGCGGTGGAGGAGTAATCCAAAGGGGCAACCAAAGCAGCGAACAAAGCAGTGGCAGCAAAGGCAGGTCTTGTTTGGAAAAACTCTGTATTGAGAAGATGACTGTAAAATTTGGAAAACGGGGCGCAGGTGTCCCATATTCGTATCTTTGGTCTGCCGGAAGCTCTAGAAGGGGAAGATATCGTTCAGTTTTAGGAGCAGTGACTCCCAGACCTTTTGCAGATGGACACTTAAATTGTGATCCAGCGTGCCTACCAAGTGACGCCTCGTGGAGTCTGTCTACATGCCGCAGCAGCACCTACACATGCCCACACCATTCTGGCCGTTATGAGCTCTGTTAAGGAATGGGGCACTACATTACGGAAAGCTAAGAAATGCAGCCCTCTTAAATGGCAGGATTCGCTCATACACATTTTTCCAGACTTAAGCTTTGCAACTTGTCAAAGGTGCAGAGGATTTGATGGAGTACGTTCCAAGCTAAGACAGCTTGGAGTACATCATGTACATTTGATGTCAGCCAGTTTGAAGGTGGTGTATGGGAACAAAACATTCCACTTTTCTGATCTAGAGGATGCCGGAAAATTATTAGCTGAGATCAAGCAGGACTGTTCAGCCTGGGGCTCTGAGTTGGATTCTGAAGTTGAGGGAAATCTGACAGGTATGGAGGGCTGAGGATCCTGAAGGCCATGGATTGAGAAAGAGAGGGCCGAAGATATGAACTGAGTTTCAGTTAAATGTTTGCCCCACCTTTGCTATGGACAAATCCTCTTGGACAAAGTTTGTGTTTAAAATGTTCTGTTTATAGCAGATATCTCGAATAATCCTAGGGTGAGGCCCAGGTAAGGTTGGGGATATTGGGGGTAAGCATCTCTCTGACAGCTCTTTTTCTAGATGTTTATTTTTCTAAGGCCCTTGATATTGCTCGGAGGCAGTGGTGGTTACACACTCTGAGCTTAAGCTCCATTACTGCTTTAAGTTTTCGTAATTGGGGCTCATTACCAAATGGTTTAAAGAAAGTTTAAAGGTTTGAAGGAGGTTTGAGACCAAGTTTAGTCTTAATAATATTAGTGACAATTGTAGTTTAATATTGAATGAAGTTAAGAGAAGGCAGGTATGTGCATAGCTGTAGTAATGCTCTGAACATTGAATTAATTCCCTTAAGGAGGTGGCTGGGGATGGTGTTATCTATTAAATGGATGCTATGAAGGAACATTGTACCTATCCTGGTAAATCCCCACTCATGGCAGCAATAGCCTATGCGTTCTCCTTCATGTAATTAAAAAGTATAGTTACCCTCTCAATGATGTACCAAGTGTAGGAATGCAATGATGATTTACTGTCGAAATGTATATTTTACCATTACTAAGTAATGTCCTATGGGAAAAGCTTGTATTGATTGACCTTGCATAATCAATGAATATAAGTTTAAAAAAAATAAATAAAAAGTTTTTAAACAGATAAATGTTATCAGTTCAAACTTTTCTCAAAAGTGACATAACTTACTGAAGAATTTTTTTTTTGCAAGCGTGGATTTTTCTGTTTATAATCCTTCTAAAGAACACAACCACAAGAGCAAAGATATGCAGCGGTAAAGTTTATAAGCAACTTGGGGATGTGGCAACCTGGCAATTACTGTCCTTTTTTTCTAAGCCATCTTGTTACTGTAGCCCACATTTACTGGATACCGCAGGTATGTGGCAGGTATAGCCTGCTCTAACACCAGTGGCCAGAAGCAACAATGGGCGTCAGAGCTGAAGGTCACACCAAGTGAAATGCAAAGCTCAGTATATTGGAAACTGCACACTAAAGCAGCAATGCAATGAAACTGGGCAAAAAAATTTGATCCTACCTTTTTCCACTACAGAGAATACCTATCATTTTCCAGTTTTATTTGGTGGTACAGTTTCCTAGTTTAACCATAATTATAGTATTTCAGAAAAGTTCTAATTTAGTTTTATCTCAAGAGAAAAGATGGGTGCCACATTCAACACAGAAATACCATTGTAAACCTGCAAGAGTTGATATCGAGAAAATAAAAAAATATGGTGTGCAGCAAGGAGGTACCTACAAAAGTAAATTTGACAGGTATGCTAATTTTTAGTAAGCGTGCTGAAACTAGCATTTTTAAAAAAAACAATTTTCATTGCACTGTTGCTGTAAAGCTCTATGCTGCGCTAACAGGTTTCTAATATACCTTCTGTGTATGCTGTGCAAAGCCCACATCCTTGTGTGAGCGCAAACCACAGGTGTGCCCACACATGCTAAGCACCTCTGGGCACTTTACGAGGTACAACAGACACCTTAGCACTAAGCTGCAGTATCGGTATATAAATGGCTAATTACCATACATGCCTTGCATGGTGCTAAAAAACCTTTACCATATCCCATTACCTGCCAATTTCAAGGTCATCATAAAGGCACATGGCTACACGCAGTGGGTGGAGGCGTGGACTGCAATATATAACACAGTTATTCAGCTTCACATGTGAGAAGGGTATACTGAGGTCTTTTTTTTTTTTTTTAACTATTTTTCCCTCCCGTCACCGCTGACTGGGGCCCCTTCAGTTGACCTACCTGTTCCCTTCCTACCTGAAATCCTCCCAGCTATGCCCCGTCCTAGGCACACCCATGACACACTGGTGGAGCATTCCCTCCGGAATCCACCCCCTGCAGTGGGACCGCCTTCTGCTCCTCGGCGCTTTCTTCCAGTGCTTCCACAGGCGGAGGTGACACCAAGAGAAGGTCCACAGTGGGCAGGATCCTGTGCTGGAGGTGGGGGCAGGTGACAACTATCCCCCCAGTCAATGGGAGTTTTCCCTTGTTCTGTGAGAACTTCCCCAAGGAGCCCGGACATACAATGACATGCAGTGTGGCTGGGGCGCACTCCCGCACCCTGCCTACGGACATCCACTGAGGCTCCTCCCCTGTGTCAGATTGATCCCCGGACTGCAGTGCTCCCGACCTCCACTGGGAGCCATTCGTGCTGGGGAGTCATCCATCCACCCTCCCAAAGAGAGAAGAGCAGTTTTCTGGATGCTTAATCCTCTCCTCTCCTCTCCTTTCCCACCAACCCCCGAAGACCCGAGCTCGCTCCTGAACCTGGGTCACCAGTGTGGCACAAGGTGTGGCATCCAGCGCCTCAACCCTCAGCGTCACTGGGCCGGTGTATACTGAGGTCTTGTGGGGTACAAATCAAAGTACACCACTTCCTCTCCCATACCCTTGTCCATTTAACCGGACACCCAGTGGCAACCCCCTCTTCCTGTCCCCATGTAACTTGTCCTTGTCCACTGGCACCCTCCTCCCAGAGCAACCCAACTCCCCAACCTGCTCCCACTATAGCAGCCAGCAAAAACCCTTCACTTCCCTCTTTGACCAGCCTCCATGTGAGTCACAAAAACACTATACAGAAAATACTGGTTGGGTAACTATGCACAACCAGTTTGTTCTGCCACAGAGGGGTTCTTACTCTCTCTGACCTTGGGAGCAAAGCTCATGTCTAGCTTATACTACATACAGGGGTAGGTAGCTCATGCAGGCTTGACAAATGGTGTCAGCCCAGTCTTTTGCACACAGGCATCCCAGCTCTTGCCACCACTTGCCACTGCTTTGCATATGTGGCACCTTGTGCCAGCACGTATAGGTAATGTGTATATTGTTTACATTTTGTACCATTGTATATATTGTACCTCTGTATGATATCTTGTTTGATTATCATCTTACAACCAATGCTGCTACTGTATTTTGTATGTATTGTAGCTGCATGTTGCTAATGCTTTGTATTTAATATCCCATGTCCCCTTCTTCTTTGCCTTAATAGGAATGAGCTTCCACTCAGCATACTTTTCCTGGCCAACATTTCTAAATAAAGAAATGCATATCAATATCCAGTAATAATGTATGGGGAGCCCTTATTAACCACAGAATCCAACAAGTTTACTCCCTTATAATGCATGGTAAGTGCCTATTAACCACCATAATCAGCAGTCACACAGCTTTGTTATGCACCGTTTAGAATTTTTAAAATTGTTAACTACACTTCAGAACTTCCAAACAGTGGCATAACAAAAAAGAATGCACCAGAGTTCCATAATTCTCACACATAGAATGCAAACAGTGTTTTTTTGACCATACACTATAAAAGATGATGGCTGGGGATCGGGTGACAACCACGCTGAAATCACCTCTCGTGGTTGCTAGGGCTACAGTAAACCTCACGAGCTGCGCTTTTGAGGTTTACTATGTTGCCCTAGCCACCACTCGAGGTGATTACGGCGTGGTTATCACCCGATCCCCAGCCATTATCCTCTATGTTATGGTATCTTTATGACGCCTGTATCTTGTTAGTCATGCCTCGGTACGTCATAATGATATCATAACAAAACAGAATGCTGACTTCCTTCAAAGTTCTGTTCCCAGAATGGCCATCGGTAGCTTCTGCATTGTTACGTCACCCTGATCCCACGTTATCACGCAATATGTGATCTGCAGCAGCCAACCAGATCTCCCGGGCAGTTTCTGTTTAAAAATGTATTTCTTTTGTGGTGAATCGATTTTTTAGTTAAAAAATGTAGAGGTTTTGTAGTGCCTTACTACAGCAGTTACATTATCTGTACTATTGGTAATTTAATGTAAATTTCTTGATAAACACCACGTTTGTTTGATCCAACTGCCTGATTATTGACTCCTCCAAATATTCAGTTAAATTCAATTTGTATTTAACCAGGATAAATACTATTGAGCGACTTCATTTATAAGGCAGTCCTGTGAGGACACATGTTATAATCTCAATACACTGACAAAGTGATATGCGTAATCATACATATTTGGAGCAACAACACATGTACATTCCACAAGAGGAATAACAATAGAATACATCATGTTTACAGAGGATACATGGGTTACAATTTCACAAAAGGGGTAATCACAGGGAAAACCGTGACATAAAACACTATACATGAGACAAGACAGGAGTAAGTGTGGAACACAAGTGCTCTTGAGGTAGAGATAGTAGAAGGAATTTTAGAGTGCGTATGGTAATAGCTGGAAGTGGATGAGAGGGAGGGGAAGAGGCAGCCACGCTGGCTAGGGAAGGGAGGTAAGAGAGGGAAGGGGGTCAGTGGTGGAGAGAGGGAGAGGGGGATGAAGGGTAAAAAGTAGTCAAGGGGAGTGAGAGGAAGGAGGAGGGAGGTAAGAGGGGTCAGAGTGTGGAATGGGGGTAGAGAGAGTGTAAAGCGATAAAGGAGTGTGTGAGGAGGGATTATTCACCGGGTAGGATGACATGGAAGGGGAACAAGTAAGGGAGGGAGTTCAAGGGACACAAGAAAAAAGTGGAAGTCACAACAAAAAGAGGCAAGGTATGGGATCAGATACCAGAGAAAGGGTGTTAAGTGCACAGGAAAATAAGATAGGTCCGAGATGTTACAGGTACAGCTATGGTTTACATTGGGAGTAGCAGTTACATGTTTCTTTCAGGTGCTGGTTTTGCAAGGATTTAAAGATGGATAACCCTAATACTGTATTTCCATAAGCTTTAGAGATTTTTGAAGGTTATTCCAAAAAGTTGGGAGGGCACAGCTTATGGAGGAGGCGCCGTAATATGTTCTTATATTAGGGACATCGAACAGGATGTAGGAGTAGCATCTCAGGGAGCAGGCCCCAGAGGCACATGAAAAAAAGGTAGCGATGTAAGGGGGGTGTTTATTTGTGATAGCTCTGTAGACCCAAAGGGAGGCATTTCTCCTCCTCCTCGTCCTATTGCTAAGGGATGGCCATCCAGATTGTGCATACGGCAAGCAGTGGTGGGTATTAAATGGGGAATTAGTAATAAATCTCAACACTGTGATACAGAGTGTCAAGTTTAGTTGAGGAGGTTTTTGGGCTGTGGCTATACAGGACGTCGACGTAGTCCAGCAGGGGGAGGAAGGTGGTTTGAACTAGTTTCCTTTTTGCCTGGTAGTTTAGCAAGCATTTGGTGTGGCAGAAAAGGCCCAACCTCTTAATTTTTTGGCCAGTTCATCAATGCTTGTTATGAAGGCGAGCTTATTGTTGAGCCAAAAGCCCAGATATTAAAATTTGGCAACTATTTGAAGTGGCTCCCTCAGGAGGGTCCGAATCTGTAGTTTACTGCTTCATGCATTGGAGGTTATTGCCTTTGTGTGGGGGGAGATAAACATTGCTTTTGTCTTGTTGGCACTGAGTAAAAGTTTCAGCTGTAGGAGATCAAGTTGGAGGATATCAAATTCATGTTGCAGCTCCTCACAGGCAGGATCAAGGGTAGGCCTAGCAGTGTAAAGTACTGTGTCATCTGAGAATAGATGCACTTTTGCTGAACTGACTTTGAGGTCAGCATTGCTTATGTATATTGCAAAAAGAAGGGGCCCCAAGATCGATCCCTGTGGTACACCTCAGCAAGATTTTAAGTAATGAGAGGTCGCTGTGTGCTTTGACCTGCTGTTTTCTTCCTATGAGGTAGCAGGCAAACCAACTCAAGGCTGTATTGTTTAGGCCGAGGTCTCGCAGCACAGACAATAGGAGGTCATGGTTGACCATGCCGAATGCTTTGCTTAAGTCCAAAAAAGCTCACAGACGTGTTTATTTGAATCGAGAGCGATTTGCCAGTCGTTGGTGACCTTTACGAGGGCAGAAACCATACGAGTTCTGAAACCAGACTGAACAGAATTTAACAGGTTATTTGAATCCAAGAACTCTCTCAGTTGGGAATAGACTAGCTTTTCCAACAATTTTGACAGGATAGGTAGCAGGGAAATAGGCCGGTAGTTCTTGAGGTCGCAAGGGTTACCGAATTTGAAGAGAGGAATTATATGTGCTATTTTCCAGCTAGCAGGAAGATCGCCTTGGGAAAGGAATAGGTTGAAGAGGTGCGTGATGGGGAGGTCAGGTAAAAATATCTTATTTTCAGAAAGATGGGTTCTATTTGGTCAGCGCCTGCGCTTTTCTTAATGTTCAATGCGGTCGGGAGGTCCTCAACCTGTCTGAAGGATATAGGGCTGAAACCAAAGTAGGTTGGGAGAGGGTTATTCATGTGGTGAAGGCAGGGAAGGTCACTGCTGCTCGGCTGTGTGAGAAGCTTGCTTGCAGGAATCGAAGGCCAGCCAGCAGTGGTGAAGTGGTTGTTGAACTGTTCTAAAATACTGGGTTTGTCTTGTGTAGGTGTTGCTTCTGGAAATTATTCTGGACGGCAGGGCTGATGACCTTCTATTTAATAGGTAAGACAGTTACAGTTTTCACAGTGTGTAATGATGCCATGTCAAAAGGTCCCTTTCTGCAACATTAGCATTTATAGTGTATGAAGCCCCACACATTATAAAGGCTAATGGATGGCCATCAGACAGTAACCAAGCTGGTAATCGCTTCTTGAGGGTTCCATGACAACGGTAAACCTCTTGAGCTGCACTCTCGAGCTTTACCAAGTTGTCATGGAAACCTCTTGAAGTGATTACAGCTTGGTTACTGTCCAATGGCCATCTATTATCCTCTATATAGTTGCCAGAAATCTCCAAAAATCACAGTTCCAGGATTTTCAGGGATGTTTGCAACTACTATAGGAGCATATCTACTGGTATGTCAATATAGCG
Organism: Neoceratodus forsteri; assembly: GCA_016271365.2. Lineage (NCBI taxonomy): Eukaryota > Metazoa > Chordata > Ceratodontiformes > Ceratodontidae > Neoceratodus > Neoceratodus forsteri. The sequence continues at coordinate 596,291,398 of JADMNL010000022.1, read as the reverse complement.
TACATTAGATGGCAGACGGCCAAGGCCCAGAGTAGAGGGTTTGCGCCAGCCACTGTTGCAGGACTGGGGGTGCTATGCTCTTGGGGTGAGGGATGATGCTGGACAATAGGGACAAGTCATGTGGTGACCAGAAAGGGTGAGGGTTACATGGGCCAGTCTATTTGCACAGTGTTAAAATATGCTTTTCTCTAATGGTACCCAGTTCCGTTCAAACCGCTAATTAGCGTTACCAATTGGCTTACAATATACAGTGCCACCATACCATGTATAAATGGCTCTGCCTTTCATTTGCATGTGCTCAAGGCCTCCCTTTGCATTGATGCACAGTCTGCTTTGTGCCGCATAATATGGCAATGGTTTATGTGGTGCAAAACGTTCAAATATTGGGCCCATGGGCCGATGGTGCTCAGTGGGTTTTACATTGCACTCCCACCCTGGGGATCCATGTTTGGGAGCAGGATTAGACATCAGAGGGGGTTGGGGGAGTGCAGTCGTGCTGCAGGGTTCCAGCTGTGGAGAGCTAGTACCTGGTTTCACATCTGTAGTGACCCTGGTGGTGGACCAGAGAGCTTGACTCCTCCACAGAGGGATGCTGCATGCATGTGAGGTCTGTTAGGGTGTTGCATAGCACAGAGCGGGATGTGGGAGGTAACGAGGGAGGACAATGGAAAGAATAAACTATCACCATGAGTAGTCTGAATCATGGTCACAGTCACTCTCTGGCCCCACTCCATGTTGCTTTGGTGGGTGACTAGTAGGGCTTGGAGGCTTCTAACATGCAGACCCAATGCCAGGAACAGGTGACATACAGCTCGGAGGTCAAACGGCTTTGTGAAAAATAAAATACGGGGCCCAGAAACTCAAAAACATGTCTGCAAAAAGTGTTACAGGAAGTATGTCAGGCCATTAAAGTTAAGTTATTTCCCGTGACATTTGCTGTATACTGCTATCTTTATTTTTATTTTTTTTTGTATCATAGAAACAGAGAACATAGAAACATAGAAAGGTGATAGCAGAAGGAGACCAAAGGTCCATCAAGTCTATCCTTGAGATCCCGAGATCCAAGGTGATCCTGGGTCCTAGCTGGTAGATTCCCTTGTGGATTTGATTCTAGCGTACTCCTTATCCCAACCCCTTTTGAATGTTGGTATGGTCCTAACTCCTACCACCTCCACAGGTAGGTTTTTCCATGGCTCCACAATCATTTCTGGGAAATAGTGATTCCTAAGATTCCTCCTGAAACTCCCACCTCTCAGTTTCCATCCATGCCCCCTCATGTTTGAGATGGGAGCCTTGGTGAATAGTTCAAGGTAGGGTACTGAATTTAAACCCCTTATGTACTTAAAGGTTTCTATCATATCCCCACTTTCTCTCCTAGATTCAAGTGAGTACATGTTTAATGCCTCCAGCTGCCCTTCATACTGCAGCCCCTGAACCCCCTGTATTATTTTGGTTGCCCTTCCCTGAATGGTCTCTATCCTGTCCCTGTTCTTCTTAAGGTATGGTCTTCAAAACTGTATGTAGTATTCCAAATGGGGTCTCACCATAGATCTGTACAGTGGAAGTATCATCTCCCTGTGCCTACTGTCAAATTCTCTCCCTATGCATCCCATCATTTTGTAACCCTACTATATGCTGCGTTGCATTGGCTGGTTTGCTTAAGGGTGTCGCTAATAATAACTCCTAGAGCCCTTTCCTCTTTTGAGTCACTGAGTTTGACCCTGTTTAGCCAATAGGTTGTTCTAGGGTTATTCCTGCCAATATGCATCATTTTACATTTCTTGGCGTTAAATTTCAGCTGCCAAATACTAGACCATTGTTCTAACTTTTTCAAATCATTTTGTATGATTCTCACTGCTTTCTCACTGTTCACCCTTCCCCCTAATTTAGTGTCGTCTGCGAACAGTGCAGTCTTGCTCTGGATACCTACTTCTATGTCACTGATGAACACATTAAACCATTAAACAGGACTGTGCCTATTACCGAGCCCTGCAGGACCCAACTCATCACTTCTTCCTCCTCTGACATCTCCCCTTTGACCACCCTTTGCCTCCTTCCATCCAACCAGTTTCCCACCCACTTAACGATGCAGCTTGCTATGCCCAGATCCTCTAGCTTCTTCAGCAAGGGTTTGTGTGGTACTGAATCAAAGGCTTTGCTAAAGTCAAAACAGTGAAGGTCCATGGGCCGACCACTATCCACTTCCCTAGATACCCAATCAAAGAAAGTAATAAAGTATGTCTGGCATGGCCTGCCTGTAATGAAACCGTGTTGTTTGTTCTCTTGTAGGCCATGCTTCTCCAAGTAGTCTACTAGGCCTTGTTTAATCAGGGCCCCCATTTGCCTTCCTAGCACTGATGTGAGGCTGACTGGCCTGTAGTTACCAGCCTCTTCCCTGCTACCACCCTTATGCAGAGGTACCACGTTGGCTCTTTTCCAGTTATCAGGTAAGACTCCCGTCAGGAGATAACAGTTTAACAGATGCTCTAAGGGGTCTGCTAACTCACTCGCTAACTCCTTAATTATCCTCAGATGTATTCCATCCGGACCAGGAGATTTATCGATCTTTAAATGCTCAAGCACCTCTCTGACCCTGCTTGTGGTAATACTTGATGTTTCCATTTTTGTTACTCCCTGCCATATGCTGTAATGCAGCAGTCAGGCATTGGGCCACTGTGCTCTATGGTGAACACCGAATAGAAGTATTTGTTCAGAACAGTGGCCTTCTCCCTCTCCTCTTCCACTATCCTATCCCCATCCCTGATTTTAACCACCCCTCCACCCTTCTTTCTCTTTTCTTGCAAATATCTGAAAAACTGCTTGTTCCCTTCCCTGGCACCTTTAGCTATCTGAAGTTCCGCAGCCGCCTTTACTTGTCTCACTGCTGACTTAGCCTCCTTATTCTTTAGTATGTATTCCTCCAATAGATCGTTATCCGGCTTACTTTTGAAGTTGCGGAATGATTCCCTCTTGACCCTAATGGCTGTCCTAACTTGACTCGTGAACTGAACGGGGCATTTGTGTGTTTCTTTTGGTCACTGTCCTTGTACATGTCTTTGTGGCCTCTGTGATGGTTTGTTTAATCATTCCCCAAATGTCTTCTACTACAAAACGCTGGTGAATCTTCGTTAGTTTTTCTCTTACTAAGTCCCTCATTTTATCGAAATTTGTCCCTCTGAAATTTAGGACTTCTGCCTTGACTGGGATTTGACATCCTTTAGGGCTATTTTAAACCAAACCAAGTTGTGGTCGCTATTCGCCAGCGGCTCCCTGACTCTGACTGCCTCAATTTTTTCTGAGTTATGAGGACCACATCCAAGAGGTTGCTCTGCCTAGTAGGATCGGTGACTAACTGTGTGCAAAAGCAATCCTGTAAGGATTGACTCCTTGACTGACTCCTTGATGATCTAGCCACCGGGATGCCCCAGTCCACATCTGGTGTGTTAAGGTCCCCACCACCACCAGTTCTCCTTTTAGTGACATTTCATTGATTTCCTCCAAAAGCTCATTATCCTTGTCATAAGGAAAGATTAGCACAGGGACCATTGGTCAGTCATCTGAATTTTTTTTCTAAGTTATTATACTTAATTTATATGTGTGTCTTATTTATTCATCTAGATTCACTGGTTATCAAATGTTAGCCTCTTAATGTGTCAATAACATCCCATATCACATGTACACAAATGTTCTCTTTTTTGCTCTTTCTGAATCTAACTAGTATTGTTATCCCGGTTCGCCCCTGAAAAAGGGACCTTTGGGGCCTAGTGGGCCTACCCGGTCACTAAAATGTAATAAATTAGTGAAATGTTCAAACATTGCAGCCAGCAACAGTCAAGACATTTTAGACAAACATAACAACATATCAAATAAAATCATGATTAATGATAAAAAGGAAACCCGTGTCAAAATCACAAGTTTTCAAACCCATATTAAACAACACATGATGTCACTGACACATTAAAGAGGATAACATTTAATAACCAGTGAATCCAGATAAATACACAAGACATATAAATTAAGTATAATAACTCAGAAAAAAAATTCAGATGACTGACCAATGGTCCCTATGCTAGCCTTTCCTTAAACGCTTCACCTCATTTATACCAAAAATAATGGTGCTATGTGTGGGAACGTCCCCGTGTCCACACTTTGCACCCCAAGGAAAGCTAGAACTTGTGGGCCCCACCGGATATCACCTTCCCTCTGTTAAATTATGCCCTGCTGCAGCAAAGCAGCCTCTGGCATCAGGAGAGTATCACTGTATTTCCCTCAGCTCCAGAGGAATAATTGCTCCTTATCATACAATATGAACGTTAACCTTTCCAAGGCCAAAGTCTGTATCACCAGAGTCTTCCACTGGTCTAGTGTGGGTTTAAGGATCATGTGCAATGGTTTTTACATATTGTTTATAAAAGCTTGAAAAGCTGAAATTCAAGTCCTTGTGTCGTGATTAGTGTTTCCTGAAAATTTCATGTTGTTTGGTTTTGTGGTTTTCTTTAAATCAGCATTTGTTAACTTGCTCTACAGTGGCTGAAAACAGTGGAGTTATCTGTGTCCTCTCAATCAAACTTAGAGTGCGATGACATCATTTTGGAGTAGTTTGCTGTTTCAGATTCCTAATCAGAGCAGCACTCTGTAGAGTTAATGGTTTGCTGAGCTCTCCAAGTTTCTTACAGACCCAGTCTCTGGTTTGTGTTTAGATAGATCAGCTTAAAATAAAGGAATAATGCATGACAGGGTGTGTGTCATGCTGGGATAACGTCACGATTGGGGTGATTAGGCATGAGGCCGCAGGCAGAGTGCAACTACTCATCCCAGAAATGACATTATCTCAGCATGACATACACCCTGAAGTGCATTATTCCTATTATACAATGGCTCACTTGTTAAAAAAATACCAAAACACTGATTAACATATGTTTTAATGTATTTTTACGCCATTTTTTTACTGAGTAAGTGTACAAAGAGGAAAAATAGTCCTGCTGTATTGTTGTCCTGTAGATGTTTCTGTTGTTTTTTTCCCCAAGTGGGCTGCTTCTGTATTCTCCTGACCCCCCAGCTCTAACCCCCGACACACACACACACACACACACACACCATGCATTCACGCATACAACTCTTTCCTGACAAAACATTTAGCAGACCTGGTCCCGCTGCTCACTTGAGGACCGGGTAAAGACTGCTGAGGAGCAAGCCTCTAGCAGTAGTGAAGGTTTCCTACTGACACTGACATACAGCAGCCCTGACTGTGAGATGGGGTACATATGGTGCAGCAGCCCAGACCATTTGGGCACTGAAAGTGGGTGGCAGGATACAGCAAAAGCCCCACCTCTGGTGGCTAGGGCAGCATGGTGCAGCAGCCCCAACTGTGGAGGCAGAGAACTCCCCCTGGCACTTCAGGGCTTAGCATAGGACAGCAGCCCTGACCACGGAGACAGGAACAGGGGGCAACAGGTGCAGCATCCCAAACAGTGAGGGAGTGAGGGTGGGGGAGAGAGGGCAGCAGGGTGCAGGAACCCCAACTGTTTGGGTAGGGGGGCAGCAGGGTGCAGTAGTCCTGATTCTTTAGGCAGAAGATGGAGGCAGCAGGGTGCACAATACCTGACTGTCTGGGAGAATACAGTGGGCAGTAGGGTGCAGCAGCCTCGAATGTGGAGCAGAAGGTAGGGGGCTTGTGGGGCAGGGGACAGGTGGCAATAGACTACAGCTGCCTCAACTGTGGGGCAGAGACACAGTGCAATCGGATGCCACATAGTGTTTCTAGTTATACACATACATGATGTATTTTCACACAGGAACCACCAAAGAACTGAAAGGTATGAGTTCTGATAGTACATGTGCTTGAAATACTGTAGCAGAGTTTGACAAGCACCTGTTTGTCAATCTGACATGAAAATAATATGTTCTTACACATTTGGCTACATCAAAGACAAACTGTTTCTGTGAATGAACATCATTTAGGTTTATTTTATATTCGTTAAACAGCCCTGTGCTATATAGTTAGAACAAAAGAAAAAATTACTCACCTTAGTAATGTTTCTTCTAATGGAGTCTTGCTGTATTCTGACAGTATTCTGACAGTAGCAGTGAGTCCCAACCTTCGAACTGCCCCGGAGATGAAAGAGTTAACTTTCCATGCCAGGCATGGAATGCTGAGCTCGAGCTCGGTTGAGACTCTGTCTGTTGCTGTTTAAACTCAAACCGTCAGATCTTTATGAGCAAACTCACTAAGGTCCTGTGTGGAAGCTGTAAACCTACACTAGCCAACTGGCTACTAACATAAAACCACATTTTTTGGTTCCAAAACAAAGACTCAAGTCAGGAGAACCAAAAAATGAAAAACTCAACACCAATTCACCCAAGAAAGGGGGTGAAAACAATAAGGTGAGCATCTACTGAGTGCCAACACTGCCACTGCCCACCCACATCCCAAAACAGAGGTTCTGAGAGGGGCAGGCAGGGGGGAGGTCAGAATACAGCAAGACTCCATTAGAAGAAACCACATTACTAAGGTGAGTAATTTTTTCTTCAAACAACATGAAGTCTTGCTGTATTCTGACAGTAGCAGACCACAAAGCAGTACCTCCATGGAGGAGGGACAGAACCTACTTAGGAAATAGGCTCTGAAGCACAGCTGTGCCAAACCGAGCATCACTCCTAGCCTGGATATCCAGGGAGTAATGCTTGGTAAAAGTGTGAACTGTTTTCCAGGTAGCTGCTTGACATATCTCTAAGATAGGAATATCCCTGGCAGCAGCCAGGAAGCAACTGTACCTCTGGTAGAGTGCCTCAGGCCTGAGGTGGAACCTTACCCAGTTTTTCATAACAAAATTGGATACAAGAGACAATCCACCTGGCAATGGATCTTTTAGTGGCAGCTTTCCTTTACAACCTCACCATAAGTGAGGAACAGTTGGAGGGAGTCAAACCTGTGACCCTCGGTACGTTCTATGTAGTAGCTAAGGGCTCTTTTCACATCTAAACTGTGGAGCCTCCTCTCGCCAGAGGAGGAATGGTCAGTGAAGTACACAGGAAGAGACATAGATTGATTAAGGTGGAAATCTGAAACCACCTTAGGCAAAAACGTCCTGTTAGTCCTGAGGACCACCTTATCTCTATGAAAGGAGATAAAATCAGGCTCCACTGACAAAGCCTGTAACTCACTTATGCGTCTGGCAGAGGTGATGGCTACCAGAAACACAGTTTTCCAAGTCAAGTGCTTAAGCTCTGCTGAAGACAAAGGCTCATAAGGGGATTGCATAAGCTGAGCAATGCAAACATTAAGGTCCCAAGCAGGGGCAGGGTCCCTGAAAGGAGGGTTGGTGTGAAGTAATCCCTTGAAAAACTTGGAGAACACAGGGTGAGCTGAAAAAGAAGAGGGCTTACCTGCTGATAAGAAGACAGACACAGCTGCCAAGTGCACTTTTAGAGTAGCTGGTCTCAGGCCCAAGGAATTCAAATGCACCAAATAATCCAGGATCGTGGGCACGCCAGCAGATTCTGGGAAATATCTTACCAGCACACATATGGAAAATCTTTTCCATTTTGAATTATAAGTAGCCCTGGTGGAAGGCTTCCTAGAGGCCTTCAATATATCCAGTACACCTTGGGAAAGGTGTAGGTCAGCAATCTCTAACTCTTCAAGAGCCATGCCTTGAGATTGAGAGATTTGAGATTCGGATACCAAACTCTCCCCTGTGCACAGGTTAACAGGTTGTGATTCCTGGGAAGACACAGGAGAAGGTGGACTGCTAAGGACATGAGGAATGGCCCAATCTGGAGCAATCAGGATCATCTTGCAGGATTGAGATCTGATTCTGACTAGCACCTTGAAAAGGAGGGGGAAGGGGGGAAAAGCATAGAGAAACTTCCCTTCCCAACTGAGTAGGAAGGCATCCAGAGGGACTGAGCCCAACACTGGGGGCCTGCAGCAAAAAAGGAGAAGTTGGTGATTGTCTGGGGCTGCAAAGAGATCTATCTGCGGAGTGCCCCATCTGGCAAATACTACCTCCAATACTAGGGGATCCAGTGCCCATTTGTGATGGCCCTGGGAAATCCTGCTGACAGCATCCGCTAGGACATTGTCCTTGCCTGGGAGGTGAACAGCCGTGAGGGAGGCGTTCAGAGAATAAGCCAGAGACCACAACTTCATTGCTTCGGTGCACAAGGCCGTAGACCGAGTGCCCCCTTGCTTGTTGATGTAACACATTGTAGTGGTATTGTCTGTTCTGATCTGAACAACCTTGTTCTGAACAGATGTGGAAAAAACCTGGAGTGCTAGAAAAACTGCTCTGAGTTCCAGCAAATTGATGTGGAGCAGAGATTCCTGAGGGGACCACAGCCCTTGGGTGGAAAGGTCGCCCATGTGAGCTCCCCACCCCAAGAGGGATGCATCTGTAGTAAGGGTCAAGGAGTGAGACTGGGGAGTGAAGGGAACCCCCTGTCTCAGATTGCTCTGCTCCTGCCAACACTGAAGGGCCTGGATCAGGGTTCAAGTCACTGGGATCAACTTGGTTAGAGGATCTGTCCTTTGAGACCAAAAGGCTCTCAAATGGAACTGGATGTCCCTCATCTGAAATCTTGCTCTCTGCACTACTGCTGTAGAAGCAGCGATGTGCCCCAGGAGCTGTAGAAAATGCCTTGCTGGTCGAGAGACCTGCAGGGTGAAAGAAGAGGCCAGAGAGACCAAGGTCCTTGCTCTTTCCAGAGGGAGGAAGGCTCTGGCTTCTTTTGTGTTCAGTTCTGCGCCTATGAAGGTGAGAAGCTGGACAGGCTCCAGAACTGACTTTGGAAGATTGAGAAGGAAACCTAGGGATGTCAACAGTTGCTGGGTTACTTGTAAGTGTAGTTTGACCTGTTCTGGAGACTGGCCTACAATGAGCCAGTCGTCCAGATAAGGAAAGATGGCAATCTTTTGCCTTCTTAAATGAGCAACTGCTACTGCCAGGCATTTTGTGAACACCCTCGGGGCCGAGGTGAGGCCGAAGGGCATTGCTCTGAACTGGTAATGGCCTGAGGACAGTTCGAATCTGAGGTACTTTCGATGGGAGCTTCTGATGAGAACATGGAAGTAGGCATCCTTGAGGTCCAGGGAGGCTAGCCAGTCCCCTGGCCTTAGAGAGGATAAAATAATTCCCAGAGTCACCATTTTGAACTTTGGTTTTAAAAGGTGCTTGTTTAGATACCTGAGATCCAGGATAGGCCGCCATTCTCCTGCCTTTTTTAGGGTAAGGAAGTACCTGGAGTACAACCCTTTGCCCTGGTGTATGGGAGGCACCCTTTCCACAGCTCTGAGAGCCAGGAGGGAAGAAACTTCTGCTTCCAGGGCAAGTACCTCTGATGGGTTTGCAGGTGGAAAAGACCTGGCTCTCATCTTCAGAAATTTTTTGAAGCTGAGAACCAGTCCCTGGCTTACTACTTCCAGGACCCACTTGTCTGATGTTACAGACTTCCAGTCCTGGACAAAGTAAGCCAACCTGCCCCCTACCGGTAGTGGAGAATTGGCCCTGGCCACCCCATCAGGGAGCCTGTTTTGCAGGGGCTTTGGGTTGAGGGGTAGGAGCAGGCTTACTAGAACCCCTTCTGCCCCTTCCCCTAAAGAATCCCTCTGGGCATAAGCAGAAGAGGAGGCCTGGGCTTGGTAAAAAGGCCTATGAAAAGGCCTGCCCCTGCCCCTGACATGCTGCCTTTGAGGAGTGGCTTGCCTTTCTTTGGCCTGTGCACTCCTATAGGTGGTCCTATACTCATCCATTTTCTTCATATAATTCTCTGTCTGCTCCCCAAACAGAGAATTGCCCACAAAGGAAAATCCATAGCCTTAGACTGAGTATCCTGTGACAGGGCAGTACATCTGAGCCAGGCCATTCTGCGAAGAGACACAGATGTAGCCATGACTCTTGATGAAACATCATTAGAGTCTACTGCAGCATGAAATTGCACCTGGATGCCTCAATACCATCCGCAGCCACCTGCTCCAGCTCCCTGGCAAGCTGGTCAGGGGCCTGTTTTGCTAGGCCAGGACAGTATCCCATCTGGAATTTGGTACCTAGCCGCGTAGTTTACATAATTTGCCTGTCTGAGTCCCAAAGATGCTGCCATGTACTGTTTCTTTGCCATGGCATCCATCCTCCTGGAATCCTTTTCAGGAGGGTGAGAGGCTAGAGGAATATTAGCCTTGTCACAGGCTGCAGCCTCTACTACCCACATGGCTGCACTGCTGGGAGAGGAACTCCATATCAGAGCCTGATAAAGCATAACTCTTGTCCATCCTTTTATCCACAGGGAGGATAGAATGAGGAGTTTTCAGAATTTTTACTGTCTGTTTCCTAAAAGATTTGTGCAAGGGAATAGACAGTCTCCTAGACTCTGGAATATCCATCATTTCCACAAAACTTCTTGATCATCAACAGCTTCCTCAACAGGGAGTTGCAGAGTCTCAGCAACTTTCTTGTAAAACAAAAAATGAGAAGGGGACTCAGATAGCCTGGGAGGGGACACCCCTGAGGGTCTGTCTGGAGAGATGTCCGGTTCAATGGGCACATCCAGACTTTCAAAATCACACTCACTCTCCTCATACCCCTCCTCCCCTTCTTCCGGTTCATAAAAATCCTCAAAATCATAATCTTGAACCGGGGAAAACGTCTGAACCGGCGCTTCCTAATGTTGTCGGTTCGGACGGAACTGGGGAAAGAGACTGGACAATTTGAATAGCTTTGGCTATTTCCTCAGCGGTTGGAGAAAGAACTTTTGGCCCCAAACTAGCTGACTTTCTAGTCCTTTTAGTTGGAACTGGCTCCTCAGAACTGGCTCTTCGTTTGCCCGAGGAAGTATCGCCCTGGTCAGAGGGCACTCCCTCAGGTTCGGTTGGAACCGAACCGGGCTGGCCATCCGGGTCAGCGGACTTTTTGGCCTCCCTTTCCCTGAGCCTACCAACTCTCTTTTCCACGGTGGCAGCAGGAAAATTCTTACAAATCTGGCAGTCTGCATTGAGGTGGTCAAACCCCAGACAATATACACAAGTGCGAGTGGGTCAGCCTAGCAAAGGCTTCCCACAGAGGCCACAGTGCTGAAACCAGTGGGTCCGGTTTTCCTTTTGGGTTTCTCAGACATAGTGCCAGCCTAACCAAAACTTGCCCGTTAATGGCAATCTGCCAAGCAAGACTCTCTTATCGGTTCCCAACCGTGTCACGGGTCGTGGAAAAAAACGTAATAAAATCCATTTTTTTTAGAACCGATAAGAACCGGGAACCGCACTCTAAAGGACTAGAATGTAATTTTAAACCCAATCTGATCGGTTCAAACCGAACCGAAAAGACGTTTACAAGTTCCACACAGAAGAAAATAAACAAAAGCCTATCTATTACTTACAATACCACAGACAGAGCTTGAACCGACGATTGCGGTTAAAATTTGGTAAAATAAACCGAGAATTACACTTTTAAACCGTCAAAAGAAACGAGCAGCAGGAGGAATCTCCGGAGTGACTGTTCAGTGAGGCGGAGTAAAGAATCTGACAGTTTAAGTTTGAGCTTCAACAGACAAGAGTGTTCAACCGAGCTCGCGCTCAAGATTCCATGCCCTGCATGGAAAGTTAACTCTTTCACCTCCGGAGCAGTTCTAACCTGGGGTTATACTGCATATGTCATAATATAGCAAGACTTCATGTTGTTTGAAACACTACTCTGAGTTCCAACAGATTGATGTGAAGCAGAGATTCCCGAGGGGACCACAACCCCTGTGTGGTCAGGTCGCCCAAGTGAGTCCCCCACCCCAAGAGGGAGGCGTCTGTAGTAAGAATTAAAGAGTGAGACTGAGTGACAAAGGAGACTCCTTGTCTCAGATTGTTCTGATCCTACCACCACTGTAGGGCCCGGATCAGGGTTTGAGTCACTGGGATCGATTTGGTCAGAGGGTCCTTCCTTTGAGACCAAAAGGCTCTCAAATGGAACTGAATGTTCCTCATCTGAAATCTTGCTCCCTGCACCACTGCTGTGGAAGCAGCCATGTGCCCCAGGAACTGTAGAAAATGCCATGCTGGTCGAGAGACCTGCAAGGTGAATGAGGAGGCCAGAGAGATATAAGGGTCCTTGCCCTGTCCAGGGGAAGGAAAGCTCTGGCCTTTTCTGTGTCTAGTTCTGCACCTATGAAGGTGAGGAGCTGGACAGGCTCTAGAACTGACTTTGAAAGATTTAGAAGGAAACCCAACGAGGTGAGCAGTTGCTGAGTTATCTGTAAGTGTAACTTGACTTGGTCTGGGGGACTGGCCTACTATAAGCCAGTCATCCAGGTAAGGGAAGATGGCAATCCTTTGCCTTCTTAGAGAAGCAACTACTACTGCCAGGCATTTTGTGAATACCCTTGGAGCAGAGGTCAAACCAAAGGGCATTGCTCAGAACTGGTAATGGCCTGAGGGCAGCTCGAACCTGAGGTACTTTCGATGGGAGCTTCTGATGAGAATATGGAAGTAGGCATCCTTGAGGTCCAGGGACACCAGCCAGTCCCCTGGCCTTAGAGAGGGTAGAATTATTCCCAGAGTCACCATTTTGAATTTTGGTTTTAAAAGGTGCTTGTTTAAGTATCTGAGATCCAGGATGGGCCGCCATTCTCCTGTCTTTTTTGGGGTAAGGAAGTACCTGGAGTACAACCCTTTGCCCTGGTGTAGGGGTGGAACCCTTTCCACAGCTCTGAGAGCTAGGAGGGAAGAGACCTCTGCCTCTAGGGCAAGTGCCTCTGAGGGGTTTGCAGGTGGAAAGGATCTGGTTCTCAGCTTTGGAAATCTTTTGAAGCTGAGAACCAGTCCCTGGCTTACTACTTCCAGGACCCACTTGTCTGATGTTAGAGACTTCCAGTCCTGGACAAAGTAAGCAGCCTGCCTCCTACAGGTGGTGAAGAAGTGGCCCTGGCAAACCCATCAAGATGCCTGTTTGGCAGGGGGTTTTGGCTGAGGGGTGGAAGCAGGTCTGCTGGTACCCCTTCTGCCTCTCCCTCTAAAGAACCCCCTCTTGAGCATAGGCAGAAAAGGAGGCCTGGGCTTGGTAGAAAGGCCTATGAAAAGGCCTGCCCCTGCCCCTGGGATGCTGCCTTTGAGGAGTGGCCTGACTTTCCTTGGCCTGGGCACTCCTGTAGGTGGTCCTATACTCGTCCATTTTCTTCATGTAATTCTCTGTTTGCTCCCCAAACAAAGAATTACCAACAACAGGAAAATCCATGGCCTTAGTCTGGGTATCCTGTGACAGGCTAGTACATCTGAGCCAAGCCATTCTGCGAAGTGCCACAGATGTAACCATGACTCTTGATAATACAAAGTCACACATGCCCCCACAATGCAAAGCATCATGGGCTGCATATGCAAATCACCACAGAATGTTATGCTGGTCCAACTTTAAGCTGAATTGCATGGTGCGGAAAGGCCTCTCACACAGTTTGCAAAGGGTGCTAACAGAAGACATAGACACGTGTTTCGTCCTACCAGGACTCATCAGTATGCCTCGTCTGTTTAACACCCCAGTGGACTGGACCAGCTACCCCTAAGGCAGTGTGCCTGGGATATATTGTGGTGAACCCATTAAAATAAAAAAACATTTAAAAGACAAAGAACCTCTGTGCGTAAACACTGAGGCAAGGGTTACCCCAAAGGGCATTTGGCTGGGAAGCCAAGTTTCAAGAAAATACAAAGTCACACGTGCCCCCACAATGCAAAGCATCATGGGCTGCATATGCAAATCACCACAGAATGTTATGCTGGTCCAACTTTAAGCTGAATTGCATGGTGTCGAAAGGCCTCTCACGCGGTTTGCAAAGGGTGCTAACAGAAGACATAGACACGTGTTTCGTGTTGACTCTTGATGACACATCATTTGAGTCCACTGCAGCATGGAATTGCACCTTGGATGCCTCAATACCATCAGCAGCCACCTGCTCCAGCTCCTTGGCAAGCTGGCCAGGGACCTGTTTTGCTAAAGCCATGACAGTGTCCCATCTGGATTTCTGATACCTAGCAACATAAACCATATAATTGGCCTGTCTGAGTCCCAAGGATGCTGCCATGTACTGTTTCTTTGCCATGGCATCAATCCTCCTGGAGTCCTTGTCTGGGGGGAGGGAAGCCAAGGGAATATTTGCCTTGTCACAGGCTGCAGCCTGCACTACTCCAACATGGCTGCATTGTTGTGTAAGGAACTCCGTATCTGAGCCTGACAATGCATACCTCTTGTCCATTCTCTTATCCACAAGAGGTATAGTATCAGGAGTCTTTAAAATGTTAAATGTCTGTTTCCCAAAAGATTTGTGCAAGGGAATAGACAGTCACCTAGACTCTGGGATATCCATCATTTCCACATAGTCAGGCTCCTCTTGATCATCCATAGCTTCCTCCATAGGGAGCTGGAGGGTTTCAGCCACTTTTTTATAAAACATGAAATGAAAGGGGGACTCAGAAAGCCTAGGAGCAGACACTCCTGAAGGTCTGTCTGGGGAGATGTCTGGGTCAATGGGCACATCCAGACTTTCAAATCCACACTCACTTTCCTCATACTCCTCTTCCTCCTCCTCCGGTTCATAATACTCCTCTAAATCATAATCTTGAACTGGTGGAACCGACCGAACCGAGCGCCTCCCTGATGGAGCCGGTTCGGTCGGAACCGGGGAAAGTGACTGGACAATTTTGATCGCTTTGGCTATTTCTTCAGCGGTTGGAGAGGAAAGTTTTGGCTCCACACCAGCTGATTTTTCTTTTCTAGTTCTCTTTGCTGGAACCGACTCCTCAGAATCGGATTTCCTTTTGCTCGAAGAAGTCTCGCCCTGGTCAGAGGGCACTCCTTCTGGTTCGGTTTGAACCGAACCGGGCTGGCCATCCGGTTCAGCGGACTTTTTGGCCTCCCTTTCCCTGAGCCTACCAACTCTCTTTTCTAGGGTAGCTGCAGGAAAATTTTACAAATCTGGCAGTCTGCATTGAGGTGGTCAAACCCCAGACAATAAACACAGGTGGTGTGGGGGTCAGCCTTATCAAAGACTTCCCCACACACACTACAGTGTTGAAACCCAGTGGGCCCAGTTTTTCTTTTGGGTTTCTCAGACATTGTGCCAGTCCTAACCAAACTTACCCTTTTAATGGCAATCCGCCAGGCAAGACCCTCTTATCGGTTCCTGACCGTGTCACGGGTCGTGGAAAAAAACGTAACAAAATCCGTTTTTTTTAGAACCGATAAGAACCGGTAACCACACTCTAAAAGTACAATTTAAGATTTTTGAACAACTTGATCGGTTCAAACCGAACCGATAAACCGTTTACAAGTTCCACACAGAATAGAATTAATATATAACCTACCTAGTACTCACGAATACCACAGACAGAGACTGAACCGACAGGTTGCGGTTTAAATTCGGTCAAAAACTGAGAAAAATGGTACTTTAACCGACAAATTGAACCGAGCAGAAGGAGAAATCTCTGGAGCGACTGTTCAGTGAGGCGCGGAGTAAAGAATCTGACGGTTTGAGTTTAAACAGCAACAGACAGAGTCTCAACCGAGCTCGAGCTCAGCGTTCCATGCCTGGCATGGAAAGTTAACTCTTTCATCTCCGGGGCAGTTCGAAGGCTGGGACTCACTGCTACTGTCAGAATACTGTCAGAATACAGCAAGACTTCATGTTGTTTGAATGAGGTTTGATTAGAAAGACCAGAACTGTGATACAGACAAGCTGATTTCTCAAAGAAAAAGATTTCCACTACTTCAATTCAGCACTGAAACTGAAATGATCAGTTTTTTAAAGGAAGAGAATGATATATTTTAAGCTGGTCTGTCTAAACACAGACCAGAGACTGGGTTTGTAAGAAACCTGAGGAGCTCAAAAAAACCATGAAATCTACAGAGTGCTGCTCTGATTGGGAATCTGAAACAGCAAGCTACTCCAAAATGATGTCATCACATTCTAAGCTTGACTGAGAGGACAGAAATAACTCCACTATTTTCAGCCACTATAGACCAAGTTAACAAAATGCTGACTTAAACAAAACTACAAAACCAAACAGCATGAAATTTTCAGGAAATGCTAATCATGACACAAGGACTTGTATTTCAGCTTTTTAAGCTTTTATTAAAAATATGTAAAAAATGTTGCACATGATCTTTAACACGAGAAACCCAAGTACTCTATATACGTTACACTGCCGGGCAAACACTAATAACACTCTACTAGATCTAGCAGGCAGTGCCCACCCCTCCTCCCCCAAGTCTTTCATCCCAAAAAGCAAGGAAAGTGATGTGTCCATCACCTGCACAGCACAATTCTGGGAGATCTGCATAATTGATAAGCAGAATGGCCTCATGTCTGGGCATTCCCAGAAGTAGTCTACATAAGTGCCAAGTACACTGTTACAGTGACGACAAGTGGGGGATACTGCAGGGTGGAATTTTTGAACCATAGCTTGTGGACAACAAAGCCTATGCGGGACTTTAAATAGGATTCTTTATATTTACTACAGATTAAGAGACCCGTATGTGATTTAAGAGGATTGCCACCCAGTTATCATCTGCATTCAGGACCCCCAAGTCCCTTTCCCACAAACATTTAACTTTTATGGAAAGATTCAAAAATGTATCCCTATCCTGTTATGCCAGTTGTGTGATTAAGCCTTGGGGGTTATCACGGGCATGGAAGACAGCCTGCTCCAAGGGATCCAGGGCTGATCCATCCAATGGATTCCTTTGCCTACTCCGTCCATATACTCACACCTGAAAATACTTATATCTTCGAGTCAATGGGATCCCATATTGTGTTTGCAAAGCCTCCAGAGATTTCATCCCCTAAATAGTAAAGAGGTCCCCCATACCACAGACACCCATTACATCCCATAGATGAAAACCAGGGTTAGGTAGGCTGGCAAAAATGATGGGTTATTTCCTACCGGAGTCGAGGCAAAAATCATTCCCTGCACCTCTAAATTTCGTAACTTGCTCCCAGACTTCCAGAGTCAGCCCCACCAACGGGTTACTATGCTTAGTGTTACTGTACACTCATCTAGCCTCTTTGATCTAAGTATGTGGCCAACTTCCCCAGGACCCCTTCCCCCTCCAACTCGACCCAGCTAGTTGTCTCTCACCTGTTCACCCAATCTTGAATCCTCTCCAGGTATGCTATGTTGTAGACCAACCATCTACTACTGGGGTCACATGATACTGTAGTACTGTCTAGTGACTAGAACACTGGCTTGGGACACAAATGACC
The DNA here is from genome assembly GCA_016271365.2 of Neoceratodus forsteri. NCBI lineage: Eukaryota > Metazoa > Chordata > Ceratodontiformes > Ceratodontidae > Neoceratodus > Neoceratodus forsteri. The sequence continues at coordinate 596,274,175 of JADMNL010000022.1, read as the reverse complement.
CAGGTTCAAATCCCATCATAGTTACTTATTATGTGACCCTGAGCAGGTTGTTCTCAGTGTTTCAGTCCACTCTGCTGAAAAAATGGGCAAAAGCCAGTCCCTTATCAAAAACAAGATACTGCATCTCAACTGAGCTACCCTGGGTAAATCTTCAAACAACTGTCATGATCAGAAAGTGATGGACTGATCAAACAATCTACTAAATGTTCCATATGAATGGTGATGAATAGGTGTTATACAACAGGGCAGGATATGTACTGTATCTGGAATATACTTTTCTGACTAACAAGGCACTATCTGGCTGGTGGTATTTGTTGGTTTTTGGTAGACCTTGTCAACTATCCACCAGTCTTACTGATTTCACCAGCAGGATTACAGTAGCCAGCAAATGTGGGCGGAACTGCAAAAGTGAAGAGAAAGAGAGAAGTGACTTGGTAATTACCCATACATTAAACTGAGACTGTCAGTCCTTTTCTCCACATATTGGTTCCCTTGCACTAATGGGTGTAAGGTACACGCCAAAAGCACGTAACCCACTCATGCAGCTCAGCACCTGCGGACAGGTGCGCACGGACCATTATTCACTAATGGCCACCACCTGTTCACGGCCCCACCCCCTGGAGAGCAGGTCCATGCAGGCAGCCATGGGCAGAGTCATGGACCCAGCCGGGCATCCAATCAGATGCCTGGCATGGGTCCCGCAGTGGATGTCTTGCACTATAGCACAGGTCTGGGTGTGTGAATGCTCACTTCAGGCACTCAGACCCACGTGGAATGACCCCGATATCCTATGGACCCCCCCCCACCAGACCATACTGCAAGGCGCCGACCTGGTGCACAGACGGACCCCTGCAGTAGAACCCCATCCCACCGGCTGCCCCCCAGCACAGATGTACCCCAATCCCACTCTTGCACACACCTTGAGACCCTGACCCCATACCCAGCACCCCAAGCCCCAGTGGCGGTCTGTTTAACCCCCACCCACGCACTTCGGTTCCCCTTTTGCAGCCAGACCACGGGCTGCCCCAGTACCCCCATCCCTACATTGTTGATCACTGGCAGAACCCAATCAGTCAGGATCTCTGATGTCATTTCCCCTCCCCTCCCGATTAATACTGGAGTCCCTCAGGGCTCAGTTCTAGGGCCCCTATTATTCTCTAGCTTCCTAAACAACCTTCCATCTGTCTGCTCCTCTGTCACCCGCCATACACCCCACCCACACACCGCCTCAGCGACTGCCTCCCCCCGCCCCGTCAGTGCCCTGGCCAGGAAAGGCCAGTGGCGCAGCCCTCCACACACCTTCTCGGCCATCAGTCATCCAACTGCTGCCAGGAGCGCACTCCTTATTTATAGGGGCACTCTCCTAGTAGCACTTTTAATGGAACGTGGCTGAGGAGGTGTGAGGAGGGCTGAGCCACTGGCTGTTCTCACCTGAGACACCGACGGGACAGGACAGGAGCAGGGAGGGAGGTTGTCAGTGCTGCTGTGGGTGGGTGGGGTACACTGCCTAACAATGTGGGGCGGGGGTACCGGGGGGCAGCCCATGGCCTTGCAGCAGAGGGGCACCTTTGTGCCTGGGGGGGTGTGCAGTCCTGCAGACTGGGGCTCCACTGGGGGGGGGGGCACCAACAATGCCGGGTCTGGCAGGGGACACTGCACCATACGGGGTGGGGATGTTAGGAGGGTCAGGGACTGGGGGAAAGGGAACACCACCTGGGTGCGGATCTGCGGTGGTTGACCACTTGTGCTGTGGTAGTGGATACTCACCCGATCAGCTGCCCCAGCCCTCCCTGTCTGCCTTGTGGGCTGAGGCGGCACAGAATGTTGCTTCCTGGCCCAGCGCGTCCGGTAGGTGAATTCTGTGGGGGCTTGCAGTGGGTTAGAGCAGGGTCCTGGCTGCTGTAACCTACTCCACACTACACCCCCCAGCAGACAGCACTACGTAACTTTGTGACTGGCGCGTAGTGCCAGCCTGCCCCTGGCACGCCCCCCCCCTCCCATTTCCCTGGCACATTGCTGTCAGTGTGGCCAGGGGATTAGGCGTGTAACTGCCACATGTTCCATCAGTGAATACCGCGTGGGGTCCGCGGGACCACACTCTATAGCATTCAGTCACAGCGATGCAAACACGCCCAGTTTATGTGGCGCATTGGCATTGTGCATAGGGCCCAATTTGTGTATTTATTAAGATGTCAAATTGGCATAGATATGAGACTATGGAAGACCAGTAATAGTACTACTACTACTACTACTATTGTGGGACACAAATATGGGGTTTTATACACTAGATAGAGTTCTAGAAAGGAATGATTAGGGAGAATTCCAGGGAAAAGAGAAAAATCACATAGGAATCCTCCGTACCAACCTCAGAAGATTAAACACAGGCAGACAGTATAAACAACGAACACAGACACTGCAGTTTGATTTTAATAATTTCATGATGTGTCTTTTTATTTTCTTGTCAGTGTATTTAGTGCGACTTTATAACATAAGCTAATTACAAAACTATACAAGGGTTGTGCATCTGCTGGTAACCACAGGTGTTTACTGTACCCAAACATATTACATTTTGTACTGTGATTCACTGTTATGTACAGATATACTCTTCAATAACCTTGAAGTTACCCAAAAAAAGTTTAAATTACTTACACTAGAATCTGTTGCTGTAGCTTGCTGTCTTTTATCTGCTACCTATATTCTTATTAAAACTGAAAAAAAAATGCTTGTTTTGTTTCTCTAGTCCTCCCTCCTCCTTCTCCTACTGAATACTTAAATACAGAAACATGTATATCGAAATGACACCAGAGAGTATCATCCTTTCCTTCCTACCCTCACTCCTCTCCTCTCCTCTCTCCAATGGTACCTCTCCTCCTTTGATACAGTCTCCCCAAATGACATGCTACAAGCCCTCCTCGCTATCAACCCCTAAAAATGCTCCTCCCCAGATGGCCTACACCCCCAAACTCCTTTCTCTCTCTGCCTCTGCCTTCCCCCTTTCTCTATTCTAAGGCTCTCATTTTCTACTGCCTCGGTCCCTACCCCATGGAAACATGCTGTGATCCTCCCTCTTCCCAAAGGCAGTGACCCATCTTCCCCTGGAAATCACCGCCCTATCTCTCTCCTCCCTACCCTAGCTAAATTACAAGAACACCTTGTCCTCTCCCACCTTACCTCATTTCTAACTGACACCTCCTACTCACCCCTTTCCAATCTGGCTTCAGGAAAAATCACCCCACCACTACCTCCCTACTTCGGTTCACTGACTCTGTCCTTACCGGGATGGACAATGGCCAAATTACCACAGTCATTTTTGTCAACCTTGCCAAGGCTTTTGACACTGTTTCCCACTCCCTCCTCCTTGCCTCCCTCTCAACAGCTGACCTATCTCCTTCAGCCACTAGCTGGATCAAGGCCTACCTCACTGGCAGAACCCAATCAGTCAGGATCTCTGATGTAATTTCCCCTCCCCTTCTGATTAATACTGGAGTCCCTCAGGGCTCAGTTCTAGGGCCCCTATTATTCTCTAGTTTCCTAAACAACCTTCCATCTGTCTGCTCCTCTGTCACCGCCATACACATGTATGCTGATGATACGGTCCTGTGTGCATCTGGCTCTTGCCCAGCTGAGGTTACATCCAACTTGCAGCAAGACTTTGACAAGGTTCAGCTCTAGTTTGCTAACCATCAACTTTCTCTCAACGCCAAGAAGACTGTCTTCATGACCTTGGCAAAAGGCAGAGACTCTCTAGGCCCTCCCTGCCCACTTTCCACACCCTTGATGGGGCTTTACTACTCTACTGGACTGAAGAACTAGAACTGTACTACTGGGAACTTCAATTTAGGGTAAAACCAAAAAACAACAACAAAAAAAAGTGTGTGTTTGTCTGAGTTGGGTAAAGGAATTGTTATTGGTGCAGTTAGCAAGGTGAAGAAAAAAAACTGAATTAGGGAGGGGTGGCTCAGAGAGAGGGAAGCCAAGTGTTTGCATTTAAAAACTGACCTAGCTAGCTTGTGGAAGAGAACAGCAAGAGGAATGGGCTGCTCTTAGAACTCTACAGGGACTATATTCCCCTCCATTCCCCCATCCTTAGCTGGTTCTACTTTAATAGGCACAAGATTTGACTGACAACAGGAACTTCCTGTTTGGGAGCAGGAAGGGTGTGATCACAGAGGCACAAATGACTCACCGTCCTAGAAGGGCAAAAGTAGCTCTCCATCCCCCCCTAGCTGCAGGAGGTCTGACTCTGAGCATGTAAGAAGGAGACTACTGAGCAATATAGGAACTTACTGTCCCACAACAGGAAGATCAGGAGCTTTAAGGGCACGGAGGTAGTAGGAAAGTAGGGAGGAAAAAAAATATATAAAAAAGGAACATAAAATAAACAGAGAGAGGAAAGAGTACGTATACAAAACAACAGTTAAGGGGCCACGAATAAGATACGGTGGGAGTGGTGCAGTGCAGTGACTGGAGCAGCAGTCTTCTGGGAGACATTCTGGAGGATGCGGTGTTATCCTATTTACAGGCATCTCTCTGGGCTGAGGGAGGAGGTTGCTCATCTCCAGGCTGAGTTGGCCAGGATTCGGGGGACCTCCTTTCCTACCCAGGAACCACCAGGGCCACCGCTGCTACCTCAGAGGTTGCCAAGAAAGAGAAGCGGTTGGACCACAGTGGGCTCAGGGAGGGTGAGGGTGGTGGAACAGAGGTGCACCCTTCCAGTTGTACCTCTCCACAGTTTATATGCCGTTCTGGCAGAGTGTGGTTCCTCTATGGAGGTACCCACAGTGGAGACCAAGGAGAATGCTAGGAACCTCCACAAAGGAGACTCACAGGAGGGTGGCATGGGACCCCACCGGGGAAGGAAACAACTCCTGGTGGGGGACTCTATTGTTAGGAGGGTAGAACTGGAGGAGGGAGGGGAGAGGGAGGTAAGGTGACTGCCTGGTGCCATGGCTTGGAGGGACAGGGAGCGAATGCTCAGGATCGTGGCAGCAGCTGCATGGGGGAGGGAGCTGGATGTCATTGGCCACCTAGGGACAAATGACCCAGCTGGGAAAGGGATCAGAGCAGGGCAGGAGGAGTTTGTGGAGCTGAGGAGGGGCCTTAGACAAGTAGTACCTATGGTAACCTTCTCGGAGGTGTTGCCTATCTATGGTATGGGTGAGGCTAGGGTGCTCCGTACCATGGGATTCAATCAGTGGTTGTAAAACTGGTGCAGAGCTCAAGGTTTTGGCTTCACTGGGGACTGGGGGTCGACCTGGAGGGATGTAGGCCTATACTGGTGCAATGGTCTGCATCTGTCCAGGAGGGGGACCAGGATCCTAGGTGATAGGTTTAAATACTTCATTAGCAAGAATTTGAACTAGCCAGGGGGGAGGTACTGAAAAGGACAAGAGAAATCCTAGCCCACCCAAAAAATCAGGGTAGTTAGTAAGGTAAACACCAAGACAGAGAAGTCGATAGGGAGAAGGATAGGGGTAAATGGAGAAAAAGACAAAGGCAGTAAGGACAGGGATGGGGCAAAAATGGGTAAGGCCATCAAAAATGGAGGGTAATGAGTACCAATGCCCATAGTCTATGTAACACGCTCCCTGAACCGATGGCCTTGATGGAAGAGGGATGCCTGGATATTGTGGCAGTCACAGAAACATGGTACACAGAGAACCATGACTGGGATGTCAACATACCAGGGTACACAATCTATAGGAGGGACAGGGAGGGTAGAAGAGGAGGAGGAGTAGCCCTCTATGTAAGGGAAGGGATCAAAGCAATGGAACTGAAGGGTAACAGGGAGGAGAGGAGGCACTGTGGGTCACCCTGGAGACTGGAAATGGCACCACAATCCGCACAGGAGTTGTATACAGACTCCCATCTCGGGGAGGAAATGGACAAGGAAATGATAAAAGGCATCCTTAGGATGGCAGAGAAAGGAGACATATTGCTGACGGGGGACCTGAATATGCCAGATATTAAATGGAGCACCTTTGCTGCAGCCACATCCAAAAGCAGGGCCATTCTCGATGCCCTACAGTGGGCATGCCTTAGACAGCTAGTATTGGAACCCACTCGAGAAGGAGCAATCTTAGACCTGGTACTCTCAAATGGGGACAGAGAGAGGATCTCAGATTTAGAAGTGGGTAGCCATCTGGGAACAAGTGACCACCAAATAGTGTGGTTCACGATAAACTCAGCTGTAAAGTCAAGCCATACAAAAGTTAAAGTACTGGACTTCGGGAGGGCCGATTTTGTTAAAATGGGAGTGTGCCTCAGAAAAGCACTAGCAAACAGGCAAGAAGGAGGGGTGGAGCAACAATGGGGAAACATCAAAACTGCCATCACAGGGGCAATAAGCCTTTGTGTGAAACAAATAAATAAAATGAAAGAAAAAGCCACTATGGTTCTCAAAAGTGGAAAAGGAAAGGTTAGGGAGAACAAGATAGCATTCAGGAAGTATAAAGAAACACAGAAGGGGCAGGACAAAGAACTGTACCAGTTAAAGCAGAAGGAAGCGGGGAAGGCAGTCAGAATAGCCAAGGCCCAAACTGAGGAAAAGACAGCCAACTCGATTAAGAAGGGGGATAAAACCTTTTATAGGTGCATTAGGGAGTGAAGAAAGATCAAGGGAGGGATACTGAGGCTGAATAAAGAGGAGGGTAAGTGGGCAGAGAGGGACAGTGAAAATGCAGGGATTTCTGAACGAATACTTCTGCTCAGTATTCACAAAGGAAGAGGAGGGGGAGGTACCTAATCCAGTCAATAGAAGCACTCTGGATAGGAGGGTCGATATCAGTCCTTTCACAGAAGAAAGGGTCCTGAAAGAATTCCTAAAACTGAAGGTGGATAAAGTAATGGGGCCTGATGGGATTCACCCCAGAATTCGAAAAACACTAACGGGAGAACTAGTAACACCACTGACTACCCTTTTTAACAAATCATGGGAGGATGGTGTGGTACCTGAGGATTGGAAGAGGGCGGATGTGATTCCCCTTCACAAAAGTGGGAGCAAGACAGAGGCAAGAAACTACAGACCTGTTAGTTTGACCTCAGTGGTAGGGAAAATGATGGAATCACTTCTGAAGGAAAGAATTGTTGAGTACCTAGAGGCCAGTGGGGCACAGGACCCAAGGCAGCAAGTATTCACAGCGGGAAGATCATGTCAGATGAATCTAACCAATTTCTTTGACTGGGTGACCAATGTAGTAGACCAGGGAGGGGCTGTGGACATGGCCTACCTAGACTTTAGCAAGGCATTTGACACAGTCCTGCACAAAGATTAATAAATTGGCCAGCCTGAAGTGGGTCCCAGGGTGGTAGCCTGGGTAAAACATTGGCTGGACAACAGGATGCAGAGGGTAATAGTAAACTGAGTCCACAGTGAAGAAAGGGGTTACTAGTGGAGTACTGCAGGGTTCAGTACTGGGACTGGTCCTTTAATGTCTTCATAAGTGACATTACAGAGGGACTGGAAGGAAAAGATGTCTCTTTGCAGACGACACAAAGATCTGCAACAGGGTTGATACACAAGGTGGGGTGGAAAGGATGAGAAGGGGCTTGGCAAGGTTGGAGAAATGGTCAAATGTATGGCAACTTAGATTCAACGCAAAAGTGCAAGTAATGCACCTGGGAAACAAAACCCAGAGGATGAGTACACAGTGGGGAGATACTGACAACACAAAAATGAAAGGGACCTTGGGATAGTTGTATCAGATGACCTAAAGTTGGGCAAGCAATGTGAAAAGGCAGTAAAGAGGGCCTGGGGGATACTGGCATGCATAGGGAGAGGCATCACCAGTAGAAAACAGGAAGTTGTTATCCCTCTGTACACACAGTTGGTGAGACCCCATCTGGAGTACTGCGTGCAGTTCTGGAGACCCCATCTCCCCAAAGACATAGAGAGGGTGGAGGCTGTCCAGAGGAGGGTAACCAAAACTGTGTTGGGTCTGCACCATAAGACATACAAAGAGACTAAAGGAGCTTAATATGTATACCCTCAAGGAAAGGAAGGAGAGGGGGGACATGATAGAAATAAACTTTCAAGTACCACAAGGGAATCAACAATGTCCAAGAGGGTAGCATCTTTCAGAAAGAGATGTGCAACAACAAGGGGGCACAATCTGAAGATAGAAGGTGGATGGCTCAGAGGTAATGTGAGGAAGTATTTTTTCATGGAGAGGCTTGTGGATGCATGAAACAGCCTTCCTGGGGAGGTCGTGGAGTCAAAAACAGTGGGGGAATTCAAGAATGCATGAGACAGACATAAGGCAATTCTAGTGGGGGTTAGAAAGAAGTAGGCTGTTGGTTAACTAGGATCTGCATCTTATCCATTAGGCAGACTAGGTGGACCAAGTGGTCTTTATCTGCCATCAAATTCTATATTTCCATGAGGACACATCCTCCTTCATATATCTAGGAGTTTGGCTGGATCAACACCTAAACTTATCCAGACATATTGACACCATCCAAAAAAATTGCTCCCCAAACTTGATGCCCCGTTCAGGAACCGTAGTTGTATCCCCTCTACGGTTAGGTGTGAAATTGTTCAGAAGATGATCCTGCCCATCTTCAACTACTGTGATGTAGTCTACAGTGCTGCTCCCAAGTCCTCCTGGCCAGACTGAATATCCTCTTCAATTCCTTCTGCCGTTTTGCCCTTGATGCTCCCTCTCGCACTCACCACTGTGACCTCTACCGTGCCCTATCCGTCTCCTCTCTTACAAACAGATGACTTTCCCACTGCACCAAATTCAACTCCAAGCACTGGCTGGGTGAACTCCCTTCCTACCTCTCCTCCTCATTTATAACATCCCCCACTCCCTCTCACTTCCTTAGATCATCTATCTCCCGCATGCTGGTGGTCCCCTGCAGAGCCACCTTCATCAGCCAATCTGGTTACTCTCACCGCCTCCCAAAAATGTGGAATTCCCTCCCCCCTCAAATTCGTCACTCATCCTGCTACTACTCCATCAGCTCTGCCCTTAAAAATTTCCTTGCACCTAGCTGTTCCTGCTACAACACTCCCTAACTCCCCCCTCTAAGCCCGACAGACCCTATCCCTCTCAGTACCCATGCAATGTCTCTGCTGCAGCTCTGCCCCCACCAAACTAAAAACTAGCATTCCTCCCCTTCCTCCAGTTCCTTCCTTTCAGACCTTCCATTGTCTCTTACTGTGACTTTTCTATCATCCAAAGTTGTACTAAGGGCCAGTCCCTACCCTATCCTTACACCATTAACCCAACTCTTCCCTCCACTTCTCTACATCCTGAAGGGCTGGGATCCTGGCCTCTCTTCTCTCTCTCACCTTCACCCTCTCTTCTGTCCTTTCGAAGCCTATTCCCCCTTGCTGCCTACAACCTGCTTCCCTCCTATCGTACGCTACCTCTCGCTGCCACAACCTGCTCCCTTCCTGTCATGCTTGACCCCTGCCTTGTGCAGGCAGGGTCCTCAGCATACTGGAGGGGTCAGGCCCCAGCAGACTTTTCTCCTCCTACCTCTTCCTTTGCTTCCTTGTTCCATCCCCTTCCACCACCACCCCGCTTCTCTGCCTACTGACATACCTACCTCTTTCTCTCACCTTCCCTTCTCTCCCTTACATAGCCCTATCTATGACTGACCCCTAATCTTTAATGCACTTGTAGTTAACTTTCACTTCTGTTATACCTTAGCCAACTTGTTCTACCTGTGTTTACTCTTCATTAACTTCCCTAGGTCAAACTACAAGAGTTCTGTTCAGCCATTTACCAGTTACACAGTTATGTGTCATTTAGTGTATGCCTAAATGTTGTTTCGTGTTGTTGTATCTAACTAGTCCAAAAACGCTGGCATAGTATCTATTTCAAAACTGTTAGCATTCTACTATTTCATTACTCCTGTACAGTCTGCTCAAATTATTTGAATGTAATGTACTGTAAATTTATATTGGGTACCAAATCTCTGTAAACTATCCTCATGTTCCCCTACCCCTCATGTTGCACAAGGAAACGAGCAACTTGTTGCTTAGTGTGCCTTCCTGGTGAAACATTTCAATAAATAAATAAAGCATCAGTTGAAAACTGTGGCTCTCAGCTGTTTGGACTCCTCTGTTTGCTGCCGCGGGTGTTTCCCTATGTAAGGCAGTTTATCCTGGCTGTTTGGTTTTCATTATTTGTTTGGATTGTTTTTGGATGGGGTCCCTCCTCCTTGTGTTTTCAGTCCACCACTTACTAACTTACCAACAGCAGCAGCTCCCCTTTTCGATTCATCAGCCAAGAGGGATACATGCTCCGGCATCAGCTACTGTCCCTTAGACAGGAGACTTCCGGGCTTTGTGTATGATACAAAGATACATAGAAATTGTCAGTAGATAAGGACCGCTAGGCCCATCTAGTCTGCCTGTAAGCCCTAAACTTGTATGCAGTTACTGACACTAAGTGATCAACGGCTTTTCATCACTCCCTCCCCACCCAATGTTCCCTTGTGCCTGTCCAGGCAAGTTTAATCCTCTCCACTGTGCTTGCCCCCAACACCTCTTGTAGCAGACTGTTCCAAGCATCCACCACCCTCTCTGTGTAGAAAAACTTCCTTAAGTTACCTCTTAATCTCCCCCCTCCAATTTCACATTGTGTCCTTCTGATATCTTTTCTGCATTTGATAAGATCCCCCACCTGCACACACTGTTTATGCCCCTGAGGTACTTGAAAGTTTCTAGCATGCCCCACCCTTCTTTCCTCTCTTCCAGTAAGTACATATTGAGGACTCTTAGTCTCTCCTCATATATTTTGTGATGCAAGCCATGCACCATCTTTGTCACCCTTCTCTGGATAACCTCCACTTTGTCTATGTCCCTGCACATGTGTGGTCTTCAGTACTGCATGCAGTACTCCAGGTGAGGCCTTACCAGTGTTTTACACAATGGCATCACCACCTCCCATCTCCTGCTAATAATGCCTCTGCCTATGCACCCCAGCATGCCACTGGCCCTCCCTGCAACCTTTGCACACTGCATTGACACATTAAGGTCATCAGATATGATAATCCCTAGATCCCTTTCCTCTTTGGTGACAGTAAGCACCTTCCCCCCTCCCATTCTGTAGCTCTCCCGAGGGTTCCCCCTACCCAGGTGCATTATCTTGCACTTTTTTGAATTGAACCTCAGTTGCCACACCTCTGACCATCTTTCAAGCTTCTCCAGGTCCCTCTTCATTTTCTGCACCCCTTCTGGAGTATCCATTCTGTTGCAGATCTTGGTGTCATCTGCAAACAGGAAGACCCTTCCTTCCAGCCCCTCTGTAATGTCACTAATGAAGACATTGAACAGGACTGGTCCCAGTACTGATCCCTGTGGCACTCCACTGGTCACCTCTCTCTCCTTGGATTGGATCCCATTTACCACCGCCCTCTGTCTTCTGTTTGTCAGCCAGTTTCTAACCCAGTGTATCACCTTATGCCCCATGCCCAGACTACTCATCTTGTTAACCAGCCTTTTGTGTGGGATGGTATCAAAGCTTTGCTGAAATCTAGGTAGGCAATGTCTACCGCCCCTCTCTGATTCATTTCCCTAATCACACAATCAAATCCATCAGATTTGTTTGACAAGACCTTCCTGCTGTGAATTCGTGTTGCCTCAGATCCTGGGCACCACTGGATTCCAGGTGTGCCTCTATCCTTTCTTTCAGCAGTGTCTCCATGATCTTCCTCAGCACTGAGGTGAGGCTAAATGGCCTGTAGTTCCCTGCTTCCTCCTTATTGCTACTTTTGTGCAGTGTGACTACATGCGTCCTTCTCCAGTCCTCTGGAACCATGCCTGTGTTGAGTGACTCTGTGAACAGGGTGGCCAGAGGTGATGCTAGTTCCCTTCTCAGCTCCCTTAATATTCTCAGGTGTATGGTCTGGCCCCATTGCTTTATCCACCTTCAACATTGTGAGTTCCTCCAGAACTCTCTCCACTGTGAATGGACTGGTGTCCACTTCTCCCCGCCCCCACACACCCCATTGCCTCTTCTCCCCAACTATGGTCCTTGTCCCTCTCCCTCTTTAGTGAATACTGAACAGAAGTATTTGTTCAGTATTTCTGCTTTGTCTAGATTCCCCTCCTTCCCTTTGAGCCTCACAATCCCCCAGTTTTTCTTCTATCGCTGATGTATCTATAGAATGTCTTGTCCCTTTTCACAGTCCGTGCTACATCCTCCTCTGTCTGTGCCTTGGCACTCCTAACAGCGTTTCCTGCTTCCCTTAGATATTCAACGTACATCTCCCTGTCCTCCTCCCTTTGGGTTCCCTTATACTTCCTGAAACTTTCTCTTTTAGCCCTTACTTTGTCTGCTAGCTCTTTAGAGAACCATAGTAGTTTTCTTCTTCTTTTCCCTTTGGCCACTATCCTAACACATTGGTTAGTTACCTCCACTATGGCTCCTTTTAGTTTCCTCCACTGTTCCTCCACTCCCTCCATTACCTCTCTCTTCTCCAGGGCTGCTCTTTTTTTTTTTTTGATATTTCTCTCTTTCCCTCCTACTGTCCCATCAGAGCTGCACCATTGGAAGTCGCCCATTAAGTCTGTTCCTGCCAGTGCCTTACCTGATAGTCTCTGGTCCCTCCATCCAGCCTCAGAAACCCCTCAGGTGGGGTTGGGGTCAGACCCCTGAATTTTGCATATCTTTTCAGGGTCCAGGGCTGTAGGCAGGCACTGGCACAATGGGACCTGACTCGGCACTCCATCTTCCCGGCTCTGATGGGGTGTTTTTCCTCTGTTCCTGTGGGACGTTGCAGGCCCATACGTCATGTGCATACGCCGAGGTCGGCAACATCCCTCCCCCTCCTACCTCGAAGGAGCAACCCGTGTGATTGATTGCTTGCCGGCCTACGCCAGTGACCAATCATGCCCCAGTGACTCCAGCTTGCCGCCATGCCCCCAGTCTTCACCAGGGGTCGCCGCTTGCCAGGTTGAAAGACCCTCCCTTCCCCGGAGAAGGTGAGCTATCATCAGATGCTCCAGCCTATTCCCCGGTGGACTGAGCTTGCTCCTGAACCAGGGTCACCAGCGTGGCGCAAGGTGCGGCATCCAGCACCTCAACCCTCACTGTTACTGGGCTGGCCCCAGGGCTGCTCTTAAACATCTACCCATTTCACTGAAATCTGCCCTCCTGAAATCTAAAACTTTTGCCCTTGTGTGGCTTAATTGAGCCCTGTCTCCATGCCAAACTACACCATGTGATGGTTACTGGATCCCAACTGCCCTTCCACCTGGACTCCTTCAACTTGGTTTCCATCGGTCCATACCAAGTCCAGAATCGATTTGTCTCTGGTTGGCTCATGCACCAGCTGTCTGAATCCAACCCTCTGCAGGGATTCCAGTATGGCCGTGCTTCTGGCTGAAGCAGCTGCCTGGATGGTCCGATCTACATCCGGCATACTGAAATCCCCCATCAGCAGGATTTCATCTTTAGCTGCCATGTCGTGAATTTCCTCCATTAGTACTCTGTCTACTTCCTCCCTCTGTGCCACAGGTCTATATATCACCCCAATATGTATTGCTGTGCCATTCCCTGGTTCAAGGGTGCCCCACATTGCCTCGGCCTTCCTGTCTTCCCTGTACTTCTGTAGCCTTTATGCCTTCTCTGATGTACAGGAATACCCCCCCCCTCCCTTTTTACCTTCCTTGTCCCTTCTGAACAGTGTATACCCCGGTACATTGACATCCCAGCTGTGATTAGCAGAGTACCATGTCTCTGTTATTGCTGCTATGTCAAGGTCTGCATCCATCAAGACTTCCAGGTCTAGAACCTTATTTTCCAGACTGTGGACATTTGTGAACATGACCTTCCATGTTTTATACCCTGCCCTCCCTCTGTTCTTGTTCTCTCTCCCTTGCCTGTTTTCCCCACCCCAGTTTTCTTGTTCATGTGCTCCTGCACCCCCTTTTACATGCTTCACCTGCCTGCTCCTCTCTGCCCGCTTCACCTGTTCCTGTTAACTTGTGTTTTTGCCAGCTACCATGGGGGAGTGTTCCTAAGCCACTTGTCCCTCCTGACTCTCCCCCCCTTGGCCAGTATAAATGCTCTCTGCGAAAGCATTCCAATGTCTCACCAAGGAGTGAGGTCCCCTTCCTGGACAGATGCAGGCCATCCTCCTGATATAAGCTCACATCTGCCCAGGTGGGGACCCAGTACCCTATGAAGCCAAATCCTTCCCTTCCACACCAATCCTTCAACCAGGTGTTGAAGGCTTGGATGTGGAGTGCCCTAGCCTCCCCTGTGCTTTGGACGTGTAGCACCTCTGAGAATGAGACAGAACATGCTACATGTTTCAGGGTCCCCCCCAGCTTCCTGAAATCCTCCTGGACTCTGGCTAACTCCACCCTTCTCCCCACCAGGTAACTGGTCTCCAGGTAGACAATGACATCCAGCTCCTCCCTCCTCCCCTAGTGATCCTATGGATTCGCTTCCCATCCCTCCATGCAGCGCTTCCTGGGATGCACTTGACCTCCCTCTCCCCCCTGCTAAGTGTCCCTAAATTCACACACCGGACAACAGAGTCCCCCACTAGGAGAAGCTTCCCCCTCCTCCGGGGATCCCCTGTCCCCTTTCCCTGCGGCTCCAGCTTAGAGGTCCCGACCATCTTCCCTGGTCCCAGCTGTGGGCGCCTGTGTGGGGCATTCCCATTCTTTAAAAACAGTGTAGGAGTTGTTCAGCTGGAGCGGTTGGGGAATGCGCTTTTGACTCCCCCCCACCTTCCCTGAGTCCACCGTGGTCCAGTCATTCTGCTTTCTGGGCATCCTATGAGGTTCATGTTGTGGACTCGGTGGTCTCAGGGTGTTATCTGTGATGCCTGATTTGGCATCATTCTGGCCATGATTGCTGCCACAGGAGCTTGACAAGCCAGTTGGAGTGACCCCCACCACCCCTGAGATTAACATCTGTGGAAGAGGCATCACAGTCTGAGTGGCCTGGAAATGACTTGCAGCACTGGCCCTCTTAGTCGGAGCAGTTTTACACTTGGATGATATGGGAGCAGCAACTTCCCAGAGTCAGTTCCATCACAGTATGGGTTGGTGAGATCTGGTTTTCTACATAGCGATATCTCTCCAGCGTCCATCCCCCTGTTTGAGAATGGTGGCAGTTTTACAAAGCAGCATATAGTATGTTTGGTTTTCCCTGTGATGGCTTGTGGAGTATCAGGCTAGCTGGCTGTTGTTTTTTTAATAAACTTTCAAAGGACGTCTAAAGCAACAGCATTTGTTAGTCACTATACAGTTGTTGGTTTTTTTCAGTAATGTTTGTCTGACAGCAAGATCACTATTCCCATTGTTATTTTTGTTTCACTCCTGAAAGGGATTTTATGTTATGATATTATGGGGTTTTCACATTTTTAAAAGTCCCGTGCCATGCCTGCCATGAAAACCTTAAATATCTAGTTTATAAGTGCTGTGTTCTTACTAAGTATTAACCCAACTGCCTGAAAACCCCATGGTCTTCCAGTCTTCTGACTCCATAGGTGAGCATGCAATCTACTGAGCCACTGAAACGTCCACAAGGAAGAACCGCAAATGCAATCCAGGTTGGTGCGCAGACACGGGGGGGGCCCACTAGGTAAACTTGTAGTCCACAACTCTTCGCACTCCAATGGATAGTAATACCTGCTCGTATGGACCACATCTTGAAATGAAATAACTGGAGTCCAGATGGTTACTATTCAGTCCAATTTACTGTGGAAAAT
This sequence comes from Neoceratodus forsteri, assembly GCA_016271365.2. Lineage (NCBI taxonomy): Eukaryota > Metazoa > Chordata > Ceratodontiformes > Ceratodontidae > Neoceratodus > Neoceratodus forsteri. The sequence continues at coordinate 596,258,491 of JADMNL010000022.1, read as the reverse complement.
AAAAAATGAGTAAAGCAAGTGAGAGCAAGAAAAAACGTAGCCACATACTCTTCCCCAGCGCTTCAGGTCACAAGACTCTTCCTCAGGGGGGTCTTGTCCATACAATCAGGTATTACTATCCATTGGACTGCACTGAGTTGTGGACTACTGAGCCACTGACACTGCAAGCTGCACAGGAAGACGCTCATCGGCCCGTCTCAATCACAGTAACCGGGGGGACACCAAATATTCAGTGTAAAACACAAGGCTTAAGATTGAAGAACATGGGGGAAGCTTGACCATCTCGCTGCTACAGCCCCACCAGCACCACTCCTCAGTTACAGTCGTATGCTAGTTATCTGATGGACAGGTCATGTGCCACTGTGGAGAGCGGAAATGGCCATAGGTAGAAGGCAGAGGCTATATGGCATGCGGGGTGCTTTGGTACTGGGTGGTCCTGTTTAACTATGTTTTCACAATGCCTACAAACTTTTGCAAGCCACTTTGCTACCCTGTGTCATGTTTTGTATTGGGAAGAGCACGTCTGCATTATGAATGTGCAGTACCAGAGTTCTGGTGTGCAGGTCCAGGGGTCACACTAAGATCCATTCTGCATATTGCTGTCAGGTCACCCTGAACACTTGTTGTCTCCCCAAAGAAAACAGTATATCAAGTCCAGTTTAAAACAATGACATTTAGTAACCAGCTTTGTTGGATAGGCTTGCTTGAGGTTCAGTGGGGCAGTGGGTGACCGCCCCCTCCGCCCACTGAGCACTGTAAGAGGGGGCCTTCCAAGCATCCTCCAGATGCTCATTTCTTTGCAGTGGCCATGCAGCCACTGGCTTCCTGCCTGCCCTCCCTTTCATCCTTTCATCATTACACGGCTGCTGTCTGGGGGCGTTCCTGCTCCTGACTGGCCCTACTGGCTCCAGCTTCACTTCATGGCTGTTGCCATGGTCATCTGCTCCACAACTTTGTTTTCGTTTTGCCACCTACATTTGTCCAGCAGTGGCAAGTCCTCTGGCCCTGTCTGCGCCTCTGGTCTTGTGGGGTGGCTTCCTCTCAAGGCACCTGTCTGGCATTCCTCTGGCTGCTCTGTGCTTGGTTCCACTGCTTCCTGTTCTCTGCTGGCATAGTGTGCTTCCCATGCTCTGTTCCTGGGGTGTGCTGGTCCCCTGCTTCACTGCCCTCTGATTGGGCTTTGCTCTCTGATCAGTGTTCCTCTGCTGCTACTTTCCCTGCTGACTGCCTTGTGCCCTATGCTGTTTTCTGGGCTCTATGTGTGCCCTCCTCTCCTACTTGCTGCTGGCCTTGGTGCAGTGCTTGTGGGAGGCCATTCACCCCCCTCCCGCTGTTACTTAAGCCTTTCTGCAGCTCCTTCCCCTCTTCTGCTGCCACTCCTAGGAGTTGGCTGAGCCCATGGCAGCAGCTGCTGTGGCCGGGCTACGTGCTGTCATTCCCTTTGGGCCTTGCTCTCTACCTTCCTGACTGCCTGCCCTGGGCCTTTCTCCCAGGTCTGCCTCTTGGCTAAAAAATCTGCCATTGGCTTTTTGCCACCAGGAGCCTGTGATATGCTCAGCCCAGCAACAGCCATTAGACCGACCAGAGTCTCCAACACCAGTCTCTTCAAGGTCCACTTCCGTCGCACTAACCAAGGCCAAAGAGCCTTTGGTTACCGTGCTCTGCTCTGGTTAAACTCCCTCCCAAATGACCTAATCGCTGAACCTAAAATTGGCCCTTATAAATCCAAACCCCACTCTCACCTGTCTAGTTAAATGTCTTGCTCCTGCTTTCTTTAATATACGCCTCACTGCCAGTCTTCTTCTGTGCCCCTTAATATAGCACTTCTACTTACCCTCAGCCTACTGCTAACCCTGCTTCTGCCTACTACCCACTCCCTTCCCCCTCCATCACACCATCTACTCCCCTTCTACTCCCCTTATCCCCTCCCTTACTTCCCCCATCCTTCCACCATTCTCCTCCACCACTGTCCTGACAATGGAAGCCACCTGTTCAGTTTCTGGCACTATCCCACTTGTTTCACTCAACAGACCTTTTATACTGTGATTTTACCTAGCTGCATTCCTAACATGCTACTGAAGTTGTCATAGTACTTTGTAACATGCTTATAGTAACCCCCAAGGTCTGCATCTCTGGCCTTGTGCCAGACGTTGTACTTGTTCTATAATGTATAATTTTGTCCGTTATGACGTGGAAACTATGTAAATGAGCTCTAGCTCATAGGTTGTTAGTTTCAAGATTTAAATAAATAAATAAATGTGTTTTTGGCCTCACACCCCCACAACTACCAAGCTTATGCCCCTAAGGCTAATGGGCTCTCACCCTACAACTTCTGGGCTCACACCCCAATGACTCTTGGAATTCACCCCAGTGATACTCTTAGAATTCAGTCTGAGCTGCACCAACATCCACTGGGCATCTAGCCCACTGATCACTCAGCCTACACCCCACGACTACTAGGCTTATGCCCCACCAATCACTGGGCTTTGCCCATCTCCTACTTCATTCATTATGTACTGCCCTTCACAACACTGTACTGCACCTACTCAAGTTCTTCCATTACTTATTATGCAAGCCACATGACTTCATTCCGTATCTACAGACCCAAACCTGATCTGTCATCTGTCTGTGCTCTTTCCTCCTAGCGCTACCTCCACTCCTCATGGAAGAGTACAAGGCCTAGTTCGACTAGGGTAGCTTGAGAGCCTAGCTTGATAGGGACAAGTGGTAGTCAGATTTCTTTTCTGTGCTGTAGATCATAAGAATAGTCTGAGCTGTTCTGCAGTCCGAACATAGTTTAGTTATCCTATAGTCCGAGCACAGTGCTGGGGTGGAACCCTCTCTAAGAGTTCCTTTGGTCATATGACTGCAACTCTGTGACACCCTCAATCGATCAAACCCAGGAGGTGTTTGGGCAGTTTGTCTGCTTGCCACTGATTCATTCACTGTATCTGCTATGCACATGCTCAGTCTCTACCTGTACTCCTTCCTTTAGTGGGACCTTGCTTCCTAACCACAGGGTAGAGCCCCACCACTTAGAGCTCCTTTAGTCATGTGACTGCAACTCTGTGAACCCCTAAGTTTAGGCTTCTTATGGGTGTGCAGATTGGTACTCCGTAGTAGCAGAGTTCAGCTTCTTGCAGAAGGCTAATCTTCCTTGTTATGGGAGTCAAGTCTTCTTCCTTCAAGGGTGCAGCCTTCTTTCTGGGTCCCTTTAGTTATACAATCAATATCAGTTCTGTGACACCTTCAAGGATGATCATCCTGTTAGATCGATGGAGAGAGTTCCTACATTCTTCAGAGTATACCAATCTACTGTTAATTCCTTGATTATACAAAAGCTTAAGCCACTTGAGTTGCCCAGTTTTCGTCATCTTCTTGGCAGTCAGTTTTCAGTGTTTCCTATTGTACCTAAACTTAAAAGACAATCACATAGCCTGGAGGGATGGCAACCTAAAGCTGAGAGGTTTCCTTTACAGAGGGGTTTCCCCTCCCCTTCATGATGAAGGTCATAATAAGAAGATGCATAGTTTGCATTCATAGTTCTTCTGTCAGGTGAGTTGGAATCCAGATGGTGGCTCCTTCCCTCAGTACAGCAGTGGGCTTCCCTCGCTCCATAGTGGAACAATGTCCTATTTTCTACGCCTTTGGCTCTGAGTCTTTAGACATCTTCCCTATGGTACTTTCAGTCAAGTAACCTCACTTCTGCAGCACATCTAGGGGTGGCACACTCCTCAAGAGGGTTCCGTCCCACCACACCCCAAAAGGGTAGAGTTTCTCCAGAACAAGTACGTGAAATGACACGCACACATCTCTAGCCATAACCTCTTCCATAGCAGCACAAGCGTTACCATGCTGCACAAGTATCCAACGCACTCAGTCATCTGCTGGACCAGTGAAGGGATAGACTTGCCTGAGGTTCAGTGGGGCAGTGGACAAAATCACCATGCCCAAACACCGAGTGCTATAATAGCACGCCTTTCAAGCATTCTCTGGATGCTGGTTTCTTTGCTCCCACCATCCACCCCCTTCTCCTTCAGCGGCTCGCCTCTCTCCATCTGGCATCTTCCCTATAATACCTTCAGCCAAGGGACCTTGCTCCTACAGCACCTCTAGAGGTGGAACCCTCCTCAAGAGGATTCCGTGCCATTGTACCCCAAAGCGTGGTAGTTTTTCTGGAACAGAGCAAGGAAGGCCACACACATATCAACCATAACCTCTTCCAGAGTAACACAAGCATTACCATGTCACATAAGCATCCCACACACTCAGTCGTCCAGTGGGCCAGTGACTCATAAGTACCACAGCTGCCATGAATGTAACCCAATAAAAACATGAACTTTAAAAGGGTTCCTTTCCATCAAAAATTTCAGCTCTGCCAGCCCGTCAGTGCAGCGGTTGGATTTACGGTTGCGACACCAGCGACCCAGGTTCGGGAACAGACTCGGGTGCTGGAGGGCCGGCTGGGGAGAGAAGGCTGAAGCGTCTGATGACTGCTTGCCTTCTCTCGGGGGGAGGGCGGGGATGCGACCCGGCAACTGCTGACCCCTGGTGGAGGCCGGGGGCTTGGCAATACACAGGGTCCCACAATTCAATGGGGTGTGGCGAACGTCGGAGTAAGCCTGACATTAGTGGCACGCCACATCCCTGGGAAGCAAACAGGAAAGAGCCCAGAGGCCGACTGGATGACGGTCGCCAGCTCCCGCGAGACCCTGGGCAGTGTACGAACCACCCTAGCAGCACCCGGGGCAAGTATGGCGCTGGCCGCCCTCCCGGTGCCTTCCCTCTCGGAGGAGGAGGACCCACCCGGCGAAGGGTTACGTCTGGGGGTTACCGGGGGGGGGGCTGCGATATAGGGTGAAGAGGTGGCTGTACCAGGGCAGTGCGGCTCGGAGGGCATAGGAGGGCCTGAAGGAGAGGCTGGCCTGGAGCTGGGGGAGCAAAAAAAAAAAAGTTTAGCTCTGCTGGCACTCCAAACTCTCTTTAGTTTCAAGTAAAAGAAAAAAGTCTGATAAAGATGTTGTACCTGTATGGGAACTATTAGGCATTTGTCAATACATGCGGGATCAAGTGAGAAGAAGTGGAGCATATAGATACAAATATGACAATAAACTCTACATACAGTGAGTGTTGACCCACATTCAGGGAACAGGGGACATAATGGTTGTACTATGCAAAAACAAACAAAAAAACAAAGATTTTAGATCATAATTCCATATGAGAATAAATCCATTTTTGGCAAGCTATTGTAAATAACCAGTTCTTAATCCATTAAGTTTTCATTTCAAGAATACAAACTTACAACCTGCAAGCTCTCTCCCTGTTCCTTAAGAAAGAACTTACAGAACTAAGATGAATTCAGAAGGGCCCATATTTAATGGGGACGTAAGGACTGCAAGCTTTTCTCCTCACATGTTCCATGTCCCAGGTGGGAATATTCAGAACTTTTCTGTTGCAGTCTCCAGCCTTGTAGTGCTCTACTTATTACTTAACTGCATCTTCTAAATGGTCCAGGCTGTGTGAGGCAACTGAAATGCTTTAAAAGATGTAAAACGCTATGACTTCATTTTTAAGAAGACTCGCAATATCGAACAGCCTTGCTTATCCCAGAGTGCCTCTCCCTTCATTCTTCCGCTGTGCGCTGCACCAATAAGTCCATGCTAAGACCTTTAGCTGCAGCCTCTCAGTATTGTGGTTTCAAGAGTTGTAGCTTTTTTTTTTTCATTAAGCAATAATAAGAGAGAAGCCAGTCATTTCTGAGGGATTTGCAACTGGTTGTGGTGATAGGTAGCTCAAGGCATAGCCAAGGGACACCTCCTTCCAGCAGGTCGTTAATTCAAGGAAATGGCCAGCTTTGAGACTGTTATTGTAATTGTAAGTCTAATTGCATTTACAGTCAAATTTACTTACTCTTCCTTTTTAGTGGTGTGTCGCGAGCCGTGCAGCACGAGCCTGTCGATGTTGCATGCCATGTAGTATCAGCTGGCAGCCAGATCGGCCATTTCTTAGATATTAATGACCAATCCAGTAGCGAGTTTGGAGTCTTGCTAGGCTCATGAATATTTAACTAGACTTATAACCATTTATGCTCCCAGATACCAGCGTGCCCCCATCAGCCAGTCTCCCAGTAGTGTCACCCGCCTTCTCTGGGATTTACCCAATTTCTTCCAAGCTCCCATGGACTGCCTCCTTTGGTGGAGCCCTCAGAGTGGGAAGGAGCCCTCCCTTGGGAGAGCCTAAATCCAGCAGAGGTAACAGTTGTGGTCAGCAGTGCTGGGTCTTCGAGGGTTGGGCCTCATCCTGCAGCGACTGACAATTTTTTTACTTCATTGTTTCCTCCCCCATCCCGAGACATTGACTGTGAACATGTAGGTGCAGTGCACATAACAGGCATGCGTGCCTGCAAGCCAGCCATCACCCCACCCACAGCCGTCCACCTCTTGTTCCAGCAGGAAACATCATGGTGGCATAAGCATGGCAGGATCAGACTCCCTTACTCCCAGAAGAAGGTAAGCGTCCTATGGGATGCTCAAACCCAACTCTTCCTGGCCAGCCCCAGAGACATGATGGGGTAGGGAACAGGAGGAAATACAGCATTGGTTTGCTGGATGATAACCTTGCAGTCTTCCTTCTTCACCCCAAAAAAACACCCGGTATACTATCGAAAGGAGCCCCTCTTGCTAGCATTACCCAGCTGTTCAGCTCCCCCTACAAGTTGTGGAGAGGCCCCTAGCAGGGACAAACTAGCCAATCAGCAGGTTAGAAAAAAAGGAGCTCCAATTAGCGCTCCTCCCCAACGACCGATGGGGCCCACAGCAAGGACAAGCTGGCCCCAGGACGTCTGGTAAAACTCTGCATGAGAACTCCTCAGTGATAACAGCAAGGGGTGAGTCTGGTGGGTAGTGAGGGAGCCACTGGTGGCCCAAACAACTGGGGGCAGACAGGGCAGATAAATAAGCAATGCAAAGAACTCAAATAAATAGGCTTTTCATCGGCTTTTAAACAATGATGGACAGGGTTTATCAATGTTACCTTTCAATTTACACATACAGAAACATTGTTCCCTCTCACTTCCCTCTTGTACATCCCTGGCTGGTCAGGCTGTGTTCTCCTTCCACTTCTCCAAACTCTGGAACTCTCTCCCCTTAAATATTCGCTCTGCATCATCTAAACGCCCTCTCTCCTCTCTACTCCAAGCCCACACTACTCCATCTTGTACCTGCCCATAAGGCTACCCACACTCCGCTCCACCGTCTCCCTCTGCCTGTTTCTCTCCTACTACATGTCTTTTCTTTTATTTTCTCCTCTTCGTACCTTCGCAGGCCTAGAACCTAGGACATGGGCTTGGTATGCATCCAATCGTGTCTGGCCCATGTGGGTTTGCATCCCAGAGGGTCACCAGGCTGCCTCTATCTCTCTGTCTGCCATACTCCCTCCTGCCTGCCTTTTTTGCACTCCCTACTATCTCCCACTTCTGCTCTTGTCCTTACCTTCACAGGCCTGCAACCCAGGACACGGACTGGGTGTGCATTCAGTCGCATCTGGCCCTTGTGGGGTTTGTATCCCAGGGGGTCGTAGGTCTGCCTTTCCCTTTCCCTTTCTCTCTCTCTGTCTCAGCTCCCCCTTTCATATCTCCCTTCCCTCTCATTTTTACCCTCCCCTCTTCCGATTCCTTACCCCTACTGTTTTCATCCTCTAGGCCTGTGCTATAAATTGACTATTGTTAAAGCTTATTTTCAAGCACATACTCAATGCTTTGCAAAAAAAAAAAAAAATTCACTGTATGTAACTGTACGTAATTATGTTAATTTCTCTGCATGTTTTGTTTCTTGTTTGTATTGTAATTACACCTGCTGTTACTTATCCCCTTCCTCTTTCCCCCAGGATGCATCTGGAAGTGAGCTAATCTTAGCTCAGTATGCCTTTCCTAGTGAAACTTTTAAATAAATAAATACATAAAGGGGATTATATAATAAAATGAGGTGGCTGATCTTCTGAGCTGTACAGCATGTATTAATGTGCTCGAGTTTGCAGTTCTTCTTGGGGGATCTCTTAGTACAGCTGGTTTGGTTAGTAGGTCAGTGCAGCAACAATATCTGCAGAAGTATCCTAGCCCTGCTTCCTCTAGCTGGTATTGCTGCGAGCACCAGCACAAAGATAATAAGATACAGGGGGCAGGATGTTGGGGGATTGTAAAGATTCAGAGAAAAATAACACCACATGGTGGTGCACAATAACAACAAAACAAAGTATGAAGGATTTTAAGGCACTCATCTCCTCCAACAAGCCACTTGAACATGACAAAATAAATAAAATCAATATTCATTCTAAACTACAAAAGCAGTGTAAGATGGCCTCTGAAGAAGCAGCACTAGATAGCGGGAAACTTCAGGTATTCCATCTGGCGACTCTGTGGGCACCATACAAAGTTGCTATTGTGTGCAGCAAAAGTAGTTCTAAGGACCATTTTGTGGCATAGTTCAACCTTGTATCTCTTTCTGCCATAAATAAAGGAGACCCAATGCTTTCCCTGCACTGGCACAGGAAAAGTGGTCGGGGCTGGTATGTAAATGAAGCACAGTGCTATTCGCAGTCGATTCCCAGCCCTAAGTCCTCTGCTGTATCATTGAACACTGTGGAATCAAGCAAAGATCTGTTCCACAGGGCTGCTGCAGGCATGCAGCAAGAGAGTTGGGCTCCACCATGGGAGTGATGTTGGACTGAAATTGGGGAGGAACTAATACTGTTTTGGGACTGTGAAGGGGAATGGGGATAGGGAGGGGTCACCATTGGACACCAGGGTAGGCAAATTTATAAAGGACTTGTCAGGGGGCCACAGGGCCACAGAGGATGAATGTCAAGGGAAGAAAATAAACATAGCAGAACCTATAACAGGGCCATAAGGTAGGGGGTTAGGTTTTGGGGGGCTAAATGAGGCAAAAGCACCTCTTGCCACTGACACTTTGTCATGGCAGTGTGCTGTGTGACTGAAGCACTGCCACATCCAAATATCTGTGTGCCGCACAGTGTTTGCCATCACAAACCCCGCTGGCGACCATAAGTATATGGTGGGCCACATTTGCATTGTGACAACTACCAGGAGAAACTCTTCCCCTCGCAGCTAAGTTCGGGGTTTTGCATATTGTAGTTTTTGGGGGTTGTAGTGTAGGGGCCTCTGTGCACCCCTAAAGACTGCCACACTGACTGCAACTGTGTATTGGGTTCCTGGTATGTTTGTAAGCCGTTGGCCTCAGTCAGGAGAGATGGAGACAGAATCAGTGGATAATAAACAGTGTCAGTTTCTCAGCAGGCTACACACTCACCTCTGAGGCCGGAAGACTGGATGGTTGTAGGTTCTAGCCCTACACCAGAAACTTGGGATAAACTGCAATGCTGCCACTGTAGTACAGCATGAGGGGGGTACTGCACTCCTGAGGTGTCATCATTGGAAGGAGGGCTGCAGTCCTGTCTGCCTGTTCTGATGGTTGTTCCAATGGACATTAAAGATCTCGTGGCACTTCTTGAAAAAGAGTAGTAGAATTTCCCAGTGTCCTGGCCAGATTTCCCCCATTTACTAAAATACCCCCAGCAGCTTAACTTGGTTCAGTATCTCTCTCTCTCTCTCTCTCCCAACCCAACCCCCAACCCCTTTTCTGGAACAAGGGTGAAAAGAGGCAGAATTGCCTAGCTCTCATTTCCCGGCCAACAAAAACTAAATAAATAAAATAAGTCGGCTGGGGGTTGCCAAAGGTGCTGATACACTTAGGCCCCATCCACACTACACCGCACAGACCCCATAACAGACAGAAACCGTTACAGCCGGGGAGCTGTACACTGTGTCCACACAGCAGCAGTGACCGGTACGAGACCGGTACCGCCAGTCCACAACTCAGGAACCGGGTGACCGTTACCGTGGCGCCCAATCCCACAATGCAGCTCGTGCTGCGCTACAGGCCCTGCAGGGGACCGTTACCACCCGTCCACACTACCGCCGGTAACGTTACCGAGGTGGGACCGGTTTCATAACCTTTGTTGAAACCACCTCATATGTGGTTTCAACAATGGTTACGAAAACGCCTTCTGTAACGTTACAGGTGTAAACGCAAACCATTGCGGTAACGGTTTGGGCACTCCGTAACGTTACAGAGGCGTAGTGTGGACAGGGCCTTAGGTACTAATGACTGGGACAGTCAGCCAGTGGAGGTAATCAAGTCATACTTACAGAAGCTGGAGAACAGACTAAGGGAAAAGGTAGCTTCACTGCCCTTCCCGGAGGTCCTACCAGTATGAGATGAGATGAGGGTGAGGAAAGGGGGAGGCAGGAGGAAACAGAGGCTTTCAGTGACAGGTTGAAGGGGCAGTGTCAGGAATAGGGGTTTTGGCTTGTGAGACAGCAGTGACTTATGGGATAGAAGGCTCTTTAAAGGAGATGGCCTTCATTTTGCAAATCAAGTAACAAGGGCTCTCAGACAAAAATTGTATATTTGCTTAGCTGTGCATTTAAACTGAGTTGGAGGGAGACTGGATCTAGGGGAGTCCTTGGAAGAAGAGGAAAGGAGCAAGGAAATATACCTAGCACTCCCCAACCCCCCAGATCTGGAAGGTGGGGTGAGGGAATGGGGGTCACAGGAAGCCAACAGGGGAAGGAGCGAGGTGAGAACAAAGGATGGTGAACAGGTACTATGAGGGCGACAAAGACGGGAGGATGGAAGACAGTCTGCCTGAATGCCAAGAGCACTGACAACAAAATTTGTGAGCGCCAGGCGATGATGGAAAATGCCGAGTTAAACTTGGTGGCCATAACAGAGGCATGGGTGAATGGAAATAACAACTGGGATCTGGCTAGCCAAGTCTAGCATCTGTAGCCAAAAACCCAGGGTTTGGGTGCTGCTAGTTCACTTTCCCAGCAGGGTGAGTGTGACAGCCCAGAACAGACATCCTTCGAGTTTGAATGGAAGTTCAGTCAGTGGGGATGCTGCTCGGTGCCTGTGGGATAATGTGGACTGCTCATTAGTTGCTCATCGGTCGGTGGACTAAAAGGACAACTGATAAGAGATTTAAGGTGGGAGTCAGGACAGAGCAGCTATCCAGCACTACTGGACTTTTTCAATCTATTCTGTATTAGTGTGAGGGATCAGGATAATGCATCTGGTCAGACAGTGGTGTGGGTGTTCTCTCATGACAGTGACTTGCTGCGACTGCCCAGAGTCTGGACGTGTCCTGGACTGCTGCATATGAAAGGGATGGACTAGGAGGAGGACCTCAGACAGACCTGCAGCATCATCAGAAGGTAAGGGGGGAGAAATAAGGGTGGGAGAAGGAGGAAGGCTTTATATTTTCCCCAGGTGTGGGGAGGATTTATTTGTCATTAGTTCTAATAAGGTTGGATGCAGAATCGGATTCCCATTCTACACCCAAGCCCTTTTATGGAATTCGAATTTTTGGGCTTCAATACCAAAATAACGAATTCCAAAAAAATACTTGGAATCCAATGTATTCGATTTTGTCAGATGAATTCTGTACAGCCCTACTCAGTATGTCTTGCCTGATAAAACATTTTTTTTTGTTAAGCGTTTCATCCTCCCGCTGTGGCACAGCCTATACTCCACTGACCTCCCCCAGCCCCATCACCGGGCACCCCAGGGACTTACCCAGCTTCTTCCATGGCATACACCCTGTGGTGGGGTTCATCGGAGCGCCACACCACTGGCGCCATGAATTCAGTGACGGCCCTTGGCCCTGCTTCCTTCACGGCTTAGCCCCCCCACCATGGCAGAGGTCCAACAACAGGCAGGCGCCACCTGCTGACACACATGGATCTGGTACGGGAGAGGGGTCCCATAGTCCAGTGCAGAGCTCAGGAGAGGCCGGCATCATCCTTGCTGTGCCCAGCCATTTTCCCATGTTCTGAAAGGGAGGGATGGATGTGCAATGCCGACTGAGATGCACCACGCACACAACCGTGTGTGAGACATCACCGGCTGCTGACCCTCCGACATCAAAGGTGCATTAATTTGCCTCAAGCCTCCACCAGGGGTCAGACCAGTGCTGAGAACCCACAGCCCTCCCTCCCAGAGAAGGACAGCCGTCCTCTGGATGCTCAATCCTCCTCTCCCCGGCCAGCCCCAGCAAGCCAAGTCTGTAACCAAACCTAGGTCACCGGCGTAGCAGCAGGTGAGGCATGGATGTCTCAGCCCACAATGCCACCAGGTTAGCCTGGTAAAACATTTAGATAAATAAACACATCATCTCACCTGCAGGGGGTACTCAAGAGAGTGGGACACTTAGCACCCTTCCCCTGGGGTTGGCACACAAAGTTTCCGGATCCCACCAGTACGGGCAAAGAAGTTACGACTATATCAATCCCAGGTCTCCCATGCTGTGGATCAGTGCTCCATCAACTGGTGCCACTGGGACTGCCAAGTAGGGTACAGTTTAACAGTTTGAGCTTCTGTTTTATAATTTATTGTGACAGCTGCAAAAGGTATACAAAGAGCTCGTCCCAACAACAAACACACTGCATGCTGTGCATCCCAACTGTGCTTTTCAAGTCTTGGTAACCCCACCCCCACAAAAACAACACCACTATCACCACAAGATACAGAATGCCAAAAGACTTGAATTCCTGTTTTGACCTCTTGAAAAGAATGGAAGAATAAAAGAAATGGCTGTAACGCTACTCTGCACAATCTCTAAGAACACCTGTCAGTAAGAATGTGATGAACACAAGTCCAGACGTATTACTGCCTCGCTGCTGTGTATGTCCCAGTACCAGAGCCATCACTAACCTCATTACACATTGAGCAGCCAGCACACTGCACACCTCCAGATTTCTCCAGTTTTTTTCAATGCAACATCTGCCTCCATCTGTCAAACCACCCAACTGACCTCACATAACAACCTTTCAGCACCGTTTACTATTTTGTCTCTGCGGTTTTAATCAACAGGTGAACAAAACATACAGACCTGCATATTTTCTGTATGGTCCAGTTCTTACAGGAGGGGCTGGTGAGGGCAGATACTGACTTTCAAGAGGGAGGGAGGGAAGTAGTTCCCTACAAAAATGCCAAAGGGCCTAGTTTACAACTCAGATTGGGCTAAAACTGCTGGGCCAACTGGGTAGCGAGTTCTACTGAAAATACAAAAAATGATAAGGACAGTTTAGAGGTATTGGTATTGTTATTTATTTTTGTTATGTATGCATTTGTTTTAAAGGTTTCACCAGAAAAGACATATTGAGCTCATAAATGCTCGTTTTCAGATGTGTCCGGGGAGACGGATGGCAGTGGAGTACAATTTGAGAATAAGGTGCAATTAAATAGAAAAAATAGCAAGTCACAGCTGTAGTGCAAAAGGGCAAAGATAAATATAACATAAACATATAGTGCCTATAACCAACTGAAAAGATACATTAAATTAATAATTTATTTATTTCAAAGTTTGGAAATACACTTTTGAGCAGAAATGCTCATTTACAAAAGTTCCTCATCAGAATAACAGTTTGTTTACACCATGTCAAAGACAGTATTAAAAACTAATCAACAAAGGCTGCACAATTTGATACAGTGACATAACAAAACCAAAAGTTATATGAGGAAAGGCTGGGAGAGCTCGGCCTGTACACACTGGAAAAGAGGCGGGAAGGGGGGGGGATATGGTTGAGACCTTCAAGTACTTAAAAGGTATAAACAGGGTGAGGGTTGACAGCATCTTCAAAAGGAGTGAGAACAAATCAACTAGGAGGCATGCACTCAAACTGGAGAGGGGTAGTTTTAGAGACGATCTCCGAGGGAAGTTCTTTACAGAGAGGGTTGTGGGGCCATGGAATAGACTGCCAGAATGAGTGGTGGGGGTGGAGTCGATGGACAAATTTAAAAAGGCTTGGGATACCTATATGGGCCTAAGCAACAGTGACCAGGCAGGGTATGGGGGTGGGAAGTCTTCCTAGAGGGGAATTAGGGCAGACTGGATGGGCCATGGGGTCCTTTTCTGCCAACAAATTTCTACTGTATGTTTCTATGTTTTGTAAAACAGAATGAGTAACATAAGCACCATTTCGGCAATACAAAGTGAACAAAAGTTAACATTCAACAGCTCAAATAATACAAAGCATAACACAGGCACTAGGAGCTATACAAAGGTAGCAGCCCATCTCGGTATTGTCAGAGGTCAAGTCTGTGCACTTTTACGATACACTGGAAAGGAGGACAGGCACATGTGTGAGGAGACTGTCTGGTGGGTAAGGTGCTGGCATCATGTGCACATGTAAAAGAGGACCACAGGGGGCAAAAGCACCATGATCAGATGGTGCAAGGGTTGGGTTGGGTAGAGTAGGGGTGCAGTTGGCAAGTGACAGTGCATGGGATGGGGTTTCATTAGGAGACGCAGCTACATTTGGGGCCAGGTAAGAGTACATTTAGAAGTTCCCATTTGAAAGGACCCAGTTTAATTGGTCTTTTGTATTACCTGAAGTTCATTATGCCAGCTTGGTGCCCTGGTTGTAAAAGAGCGTTTGGCTAGAGCTGTTTGGTTGAATGGAATAGCCAATGTAAAGATAGTCATGCCCCTGGTTGGGTAAGGATTTTGGGCAGGCTGTAGGAGACCTTGCAGCCCTGGGGGGTCAGGCCCATGAGGGCTTTCATGCCTAGCAGGCAGATTTGAGATTTTATTCTGTCCTGCAGGGGAAGCCAGTTTGTGAGAGAGTAAAGAGTGCAGGTGTACGTGAGTTTGTCAGCCCCAGTTATGAAGCAGCAGGCTTTGTTCAGGACTAACCGGACTCTGTTTAACACAGTGTCTGTGGCACTCCCATAGACTGTTGGGCCATAGTCAACTATGGGGAGGATGGAACTTGTAAGTGGCACTTTTTTGGCTTCTGGGTTAAGGTTGTGCCTATGTCTATATAGTGCTCCTATTCTCCTGTTAATGTTGCAGACAATTTGGACGACATGTGATGCACATGTTAGAGTCTGGTCAATGGTGACCCTGGGGTATTTGAGAGTTTCTACCTGTTCTAGAGGGTCACCCTTACTGTTGAGGATGTTTTGCGTTTACCTGTACCTTAGTTCTTTTCTGTGCACTTGAGAAGAGCATTGTTTTGATCTTCTTGTAGCTGAGCACAAGCTTGTTCTGCTGGAACCAATTCTCGAGGGATGCAAAGTTCATTGTAGGTCTCCAGTAAGTAAGTCCTAGCAGGGGTTTCTTGAACAGATGACTGCATCGTCTGCTTAAAGTAAGACAGTGGAACTAGGGCAGGCTTCAGGAAGGTTATTGATAAAGAGGCCCAACAAAAGGGGCCCCAGGTTGGAGCCTTGCAGCACACCCAATGTGACAGGCCTGGCATCAGAGAGCTCCCCATTTATCTTAACCTGTTGCAAGCTGCCTGAGAGGTAGCTTTTAAACCAGAGCACAGTGTCCGCAGAGAGATCTAATGTGGGTAGCTTTGTTAGTAGTAGCACGTGATTTACTAAGGCCTTGGTGAGGTCTGTGTAGATGGAGCCCACCAGGTGTCCTTTGTCAAGAGCCTTGTGTAGTATGCTTGTGTATTCGATCAGCACAGTGGAGGTGCTGTGCATTTTACAGAAACAGTGTTGTTGTTTACACCGGACATTATACTGACAGAGATATTTATTATTTATTAGGTTTTGGAAGTACCTTTGAGCCAGAGGCTCGTTTACAGAGGTTCCACATCATAAACACAATACAGAGTATAACAGAAATACAATAATTTTGTGAAGAAATACAATAGAACAATAAATTCAGTGAGTCAACATACAGTGGTTTCATTAGTGCGAGGTAGAGGGTAAGGAGAAACAAGGTGTGGAGAAACATAGCCAGAATTGTTATAAGCAGTTCTTTTGTCTAAGTGCAAGGCACATAAGGCATAAGGTATGCATTATTTCAGAGCGCAACGTGTATAGAAGGATAAGATGGTGAGATGCTTCAGTGGGTGTACTCATACTCTGGGGAGTATGGGGGTGAGGAGGGGGGAGACATGAATGCAGGAGAGATAGTAGGTGGCTGGGGCAAGCACTAGGTTAGGTGTTTCTTAAAGGAGGGAATGAGATATTGGAAGTAGAAAAGGGTTGGCAGGAGATATGGAGCAGTCAAGGAAGTCAAAGGGAGAGAAGTTGATTATGCATAGTGGGGGGTGACGGGGAGGAGGAAGGGCAGAGAAAGGGAAATAAGCACAAGAGAATCAAGATGAGGTTTGGGGATAATAGAATGGCGAAATATAAGTAAGGATAAGGGAGGAGGGGGAATAGTAGGGGCCTAGGTTTAATAATGGGTAGGGAAAGAGATAGGGAAGAAGCTGTTAACTATGCAAAATGCGAGGCTAGAAGTCTATAAAAGGAAGTTGTAAGATATTAGATTACACAGTCGCAGCCACTGGTAGATGCAAGTAATGCAAGAAGTTTAGTTGTAAACGATCCAAGCTTGACTTCCTTCTGAGTATCTTCACCTAGGGAGTTTAGCCAAGAGGGCGCCCGGTATTCAATGGACTGCTGGCCTTGCGAGGTGCAGTAGAAGGAAACTTTTAGTGAGAGGGTGTTCATGACCCTGGTACTTCTGGTGGAGTTAGGCAGGTTTAGTGGATTCCAAACTCCTGGGGTGGGGTGGGGGTGTAAGACCAAGGGTGGATTTCTTTGCCAGGAGACAGACCTGATATTGTATTCTGCTGCCCAAGTTAAGCCACCCAGATTGTGTGTATAGTTCACGAGTGAGTCATCCGGTTTGCATCAAGTACAAGCTAACAGGCCTTGTTAAGAGTGGTCTTGATCCACTTGAGAGCCATGGGAGTTGCAGCTCCGTATACCCTTAGGCTGTAATCGATGATTGGGAGCACAGAGCTAGTGACCACAATTTTTGGAGCTTCTTTGGTCAAGCAGTGTTTGTTTCTGTAGAGCAGGCCTAATTTGGCGTTCGCTACCTTGGCTACCAGAACAATGTGCTGAGTATACGACAGAGTGCTGTCTAATGTAACTCCAAGATATTTTAAACTGTGTACTATTTCAAGGGGGGAATTAAGATTGTTGGGGATTTGTAATCGGAAGGACTTGTGTCTACTATGTGCAGAAGCAAATATCATGATTTTCATCTTTTTGTAATTTAATAGTAATTTGGAATTGAGAAACCACTGTTCTGCTGCGGAGAAATTATCCTGCATTTGACTTTCAAGCTCAGTAGGGCTGGAGTGGCTTGAATAAAGCACCACATTATTCGCATACAATAACACATTGTCTATTACTACCAGAGGGAGGGTGTTGAGGAACAAACTAAAGAGGAGGGGCCAAGAATGGAGCCTTGGAGTACCCCTGTCGTCACAGGCTGGCTATCAGAGAGGACACTTTGTATTTTCACTTTTTGCTCTCTCCCTGAGAGGTAGCTCCTAAACCAAGCAACCGACTCAGTAGAGAGAGACCTGTGTGGGTTAGTTGGTTCAGAAGCAGTTCATGGTTAACGGTGTCGAAGGCCTTAATGAGGTCAATATAAGTTGCCCCCACCAATAGCCCTCGATCTAAAGCATTGTGGATGTATCCGGTAAATTCAGCTAGGGCGGTTGTGGTGCTATGCTGCTTCCAGAAGCCATGTGGTTGTTGACACTGCAGCTGGTATTTGTCTGCATAGTCCGTCAATTGATCGGAGACTATGTGTTCAAGCACTTTAGAGAGAGAGAGGGAAGAATTGAAATTGGCCTATATTTTGAGTGGTTGGTTCTGTCACCATTTTTATGGACAAGTGTGACCACCGCAGCTTTCCAAAGTCGAGGAAATTTACTTGAGGTTAGGGATAAGTTTATAATTTTGGTAAGAGCGACAAGGATAATATCAAGAGCAAGCTCAACGAGTTTGAGGTCGAGCGAATTGCTGCTGGCCCTGGACTTGCCTAGTGCTTTAGAGAGGTACTCTTTGGCCTTCGCTGGGGAGACAACTTTTAGGTAGAAGGGGGGAGGAGAGTTAGAATGAGATCCGGGCCTGTACGTAGGATTGTTGTTATTTGAGGGTTGTAGGAAGTTGGGAGGTAGGACTCCATTGAGGTCGGTGAATGCCTTATTAAATGCATCGGCCATAATTTTGGGGTCCAGGGCTGGGATACCCTTTACATTTAGAATGGAAGGTGGTGTCTTATTTGGTTTACCTGTCAGCATTTAAATGCATTCAGAGGACCTACAGCAGTTACCCCAGGAGTTTGATCATTCAGATCTGAAATGTTGGCTTTTGGCCTTCCAAATTGCCCCAGTGCAATTGTTTCTCGCTGCTTTATAACTCTGCAGATCAGCAGAGGAGCCAGTACATTTAGCTTTTATCCAGAGTTCATCTCTGCATCTCATCATCTGTAAGAGCTGAGGGGAGATACAGGAGTTACTGGAGTCCTGGATCTTATGTTTAGTAAGGGGGATATATATCACAGGACTTATTAAATTTGGTATGAGGTATGAGACAAGTTGGTCAGATATAATTCTCTCGAGTGCTTTGGACAGTGGGGAGAGAATAGATATAGGCCTGTAGTTTGCAACTAATGTACAGTCTCCACTTTTATGGACGGGGTGATCAGGGCACTTTTTCATTCTTTGGAGAACTGTAAGAATCTGAGGGAGAGGTTAAAAAGTTTAGTCAGGGTGATGGAGAGCTCATCCAGGACCAGGGCTACTAGTTTCATGTCAAGTGAGTCACTTCCCATCCTTGTTTTTCCCCAGTACTCCCTTAACATAGCGGACTGTCTCCTTTACAAAGACAGATTTTAAAGGGAATTGTGGCCTGCTTTGGTCTTTTTGGGAGTCGTCATGGGATATAGTGGTGGCATTGGGTTTGTCTTCAGGGGGGAGGACGGCGCTAAGGTCTGTGAAGGCTTTACTGAATTAATTTTATATCTCAATAGGGTCGAGTGTGATGCTTTCATTTGAGTTGAGCATTGTTGGTGACGTTTTATCACCCCTACCCAGAAGATCCTTTAGCAATTCCCAGAACGCCTACCCCTTTCCCAAGCAGCTACTCTGCTGCTCTTTACAAAAGTTAGCCTTAGCCTGTCTGATATTCTTAGTACACCTATTCCTAGCTGCCCTGTATTCCTGCCAGTGTGCCTGCATGACAGATTTATTGGCTTTGTGCCATAGGTTGTCCCTGTCCTGCATTTGAGCAAGCAATTAGGGTGTAACCCATGTGGCAGGGTCCCCTCAGACGACCCACTTCTTGAAAGGGGCAAATTTATCTGCAACGGCATTAAACACAGTTATGAAGTGGTCGAGGACTGCATCAATGTTGGTGGTGGAATCTAGCTGGCTTCAGTTTAGTTGGGCTAAGTAGGCTTTGAATGCATTCAGTGCCCCTTTGCGAAGTACCCAGTTGTAGGTTGTTTTGGGAACTGGCTAGGTTAGTTTGGTGAACCAACTACACAAAATTGGTGAGTGGTCACTCAGAATATCAGGCATCACAGTAACCTCCTTCAACCTTTCTGGGTGGGTAGTGAATGTTGCAAACCCTCTCAGCAGGTCAGGCCATCTACTCCCAAAGTGCCAACCCCTGAGCACAGTCTTGTGAACAGTGTAACAGACAAGGTAACCCTCTTGTCTGTTTTCGTGAGTTTGGATCAACTTCTGGTCTCAAGTTCTGGAAGGATTCAAACTGTGAACCTCTTGCTAGCGTACCCAATGCACAGGCTCAGATATTTCTGTCTTTGGGGGGGCCAGATATCGTTGCCTACGGGCACCTAACCAGGTATACAGAGATGAACCCTTAAAAACTTTGATAAAGACCTCAGATTTAAAATGCTTCTCTTTCCAGTTTGGTATCACCATTCAAGCTTACGTTTAGTAGCTGCAATAACCATATACTTTTCTTACAATTAAAAAGAAGTCAAAGGCAGACCAATTGAGTTCTAAAAAGAATTTTACTAAAATAGTTAAAAATATATAAAACGCAAAATACAGAACTCTTATACCACAAAACATGCAAAATCATTTAAAAGAACAAGGTTTAAACAGTGCAAATTCCTACTTACAGTACTTAGATTTGAAATATTTCTAAATATCTGTTTACAAGTGCTCCAAAGATCTTTCTTCAGTCAGAGTCTCGGTAAAAAGTGTGTGTAAGTAAAATAGAGTATTCCTCAAACAACTGTATGGGACAACCCATTTTTGTGTGAGGTCAGCTAGCTCCTCCTCTGTCAAATTAAATATAAAAAAATATATAGCTTATACAAAAGTATTACATTCTGCAACTTCAGCATACTTCATGTCCATCAAATGACACTTCTTTTGATCTCATAATAAGCTTCCTCCTTCCAGGACATGACAGCATCTTTATGATTTTCACACCTCTACATAACCTGGGTTTTCCTTCCAACGTCATAAAATGGATATGTTCTAGCAACTATGGTTATAATTAACTCAGACAGACAGGATTCTTAATTAAGGCCTTACATGTGACACATGGTCTCTAAAAACTGAGTGTGTGTGTGAACTCACATGCTGTCAGCATTTTTCTTATGGCTTTCATCTTTTAGCTAAAATCTAGGGGGGGATGAGTGAGGTCATTCTAAAAGCACCAGATTTTTCAGCAGAGACAGTCAGTAAACACAGGTTACTCACCTGTAACAGGAGTTCTAGGAATGGTATATGTTGTTCATCCACACTTATTGGCAGGTATCCTTGCCGCTTTAAATCTTGCCGGAAGGTCTTCAAGCTGGCTCCTCCCACCCACCCGGGTGGTATAACTCTCGGCTCCGCCCCATGACGCCAGATCTGGCCCGCTGGAAGCTCAGGTTGTGCGTCGAAGCCGGGGAGGTCGGGTGGGTCGTGTGGATGAACAACATACACCATTCCTAGAACTCCTGTTACAGGTGAGTAACCTGTATTTCTAGGGACATGGATATGTTGTTCATCCACACTTATTGGCAGACTCCTAGCAGTTCTCCGGGAGGAGGGAGGCAAGACGCACACCCCAATACTACTTGGGAAAGAGAGACTGGAGAACCGAGGCCCCAAAACCAGCATCCCGGCGTGACTCAAGGTCGATGTGGTAATGGGTAATGAAGGTGTTTGCTGACTTCCAGGTAGCAGCCCTGCAGATTTCCTGGATAGGGACGTCCCTGGAAGCAGCCACCGATGCAGCAGTATGGCGGGTAGAATGAGCTCTTATCCCTCTGGGAGGCTCCATGCCCGTCAACTTATAGCAGAGATCTATGCAGGAGGTGACCCACCTGCTTATCGTCCGCTTGGCTGCAGGTCTGCCAGATGCGGCTTCAGCGTAGGTGACAAACAGCTGGCGAACCTCTCCCCGAATTTCAGCCGTGCGCTCTTTGTAATAGGCGAGCGCCCTTCTAGGGTCCAAAGTATGGAGCCTATATTCGGCCTCCGAGGTGTGATTGGGGTAGAACACCGGCAGAGTCAACACCTGGTTAAGGTGAAACTCCGACACCACCTTCGGAAGGAATTTCGGTTGGGGGCGCAGGACAACCTTGTCCCTGTGGAAGACCAGATAAGGAGACTCGATGGAAAGCGCCTGGAGCTCTCCCATCCTGACGTGATAGCCACCAAGAAGGCGGTCTTCCACGACAGGTGAGAGAGAGCACACCTGTGCATAGGTTCGAATGGCTTGCCCATGAGCTTTGCCAGTACCAGCAGTAGATCCCACGGAGGTGGAGGTTCCCGCACTGGAGGGGAAATGTGATCAAGGCCTTTGAAAAAGCGCCAGACCACCTTCTCCTGCGCCACCGACTGCTTCCCGGCCCGCGCCCGGTAAGCAGAGATGGCTGCCAGGTGCACCCTTAGGGTCGTCGACCTAAGCCCTTGATTAGAAAGGGACCATAAATAGTCCAAGATGCTTGCCAAGGAACAGGAGGAAGGGTCCAAGCCCTTGCCCTGACACCAAATGGAAAACCTTTTCCATTTGAAGGCATAGCATTTTCTGGTCGACTCCTTACGGGACGCCTCAACTACATTGAGGACCTCGTCGGAAAGACCCAAGGCCTGGAACTCTAGCCGCTCAGGAACCAGGCCGTCAGGTGCAGGGATTGAAGGTCCGGATGGAACACCTTCCCCTGATTGACTGAGAGCAGGTCCGGGCGAGCTGGAAGCTGCCGCGGAGTCCTGGATCTGAGACTGAGGAGATCTGGGTACCAGAACTGGCGAGGCCAGTCTGGGGCTATCAGAATCACCTGCGCCTTGTCCCTCCTCGCCTTGAGAAGCACCTTGTGGATCAAGGGAAATGGGGGAAAGGCATAGAAGAGGCCCGGGGTCCACTGCCTCGAGAAGGCATCCCCCTGCAGCGAGCCCTGCTGAGGGGGGCGGGCATGGAACAGTCTCAGCTTCGCGTTCTCCCTGGAGGCAAACAGGTCCACCTGAGGTGTGCCCCAATGGGAGAACAGATGCTGCACTACCTCCGGCAGGAGAGAACACTCGTGGGATGCAGCCCCTATCCGGCTCAGGGCATCGGCCAGGGTGTTGGAGGCTCCTGCCACATGAATGGCTAGGAGATCCGCCTCCAGGCTGCTCACGAGTGATCAAATGCGGAGAGCTTCCTTGCATAGAAGCATGGAGCGTGTCCCGCCTTGGCGGTTTAGATAGTACATGGTCGTGGTGTTGTCCGTCTGGACTCGGACCACTTGACCCCGGAGGAACGGAGCAAAGGCGGTGAGAGCTAGGCGGACCGCTCGGAGCTCCAGCAGGTTGATGTGGCATCGGGACTCCCGCGGGGACCAGAGGCCATGGGCCCGGTGTTCCCCCAGATGGGCACCCCAACCCATCAGAGAGGCATCGGTCGATAGAGAGACCGTCGGCTCGGGGCGGACGAACGGGATGCCCTCCTGCAAATGACCTAGAATGATCCACCACTGGAGAGCGTTCCACATCCCCTGTGTCACTGACACAAGCTGGTCCAAAGGATCGCAGCGTTGTGACCACTGGCTAGCCAGTCCCCACTGAAGGGGACGCATGTTCCAGCGGGCCCAACGGACCACACTGGTGCAGGCCGCCATGAGACCCAGGAGGCAGGGAAGTCCCGGGCAGGGCGCAATTGCCCAACCAGAAATGATTGGGCAAAGGAGGAAAGAACCTCGGCCCTGTCCGCCGGGAGCCGCGCTCTGGCTCGAAGAGAGTCGAGCTGCGCCCCGATGAACAGAATCACCTGCTTTGGCTCGAGTTCCGACTTGGCCTCGTTGATAAGGAGGCCTAGTTGAGAGCAGACCTGGAGGGCCAGATCTCTGGACCACTCCACCTCCTGTCTGGAAGGAGCTATCAGCCAGTCGTCCAGGTAAGGGTACACCCGGACCCCTCGGCGCCGCAGGAATGCTGTCACCACTGCCATGCATTTGGTGAAGACCCTGGGAGCGGGAGACAAGCCGAAGGGCATGGCTTGGAACTCGAAAAGGGATCCTTCCGCTCGGAAGCGAAGGAATCTCTGGTGAGACGGACGGATAGGGACGTGAAAAAACGCGTCCTGCAAATCCAGAGAGCAGAACCACACGCCGCGTTCCAAGGATGGTATTATCTGAGCCAGAGTGACCATCCTGAAGGTTCGAGACCTTAGGAACTTGTTTAGGTCGTGTAGGTCGAGAATGGGGCGCCAGCCCCCCGTCCGTTCGGAACCAGGAAGTACCTGGACACAAACCCTGGGTCTGAAGGAGGGTCCTCCACCTCTCTTATCACCTCCTTCTAGAGGAGGAGAGCGATGTCGGCTCGACGAGCCGCCAGCGAGGCTGGGGACCCCGAAGCCCCCCGAGGGGCGACGGCTCTGAAGGGCGGTGCCTGCTCAAATTCTAGAGGCAGGCCTCTTCCCACCACCTCCAGTGCCGGAGCCGTCCCCACACGGGGGGACCCAGGGGTGAGTGACGAGGATGGGGCGAGCACCTCAGCCCGTCACTGGGCAGGCTTGGAGGAGGGACCAGCCGAGGGACCTCCTGGGCCTTTTCCTCCCTGCCTCCTGTTAGAGGAAGCCGGCAGCTTGGGTTTGGGATGCCAAGGCCGAGCCTGCTGGCCCTGACGTTGCTGGGCTGGGCGCGCCTGGGGCGCAGAAGGACGAAAGGGCTTAGGCTGTGGTTTGCGGCCTTTGTCCTTCTGAGCGGAAGAGACCGAGTCCAAGGTAGCATTGGACTTCTCGATCCTCTGCAGGTGACCTTCCACCCCAGGGCCGAAGAGGTCAGTCCCCAAAGGGAACATCCGCCAACTTGCTGGGTATCCAGTAAAGGTGGATATCCTCAGCCAAGCCACGCCGACGCATAGCCACTCGACGTCGCACCGACCTGGCACATGAGTCCCAATATCCAAAGCAGTCTGGAGCTGCTGTTTGGCCACTGCCCTGCCCTGGTCCCGCACCTGCTTGACCGTAGTCTGCAGATCCAGGGAGATGAGGAATGACCTCATCCAGGAGCCCAACAGGGCATGAGAAAAATTGCCATGAGGACGGCCGAACTGGCCTGACAAGGCCGAGAGAGACGCAGCATAGACTTTTCGCCCGATATAGTCCAATTTTTGGATTCTTTGTCGGGAGGTTTGTCCACATCCCTGGTGTTGCGCGCGCTGCCGAAAACGCTATCGGTAACCAACCCTCAGCAGAGGGGTGCTCAAAACCGGACAGGGAACCGTAGGGACCAGATACTCCTAGCCATCCTGGCCAAGGCGCAGGACAGGAAGCAGGCGCTGCCAAAGCTCTGGGCCGGACCGACATGGCCTCGGCCACGGAAAGGCCTCCGTTGGAGAATCCCTCGGTCCAGGATCTCCGTGAGGGGATATCTGCCCGCTTGGAACGGGTTCGACTTCATCCCGTGGACTCGAGATGAGCCAAGCAGTCTAGAAGGACGACGGGCTATCGCCCATTGACTGACCTCCTGAGGACCCAAGTCCAGTCGCTTGGAGAAAAAGGAGACTATCCTCGGACTCAGACGAGTCCTCAAGAGCTGCCTATGGCCTGAGCCACCCTCTACCCGCCGAGGTCGGCTCGGGAGTGAGGGTAACCGACAGCCGATGGGGTAGACCCTTAGCCGACCGAGAATCCCTGGTCGGAGCCCCAACAGTGGCTGTGGAGGCGGAGGTTCCACCGAATCGGTGGAGCAGCTGGTTTTGGCCGAACAACCGCCTGGGTACAGGCCCTCGGTAAGTCGAGGGTTGTGTCGGCCGCTCGGTGACAGCCACTTGATGGCCGGGAAGGCGCAGCGTCGGCTTACTCCCGTCAGGAGGAGCTGTTGCCACATGAGGTCTCGCACTGCCGACGGCGCTTACGCCGAAGCCCTCGTCCGAGGAGGAGGATGAGGACGAGCGCGACGCTGCCACCGTGGTGCCGAGACCGAGACCGCCTATGACGGCGGGATCGGCTGGACCGCGAAGAAGTCCGAGACCGAGAGCCTCGGCTCTTCCGAGGTCGGCGCGGGGAAGTGTCGGCAGGAACCGGCACTCCCTTCGGCTCGGAGGGTTCATCGAGGGCTCCGGAACCGGAGGCACAGGCAAGCCCACGGGATCCTCAATTCCCCCCGGGGGAACCGGGGAGAGAGGAATCTCGGCTTCTATAGGCGACAGCCCATCCAACGGGTCGAGAAAAATCTCGACTTCATCGGCAGGAGTCTCAGTCAACTGACCTGACGGAGGCACCGTGGAGGCCAGTGGCCGGGCCGAGCGATCGATCAAGTCGACGGCTCACACACCGGGAGAGGGACCTTTCCCGCTCCCAAGAGCGTCGACGGAGGGATTTACCCTTGTCCCTCTTTTTGGACCGAGAAAAAGGTCCAGCAGACGTTGGCCCTTCTCCCTTAGTGGAGAGGGACAGACAAAGCTCCTTAAATGAAGCTGTGTAGGAAGAACCCAGAGAGAGCGGGATAAATGCCGCGGCCGAGGAAGATACGGCCCGCGCCGCCTCCTCTTCGAGGGCGATCATCTGCTCGAGCTGATCCACTGAGCCCGCCGCCGGACACCGCCGACCGGGCCTCCTTAGACTTCACCGAGGGAACGCCGGACGGCCCAGTTGCAATCGGGCAGCACGGCCTCGGGGACGAGGCCGAAGGAAGAGCACAGGTCGCAGTCCCGCGGGTCGTGCTCAAGGCCCTAAACAGTAGACACACGTGGAGTGTGGATCCGTCCAGACATCTTTCTGATCTGCAGGGCATCTCCGAAACCGGGAGTCGATTTGTCCATCGAGCCACGAGGGATCAAGACCAAGTCTTTTAGCAAAGAAAACTTCAAATTGCAAACGGAATAAACAGGAACCAGTCGAACGCAGAGCGTTAAGGAGGGAACCTGAGCTTCCAAGCGGTAAGGAAGATCTGGCGTCATGGGCCGGAGCCGAGAGTTATACCACCTGGGTGGGTGGGAGGAGCCAGCTTGAAGACCTTCCGGCAAGATTTAAAGCGGCAAGGATACCTGCCAATAAGTGTGGATGAACAACATATCCATGTCCCTAGAATACATTTTATATTAAAAAAAAAATGATACAGCACTCAGAGCTGGCTGTCTATGTCACACTCCTCCCCACCTAGACTGAATTTGGGGGATCTATACCGTACATGGGATGAGCTTCCCAAACCAGTTCACTCCTCATAGACCCTAGACAGACGATCTGAGTTCGGGTTCTTCACTCCAGCCCTATGAACAATTTTTAGATCATACCCTTATAAAGTCCATCTTAGTAGTCTGCCATTGTTCTTTCCCATCTGCGTCAGCCAAACCAGGGGGTTGTGGTCAGTCTGCACCACAAAGTGCTGCCCATACAAGTATAGCTCTAATTTCTTTAGGGTCCACACTATGGCAAGACACTCCTTTTCCACTGTGGAGTACGCTTGCTCCCTGGGAAGCAGCTTCCTGCTCAGGTACACTACTGGGTGATCTGTGCCTTGGCTGGACATCTGGCTCAGTACTGCCCCAATACCCACGCCTGAGGCATCTGTCTGAACTACAAAGGTTCTGCTATAGTGAGGACTTGTCAAAACAGGAGCACTGCACAGTGCTTCCTTCAGTCTGGGCCCCAGGTAATTTTCTTTGGCATCTTTTTATTTTGTCAGGTCAGATGGGGAGCAGCCAGGGCACTGTAATTGGGTACAAATTTCCTGTAGTACCCTGCTGTCCCTAGAAAGCTCCTGACCGGTTTCTGGTCTGGGCCATGCCTGGATCACCTCTATCTTTATTTGGTTAGGATGGAGCTGTCCACGGCCTACCAAGTGCCTGAGGTATGCCACTTCTCCCATGGCCACCTGGCACTTCTTGGCTTTGACAGTGAGCCCGGCCCTCTGTATCCTGCCCAGCACTTCCTTAAGGTGGGATAAGTGTTCCTCCCAGCTGGTACTAAAGATGGCAATGTCATCCAGGTACGCCACGGCATACTCCTTAGCACCATTTGACACCTGGCTCACCAACCTTTGGAAAGTGGTCGGGGCATTCTTCATTCTGAAAGGCATTACTTTAAACTCAAATAAGCCTACTGGAGTGATGAAGGCCAACCTCTCCCTAGCTCTGTCTGTCAATTCTACCTGACAATACCCCTTAGTCAGGTCAATAGTCGTAAGGTAGGTCGCCCCCTCCCAACTTGTCCAGAAGTTCGTCCGTCCGGGGCATCGGGTGTGCATCGGACTTTGTGACTGCATTCAGTCCACGATAGTCCACACAGAAACGAGTTGAGCCATCTGGCTTGGGCACAAAGACTACGGGTGAGGCTCAGGGGCTGTGGGATCTCTGGATTACCCCTAAATCCAGCATCTCCTCCACTTCCCTCTTAATGTCCTTTTGGACAGCCTCTGACACCCGAGATGCTGTTCACTGTATGGGCGTCTGTGTCCCTGTCTCCACATTGTGTGTTGCTGAGGAGGTTAGTCCAGGCTTGGCGCTAAACAAGGGGGAAAAGTCTGCTAAAACCTCCCTTACTTTCTGGACCTGGTCCAGGGCCAGCTGGGGAGACAATTTTACTGCCTCCACAGAGAACTCCTGCTTGCTTTCCTCCAGCAAGTCCAGAAGAGGGTCTCCTTCGTCCGTCCCTTCCCCATGACAGCACACTGCAAACACCATGTCAGCCCTATTTGCATATGGCTTCATCATGTCGACATGGTATATCCTTTCAGTCTGTCTTCTGTCAGGTAACTCCACAATGTAGTTCATGTCAGTTACCTTCCTAACCACTCTGTACGGTCCTGACCACTCAGCTTGCGCCTTGCCTTTCTGGACCGGAAAAAGGACCATGACTTCCTGACCCACCATGTATGAGTGAGCTCTGGCTCTGCGGTCGTACCACACCTTTTGTTTCTGTTGGGCAGCTGCCAGGTTGCTCTGGGCTGTCCCCATAAGCTCCTTCAGCCTTTCCCTAAACCTAAGGACATAATCCACAATGGGAGTTCCCTGGGTGGCGTGCTTGCCTTCCCAGTCCTCCTGGATCAAGTCTAGGGGCCCACGTACCCGTGTCCATATAAGAGTTCAAAGGGGGAAAATCCTGTCGACTCTTGGGGCACCTCCCTGTATGCAAACAACAGGTGGGGAAGGTATTTCTCCCAGTCCCTCCCATGCAGTTTAGCAAACGCCCGGAGCATTGACTTTAGGGTACCATTGAATCATTCCATAAGTCCATTGGCTTGTGGGTGATACGGTGTTGTGCATCTCTGCACCACCCCACACTTCTCCTATAAACATTTCTTCAGGTCCGACATGAAGGAACCCCCTCGACTGGTGATTACCTCCTGATGAAACCCAACACTGGAGAAAATCCCAAGCAAGGCATCTACCACTTTGTCCGTCCTCAGTGAGGATAGGGCGATGCCTCTGGGTACCGGGTGGCATAATCCACCACAGTCAGGATGAATCTCTTCCCTGAGGAACTGTGGGTATTTAAAGGCCGCACAATATCTATTCCCACCTTCTGGAATGGCTGCTCCACTATGGGCAATGGAATCAGGGCTGCTTGGGTTTTCTTGCCCGCTTTCCCTATTTCTTGGCACCAGTGACAAAACCTGCAATATTCCTTCACCTGCTGGGTGAAGTTAGGCCAGTAGAAATTCTGGGCCAACTGCTGCATCGTGCGCACGATTCCCAGATGACCAGACAAAGGAATATCATGTGCAATCCTGAGCAACTGCTCACGATACCCCGGGGAATGACAAGCTGCCTGCCTAGCATCCCTCCCTCTGTCTGTACTGCCTGAGTATACATAAGTCCACTTTCCCAATAAATCTATGTTGACCGTCACTTCCCTGTGCTCCATCAGAGTCTGCCCAAGCCCTCAGCTTCTCTAAACTAGGGTCACCCCTCTGAGCAGCTGCAAACCCCTCACACATTCCCAAGGCACGGAACAGGTCCCCTTCAGTCGCTAAACTAGGGTCCCTAGCACTAGCGTCAGGGCACTCAGGATCACTGTCAATCCCAACCCTCTGGCAATGGATCACTTCTCCCTCTTTGGAGTAACCTTCCGTAGCTGTGTCATTACTTGCTACCGGGGAAATTTCTACCTCCTTTTTATCAGTCTCCATATCTGGAGACACAGGCTGGGGAGCCAGCATCTCAGTGGTGTCCACAATGACTTCTGTGGGGTTCAGGGAACTACAGTTTTCCCTTGCCACTTGGCTATGGGTAACTGCACATACCATCCCCTGTTGGAGATTGTTACCCAGGATCACATGCACTGCTAATGTTTTGGCTACAGTCGCCTGTTGCACAGTTCCCCCTGTTTCACCGCAGTCTAAGTGAACACTAGCGAGGGGCAATGTTTTCTCTTCACCAGTGAACCCTTGGACAGTAACGTATTTATTGGGTATAAGCTGACCAGGTTTTACTAGATCCCCTTTCACCAATGTCAGGGATGCTCCTGTGTCCCTTAACCCCTGCGTCTGTACCCCATTCACCATGACTGGGTGCATGTGTTCCCTCATGTTCACTGGCATGCTTCCAGGGACACACACACAACCCACTTCTTTTCTAGCACCCTGTTGTGTATTATGGCTCACCTTTTTGGGACACTATCTGGCAGTATGCCCAGTTTCTTTACACAACCAAACAGTCATTTCTTACTTCAGAGAAATCTTTTCTTTGAAACCTGGGGCTAACTGGTTTCAGTGGAGGCAGTGAGGGTTTTAGCTGCCCTGAAGGCGCGCTTTTCTCTTTCTGCACTGCCACACTCACCCCATTCACTCTCAGAGCAGGTCTTCTCTTGGCATTGCGGTCCGAGAGTTCAGCAGTCTCTTGCACTGATTTTGGATCTCGGTCCTCTAGCCAGGTTTTTAGCTCGGCTGGGCAAGCCCAATAAAACTGCTCTAATAAAATCACATTTTCTTTTTTTTGTAATTTATACTGTATTGTTTTACATAGAAAAACAATAGTATACAAGTATCTCATGTAAGAGATCACAGATTTGCACAATAATACATCCAACGTACACAGGAGAGTTGGTCTATACATTCTGATTTACAGATGTGGGGGTATATCTTATAAAATTAAATGTCCAAGAAAAAGAATAAGTCCAGGATATGCTGCACCCCACAAGACTTTGGGTGACCTCACATTAAAAATGAAAATCCAAGCAAATTAAAGACTCAGCCACTAGTGCTGATGTGGTCCCCTTCCCAAACATATAACTCAATATACTGTATATTTACTGTGCATATTAGAAATACCCACCAGACCCAGAGATCCAACTTTGCTAAACTTTTTACATTAAGCTGATATAGATTTAAACTGGTATATTAACTACATCATTTTACCAAAAAATAACCCCAGTGCAACACGTGGCAAGAGGTTTAACAGTTCAACATGCTCCAACTTAGTTTCCTTTCTAATAGAAACTGCATCACAAGACTGTTTAGATTTACACAGCATTCACTAGTACAGCGATTATTTAAATTTTTAAACAAGCATGTTAAACCTGAGATTAACACTCTGATACAGAGAAAGAAAGGTCCATTAACATGGCACTTCAGGTCTCTTCCTCTTCTTCTTCGGATTTGGGTAATTCTGGAGCTGCAGCGTGGCCAAATTCCATTGATATGGCCTCCGTCTTTTTCCCCTGCTTCAATCAGGTCAGTATACTGAAATGTCTTTCCCCCATAGAACACTCTGAGGCGAGCAGGCACGAGTAAGGAGTAGGCCACCCCTAGACTTCAGAGTCTAGCCCAGACACCATCAAATTTCTTACACCACATCCTCATGGCAAACAAGAAAAAATTACTCACCTTAGTAATGTTGTTTCTTCTAATGGAGTCTTGCTATATTATGACAATTGCAGTTTGTCCCACCATTAGAACTGCTCCGGAGGTGAAAGAGTTAACTCCCATTCTAAGAATGGAACTTGGAGTGCGAGCTCGGTTAGAAAAGCTCTGTCTGGGTTATTTCAAACCCAAACTGTCAGATCTTTACGAGCAAAACTCACTAAGGTCTGTGTGGAAGCTGTAACCTACACTAGCCAACTGCCTACCTGACTATTACACATATTCCTGGTCCCAACACAAAGACTCAAGTCAGGGGACCAGAAGTAATATAATATAAGCAATAATATAAGATAAAATAAAACACCACACCCCAAAAGGGTGGAAAACATAAATGGGCATAACTAGCCACACAAGGCTGCCCACCCCATACCCAAGTAGAAGTTCTGAGTGGGCAGGCTGGGGGGGTCATAATATGCAAGACTCCATTAGAAGAAACAACATTACTAAGGTGAGTAATTTTTTCTTCAAACAACATGAAGTCTTGCTATATTATGACAATTGCAGACTACACAGCAGTACCTCCATGGAGGAGGGACAGAACCTACTTAGGGAATAGGCTATGAAGCACAGCTGTGCCAAACCGAGCATCTCTCCTGGCCTGGACATCCAGGGAGTAATGCTTGGTGAAAGTGTGTACCGTTTTCCAGGTAGCTGCTTGACATATCTCTAAGATAGGGATGTCTCTGGCAGCAGCTAGAGACGCGGCTGTACCTCTGGTAGAATGAGCCCTCAGGCCAGAGGGGGGAACTTTCCCCAGTTTCTGATAACAAAATTGGATAAAAGAGACAATCCACCTGGCAACTGATCTCTTAGTAGCAGGTCTCCCTTTTCCGACCTCACCATAAGTGAGAAAAAGTTGGAGGGATTCGAACCTGTGACCCTTGGTACGTTCTATATAGTAACTTAAGGCCCTCTTAACATCTAAACTGTGCAATCTCCTCTTGCCAGAGGAGGAATGTTCAGTGAAAAACACTGGAAGGAGATAGATTGATTAAGATGGAAATCTGAAACCACCTTAGGCAAAAACTTCCTGTTAGTCCTGAGGACTACCTTATCCCTGTGGAAAGAAATAAAGTCAGTTTCTACTG
Source organism: Neoceratodus forsteri (assembly GCA_016271365.2). NCBI lineage: Eukaryota > Metazoa > Chordata > Ceratodontiformes > Ceratodontidae > Neoceratodus > Neoceratodus forsteri. The sequence continues at coordinate 596,226,248 of JADMNL010000022.1, read as the reverse complement.
ACAAGGCTTGCAACTCACTTATGTGCCTGGCAGAAGTGATAGCCACTAGGAAAACAGTTTTCCAAGTTAAGTACTTAAGCTCTGCAGAAGACAGAGGTTCAAAAGGGGGTTGCATTAACTGGGCAATGCAAACATTAAGGTCCCAGGCAGGGGCCGGATCCCTAAAAGGTGGATTAGTATGAAGTAATCCTTTAAAAAACTTGGAAAATACAGGGTGAGCGGAAAGAGAGGAGGGCTTTCCTGCTGACACAAAAGCAGAGACAGCTGCCAAATGTACTTTCAGGGTAGCTGGTCTCAGGCCCAAAGAATTAAGATGGACCATATAGTCCAAAACAATGGGCAAATCAGCAGATTCCGGGGAAATATGTTTCCCAGAACACCAAATGGAAAACCTTTTCCACTTAGAATTATAAGTAGCCTAGTGGAAGCTTCCTAGAAGCCTTTAGGATTTCAAGAACACCCTGAGAAAGGTGTAGGTCAGCAAATTCTAACTCCTCAAGAGCCAGGCCTTGAGGTTGAGGGATTTGAGGTTCGGATACCAAACTCTCCCCTGGGCACAGGTTAACAGGTTGTGATTCCTGGGAGACACAGGGAAGATGGACTGCTAGGGACAGAAGGAGTGGGTACCAGGGCTGCCTGGCCCAATCTGGGGCAATCAGAATCACCCTGCAAGGCTGGGATCTGATTTTGACTAGCACCTTGAATAGGAGGAGAGGGAGGAAAGGCATAAAACTTCCTTCCCAATCTAGGAGAAAGGCATCCAGGGGACTGAGCCCAACACTGGGGGCCTGCAACAGAACAGTGGAAGTTGGTGATTGTCTGGGGCTGAAAAAGATCTATCTGAGGGTGCCCCATCTGGCAAAACTATCCCTAGTACTTGAGGATCCAGAGACCATTAGTGATGGCCCTGGGAAATCCTGCTGAGAGCATCTGCTGGGACATTGTCCTTTCCTGGAAGGTGAACTGCTATGAGGGAAGTGTTCAGGGAATAGGCCAGAGACCACAACTTCATTGCCTCGGTGCACAAGGCTGAAGACCAGTGCCCCCTGCTTGTTGATGTACCACATTGTTGTGGTGTTGTCTGTTCTGACTTGTACCACTTTGTTCTGAACAGGCGCAGAAAACACTTGAAGTGCTAAAAGACAGCTCTGAGTTCCAGCAAATTTATGTGGAGCAGAGATTCCTGGGGGACCATACTCCTGAGTGGAGAGGTCGCCATGTGGGCTCCCACCCCAGGAGGAAGCATCCGTAGTGAGGGTCAAGGAGTGAGACAGAGGAATGAAGGGGACCCCAGTCTTAAATTGCTCTGATCCTGCCACCACTGGAGGCCTGGATCAGGGTTCGGTCACTGGGACCAACTTGAAAGGGATCTCTTCTCTGAGACCAAAAGGCTCTCAAGTGAAACTGAATGTCCCTCATCTGAAATCTTGCTCCTTGCACTACAGCTGTGGACGCAGCCATGTGCCCCAGGAGCTGCAAAAAGTGTCTTGCTGATCGAGAGACCTGCAGAGTGAAGGAGGAGGCCAGAGCCATCAAGTTCCTTACCCTCTCTAAGGGTAGGAAGGCTCTGGCCTGCTGTGTGTCCAATTCTGCACCTATGAAGGTGAGCATCTGAACTGGTTCCAGAACTGACTTTGGAAGATTGAGCAAGAAGCCCAGGGAGGTGAGCAGCTGCTGGGTAACTTGCAGGTGAGATTTTACCTGTTCTGGGGACTGGCCTACAATGAGCCAGTCGTCCAGATAGGGAAAGACAGCAATCCTTCGCCTTCTTAAATGAGCAACTGCTACTGCCAGACATTTTGTGAATACCCTTGGGGCAGAGGTGAGGCCGAAGGGCATTGCTCTGAACTGGTAGTGACCTGAGGACAGTTCGAATCTGAGGTACTTTCGGTGGGAGCTTCTGATTAGGACGTGAAAATAGGCATCCTTGAGGTCCAGGGAGGCTACCCAGTCCCCTGGCCTTAGAGAGGGTAAAATCATTGCCAGAGTTACCATTCTGAACTTTGGTTTCAAAAGGTGTTTGTTCAGATATCTCAGGTCTAAAATGAGCCGCCATTCTCCTGTCTTTTTTGGGGTAAGGAAATATCTGGAGTACAGACCCTTGCCCTGGTGTAGGGAAGAAACCCTTTCTACAGCTCTGAGAGCCAGGAGGGTTGAGACTTCTGTTTCTAAAGTAAAGGTCTCTAAAGAGTTTGCAGGTGGGAAAGATCTGATTCTCATCTTTGGGAACTTTTTGAAGCTGAGAACCAGACCCTGACACTACTTCCAGGACCCACTTGTCTGAAGTTAGAGACACCCAGTTCTGAACGAAGTAAGCCAACCTGCCCCCTACAGGTAAAGGAGAATCGGCCCTGGGCACCCCATCAGGGTGTCTGTTTGGCAGGTGCTTTAGGCTGAGGGGTGGGAGCAGGCCTGCCCACACCCCGTCTGCCTCTCCCTCTGAAGAACCCCCTCTGAGCATAAGCAGAGGAGGCCTGGGTTTGGTAAAAAGGCCTGTGAAAAGGCCTACCTCTACCCCTGGGGGTCTGCCTCTGAGGAGTGACTTGCCGCTCCTTAGCCTGAACACTCTTATAGGTAGTCCTATATTCATCCATTTTCTTCATATAATTCTCTGTCTGCTCCCCAAACAGAGAATTTCCAACCTCAGGAAAATCCATAGCCTTAGTCTGGGTATCCTGTGACAAGCTAGTACACCTGAGCCAGGCCAGCCTCTGAAAAGCTACAGGCGTAGCCATGACTCTAGAGGATACATCATTAAAATCCACAGCAGCATGAAACTGCACCTTAGATGCCTCAATGCCATCAGCAGCCACCTGTTCCAGCTCATTAGCAAGCTGGCCAGAGGCCTGTTTGGCCAAAGCCATGACAGTGTCCCATCTAGATTTCTGATACCTTGCTACATAAGCCATGTAATTTGCTTGCCTGAGTCCCAAGGACGCTGCCATGTATTGTTTTTTAGCCATGGCATCAATCTTCCTGGAATCCTTGTCAGGAGGATGTGAAGCCAAGGGAATATTAGCTTTATCACAGGCTGCAGCCTGAACCACACTAACGTGACTGCATTGCTGTGAAAGGAATTCTGTATCAGGACCTGACAGAGTGTACCTCCTGTCCATCTTTTTGTCCACAGGAGGCACAGAATTAGGAGTTTTAAAATTTTTATTGTTTGTTTCCTAAATGATTTATGCAAGGGAATAGACAATCTCCTAGACTCTGGAATATCCATCATTTCTACAAAATCAGGTTCCTCTTGCTCATCCACAGCTTCCTCCAATGGGAGCTGGAGGGTTTCAGCAACTTTTTTGTAAAACATAAAGTGAGAGGGGGACTCAGAAAGCGAAGGGGGAGATTCAAAAGGTCTGTCTGGGGAGATGTCCGGTTCAATGGGCACACCCAGACCCTCCAAGTCACATTCATACTGTTCATAATCATCCTCCCCCTCCTCTGGTTCATAAAACTCTTCAACATCATATTCCTGAACCGGTGGAACCGACCTTTTACCAGACAGTGGCGGTTCGGACGGAACCAGAGAAGGTGACTGGACAATCTGAATAGCTCTTGCTATCTCTGCAGCAGTTGGAGAAGAATTTTGGGCTCCACACCTGCTGATTTTCTTATTTTCTTTACTGGAACTGGCCCTCCGAGCCAGCTTCGTTGCCGAGGAAGTCTCGCCCTGGTCAGAGGCACTCCCTCGATTCGGTTGGCACCGAACCGGCTATCCCATCGGGTCAGCGGACTTGTAGCCTCTCGTTCCCTGAGCCTGCCAACTCTCTTATCCAGGGTGGCTGCAGGAAATTTTACAAATCTGGCAGTCTGAATTGAGGTGGTCAAACCCAAGACAATATAACACATGTGGTGTGTGGGTCAGCCTTAGCGAACTTCCCCAGACATCACACAGTGTTGAAACCAGTGGGCCGGTTTTCTTTTGGATTTCTTAGACATAATGCCAGCCTAACCAAAACTTGCCCTTTTAAGCGGCAGTGCCAGGCAAGAACACCTTATCGGTTCCTAACACGTGCTCTGAGTCTTGGAAAAAGACGTAATGAAATCGGTTTTTTTTAGAACCGATAAGAACCGGGAACCGCACCCTAAAACCTTCAATTTCTAGTTTTAAAACAAGCTGATCGGTCCAAAACCGAACCGATAATATTTACAAGTTCCACATAGAAAATAAACTGAAATTACTTACGATACCACAGACAGAGCTTGAACCGATCGGTTTTGCGGTTAAAATAATAATATTCTCGGTTGATTTGAACCGAGAAAACACTGTTTAAACCGAGAAATGAACCGAGCAGTAGGAGAACTCTCCGGAGCGACTGTTCAGTGAGGCGGAGGAAAGAATCTGACAGTTTGGGTTTGAAATAACCCAGACAGAGCTTCTCTAACCGAGCTCGCGCTCCAAGTTCCATTCTTAGAATGGGAGTTAACTCTTTCACCTCCGGAGCAGTTCTAATGGTGGGACAAACTGCAATTGTCATAATATAGCAAGACTTCATGTTGTTTGAAAAGATCGGGGAACATGTGTATGGTAGTCCCTTGAAAATTAAGCTTCCCTGATTCTCTGGCTGCTGTTACGATCAGATCCTGGATCCCCGAGCTGGCAGTAATCGTTAGTACTGTTCTGGGTGCCTTGTCTCGATCCACAGCTGATCTAGGAGAGATCCAATAAGCTCGTAGTAAATGTTCCGTCCCAATCTCCAAACCAAGTTTCGACGCCTTCGGAAGCCATTCTTGGAGGAAGAACAGAAGGCTATCTCCTTCACAGTTCTCAGGTAGGCCTACAATCCTAATATTAGAAGCCCTCTGCGTATTCTCAAGGGCTTCTAGCCGACACCTCAGCTGTACGTTTTCCTGGACCAGCTTGGTTGTTACATTCAGTGCCTGGTTTGCCGTCGAGTGTGCAGAGGAGGCCGTTTTGTTAGCTTCCACAATTTTATTCTCTTGCTCTGTAAATCAAGTTAGAATGGACTCGATCTTATTATCAATAGCTTGCATCAAGCGTTGAAGTGCCGTCCATGGAGGAGCTGTTTCAATCCCAGGTTGAGAAGTTACCTTGTGTTGCTCCGGCTCAACAGGCCTCAACTTTGCAGCGCCAGCAGAACCCTTATTAGTACGTCCCATCTTAATAAAAATTAGATCGGAAGATTCAGCACCTTTTGTAGATTCAAGTACGGTCACTATTTAGAAAGAGTTCCCAGAATTACTTATTATTTTAAGTTGAATACTATGTAGGTATGGAGAGCAGATCTAAGGCACGTCTGGTCGGTACGTGTGTTCCACAGTGCCCCCCTAAAATCACATTTTCAATTTTGTCAACAGAGTTTGCCTCAATTCCTTCCCACCAACGTTTTAAAAACTGACATTGTTTCGTGGCTAGCTCCTTGTAGCTCATATCAGGGCTTCTCCTGAGCTTACAGAATTTAGCTCTGTATGATTCAGCAGTTAATTCAAACTTTTTTAACAGTGCAGCTTTTAGCTTGCCGTAATCATTGCTGTCCTCATTGTTCATTTGACCTTATGCATCCCAAGCTTTCCCGGTAAGTAGCGGGGATAGCTGGAAGCTCCAGGACTCTCTAGGAATTTTAGCCTGAATACAAACTTTTTCAAAAGAATTTAAAAAGGCATCCATGTCCTCCCCTTCTTTAAACTCAGCTATTAATTTGGAGTTCAATTTGTAACCCAGTCCTGCAGTCCTAGTTAAACCCAAGACACTTACCTGCTCTGGTGTCGCTGGTTGGTGTCGTATCTTCTCCAGTTCGTGTTGCATCTGGTGCTCCTTCTCCTCACGGTCTGCGTCTCGGCATTCTCGTTCCCTCTTCTCCTCGGCAGCTCGCTGGCACTCACGCTCCTCATGGTCTGCCTCCCTCTGCTGTCGCTCTGCCTCTAGCTGTTCCCTCTCTGCCTCTCTGCATTCTCACTCTGCCTTCTCTTCTGCAGCTCGCTGGCACTCACGCTCCTCACGGTATGCCTCCCTCTGTTCTCGCTCTGCCTCCAGTTCCATCCTGTGCAACTAAATTTGCAGTTTGAGTACCTCTGGATTCAGGATACTGGTGGCCATTCCATGCTGCTGTGGCCCTTCACTGACAGTGGCCCTGCTGTCCTTTTCAGTCGCGGTTGGTGACTCACTGCTCTGGGTATCTGTTACCATCAGGGCCTCTATGAGGTTCTGCTTTTTGGCTGTCACCTCGAACTGGACTCCCCTGTCCCCTCACAACTGCTTCAAGTAATCTACAGTGTGCCTGCTGTAGTCGGAAGCCATCTTCTTCTTCCCTGACTACGTCTACTCTGACTTGCACTTTAGAGAAAAAAATAAAATGGGTAGGAACTGGACTGTACGTCAAGTGATATATATAGTTCTGTTTCCTTTTTAAAATAAAACTCTGCCTTGTTCTCTTTCTTTGCAAGAGAGCTTACGATCTCAGCTGACACCGAACAATACAAGCTTGTGATACCAAAGTTATCCCACCGCTACCATCAAATCTGTCTCAAACCCACTCAGCAGGTCAGGCCCTCTACTCCCAAAGTGCCAATCTCTGAGCGCAGTCTTGTGAACAGCGTAACAGACAAGGTAACCCTCTTGTCTGTTTTTGTGAGTTCGGATCAACCTGTGGTCTCAAGTTCTGGAGGGATTCAAACTGTGAACCTCTTGCTAGCATACCCAATGCACAGGCTCAGATATTTTTGTCTTCGGGAGGCCAGATATCTTTGCCTACGGGCACCTAACCAGGTATACAGAGATGAACCCTTAAAAACTTTAATAAAGACCTCAGATTTAAAATGAAAATTAAGTACCTACCGTAATTCTTGATCTTCTCTTGTATCTTCACCATTCATTACTGCTTAGGGTTAAGCCGGAGGCGCCTCCCTTCTGGGAGTTTTTTTTCGAGTTGGCTCTAGCGGCGCCGTCCTCGAGAGCGCGCACTGCGTCATGCGCGAGGACGGCCGTTAAAACATGAGACTCCTCTCCATCTCAGTTCTGTTAGCGGAGAGGCAAAATAAAGTGTGAGAAAAAGAAAGCGAGGCAAGAGAGCCAAGGGATAGAAAATGGAAAGGAAATAAACTGAAAAAGGAATAAGCCGAAGGAGAATAGACAGAGGAGAGAATTTCTACCCTAGGGACGCAGGGCCTCCTTTCCGGGGCGGCTCTAGGGGAGGAACAGAGAGAGAGAGAGGGGAAGGAGAAAGAGAGGAATGCAGAAAAAGAAAGAAAGAGAGAGTGGCATGTTGAGAAGGAGAACAGTGCCCGTTGAGCAGTGTTGGTTGAGAGGCTTATAGGCTCGAAATTAATGAGGGAGCAAGAATCCCCATTGGTAGGACTGAGGAGAGGTTCCACCGAACCTGCTAAACAGACCAAGAGAGGCAGAGTCTCAGGACTCTCAACATGCCAAGTCTCTTCATCCCAGTTGAGGGCTCCTGGACTGACTGAGCAGAACCTGTTCTGGAAGAGCGCCCATCCAGGAAGAGGACTAAGTTCCTAGCACCTTGATAAGTGCTACCACAGAAGAGAATGGGGAAAAACTAAGCCTTCTCGAAGGCACTTTGTAAGAAAAATAGAGAGGGACTCAATCAGACTTGCCATGACAAGGCAGACAGAGGCTTGAAGCTGACAAGGTCAGCCAGCAGCTGTAAAGCTTTTTGAAAAACAATGCCTGCCAAGGGGATCCTAAGTTGAAGGTGCCCAGACAGGGCATGGCCACCAGGCTGTGGAACAACATGACCTGAGGAGGCAAGGAATTGCATCATAGGGCAGTCAGAAAGAGTTCCCTCAGAATTAAAGAATTTGTAACCGTACTCGTTCCTCTTTACCTTGAGGAAAAAAGGGGGTCCAGGGTTTTAAATAATTGATTAGCAGTTTTTTTTTTCTTTCTTTCTTGGGACTATACTAACTGTACAGACAGTATTTACACAGAGTCCCTAGAAGTGCTGCGCCTGCCAAACATCTCCCCAACGACTCAGCACTTTTATGAGCAAAAACGCCAATCGATCTTACAGTGAAGTAAATCCCTGGGATCCATTCACCCAGAATGGGAAAAACAGAAAAGTTTTTTTTTTTTTTTGGCATACAGGCCAAGGGAGTAAGAGGAACGAGGCGGGAGGGGGAGATGCCACAGAAGGAGGCCACTGAGGGGAAGGTGGGTGGGTATCAGTAATGAATGGTGAAGATACAAGAGAAGATCAAGAATTACGGTAGGTACGTAATTTTCATATCTTCCCTTGTCAATCTTCACCATTCATTACTGCTTGGGAGAGTACCAAGCCCCTTCCCCCTTAAAAAAAGGGAGGGGGGTAGAACCCTGAGGGAACAAGACCCCCAGCCTCCTGTTGGTGAGAAACAGAAGGGGAAGACCCTGGCTAGTACAGAGAGAAGCCTATGTGGGAGAAGAGCTAGGAGGTGCCTCCCGAGGACGGGGAGATGGAGGAAGCCCCTGCAAAAGTCTCCTAGCTCTGGAGGAGAAAAGACGGGTCCCCCGGAAAGCGGAGCGCATCACCCTATGCCGGGCCAGAGGTGACAACCTTGACAGACGAAGCCATGCCGTCCGCCTAATGCAGATCACTGTCCCCGCAAGCCTGGAAGCCACCTCATTGGCGTTGTAAGATGCCCTTGCTTGGTGTCTTGCCAGCTCCAGGCCTATAGCGGAGAGGGCAATAGCTTGTCTGGTTTGCTCCATGTCAGGCATTGATGCTAGGAGCTGGGAGAGCATTGACCACAGATGCCGATTGTAGGCAGCGTGGTGAGCCTGATGTGATGCAATACAAGCCACGCCTGAAGAAGAGAACACTCTTCGCCCCCACCGGTCGAACTGTAGAGAATCCGAATCTGGTGGGCGGTTGTCCGCCAGGCAGCGGTGCCCGGAAGGAGTCTCTAGGTACACCAAGCCCGAGGGCGGGTTGGCAAGAGTACCCAGGGATTCCGAGGGGGCACAATACCTACGACGGCAGTCAGCCGGGGCTGGAGAAAGGGCGGCTGGCGACTGCCAGGAACGGATAGACGCCTCCTGGAAGGGGATAGGCCAGGAAAGTACCACCAGGTGTTGGGCACTGAATTCTCCAAGGAATTCACGTGTCTCCCATTCGGTATTGTCTCTCCTTACATAAGAGATTCGAAGGTCCCTCACCATCCTCGAGAGGAATCGCTGATATTCAGTGAAATCAGCGTCGGAAGAAAGATGAGCAAGGGGTTCCTCTCCCTCAGAGGAGGAAGACAAGGATGATGGAGAGCTCGAATGTCCAGAGGATTCCTGCGGCGGTGGGGAGAGTCGAAAGACCCGCTCATGCATACACCTAACGTGAAGAGGAAGGCCACGCAGAACCCCTGAACTGCTCCCAGGATAACGGACCCGTAGGACCGACATGGCCTGGAAGCGCGGGGGGTGGAAGCAGAGGTACTGGAGAAGGGCACCTACGAAGAGGCAACTGACCTCTGCCAGGACTCTGAAATCCGGGGAACGGAGCCCGAGCTGGCGGGATCCCGGACAACAAACCAGGCCGCAAGACGGAACCCTGAGAAAGCGATGCCTGGAAGAGCCCAGGGGGAGAACCTCCCCTGTGGCGAACCCGGGAATGCATGGTTCCAGAAGGGCAGTTCACAGCAACGCCACTGGAGGGCACCCTAGAGCCCAGGAGGGAAGGGCGGGGTTCGGCGCTACGGCTCCTAGCCACCCCACCAGAGGCGGCCGACAGAGACCGGGGCCCCGGTCCCCTGCCCCTCAACCCCTCGGACTCCAAAAGAGCCCTCCTCCTCGACTGCAGCGTCCCCGCACCCCCAGAGGAGGCAACAGCACCCAGGAGGGCAGCTGCCACAGGTCCCCTAGGAGGGGGAGCCTCCTCCTCAGTCCCCACCACATCACCCCCCTGGGACCCAGGGCCACCCCCAGCCTGAGAACCCTCAGGGGAGGACGGAAGAGGGGACAGTGGAAGGGGCCCGCTGCGCCGCCTGGCACCCTGTGCCACCGGGGACCCTGACTCCGAGGAGTTAGGGTGCCAGGATGGGTCCACATCCGAGTCATCGGCCTCCGAAGAAGACGAGACCAGCAGAACCTCAATGCTGGCAACTCCGGGAATCCTGGGGCAACGGCACCGCGAACGGCGCTGGTGCCAGGGGCGGCGCCGGACGATCCCCGCCCACCTGCGACAGCCAGGCCTGGCCCTACCTCCTCTGCGGTACCAGCCAGGCCCACGGCGCCGCTCCCGGCATCGGAACCTGACCCGGCACCGCCGGGAGAAAAGACTGGGCCCACAGTGCCGCAAGCGGCACCGGGGGCCAGGGTGGCGCTGCCCTACGACGCTGTCTCAATCACTGCACCGCAAGCGCGCCGGGTTCGAAATGGCGCGGAGGGCAGCGTTGAGGGTCCACGGTGCCGGCCCAGAAATCATGGGCCTCGACACTGGGGAGCCTGCACCTCCGAGGAGGTGACTGCAGGCGGTGTCACCGTCCACAGCCCGGGGGACCTAGCGTTCCCCGACACTGAAGAAGCTTCCTCTTCGGCAAGAGAGGAGAGCTCCCTCCTCCACGGACCGTATAGGCCGGGAGGGACCCGAGGAAGGGCCTAGAGACCTTACCTGGGAATCCCTGGAGCGGCCCTGCTTCCCGAAGGTCGGCAGGGCCTTGCCGAGCTTGAACGCGCGGACTTCGAGGACACGACGGTCCATGGAGAAACAAGCGCGCCGCGTGTCCATGTCGTGGTTGGGTCCCAGGCAACAGAGACAGACATCATGCCAGTCCGAGGACGGAAAATGCCGGCCACAGGAGCACCGGCGGCATGGGGCGCTGACCCGCTTCAGCTTCATGCCTTGCCAGAACGGACATGATGCGAACTAACTGAGGAAAAAGTAGGAAAACACTGTGCCGAGATAGAAATAAAAGGAACGGTCTTACCGTATACGCGCCGAAAAGTCTGAGAACACGAGATGAGGAGTTGGGACGAATCCGAGAACGAACACTTTACACTCGCCGCGCTTAGCAGGTGCAGCCTCGACAGCGGGAGAAACAGAACTGAGATGGAGGAGGAGTCCGCGGCTCCTAACGGCCGTCCGTCACACATGACACAGTCGTCGCCCCTCGAGGATGGCGCCCGTTAGAGCCAAATCTCGAAAAAAAAAACTCCGAAGCGGTGCGCCCAGCTTAACCCAGCAGTAATGAATGGTGAAGATTGACAAGGGAAGATCGCTCCTTTTTCCAGTTTGGTACCACCATTCAATCTTATATTTAGTATCTGCAATAACCATATACTTTTCTTACAACTAAAAAGAAGTCAAAGACAGACCAAGTAAGTTCTAAAAAGAATTGTACTAAAATAGTTAAAAATATATAAAACGCAAAATACGGAACTCATACCACAAGACATGCAAATATTTTAAAAGAACAGGGTTTAAACAGTGCAAATTCCTACTTACAGTACTTAGATTTGAAATATTTCTAAATATCTATTTACAAGTGCTCCAAAGATCTTTCCTCAGTCAGAGTCTAGGTAAAAAGTGTGTGTAAGTAAGACAGAGTATTCCTTAAACAACTGTATGGGAGAACCCATTTTTGTGTAAGGTCAGCTAGCTCCTCATCTGTCAGATTATGTATAAAAAAAGATATATCTTATACAAAAGTATTACATTCTGCAACTTCAGCATAATTCATGTCCTTCAAATGACACTTCTTTTGATCTCATAATAAGCTTCCTCCTTCCAGGACATGACAGCATCTTTATGATTTTCGCACTTTTATGTAATAACCTGGGTTTTCCTTCCAACGTCATAAAATGGATGTTCTAGCAAAATGTTCTAGCAACTATGGTTGTAATTAACTCAGACAGACAGGATCCTTAATTAAGGCCTTACATGTAATACATGGTCTCTAAAAACTGAGTGCGTGTGTGAACTCACATGCTGTCAGCATTTTTCTTATGGCTTTCATCTTTTAGCTAAAATCTGTGTGAGGGGTAAGTGAGGTTATTCTAAGAGCACCAGATTTTTCAGCAGAGACAGTCAGTAATACATTTTATATATAAAAAAAAAATGATACAGCACTCAGAGCTGGCTGTCTATGTCACAGTGAGGACCCAGTCTATAAGGGCTGAAGTGCCTGTTTTGTAATTAGTTCTGGTGCTTTCCGTAACAGCTTGTGTAAGGTAAAGGCTATGTATCTGGTCTTTGCAACCTGTGCTAGATTTTGCCTTCCAATTAACATTAAAATCACCCACTACTACAGTTTCTCGATTCTGGCTTACTAAATAATAATAACAAATTCAACACTAGCCAATATGCCAAAAATCAGTTACATACGGCTACTTCCAGTGACGCAGTGCACCCAATGGTGGCTTAATCTCAGTGCTCCGGAGTCATGGGTTGTTAGAATTTTTATCGCAAACCATCGAGTTTACATTTTACTTAATTTCATAATTTCTTATCTGGTTAGGTAGTGGCAGAATTGGGAAAACCAAGAAAAAAAGACCCGTCTACGCCAAAAAGACGTTTTGCAGCATCGGTGGAGGAGCGGCCTGACAACTCTTCTCCCTCAAGGTCCTCCGCTGCAACTGCTTCGGGGGATGAAGAATCAAAATCAGAATCAGAATCCACTTCTACCTTTACCAAGGCGGATGGACAACATATGCTGAGTATCCTTCACAGAATTGACTCTAAGATATCTAGCCTGCAGTCGGACTTCAAGAAATTGGAGTCCCGTACCGCAGCAATGGAAACTCACTTTGATACCCTACATAATGAGTACATGGTGTTCGGGCACTCTCTCAACAATCTTCATCGGAGAGAACACAAGCTCACACACAGGGCGGAGGACGCTGAAGCCAGGGCCAGGAAGAACAATATCCGCATCTTTGGAGTTCCTGAAGGCAGTGAGCAAGATGAAGTGATAGGGTATTTGGAGTCCTGACTGCAACAGGAATTGGCACTTCCACAGAATTTCGAGTTTGGCATTGAGAGGGCTCACAGAGCGGTAGCACCTAAGGATAAACCGGGGGCCCCCCAGGTCTATTGTTGTGAAGTTTCTTAAATTTCCCACCAAGGAGAAGATACTTCGTATGGCGTGGGACAAAAGAAAAAATTACTCACCTTAGTAATGTTGTTTCTTCTAATGGAGTCTTGCTATATTATGACTATTGCAGTTTGCCCCAGCCTTAGAACTGCTCCGGAGGTGAAAGAGTTAACTTCCATGCAGAGCATGGAGCTTAGAGCACGAGCTCGGTTCAGAAGCTCTGTTTGGCTGGTTTCAAACCGAAACCGTCAGATCTTTACGAGCAAAAACTCACTAAGGTTCTGTGTGGAAGCTGTAACCTACACTAGCCAACTGGCTACTAATATATTAACACATTTTTACTGGTCCCAACACAAAGACTCAAGTCAGTGGACCAGAAAAATTAAGATAAAATAACTAAATGAACATAACACCCAAACATGAAAGAGGGCATCAATAAATGCCAACTGAGGACTACCCACCCCATACCCCAAAGTAGGAGTTCTGAGAGGGGCAGGCTGGGGGGGAGGTCATAATATAGCAAGACTCCATTAGAAGAAACAACATTACTAAGGTGAGTAATTTTTTCTTCAAACAACATGAAGTCTTGCTATATTATGACTATTGCAGACTACACAGCAGTACCTCCATGGAGGAGGGACAGAACCTACTTAGGGAATAGGCTCTGAAGCACGGCTGTGCCAAACCGAGCATCCCTCCTGGCCTGGATATCCAGGGTGTAATGCTTGTGAAAGTGTGTACTGTCTTCCAAGTAGCTGCCTGACATATCTCCAAGATAGGGATGTCTCTAGCAGCAGCTAGAGATGCAGCTGTACCTCTGGTAGAGTGAGCCCTCAGGCCTGAGGGGGGAACCTTACCCAGCTTTTGATAGCAAAATTGGATACAAGAAATGATCCACCTGGCAATGGATCTTTTAGTGGCAGGTCTCCCTTTCCCAACCTCACCATAAGTGAGAAACAGTTGGAGGGAGTCAAACCTGTGACCCTTGGTACGCTCTATGTAGTAACTTAGGGCCCTCTTAACATCTAAGCTGTGCAGCCTCCTCTCACCAGAGGAGGAATGGTCAGTGAAGAACACTGGAAGTGAAATAGACTGGTTAAGGTGGAAATCTGAAACCACCTTAGGCAAAAACTTCCTGTTAGTCCTGAGGATCACTTTATCCCTGTGAAAGGAAATAAAGTCAGTTTCTACTGATAAAGCCTGTAACTCACTTATACGCCTGACAGAAGTGATGGCTACCAGAAATACAGTTTTCCAAGTCAAATACTTAAGCTCTGCCGAAGACAGAGGCTCAAAGGGGGGTTGCATTAGCTGAGCAATGCATACATTAAGATCCCAAGCCAGGGCAGGGTCCCTGAATGGGGGATTGGTGTGAAGCAATCCTTTAAAAAACTTGGAAAATACAGGATGAGCAGAGAAGAGGGCTTCCCTGCTGAAATGAAGGCAGAGACGCAGCCAAGTGCACTTTCAGGGTGGCTGGTCTCAGTCCCAAAGAATTAAGATGGACCATGTAGTCCAATACAGTAGGTAGATCAGCAGATTCTGGGGAAACATGCTTCCCAGAATACCATATGGAAAACCTTTTCCACTTGGAGTTATAGGTAGCCCTGGTGGAAGGCTTCCTAGCAGCCTTCAGCATTTCGAGAACACTTTGAGAAAGTTGCAAATCAGCAAACTCTAACTGCTCAAGAGCCAAGCCTTGAGGTTGAGGGATTTGAGATTCGGATACCAAACTCTCCCCTGAGCACAGGTTAACAGATTGTAGTTCCTGGGGAGACACAGGGGAAGATGGACTGCTAAGGACAGAAGGAGTGGGTACCAGGGCTGCCTGGCCCAGTCTGGAGCAATCAGGATCATTTTGCAGGGCTGAGACCTGATTTTGACTAGTACTTTGAACAGGAGAGGGAAGGGGAAGGCATAAAGAAACTTCCCTTCCCAATCGAGGAGAAAGGCATCCAGGGAACTGAGCCCAACACTGGGGCCTGCAACAAAACAGTGGAAGTTGATAATTGTCTGGGCTGCGAAAAGATCTATCTGAGGAGTGTCCCATCTGGCAAACACTATCCCCAGTACTAGGATCCAGTGCCCATTCGTGATGGCCCTGGGAAATCCTGCTGAGGGCATCTGCCAAGACATTGTCCTTTCCTGGGAGGTGAACTGCTATGAGGGAAGTGTTCAGGGAGTAAGCCAGAGACCACAACTTCATTGCCTCGGTGCACAAGGCCGAAGACCGAGTGCCCCCTTGTTTGTTGATGTACCACATTGTAGTGGTGTTGTCTGTTCTGACCTGTACCACCTTGTTCTGAACAGATGCAGAGAAAACCTGAAGTGCTAGAAAAACAGCTCTGAGTTCCAACAGATTGATGTGGAGCAGAGATCCAGAGGGGACCATAATCCCTGGGTGGAGAGGTCGCCCATATGAGCTCCCCATCCCAAGAGGGATGCATGTGTAGTAAGGGTCAAGGAATGGGACAGAGGGATGAAAGGCACCCCCTGTCTCAGATTGCTCTGATCCTGCCACCACTGAAGGGCCTGGATCAGGGTTCGAGTCACTGGGATTAATTTGGATAGAGAATCTCTTCTTTGAGACCAGAAAGCTCTCAAATGGAATTGAATGTCCCTCATCTGAAATCTTGCTCCTTGCACCATGGCTGTGGAGGCAACCATGTGCCCTAGGAGCTGCAGGAAATGCCTTGCTGGTCGAGAAACCTGCAGAGTGAAGGAGGCAGCCAGGGCCACTAAGGTCCTTACCCTTTCCAAGGGAAGGAAGGCTCTGGCCTGCTTTGTATCCAGTTCTGCGCCTATAAAGGTGAGTACCTGGACAGGTTCCAAAACTGACTTTGGAAGATTGAGAAGAAACCCCAGAGAGGTAAGCAGCTGCTGCGTAACTAGCAGGTGTGATTTGACCTGGTCTGGAGACTGACCCACAATGAGCCAGTTGTCCAGGTAGGGAAAAATGGCAATCTTTTGCCTTCTTAGGTGAGCGACTGCTACTGCCAGACACTTTGTGAACACCCTTGGGGCAGAAGTGAGGCCGAAGGGCATTGCTCTGAACTGATAATGGCCTGAGGGCAGTTCGAATCTGAGGTACTTTCAATGGGAGCTTCTGATAAGAACATGGAAGTAGGCATCTTTGAGGTCCAGGGAGGCTAGCCAGTCCCCTGGCCTTAGGGAGGGTAAAATCATTCCCAGTGTCACCATTTTGAACTTTGGCTTTAAAAGGTGCTTGTTTAGATATCTTAGATCCAGGATAGGCCGCCACTCTCCTGTCTTTTTTGGGGTAAGGAAGTACCTGGAGTACAGACCCTTGCCCTGGTGAAGGGGAGAAACCTTTTCTATAGCTCCGAGAGCCAGGAGGGTTGAGACTTCTGTTTCCAAAGCAAGAGTCTCTAAAGGGTTCATAGGTGGAAAAGATCTGGCTCTCATCTTTGGAAATTTCTTGAAGCTGAGAACCAGACCCTGGCTCACTACTTCCAGGACCCACCTGTCTGAAGTTAAAGACTGCCAGTCCTGGACGAAGTGAGCCAACCTGCCCCCTACAGGTAGTGGAGAGCCGACCCTGGGCATCCCATCAGGGTGCCTGTTTGGCAGGGGCTTTAGGCTGAGGGGTGGGAGCAGGCCTGCTCGAACCCCGTCTGCCTCTCCCTCTGAAGAACCCCCTCTGTACATAGGCTGAAGAGGAGGGGGCCTGAGTCTGGTAAAAAGGCCTGTGAAAAGGCCTACCCCTACCCCTGGGGGGCTGCCTCTGAGGAGTGACTTGCCGTTCCTTGGCTTGTGCACTCCTGTAAGTGGTTCTATATTCATCCATTTTCTTCATATAATTCTCTGTCTGCTCCCCAAACAGAGAATTTCCCACCACAGGAAAATCCATAGCCTTAGACTGGGTATCCTGTGACAAAGTAGTACACCTGAGCCAGGCCAATCTGAAAAAGCCACAGATGTAGCCATGACTCTAGAGGATACATCATTAGAATCCACTGCAGCATGGAATTGCACCTTAGATGCCTCAAACCATCAAGAGCCACCTGCTCCAGCTCCTTGCAGAGCTGGCCAGGACCTGTTTGGCTAAGGCCATGACAGTATCCCATCTAGATTTCTGGTATCTTGCAACATAAGCCATATAGTTAGCTTGTCTGAGTCCCAAGGATGCTGCCATGTATTGTTTTGGCCATGGCATCAATCTTCCTGGAATCCTTGTCAGGAGGATGTGAAGCCAGTGGAATATTAGCTTTATCACAGGCTGCAGCCTAAACTACTCCAACATGACTGCATTGCTGTGAAAGAAAATCTGTATCAGGACCTGACAAAGTGTACCTCCTGTCCATCTTTTTATCCACAGGAGGCACAGAATTAGGAGCTTTTAAAATTTTTACTGTTTGTTTTCTAAAGGATTTATGTAAAGGGATGGACAACCTCCTGGACTCTGGGATATCCATCATCTCCACATAGTCAGGCTCCTCTTGCTCATCCAACGCCTCCTCTAAGGGAAGCTGGAGGTCTCAGCAACTTTTATAAAACAAAAATGAAAGGGGACTCAAAAGCCTGGGGGAGACTCACCTGAAGGTCTGTCTGGGGAGATGTCCGGTTCAATGGGCACATCCAGACTTTCCAAATCACATTCACACTGATCATAATCCTCATCCCCTTCCTCTGGTTCATAGAACTCTTCTATATCATAACACCGAACCGGGCTGGCCATCCGGGTCAGCGGACTGTTTGGCCTCTCGTTCCCTGAGCCTGCCCACTCTCTTGTCCAGGGTGGCTGCAGGGAAATTTTTACAAATCTGGCAGTCTGAATTGAGGTGGTCAAACCCCAGACAATAGACACTTGTAGTGTGTGGGTCAGCCTTGGCAAAGGCTTCCCCACAGACACTACAGTGTTGAAACCCAGTGGGCCCGGTTTTTCTTTTGGGTTTCTCAGACATGATGCCAGCCTAACCAACCAACTTGCCCTTTTGATGGCAGTGCCAGGCAAGACACCCTTATCGGTTCCAAACCGTGTCACGGGTCCTGGAAAAAAACGTAATGAAATCCGTTTTTTTTAGAACCGATAAGAACCGGGAACTGCACTCTAAAAAGCCTTAAAAGGCTTTAAACTTATATTTAAATACAACTCGATCGGTTCAACCGAACCGATAATACTTTACAAGTTCCACACAGAAAAAACCCTATCTATTACTTACGATTACCATAGACAGAGCCTGAACCAATCGGTTTTGCAGTTAAAATAATGAAATCGCGGTTAAATTAAACCGAGAAATAGCACTTTAAACTGAAGAAATGAACCGAGCAACAGGAGGAATCTCCGGAGCGACTGTTCAGTGAGGCGGAGTAAAGAATCTGACGGTTTCGGTTTGAAACCCAGCCAAACAGAGCTTCTGAACCGAGCTCGTGCTCTAAGCTCCATGCTCTGCATGGAAGTTAACTCTTTCACCTCCGGAGCAGTTCTAAGGCTGGGGCAAACTGCAATAGTCATAATATAGCAAGACTTCATGTTGTTTGAAAAATAACTTAACTTGGATGGGAAAAAGGTTTTTTTTTATCAAGATTCCCCCCAATATGAGGCGAGATGTAAAAAACTGCTCCAAGTGGTTAAGCTTCTGCGGGAGAAGGGTCTCAGAGCATATCTTTGCTATCCCTCCAGGCTATGGCTCCTTAATGGAGTAAAGGTGCAGATTTATGACAACTTGCTACAGGCGACCCCCACCCTTGAGAGGTTGGGTGTGCCAGTTCCTGATACCAGCTCTGAGCAAGCGGAGGCAGAGATTGGGAATTTCCTTTGGGGAACTGCTCCTGGGGGATGGCACCCTCAAGGTAGAAGGAATGAATCCCTCTTACCTTTGCATGCAGACGTGGCCCGCTGGGTTCTTCCATGACATCCTCCTCCATGAACTGAGTCGACTTTTTGGTTGTTCGGGCTGCTGGGGCCTTTTGGGGCTCTCGAGTCCTCGGTTGTGGGGATGTGGGAGTTTTCTGATGGGGCTGTATCAGGAACTGCATCCCAGGGATGGAAAGGAACCTTGGAGACACAACCTAAGTTTCTGGTCAGCAACTTGTTGACTGATTGTCTGTCCTGTGTGCCCATCTAAGTGGTTCCCCTACTGAGGGATCGTTTACTTTATTTTTTCCTTCTGCGCACAAATATGGAATGGAGACTTGCAGAGAGAGATCCTCTGAGTTGATGCTTCCTGGTTGGGGTAGGCTGTGAGTTTAACTTTTTTTATTTTTTTTATTGTTCGATTGGATTCTCTCTCTGGAGACTGTAGCAACAGATGCTAGCACTACTATTGGACCTAATTATACAAGTCCTCTTCGAGGGGGGTATCTTTCCCGTTTATTGTTTTTTAGATGTTTCTTACGAATTTTACAGTTCGCTGTGTAACATAGTAAAATGTTAATATAATTAATATGTTTAATCTGCTTTTCCCTCCTGCACTGTTTTGCAGTGTTGAAAGCCGCAAGGCTTCTTTTGGTAGCCTTCCTGTTCAAAATTTGTTGGGAGGGGGAAGGAGGGACATATAGAGAAAATTGTCATTGTTTATGTTAATCATTTGGGGAAACTTAATATTGATTATTAAGGGCTTTACTTGACGGTCAGTAGCTAAGTCGGTTCTTTATACCCGGGGCTGCCGGATGGGGGGGTTTTCTCAGCGGAAGTCCTTAAATAAGAGGGGAAGAAGTAATCCAGTCTGGTGACAGGCTGGTTCACCATTTTCACACGCATGCAGAACTCCTCCTCTGCCACTTTTGGAGGGCATTGTGTCCTCAGTGACTATCCAGAGCGCAGGGGTCACCAGGGTGCTACCTTTGGTCTGCGCCCAGGGGCAGGTGATACATCTTACTTCCTATGTCATTGAATTCTATTAAAGTTCTGGTCATCTGGCAGCACCAGTTGAGTTTACCAGTTGGCCTACAGTTTCTAGATACTGTTCATTATATGTATGTTGTTATGTTTTTTAGTATGTTTATTATTTTAAATGTGGCTCTGGGAGTGAGGCATGGAGGGTGGGGGGGCAGCATATTTGGTTTTATTCTCAAGATTCAAAGATGGGATCACTTAATATTTGTATGGTGAATGTGAAAGGAATTAATAATGTTACTAAAAGGGCCAGGACATTGAAGGAACTTAGAGACTTAAAATGCGATGTGGCATGTTTACAGGAAACTAAGCTTACCTGGGAAGAACATGCTAAATTACGCAGATCCTGGGTTGGTAGGGTTTTCTTGGACTCCCAACCTTCATCTGCTAAAGTGGGTATGGCCATTCTTTTAAAACGTGGTCTCCCTTTCCATACTCACTCAGTATCACAAGGAGGAGGTGGCAGATGGGTTTTGGTGTCTGGAGAGTTATGAGGCTGCCTTATACATATCCTTTCAGTATATGCCCCGGTCTGGTTCCTTTTTCAGGAAGCTTTTTTTAGTAGTGGCTAGTCTTGACCCTGAACATCCTTCTCATGTTGGGTGACTGGAATTGCGTGGAGAACTGTCAATTGGACAGAAACTCTCCTAGTCAGGTTGGTATGGGAAGTTGTGCTAGATTGTTATGCACCTTAGTGACTGAATCAGGGCTAGTGGATCTGTGGCATTGGCAACATCCCTTGGTTAAGGACTACACGTTCTTTGCCCCCGCTGCAAACGCCTACTCTAGATTAGATAGGATATACTCCTGGCAATCTGAGGCCCATTTATTTGGTGAGGTTCAGGTACACCCTGTCTCCTTTTCAGACCATGCTGTGGTCCAGGGGGAGGAAAACTTGCAATCTAGAGCCCCAACGGGTTCCTGGAGATTGGACCCTGGTTTATCACTGGATAAATCCTTAGTGGCCAAGTTAAAAGAAGATATTAAATGGTTCTTAGAAGATAATAAGGTGGCAGATACACCCTTAAGATTAATATGAGACGGTCTCAAAACTTTCCTGCGAGGTAAATTCATCAGCCACGCAGCCTACCGGAATAAGCTTTACAAAAATAAACTCTCACAAGCTGTAGCTTCCATTGCTTCAATAGATTAAATTGACCCATGACCCATAACTTTTCAAAAACTACAAGCAGTTAGGAATGAGTATAATCAGCTAATGATTCACCACACTATTAATTCCTTACATTTTACTAATCAAAAATATTATGAGGAAGGTGACAGGGCAGGCAAGCTTCTGGCCTTGCACCTTCGTAAGCAGGAATTGAACAGATACATTACAAAAATTAGAGTTGTTAAGGGGCAGGAGAATTTTTGGTTAAACCAGCTGCAATTGTAGATGCGTTTCTGGACTTTTACACCCAATTATATAAGCAGGAGAGCGCTCGTGGGCATAGTCAAAAAACAGACTTTTTCCTGGACAAGGCTGAACTGCCAGCTCTTTCAGCTAAGCAAGTCACTGGTCTGTAGTATCCATTTACGGAGGAGGAGCTGAGACTGGTGATAACCTCTTTGAGCTCAGGGAAGGTGCCCGGATCAGATGGTTTTGTAATAGAATTTTATAAGACCTTTGTGAAGGAAATTACCCCAATCCTATTAGATGTATGTAATGCAGCCCATGAGCGCGGGGCAGTTCCAGGGTCCAGGGAAGAGGCAACTATTACTGTATTGCCCAAGGAGGGTAAATATTTGACAGAATGTGCCGGGTATAGACCCATTTCCCTGTTAAATATTGACGCTAAAATCTTTGCAGAGCTCATTGGGGAAAGACTTAAGGGAATCCTCCTGGAGTTAGTGCACCCGGATCAGACCGAGTTTGTTCCTGGTCAGCACATTCAGGACAACGTCCAACTGCTGTTGAATGTCCTGTCCTCTAAACCATCTACTCCCTCTTTGGGGCTGGGGGCAGTGATATCTTTAGATGCTGAGAAGGCATTTGATCACCTAGATTGGCTGTTCCTAAACAAGACCTTAGAAAAATTTGGATTTGGGAGTAAATTTCGGGATTGGATAACTAATTTATACAGTGACCCAGGGACTAAGGTTAAGGTGAATGGGATGTTTTCCAATAGGTTTAGCATTCAGCGGGGGGACTAGGCAGGGGTGCCCGCTTTCTCCCCTGCAGTTTGCATTAAGTATGGAACCCTGCAGCTTCCATTAGACAGTCCCAGTCTTATAGGGGCATCTGGGTAGAGGGATTGGAGATCCGGATCTCCCTTTATGCGGACGATACCTTATTATATTTAATGGACCCGGTAAATTCAGCCCCTCAGGTGTCATCCCAGATACAAGAGTTTGGGGTCATCTCAGGATTTCAAGTGAATGAGTCCAAGACAGTGATGCTCTCTATATCGAATGCGAAGTGGGGTTTCTGCTATTTGGAATTTGGATTCCTGACAACTTAAATAATTTATATGTTACTAATTATCTAAAATTGCTTAAAAGTATTCAAGGGGATTATAACAGATGGACAGAACTCCCTATGTCTTTCTCACATTGGGTAGAAGCTATCCGGATGAATGTTTTGCCTCACCTTCTCTTTCAATTTACATCTCTCCCATTAAGACCCCCTCTGAGTTTCTGGAAAAGTCTGAAATAGGCCACCTCCAAGTTTATTTGGAATCACAAACCCCCTAGGGGCCAAATGGCAAATTTTGCAGGGAGGCAAGCAAGGTGGGGGATTGGGCCTTCCCAATTTTATCCATTACTATTGTGTGGCCCAGCTCCAGGTTTTTAAATCTCTTTGGCCGGGGAAGAACCGCCCACTTAGGATGGAGCTTCAGAGGCCTGGTACTCCTGGAGTTCAATTGGCGGACATTATCCATCTGGATCAGGCTGGCCTCTCTGGGCTTCGGGTTATTAACACTTGGGCAGTAGTTCTTAAGCAAATTTGGATTTGGGTCGCCAGGGTGGAGGATTCCCACTCAAATTATCTATGTGGATTCCTATCAGGGCATGTGCGGATTTCCTCCCACTATAAACGGATTTGGGTTTCCGTGCATGGGAAAGACTGGGCCTCTACAGAATTGGACAATTGTATGACTCTCAACAGTTTAGGAGTTTTTCACAACTAAAACAGGCATTTTGGGCTTTCAAATAGAAACCGTTTCACATTTTTACAAGTCCGGCACTTTTTGAAGAGTAAGGGTTTATCTTCCCTGAGTTCCTTGATTCCTAACCCCCTTGCAGAATTTCTTCTTCCTTTAGTTTCCAGTAGTGACCAGACACGCCTGATTTCCCAAATGGTTTATTTTTTTAATTCACAGGTACCGGATCCCTTACGAAAGTTAAGACTCTAAATGGGAAGAGGAATTGGGATGCCAGTTGAATACAGAAGATTGGCAGCAGATATGGTGTGGGGTACACCAGACTACATCCTCCCCTTCCTGGCGAGCTTTTCGCTGGAAGGTAAACATTAGCTATTTTTGCACCCTAGTCATTACCCAGCACTATAGTCCTTTCACTTCAAACCTATGCTGGAGGGGCTGTGGTGAGAGGGGCACGCATGCTCATATTTTTTGGGGCTGTCCCCAAATAAAGGAGTTTTGGTGCCTTATGGTCCAAGAATCAGAAGATATTTCAGACTTCACTGCCCTTTGAGCCCCAGTACTGGATCTTGGGGATCCCCCTCCCAATGCTTATTACCAGGGCAGGGCTTACGTTAATGCACTACTGACGTCCCCTTCAGGCAAAAATCCTAATTTTGATGCACTACTTTGAAAACTGCATCTGCTTTAATGCAGCCCTTCTCTGCTTAATTGGTGCTGCTGTCACTTTAAATGCACTGCTTCTCTGTGAGACAGTGAGGGGGCGGTGATGATTGGTTGGTCCTGTGTTTTTTTTTTTCTTCTTTACGTATCGGAGGCGAGCTGTGATTGGTGATGCCACTGTAAGGGGCGGGAGACCCAGCTGAGTAGGCGTTGCCAAGTTATCAGCATGGGCAGCGATTTAACAGTAAACCCAGTGGGAGGAATATGTGGGCCGGCAGTCTTTTTCAATTTGTTTACCTGATCTGTGGCAGTTTAACCGGTAAGGCAAAGACAAGTAACTTATGGAGTGGTAGTCCCTGTCTGTTTGGGTCAGGATGAGCCGGTGAATCAGGAGAACTGAGCACGGAGAAGCCAGGGATGACAGGCTTGACAGTAGCAGCAGCAGAAAACAGTGCCCGGATTGGTGGTTCCACCTACGATGTAATGGTGTCAGATGGAGCAAAGGAACATGTGTTTCTTCTTTGTGTGGGTCCTCTGAGTGCGTCAGGAATCCGGGATAATGCCATACTGGAGACTGAGTGACGGTCATTCAAGCCAACATCAATTCAGAGAGACAGAGAGAGAGACTGCAAAAGTTAGTGTTATGGGGGGGAAGGGTAAAACCTAGCGTTTTCTTGTCAATCTACTCACTCAGTGCCTCTGAGTAGTACTGCCCTCCCCTGAAGTGATGCTAGACTCGGAGACCGGCTTCCTGCATTTTCTATGGGCTGGTTGAGGAATAAAAAAAAAAAAGTTACTGTTGATAGATGAATGCCTGTGGCTGCCCCATCATAATTAGGGAAAGCAGGGGTACTTTCTCAGTTTTCCTTGGCACCCGAAAACAACACCGTTTTATTTGGTGACTTCTGCTCCACAGACTGCCTCACACTGAATCTGATTCAGTCTATGGAGCAGTCCAGTGGCCAAGGCAAACACAGATTGCACCTCTGCTTTTGCTATTGATGTGGCAGCCGAAGGCATTTCTAACAGCCGTTAACTACTTGTATGTATCTGCCGGTATTTATTTATTTATTTTTTATTCGACACACAATAATAAGGCAGGAAAGGCTTCACTTTTACATGTCATGCAGGGCAGAGTACTACTGTGCTGATGAGGCATGGCAGTAACTTGTGTATACTATACCTTCTGGCAAGGGGAAGGGGAAAATTGTTTAACCAGTAGAGGCACACTAAGCCGAAGCTTGATTCCAGGTGCAACCTGGGAGCACAAGGAAGTTAAGTGACTTGCTCAGGGTCATGCAGTATATGTAAGTGGGGGCTGTGGGATTTAAACCTAGGTCTCCAGGTTTGCAGCTCAGAGCCTTAAACCACTGTGCCATATTGCCTCCTAGCTGACATATTAGTCATTTAAAAAAGAGACATTTTTTATTTGTTTTCCACGAACATACAAATTTGGTGCAGTGACCCCCAACTTTTGGCTTCTGACCCCCTGCTTTGGGAGAAGGGAGTCAAACTGACCCCCTGATTTCCGACCCTAACGCAAGGCCTGCCAGGGACTTAAAATTTATGTTCCACATCTTGATGTCTGCTGCCCAAAAATGCATTACTAAAAACTGGTTGGAGAAGAATCCCCCAACCACAGATCTATGGTATTCTATTTGTAAGCAAATTCAATTGATGGAAAAACTAACAGCTCAATTAAGGTTCCAGATGTAAAAAATTCAAGAGTAGGTGGATGCTCTTTTTCCACTATCAAGCGGATAAGGAAAATAAAACAGTTCTAGACATTTTGGTTCAGTTTTCTTAGTTATGTGGGTTCCCCATTCCCTTTGGCAGTCCTTGATCTTCTATATAAATGCTTTATCTTCGTACAGGGAGTCTCCCCTACACTCATTTTCCTGTGTGAGTACATTATTTTTCCAGGCAATTATTTACATAGATAGGCCCATAGTTTTTTTAACTTTAAGGCCTTTAACAATCTGAAGTTTTTTTCACCCAATACTATTAATATATATCATATTATAAAAACCTTGCTCATCCAATGATTATACTTTTAATGAGTCCTTCTGGGGTGCTGCTTGACCCCTCTTCTGCCTCATTTTATTTTCCACTGTATGGTGGATCAGAAGATAATTTATATGGGAGAATTATGTTCAACCCTGAGCCTTGTGTCCAGTGTGTTTTCTTTTCTTTTTCTCATTTTATACAAGTTGTGTATCTCATCCTTTCTTTGGTTTGTGTTTTGTCTTGTGGAGTTTCTGTCTGTATATTAGTTCTAGATTGTATTTGTATTATTTATGTGTTGTGTCTTGGACATATAATACAACTACTATTTCAAAAGAAAGAAAAAAAAATTAGTTACGTACTTGCCATAACTGCTGATCTTCACTGTTGATTACCACTTGTAACTCAAGGCCAGAGAAACTAGGACCCTCCGGGAGCACAGCTTTTGCCCCGGGTCCAGCCATGATTACTGGGCATTGCGCCTGCGCACCTCCCATATGGTGCCTCGTGCCAGCCAACAACTGTTGCCAGCTCCCTCACTAACCTCAGCTTTGTTCACGAGAGGAGAAAAAAAGTGGGGAAAAAATAAGGGAGGCCTAAGAATGTTTTAGTGATCAGGAAAGGATAAAGAAAATATAAATAAACAAGAAAATAAAACCTGACTACCAACCTTTGAATTAAGCACACAGGACACACTAGGTGGCTTAAAGGGTTAGTTGGGGAATGGAACCAGAGCCTCACACCACTAGCCAGACAGGAGATGGATAGTGATCTTAAAGGCAGCAGCCATGAAGCATGTGGCTCTGTCTGAAAAGCAAGAGGGGGACGCCCAGAACTTGGACCTCTTTGCAATTAAGATGGTAAATGTACCCAAATAGTAATAAATCACACATACCCCTGGAAAAACCAAACCCTATTTTACCTAATGGAGGTCTGACTGAATCACTGGTCAAAATATGTCCCCTTTTTCTCAACAGGGGAAAAAAAAGGACTCTCAGGTGCAAGTGTAGCTGAAGAAACTAACAGCCCAAAGGAGCAGAGATGTGTTCATCTCCCCAGACACCCCTTAGGGCAGTGTGCTAATAGTCAAGCTAGCATAAGAGAAAAAAGGGCACACCGACCCCCAAAATTAGACTGGCATAGCCAGAAGAAAAAAATGAACATTACATACTCACCATAATTGTTGATGTTCCTGGGTATCTTCACCACTGATTCATACATGTGGGTCTAGAGTCAGAGGCTCTAGGACCCTGCAGGAGCTTTTTCTTTTAGGTAGGGAGCCAATGTCAACTACTGACACTGCTCACATGCAGGTTGTACTCATGTGGTGATGCGCCCCGGCCAGTTACCAACGCCGACTCCCTCACATACCTCAGTTCTGTTCACCAGGACAGAAACAAAGTGGAGAGAAAATAAAAGAGAGGGCTAGATACTTACTAGTCCAAAGGGATAGTAAAAGGATACAGGAAATAAAATAAACAACCAATCAGAACCTGACTACTACCTTAGAGACTAAGAGTTGGGCCTACCAGTTGGCACAAGGTTAGTAGGTCTAAAAAGGAGCCAGAGCATCTTACCACTAGCCAGAAACGGTATGGACAGATTGATAAAAAGGCAGGACAGCAGCCCTGAGTGAAAGGGTCTGACAGAAGTAGCAAAAAGGAAGTCCAATTTAAGACTCTCTTAAGAATGAGATGGTAAAAATGGGAAAAAAATATCTAGACTCCCAAAATAATAGTTCCAAGCTACCAGAGAAACTTAAGTAAACTTGAGAATAAACTCACAGCCCACAACCCTGTTTTCTCTAAAAAGTTTGGTGAGGAGAGAGGTGAACAGCATAGGAGTTGCAGGACTGGCAGACCTAGGGAATCAAGATGTGGTTATCTCCTCTGGCATGCTTCAGGTGGAATGGGCAAACCCCAATGCACAGAGAGAAGTGGCAAGGGATAATAACCGAAAAATCACAGCATGAATGGAAGAACTTGCCCTGCTTCTCCCTGCAAACACAGGGATATACCCTGTATGAAGCTGGTACGTTGATCCAAACAAGTGCAAAGCACCCATCCACAGATGGAGCATCTGTCAGTGGAGTTTGACTGGACAGTGCCCATAGCAACTAATAGGGATATACCCTACAGGTAATATACCCATGGCAGGGAGAAAAATGGAGGGAAGGTGGCCGCCACGACCCATTCCATGAAGAAAAATAAAAAGGGACTCTCCCTTTTTTGGAGGGTTGGTAGTGGTAGCCAGAGGCCTCCCACTCCTTTTTATTAATTATTTTTTGTTTTGGTGAGGGGTGGCACCAAGATGCCCAACTCTCTTTTTTCTTTTCTATTAAAAGTAGGCACCTGAAAGGGCCACAGCAGAGGAGACGGAGGTAGCACTACTACCAGCACCCACAGGGTGAACTGCCAGAAGCCCTAGCTCATAGCTGAATGGGGAATGGAGGGGCGGTGTCTGAATCAATGTTGAAGATATTCAGAAAGATCAATAACTGTGGTGAGTACATGATTTTCATATCTTCCATGAATCAATTTTCACCACTGCTTCATACATATAGGTCTGAGTACCAACCTTTCCAATAGAGAGGAGCTGGCTTACCCCGAAGGTAAAGACACTCCCAGCCCTCTATGTGGGGGAGAACACTTGAGGGCAAGGGCTCCTCAAAGGCCTGACGAGGCCAGAGAATGTTAAGAGTCAGTCGGGCAGTACAGCCCCCCCAGAGTTCCTGCCTGACTCTCCAGGAGAAAAAGTGAGTTCCCTGGAACTGGGAGTTTAGCACCTTAGCTGGACCAGAGGTGCCAGTCGAGAAAGGTGACACCAGACCATTAGCCGAATGCAAAATCCAGTTCCCACTAGCCTGGAGGCCACCTCACTGGCATTGTAAGATGTCCTTGACTGGTGCCTCGCTAGCTCCAAGCCCTTAGCAGAAAGGCAGATGGCTTGCCCGACTAACTCTGATGTTGGCATGGCAGTAGGAGCTGTCCTAGCTGCACCCACAGGCACTTGGTTACAAGCTGCCAGGTGTGCTTGATGTGAAGAAATGCATATGACAGTGCATGCTAAGATAAAAACCTTTCTTCCCAATACATCTTCTTATGCAGAGTCCACATCAGGGGGTCGGTCACACACTGGGCAACAAGGCCTGCCCAGGGTCTGCAGGACCAGCATCTCTGAAGTGAGGTGAGGTACAGTGCCAGCAAAGTCCATGGGTGCACAACACACCTGGTAGACACAAAAAGAGGGGGCAGTGACTGGGACAACTACACTCAGCGGGGTCAAGTTGGGGGACAAGCACTTCTTTTGATACATTCAGGGAGAAAAGAAAAAAGAGAGGGGGATAGTCTGGCTCTTAGATGGTGATAGGATCATTGAGGATGATGAACAGAAGGCATCTGCTCTGAACAACTTCTGTTCAGTATTTGGCAAGGAGCATGATGGACCCATTCTGGATAGTGGCATAAAGGCTAAGGATAGGGGATCCCAAGAATGGTGACACCAACATTCACCACAGACAGGGTCAGGGAAGCACTGGAGCATCTGGACAAAGCACCTGGACCAGATGGACTGCACTCGAGGGTGCTGAGAGAACTTGCTAAGGAACTGGCAGACCCCTTGGCACATTTGTTCAACTACTCACAACAGATGGTACCCATGCCTAGGGACTGGAGAAGAGCAGATGTGGTACCTCTCCATAACGGAGGGGGTAGGGAGACTGGCAATTACAGGCTGGTAAGCCTCACATGTATAGTTGGAAAATTAATGGAAACATTAATTAAAGAGGACCTAGTAGACTACCTGGAAAAGAATGGACTTCAGGATGGGAGATAACATGGGTTTGTAGCAGGGAGGTCATGCCAGACAAACCTCATTACGTTCTCTGACTGGGTGACTAAGAAATTAGATAAAGGCCGCCCAGTGAATTTCCTATACTTTGATTTTAGTAAGGCCTTTTGATTCAGTGCCACATAGAAACATAGACTTTGATGGCAGATAAGGACCGCTAGGCCCATCTAGTCTGCCCATTTTCCTACCTACAGGATGGGCTGCAGACCCTAGTTAACCAACAGCCTATTTCTTCCTACTCTCCACAAGAATTACCTTATGTCTGTCCCATGCATTCTTGAATTCTCCCACAGTTTTAGACCCCACAACCTCCTCAGGAAGGCTGTTCCATGCATCCACTACCCTCTCTATGAAATAATACTTCCTCACATTGCCCCTGAACCGCCGCCCCCATCTTTAAGTTGTGTCCCCTTGTTCTTGCACGTCACTTTTTCTGAAAGATGCTACCCTCTTGGACTTTGTTGATTCCACTGAGGTACTTAAAAGTTTCTATCATGTCCCCCTCTCCCTTCTTTCCTCAAGGGTATACATATTAAGCCCCTTTAGTCTCTCTCATCATGGCTTCTCTTGCAGACCCTGCACCATTTTAGTTGCCCTCCTCTGGACTGCCTCTATCCTGTCTATGTCCTTGCGAGATGGGGTCTCAGAACTGGACACAGTACTCCAGATGGGGTCTCACCAACTGTCTGTACAGAGGATAACAACTTCCTGTTTTCTGCTGCTGATGCCTCTCCCTATGCTTCCCAGTATACCTCCAGCCCTCCCTATTGCCTTCTCACATTGCTTGCTAACCTTAAGGTCATCTGATATGATTACCCCCAGGTCCCTTTCCTTTTTTGTTGTTGTTACTACCTCCCCCTTATTGTGTATTCTTCCCCTGGGTTCTTGTTTCCCAGGTGCATTATTTTGCACTTTTTGCACTGAATCCTAGCTGCCATACTTCTGACCATTCCTCCAACCTTGCCAAGTCCCTTCTCATCCTTTCCACGCCTCCTTGTGTATCAACCCTGTTGCAGATCTTTGTGTCATCTGCAAAGAGCCATACTTTTCCTTCCCATCCCTCTGCAATGTCACTTATGAGGACATTAAAAAGGACTGGACCTAGTACTGAACCCTGCGGTACCCCACTAGTAACCCCTCTTTCTTCAGAGTGGACTCCATTTACAATTACCTTCTGTGTTCTGTTGCCCAGCCAATGTTTTACCCAGGCTACCACCCTGGGACCCACTCCCAGGCTGGTTAATTTGACTATTAATGTTTTGTGTGGGACTGTGTCAAATGCCTTGCTACAGTCTAGGTAGGCCATGTCCACAGCCCCTCCCTGGTCTACTACTTTGGTCACCCAGTCAAAGAAATCTATTGGATTCGTCTGACATGACCTTCCCGCTGTGAACCCATGCTGCCTTGGGTCCTGTGCCCCACTGGCCTCTAGGTACTCAACTATTCTTTCCTTCAGAAGTGACTCCATCACTTTCCCTTCCACAAAGGTGAGACTGACAGGTCTGTAGTTTCCTGCCTCTGTCTTGGTCCCACTTTTGTGAAGGGGATCACATCCGCCTTCCTCCAGTCCTCGGCTACCACACCATCCTCCCATGATTTATTAAAAAGAGTAGTCAGTGGTTTCACTAGTTCTCCCCTTAATTCTTTTAGAATTCTGGGGTGAATTCCATCAGGCCCCATTACTTTGTCCACCTTCAGTTTTAGGAGTTCTTGCAGAACCCTTCTTCTGTGAAAGGACTGGGATTGACCCCTATCAAGAGTGCTTCTGTTAATTGGATTAGGCACTTCCCCTCCTCTTTTGGAATACTGAGCAGAAATATTCGTTCAGTATCCCTGCTTTTTCACTGTCCCCCTCTGCCCACCCACCGTTTATTCTATTCAGCCTCACTATCCCTCCCTTTGTCTTTCTACGCTCGCTGATGTACCTATAAAAGGTTTTATCCCCCTTCTTAACCGAGTTGGCTATTTTTTCCTCAGTTTGGGCCTTTGCTATTCGTGACTTCCATCCCTGCTTCCTTCTGCCTCAACTGGTACAGCTCTCTGTCCTGCTCCTTCTGTGTTTCCTTATACTTCCGGAATGCTATCTTCTTCTTCCTGACTTTCACAGCCACCTCTTTTGAGAACCATAGTGGCTTTTTCTTTCGTTTTGATTTGTTTATTTGCTTCACACAAAGGCTTGTTGCCTTTGTGATGACAGTTTTGATGATTCCCCATTGTTGCTCCACCTCCTTCTAGCCTGTTTGCTAGTGCTTTTCTGAGGCACTCTCCCATTTTGCCAAAGTCAGCCCTCCTGAAGTCCAGTACCCTCACTTTTGTATGGCTTGACTCTGTAGCCGAGTTTAACGTGAACCACATTGTCTGATGGTCACTTGTTCCCAGATAGCAACCCACTTCTAGATCTGAGATCCTCTCACTGCCCCCATTTGAGAGTACGAGGTCTAAGATTGCTCCATCATGAGTAGGTTCCGAAACTAGCTGTCTGAGGTCTGCCACCTGTAGGGCATCAAAAATGGCCCTGCTCTTGGATGTGGCTGCAGAAAATGTGCTCCAGTTAACATCTGGCATGTTCAGGTCTCCCATCAGCAGTATCTCCCCTTTCTCTGTCATTCTAAGAATGCCTTCTATCATATCCTTGTCCATTCCCTCCCCCTGACATGGGGGTCTGCACACAACCCCTGTGTGGGTTGTGGTGCCCTTTCCAGTCTCCAAGGTGACCTACAGTGCCTCCTCTCTTCCCTGTCTACTCTTTTGTTCAGTTGCTTTTATCCCTTTCTTTACATACAGAGCTACTCCTCCCCCTCTTCTCCCCTGCCTGTCTCTCCTGTAGGTTATGTACCCTGGTATGTTAACATCCCAGTCATGGTTCTCTGTGTACCATGTTTCTGTGACTGCTACAATATCCAGGCATCCCTCTTCCATCAAGGCCACCAGCTCAGGGAGCTTGTTGCCCAGACTACGGGCACTGGTACTCATTATCCTCCATTTCCTGATGGCCTTACTCCTTTTTGCCCCATCTCTGTCCTTCTTGCCTTTGTCACTTTCTCCAGTTACCCCTGCCTTTCTCCCTATCGACACCTCTATGTTGGTGTTTACCACACTTACTACCGTGATTTTTTGGGGGCTAGGATTTCTGCTCCTTTTCCAGTGCCTCCTTGGCTAGTTTAAATGCTTGTCAATGAAGCATTTAACCTATCACCTAGGATCTGGTTCCCTCCTGGACAGATGCAGCCCATCATGCCAGTATAGGCTTGCATCACCCCAGGTGGACCCCAGTCCCCAATGAAGCCAAATCCTGAGCTCCACACCAGTTTTAAACCACTGATTGAATCCCATGGTGCGGAGCACCCTATCCTCTCCCTCGCCACAGATGGGCAGCACCTCCGAGAAGGTTACCATGCGTGCTACTTGTCCAAGGCCCCTCCCCAATTCCACAAACTCTTCCTGCACTTCTCTAATCCTTTCTTAGCCAGGTCATTTGTCCCTAGGTGGACAATGACATCCAGCTCTCCCCTGTGCAGCTGCTCTGGCAATCCTGAGGATTGCTCCTGTCCCTCAAGCCATGGCGCCAGGCAGGCAACTTACCTCCTCTCCCTTCTTCCCCCAGTTCTACCTTCCTAACAATGGAGTCCCCCACCAGGAGTTGTTTCCTTCCCCTGTGGGGTCCCCTGCCACCCTCCTGTGGGTCTCCTTTGTGGAGGTTCCCAGCATCCTCCCTGGTCTCCACTGCAGGCGCCTCCATAGAGGAACCACACTTTGCCAGAATGGCATAGGGATTGTGGAGAGGTACAACTGGAGGGATGTGCCTCTGTTCCACCACCCTCACCCTCCGAGCACACTGTGGTCCAACCGCTCCTCTTTCTCGGCAACCTCTGAGGCAACGGCAGTGGCACTGGTGGTCCCTAGATGGAAGAGGAGGTCCCACAAATCCTGGCCAACTCAGCCTGGAGATGAGCAACCTCCTCCCTCAGCCCAGAGAGGTGCCTGCAGATGGGAAAACACTGCATCCTCCAGAATGTCTCCCAGAAGACTGCTGCTCCACAGCCACTGCACTGCACTGCACCACTCCCATCATGTCTTATTTCTGGCCCCTTAACTGTTTGCAATCCTTACTCTTTCCTCTGTTTTTTTTTCTCTCTCTCTCCTTTCTGCCTGTGTGCCCTTTCAGCTCCTGACTGTCCTGTTCTGAGACAAGAATATCCTATATTTCTCCGTAGACCCCTTACTTGCTCAGAGGCAGACCTCCAGCAGCTAGAGGGAGGCCGGAGAGCTACTCTTGCCCTTCTAGGATTGTGGGTCTTTGGTGGCTCTGTGATCACTCATAAGTGCCTATTAAAGAAATTCGAGGACCTAGGCACAGCTGAGAACATAGGTGGGTGGGAAACTGGCTGAAGGACAGGCAGCAGAGAGTGCTGGTCAACAGG
Source organism: Neoceratodus forsteri (assembly GCA_016271365.2). NCBI lineage: Eukaryota > Metazoa > Chordata > Ceratodontiformes > Ceratodontidae > Neoceratodus > Neoceratodus forsteri. Next base: position 596,192,364 of record JADMNL010000022.1, on the reverse strand, counting down.
CTGAGGTCAGGTGAGAGGGAGGTCACTACTGGGGTGCCACAGGGATCGGTCTTGGGACTGGTACTTTTTAATATGATCATTAGTGACACTGGAGAAGGCATTCAGGGCAAAATAGCCCTCTTCACAGATTTCACTAAATTAGGTTGTAGGGTTGACAGCGCCAAGGCAGAAAAGGACCTGCAGAAAGACCTGGAACACTTGGAGAGCTCGTCCAAGATTTGGCAGCTACAGTTCAATAAAAAAAAGTGCAAAGAGTTGCATCTGGATCAGTGGGGACCAACCCAGCACCTCACACAAGTAAAAGGTCTCGGGTGACACCCTTAGGCACTCAAGCCAATGCAACAAAGCTAAAATGCTGGGGTGTATAGAGAGAGGTTTCAACAGTAGGGACAGAGAAGTGATCCTCCCACTATACAGGTCCCTGGTAAGACCCCATCTGGAATACTGTGTCCACTTCTGGAGCCCTCATCTTAGGAAGGACAGAGACAAGTTGGAGTATGTGCAGAGAAGGGTGACCAAGATGGTTCAGGGCCTCCAGGGGCTCTCGTACAATATGAGGAGCAACTAAAGACATTGAACATGTACTCTCTAGAGACTAGAAGAGAGAGGGGTGATATGTTTAAGACATTAAAAGTCATAAGAGGCATTAACAAAATTCCCTACTCAGAAATTTGTAACAGAATAGAAGGCTCAGCCACCAAGGGGACATGAACGGAAGCTATGGGGTGGAAGGGTCAAAAGGGATCTGAAGAAGTATTACTTCACAGAGAGAGTAATTGAACCATGGAATAGACTACCCGCCAAGGTGGTGAGCACTAAAACTATGGCGGCTTTCAAGGGAGGATGGAACAGAGTGAGAGCTCAACAAGGTACAGATGGTACAGGGGCTAGGTCCTGGGACCCATAGAAGGCCATGGTAGGTAATCCTTGGGAAGATTAAATGGATATATGGTCTCCTTCTGCCATCATCTTTTATGTGTCTATGTAGATGTCCCTGGGGGCTGGAAGCAAAGTGAAGGGATGTCTCCAAACTGTCCTGGAGCATTCCTCCAAGTCCCTTGGCCAGGGAGAGATGATGCTGTGGTCATTGCTGAAAACTCCAAGGAGTCTCAGCGGTGTGGACAGGGTATTGCATATGGCAACAGTGCCAATGTCCAGCATCTGCAGCATGTCTGTTAGGAATCTCAACTACAGGATGACTCAAAAGACTAATGACAAGGGTTGGGATGATTCCACGTCCTCTGAGGAAGATGTAACTAGAGAGGAGGTACTGGACCTGGAAGCAGATGGCAGCAGGGGGCAGTGCAGAAACTGGACATGGTCAGCATAGGTAGGGTACTGGAACAACATTCCAACCGCACTTCCATGCTGACTCCAGGTGAGGGGCCAAAGAGGACCCGTGATACTTGGGAGTGCAGGTAGAGGTGGCAAAGCATAAGAAGCAGAGTGGTAGAGCTAGAAGTTCTATGGCTTTTGCCTGGGCTGCAGAATCATTCAGCAGACCTTGCACTAGGGGAGGGAATGATGAAACTTTCCGAGAGAATTGACCTACAGAAGAAGAATGACTTTGACAGTGTCTGTAGGGGTAAATCCACAGATGAGAGCAGAGCCATTCAGTTCCCTCGGGGCAGTTCCAGTGCTCCACAGAGAGGGGCTCAGCCATAGGCCAGGAGAGAACTCCATGACCTGGCCAGTCCCTGACCCCAGGCAGGGGAGGGGGACTGAGAGAGAGATTAATCTGCTGCCTGGCAGCTCTCCTTGCTGGGGGATTGGCAGGGGGAGGGGGACTGACAGAGGGATTACGCTGCTGCCTGGCAGCTCTCCTTGCTGGGGGATTGGTGGGGAGGGGACTGAGAGAGGGATTAAGCTGCTGCCTGGCAGCTCCCTGCTGGGGACTGGCAGGGGAGGGGACTGAGAGAGGGATTAAACTGCTGCCTGGTAGCCTCCTTGCTGGGAGACTGGCAGGAGGGGACCAAGAAGGATTAATCTGCTGCCTGGCAGCCTCCTTTCTGGGGATTGGCAGGGGAGGGGACTGAGAGAGGCATTAAGATGCTGCCTGGCAGCTCTCTTTGCTGGGGTATTGGCGGGGGGAACTGAGAGAGGATTAATCTGATGCCTGGCAGCTCTCCTTGCTGGGGGCCTGGCAGGGGAGGGACTGATATTGGGATTAAACTGCTGCCTGGCAGTTCTCCTTGCTGGGGATTGGCAGGGAGGGGACTGAGAGAGGATTAAGCTGCTGCCCGGCAGCTCTCCTTGCTGGGGATTGGCGGGGAGGGGATTGAGAGAGGAATTAATCTGCTGTCTGGCAGCTCTCCTTGCTGGGGATTGCAGAGGGAGGGAGGGAACTGAGAGAAGAATTAAGATGCTGCCTGGCAGCTCTTCTTGCTGGGGAGGGGACTGGAGAGGTATTTAACTGCTGCCTGGCAGCCTCCTTGCTGGGGGACTGGCAGGGGAGGGAGACTGAGAGAGGGATCAAGCCTGCTGCCTGGCAGCCTCCTTGCTGGGGATTGGTGGGGGAGGGGACTGAGAGAGGCTTAATCTGCTGCTTTCAGCTCTCCCTGATGGGGATTGGCAGGGGTAGGGGGCGGAGAGGGATTAAGCTGCTGCCTGGCAGCTCTTCTTGCTGGGGATTGGCAGGGGAGGGGACTGAGAGAGGATTGCTGCTGCCTGGCAGCTCTTCTGCTGGTGTATTGGCAGGGGGAGAAGGACTGAGAGAGGGATTAAACTGCTGCCTGGCAGCTCTCCTTGGTGGGGGATTGGCAGGGGGAGGGGGACTGAGAGACGGCTTAATCTGCTGCCTGGCAGCTCTCCTTGCTGTGGTATTGGCAGGGGGAGCGGGACTGAGAGAGGACTTAAACTGCTGCCTGGCAGCTCTCCTTGCTGGGGATTGGCGGGGAGGGGACTGAGAGGGATTAAGCTGCTGCCTGGCAGCCTCCTGCTGGGGGATTGGCAGGGAGGGGACTGAGAGAGGGATTAAACTGCTGCCTGGCAGCCTCCTTGCTGGGGGATTGGCAGGGAGGGGACTGAGAGAGGGATTGCTGCTGCCTGGCAGCCTCCCTTGCTGGGGGATTGGCAGGGAGGGGACTGAGAGAGGGATTAGCTGCTGTCTGCCAGCCTCCCTTGCTGGGGGATTGTCAGGGGAGGGGACTGAGAGAGGGATTAAGCCTGCTGCCTGGCAGCTCTCCTTGCTGGGGATTGGCGGGGGAGGGGGACTGAGAGAGGGCTTAATCTGCTGCCTTTCAGCTCTCCTTGCTGGGGGATTGGCAGGGGGTAGAGGGACGGAGAGAGGGATTAAGCTGCTGCTGCCTGGCAGCTCTCCTTACTAGGAGACTGGCAGGGGGAGGGAGACTGAGAGAGGGATTAAACTGCTGTCTGGCAGCTCTCCTTGCTGAGGGATTGGCAGGGGGAGGGAGACTGAGAGAGGGATTATGCTGCTGTCTGGCAGCTCTCCTTGCTGGGGGATTGGTGGGGAAGGGGGACTGAGAGAGGGATTAAACTGCCTGGTAGCTCTCCTTGCTGGGAGACTCAGCGGGGACCAAGAAGGGATTAATTTGCTGCCTGGCAGCCTCCTTGCTGGGGGATTGGCAGGGGAGGGGACTGAGAGAGTCACAGATGCTGCCTGGCAGCCTCCTTGCTGGGGTATTGGCGGGGAGGGGGACTGAGAGAGGATTAATCTGATGCCTGGCAGCTCTCCTTGCTGGGGATTGGCAGGGGAGGGGACTGAGAGAGGGATTAATCTGCTGCCTGGCAGCTCTCCTTGCTGGGGGATTGGCGGGGAGGGGACTGAGAGAGGGATTACGCTGCTGCCTGGCAGCTGTCCATGCTGGGGGATTGGCGGGGGAGGGGGACTGACAGTGGGATTAAACTGCTGCCTGGCAGTTCTCCTTGCTGGGGGATTGGCAGGTGGAGGGGGAATCAGAGAGGGATTAAGCTGCTGCCTGGCAGCTGTCCTTGCTGTGGGACTGGCAGGGGGAGGTGGACTGCGAGAGGGCTTAATCTACTGCCTGGCAGCTCTCCTTGCTGGGGGATTGGAGGGGGAAGGGGATTGAGAGAGGAATTAATCTGCTGCCTGGCAGCTCTCCCTTGCCGGGATTGGCAGGGGAGGGAGGAACTGAGAGAAGAATTAAGTTGCTGCCTGGTAGCTCTTTTGCTGGGGAGGGGACTGAGGGAGGATTAAACTGCTGCCTGGCAGCCTCCTTGCTGGGGGACTGGCAGGGGAGGGGACTGAGAGAGAACTAAGCCTGCTGCCTGGCAGCCTCTTTGCTGGGGATTGGTGGGGAGGGGGACTGAGAGAGGGCTTAATCTGCTGCCTTCAGCCTCCTTGCTGGGGGATTGGCAGGGGTAGGGGGACGGAGAGAAGGATTAAGCTGCTGCCTGGCAGCTCTCCTTGCTGGGGGATTGGCAGGGGAGGGGGACTGAGAGAGGGATTAAACTGCTGCCTGGCAGCTCTCCTTGCTGGGGATTGGCGGGGAGGGGACTGAGAGAGGGATTAGCTGCTGCCTGCCAGCTCTCCTTGCTGGGGATTGGCAGGGGAGGGGACTGTTAGAGGATTAAGCCTGCTGCCTGGCAGCCTCCTTGCTGGGGATTGGCAGGGGAGGGGACTGAGAGAAGGCTTAATCTGCTGCCTGGCAGCCTCCTTGCTGGGGATTAGCAGGGGCATGCAAGAAGGGATTAAGCTGCTGCCTGGCAGCCTCCCTACTGGGAGACTGGCAGGGGAAGGGGGACTGAGAGAGGGATTAAGCTGCTGTCTGGCAGCTCTCCTTGCTGAGGGATTGGCAGGGGGAGGGAGACTGAGAGAGGCCAAACTGCTGCCTGGCAGCTCTACTTGCTGGGGGATTGGCAGGGAGGGGACTGAGAGAGGCTTAGCTGCTGCCTGGCAGCTCTCCTTGCTGGGGATTGACGGGGAGGGGGACTGAAAGAGGGATTAAGCTGCTACCTGGCAGCCCTTGCTGGGGTAATGGCAGAGGAGGGGGACTGAGAGAGGGATTAAGCTGCTGTCTGGCAGCTCTCCTTGCTGGGGGATTGGCAGGGAAGGGGGAGTGAGAGAGGGATTAAGCTGCTGCCTGGCAGCTCTCCTCTCTCGGATCGGGGTGGTGGGCTTTCCTGGCTCTTTTCTGCCAACAGGTGGAGATCTGGTAGTAGTGCCACCACACTGGAGGCAGAAGTAGATCAGTGGAGGGTGGAAGGGGCCATGATACCAGAACACATGCACACTTCCAAGTGCATACGTCCTTTAAGTTTGCTGCTGGCTTGGGGACTAGAGGGGAAGAAAAATAGGTGAAAAAACTGAGCAGTCTGGGCCCAGTGAACCTGCACCTGTACCCGTTCCTTCCACTCGAACAGGTGAGTATTTCTGAACTTTGTGCTTGGGGGGCACTTCCTCCTGGCCCCACCATGGGTGCGGGGATCCACACGTGAACTAGTTCCTCGGTCTTGTGGGAGGTGGTGGATGGTCTGTACATATACAAAAAAATGGCTGATGGCTGCCAGTTCTTGCTCCTGAGGATAAAAACAGGGGGTTGGGGGGACAGAAATTCACAGCCAGTAAGATTAACTGAACAGTTCTGTATACACACTGGAAAAAAATCCAACTGTTCTATTTGTCTTATGAACTCTATTTTCAACTTTTCTGAAATGTAAATGTGGGCTTCAGAATGTACTGTACAGTAGTCTACGTGATGGGGACCTTCTCCATGCCCCAGTGTTCAGGACGTAGCTGGTATCTGCTTTGTTTCCTCAGCACAGTTACAAAGTGATATATCTGACAGGACATCTAACATATTTAATGCTCTGCATGTTACATGCCCACATCTTTCGTAAAGTGTTGGGGACATGGTCTCCTTTATGCGGTTTTCAGTTTTCCAAAACAGTTATATGTAGAATGCGTAACTCTAGCATAATAATAAAGTATCTCCACCTTGTGATACATTTGGGAGTGCTGCTCCTAAGATTGACTTCAACTGCTGTTTTAATACTTTAATGCAATCCACATTGTTCTTTCCTCGAACTCAGTTTCAAAAGGAAATTAATATTCTGAGGGAGGCAGCGGCTGTCAAGTCCAGTGCAAAAAGCTTATAGCCTTCAAGAGTACAATAGATAAGCACAGAAATGATGCCTTTGCAAGAATGTGTTTCTGGTTAAGTAACTGATTTTATTTATGATCACCAGGAAAATACTAGTAAGTTTATATTCTTTTGCAAAACCATTCTGGGAATCAGTAAGTGCCACAGGTTTACAATTTCAACATAAACACACTGGCAGAATGCTCATAGCCTATATCTAGGTGCAGTTTCGCATTTTACAATTTTGGATACAAGCAAATTTACCCCTGCGTCCAATTTTCAAAGCTAGGATACAGTTAAGCCCAGTTTCCCAAAACTCTGACTTAGTTATGTCCAGTTTGAAAAGTTTAGGTATAAATGCAGCTAGGTACAATTTTCAGACCGAGTGTAACCTAGTGTATTATTTACATCTCTGTTCAGCTTTTTATGTTGGCTTGTGCGCACGCGCAAGCAACATCTTGTGGTAGTAGCTCATTTCAGGTGTGTGTCAGTGATGTGGCGAATGCAGGGGACGCTTTAGTGGGCGCGTCCCTCAGCTGCCAATCAGTGAGCATGCTGGCAATGACAGCAGCTTCAAAGAGAGCCAAGGAGTTGAAATGAATCTGCCGCTGCAATCACGGACAGTTTCATCATTGCAGCGGCACCTCCCCCCTCCCTCGCAACCCTGTCGGCTCCTGCCACACACTGAGCACTCTGTCCCTGGGTCTTGTTCTATAAGAGCAACTTGTTTGTTCACTGTGCCTTTCCTTGTGAAACATTTCAATAAACAAATCAGCCCCGTGCGCCTTTCTACATTGGCGGCTCTTGCCACACACTCCCCGGAAAGCCGACATCGGAGTGCCCAATCCCCGAGTTGGCATGTATCCCCCCCCCCAAAATTGTGGTACACTGGGATCCCACCCCAATGTGCCCAGATAATTTTTTTATATATTTATTTTTCCAACACCAGGATGCCCACTCCCAGTGTGGATGCCCCACCCCCTAAGTGCACTTTCTTTGCCAGCAGGGGTGCCAAACCCCGTCAGCATCATGTTTCCTCTCCTCAACTCAGTCTTTTGCTGATGGGGGTGCCCAGTCCCCATTGGCATCATGTCCTCCCCCCACAAACTCATATGGCACACTGGGAGCCCACCCCAGTGTGCCCCAGAGTTTTTTTTTTGGTTTGTTTTTTTGAACCTGTAAATTAAGAAAATTGTCCCCTGGCGTTTTTTTTAATCTGCAAAAAAGAAAATGGTCCCTTGTAGTCTCCCTACTGCCCCTTCCTCCATCCCCACCCTCCCATTGAGCACCCACCTCTCCACATCCCGATTACCCCATCCTTACCTCCAGGGGTCGAGAACAGCGATTTTTTGTGGAGTGGGACACGTCTGTACTCTACAAAGCCGACCGGCAAACCGAAGAATCAAAGCTCAGTGTGTATAATGGCTGTCAATGGGAGTTTTAACTTATGTTGGTATCTCAGCCACTTTTAGGAATTTTGCTTGGGACCCCACCTTGTGAACATGTTACTGCCATTTCGTTACTCAGTCCCGAAAGGTGATTTCGCAGTTGCTGCGAGTGACAGTGCCACTGTTCACGAGGTAGGGTCCCAAAATGCCCATGTTGCAAATTTGGTGAAAAAATTCCCAAAAATGACAGCGTTATAAGCGTGCGTTGCACGGTTTCTACGCATGCTCGTAACTTTGCCAATTTTCAATATTTTCACTCCAGATGTTCAAAAGTGCCATTGTTTCACACCTCCTTATGAACCGTACAGCTGTCGCTGTTCACATCCTGCCTGAAATGTGTTTTCACACCTGTTGCACAGAATGGCGCAGTCACTGTTGGAAATAAATTTTCAGGACAGAGTAACAAAATCACAGTGCCACTGTTCATTAGGGGAGGTTCCAAAATTCCCATGTTGAAAATTTGGTGAAAAAATTCCAACAACTGATTGCGTTACGGGCATGTGTTGCGCAGTTTCTATGCACGCTCGTCACTTTGCCAGTTTTTCATATTTTCACTCCAGATTTTCAACATTTCCATTTATTCACACCTTCTCATGAACAGTATAGCTGTACTTTTTCAGATCCTGCCCAATATGTGTTTTTGCACCTGTAGCACTGAATCACGCAGTCACTGTGTGAAATCACCTTCCGGGATTAAGTAACAAAATGATAATGCCACTGTTCATGAGGTGGCGTCCCAAACGCCCATGTTGAAAATTTGGAGTGAAAATACCAACTAACACCAGGGGTGTTAGGGTTTCCCACTGTAACGCCCCTCCCTGTAGAGACTGACAGGCGTTGGGGGTGTGACTTGGGTTTGCTGGCCATAATGCTCACGGCATTCCATCCCCACCCTGCAGCCATTGACAGGCATCAAGGTGTGCCTTGGGGTCTTCAGCCCTAACGTTCACCCCATTCTCCTACACTGCACCCATCTCAGCTTATTTCCTTATGGAATGGGGTGAGCATAACAGCCGAAGACCCCAAGGCACACTGCGACACCTGTTGCTGTCTGCAGGGTAGGGTGAGGTGGAATGGCTTAAGCGTTATGGCCAACATCCCAAAGGCACACCCCCAACGTCTTTCAGTCTCTGGGTGGCGTTAATTCAATACTTCACTGCCACTACTATTATGCACTTCTCTAACTCCTGCACTGCCAATGCCAGCAAGTCAACATTCAGTTGTTTTTTTATTTAAAAACTAGATATAAAGAATCACAAAACAGCTAGAAGCTCTGCAGATTAAGTCCTACTTTTGAAAGCAGACCCATTTTGGAAATCATAGTCAACATGACTAGAAGTTGAGTCCACTTTATGAGTTCTAAAAATCCCTCCAGACATAACTAGAGGTGGGTGATGTGGCCAAAATTCGCTCCGCGAAGTGATTTGCGGAGTAATGCGGAATCTGCAATGTAATCTGCAATGTGAAGCAGAGTACTTCGCATCATAATGAGGAACACGAAGTCCATTGAAACCAGTGACTACGCGTTACTCCACCTTCCCCCAACCACTTCTAAGCCAATTTTAATGCAAAGTACATTGAAATCAATGTACTTCGCATCACTTCACCTTGTTAATGAGCTCCAAGGCAAATTTTGCAGTGATTCATGGGATTGCAGGTCACATGGGCTCTAGATTGTTCTGCACAGCCTCAGTTATGTGTAGTGTGTATGTAGTGGTAGAGACAGTTTCCTCTCAGAGCTCTGCGATTCAAATCCTCTAAAAGCTGTTAAAAAAGTCTTTTTGAGCCATTTTTTTTGCTCAAAATTTAGTACATCAATTGTAGGAAACCCTCCTGTGCGCATATCATCGAGTGTTTATTGTTTGTGTTTGGATTTTGAATGTTAATTTAGAACATTCAGTCTGTGTACTGACAGACACTTGGAGTGTGCTTTGGGGGAAGGGTGTATCTGTGGTGGAGGTAGGTTAAAATTGGGAGAAAAAGGAAGTCTTTCTGTTTTGGTTATATATTTCTTGTATAACTGTGTTAATGTGCACACAGTAATATTTTCAGTAATTCTTGAAATTTATTTTGCTGATTGTTGTGGTACTGCAGTGCATAATTTCAGTCTGTTTAAAAGATTTGGTTATATTACTGAAGTATTCAATTTGCTACATATTACTTGTAGTATGTGAGTGTGTGTGTGATGCATGCCATGAAATCAGACATATTTTATTGTGCCACACAGTAATTGCAGCAGTGTAAACCTGCTATCCACTGCACCTGCATGATTCTGTACTGCTTTGTGGTATCTTGGTTTTGGACTATTACTGCAGAGCACTGCATCCCCAGTGGCAAAGTATTCTTTTCCAGATTGGATTGTGACTTGTGAGCACTGGTTAAGGTGTTATTGTGACGTTGCATCTGCATCTCTTCTTGACTGCGCAGTGCAATCTTAATCTGTCTTGTGTATTTGCATCTGTTTAGTGCCCAATCTCCATCTGCAAGCCACAGTTACTTTTTTTTTGGGTTTCACATCCACCGGCCCAGACTGAAAGTTCAGAAATCTAAGTTTGTTTAGAATTTTCTTGCTGATCCCCCAAAATGCCTGCAAACAGACGTGCAAGCAAAGCTGTTTTTGGCCATGGCACTGATGCCAGTGGCAAGATTGTCCATGGGCGTGGTATTACGCAGAAGTGCATAGCTGATGTCAGTGAAGGGATTTCTTCATCAATGTTTTTATAGCGCAATCTGTAGCTTCTCTCATAGTTGGAGGAGATGTTGTTGTCCCAGCTGGTGGTGCTAATGCAGTTTCTGCTGGCATGAGTATTGCTGCCTCAAGTTCCACTTCTGACCAGTTAACCGTTTCAAAAAAATATAGCTGAGTCTAAAGCTGTGACTGACAGTGTAGATGATGTCATACTCCCCATTAACATCTCCATGGTAGCTGAACATGATTCTGATCTTGGCAACGATAACTCACAACATCATATTTCTTCCAGCGCTGTTGAGGTCATGCCTTTGCTATCCAATGATTCAAAGTGTGGCACAAAAATATTGGGTGGTGATGATGATGATGCTGTGGTTGGAACATGTTCTCCACATGACAGCATCCAAGCTGAAAATGTAGATGCGGATGATGTTGATGAATATGATAATGATGTCAGTGACCCCAGTTGGGAACCGGAGAAAAAGAAAGTCAAGGTGGCTGTGGCTGGATTTGTTGGCGTTAAATCCTCCCCCTCAAAAAAGTTGTGATTTAGCGGTTCCTGTTGATGATGACCCAGTAATAATCATAGGTAGTCAGACTCATGGTGGGCAGTTGGCGACCAAGTGTGTCCAGCCTGAAAAATCATGTAGCACACCCCTCATTTCAGGGATTAAAAAGACGTAGTCCAATAAGCAGCATCAGGGACATGTTAAAAGCAGGGGATCACAATCTCTTGTTTGGAATTTTTTTTGTCCAAGGTACAAATGATGAGTCAGTTGTAGTCTGCCAGCTTTGCCATGCGTGTGTGAGTCGAGGTAAAAAGGGGAGTCATCTGGGCATGGGGGGGCAGCATACACATCTTAAGAACAGGCGCACGGCACTGTGGACCTGGCAGGCACCAAATGGCAGCTAATGCCATTGTGGGGAGTTCACCCTCATCATCAACCTTACTGAGCATGTTATCCCCTTCCATGAGTGTAAGACCAAGTAGGAATGTCTGCAGTAGTGATGAAATAACACCAGAGGATTACTACAGACATGATGAGGGGGAGGATTATGATTTAGAAATCTTGTCGAGTGGTGGTGAGAGTAGCAGTGGTGGTGGTGGTCAATGCAGTATATCTAGTGCAAGTGGTCCATCAACCCCTGTACATAAAACATGGAAAATAACTTCTTCTGGGGACTTGTCACCTGTGCACCCCTCTTCATCACACTTCCACCCCCCACCCCCAGCCATTCGCAGAGCAGAGTCATTTGTCACATCCCGTGCAAAACATGTAAGTCAGTCCACGCTGGAGAGTGTTTTTGACCGTAACCTCCTGCCTGCCTGCCTGAAGCATGTGACTTATGCTGTGTAAGCCATGTGATGTGTGTGGGCTGCCTGTGAATTCTCACTCCGCCTTAAAGCGGAATAAGGTGGAGTGCACAACGCAAAGTCATAATTACAATACGAAGTGGAGAAGTGAGGGTTTAAAATGGGCACTTTGTGTATTGGCATATTAACGCGAAGTGGCCACTTCGCAGGCAGAATTTTACTGCGCTGCATCTCTAGACATAACTAGGGGCTTTACCCATTTGATGACGATTGAAAATCCTACCCACTGTATACCCACAAAACGCACATCTAACAGCAATTCAGCAATAATCATGAAAAAAAAACTTTCAATCACATGCAGGTAGTTGTAATATTTCATTTGAATCAAACCTTTTTTTTTAAAGTAAGCAAAGATACCAAATTCATAAAGTATGATTTAAGCTGTAATTTATTCCACAGGATGGGCACATTATGTCCCAAAAGCAAAACTTTCCATAGTTTATTCTAAATTTAGGGATCTCAAAATTAATCCAAGTAGAAGTTTTTAAAATATAAAATGATTTAGAGAAAACAAGCAGGCATAACTATAAGTATGCAAAAATGCTTATACAGATTCATAACACAGGGGGGAGGGAAGGGGAGGAGGGGTAGCAATGATAGTAAAAAACTGCATTGCATGGGGGAGTAGAGGAGGCGGAGGGAACCGTGGAGGCGATTTGGGTCACCTTGATAACAAGGGGGGGCAAGAGAGTTAAAATAGGAGTGGTGTATAGACCCCCTGCCCTGGCGGAGGAGCTGGAGGACAGTCTGGTGGCAGATGTTAGGAGACACTGCAGACTGGGCAGAGGAAAGATGGTGGTGTTAGGGACTTAAACATGCCAGGAACAGACTGGGGAGACTATGACATCCTCTGTGACCAGGGAACAGAGGTTGTTGGATGTTTCAAGACGCATTCTAACTCAGCAGGTGAGGAACCGACCAGGGAGCACGGGTACTGGATGTGGTCCTGGCAGACGAGTGACCAGATTGGGGGCCTGGGTAAGGGGACCCATTGGCGGGAGTGACCATGCCAGGTCTGGTTCTGCCTGGACCTAGGAAGGTAGAAGGCTGCACAAAGACAGAAGTAACCGACTTCAGGGGTGGATTTAAGGAAATGGGAAGGATCCTTAAGGAGCATTTGGATGGGATTGGGTCAGACATGGACGCTGATAGTAGGTGGAAATCATCAGGAGAGGGTGCAGGATGCTACCAGCACCTGTGCAAGAGTAAGACGAAAATGCGGTGGGGCCCAAAAGCCTGTTGGTGGTTCAGGGAGGGTCAGGAGGTGGTCTGGGAAAAGCAGCCTATAAAGTTCAAGTGCTCAAGGGTGAAAGGGATCGAGGGAGTATGAGCTGATGGCTAGAAGGGCCACTAGAGTGGTGAGGCGGCTAAGGCAAGGAAGAGCAGAACTGGCCAGGAAATTAGGAGAGAGGAAAGGGTTCTTTAGATACACTGGGGAAAGCGAAGGAGTGAAGGGGCAGATTAGCAGGATTAAATCAGAGAGATGGACACAAGACCCAGAGGAGCAGGCTTGGTACTAAATGAGTACTTCACCTCAGCTTTCACCAGGAAAATGGGGATGCTGCATCATACATGGGAGGAGACAGAGATAATGAGGAGGGGCCCTTACCAATCGGCAGGTCTGGGGAGGGCATCACTGGCAGGTGGGGAGGGCTAAGCAGGGAGAAGAGGTACTGGGTAAATCACAGCAGAGAGGTGAGGAAGCCGTCAGCTCCCTTAAGAGGAGAAAGCAACTGGATAAATTACATCCCAGAGGTTGAAGGAACTTCAGATGTCCTGCAAAACCCCTGGCAGAGCTTTTCACCATCTCTGAGGACAGGTGGGTGCCCCAAGACTGGAAGGTGGCGCATGTGGTGCCTATCCACAAGGGGGATCAAGGAGGTGGCAGGAACTACAGGCCTGTCAGCCTGACATCAGTGGTGGGCAAGGTGATGGAAGGCATTGTGAGAGGAGAGGCTGGGGGGCCCTGGATAAGTCAAGGTGCCTGGGCGATAGACAGCATGGATTCATCCGGGAAAGGGTGGTCAGACAAACCTGGTGGCAGGAGTTCTGTGACTGGGTGACAGGTGCCTTGGACCTGGGTAGACCAGTGGATGTCCTCTTTCTAGACTTCAGCAAGGCATTTGACTCTGTTCTCACGTGGGCCTGTTGGATAAACTGAGAGAAATGGGGTGGGAAACCAGATGATCCAATGGATAGGCAATTGGCTCCAGGACCGGGACCCAGAGGGTCGTGAGTTGAGTGGGATAATCTCTTCCCAAGGAGGGTCATTAGTGGGGTCCCACAGGATCAGTCCTTGGGCCCCTTCTGTTCAATGCCTACGATCTGACATAAGGACAGAAATCGGGAGTGAGATGAGTCTCTTTGCAGATGACTCCGAAACTGGGGCGGTGGTGGATGGGGAGGGAGGGTGGCCTGCAGGGGACCTGGAGGCTCTGGAAAGATGGTCTAGAAAGTGGAGCTGAGGTTTAATGCAGGGAAATGCAAGGTACTCCACCGGCCAAGAAACCCAGGCCAAGTGTACACCCTGGGGAAGATACTACAAGTCTCGATGGCTGAGAGGGACCTGGGGTGGTGGTGTGATACAAGATGAACAACTCTGAGACTTGGTAGGGCAGCAGCCAAGGCCAACAGGATGCTGGGATGCATCGCTAGGGGATCACCTCCAGAAGGAGGGAAGTGATACCCTCTGTATAACTGGGCTTGGTGAGGCTGCACCTGGAGTACTGCGGCAGTTTGGAGGCCACACTTAAAGAGGACATTAACCTCCTGGAGAGGTCCAGAGGAGGGCAACCAAATGATTTGGGGCTTGGGGGCAGGACCTATGAGGAGAGGCCTGAAGAGCTAAATATATACACTTTGGAAGAGAGAAGGACCGGGGGACATGATAGAGGTCTTCAGGTACATGAAGAGGGTAAAAGGGAGGAACAGTGAGGGTGCTTTGAAGGAAGGGAGGAAGGGGCCACTGAGGGCATGGGTGGAAGCTGGAGGGAAAGATCAGGGGAGAAAGGAGGTGCCACTTCACTGAGAGGGGTGGTAGAGCCATGGAATGCACTACCTAGGGGGCTGGTGGAGGCAGAGACAGTGGAGGGGTTCAAGAGGGGTGGGACTGGTACAGGGAAGGGTTCAGGAAGCAAAATCCAATGCAGCAAGAATATCCGGAACTGGGAAGGGAGAAGCCAGAGAAGGCGAGGGGGACAGCAAGGTCAGCACCCAGGGTGGGGGCTGACCAAACGAGCAGACACGAAAGACCATTAGGCCTATTCTGCTGGCATTTTAGTATGTTAGTATATAAATGGTTCAGCCTTCTTACTGAAAGAGGATCCCAACTTAGCTCATTATAACGGAAGCAATGATACAGCCTACCACAGAAATTAGTTATGAAATGTACAGATCCAGAAGCAAATGGTTTGATACCTTTTATTGGACCAACATAGATGTTACAAAAAGAACAAAGTGCTTAAGCTTTTGGACTAGCAAAGTCCTTCCTTGGAAGCTTAGTTCAGAAACTCACATACTATTAACACCCAGATCATACATAAAAAAAATAGGAAGAATTCTCATTGGCTTAAAATACTCATTTAAACTATCACTGAAGTTAGAAACAGTGGAACCAGACCTCACCAGTTTGCTATTTGCTGCGATGCCTTCAAGGTCAAATGTCATCTCAATAAAGATAAAACCTTCCCAGCAGAAAGTTCAACTATTATAAAGTCTAAATGTCTCAGCATGTGCAGTGAATACAGTTATACAATATACAGTTATAAAAGGTACGGATCTTTGAAAAAGCACATCAAGTTTGAAAAGACAAGCTGCTGGTGCATTTGCATAAAGTTTTCTCATAGACCAGTAAGGGTATAAAAAATGTTTTGGACCAATGCTTACCTTGCCCAATTATCTGTATTTATAAAATGGGCTTCAGAATCATAACTTATTTTGGCTAAACACATCACCTGACAGTTCATTAATCTCTGTTATACAAACAGCAACAACCTAACTTCTTAATGACATAACCTTTTCCCATTAACATTTAATGCTTTCACTTTATAAACATACCCACCCACAACAGGGCATAGGTTTCTTCCAAATAAATGCACTTCCTGGTTTCAGTCCATGCCACTCACCCGTTGTCACTGAACACATATATTCTACCTAGCAACAACCAAATGAAAGAAATATAAAAGCTTTTTCATTGGAACAAAAACTTTTCCATTTTATAAGCACAATAACCCACACCAGGGCATGAGCTTCTTGAGAATTAATGCATATCCTGGGTGTGCTGAAAGTCACTCAGCTGTTGGCCTTGTGCCTGGTAATTCACACAGGGCATGCATTAATTCTCTGGAACCACATACCTTGCTGTGGGTTACTGTTTACACATGCGTGCTCATGAGAGCAGGCATGCAGGAATATTGTGCCAAGATTATTTACATTTATTTAGGGGAAACTCTATATTATACTTTCTCAGCTCAGAAAGCATTATTTAGATACAAAATTAATTATGTAGTGAGTGTGACTTATTGTGAAGGTCAGAGCTTTACACAGTAAAGACCTGCCCATGTAAAAACGTTATTTAGAAAAAAGCATTCCAGTTGTCATGTAATAGCAACCACATATAAACTGGTGTTTATTGTCAAGTTACAACTGGTATGCATATTTTCCAAAGCTCGATAAAATACAGTGTATTTTAAAGCAACATTCAATGTGACTCTGCTTGTAAACCTCCATCAATATGAACAAACAAATGTGAGACATGAAGAAGTGTAGTAAAGGTAGACTTGACACACCACTGGACTATTTCCGCCATAAGACTCTGTGTTTCTATGAAGTCAGTTTTTAAAAGCTCTTCAAAAATACCTGGTAACAATTTTGAGAGCACTATCCGTTAAATGTAAACTATACTGTGGCACGGTGTAGTGTAGCACAGTATCAGCTACATGTAAACTTTGCAGTGCAGAATGGTATAGTGTCATGTCAGCTGCATGTAAGCGCTGTAATATAGCATGGTATAGTGTAGCTCCATGCAAACATCTAAGTAGGCAGCACACTCGCCTCTGGGGCCGAAAGATCAGAAGGCTGTGGGTTCTAGCCCTACTCAAGGTACTTGGGGTAGTGCTCAACTATATTTGCCCCCCCCCGTCAAAAAAAAAGATCTATGTAACCCATATCCCAGAATGCACCTGAAAACGACCTATCACAGCTCAGTGTTCCTTTCCTGGTTGAAAATTACAAATAAATAACTAACAAACTCTGTAATGTAGCAAGGTGTAGCACAGTGTGGTCTCACCAACATTTAGAATCTGTGGTGCAGCACACCGCAGTGCAATGTCATGCTGTTTGGGATCACCTGCATGTCAACTCAGTAGTGTAGCAAGGTGTAGCAAAGTGTGGCCTCACTAACATTTAAACTCTCAACTGTAGCATGGTGTACCACTGCATACTGTAAGCTGCATGTACACTCCGTAGTGTAGCATGGTGTACCACTGCATTGTATAAGTTACATGAAAACTCTGTAGTGTAGCACTGTGTACCACTGCATGTGTGTAACTGACATGTAAACTATGATGTAGCATGGTGCATCATTGCATGGGTGTAAGCGACATGTAAACTCTATGGTGCAGCATGGTGTACCATTGTATGGTGTAAGCTACATATAAACTCTGTAGTGTAGCATAGTGTACCATTGCATGGTGTAAGCTACATGTAAGCTCTGAAGTGTAGCACCATATACCATTGCATGGTGTAAGTGACACGTAAATTCAGTAATGTAGCATGGCATACCACTGCATGGTGTAAGCTACATGTAAACTCTGTAGTGTAGCATGGTGTACCATTGTATGGTATAAGCTACATATAAACTCTGTAGTGTAGCATGGTGTACCATTGTATGGTGTAAGCTACATATAAGCTCTGAAGTGTAACACCATGTACCATTGCATGGTGTGAGCGACATATAAATTCAGTAATGTAGCATGGTGTAAGCTACATGTAAGCTTTGTAATATAGAATGGTGCACCACTGCATGGCGTAAGCCATATATAAACTCTGTAGTGTAGCACATTGTACCATTACAAAGTGTAAACTACATGTAGGCTCTGTAGTGTAGCATGGTGTACCACTGCATGGTGTAAGCTCGATGTAAACTCTGCAGTGTTGCATGGTGTACTATTGCATTGCGTAAGATACATGTACGTTCTGTAGTGTAGCATGGTGTACCATTACATGGTGCAAACTACATATAAACTCTGTAGTGTAGCACATTGTACCATTGCATGTTGTAAGATACATGTTAGGTCTGTAGTGTAGCACGGTGCACCATTGCATGGTGTATGCTACATGTAAACGCTATAGTGTAACACAGTGTAGTGTTGTGTTGTGTGGTGTCACCTACATATAAATTCTGTACTGTAGCATGGTGTACCATTACATGGTGTAAGCTTCATGTAAACTGTGTAGTGTAGCATGGTGCAGTGTCATGTTGAGTGTCTTATCTACATGTAAACTCTGTAGTGTAGCACTGTGTACCACTGCATGGTGCAAGGTACATGTAAACTGTGTAGAGTAGCATGGTGTACCACTGCTTGGTGTAAGCCACATGTAAACTCTGTACTGTTGCATAGTGTACTATTGCATGGTGTAAGCTACATGTAAACTCTGTACTGTAGCACAGTGTACCATTGCATGGTGTAAGCTACATGTAAACTCTGTACTGTTGCACGGTGTACTATTGCATGGTATAAGCTACATGTAAACTCTGTACTATAGCACAGTGTACCATTGCATGGTGTAAGCTACATGTAAACTCTGTACTGTAGCACAGTGTACCACTGCATGGTGTAAGCTACATGTAAACTCTGTACTGTTGCATAGTGTACTACTGCATGGTATACCATTGCATGGTGTAAGCTCCATGTAAACTCTGTACTGTTGCATAGTGTACTATTGCATGGTGTAAGGTACATGTAAACTCTGTACTGTAGCACAGTGTACCATTGTATGGTGTAAGCTACATGTAAACTCTGTAATGTAGCACAGTGTACCATTGCATGCTGTAAGATACACGTAAACTCTGTACTGTAGCACAGTGTACCGCTGCATGGTGTAAGCTACATGTAAACTCTGTACTGTTGCACAGTGTACTATTGTATGGTGTAAGCTACATGTAAACTGTACTGTAGCACAGTGTACCATTGCACGGTGTAAGCTACATGTAAACTCTGTACTGTTGCATGGTGTAAGCTACATGTAAACTCTATACTGTAGCACAGTGTACCAGTGCTTGGTGTAAGCTACACTTAAGCTCTGTAGCAGTAGTAGGGCATACCACTGCATGGTGTAAGCTACATGTAAACTCTGCATTGTTGTATGGTGTAAGCTACATGTAAGTTCTGTAGCAGTAGTAGGCATACCACTGCATGGTGTAAGCTACATGTAAACTCTGTACTGTAGCAGAGCGCACCATTGCATGGTGTAAGCTACATGTAAACTCTGCAGTTGTAGTAGGGTGTGGTGTCACTACATGTAAAATCTGTGGTGTAGCATGGTGTAGTGTTGTGTTGTGCGGTGTGGTGTTAACTACAGTACATAAGGCCTTGATCTGCCGACAATTTCTATGTTCCATGAAAATGTTGTAAATCCCCAGTCAGTAGCATGATGAAGGTCAGGCCTCCTGTAGGCCCTGAACTGGGGAATATGGCCCTTCTCTGAGCTTGGACCCTACTTCATGGCAGGTGTTGGGGAACCCTGCCACAGGAGGAAACCTGCAGGAAACACAGAGTCAAGGTAGGCCTACGAAAAGCCAGATAATGTGACTGAGGAAACAGGAACAGAAAAGGGGTGGGGGTGGGCCGAGTTCAGTTAGATTAGCTGGCAGTATAGCCTAGAGGTTAGAGTAATGATCTGTGAACAAGCCTGGTACATCCGAAAGACCTGGGTTTGATTCCTGCAATCTCTACTTGCATACTGTGTGACTCTGAGTAAGTCAATTAACCACCCCCGTGCTCCCAGGCTGCCCCTTTAAACAGGCCTTGTAGCCCAGTGGGCCTTATCTGGTTACTAACAAAAAATTAAAAAAGACTTCAGTGCATAAAGTGAACATGAAAGAAAAAAATAGAGCACACTGTCTGATAAGCAGGAGCCGGATCTTAATGCATCTCACTGGAGGCTGCTCTCTCTGACAAAGTGCCCATTATGAAGCAAAGTTCCCTGAGGTTCGAACTCAAGAATTCTTACCGGTGTGGATGGTTCCTGGATGTCTTCAGTTTCATTCTGTACCTGGAAGATAAAGTAAAACTCCTGACCTCACATAAATCAACAATGGCATTTGAAAATAGGTGAATGTTTTGCAAGCTTTAACATTAGTTATTGAAGCCAGAGGCCAAAAGGCTGGCCCGGTCTGCTCTATATGAATTTCAGCATGTTTACTACTTGAGAATGACCTGATACCTCATTCTCTTGTAGAAGAAAGTTAAAATATCCCAAGTGTAATAAACTGTCATCAGAAAAAGAAATCTAAGCAAACATTATTTCTGTCTCCCATGGGATAAAGTGACCGTGATGATCGAATGGTTTTATAAACCAATATTAAATAAAATGCATAGAACTTTGTCTCCAATCCTCATGTTCAATTGTTTCCAGGTTAATATAAATGGGGTTGTGCTGTGTCAGCCCACAAAGAAATATGAGAAAAACAAAACAAAAAAAAATTTGTAAGGTAGACAGATATGCTGCCTTTAATAGGACAACTAAAAGTTTAAGAGCAAAGCTTTTGATGCCTCAGTGCCACGTCATCAGATATGTTAAACCATGCTATATATATATATATATAGAGAGAGAGAGAGATGTGTGTGTATAACTAGGAAAGACATCATACTTTTCGCCCTGTACATTATTTATTTTCACGAGTTTGCCCAAACCAAGCACTCATGACTGGCGAAGTAAAATGCTTTAATAAAGAATGTTTTCTCAACAATTTGAATTTACCCCCAAAACCTTTTTCAAAGCATTATGTTTTTATAACCATGCTTTCAAAACCACCACCACCACAACAACAACAAAAAAAGGAGTTCTCTATATTTTGAGAGCTCCCACCAAAAAAGACAGACTTTAAGGTCTGTTACAGTCTGGCACAAGGATAATTCTCTGATAGGTGGTTTTATTGGAAAATGTAAAATCCTGTTTAAGCACATGCACAGAATGTTTTTTCATAAGGTGTTTTTGGCATCAACAGCAGCATCTGTTGTTGTCACTCAAAATGTGTTTATGTGCCATGTTTTCATGATTCTTTCTGGTCACAAAAATGGCCGTACACCCACTGTCCATAGCTTGTGACAGCAGGTGCCCAACTTTGGCATTGATACCCTCTTTCCACCAGTGCAATCTGGAAATATATCACTAGTGAGAGTTGTCCAAGCCCGTCGTTGGTAACCACCTCCCATCCGATGTTTAAATAACCCAGTGGTGAATGCCAAACCTTGTTGCCTATTTCCCTCTTCTGCAGGCCCGCAAGATAATTAAATAACCCAGCCATGGGTGTCCAACCCCTTTTCTAGAATCGTGCCTCCTGCCCAGCTGCCCAACAGGTGTTTAAATAACCCAGAGGCAGGAACCTAACCCCATCACCAGTATCCCCCTTCCTCCCTCCCTCCCTCTTAATATTTAAATAATCACGTGGTGGGTATCCAACCCCACCGCAAGTATCCCCCTCCTTCCACCTGACCTCTCAATACACCAGATTTTAGTGTCCAACCTCACTGCTGGGACTACCCTACCACTCACCAAGTAGTTAACAAAAAAAAGCCCTGCCACTCACCAAGTAATTAACAACAAAAAATAAAAAAACACCCTCACCCGCCACCTAGCACCCATGCCATCCTCCACCCCCTCCCCAAAGTGGAACTCAATTATAGTCTCCTGTCTGGGATCCTCAATGTCCCTCAATGTGCTCCTACAGCTTTAGTTATACAAAAAAAGGGAAATAAAGTCTGAAATGCGTATATTGCGCATGTGTGTGGAATTTTTTTCATTTTGTCTTATCTGCAATTTTTGGCCATTTTGGCACCAACATTTTTAGAATGGTCACGTTGCCACCCAGCTTTCAACCAAATAAAACATAGAAACATGTCGGCAGAAAAGAAAGTGGTACCTTCACCTTGAAAATCCAACCTCAAATGTGGTTTGGGGGGGACTAACCCCCAAAACAAATTTTGGGTCTGACCTACAAGGTGCTACTTATGTAGTAATGTGTGTGTGTGTGTGTGCATGCACGCGTGTGTGGTGGGGGAACGTGGTAATTATAAAAATTGGGTCCAAAATGACCAAGTTATGACAAAATAAAAAAAAAAGCCCATAAGCGTGTGTAATACACACATTTAGTGACTTTCTTTTTCCCATTTTTTTATTTGTGGCCCTTTCGGGTCCATATTTTCAAGGTGTCCAAGTCCCCATACCTCCTCACAACCACCTAAGTAGTACCTTGCAAATCTGACACAAAATGTGTGTTTTCAGTATCAACTCCCCCAAAACTCATTTTGGGCCACATTTACAAGTTGCAACTCATATGGTCATGAGGTGGGATGGCAACTTGAGAACCCTGAAAATGTGGTCTGAAAATGGCCTCAAACTGGCAATGTTATGTGCAAATGAAAACAAAAGTAAGTCCGGAAGCATGTCTCAATGAACCTGTAGGGGGACAGGGGCCACCTCATGGCACATTCAGTCTGATGTGCACTGCACATCAATATGCAGTTCCCTCATAAGTGGCCCACAGGGCCAACTGTGAAGCAAGCTACTGGTCTGGTGCAGTGTGCAGTAGCAGCATCACTGACCCGCACCACCCTGTGCAAAGAAACTACTACCATATTATGGCCATCTATCTTAAAAAGACAGGAAATTAATTGCACAAAAACTATATTCATGCCCAAGTTGGGAAATGCAACTCTAGGGTTTTTTAAAACTTAAACTCCACCTACCCCTATACATCATCCACATGGTGCCTAACCACACTGCTAGTTCCCCCTCCTGCCTGCTCAATCGATGAATACACACAGAACCCCTCCGAAAGGTACCCCCTCTCCTACCTGCCCAATCAGTGACTACACCAGTGGAATATATGACCACAGTGGGTGTAACTTATCATTTATTAATGATGTTGAAACATAAGATTGAAATCTGGATTGCAATTTGCTATTCAATTCTGTGGAGTTCACAGGGGTGGGCAGAGTAAGGGTTCCAAAAACCCTTATGAGGTATTTCCTTACTTTTCCTGGTGTGGCAATAAAGCCTAATTTATGCATGAAATTTGTCTTTTTTTCAAATGAATATACATTTTTTTTTGTGCCTGGTCCCTGGGAGCTCATCCACCACTCCCGGGCTTACTTCAGTTATGATCCTCCCAGGCTTGCCCCCTGGGTGGGACCACCGATTAGGCATGCCCCCAATGAAGCCTGTACTCAGTTCCTGGTAGACCCCTCAACTACTGGTGTTCTTCCCTGGCTTACCCCCCAGGGCAAGGCCACAGGGTCAGTCTATTCCTGATGGAGGACTGTACTCAGTCACCAGCCGAGTGTTGTGAGCAGGCATAGTGGGACCGAAGGAGTGGGGCGTCATCAATGTGGCCAGCATTTTTGCTTGCCTTTTCCCTGGGAGGTGTGGTATTCAATGACCTAATGCGCCAAAGTGATGACGTCTGGCACACCACCCTTACGTCTCAGCTCTGGCAGCTGCTCCCCCTGGCCTCCATCAGAGTAGATCATGCACCAAACCCTCAGCCTGCCCACCCACCCCCAGAAAAGAACAGTGCATGGGATGCTCAACCCTCCTCCCCTGGGCCAGCCCTCTGACTCCTTGGGTACGCTAACGAATCTGAGGTGTCAACATCACAAGCAGAAGCCCTGCTGCTGCTGCACTGGCAGGCTGACTCATGAATATAAATATACAGGCTACACAAAAGCCTGACTTACAATATGGCACTGATCTTCATGAGTGAGGAGGCAGTACCATAACACACTCTTACACAATACACAATGGGGCAGGGGGCTATGGTACTAGAAACACAGCTGAGAAGAAGAACCTGGGGGGGTCATAATCTTGAATAACCAGAAATCCACAGCACCTTACAATAAGGCTGTGGGAAGATAAATATGATGCTGGGGTGCATTGGAAGGTGCACCAGTAGCAGAAGGTGGGAAGTGAACCTCCCACTATACAGATCAGTGGTGCGACCGCACCTAGCATACTACACAAGGCTCTGGAATCCACACCTACATACAGACAGTGAGAGGGTGGCAGCAGTAAATTGAAGGGTGACTAAAATGAATCAATGAATAGGGAAAAGGTGTACATGAAGAGCTTACAGGGCCGGCCCGGTGGCGCTGAGGGTTGAGGCGCTGGACGCCACACCTCGTGCCACACCAGCGACCCGGATTTGGGAACGAGCCTGGGCCATCGGGGGTTGGCAGGGGAGAGAGAGAACTGAGTGTCCGGAGGACAGCTCTCCTCTCCCGGGAGGGAAGGGGGTACAATCTCGGCGTTTGGCTGTCCTCTGGCAGAAGCCGGAGGTACAGCAAGTGTGCAGAGCAAACAGACAGGGTTGGGAGTGGTGGACGTCGGTGGGAGTGCCTTGACATCGGAAGCACAACACTCCCCAGAAAAGAATAAAAACACCCACAGCGATGCCTGGAGACGGGCCCCGGCATCACGAGACCAGGACCGGAGAAGGGTCGCACGAGTCCAGCCAACACTTGGATGATGGCTGGGGGGCTTGGGGGTAGTCATCCCACCCCACTCGGGGGGTAATCCGAGGGTGATGACATGACGGTCACGTGAGGGCTCATATCCCGGAGATCTGGCGGGCACGATGCCTTGGGAGTCCCTGAGGGAAGGTAGGCGCTGTGGTGAAGGGGAGGAGATAAATAGAAAGTTAAAAAAAAATAAATAAAAGAGCTTCCAAGATCTCAACATGTACACACTTGAGACCAGGAGGGAGAGGGGGTAACATGATAGAAACTTATAAGTACTTGCACAGAACAAATAGAGTGGATTTCAAAGGCATCTTCGCCTTATGCAACAACACAGGTACGATGGAGCATTCATTGAATCTGCCAGTAGGAAGACTCAAGAAAGAAGTCCACAAGCACTTTGTCACCCAAAGGGGGTAGATAAGTGAAACAGACTGCCCAAGGTGGTTCAGGCTAAATCAGTAGTGCGCTTCACCGCAGGGTGGGACAGGCACATGGCCACAGTAAGTGAAAAGGGGACAGAAGTTACAGGGAGGGATGGCACTAAGGCCTTGGCACTATAGCTAGGTAGGGTAGGCAGCCTGGATGAGCTGCTCACCCATTTTCTGCCATCACTTTCTATATTTCTTGGCATTGCTACAGGTGAGTTATGGGTCTTACCCATACATGTGACCATAAATATCACACATATGTATGCATGTGTGTATATATGTGTAACAGATAATCCACTACAGGGCATGCGGTCATGTTCTGATATAAGCAAGCCTTGGTGTGTGTTGTGAGGCATAAGGCCTCAGGCTCAGTGCATTCAACCACTCAAGGCATGTGTATATCAGAGCATGACCGCACGCCCTGTAGTGGATTATCTGTCTTATAAAATGGCCATAGTTGTTTTGGAGGGGGCTGAAAAACAGAAAGAAATGTAGTCGTGTGGTTGTTCTGGGATAATGCACAGTCATGGGTATGTTTCATCCAACCATGAGATAGCATTTTTACTGATTTTTTTCACTCATTTTATAAGTATAATATTTACATATTCACTACTTACACCTTCTGAATTGTCCACTGTTGTTGCAATAGCAGTGGCTGCTGTGGAAGTGGAGACGTTTTCCAGGAACCCTCCTGGACTAATTGTGGACAGGATTTGGATCTATAAAGAAGACAAAACAAAAAGTATATTCCCAGTCATGGTTTATAACATCGCAGCTTTGCTACATGGTTCCCTTAAGACAAATGAGTTCCAAAGAAGTTAGCTCTTTTAGATGGGGCAGGCATTCTAATAAAATAAATGCAAAGCAGTGCTTCCAAACAGATACAAATACAGTATTTATATCTTGTACATTCTTAAATAGCAGTGTGATTCCCTTGGAAACACTCTAAACTCTGGACCTGGAGGACACGGGTTCTAGTTCAGAACTAGAACTTGGAGTGGAGACTGTGGAATAGCCCTTGGGGGTCTGAGCGTACATTCTTTGAGATACTGACCTGCAAGTAAGATGTTAAACTATGGTCCCTTCTGCTAGATTGTGGTGGTTACTCCGTGGCACTGTTTGTATGAAATGTGTGACAGAAAACCTAATTCCTTTTCTTTATGAGCTGAAGGTGCCCCCACCCTTCACATAGATGGTACTGTATCCTCTGTGACCAATTCTTCTAGGGGTTTATAGAGAGACACAATAAGATGCGCTATAGGTGCATTACCGTTCACAGCAATGAACAAGCTGCACTTGGGGAAATGAGTATTTCAGGGAGAGTGACACTGGAAGAAATGGTGGACCTACCTGGGAAACAAAACAGAGAAGCTTCAGGTGGTTATGGCAGAGACCCAATGAGACTTAACTGCCATAACCAAAACCTGGGCCAGGCATCAAAAATAACAACTGTGACTTCGTTGTCCCAGATTATACTATCTACAGGAATGATGGCAGAAAAGTAAGGGGGAGGGGTAGCCCTTTATATTAAATAAGGCATAAAGGCTACTGTGGACACATCAGTGGGAGACAAGTGAGATGCAGAGTCAGTCTGAATGCAGCTGACATAAGGGGAAAGTGTGGGTGTAGTATGTAGACCACCAAGTCAGGATGAGGACAAGGATAGGGGCACTGGGTGATGACTTTAGAAAACTGTCAGTGAAGGGGGAGCTAATACTAACGGGATGCCTAAATCTACTGAACTTAGACTGGGTGATCACAATGCTCAAGAGTGTAATAAGTCAACTAGTGATAGAGGTGCTAGAGGATTGCTTACTGGTAGAGGTGCTACAGGACTGCGTACTGGTAGAGGTGCTACAGGACTGCTTACCAGTAGAGGTGTCACAGGACTGTTTACTGGTAGAGGTGCTATAAGACTGCTTACTGGTAGAGGTAAAACAGGATTGCTTACTGGTAGAGGTGCTACTTGACTGTTTCACTAGTAGAGGTGCTACAGGATTGCTTGCTGGTAGAGGTGCTACAGAACTGCTTACTGGTAGATGTGCTACAGGATTGCTTGCTGGTAGAGGTGCTACAGGACTGCTTACTGGTAAAGGTGCTATAGGACTGCTTACTAGTAAAGGTGTTACAGGACAGTTTACTGGTAGAGGTGCTTTAAGACTGCTTACTGGTAGAGGTAAAACAGGACTGCTTACTGGTAGAGGTCACACCGGCTAGGTGTGAACTGGTGCAGAAGATACTACCTATCCTTGACTACTGTGATGTAGTCTATAGTGCCGCTCCCAAGTCCTCCCTAACCAGATTGGATTCACTTTTTAACTCCTTCTGTCGTTTCACTCTTTTTTTTTTTTTTTACGCTTTTATTCCTTCCTCGCCTAGCCGCTGACCGCCGGGACTATCAGCCCGTGCAGCTTCCACCTTCTCCAGAGCGGCCTCGAGCCCCTCCGGTACCAGCGTCACCCCGCGGGCCGGGCTACGGGAGCGGGCACCCGCGAGACACTACTTTTTGAACTGGAGGGCCGCCTGGAGAGGCTAATTGAAGCCGCGACGGTTCATGTAGGGCGCCGACAGCCGTCTATTTTCCGCTTTTTTCCGGGGAGGCGGAACGGCAATGACGAATGACGCCTGGCCCGCCTCCAGTCCTCTTAAGTGTCGTGGCTGTGTGGCTCCGGCCTCCACCCAGGGTCACTAGTGCCCGATCACTGACCCACTTTCCTGGAGAAGGAGAGCAGTCCGTGGGACGCCCATCCTTCTCCTCGCCGCCCTCCTCCGGCAGTCCAGGTCCGTTCCCGAACCGGGTCGCCGGCGTCGCCAGCGGAAATCCCACTGCGCCAGCAGCTGGCCGCCATGTCGCTTCACTCTTGATGCCTCTCCTTTCACTCACCACTGTTCCCTACCACTCCTTGACTTTTGCCTCTTTTGAAACTCGTCATCTCCAGCGCTCCACTAAATTCATGTCTAAATTCTGGTTTGTACGCTCGCTCATATCTCACCTCCTCTCTTACTGTCCCTTTCCCACCAGCCCATTCCTTAGGTCATATGACCCGGGCTGCTAGCAGTACTCATTACCTACCCTCGTTGGACAGATGGCCTTCTCGCATCGCCTCCCTAAGTTACAGAATAACCTCCCCTGACAGATTTGTCACTCCCCCTCCTCATGCTCCATAATGATAGCCCTAAATAACTTCATAACGGTAAACTGTAGCTGCGGCTAGGCCTTATTACATCTAGTTCAAATTAGCTCACTGCTTTCTAACTCACACTCAGCTAACTGCTCATACACACGATACACTTCTTTTGCATTACTACTTAGGATGCACTTCTCTTTCTTTATTATGCTTAACCAGTCTTCTTGACACTATGCATAAGAGATTTCATATCTTTAAGTATAATTGTTTCTCACAAGCACTTCAATGTACAGTCATGAATACTCTGCACTATACTCTGATTTTACAATATGTTAGTGTATGTATCGATGTACTATGTATTATGTCTACACCATTAAGTTGTTTTTACTTAATCTGTTCAACTGTTATGCTACTCTATGTATGTACTTTATTATGTATTCTCCCTTATGACGCTCTCCCCCAGGACGCACCGTGAGACGAGCAACTTGTTGTTCAGTGTGCCTTTCCTAGTGAAACATTTGAATAAATAAATAAATTCAGAACTGCTTACTGGTAGAGGTGCTACAGGACTGCTTACTAGCAGAGTTGCTACAGGACTGGTTACTGGTAGAGGTAATACAGGATTGCATACTGGTACAGGTAATTGTTCAGTGGGTTAAGGAATCTACCAGGGAGATCGCTATCTTGGGTCCGGTACTCTCTAATGGGGATATCGTTGGAGACGTCAGGGTGATGGAGCCACTGGGGTCCACTGACCACAATTCAAAGTGGTTGCAGGTTGACTTGAAGGCCCATCACTCTGACTCAAAATAAAGGTCCTAGATTTTAAAGGGTCAGATTTCAGGGAAATGAGCGAGATGCTCAGGGAAAGACTGGTAAAGAGGTAGGGAAGGCAGAGGAGATGAAGGCCAAATGGGATATGATCAAGAAAGGGACAGTGCTAAAGCAAATAATAGCTGCATTAGGCAGGTAGGTAAAAGCAGGAAATACCGAAAAACAATGTGTAGCTTCCCTGTAGACTTAGTAGACAGTATATTTGCCTCAGGGGCTGGAAGATCAGAAGGTTGTGGGTTCCAACCTCAAACCAGACACTTGGGGTATTACCCATAACTGACACTGTAGTGCAGTACTGGGGGTAGGAGGCACGCACTGTTGAGGTGCTATACTTGGATGAGACACTAAACCAAGGTCCTTTCAGCTGATCTCTGGTCACTTTCCATGTGTAAGTAAACATCCCGTGGCATTTATCGAAAAAGAGTAGGGGAATGTTTTATTAAGGATACATAACAGAAGACAACAGAATAAGCAATACAAACAAAAAGAAACCAAATATAACACTTAAATCACATAATCAAGAAAATGAAGTACCAGCATAATGGACATTAAGTCAAACCCCTTATTTTATCCTGCAAAAAAAATCACCTTTTCCCATTTATGTAATCACATACCGTGTAAAAGACTGTTTCTCAAATATACATTGATTATATAATTCACGCTCTAAAGACAAAAGCACATGGCCAGGATCTTGATACAATTGCCAAAAAACAAGTTTACTCCGAAACTGCCATAAAAGAAACTTGATACAAGTAAAAATCGGTCTTATGACAGTACCGTCCATAGTAAAGTCCTGTAAAAGAAACCCTCCCACCAATTCTTCATATGCAATTTGTTGCCACTTTTTGTCTTTCCATCACTCTGCTAGGAGATGCCAAAATTCAACAATAAATGGACAAGTCATTAAAAAATGTTCCATTGTTTCTTCCACTGCAACACAGGTCTGTCTGGGACAGATCCTCTCAGCTTGTCTTTTATGTTTTGCATTTCCTCTGACACTGAATCTCTCATGGCTACACAGCCAAACCACATCCTACATCCTAGGGGGGAATCAGAGAATCTTGTAGTGTTTTCAGAACCTTTCCATAACGTTCTGCAGAGACACCCTTAAATACGGGAACTATACTGAAAACTTGTTCTTGTATACAATAAATTTGTTTTCTAGTAGTCTGAGTTATTTGATTCATGTCCAATTTCCACTTTCCAAGTTCAGTGATTACAGGTTTAAAAAATATCGGACTGTGTCTGACTATCTTTTGGAGACTAGTATTAGAGGACCAAACCGCTAAGAAGGGTTGTTGCCATACAGCCGCAAATACAGTCCAAATCTCAGAATGGGGTTTAGAAGGATCTAACAAATTGGCATGAAAAAAAAACACTATAAAAAACACAATGGGGTTCAATAGATTAATCCCCCCACTTATGAACTGGCAGATAAAGAACCTCCCTTTTGATGAGTTTCAAACGGCTCCCCCAAATGACCTGAAAAAACAAACTTAACAAGGATATTTCTAAGGCAAGAGGTATAGGATGTACTACACTTAAATAGGTGAATATCGGAAAGAAGAAGGTTTTGACTAGTAGGACTTTCTTCTTTTTTGTTTGTTGCCAAGATTTCCAAGTTTGGACTTTCCTTTTAGCAAGTTCTAACTTGGTTTCCCAATTAAGTGTGCTGTTATCACCACTGCCAAATAAAATTCCTAATACTTTAAAAGGAGCTCAAGAGACTGGAATCCCTACCAATGAGTCTAATAAAGTAGTGGAACTACTGAGGGGGTAGACCACACTTTTAGAAACATTAACCTGTGCTCCAGCTACTGTAGAATACTGATTTACTCTAGTTAATGCCAACTGTCATGAGGCAACATCTGAAACAAAAAGACAGACATCATCCGCATAAGCAGATGTCTTTATGTCCAGTGCTTGTGTCCCAGGACTTACACCCTTAATGTGATCATCTTGTTGCAGGAGTCTTAATAGTGGATCTAAACAAAAAACATATAACAAGGGGCTTAGGGGACAACCCTGCAGCACCCCTCTATAAATCGGAATAAATGACCCCAGATGCCTATTGATCAGAGGAATTGCTGTAGCTGCAGCATAGACAGAAACATAGAATTTGACGGCAGATAAGGACCGCTTGGCCCACCTAGTTTGCCCATTTCCCTACCTAATGGATAAGCTGCAGATTCTAGTTAATCAACAACTTACTTCCTCCTACCCCCTACTAGAATTGCCTCATGCCTATCCCATGCATTCTTGAATTCTCCCACTGTTCCTGACTCCACAACCTCCTCAGGAAGGCTGTTCCATGCATCCACAACCCTCTCTGTGAAAAAATACTTTCTAACATTACCTCTGAACCGTCCCCCCTCTATCTTCAAATTGTGCCCCCTTGTTCTTGCACATCTCTTCTTCTGAAAGATGCTACCCTCTTGTACTTTGTTAATTCCCTTGAGATACTTGAAAGTTTCTATCATGTCCCCCCCCTTCTTTCCTCGAGGGTATATATATTAAGCTGCTTTAGTCTCTCCTCGTATGTCTTCTGATGCAGACCCTGCACCATTTTGGTTGCCCTCCTCTAAACAGCCGCCACTCTGTCTATATCTTTGGGGAGATGGGGTCTCCAGAATTGCACGCAATACTCCAGATGGGGTCTCACTAACTGTCTGTACAGAGGGATAACAACTTCCTATTTTCTACTGTTGATGCCTTTCCCTGTGCATCCCAGTATCCCCCCAGCCCTCCTTACTGCCTTCTCACATTGCTTGCCCACCTTTAGGTCATTTGATATAATTACTCCTAGGTCTCTTTCAATTTTTGTTGCTGTTATTAACTCACCCCCACTGTGTACTCCTCCCCTGGGTTTTTGTTTCCCAGGTGCATTACCTTGCACTTCTTTGCATTGAATCTGAGCTGCCACATATTTGACCAATCCTCCAACCTTGCCAAGTCCCTTCTCATTCTTTCCACTCCATCTTGTGTATCAACCCTGTTGCAGATCTTTGTGTCATCTGCAAAAAGACATACCTTTCCTTCCAGGTGCTCTCCAATATCACTTATAAAGACATTAAAGAGGACCGGTCCCAGTACCGAACCCTGTGGTACCCCACTAGTTACCTTCCTTTCTTCACTCCTTTTACTATTACCCTTTGATTCCTGTTGTCCAGCAGTTTTTTTATCCAGGCTACCACCTTGGGACCCACTCCAAGGCTGGCTAACTTGTGTATTAATCTTTTGTGTGAGACTGTGTCAAATGCCTTGCTAAAATCTAGGTAGGCCATATTCATAGCCCTTCCCTGGTCTACTACTTTGATCACCCAGTCAAAGAAATCTATTAGGTTCGTCTGACATGACCTTCCTGCTGTGAAACCATGCTGCCTTGGGTCCTGTGCCCCACTGGCCTCTAGGTACTCAACAAATCTTTCCTTCAGAAGTGATTCCATCATTTTCCCTACCAGCGAAGTCAAACTAACTGGTCTGTAGTTTCCTGCCTCTGCCCTGCTCCCACTTTTGTGAAGTGGAATCACATTTGCCCTCCTTCAGTCCTCAGGTACCACCCCATCCTCCCATGATTTGTTAAAGAGAGTAGTCAGTGGTGTTACTAGTTCTGCCCTTAGTTCTTTTAGAATTCTTGGGTGAATTCCATCAGGCCCCATTGCTTTATCCACCCTCAGTTTCAAGAGTTCTTTCAAAACCCTTTCTTTTGTGAATGGACTGGTATCGACCCCCCTAGTCAGTGTTTCTCCCTTGTTTGGTTTAGGTACTTCCTCCTCCTCTTTCGCTGTGAATACTGAGCAGAAATATTCGTTCAGTACCCCTGCTTTTTCACTGTCACCCTCTGCCCACATTCCCTCACCTTTATTAAGTCTCTGTATCCCTCCCTTGGTCTTTCTTCGCTCTCTAATGTACCTATAAAAGGTTTTATCCCCCTTATTAACAGAGTTGGCCATCTTTTCCTCAATTTGTGCCTTTGCTATTCTGACTGCCTTCCCAGCCTCCTTCTGCTTTAACTGATAAAGTTCTCTGTCCTGCTCCTTCTGTGTTTCTTTATATTTCCTGAATGCTATAATTTTCTCCTTAACCATCCCTGCCACTTCTTTTGAGAACCATAGTGGTTTTTTCCTTCATTTTGTTTTGTTGATTTGCTTCACACAAAGGCTTGTTGCCTCTCCGATGGCTGTTTTGATTATTCCCCATTGTTCCTCCACCCCTCCTTCTTGCCCGTTTGCTAGTGCTTTTCTGAGGCACTCTCTCATTTTCCCAAAGTCAGCCTTCCTGAAGTCCAATACTCTTGTTTTTGTATGGCTTGACTCTATGGCTGTGTTTATTGTGAACCACACTGCTTGGTGGTCACTTGTTCCCAGATGGCTACCCATTTCTAAATCTGAGATCCTTTCTCCTTCCCCATTTAAAGGAGAAGACTCCTGTATATGTATGATTTGGATATATCTGATGTATTTATTATACATTACATCAAGTACTGTACTTATATCAATAAGAGATCAGCCATTTCTTCTGTTGCAACACATATCTAGAGTTTGAGGCTCTGACGCAAAGTAGTAAAATGTCAAGCAAGCCTCCATTTACATGCAAATGAGGTACTTGTAATACAGCCCCTCCCATTCCTTGATGTCACTGCAGCAACAGTGCAGAACAAAACATAAGGGTATCAATGCTGTCTAGCCTGATTTTAGTTTAAGTTTGCAATGGCTTAAGGCAGTTCTGTCATGCAGTTCACAAAGGGAGTGGTACCTGTAGCCTTAATACTGTATGTGTAGAGCAAATAATACATCTAATAGTATTTCATTCACAGGAAACAAAAGCTGTTTCTTTGCACTGCTCATTTCTCTCTGTGAGACAGTTGTAACATGTTGTGGAAAGCAGTAGACTGAATCAATCAACCAATTGATCAGTCACTCTATATTGAACCAGGTGAGCACCCTTAAGAAGATTTGTTACAATATGAGCCTGGGCAGTTTACCAAAGGATCACACAAGACTGACTTATACACATCCCCTTTCAGCAGCCTGAAAGTGGAGAGCTAGATCATTTACTTTATAAAGTGTATTGTTTTACATTTCAAATGCTCCTTAAATCTGAGTTTCTGACTGGAAATACCAAGACACAGAATGCATATGACATGGGAGGAGTGAGCTAAGCAAGTACAGAGCACTACAAACAGAGACTGATCAGTTTATTTACCTACAACAGCTGAGGTGTAGCATCTGATTTGTGAGGGACATCCTACTTGTAATGCTGGCATTACAAAGTTGGGGGGGGGTGGGCTGCCACAGCTTATCCTTAGTACCTTGAAAGTGAAGTGCTGTAGCTCTCACATCACTGCTAATGATTTATAATGGGAATTGGGACACTTTTAAACCTTGGACCTGTGGGGCCATCACAGTTTCTAAGGAGGTTAGGGGAACTTAAGGGTTAGAGGGTAAGGCACTCTAGTAGGATTTGAACCAGAGTCCCCCAGTGCTTGTGTCTGTGCTTTCCTGGTAACCTATTCCTTGCCATAGCTGAATTCTTTATTGCCTTACAGCAGCCAACCAATCACTGACTGCCTAGTTACAAAGGGAAAGGGGCCTGTTTGCAAGATTGTTTCTCACTGCTGGTGTCAATCAAAACAGAGAATGTTAACACACACGCACACCATACTACAACAGCTGCATAATACCACTTAAAACTTGTTGCACCCAGAGTCATTTATTGGGTAAACTGTTTTTGCTAACAGAAACAGTAACACAACACATACAGGCACTTCCTTACATGAATACTATATATACCTCAAATCAGTGCTGCATCACACTGACATGGTCCTAGTCCCTATTAGACCCGTACTTCAGGATGTGAACAACACTTAAAGGGTTCCTCCATTACAAACATTGTGGGTTTGGTCTAATGGTGGAACTGCATTTAGTGCAGCACCATTATCTGTTGCTCTGATGACATCATCCTCCAGAAAAATTGATGGTAAATGGAGGACAAACACTTTGATAACTTCCGGGGGCTGTATATTTTTATTTATAATCTAGATTTGGACAGCAATAGGACTGCTGGCAACTGGAGGAGGCACATAGCAGTTACACATAAGGAGTTGGGAAAATATTGGTGTGGAACTATGGGAGACTTCCCCTTTAAGAGTACCAAGTCTAAGACTGCTCCCTCCTGAGTGGGTTCCAACACTAGCTAACAGATAGTACCCATCTGCGAAATACTAGAGGGATTCCATACGAACAAAGCACTTTTTCAATAAATTTATGAGGTACTCTGTCAAAGGTTTTTTCCTGGTCCAATGACAGTATATAACCTGAAAGTTGATCTTCCTTACCTTGCTCTATCAGTTCCAGCATA
Source organism: Neoceratodus forsteri (assembly GCA_016271365.2). Taxonomy (NCBI): domain Eukaryota; kingdom Metazoa; phylum Chordata; order Ceratodontiformes; family Ceratodontidae; genus Neoceratodus; species Neoceratodus forsteri. The sequence goes on along the minus strand of JADMNL010000022.1, from coordinate 596,157,300 downwards.
AGCAGCAAGTTATCCACAATGGCCCCCCCCCCGCTACTGAACAAGTTTGAGTAACCGAGATAAGGTGAGGAGCCACTACAGCAAGTCGTCATACTAAGATCTTCATTAAAATCTTTAAGTCCGTATTCAACAAACTGAGTGGACATCAGTTATTTAAATCCTCTCTGTCCTTCTTTTTATATATAAATATTTGAACCGCAATACATAAATGATAATCAATTGAGTGAGTCTGAAGAATCCAATTAAAAACTTCCACTAAAATATCAATCAACACTGTACTAAATTTTTTATAAAATTCAGAAGGCAATCCATCCAGGCCCAGGGCTGTGTCACTTTTAATTGCTTGTTCAATTTCCAATCTATTAACTGGTGCAGCCAACTGTTTTAATAATGCAGGAGGCATGTCTGGTATATGCACAGTGTTCAAAAACTCACTCATGCATTGTTCATCAATAGAAGGAGCAGCATACACAGTTTTTAAATGAGAGTGAACTACCTTCAGAATTTCTGGAGTTGTTGTAACCACCCTTCCCTCAGATGTTTTAATAGCTGTCATGGTCCTATTCTCCACCCTGGACATACAACTTTCAAAAGCATTTCAAAACTAGTTTTCCTGGGGAACAAATTCTCTGTTCCATCAACACAGAGGAGTATCTAGTATATTGCAGACTTTCCATTTCCTGTTTCACAATTTGTGCCCGTGTTGTTAAATTAATACACTGCATATTAATAACAGAATAAAGCTGAGCTAGCTGTGATCTCAAAGAAAGATATTTTTTATATTGTGACGTATTGGCCAAGGCAGCTATCTTGATTACTGTGTTTTTTAACTCATTTTTCGTGTCAGACCACCATTGATTTAAGTCGACAAGCCCCACTACTGACATTCTAGCATAGAATAAGTCTTGAGTGTGTGAAATAACAGATCGATCTTCCAATAAGGATGCAATAACTTCCAATATCCTTTACCATAAGAAACCTTATTTTGCAGACTTAACATTATCGAGAGTAAACGTGGTCAGAAGACTCAACCGGAATAGTTACAGCACTATATATCTGAACCGTGTTAGAGGTGAACATAAAATCTATCCGCGTAGAGAGGTGTTCCTTAAAATAAGTACGGCCTCCCTGGGGATGAATTTCTCGATAGGAATCCTTTAAACCAATTGTAGATATAATGTTTTTCAAGCAGTTAGCATCACAGAACTCTGTCAGTACAGGCTCCTCTATCCTGTCTAGCCATAGCACAATTAAAATCACCACCCAGAGAATATGTTTTGTGGTAAACAGATAAGGTTTTACCAGATTAAACAAATCTGCTCTGTGCTTTTTCTTAATGGGGCATAAACGTTAATAGCCCTCCAGGCTGTGTCATCAATAAAAAAAATCAGTCAATATAACTCATAACTGTACCCGCTTTAATATCAACTGTCCTGGTAATTTTATATTTATCCCCCCAAAACAAAATTCCTACCCCCTCACAGAGGTCAGTTCCAAAAAAGAAATAAGAGGGGCCCCAACACCACAATTTTTATGTGGCCTGCACCAGAGAGGAAGTGTTTAACCTTGTGTCCTGTAAGAAACAGATGTCAAACTGATGATCCTTTAAAAGGGACAAGGTAATCAATCTTCTCCTGTAATATTTTATACTGTTTACATTTAACGTAGATAGTTTCAGTATAGGAGAAGATGCCATGAGGGTGAGAAGAAATGCTATACCGTATCACCTAGTCGAGCACTACATCTAGTTCTGACCCCTAATCATTTTGGTCTCACCAGTTCAGGGGCTGGAGTATCATCATCTGTATCAGTAGATGGTAACGGGTGTGAGGAAGACTCCAACCCCCCGCCCGTTCTGATTCCTGAGTCCCTACTGACAAGAGCTCATACTTATTACTAAGAGGAACAGACAGGACTGGGGAAGAGGCTTTAGCAATTTTAGATTTAGGCCTCTTCTGTCGTAACCCTCTGTTTTTTGGAGACCACAGTTCAGGGGGAGGCATACCAGCTTGTTCCACTATCTCCTGATCCAGAAGAAGACGTTTCTCACCCTCCACCAGAAGTGGACCCCCAGGAGATGCAGTAGAGACCACTGTGTCCATCTCCTGAGTTTCCCCACAGGGGAAGGCAGGGGGTCAGAGGCTTGCGCTAAATCAGGATTGTCCTGAGTGGTTTCAGGATCCTCCTGCTTCTCTGTCGGTTGAGCTTGACTGGCAGCCTTCTGCGTCTCCTTGTGGGTAGCAATATTTTTCTTTTGTGCTTCAGTAAGGAGGGAATCCTGAATGGAGCAATCAGTGCGATTGTGAGTGGCCCATGGACAGGACCGATAAGCATGACCAGATTCATCACATAAGTTACATTTTAACTCATTCTGACAATCAGAGTTAGAGTGACCAAAGGATAGGCATAATTGACATTTCAAGCGATCACATGCAGTACTTAAGTGTAAAAAAGAACCACATTTAAAACACGTTTTAGATTGACCAGAATAGAAACAACGACCACGTTCTCGTCCTAAAAATAAACTGTTTGGCAAATGTAGGGGGCCTTGATTATTATGTCTAAGGTGTACTCTGTACTTCCATCCCCCAGTCCATAGGTGTTCTTCGTCAAAAATAGGTTATGGAGGGCCTAGTGGTTCACATCTCTGTTGCAGCCAGTGTGTGATGTCATGCACAGCCACATTCTCATTACGGAATAAAACAGTAAAATTTTTAATGGCAGGTTTGGTTAAAGGCATTGCCCTAAAAGGTAACCATAGAGCAGAAAATCTGAGTTTCTCATATTTGGCCCAGAATCTATCTAATCCCTGCAGAGTTTTAAAACTAATGTCATATAAACTATCTCCAGATACATGAATTAATGCATATACAGTCAAATCCCCGTTTATCCGACCCCTGTACTACCGAACCTCCCTATTTAACAAACCTGATATGTGTCCCCCACTGTTTTCGTAAGTTCATCATACGCTGTCAAAAGCTGTATTAGTATGTGCTGCAATTAACTTTAATTCTTTGCAGCTGTGACCCGATGACCTTAACGAGCACTTAATGAGCAGTGTCTTTCTTTCAAGATTCATGCAGTGTAATAGCAGCGTACAGTACTGCGTAGTGATGGATTCTCCCTCAGGGAAAAGAAAGCGAGTTGTCCTTACCGTGTCCCAGAAACTGAGAATCATTGACAGGCTTGAAGGTGGCGAGCGTGCTGTTGCTTTAGCACAGGAGTATGGAGTCGGGAAGTCCAAAATTAGCGATATTAAGTCTGCAAAAGAAAAAATAAGGGACTTTGCTGTCAGTATGGAGACAGCTGCTGGATCCGATATAGGAAAAAACACCAGGATGTGTAAAGAGGAGCAGCGGGACGCTGCAATTTACACATGGTTCAGGCAGGAGAGGGAGAAGGGCACCCTGATATCTGGCCCGCTCCTTAAAGAAAAGGCATTACAATTTCACACTCGTCTTGCCATTTCGGGACCATTCTCAGCAAGTGAGGGTTGGCTGGACAGGTTTAAGAAGCGTCATGGTATTCGCCAGCCTCGTCTTTGTGGTGAGAGGCTAAGCGCAGCAGATGATGGCATTGAACCTTTTATTCAACAGCTGCTGGATATGATAGTGGCTGGTGGTTTACTGCCAGAGCAAGTGTTCAATGCCGATGAAACAGGGCTGTTTGGCAAGGTTTGCCTGAGAGAACACTTGCTCATGGCTCAGAAAAAGATGCCCGGGGATAAAAAGCAGAAAGACAGGCTGACAGTGCTTGGCTGTGTCAACGCTGCTGGTCACAAACTGAAGCTGGTTGTGATTGGCAAGTCAAGAGTGCCTAGATGCTTTAAACATTTAAACATGGCATCCCTCCCTGTGCAGTATGAGGCTCAGAGGCGCGTGGATGACTGCTGACATTTTCGGTCTGGTTTTCAAGTCAGTTACGTCCCTCAGGTAAAGCACTACCTGAGGAAGCAGTTACCACAGAAAGCCTTGCTTCTTGTGGACAATTCACCAGCCCAAACATAAGCTGATGCGTGCTGCGAGGCGGCACAATCCGCTGCATTTTCTTACCTCCCAACACAACATCTAAGTTACAACCTTGTGATCAGGGAGTCCTTGAAATCTTTAAGAGGGCATATCGTAAAAAACTGCTACAGACCGTGCTTGCTAGTGATAACCACGATACTCCTTTGGCCCACATTATCAAAGCCATAAATCTTAAGGATGTGGTTTACATGGCTGCTGAGGCATGGGATAGCTTGCGCCCTGAATCTATATAGAAAGCTTGGTGAAAATCAGGAATAAAAACAAGTCTGGAAGCCACGGAAAATTATCCTGACACTATGCAAGCTGACCCCACTGATGTCACTGTAGAAGAACTAGAGATCCTTGTGGCAGACCTCCCTGATCCTCCATCTGCAGAAGAAGTGCAGGAGTGGTTGCTGAGTGATGTCCACGAACAAGGTCAGGAGATTCTGTCTGATGAGGGCATCGTGGAGATGGTGACAAAAACGGAGCAGGAACAAGAAGAAGACCCTGATGAGTCAGATACAGAAGAGTCCGCTCCTATCATGCCAAGTCACACAGAGGCAGTACAGTACCTTGAAAAGGTGATTCTTTACCAAGAATCACAACCGGACTGTGACCCTATACAGATCATGCTGCTACGAAGCATTAAGCAGCGTGCGGGCAACAAAGCGACATGATGCGCTTAAACAAAAGTCAATTGCTGACTATTTTAAAAGGTAAACTAAAGTACTGCACATAAAATACTTTTAAAGTAAGCACAAAGCACTAAAAATGAAAATAAAGATTTGTATTCTTCACATTTAGCACCGGGAATAAAATTGTTAACACTACTGCATCGTGAGTGTGTTACTGAGAGAATGAGGACCGATTTTATGATGGAATCCCGTTTATCCGACCCCCTGCTTATCAGACCATATCGGATGTCCCCCAAGCGGGTCGGATAAACGAGGTTGAACTGTATTTAATTGCTGAAAAAACCTAAAGACTCTTTAATAAGCTTCCTCCCCACATAAATTCTGTCCGGGATGTTGTCTAACCCTCCAAAATATTGTAGTCGAACTGCATTCCTCCATTGAGTAGGTGGGGGTTGTGAGGAAAAATGATCCCTTCTCCAAAATTCTTCCCATTTCGTCTTGGCCTGGTCTCAAACATCAGGCCTAGCAGGCTGAGGTTCAGGGTCAGTGACCATTTGATCCCCCCAGGAGGGCCGTCGGTTCTTGGGCTTCTCATCCCCAGAGTCAGTACTAGAATGAGTTTGAACACATTGTAAATGGTCAGTGTCAAGTATGTTAGGTTGCATATCCTCTGCATGTAAATCAAGATCAGACTCAGTAATGAAATGATGTCCTGAAGCACTTGCCCCAGGATTTATAGTAGTTGGGACATTGATATTATCCCCAACATTTTCCACACCTGGGACTGGACTGTGGGCAGGGTCTGGAATCAACTGCCCTGTGTCAAGTTGTTTCCAGCCTGCATGTTCCAATGAATGTCTTGAAGTTTTAGGCAATTTGTCAGTATCTACAGAACGCTGTCCTGAAGTACTAGCCCGCCCTTGTTGCAGACCCAGTTGTTTCCCCACTAATACAACTTCCTCATTGTTGGAGTTAAAAGTAGGAACAGTACTTACATTCCCTGTGCAACCAGGAATAGGATTCTCTTGTTCATGTGAATGTAAAAAAGACTCAAGTCAGAGTCTGTGTCAATCACACTTCCAGCTGACACAGAGTCCTTCAGCGGGGTTCGCTCTGATGCAAGTGCGTCATTAAGGGAACTGTCAGGTGGCTTTCCAGCAGTTGTCATGGAACTCTGCAGCAGCTTTTCGCTACCCCAGCAACATCAGGAGGCTGCATAGCAGGAGAATTCTTCACAGGTAGGTCAGAGAACAAAGCGTCACTTGCAGGTTGCAGAGCAATATCAATGTTCACATCCACAGGTTGCAGATTTTCAGACTGCATGACTGCTAAGACCAGCAGTCTATTTTCCTTCAACAATATTTTTAACCAAGCTTCTTTTTCCAGCTCCAGTGCTGCAGTCAGAGGTCTGTCTGGCGGCAAAACCACTTCATCCCGATGTAAACTCACAGCAGCAGTACCGATCTCCTGTGCTGGACCCGTAGGGAGGGAGATTTGCTCACCTACGGGTGTTCCAGCAGAATGACCAGTGTCTATGACGGCAGTCTTTAGCACAGCAGCCCCCCCTACCAAAGAATAGGGGAGATTCCCCACTGTCATGGTCAACACCCCCGTCAAGAAAACAGGTCCAGATAACCCCACCCCCCGGCATGAACCTGGAAACAAGCTATCATAGCTTAGTGTGCCTTTCCCTGGTCAAAAATTACTGACAAATAAACAGGGACAGTCCTGAAAGGGACTGCTGCTAGCCTTTTGTGTTCAATATCCATCTACTAAGCTGCACACTATATCGCAATCAGACAAATTACAAACAAGTAACGCGCCACCTCTTGCCTTCAGGAGCTATAGCTTGCAGAAGAATGTATGGGACCTTTAACCAGACCACAAAAATGTTAATTCAATTATTTATTTAAAATATTTAAAAAAAAATTACTCACCTTAGTAATTGTGTTTCTTCTAATGGAGTCTTGCTGTATTCTGACAATCTGCAGTTAGCTCCAGCCTTTAAACTGCCCTGGAGAGTATAGGGTTAATTTTCTATGCAGTGCATAGAACGTTGAGCTAGAGCTTGGATGAGGTCTCTGTCTGCAGCCCTTTGAAACCTAACCGTCAGATTCTTACGAGCAAAAACTCACTAACTACACTGTGTGGAAACTGTAAAATTTTTACTAGCCAACTGGCAACAACGAGTTTTGGATTCCCAAGGAAGACTCAAGTCAGGAAACCCAAAATGAAAAACCAATCCAAATAAGGATAAATACAACAAAACACCCAAACAAAAAGGGGGGGTGTGCAAGAAGCACTTCTGGGGTGCAACACTGCACCTGCCCACCCACTTCTCAAAAACAGGTTCTGAGAGGGGAGGCAGAGAGGGAGGTCAGAATACAGAAAGACTCCATTAGAAGAAACACAGTTACTAAGGTGAGTAATTTTTTCTTCAAACAACATGAAGTCTTGCTGTATTCTGACAGTCTGCAGACTACCAAGCAGTACCTCCATGGAGGAGGGACAGAACCTACTTTGGGAATAGGCTCTGAAGTACTGCTGTGCCAAACCAAACATCACTCCTAGCCTGAATATCCAGAGAGTAATGCTTGGTAAAGGTATGGACTGTTTTCCAGGTGGCTGCTTCGCAAATTTCTAACAGAGGGATATCCCTGGCAGCAGCCAGAAAAGCAGCTGTACCTCTTGTGGAATGAGCCCTCAGGCCTGAGGGTGGAATTTTTCCCAGTTTCTCATAGCAGAATTATATACAAGAAACAATCCACCTGGCAATAGTTCTCTTGGTGGCAGGTTTGCCCTTTCCCACTTCCCCATAAGTGAGGAACAACTGGAGGGAATCAAACCTGTGACCCTTTGTATGCTCTATATAGTAGCTAAGGGCTCTTTTAACATCTAAACTGTGTAGCCTCCTCTCTCCTGAGGAAGCATGATCAGTGAAAAAGACAGGGAGAGACATGGACTGATTCAAATGGAAGTCTGAAACCACTTTGGGCAAGAACCTCCTATTGGTTCTAAGGACCACTTTATCTCTATGGAATGAGATAAAATCAGGTTCCACTGACAGGGCTTGCAACTCACTAATACGTCTGGCAGAGGTAATGGCTACCAAAAAACACAGTTTTCCAAGTCAAGTACTTAAGCTCTGCTGAGGACATAGGCTCAAAAGGAGGTTGCATAAGTTGGGCAATGCAAATATTTAAGTCCCAGGTAGGGGCAGGATCCCTAAGAAAAAATTACTCACCTTAGTAATGTTGTTTCTTCTAATGGAGTCTTGCTGTATTCTGACTATATGCAGTGATCTCCAACCTTTGAACTGCCCCAGAGAGGAATGAGTTAACTTTCCATACAAGGCATGGAACGCTGAGCTCGAGCTCGGTTGAGCCTCTGTCTGTTGTTGTTTGAACCCCAACCGCCAGATCTTTACGAGCTATACTCACTGGGCATCCTGTGTGGAAACTGTAAACTCACACTAGCCAACTGGCCACTAAATTTAATAAAGAGGGCTTTTTGGTTTCAAAGCAAAGACTCAAGCCAGGAAACCCAAAAAACAAAAACACAACACACACCCAAAAATTAAGAAGGTGAGAAAAGGAGGCACCTCTGGGGTGCCAACACTGCTCCTGCCCACCCACATCCCAAAAACCAGGTTCTGAGAGGGGAGGCAGGGGGGGAGGTCAGAATACAGCAAGACTCCATTAGAAGAAACAACATTACTAAGGTGAGTAATTTTTTCTTCAAACAACATGAAGTCTTGCTGTATTCTGACTATATGCAGACTACCAAGCAGTACCTCCATGGAGGAGGGACAGAACCTACTTTGGGAACAGGCTCTGAAGTACTGCTGTGTTAAACCGAGCATCACTCCTAGACTGGATATCCAGAAGTAATGCTTGGTAAAAGTATGTACTGTTTTCCAGGTGGCTGCTTGATATATCTCTAAGATAGGAATATCCTGGCAGCAGCCAGGAAGCAACTAACACCTCTAGTGAGCCCTCAGGCCGAGGGTGGAGTCCTGCAATTTTTCATAGCAGAATTGTATACAAGAGACAATCCACCTGGCAATAGATCTTTTAGTGGCAGGTTTTCCCTTACTGACCTCACCATAAGTGAGGAACAATTGGAGGGAGTCAAACCTGTGACCCTTGGTACGCTCTATGTAGTAGCAAAGGGCCCTTTTCACATCCAGGCTGTGCAGCCTCCTCTCTCCAGAGGAGGAATGGTCAGTAAAGAAAACAGGAAGAGACATAGACTGGTTAAGGTGAAAATCTGAGACCACCTTAAGCAAAAACTTCCTATTAGTTCTTAGGACCACCTTATCTCTATGAAAAGAGATAAAAATCAGGCTCCACTGATAGGGTCTGTAACTCACTGATGAGTCTGGCAGAAGTAATGGCTACCAGGAACACAGTTTTCCAAGTCAAGTACTTAAGCTCTGCTGAGGACAAAGGCTCAAAAGGGGGTTGCATAAGCTGAGCAATGCAAACATTTAGGTCCCAAGCAGGAGCAGGGTCCCTGAAGAAAAAATTACTCACCTTAGTAATGTTGTTTCTTCTAATGGAGTCTTGCTATATTATGACATATGCAGTTTGTCCCAGCCTTACAACTGCTCCGGAGGTGAAAGAGTTAACTTCCATGCTAGGCATGGAATCTTGAGCTCGAGCTCGGTTGAAAAAACTCTGTCTGTTGTTCTTCAAACTGAAACTGTCAGATCTTTACAAGCAAAAACTCACTAAGGTTCTGTGTGGAAGCTGTAAACCTACACTAGCCAACTGGCTACTAAAATATTAACACATTTTTCTGGTCCCAAAACCAAGACTCAAGTCAGGGATCCAAAAATAAAATAAAATACAACACCCAAACACCCCAAAAGGAGGGTGAAAACACAAGGTGGGCATCATTAAGTGCCAACACTGCACTGCCCACCCACATCCAAACAGAGAGGTTCTGAGAGGGGCAGGCAGGGGCAGGTCATAATATAGCAAGACTCCATTAGAAGAAACAACATTACTAAGGTGAGTAATTTTCTTCAAACAACATGAATCTTGCTATAATATGACATATACAGACTTACACAGCAGTACCTCCATGGAGGAGGGACAGAACCTACTTAGGAAATAGGCTCTGAGCACAGCTGTGCCAAACCGAGCATCACTCCTAGCCTGGATGTCCAGGGGTAATGCTTGGTGAAAGTGTTACTGTTTTCCAGGTAGCTGCTTGACATATCTCTAAGATAGGGATGTCCCTGGCCTCAGCTAGGGACGCAGCTAGACCCTCTGGTAGAGTGAGCCCTCAGGCCTGAAGGGGAACCTTACCCAGTTTTTGATAGCAAAATTGGATACAAAGAGACAACCACCTGGCAATGGATCTTTAGTGGCAGGTTTCCTTACCAACCTCACCATAAGTGAGAAACAGTTTGAGGAGTCAAACCTGTGACCCTTGAACCTATGTAGTAACTAAGGGCTCTCTTTACATCTAAACTGTGCAGCCTCCTCTCGCCAGAGGAGGAATGGTCAGTGAAGTACACTGGAAGAGATATAGATTGATTAAGGTGGAAATCTGAAACCACCTTAGGCAAGAACTTCCTGTTAGTCCTGAGGACTACCTTATCTCTGTGAAAGGAGATAAAATTAGGCTCCACTGACAAAGCTTGTAATTCACGTATGTGTCTGGCAGAAGTGATGGCTACTAGAAACACAGTTTTCCAAGTCAAGTACTTAAGGTCTGCTGAAGACAAAGGCTCAAAGGGGGGTTGCATTAGCTGAGCAATGCAAACATTAAGATCCCAGGCAGGAGCAGGGTCCCTGAATGGAGGGTTGGTGTGAAGCAATCCCTTGAAAACTTGGAGAATACAGGGTGAGCAGAAGAGAAGAGGCTTTCCTGCTGAAATAAAAGCAGAGACAGCTGCCAAATGCACTTTCAGGGTAGCTGGCCTCAGCCCCAAAGTATTTAGATGGACCATATAGTCCAGGACTGTGGGCAAATCAGCAGATTCTGGGGGAAATATGCTTTCCAGAGCACCATATGGAAAACCTTTTCCATTTGGAATTATAAGTAGCCCTGGTGGAAGGCTTCCTAGAAGCTTTCAAGATATCGAGTACACCTTGAGAAAGGTGTAGGTCAGCAAACTCTAACTCCTCAAGAGCCAGGCCTTGAGGTTGAGGGATTTGAGATTCGGATACCAAACTCTCCCCTGGGCACAGGTTAACAGACTGTGATTCCTGGGAAGACACAGGGGGAAGGTGGACTGCTAAGGACAGAAGGAGTGGATACCAGGGCTGTCTGGCCCAATCTGGAGCAATCAGAATCATCTTGCAAGGTTGAGATCTGATTTTGACTAGCACCTTGAACAAGAGAGGGAAGGGGGGAAAGGCATAGAGGAACTTCCCTTCCCACTCGAGAAGGAAGGCATCCAGAGGGACTGAGCCCAACACTGGGGGCCTGCAACAAAAAAGCGGAAGTTGGTGATTGTCTGGGGCTGCAAAAAGATCTATCTGAGGGGTGCCCCACCTGGCAAATACTAACCCCAGTACTAGGGGATCCAGTGACCATTCGTGATGGCCCTGGGAAATCCTGCTGAGAGCATCTGCCAGACATTGTCCTTGCCTGGGAGGTGAACTGCCATGAGGGAGGTGTTCAGGGAATAAGCCAGAGACCACAACTTCATTGCCTCGGTGCACAAGGCCAAAGACCGAGTGCCCCCTTGCTTGTTGATGTACCACATTGTAGTGGTGTTGTCTGTTCTGACCTGTACCACTTTGTTCTGAACAGATGCAGAAAAAACCTGAAGTGCTAGAAAAACAGCTCTGAGTTCCAACAGATTGATGTGGAGCAGAGATTCCTGAGGGGACCACAATCCCTGGGTGGTGAGTTCGTCCATGTGAGCTCCCCATCCCAAGAGGGACGCATCTGTAGTAAGGGTCAAGGGAGGATTGAGGGATGAAAGGAACCCCTGTCTCAGATTGCTCTGATCCTGCCACCACTGCAGGGTCTGGATCAGGGTTTGAGTTACTGGGATCAATTTGGTTAGGGGATCTCTCCTTTGAGACCAAAAGGCTCTCAAATGGAACTGAATAGTCCCTCATCTGAAATCTTGCTCCTTGCACTACAGCTGTGGAAGCAGCCATGTGCCCTAGGAGCTGTAGAAAGTGCCTTGCTGGTCGAGAGACCTGCAGAGTGAAGGAGGAGGCCAGAGCCACCAGGGTCTTTACTCTTTCCAGAGGAAGGAAAGCTCTGGCCTGCTTTGTGTCCAGTTTTGCACCTATGAAGGTGAGTAGCTGAACAGGCTCTAGAACTGACTTTGGAAGATTGAGAAGAAAACCTAGAGATGTAAGCAGCTGCTGGGTAACCTGAAGGTGTGATTTGACTTGGTCTGAAGACTGACCCACTATGAGCCAGTCGTCCAGGTAAGGAAAGATGGCAATCTTTTTGCCTTCTTAAGTGAGCAGTACTGCCAGGCATTTTGTGAATACCCTTGGGGCAGAGGTGAGGCCGAAGGGCATTGCTCTGAACTGGTAATGGCACTGAGGGCAGTTCGAATCTGAGGTACTTTCGGTGGGAGCTTCTGATGAGAACATGGAAGTAGGCATCCTTGAGGTCCAGGGACGCTAGCCAGTCCCCTGGCCTTAGGGAGGGTAAAATAATTCCCAGAGTCACCATTTTGAATTTTGGTTTTAAAAGGTGCTTGTTTAGGTATCTTAGATCCAGGATGGGCCGCCATTCTCCTGTCTTTTTTGGGGTAAGGAAGTACCTGGAGTACAGTCCTTTGCCCTGGTGTAGGGGAGGAACCCTTTCTACAGTTCTGAGAGCCAGGAGGGTTGAGACTTCTGTTTCCAAAGCAAGAGCCTCTAATGGATTTGCAGGTGGAAAGGATCTGGTTCTCATCTTTGAAAATTTTTTGAAGCTGAGAACCAGTCCCTGGCTTACTACTTCCAGGACCCACTTGTCTGATGTTAAAGACTCCCAGTCCTGGACAGAAGTAAGCCAGCCTGCCCCCTAGGTAATGAAGAATCGGCCCTGGGCATCCCATCAGGGTGCCTGTTTGGCAGGGCATTTGGCTGAGGGTAGGAGCAGGCCTGCTCATGCCCGTCTGCCTCTCCTCTGAAGAACCCCCTCTGGGCATAAGCTGAAGGAGGCCTGGGCTTGGTAAAAGGCCTGTGAAAAGCCTGCCCCTGCCCCTGGAAAGCTGCCTCTGAGGGAGTGGCTTGCCTCTCCTTGGCCTGTGCACTCCTATAAGTGGTCCTATACTCATCCATTTTCTTCATGTAATTCTCTGTCTGCTCCCCAAACAGAGACTTACCCACAACAGGAAAATCCATGGCCTTAGCCTGGTATCCTGTGACAGCTAAGTACACCTGAGCCAAGCCATTCTGCGAAAAGCCACAGATGTAGCCATGACTCTTGAAGATACATCATTAGAGTCCACTGCAGCATAGAAATGCACCTTGGATGCCTCAATACCATCAGCAGCCACTTGTTCCAGCTCCTTGGCAGCTGGCCAGGGACCTGTTTCGCTAAAAGCCATAACAGTATCCCATCTGGTTCTGGTATCTTGCAACATAGGCCATATAATTTGCCTGTCTAAGTCCCAAGGATGCTGCCATGTATTGTTTCTTTGCCATGGCATCAATCCTCCTGGAGTCCTTGTCAGGGGTGTGAAGCCAAGGAATATTTGCCTTATCACAGGCTGCAGCCTGCACTACTCAACATGGCTGCATTGTTGTGAAAGGAACTCCGCATCAGAGCCTGACAACGTGTACCTCCTGTCCATCTTTTATCCACAGGAGGTAAAAATTAGGAGCTTTTAAAATTTTATTGTTTGTTTCTTAAAAGATTTATGTAAAGGAATAGACAATCTCCTGGACTCTGGGATATCCATCATTTCCACATAGTCAGGCTCCTCCTGTTCATCCAGCTTCTTCAAAGGGAGCTGGAGGGTTTCAACAACTTTTATAAAACAGAAAATGAGAAGGGACTCAGAAAGCCTAGGAGACACTCCTGAAGGTCTGTCTGGGGAGATGTCCGGTTCAATTAGCACATCCAGACTTTCAAAATCACATTCACTCTTCATAATCCTCCTCCCCTCCTCCGTTCATAAAATTCTCTATATCATATTCTTGAACCGGTGGAACCGGCCGAACCGACCGTTTACCTGATGGTGCCGGTTCGGACGGAACCGGGGAAAGCGACTGGACAATTTGGATCGCTTTGGCTATCTCTGCAGCAGTTGGAAAAGGAAATTTTGGCTCCACAACTGCTGATTTTCTAGTCCTCTTTGCTGGAAATGGCTCCTCCGAGTCAGCTCTTCGTTTGCCCGAGGAAGTATCGCCCTGGTCAGAGGGCACTCCCTCCGGTTCGGTTGGCCCCGAACCGGGCTGGCTATCCGGGTCAGCGGACTTTTTGGCCTCTCGTTCCCTGAGCCTACCAACTCTCTTATCCAGGGTAGCTGCAGGGAAATTCTTGAAAATCTGGTAGTCTGCATTGAGGTGGTCAAACCCCAGACAATAAACACATGTGGTGTGTGGGTCAGCCTTGGCAAAGGCTTCCCCACAGACACTACAGTGCTGAAACCCAGTGGGCCCGGTTTTTCTTTTGGGTTTCTCAGACATAATGCCAGCCTAACCAAAAAATACAGGTTACTCACCTGTAACAGGAGTTCTAGGAATGGTATATGTTGTTCATCCACACTGTCTGGCAGGTATCCTTGCCACTTTAAATCTTGCCGGAAGGTCTTCAAGCTGGCTCCTCCCACCCACCCGGGTGGTAAAACTCTCGGCTCCACCCCATGACGCCAGATCTGGCCAGCTGGAAAGCTCAGGTTGTAGCGTCGAAGCCGGGAGGTTGGGTGGAGTAGTGTGGATGAACAATACCATTCCTAGAACTCCTGTTACAGGTGAGTAACCCTGTATTTCTAGGGACATGGATATATTGTTCATCCACACTGTCTGGCAGACTCCTAGCAGTTCTCCGGGAGGAGGGAGGCAAGGCGCACACCCCCTACTTAGGGAATAAAGACTGGAGAACCGAGGCCCCAAAACCAGCATCCCGGCGTGACTCAAGGTCAATGTGGTAACGGGTAATGAAGGTGTGCTGACTTCCAGGTAGCAGCCCTGCAGATTTCCTGGATGGGGACGTCCCTGGAAGCAGCCACCGATGCAGCAGTATGGCGGGTAGAATGAGCTCTTATCCCTCTGGGAGGCTCCATGCCCGCCAACTTGTAGCAGATCTATGCAGGAGGTGACCCACCTGCTTATCGTCCGCTTGGCTGCAGGTCTGCCAGGTGTGGCTTCAGCGTAGGTGACAAACAACTGGCGAACCTCTCCCAATTTCAGCCGTCAGCTCAATATAATAGCGAGCGCCTTCTAGGGTCCAAAGTATGGAGCCTGTATTCGGCCTCCGAGGTGTGATTGGGGTAGAACACCGGCAGAGTCAACACCTGGTTAAGGTGAAACTCCAACACCACCTTCGGAAGGAATTTTGGGTGGGGGCGCAGGACAACCTTGTCCCTGTGGAAAGACCAGGTAAGGAGACTCGATGCAGAGCGCCTGGAGTTCTCCCATCCTTCTGGCTGACGTGATAGCCACCAAGAAGGCGGTCTTCCACGACAGGTGAGAGAGTTACACACTGTGCATTGGTTCGAATGAAGCTGCCCATGAGCTTTGCCAGTACCAGCAGTAAATCCACGGAGGTGAAGGTTCCGCACCGGAGGAAATGTGATCAAGGCCTTTGAAAAGCGCCAGACCACCTTCTCCTGCGCCACCGACTGCTCCCCGCCCGCGCCTGCAAGCAGAGATGGCTGCCAGGTGCACCCCTAGGTCGTTGACCCAAGCCCTTTACCTAGAAAGGGACCATAAATAGTCCAAGATGCTTGTCAAAGGACAGGAGGAAGGGTCCAAGCCCTTGCCCTGACACCAAATGGAAAATCTCTTCCATTTGAAGGCATAGTATTTCCTGGTCGACTCCTTACGGGATGCCTCAACAACATTGAGGACCTCGTTGGAAAGACCCAAGACCTGGAACTCTAGCCACTCAGGAACCAGGCCGTCAGGTGCAGGGATTGAAGGTCCGGATGGAACACCTTCCCCTGATTGACTGAGAGCAGGTCCGGGCGAGCTGGAAGCTGCCTCGGAGCCTGGAGCTGAGGCTGAGGAGATCTGGGTACCAGAACTGGCGGGGCCAGTCTGGGGCTATCAGAATCACCTGCGCCTTGCCCTCCTTGCTTTGAGAAGCACCTTGTGAATCAAGGGAAATGGGGAAAGCGTAGAAGAGGCCCGGGGTCCACGGCCTCGAGAAGGCATCCCCCTGCAGCGAGCCCTGCTGAGGGGGGCGGGCATGGAACAGCCTCAACTTCGCATTCTCCCTGGAGGCAAACAGGTCCACCTGAGGTGTGCCCCAATGGGAGAACAGATCTTGTACTACCTCCGGCAGGAGAGACCACTCGTGAGATGCAGCCCCTATCCGGCCAGGGCATCGGCCAGGGTGTTGGAGGCTCCTGCCACATGAATGGCTAGGAGATCCGCCTCCAAGCTGCGCACGAGTGACCAAATGTGGAGAGCTCCTTGCATAGAAGCATGGAACGCGTCCCGCCCTGGCGTTTAGGGTAGTACATGGTCGCGGTATTGTCCGCCTGGACTCGGACCACTTGACCCGGAGAAACAGAGCAAAGGCGGTGAGCTAGGCCGGACCACTGGAGCTCCAGCAGGTTGATGTGCATCGGGACTCCTGCGGGGACCAGAGGCCGTGCGCCCGGTGTTCCCCCAGATGGGCACCCCAACCCATCAGAGCGGCATCGGTCGATAGAGAGACCGTCGGCTCGGGGCAGACAAACGGGATGCCCTGCTGCAGATGAGATGGAACGGTCCACCACCGGAGAGCGTTCCACATCTCCTGGGTCACCATCACTAGCTGGTCCAATGGATCGCAGCGTTGTGACCACTAGCTGGCCAGTCCCCACTGAAGGGAGCGCATGTGCCAGCGTGCCCAATGGACCACGCTGGTACAGGCCGCCATGAGACGCAGGAAGTCCCGGGCAGGGCGCGATTGCCCAACCAGAAATGATTGGGCAAAGGAGGTAAGAACCTCGGCCCTGTCCGCCGGGAGCCGTGCTCTGGTTCGAAGAGAGTCGAGCTCTGCCCCGATAAACAGAATCACCTGCTTCGGCTCGAGTTCCAACATGGCCTCGTTGATAAGAAGGCCGATTTGAGAGCAAACCTGGAGGGCCAGATCTCTGGACCGCTCCACCTCCTGTCTGGAGGGGGCTGCTATCAACCAATCATCCAGGTAAGGGTACACCGGACCCCTCAGCACGCAGGAAGCTGTCACCACTGCTATGCATTTGTGAAGACCCTGGGAGCTGGAGACAGGCGAAGGGCATGGCTCGAACTCGAAAGGGATCCTCCATCGAAGCTAAGGAATCTCCAATGTGACTAGACGGATAGGGAGCGTGAAAACAGCGCCCTGCAGGTCCAGAGAGCAGAACCAAACACGCTGTGTTCCAGGGATGATATTATCTGAGCCAGAGTGACCATCCTGAAGGTTCGAGACCTTAGGAACTTGTTCAGGTTGTAGGATCTAGAATGGGCCAGCCCCGTCCATTCGGAACCAGGAAGTACCTGGACACAAACCCGGGTCTGAGGGAGGGTCCGCCCCTCCTGATCACCTCCTTTTGGAGGAGGAGAGTGATGACCTGACGAGCCGACAGTGAGGCTGCAGACCCCGAGGCCCCCCGAGGTGTGACAGCTCTGAAGGGCGGGGCCTGCTCGAACCCCAGAGGCAGGCCTTTTCCCACCACCTCCAGCACCCACCTGTCCGTGGTAATAACAGACCAGGCGGAAAGGAAGTGCCGGAGCCGTCCCCCAACGGGGGGAACCTGGGATAAGGTGACGGGGTTGGGGGCGACACCCCTCAGCCCGTCACTGGACAGGCTTGGAGGAGGGACCGGCCGAGGGACCTCATGGGCTCTACCTCCCTGCTTCCTGTTGGAGGAAGCCCGGGCTAGGTTTGGGATGCTAGCCCGAGGCTGCTGGCCCTAGCGTTGCTGGGCGAGACGCGTAGAGGCTGAAGAAGGACGAAAGGGCTTAGGCTGTGGTTTGGCGGCTTTGTCCTTCTGAGCGGAAGAGACCGAGTCCAAGGTAGCATTGGACTCTCGATCCTCTGCAGGTGACCTTCCACCCCAGGGTCAAGAGAGGCCGGTCCCCAAAAGGGAACATCCGTCAACTTGTGCTGGTGTCAGTAAGGTGATATCCTCAGCGTAAACCCGACAGCCTTATAACCCCTCTGACGCCACAGACCTGGCACATGAGTCCCCAATGTCTAAAGCAGTCTGGAGCTGCTGTTTGGCCACTGCCCTGTCCCCTGGTCCCGCACCTGCCTGACCGTGGTCTGCAGATCGCGGGAAGATGAGGACGACCTCATCCAGGAGCCCAACAGGGCATGAGAGAATGTGCCATGAGGGCGGCCGAACCTGGCCTGGCGAAACCGAGGGAGGGCGCAGCATAGACTTTTACGCCCGGCATAGTCCAGTTCTTGGACTCCATGTCGGGAGGGTTTGTCCCATCTAAGCGTCTCACACGCGCGAAAACGATATCGGTAACTAACCCTCGGCTGAGGGTGTTCCGAAAAACGGACAGGGAACCGGTAGGGACCGCATACTTCCTGGCCATCCTGGCCGAAGGCGCAGGGCAGGAAGCAGGGCGCTGCCAGAGCTCCAAGGCCGGGCCCACTATGGCCTCGGCCACCAGAAAGGCCTCCGTAGGGGAATCCCCTCGGTCCAGAATCTCTGTGAGGGGATACCTGGCCCGCTTAGAAACAGGTTCAAGCTTCATCCCGGTGGACTCCGAGATGAGCCGAAGCAATCCCAGGAAGGACGAAGGGCTATCGTCCACCGACTGTCCTCCTGAGGACTCCAAGTCCATTCACTTGGAAAAGGAGGAATCATCTTCAGACTTGAAGAGTCCTCAAAGAGCTGCCTTGGGCCTGAGCCACCCTCCACCTGCCGAGGTCGATCGGGAGTGAAGGTGACAGACAGGGGCAGTCCCTGAGCCGACCGAGAATTTTTGGTCGGAGCCCCAACTAACAGCTGTGGAGGCGGAGGTTCCACCGGAATCGGTGGGGCAGCTGGTTTTGGCCGAACAACTGGCCTGGGTACAGGCTCCTCGGATAAAACAAGGGGTTGTTTCGGCCGCTCCGGTGACAGCCACTTAATGGCCGGGGAAGACGACGGTGTCGGCTTATTCCCGGTCAGAAGGAGCTGTTGCCACATGAATTCCTCATATCTTCGACGCAACTTGCGCCGAAGCCTCCCCTCGTCCGAGGAGGAGGAAGAGAACGAGCGGCGGCGCCACTTGCCGCGGTGCCGAGACCGCCTATGATGGCGGGATCAGCTGGACCGCCAAGAAGTCCAAGACCGAGATTGAGAACCGGCTTGCCGAGGACGCCCTGTGCGGGAGGTGTTATGGGGAACCGGCACTCCCCTCGGTTCGGAAGATTCAACCGAAGGCTCTGGAACCGGAGGCACAGACGAGCTAACGGGGTCCTCAACTCCCACCGGGGGAACTGGGGAGAGGGGATTCTCGGCTTCTCCAGCCGACAACCCGTCCAACGGGTCGAGAAAAATCTCGACCGCGTCGACGGGAGTCTCGGTCAACTGGCCTGACGGGGACACCGTGAGACCAGTGGCCGAAGCCGAGAAGTCAACCGAAGTCGACGGCCGACAACTCGAGGAGGGGATCTTTCCGCCTCCCAAGAGCGTCAACGGTGAGACTTACCCTTGTCTCTCTTTTTGGACCGAGAAAACGGTCCAGAAGAAGTTGGTCCCTCACCTTTAGTAGAGAGGGTCAGACAAAGCTCCTTAAAAGAAGCTGAATAAGAGGCACCGAGAGACAGTGGAACAAATGCCGCAGCCAAGGTAGAAGCGGCCCGCGCCGCCTCCTCTTCGAGGGCGATCATCTGCTCGAGCTGATCCGCCACGAGCCCGCCGCTAGAACACCGCCGACCGGGCCTCTTTTGACTTTACCGAGGAAATCGCTCGGACGCCCAGTTGTAACGGGCAGCACGTCTTCGAGGACGAGTCGGAAAAGGAGGAGCACAGGTCGCAAGCCCGTCGTGGTCGTGCTCAAGGCCTACAGTAGACGCACGCGGAGTGCGATCCGTCCGGAGACATCTTCGCCCGCCAAGGGCATCTCCGGAAACCGAGTCGATTTGTCCATCGCAGCCACGTAGGAGAGAAGACCAGTCTTTTAGCAAAAAACTTTAATTTCAAAAATTCAAGAATTAGGGAACCAGTCTTATATGCAGAGCGTTAGAGGAGGAACCTGAGCTTCCAAGCGGTAGAAGATCTGGCATCATGGGCGGAGCCGAGTTTTACCACCCGGTGGGTGGGAGGATCCAGCTGAAGACCTTCCGCAAGATTTAAAGCGGCAAGGAACCTGCCAGACAGTGTGGATGAACAACATATCCATGTCCCTAGAACTTGCCCTTTTCCGGAAAATCGCCAAGCAAGACACCCTTATCAGTTCCCAACCGTGTCACGGGTCGGGAAAAACTGTAATGAAATCCTTTTTTAGAACCGATAAGAACTGGGAACCGCACTTCAAATGTAATTTAATTAAGTTTTAACACAACCTGATCGGTTCAAACCGAACCGATAATAACGCTTGCAAGTTCCAAACAGAGAAATGTAAAACCTGTCTATTACTTACGATACCACAGACAGAGCTTGAACCGACATCGTCATGTTAAAATACACAAATGCGTTTAAAAACCGAGAAATGACATTTTAACCGGACAAAATGAACCGAGCAGAAGGAGGAATCTCCGAGCGACTGTTCAGTGAGGCGATAAAGAATCTGACAGTTTCCAGTTTGAAGAACAACAGACAGAGTTTTTTCAACGAAGCTCGTGCCAAGATTCCATGCCTGGCGTATGAAGTTAACTCTTTCACCTCTGGAACAGTTCTAGGCTGGGACAAAACTGCATATGTCATAATATAGCAAGACTTCATGTTGTTTGAAGGGAGGATTGCTGTGCAACAAACCCTTGAAGAATTTACAAAATACAGGATGAGCTGACAGAGAAGAGGGTTTACCTATTGACAGAAAAGCAGATACAGCTGCTAAGTGTACTTTGAGTGTAGCTGGTCTGAGCCCCAAGCTATTAAGATGAACCATATAGTCCAGAACTGTAGGCAACCCAGCAAACTCTAGAGAAATATGCCTGCCAGAACACCAAATAGTGAACCTTTTCCACTTGGAATTCTAAGTCTTTCTGGTGGAAGGCTTCCGAGAAGCCTTTAGAATATCCAGAACACCTTGAGAGAGATGCAGATCAGCAAACTCTAACTCTTCAATAGCCAGGCCTTGAGATAGAGAGATTTGAGATCCGGATACAAAACTCTCCCCTGACAGGATGTCAACAGGTTGTAATTCCTGGAAGAGACAGGGAAGGTGGACGCTAAGGACAGCAAATTGTACCAGGGCTGTCGGCCCAGTCTGGAGCAATCAGAATCACTTTGCAGGTTGAGACCTGATTTTGACTAGTACCTTGAACAGGAGAGGAAGGGGAAGGCATACAAAACTTCTCCTCCCAACTGTGACCTAAGCCCTTGACGAAAGGGACCTAAATGATGCTTGTCAAGGACAGGAGAAGGGCCAAGCCTTGCCCCAACACAAATAAAATCTCTTCCATTTGAAGGCAAAGTATTTCCTGGTCGACTTACGGGATGCCTCAACAACATTGAGACCCTTGGAAAGACCCAAGACCTGAACTTAGCCACCAGGAACCAGGCTAGGTGCAGGATTGAAGGTCCGGATGGAACACCTTCCCTGATTGACTGAGAAACGGTCGGGCGAGCTGAGCTGCCTCGGAGCCTGGAGCTGAGGCTGAGGGATCTGGGTACCAAGACTGGTGGCCAGTCAGGGGCTATCGAATCACCTCGCCTTGACCCTCCTGCTTTGAAGCACCTTGAATCAAGGGAAATGGGGAAAGGCGTGAAGAGACCCGAGTCCATGGCCTCGAAGGCATCCCACTGCAGCGAGCCTGCTGAGGCGGGCATGGAACACCTCAACGCATTCTCCCCAGAGGCAAACAGGTCCACCCACAGAGTGTGCCCCAATAGAGAACAGATCTTGTACTACCTCCGGCAGGACAGACCACTCATTGAGATACAGCTATCCGGCTCAGGCTGGCCAAGTGTGAAGCTCCTGCCACATGAATAGCTGGAGATGCTCCATACAGTGACAAATGAGGAAGCTTCCTTGCATAAACATGGGCAGTCCCGCCCTAAGCGATTTAGGTAGTACATGGTGGTGGTATTGTCCGTCTGGATCGGACCACTTGACCCGGAGAAACAAACAAAAGCGGTGAGCTGGCGGACCACTCGGAGCTCCAACAGAATGATGTAACATCGGGACTCTGGGACCAGGCGTAGCCCGTCATTCCCCCAGATGGGCACCCCAGCCCATCAAGCGGCAGCCAGTCGATAGAAGACCGTCGGCTCGGGGCAGACAAGCAAAGTTCCCTGCAGATGAGATGGACGGTCCACCACAGGCGTTCCATCTCCTGGTCACCATACTAGCTGGTCAATGGTTGGCGTTGTGACCACTAGCTAGCCAGTCCCACTGAAGGGCGCATGTGCCAAGCGTAACCAGACCAACTGGTACAGGCCATCATAAAACAGGAGGAAGACGGGCCAGGCAGGGAAGGCCCACCCAAGAAATGATTGGGCAAAGGGTAGAACCTCGGCCCTGGCAGGGCCGTGCTCTGGCGAAGAAAGTAGAACTCTGCGATAAACAGAATCACTGCTTAGCTCGGACAACAGCCTCGTTGATAAGAAGGCCGTTGAGAGCAAACCTGGAGGCCAGATCTGGACGCTCCACCTCCTGTCTGGAGGGCAGATCCAACCAATCATCCAGGTAAGTACACCGGACCCCTCAGCACAGGAAAGCTGTCACCACTGCCTGCATTTGAACTGGAGCTGGAGACAGGCGAGGCATGGCACGAACTCGAAAAGGATCCTCACTTTCAGCGAAGGAATCTCAATGAAGCCAGACGGATAGAGGCGTGAAGCAGCGTCCTGCAGGTCAGAGGCAGAACCACACGCTGTGTTCAGGGATGATATCTGAGCCAAGTGACCATCAGGTTGAGACAGGAACTTATTCAGGTTGTGTAGGTCTAGAATGGGCCAACCCCGTCATTCGGAACCAGGAAGTACCTGGACACAAACCCGGGTCCGAGAGGTCCGCCACCTCCTGATCCTCCTTTTGGAGGAGAGTGATGACCCGGCAGGCCGACGGTAGGCACGGACGAGGCCCCCGAGGTGTGACAGCTCTGAAGGGCAGGGCCTGCCAAATTCTAGAGACGCACCACCTCAGCACCACCTGCCCATGGTAACAGACCAGGCGGAAAGGAAGTGCGAACCGTCACAGGGGAACCTGGGATAAGGGTGGCGGGGTTGGGGCGACCCCTCAGCCGATCACTGAACAGGCTTGGAGGAGGACCGGCCGAGGGGACCTCATACCTTACCTCCCTGCTTCCTGTTGGAGGAAGCCCGGGCTCAGGTTTGGGATGCAAGCCCGAGGCTGCTGGCCCTAGCGTTGCTGGGCGGACGCCCGTGAGGCTGGAAGAGACGAAGGAGCTTAGGCTGTGGTTTCTGCGGCCTTTGTCCTTCTGAGCGGAAGAGCCGAGTCAAGGTAGCATTGGACTTCTCGATCCTCTGCAGGTGACCTTCCACCCCAGGGCGAAGAGTGAGTCCCAAAAGGAACATCCGCCAACATGCTGCTGGTATCCAGTAAAGGTGAATATCCTCAGCCAAGCCAACGCAGCTGTAACCGCGCTGCCGCCACAGACCTGGCATGAGTCCCCAATGTCTAAAGCAGTCTGGAGCTGCTGTTTGGCCACTGCCCTGCCCTGGTCCGCACCTGCCTGACCCGTGGTCTGCAGATCAGCAGGAAGATGAGGGCGACCTCATCCAGGGGCCCAACAGGGCATGAGAGAATGTGCCATGAGGGCGGCCGAACTGGACCTGGCGAAGGCCGAGGGAGGGCGCAGCATAGACTTTTACGCCCGGCATAGTCCAATTTCTTGGACTCCATGCCGGGAGGTTTATCCACATCCTAAGCGTTCCACGCGCGCGAGCTTGATGTCGGTAACTAACCCCTCGGCTGAGGGTGTTCGAAAAAAAGCGGACAGGGACAGGTAGGACCGCATACTTCCTGGCCATCCTGGCTGAAGGCGCGGGGCAGGAAGCAGGGGCGCTGCCAGAGCTCAAGGCCGGGCCACTATGGCCTCGGCCACCAGAAAAGCCTCAGTGGGGAATCCCCTCGGTCCAGAATCTCTGTGAGGATACCTGGCCCGGCAAAGCAGGTTCAAGCTTCATCGGTGGACTCAGGGCAGAGCCGAAGCAATCCCAGGAAGGCGAAGGGCTATAGTCCACCGACTGTCCTCCTGAGGGACTCCAAGTCCATTCACTTGGAGAAAGGGAGGAATCATCTTCAGACTTGGAAGAGGTCCTCAAGAGCTGCCTTGGGCCTGGGCCACCCTCCACCTGCCGAGGTCGGTCGGGAGTGAAGGTGACAGACAGGGCAGTCCCTGAGCCGACCGAGAATTTTTGGTCGGAGCCCCAACTAACAGCTGTGGAGGCGGAGGTTCCACGGATCGGTGGGGCAGCTGGTTTGGCGAACAACTGGCCTGGGTACAGGCTCCTCGGATAAAACAAGGGGTTGTTTGACCGCTCGGTGACAGCCACTTAATGGCGGGGAAGGCGGCGGTGTCGGCTTATTCCCGGTCCAGAAGGAGCTGTTGCCACATGAATTCCTCTCATATCTTACGGCGCAACTTGCGCGAAGCCTCCCCGTCCGGGAGGAGGAAGAAGAGCGGCGGCGGCGCCACGCATGATGCGAGACCGCCTGATGGCGGGATCAGCTGGACAGTGAAAGTCCAAGACCGAGACTGAGAACCTCGGCTTTGCGAGGGCGGTCGCGAGGAGGTGTTGGGGGAGCGGCCTCCCCTCGGTTGAGGAAGATTCAACGAAGGCTCTGGAACCGGGCACAGGCAGCTACTTGAGGTCCTCAACTCCCACCGGGAACTGGGGAGAGAGATTCTCGGCTTCTCCAGCCCGACAACCCGTCAGCAGGTCGAGAAAAATCTCGACCGCGTCGGCGAGTCCTCGATCCAACTGGCCTGGCGGGGACACCGTGAGACCAGTGGCGAAGCCGAAGTCAACCGAAGTCGGCGGCCGACAACTCGAGGGAGGATCTTTCCCGCTCCCAAGAGCGTCAGCAGTGAGACTTACCCTTGTCTCTCTTTTGGACCGAGAAAGCGGTCCAGAAAAGTTAGTCCCTCACCTTTAGTAGAAGGTCAGACAAAGCTCCTTAAAGAAGCTGAATAAGAGCACCGAGACAGTGGAACAAATGCACGCAGCCAAGGTAAAGCGGCCCGCGCGCCTCCTCTTCGAGGCGATCATCTGCTCGAGCTGATCCATGAGCCCGCCGCCTTGGATTACCGCCGACCGGGCCTCTTTTGACTTTACGAATCGCTGCCGGGGCGCCCCAGTTAACAGCCGGGCAGCGGTCTTCGAGGGCGTAGTCCGAAAAGGAGAGCACAGGACGCATAGCCTGCGGGTCGTGCTCAGGCCCCTAGCAGTAGGCACTGCGTGGAGTGCGGATCCGTCCGAGACATCTTCTGCCCGCCAAGGCATCTCCAGAAACCGAGTCGATTTGTCCATCGCAGCCACGAGGGAGAAGACCGAAGTCTTTTAGCAAAAAACTTTTAATTTCAAAAATAAGAAGAATTAGAACCAGTCTTATATGCAGAGCGTTAAGGAGGAACCTGAGCCTCCAACGTCAGAAGATCTGGCATCATGGGGGCGGAGCGAGTTTTACCACCGGGTGGGTGGGAGGAGCCAGCTTGAAGACCTTCCGGCCAAGATTTAAAGCGACAAGGAACCTGCCAGACAGTGTGGATGAACAACATATCCATGTCCCTAGAACTTGCCCTTTTCCGGAAAATCGCCAAGCAAGACACCCTTATCAGTTCCCAACCGTGTCACGGGTCGTGGAAAAAACTGTAATGAAATCCTTTTTTTTTAGAACCGATAAGAACTGGGAACCGCACTCTAAATGTAATTTAATTAAGTTTTAACAACAACCTGATCGGTTCAAACCGAACCGATAATAACGTTTGCAAGTTCCAAACAGAGAAATGTAAAACCTGTCTATTACTTACGATACCACAGACAGAGCTTGAACCGACGGTTGCGGTTAAAATACACAAATGCGGTTTAAAAACCGGAAACGCACTTTAACCGACAAAATGAACCGAGCAGAAGGAGGAATCTCCGGAGCGACTGTTCAGTGAGGCGGAGTAAAGAATCTGACAGTTTCAGTTTGAAGAACAACAGACAGAGTTTTTTCAACCGAGCTCGCGCTCAAGATTCCATGCCTGGCATGGAAGTTAACTCTTTCACCTCTGGAACAGTTCTAAGGCTGGGACAAACTGCATATGTCATAATATAGCAAGACTTCATGTTGTTTGAAGGGAGGATTGCTGTGCAACAAACCCTTGAAGAATTTACAAAATACAGGATGAGCTGACAGAGAAGAGGGTTTACCTATTGACAGAAAAGCAGATACAGCTGCTAAGTGTACTTTGAGTGTAGCTGGTCTGAGCCCCAAGCTATTAAGATGAACCATATAGTCAGAACTGTAGGCAACCCAGCAAACTCTCTAGAAATATGCCTGCCAGAACACCAAATAGTGAACCTTTTCCACTTGGAATTCTAAGTCTTTCTGGTGGAAAGGCTTAGGAAGCCTTTAGAATATCCAGAACACCTTGAGAGATGCAGATCAGCAAACTCTAACTCTTCAATAGCCAGGCCTTGAGATAGAAGATTTGAGATTCGGATACAAAACTCTCCCTGACAGGATGTCAACAGGTTGTAATTCCTGGAAGAGACAGGGAAGGTGGACTGCTAAGGACAGCAACAGTGTGTACCAGGGCTGTCTGGCCCAGTCTGGAGCAATCAGAATCACTTTGCAGGGTTGAGACCTGATTTTGACTAGTACCTTGAACAGGAGAGGGAAGGGGGGGAAGGCATACAAAAACTTCCCTTCCCAACTGAGAAGTAGAGCATCCAGGGGGACTGAGCCCAATACTGGGGGTCTGCAGCAAAAAAGGGGGAGTTGGTGATTGTCTGGGGCTGCAAAAAGATTTATCTATGGAGTGCCCCATCTGGAGAAAATCATCTTCAAAACTAGGGGATCTAGGAACCATTTGTGATGGCCCTGAGATATCCTGCTGAGAGCATCTGCCAGGACATTGTCCTTCCCTGGGAGGTGCACTGCTATCAGAGAGGTTTACAGGGAATAGGCCAGAGACCACAACTTCATTGCTTCTGTGCACAAGGCCATAGACCAAGTGCCCCCTTGCTTGTTGATGTACCACATTGTGGTGGTATTGTCTGTTCTGATCTGGACCACTTTGTTCTGAACAGACTTGGAAAAAACTTGCAGTGCCAGAAACACTGCTCTGAGTTCCAAGAGATTGATGTGAAGCAGAGATTCTTGAGGTGACCATAGTCCTTGGGTGGTCAGATCCCCCAAGTGGGCTCCCCAGCCCAAGAGGGAGGCATCTGTGGTTAGGATTAGGGAATGAGATTGAGTGACAAAAGGAACTCCTTGCCTTAGATTGTCCTGATCCTGCCACCATTGCAGAGCCTGGATCAGGGTTCGAGTCACAGGGACTAGTTTGGTCACAGAATCCTTTCTCTGGGACCAGAAGGCTCTTAAGTGGAACTGAATGTCCCTCATCTGAAACCTTGCTCCCTGGACCACTGCCGTAGAGGCTGCCATGTGGCCCAGGAGCTGCAGAAAGTGCCTTGCTGGTCGAGACACCTGAAGGGTGAATGAAGAGGCCAGTTTCGTAAGGGTCCTTGCCCTGTCCAGGGGAAGGAAGGTCTTGCCCTTAATGTATCCAGCTTTGCCCCTATAAAGGTGAGGAGCTGAACTGGCTCCAGAACTGACTTTGAAAGATTTAGGAGGAATCCTAAAGAAGTGAGCAGTTGCTGAGTTATCTGGAGATGTGACCTGACTTGTTCTGGAGACTGACCCACTATGAGCCAGTCGTCCAGGTATGGAAGATGGAGATCTTTTTCCTCCTTAGGAAAGCAACCACTACTGCCAGGCATTTTGTGAACACCCTTGGGGCTGATGTTAGGCCAAAGGGCATTGCTCTGAATTGATAGTGGCCTGAGGGCAACTCGAACCTGAGGTACTTTCTGTGGGAGCACCTCATGGGAATGTAAAAATAGGCATCCTTGAGGTCCAGGGAGACTAGCCAGTCCCCTGGCCTTAGAGAGGGCAGAATTATTCCCAGAGTCACCATTTTGAATTTTGGCTTTAAAAGGTGCTTGTTTAAATATCTTAGATCCAGGATGGGCCACCATTCTCCTGTCTTTTGGGGGTTAGAAGTACCTGGAGTACAAACCCTTTCCCTGTGTAAGGTGGAACCCTTTCTATAGCTCTGAGAGCCAAGAGGGAAGAGACTCTCTGCCTCTAGGGCAAGGGCCTCTGAAGGAGTTTGCAGGTGGAAAAGATCTGGTTCTCATCTTGGGAATTTTTTGAAGCTGAGAACCAGTCCCTGGCTACTACTTCCAGGACCCACTTGTCTGATGTTAAAGACTTCGGTCCTGGACAAAGTAAGCCAGCCTGCCCCCTACAGGTAGTGGAGAATCGGCCCGGGCAGACACATCAGGGTGTCTGCTTGGCAGGGGCTTTAGGCTGAGGGGTGGAAGCAGGCCTGCTCATACCCCGTCTGCCTCTCCCTCTAAAGAACCCCCTCTGAGCAAAGGCAGAAGAGGAGGCCTGGGCTTGGTGAAAAGGCCTATGAAAAGGCCTGCCCCTGCCCCTGGAATGCTGCCTCTGTGGCGTGGCTTGCCTTTCTTTGGCCTGAGCACTCCTGTAGGTGGTCCTGTACTCATCCATTTTCTTCATGTAGTTCTCTGTCTGCTCCCCAAACAGAGAATTACCAATGACAGGAAAATCCATGGCCTTAGTCTGGGGATCCTGTGACAGGCTAGTACATCAGAGCCAAGCCATCCTTCGAAGGGCCACAGATGTAGCCATGACTCTAGATGAAACATCATTGGAGTCCACAGCAGCATGAAATTGCACTTTGGACGCCTCAATCCCATCTGCAGCCACCTGCTCCAGCTCCTTGGCAAGCTGGTCAGGGACCTGTTTAGCTAGAGCCATCACAGTGTCCCACCTGGACTTCTGGTATCTAGCTGTGTAGGCCATATAATTAGCCTGCCTGAGTCCCAAAGATGCTGCCATGTACTGTTTCTTTGCCATGGCATCAATCCTCCTGGAGTCCTTATCTGAGCGATGTGAAGCCAAGGGTATATTTGCCTTATCACAGACAGCAGCCTGCACTACCCCAACATGGCTGCATTGCTGGAAAAGGAACTCCGTATCTGAGCCTGAAAGAGAGTATACCTCTTGTCCATTCTTCTGTCCACAGGAGGTATGGAATTAGGAGTTTTTAGAATTTTAAATGTCTGTTTCCCAAAAGACTTTTGGAGGGGAATAGACAATCTCCTGGACTCTGGGATGTCCATCATCTCAACGTAATCAGGCTCCTCTTGATCCTCTACTGCTTCTTCCATAGGAAGCTGGAGGGTTTCAGCCACTTTTTTTATAAAACATAAAGTGGGAAGGGGACTCAGAAAGCCTAGGAGGAGAAACACCTGAAGGTCTGTCTGGGGAGATGTCCGGGTCAATGGGCACATCCAGACTTTCATAATCACCATCACTATCTTCATACTCTCCCTTCTCCTCCTCCGGTTCATAAAATTCCTCTAAATTATAATCCGAAACCGGACGAACTGACTGAACCGAGCCCCTCCACACAGAAAACTAACACAGAAACCTATCTAGTACTCACGGTACCACAGACAGAGACTTAACCGACAGGTTAGACTGAAGAAATTCGCGAGCGAAGGAGAAATCTCCGGAGCAACTGTTCAGTGAGGCGAAGTAAAGAATCTGGCAGTTGGGGTTCAAACAACAACAGACAGAGGCTCAACCGAGCTCGAGCTCAGCATTCCATGCCTTGCATGGAAAGTTAACTCTTTCCTCTCCGGGGCAGTTCAAAGGTTGGAGATCACTGCATATAGTCAGAATACAGCAAGACTTCATGTTGTTTGAAAGGGAGGCTTGTTATGAAGCAATCCCTTGAAAAATTTACAGAACACAGGATGAGACGATAGTGAGGAAGGCTTTCCCACTGACAGAAAAGCAGAAACAGCTGACAAGAGTACCTTGAGAGTAGCTGGTCTGAGGCCTAGGCCATTAAGATGGACCATATAATCCAGAACTGTAGGCAATTCAGCAGTGTCTGTAGAGATATGCTTCTTGGAACACCAAATGCTGAATCTTTTCCATTTGGAGTCATAGGTCTTTCTTGTGGCAGGCTTTTGAGAGGCTTTGAGAACATCCAGAACCCCCTGGGAGAGGTGCAAATCTGCATACTCTAACTCTTCAAGAGCCATGCCTTGAGATTGAGAGACCGAAGATTGGGGTACCAAATCCTCCGCTGAGAGGAGGTTAACCGATTGTAATTCCTGGGAAGAGACAGGGGAGAATGTGCTGTTAGGGACAGCAACAGAGGGTACCAAGGCTGTCTGGCCCAGTCTGGAGCAATCAGAATCACTTTGCAAGGTTGTGACCTTACCTTGACTAGAACCTTGAACAGGAGAGGAAAGGGAGGGAAGGCATACAGAAATTTCCCTTCCCAGTTCAAAAACAGAGCATCCAGAGGGACTGAACCCAAGACTGGGGGTCTGTAACAAAACAGAGGAAGTTGGTGATTGTCTGTGGGTGCAAAGAGATCTATTTCTGGAGTACCCCACCTTGAAAAAATCACTTTCAACACCAGGGGATCCAGAGACCATTTGTGATGGCCCTGGGAGATCCTGCTCAGTGCATCTGCTAGCACATTGTCCTTCCCTGGAAGGTGGACTGCTATCAGAAAGGTCTGCAGGGAATAAGCCAGGGACCACAATTTCATGGCTTCCATGCACAAGTCCATAGACCGGGTGCCTCCGTTTGTTGATGTACCACATGGTGGTGGTGTTGTCTGTTCTGACCTGAACCACCTTGTCCTGCACAGACTGAGAAAAAGCTTGCAGGGCCAGAAAAACTGCCTTTAGTTCCAGGAGACTGATATGAAGAAGGGACTCCTGAGGTGACCACAGTCCCTGGGCTGTGAGAGCCCCCAGATGGGCTCCCCATCCTAAAAGGGAAGCATCCATGGTAAGAACCACTGAATGAGTCTGAGTGACAAATGGGGCCCCTTGCCTTAAATTGTCCTGATCCTGCTACCATTGAAGAGCTTGGATCAGTGTCCGAGTCACTGGAATCAGTTTGGAAAGAGGACCTTCTTTTGGGACCAAAAGGACCTCAGATGGAACTGGATGTCCCTCATCTGGAATCTTGCCCCTGGAGCACTGTTGTAGAAGCTGCCATGTGGCCCAAGAGCTGCAGGAAGTGTCTTGCTGGTCAGGACACCTGAAGGCTGAAGGGAGAAGCCAGTTCTATAAGAGCTCTTGCCCTTTCCAGGGGAAGAAAGGCTCTTGACTTGACAGTATCTAGCTCTGCCCCTATAAAGGTAAGAAACTGCACCGATTCGAGAACTGACTTGAGGAGGTTGAGAAGAAATCCCAGGGAAGTGAGCACTTGCAGGGTCACTTGCAGGTCTGACTTGACTTTGCCTGGAGACTGACCCACTATGAGCCAGTCATCCAGATACGGAAAAATGGAAATAATTTGCCCTCTTGAAAAGGCCACTACTACTGCCAGGCACTTTGTGAAAACCCTTGGAGCTGATGTTAGGCCAAAAGGCATTGCTTTGAACTGGTAATGACCTGAGGGCAACTTGAACCTGAGGTACGTTCTGTGGGAGCACCTGATGGGGATGTGAAAGTAGGCATCTTTGAGGTCCAGGGAGGCTAGCCAGTCCCCTGGCCTTAGAGAGGGAAGAATTATTCCCAGAGTCACCATCTTGAACCTTGGTTTTAAAAGATGTTTGTTCAGGTATCTTAGATCTAGGATGGTCGCCACTCCCTGTCTTTTTGGGGTAAGGAAGTACCTGGAGTACAGACCTTTGCCCCAGTGTGAGTAAGAACTCTCTCTATGGCTTCTAAGGCCAGAAGAGATGAAACCTCTGCCTCTAGGGCAAGAGTTCATGAGACTTGCAGGTAGAAAAGATCTGGCTCTCATGTTCGGAAATTTTTTGAAGCTGAGAACCAGTCCCTGGCTTACTACTTCCAGGACCCACTTGTCTGAAGTAACAGACACCCAGTCCTGGATGAAGTAAGCCAGCCTGCCCCCCTACAGGGATAGGAGAGTCGACCCGGGCAGGCCCATCAGGGTGTCTGCTTGGCAGGGGCCTTAGGCTGAGGAGTGGATGCAGCCCTGCTCATCCCCCTTCTGCCTCTCCCTCTGAAGAACCCCCTCTGTGAAAAGGGAGAAGAGGCCTGTGCTTGGTAGAAAGGCCTATGAAAAGGCCTGCCCCTGCCCCTAGATTGCTGCCTTTGAGGAGTTGCCTGCCTCTCCTTGGCCTGTGCACTCCTATAAGTGGTCCTATATTCCTCCATTTTCTTCATGTAATTCTCTGTCTGTTCCCCAAACAGAGAATTACCTTCCACTGGGAAATCCATGGCCTTATCCTGGGTGTCCTGTGAGAAGCTAGTACATCTGAGCCAAGCCATTCTCCGAAGAGCCACAGATGTAGCCATGACTCTTGATAACACATCACTGGAGTCCCACAGCAGCATGAAACTGTGCCTTAGATGCCTCAATCCCATCCGCAGCCACCTCCTCCAGCTCCTTGGCCAGCTAGGGAGAGGCCTGTTTAGCCAGTGCCAGTACAGTGTCCCACCTGGACTTCTGGTACCTGGCTGCATAGGCCATATAATTAGCCTACCTGAGTCCCAAAGAGGATGCCATGTATTGCTTCTTTGCCAAGGCATCCATCCTCCTGGAGTCTTTATCGGGGGGGGGGGGTAAAGCCAAGGGAACATTAGCCCTGTCACAGGCTGCAGTCTGCACTACCCCAACATGGTTGCATTGCTGGTAGAAAAACTCTGTGTCTAAGCTTGATAAAGTGTACCTCTTGTCCATTCTCCTATCAACAGGAGGTACAGAATTAGGAGACTTTTAAAATTTTTTGTGTCTGTTTCCCAAATTATTTGTGCAGGGGAATAGATAGCCTCCTGGACTCTGGGATATCCATTATTTCTACAAAATCAGGCTCCTCTTGATCCTCTGTAGCTTCTTCCATAGGGAGCTGAAGAGTTTCAGCCACTTTCCTGTAGAACAGATAGTGGGGAAGGGACTCAGAGAGCCTGGGAGGGGAAACACCAGAAGGTCTGTCTGGGGAGATGTCTGGTTCAATGGCACATCCAGACTTTCTGCTCCATCATAGTCATCATCTTGTTCATAAGTTCATAAAAATCTTCAGGGGCACAGTCCTGAACCGGTAGAACCGACTGAACCGAACCCCTAGCTAACAGAGCCGGATCGGATGGAACCGGGCGAAGCGATTCAACAAGCCAAATCACTCGGGCAATCTCATCAGCGGTTGGAACATGAACCTCCGGATCCAAACCGGCCGACTTGTCTTTACGTTTCCTTTTTGTAG
Source organism: Neoceratodus forsteri (assembly GCA_016271365.2). Taxonomy (NCBI): domain Eukaryota; kingdom Metazoa; phylum Chordata; order Ceratodontiformes; family Ceratodontidae; genus Neoceratodus; species Neoceratodus forsteri. Next base: position 596,123,960 of record JADMNL010000022.1, on the reverse strand, counting down.
GAACCGATCCCTGAGGATCGGCTCTCCTCTTGCCCGAAGAAGTATCGCCCTGGTCAGAGGGCACTCCTTCTGGTTTGGTCAAAACCGAACCGGGCTGGCCATCCGGGTCAGCGGACTTCTCGGCCTCCTTTTCCCTAAGTCTACCTAATCTTTTCTCCAGGGTAGACTTAGGAACATTTTTACAAATTTGGCAGTCTGTATCGAGGTGTTCAAATCCCAGACAATAAACACAGGTGGTGTGGGGACTGGCCTTAGCAAAGACCTCCCCACACTCACTGCAGTGTTGAAACCCAGTGGGCCTGTTTTTTTTCTTGGGTTTCTCAGACATGGCCATCCTAACCAAACTTACCCTTTTCTCGGCAACTGCCAAGCAAGACTCCCTTATCGGTTCCTAACCGTCTCACGGGTATTGGAAAAAACAGTTCAAAACACGTTTTTTTTTGGAACCAGTAAGGACCGGTAACCACACACTAAAGAAAAGCACAAGAAATCAAACTAATGGATCAGTTCAGCCGAACCGATCGATAAGTCTTACAATTTCCACAAAGTAAACAGCAAAACTATCTAAGTACTCACGGTACCGCAGACAGAGCCTGAACAGACAATGCGGAAATAATCTTGGATTAAACCGACACTTTAAGCGACTTTTGAACCAAGCTGAAGCAGAAATCTCTGGAGCGACTGTTCAGTGAGGCGGAGTAAAGAATCTGATGGTTGGGTTTCAAAGTGCTGCAGACAGAGACCACAACCGAGCTCGAGCTCAACGTTCTATGCACTGCATAGAAAATTAACCCTATACTCTCCAGGGCAGTTTAAAGGCTGGAACTAACTGCAGATTGTCAGAATACTGCAAGACTTCATGTTGTTTGAAGAATACATTTTCAATAGTCATGCTACCCAGAAACGTAAGCCAGTAATAACTAGCTGACCCCACTCACAAGTGGGAATCAAAAATCATAAGTGGGCATCAATCTGTAGCGGTCTTGAACAGCGAAGACAGTCCCAAACAGAGAGGGGAATGGGAAGAGTGAGCGTGGAGGACAGGGTGAAAGGAAAAGGTAATCAGGGTAGGGAGACAGGAGTAGAAGAGGGGGATAGCATGGGAGGATAGAAGCAGAAACAGACACATGGTGTGGTGTGTTCATGAAGGAGATGTTTTGTGGCGGGGGGGGAAGGAAAGGGCCAAGGAGGGGGTTGGAGGGTTAGACTAGAAAGCCTGTAGGAGAAGGCAGCCTACCCATCAGAGGTCATAGGGCAGGAGAGAGGTAAGGAGTCAGTTTCTCAGGAATAAGAAACAGGGAGACAACAGTTAAGGAAAAAGCCAAAACTTGAAAATGAGGCAGATGCAGACATCTGAGAACACGGAGAACTGAAGAAAGAGTTCCACTTCTCCAAGTCCCTCTGGACTTCCGTGATCAGCTTCCTATTGTTCTCTTTATAAAGATGGGAAACAGTTTTTGGCAAAATGACCCCCTAAATATCAAACAGTAGTTCTGTCTCACTTCTGTGAACAATGGAAGTTGTAATGTCAGTCTTGCTGATGTTGAGATTGTAACCAGAAGCCTCTCCAAAACTCTGCAGCACTCACATCTCAGAGTGTGCAATAAGCAGTAGCGTATCATTAGCATGCAGTGCTATTTTATGACTTGGGTCACCTATAGCCACTCTCCTGGATACTGGCATATTGTCTTATCTTTTATGCAAGAAGCTAACTATACAAGGAAAACAGACTTGGGAAAGAGAGTAGCATTGGTGAGTTCTCAGACCCCCATCAAAAAATGAGGTATAAAAACATCCATTCATGCTAATGTGAGCTGAATGGGAAAAACACAGGGGATTTTAAGAAGGGTTGGATGCAGATGCAATTGTGCCTGTGTCTGCATCCATCCACCTGTGCCTAGACAGCCCTGCTGCTATTTTTAGAAGTTGCATCCGTTTACCATAAAAAGTCACAACTTGCGGCAGAAAACAGACAAAATTGTGAGCTGCGTCCAGTTTGGATGCACTTTTGTCTGTTTTTAGATCAAATTTTGGATGCTGTTAGGCCATATAATAAGTGGTGTAGCAGGTTTGGACACATGCCAGTTGTGAAAATAGAGGAAAACACACCTTGGGTGGATCCTTTTGAAACATCCTACCCATTGTATGTCGGAAAGTGAGGAGAGGTTCCTGGCAGCCAAACTGTACCAAGGTGTGATAAAAGAAATCTCTTGAAACCCTATCAAACACATTTTCTGTTTCCATACTTAGAAGCTGTGCAAAGTATGGGGTCAAAAACAGTGGGGGAATTCAAGAATGTATGGGACAGACATAAGGCAATTCTAGTGGGGGGGTAGGGGGAAGTAGGCTGTTGGTTAACTAGGATCTGCAGCTTATCCAATAGGTAGGGAAATGGGCAGACTGGGTGGGCCAAGCTGCCCTTATCTGCTGTAAAATTCTGTTTCTATGTTTAAAAGATAAATCAATTGGAAAATGTGAAGGGCTTAGAAGATGCCATCAAGGGTTTGCTCTCTTCCAAAATCTTGAATGAGCCTCTGCAGCAGGGTGTTGTACAGGTGGTTCCCACACTGATGAAAAACTCACCGCACAGCAGGATGTGGGTTGGAAGAGGGTGTTCTTTTTATGGAAGGTTGTTTTAATTTCAGAATACCCAAGTCTCAGCAGCATCACCTTGGGCAGGTAATCATGATCAAAGAGTAGGCAGGAGCCTTCCTACTGAAGCACCATCAACTTCCACACCCTGGAGAGCAAGTCCTTCACTGTCAGGAAGTTTAGGAGTCTAAACATTACTGGCCGCAGCCAAGCTGACTGGTCTGTAGGTTTTGGCAAGAGCCCCCAATGAGACGTGTTCCACATTCAAGGCATAGTTCAAAGAGAAGGAGAGCAAGTTACGCAGGAGATAATCCAGCAAAGTGATCATGTTCAGGCCTTTCTCCTTCCCCAGAAGCCTGAATAAGCACAGATGAATACACCTGGATCTCCCCTCCAAGTTCAACTGGTTGTCCTCTAGTCATGCCTGCCGACCTAGCATTTTAAGGTGAAATGTGTCAGACTGTGTCCTGTGGGTTTCAAGGCATCGATCACTCTGTTCCAGTGTTTTTCCATTTTCTGCAGGTCTGCTTAGAGGGTCACAATGAATAAGGTGCTCTGTTTTCCGAAGGCTCAAAGCTCCCTTAGCATGAAACATATGAATATACAAAGAAGCCAGCAGAAGAAGGCAATCTGGTCTATCTAGTCTGCTCATATTGCAGGGTCCACAGCTTGAGCTCCTGACCCTGCTCCACCACTCCCCCCATCCTTTCCATCCACCCTATCCATGATCCTTACCTTCCCGCTATGCCTATCCCAGTCTCTCTTGAAGCTGCCCACCCTCTTCAACCAGACCACCTCTTCCAGCAGCGCATTCCAAGTGTCCACCACTCTTTTCGTTAAAAAGTGCTTCCTGACCTCCCTCCTAAACCTTCCCCCTCCAGCTTAAGACTGTTCCTCCTCATGTTATGGTTGACACTTAGCTGAAAGAGACCCTCCTTATCCACCTTATTTATCTCTTTCACGTACTTGAAGGTCTTAATCATGCCCCCCCTCCTCCAGGGATTATTGTAGAACTGTTAAAACACTGCGTTTTGTTAATTTTGTGATGTCTGATCCTGTGTCACCATAGCACAAAATAAACTTCACGGGACGACAATATGATACCTGCTGGCAGCAAGTAGCAGTGATTCAGTGATTAAAGTAAAGTCTGAGCAGAACCTGTTCCATGCCTTTCTCCACTAAAAACTGCGATCAGCATACAATACACTAGTGTACCTGATAGCAGCAATCAGTTAAGTAATTACAGTAAACTCCAGGCAAACGAGCTCCCTGCCTTTCTGCAGTACAGATTGTGATCGCATTTGGCATACACTACACTACACTACACTACACTACACTCACTGCCCCTCCCTCAGGCAGTTAAGCAATGAAAATAATCAATCAAAGGCAATTAAAACAATTACTTGCTTAGTATAAGTACCGTATTAAGAACTGGTTGGAATCTGCATTCTGTTCTTTCAGTTCGGTTCTTAGTTCCTTTGTTTCGGTTGTAGTGGAACATGACCCTGTATTCCTGGCTGCAACGGCCCAAGATGGTGAAAAAGGACCTCGCTGTGCTTTCCGAGCTCACACCAGATGGGTTAAGTGACTGCACCGGCATCTTGTTTAGGGTGGCGGAAAGTGTTGTCCAAGAACTCCAAACTGCAACACCGCCAGCCAAACAAAGACGAATCGAGTACACAACGTACAATGCTGATGTCAGGTTTGAGGTAGGACGCTATGCAGCAGTTCGTGGGGTGATGAAAGTTACACGGTACTACACTGCAAAGTACAGCAAGTCCATCAATGAAAGCACTGTTAGAAAATTTTAAAAAGATTACCTAGAAAAGTTAAAAAGTGTCCCTGACCCAAAAAGCGTGATTCCATCCCTTCCAGCTATTTTTTATTTATTTATTAATTTGTGACTTTGATAACCAGGTGAGTGCACTGATCCCAGAGACCATTTTCAGGAACGACCCAGGCCATAACACATGGCACAGGGTGACAGTGGAGTAAAAGGTAACAGTAATACACATGAAACAGATTTGATACAAGCAACAATAGTAGACACAATATACAGGTTTGATGCATAGGTCCATTTGAGAACAGTGAATACAAGGTTTCAGTATTGGACATGAGGAGACTTGGTACAAACAAACAAATCGTAGGCACAGTGTACAATGTGAGACTGCATCGTCCAGAGAGCAAGTAATACACAGAATACTCAGTAACAAAATATATACACAATATGTACAGGAAAGGAAGTCAAATATTACTGTGAAAAATGCAATATTACAGTTGTAGGCAGGGGAGTTGACTAGTGTGGGTATGTAGGTAACCCCTGGGCTGGGGAGTTGACTAGTGTGGGTTAGTGTGAGACCCCTGGGAGCATCGGCAGGATGAGTTTTCCAGGAACCAGACTTTAAGGTGGGACTTCAAACTGGAGTGTGTGTCAATGGAACGGAGTTCAGCCGGTAGTTTGTTCCACTGCAAGGGGGCAGCTGATCTAAACTAACTCTCCAAACCAAACCAACTAAACCAAACCAAGGGGAAGACCTACTCTCCTTGTTGATGTAGAGAGCGAACTTAAAATCATCATAAAAAGTTTACGGTGCGAGGGAGCACTCAATGTCAGAGTGGTGGTAGCTGTTGTAGTAGGAGTAGTTAAAGCAGCAAACCCACAACTACTGGTGGAGTATGGTGGGCACTTTAATTTTACTAGACAATGGGCATGGCAATTTTTAAATCACCTGAGCTATTGTAAGAGAAAAGGGACAAATCATCAACCGATCAATCATTCTTTATTTATATAAGGCGCCTTTCTTGAACCAAGGCGCCTGTACAGGTTACATAAAACAATAAATACTTAAAACAACATTAAAATAATCAACAATCATTAAAAGCTTTACTAAAAAGGTAGGTTTTCAAGGCTCCTTTAAAGCTTCAAAGGCAGGAAGAAAAGCACCGCGTGATTTTGCAGATCTGAGAAAGGCATTTCTTGAATGGATTTCAAGAGCATTCATACAAGAACTGATTCCAGCCGAGTTAACTGTAAACATGGACGAGGCAGGTATAAATTTAGTGCCCTGTGCTTCATAGACCATGGAGGTGTGTGGTTCCAGGCAGGTGGAGGTGACTGGAATTAATGATAAACAGCAGGTCACTATGGCCATGTCTGTAACCTTATCTGGCCATTTTCTTTCACCACAGGTGATCTATCAGGGTAAAACCCCAAACTGCCACCCAAATTTTGATTTTCCTGCAGAATAGCACATCACGCACAGCGATAATCACTGGGCTAATGAGTTAACAGTTCTTTGGTACAGAGACAACATCCTGATGCCCTATATTGAAAAGGTGAAACAAGTAAACAAGCTGCCAGAGGAACAAAGGGCAGTGCTGGTCCTTGATATGTACAGAGCTCACACCACAAAGCCAGTACTTGAAAAGCTGGAGTTTTATAACATTATCCCCATTTTCGTTCTGACTTCTTGTACTGACCAGTTACAGCCCCTTGATGTTTCAATTAATAAAACCTACAAAGATGAACTTAAAGCTCTCTTTATAGAATGGTACGCTAATTTGATAACTGATCAGCTGAATAAAGGGACACCAACTCCTAACATCACTGTGGACCTGAGGATGACAACCCTTAAAGTGAAGCACTCACAGTGGCGTGTTACACACTTTCAGAGACTGAAGGTAAGAAAAGAGGATGCAGTACGGGGTTTCGATCAGGCCGGGATCTCGCATGCTCATGATGAGTCCTTTAATATGGCATGTACCCTTCCTTTGCTTTTGTGGTGTGATATGGTGAATGTTTCTACAGGTCATGTGAGTAATTGTGTTTTCTTTTTTTTAATGCAGCCTCTGCTACTCCTACCTGCCGAAGTATAAAGCACTGTGATATGACGTCCCGAAGATGATTGTTTCTGACATGCTGACGTGCTTACGTACTTACACAAACTGAAATGGTCCATTTCTATTCTATCCTGTTTTTTGGTGGGGGAGGGTGGTATGTTTTTGGATGCTTTGGATGTTATTGTATTGTATTGTGTGATAACGTATTTTTGATGTGTTCCTAATAAATTGTGCTTTTAATATTTTACACCGCAAAAAAGTAAATGCCATAATTCATTTTTCATGTTTCAATCAATAGCGCGAACACAGGAAGAATTTATTTACAGCTATGATTACCTGTTTTACAATATATGTTCAGTGCCCTCAACCTCTCCTTATGTGCCTTACCCTGCCGATACACTATCATCTTTGTAGCCCTCTTCTGGACCTTCTCCAGCAGGTTAATGTCCTTTTTGAGGTGTAGGCACCAGTACTGAACTCTGTACTCTAGATATGGCCTCAACAATGACCTGTACAAGGGCAGTATAACCTCCTCTCTCCTACTATGAATCCTCCTAGCTATGCAGCCCAGCATTTTGTTTGCCCTTGCTGCTGTTTTTTTTGCACTGTGTGGAGTGCTTCAGGTCACTAATGATCATCACTCCCAGGTCTTTCTCCTCCTCCTCTGTTGTTCAGAGGCTTATCTGTTTCTCTAGGTGCTGAATTCTGGTCCCATTTGCCACTCTGAAACACCTGTGAAGCACTGTAGCTCTGTGGTCTGGAGCAGTTTTAAGTACCTATATCACACTTGGAAGGTCTAGGGATTTTTTCTCTTCACGTTGCCCATGCTAGGACGTAACAAAGCTTGTATTTTGACAGTATAACAGGGCAAATGGGATCTAAAGCTGCTTCACCAATGATGAAATCACCAGTCTGCCTCCAAAGTAACTATTTTATAAGTAAGCAATAATACACGATGATGTGTGATTATGGGTCAATAATTTTTAAACACTGTGTTTAAAAATTATTGACCCATAATCACACATCATCGTATATTATTGCTTACTTCCTGGATGGTAAGAGTGGGTCTGATCACTCAGTGTGCTAGACAGGAACCATGGACAGGAACTGAACTTTTCAGGGACTGTGTGTCACTGGGAGCTGTATTTTTTTCACCTTACAATACCAGTACACTCTGTGAATGAACCCCTCTTGCTGGAGGCTGAGAGCATGCCTTGAAAGCGATGACTTTGTTTCGAGTGAGTCACAGATGGCTGCTGCAGTGTCTGCACTCAGTGTAATGCTATTTCAGTGTTTTTCAAGTATAAAGGCTGCAAGCTTGAAAGAAATGCAGGTGTGTAATTATGGGCACATAATTACATAGCTGTACTGGTGTTCTGACCAATCAGAACACTTCCTTTTTCTTACGTTATAATTAAGCAATAAGGCTGTGAGGCGTTATGGTGGGATACGGCCCACGCCTAGTGAGAGTTGAAGCCCAAGACAAAGCCGAATGATAACCCCACCTGAGAAGGGCCGTTATCCCACTATAAACCCCCGAGTGCCTTATTGCGATTACAGAAATGGGTCCCTATTGGTAAAGTGTATACAGTATTTTAAAATATTGTTTTTGTTTAATACATTTAAAAAAAATGTAAAATCATAGTTCAGAAAAAAAAAATAGTCCTTGTTTAATTTTGGTTTTCTCATTGCCAGCAGGTGGCGCTAATATTGTGTATATGAGTTCGGCAGCTACTGTGTTTTGCCAGAGGAATTTGCTTTTGTCTGCGCTGTTGGTGGGATCGTCGTGATATCTATTACTGTGTGGCATGATGGCATCAACATTGAGCAGGACAGTCGCCTCCTGTTAGTGTTTTAGGAGGCAGTACTGCGCAGTTTGTGAGCTATGCAGTTCATTTAACAAAAAAAAATAAACACTGTAATTGTCGGTTTATGTTGGTGCAGCATGCGCGAGACTTGGAGCAAATTGAGATGAGCCGCATAGGTGCGCTTCATGGAATCCACGAGTGAGTTAAGTTAAAAAAAAAAAAAAAAAAAAAAGGTGTTTGGTGAGCAGAACAACAGGATTTGTGACTCTGGGGAATGACAAGATTTCAATTTGTTTCCATTCTGCGCCCCGCTGTGGGCAAAGAAAAGAGATAAGCGAAGGTCAGTTGATGCGGACCACTTCAAAGGTAAATGGTCAGCCTGCTGGTCTGGGAGTACTTTCAGCCGAGCTGTTGTGCTGGGATAATGGCCTGGCTGAAAGCAGGTCTCGACCAATGAAGAGCCGAGATTATTAGTGCCCATTTCATAATTAGCAATATTGTATATGTATCTTGTAATGTTGTTTATTTTTCTTAGCATAAGTTGCACTGTTTCATACCACACGTTATTATTACTGCCTTTGCGCTGCCTTATTGTTGATTACCGTTTTGCAGGCGTCCCTTGTTTTTGCTGCATTTGAACCTTAATACTTGCTGTGATCCCATTCCCTGCAGAATGCATCTGGAAACAAACTGTTCTCAGCTCAGTATGCTTTAACCGGTGAAAAACTTTAAATAATTATATAAAAACTTAAAATCCCAGTAATGTGAATCTTCTACATGAGAATTATAAGAAAGCTTGATATGGAGGGCCTGCTGTACATAGCAAAGAGAATGATTAAAGTAGTGAGAAAGGACCAGAGAAAATGTTAAAGCAGAACCTGTACGCCGTTTTTCCAGGCCAAAACTGTTTTTTGTTGTTGTTTTTGCAGTTCTATTTTCAGCTCTTTTGAGCCTGTAGGGATATACCCCCTTATCAGCCTTTGCAGTCTCCTGTCCCCTCTCCCCCCCCCCGCAGCTTACCAGAAGACCACTCTGACCTGCACGGTGAGCCCCCTCACCTCTGGCGGCTAGAGGGGCAGAGTAAGGATATGCTAATCTGGGGCTCTGGGAAGGCAGGAGAGGGGAACCAGGAGCCGGGTATCACTGTGCAATGGCTGCCTGGCAATGTGGACGTGCAGCGATGTCAGTGACATGCATTGCATGCTCTCACACGCTGTGTGCCAACATCTGCCATGGCCACCAGGCCCCAGCACTGCAGAGGCACTTGGGCGTACTTACTCCTGACCACTGCAAGGAGACAGACTATTGCTGAGTAACTGCTCCCGCCCGTAGGAGAGCTGTCCAACAGACACTCGATAGTCCTCCCCCCAGACGTCCGTCCGATGCTCCAGGTTTGCTCCCAAACCTGGGTCATTGGCACTGCAAACAGTAGCGCTACTGTTGCGCTAGCAATCCGGCTGAAACTGGTTTTTAAGTACTGGTTCAAATTCTGTTATTGTTCCGTTTATACAGGCCATTAACTAACCTCAGTGGCTATTTATGATTTACACTCTGGTATTAACTACCATTTTAGAAATATATGCTGTAGTTTATATCCCTAACAACCACAGAGTTCTGTAGTAGAACATGGATGCTTTGTGCCAAGAATAAAAGAGTAGAACAGGGACATACACTACATCATGCAGTTGTGAAATGGTCCTCACCAGCACCTTGTAATTCAGAAACACCCACAGGGATGACTAAAAAGCCTGTACAGCTATTAAATAACAGAATGTGGAACCAGTATTTAAACACAACTTAAAATGACTTATGGAGTCAGCGCAGTTCTCCTTTAAGACACAGACACCTTTTAAACTTACCTCGGACGTCACTGGTTGAACGGTAGAGAGTTCCTGGATTGACTCCGATCTGTTCCTGAAAAGTTCTGCATTAAAATTGCTGAGGCAGGTTCTGCTGTCCTTAATACAGTACTCCTTGGCTGCAGCTGCATCTCCCATTACAAATGTCAACTGCTGAAGCGACCCCTAGGCAAACACAGAAAGTCATATTTTATTATTCTGAGGCACAGAAAAATTACACCGACAAAAAACAACAACAATATTGTCCACTAAAATATCTTACTGGGTGTTTTGTAAAATTTAGGTTTTCTAATTTTCACATAGTATAGCCAGCTGTTTGAACGCATGGTGGAAAAGCAAAGTTAACGTACTTATGACAACTGGAGATCTTCCTGAATATCTCATCCACTGAGTCCCACTAACAGCTCTGGGCCAAAGGCACCAGGACTCTGCAGAAGCAAATCATTGGCCAGGGGATGACACTGGCTAGTCGGTATGCTGCCTATGCACCCCCATGTGGTGTTGCATGCCAGCTAATAACCAGCTCCCTCAATGACCTCAGTTCTGTTCGTCAGGAGAGAAATAAAGTGGGGAAAAATAAGTTAAGGCTTGGGAAAAAACATTCGCCTGATGGGATTGGGAAAGGATATGGGAATAAGGTAATAAAACCCAACCACCAACTCTAAGAAAGAGAAGAAGCGGCACGCTATGGTGGCAAAGACAGGATAGCATAGGTACTAAGCCACCGCCTCAAAGTCACCACTAGCCCAGCAGCAAGAGCAGGCTAGTAAAGGCAGTGGGAATAAGGCAGCAGCCCTGTATGCGTATGGGTTGTGGCTAACAAATCAAAATGGGGTAGGCAGAAAGGACCCATCTGTAAATGAGATGGCACAATTGTGCCAACCAGCAGATGCAAGTGACTCCTGATAAGCAATTAGCATTTCTTTTTTTTTATACTTTATTTTTAATTTTACATCATATATCATTACAATATATATTGCATATAGTGAATAGACCACAAGTATGTAGTACAACCATTGGGGAGATTAATCCCCTGTGATACAGGATTGACAAACATTTGCATCCACTACATATTGTTACAACACAGGAGGGTAGCATAATATTGAAATTTAGCATGTGAAAATCCCCTATATGCTGTAGGGTTAAGCCCAAGAGCAACATGGCTCGCTATATATACTAGGATTGTCCATCATTGTCCAGCCTAATATAGGAAACAAGTCCCACTATGGGATTTAGGGTGCCATGTATATCACCTAAATGTAATAAAACATCTCAAACAAGAAACAAATTGCAGCAGTTGGTTCCATTAACTACAATAAACATTTAACAGAGGTTTAAAAATCCCTCTCCACAGTGCCTTTCCAGTTTCTAAAACAGTTATTTACTTCTATATAAGCTTCAAGCTGTTTTAAAACCTCCCCTTTAACATCAGGAGAAAAAAAGAGACTTGGAATATTTTAATCCAAAACAGCTCTCTATGGGAACAGCATAGTAATTTGTAATAACTTCGACCTATGGGTCTACCCAAGAAGAAAACCCAATATAACTAAAAGTCACTTAGCCTCTCTCTCTCTCCCTCTCTCTCTCTCTCTCTCTCTCTCTCTCTCTGGGGAAGTACAGAAGGCCTAATGTTCCGGCTTCTCACTCAAGTGTCCCCGTCCTCCGAATCATCGCTGGCAACAGCTTCTCTGCTTCTCCTGGAGGCAGCGGTCACATGAGTGGCCCATTTACCGGCATCAATAGGGTCCGAGAACAAACAGACTTTCCTCTGGTAGGTGATCCTTAATCTCACTGGAAAAATCATGGTGTGCGCTACGTCAGCATCCCTTAGTGACCTTCTCACCCCCTCAAAGCACTTCCTTCGCTGCCGAGTGGGGTAGCTGATATCAGGGAAGATATGAATTAGATGGTCGTCCTGCATAATAGGACTCGCTCTCTGTGCGAGTCAAAGGATACGGTCACGGATTCCCACACCGGAGGTAACTACCATCACTGTACGGTGTTCTTCTAGATTCCGAGGTCAACCCTTAGTGTTGATCCAGTAGACTTTTTGTATGTCCCAAGAAACATCATCCCCCTGCAGTACAAGCTTCTCCGTAAGCCACTCTTGAATTAAGCAATAATGCCCAATAAGGTGTGTGTCGTGCTGGGATAACGTCACACCTCAGGTGGTTGGGCATGAGGCCGCAGGCCGAGTGCGTCCAACAACTGAGGCGTGCTGTTATCTCAAACGACTCACACCCTGGAGGGCATTATTGCTATTATACAATGGCTCATTGTTATACAGAATAAAAAAAATCATTTTAAAGATGTTTTTGTGTGGAAAAATATTTTTGTTTTTTAAGAGCAGATGAAACAATCGAGCAAATGGTCAACATGCTCAAGCTCATCTACATTGGTTCACAGTGAGGCTAAGACTAGACCCGTGATCTTGTACTGGGATAACAGCATGGGTCCAGCCCAAGACTGACGAATCAGAGTTCAGGATTTTTTTTGCCATTGTATAATATACATCAAAGGATGATCTCCCTCAATACTCTCCGGAAGGACAATAATCCTGATATTCCCAGAATGGGCCTGATTCTCCAAGGTCTCCAAGCGGGCCCGGAGATGCTGATTCTCCTTCACCACGAGGGCATTGGTAGTGGCATTGGCGTCAGTTTGTCATCTGACCTCCTGCATCTCCTTTTTTAGTCCATCTACCGCATTTTCAACTACTAGGACCCGTCCATTGAAGTCATCCACTTTTTGGTTAAGGGTGGAAACTTATGCAATTAAGTTCTGTAATTTTAGCCCCAGAGGTGCAACAGTTTCCGGCGATCTGGTGTCTGTGTCAGCCTGCTGAATAGGTAGAACTTGCGAGGCCCCACCGACTCCTCTGCCTTTATCTGCTCCTCCTTGTTGTTCTTCCTTCTTTGGGTTGCCCATTTTAAGTAAATTAGAGTGTACTTTTCAGGATTAGTATCAAAAGTTGAGTTAATTAACTCTAAATTGTAATTTTTATCAAGATATTCAAATTTTTAGCAGGAGCTCTCCAAATCTGCTGCTAGTTCGCTCGGGCTCCACAGTGCTCCCCCAGTAATTAGCATTTCACCAGTGAAGGGACTTAGTCAGACTACACCCACCCAGAGAGGATAGGGCAGAGAAAACAACTGTTGCATGTGGCACTGCAGGGCTGTTCGGCCCAAAAGGAGTAGAGATGTGGCCATCGCCCCGGTTATCCCCAAGCCTGCTGGACATGACAGACTAAATACACACCAAGGGAAAAAATGTGTGCCAAGTAAGCAAGGAGAATTGACTGGCACAACCAGAAAAACCTGCAATAGTAAACCTAACCTGTCTCCTCCTGCAAATAACAGGTATGTTGTGTTCTTTGCCAAGGCTAGCTCAGGCTGATCCAATCTAGTGCTTAGCACACACCCACAGACGCGGCTACTGTAAAGTGTAGTTAGAATCTGATGGCACCCAGTAGGTGCAGGTTGCATTTAGCAACTAGTAGAGATATACCTGAAATAAAGGTGATATACCCCAGTCAGGAAAGAGAGGGAAGCAGAATAAGCTTTTTTTGTATTTTTTTTAATTAAAACAAGCCCCACAAGGGGAACAACTGGGGAGTAGCAGAAAACCACAACAGGGCCTCACAAATGGCGCATTCCCCACAAGGGGAACAACTGGGGAGTAGCAGAAAACCACAACAGGGCCTCACAAATGACGCATGCCCCACAAGGGGAACAACTGGGGAGTAGCAGAAAACCACAACAGAGCCTCACAAATGGCACATGCCACAGGGTGAGCTGCCCAGAGGCCTTTGCTCTGTCAAAGAAGGGGACGGTGAGTGAGTGTGGTGCTCAATGCAGAAGATATTCAGGAAATTTCCATTTAAGATAATCACTTAATTTTCTACCTTTCCTAAATCAATATTCTCCACTGAGTCCCACTAATGGGTCAGAATACCAAGCTTCCTTTTAATTTTTTTTTTTTGGTATTCTCTGTGTCAGCCGCCTTCTAAGCTACAGCCAGACCTACCCCTCAGGGTCCTCCAAGGTGCCATAACTAGGCCTAGTATCAACACCGTACAGATGCCCTGCCTCAATGCTACCTCAGATTCAGTCCCCCTGGGAGAGGAAGGAGGGAGAGCCCCTTCCTACCCACACACAGTATAGCTTTGTTGGGATGCCTCCTGGGGGTTCCAGATGTGGTCCTCTTTGGTTCACTGGAGGCTGTCATTAGGCTGGCTGTGGGGTCTATTTTCTGTTTTTCACCTCTCTCCTGAGAACAGAAGCACTTGCGGAGATTCAAGGGGTGTGTGCACACCTAGATGAGCTGCTTCTCCAGATCTTGGCCTGCGTCCTCCTCTTCCACAGCACCCCCAACTACACTACCACCTGTGGTCCCACAGGTGGCAGTACAGCAGCTGGGATGATGACCCTCCCACTCTGGAGGAGGAAAGTGTCCCCTGGGATGCTCAATCCTCCTCCCCACCCCATCCCTGGCCGGCTCCCGATGACCTGAGCTCTTTCTTGAACTCAGGTCACCAGCGGGCGTTGTGAGCAGTAACACTACCACTGCACCGACGGGCTGGACACAAGCTTCCCTTTTATGAAGGAGGAGATGCTCACCCTGACGGTACATGTACCTTTAGCCCTTTAGGACAGGAGCTCCTCACAGGTCTGGTAAGACCTGAAACTGGTCAGGGCCGGCTGGTGGGGGAGTTCTCATGGCACAGGTGTAGGGTTTCCCCAAAAGATTCCCCTGACCCTATAGAAGAAATGAGCCCCCTTGAAATGTGATTTCATCACCTTATGCCAGGCCAAAGGCCCAAGTCATGACAGGAGAAGCCACACTGTCCATCACACAGACTGCTGTTTCCACTAGTTGGCATCAAGATGCCTTTGTTTGGTGCCGTGCTATCCCCAGACCCAGGGTGGAAAGGTTGATGACTTGCCTGACTTTCTTTGTGGTATCACAACCAGCTGGTTATGCAGCTGCAACCATAGACAACAAGAGTAGACTACCATATAGGCCTGGTGTGGAGACACACACACATAAGGGCACATGCTGAGGTGAAAACCTTCCTTCCCAGTGCGTCTGCGTGGGTAGACATCACATGGGACGGGCAGACTGGTTGGGCCAAGCGGTCCTTATCTCCGTCAAAGTTCATGTTTCTATGTTTCACATCTAGTTGTCGGTCATGTGAGAGGCTCTGTGGCCCTGACGGGGTCTGCAGTACCTGAAACCCTGAGGTGGCATGAGGCACTATCACTCTACTGATGCATGATACTACATGAGGAGGCCCCTGAGGATGGCAGAAGTGGCAGAGGAACACCTCCACCAGGTTCTGGATGCCTCCTTCATGGCTCCGGGACATGACTGAATGACAACTGTGTCAATACTGGGAACTCCATACACATATACATACATACACAAAAAAATAAAAACTGTTTCCCTCATAGTAAGAGAAATGGCAAACATCCTCGTTTATCCAAGACATACCACAAGTCCCCCTGGACTTAGTAATTGATTCATCCCTTCTATACCACCCAGGACATATATTTCCAGAATTTACCCCAAGCCGACCTCATCAAGGAGTTCCATAGTCTGTTGTATACTCCCTGCACAGACCACCTGATTATACGTTTTAGGTCCACCACGGAAGTCACCTGTTGCAGGAGAACCAACTGGTACCAATTTTGCCAGATAAAAAACTTGAAAGCAGCAAACCATAAAACCACTGTAAATTTGTCATATGCCCCTCGGCTTGTTGCAAAACTCCATGCACCAGCTCTTCATATGCCAGTGTATAAATCAAGGGTTCATTCCACGCTTTAGCTGATGAAGGGAGAGTCTAGAAATAAAAGTTCCTGTGTTTCCATGACAGTAACAGCCTAACCTGGGAGAATACTGCTCCTCCACTCCCTTGTATTTCGTGTTGTTTCGCATCCCAAACCTCCCATGGGCACCCAACCACATAACATCCCACATACAAGGTAGTATCTGATTATCCATTAACATGTCCTAAACAGGTTTAGAACCACGCCCTTTGATCAAATCCAAAAGTAATGGTAGCGAAACGGAGGTGCTAACTATACGATTGTACAGATATTTCCTGAGTGAGGATTAGCTCTACTGTATTCAGTTTCCAACTCCTGATTTTTTATGTCATTGTTATTTTTATTTCATCAGTGCCACATGACCAGGAAGTAGTGACATAGTGACATAGTAACTCGTAGTGGCCACTGGATTTCCCTTGATTCCACTGGGTCAGAAAGGTGCTATTCCACCATACATACCATGGACCCCATGACCTTGCCTGCCCTTTAAAAAACACTCTTAAATTAGAAAAAAGGAAAATGCTAAATAAAAAACCAAAAACAAAACAGAGTTCACTATATCCAGTCCACCAGGATAAGCACAAAATGTTGTGCTTCATCAGCTCATGCTAATACCCCAGATCACAGAGAAAAACAAATTATACAAACCTGATTCTAATGCTAAGGGGGGACCAAGACCAACTTTATGATCTTTTCTGGCCCAAGAAGGCACTGGGTCAGAACAGCACCGACTACAATGCCATCGGCAACAACAGCACAGCAATAATATAAGATCAGTTTTATTTCCCACACCCCCCCAGACGAAGGATTCTCACTCGGAGGGTGGGGAGATCACAGAGAACTTTACAATATGTGGGGCCATGGAATACTGTTTCCAAGGCCCCATGTCAAAGAAACAATGTCCCGAGTGCACAAAAATGCTGGAGACCAGGATTAGAACCCTGGCCTCCACTGCCTCTGGCTAAGCAGCTCTATGCCCTAGCCCTCCACATCACGGGTGCAGCTTGGCCAGCCTCCTGGATCCTGGTGCTCTTCTTTATGGGGAGCACCACAGACAGTGACCTGGGGAGCGCTTACTGAAAGCACTGTAGAGCCCCTCTCGCTGTCCGTGCTAATGCTACTCTAGACTGGTGCTATTCATGTAGCGCTATTCTAACCGGGTACCGCCCAAGAAAAGCCCCAGTCACGGGTCGATCCCTCTCAGACAATCTTGGTAACATCATAGAACAAGTCTACAAATTCAAATACGTTGGACTGTGCTTAGACCCTCGCCTGATCTACAATATCCATATTACCAACCTCATCAAGATAAATATGAGGCTAGGTCTCGTATACTGAATCAGAAAGTTCCTCATCACCGTCTCCAGACTCTGCCTCGCCAGCTCCCTTCTCCTGCCCCTCCTTGATTATGGCTCTGTTGTCTACTCTCCCCCAACACATCCCCCTTTTTCTCCAAACTCAGGGCTACATAAAATAATACTGCACATTTTGTGGATGGCCACCCCTGGATGACCCATCACTGTACTCTCTATGCCTCCCTCAACTGACTCACCCTTAAAGGCAGGTTCCAACTTAAAATGCTCTCTTTCCTACCCAAAGTTCACCGTAACCTGCTGTCAATCAGTGTTAACTCCCTTTTCCCCTTATCGGTTCCCAAGCACAGTACAAGAGAGGCCGCCTGTCATATCTTCGACATCCCTTTTTACCATACCAAGCATGCACAGAACTCCATCACGTACAAGGGCCCTCAGTTTTACAATAAGCTGGCCCCAGAACTTCAGGCCTGTAGTTCATTTGGCTCTTTCACCTCCTCCCTGAAGGACCACCTCATCCAATCCACCACTTGTGCCTGCCCCAGCAGGCAGGCAACCCTCCTGAATATCCGCTAACCCCTTGTGTTACCTTAGAGTTTATATATATCTGTATATAGGCTCTACTGTTGTGTGCACTGTATTTATTTTTGGTTTTTTTTACTCTAGATGATCATGTCATATACACTGGTCACTATTGTAAATTTCGTAAAATGTTGCAAATATTGTTTTTACCTTTCTCTCTGTATCATCGAATTTATGTACCACTGGATGTTTGTGAAAATGGGCATTTTTGCTCACATACCTTCCAGTATGCAAAAAAAAAAAAAATTTGAAACTAAAATATGCAACTTAAAGCAGCAGTATTTAAGTTGGCAAAAAAATGTAAGCATATAAAAATGTATTTGACATCCTAAGATTCATACTCAATGTATTTTTAGTTTTCTCAGATATTGTTTGAAGAGCTTTTACAGCTAGCTTTGCAATAAATGACTCGCGTCATAGATGGCCACTGTGACAGGGAGATCCTACCACTCTTGAGGACTGACCTTTTCTTAAATCTGTTGCAACAGTTCTTCTATTTCTTAGTCCAATCTATCCTTTACAACATCTAGTCCATAAGGTTGGCCACCTATGGGTACCCCCTGCCCTTTCTTGACTATGCTATAGCATCCCCGTTCATTTTCCTTTTCTCTCTCAGGTCTTTGTACAGGAAGGTTATTGTGGTGACCTCCGAGCTGATGTAAAACAATGGGCTGTGTTCCTCGTTGTTGGATTTAGTATGCAATAGCACTATGTCATAAAATATCTTGATGCATATGCCTTATATGTATGAAACCTGTAAATGTTAAAAATACCAAGGCACTAAGTGTTTTTGATAGGTAAATAGTTACAAGGTGACTGTATTATAGAATTAAGTTACCGGGATAGAGATACCAGAAAATTCTTGTTGCGTCTTTTAAAATGCATGTAAATTACAGATTGTTTGAGAGGCCCTTTGGTACCATGCATTCCTGCTTTAAGCTGAACCAGCCTAAAATGTCATGGTGATTTGCATATACATCCCATGATGCTTTGCATTATGGGGGGTATGGGTGATGTTGTGGTTCTTTAAAACTTTGCTTTATTGCCGATGCCCTTTTGGGTAACCCTTGCTTCAGTGCTTCTGCACTGAGGTTCTTTGCCTTTAGCTTGTTTTTTTTTTGTTTTTTTTTGAGTTCCCCATCACACAGACACACAAGACCAACATAGGGAATTAATTAAATTTCATTAAGGAGATAGATCAGTAGATCAGTAGGTGCTGACTAAGTGTAGAAGAAGGACATGCATAGTCTGTTGCTGCAAACCGATGTATTGAAGAAGAGATATGCCAGTGCTTAAGGTTATCCCCTGTGTTTTAAATAAACATCACACAGAGATTTGTGTGTTGAACCTGAAGTTCTGTGACTGGTCCATTTGTTATCCTACTACCCCTTCACAGACTTGGTTTTAGAAGTGGGATAACTTGTTGGAAACATCTGGACTGGGCTGGGGGGGGGGTTCTGGTGGATATCACCCAGATATCCCAGGTGGACGAATGCACCAGAAGTTGCCAGAGGAGAACCTAGAGAAGAAAGTTTGTGGAGTTCTGACCAGAACCATGGCTGACAGACTGGGAGAGAAGCTGCTACCTGGACTGGACCTGGGAGCTCGGAGGAAGTCCAAGCCTGAAGACAACAAAGAGATCCAAGGAGATGAGGAAGAATTGAGGGAACTGCCTCCTCTTGAAGACACTCAACCTGAGGACGTAGGGGAGTTGTTGAAATGGCTCTGCATAAAACAGGTGCAGATGGAAAGAGAGAGATACAGAGCACAGAGACAGAGACATTGAGCAGAGAAGGCAAGATGCCAAATGGGTGGATACCATGAGGGTCTTTCATGCCATTGATGCAGGACAAACTAAAAGAACCACTAGCCCAAAAGACATTAAATTTTCCAAACTATCAGACAGTGATGACATTAAAGCGTACCTCACAACTTTTGAGAGGACTGCTCGAACATGCACATGGCCAAAGGAACAGCGGGTTGTTTGACTGGCACCGCACCTGACAGGCAGTGCCCAGTTGGTTTGTAGCCACATTGACTCCCGAGAGGCAGAGGACTATGACCATGTGAAGCAGGAGATCCTCAGGCACTATGACATAAACACTGAAACCTATCACCAGAGGTTTAGGTTTCTTACAGTGTAGTCACTGGATTCCCCGAGACTTATGCCCGTCTCAAGGAGCTCTGCTACAAAAGATTGTAGCCAGATAACAAGAACAAGGACCAACTTCTGGAGGCAGTAATTACTGAACAGTTTATTAAAGTTTTACCCCAGGATGCACAACTTTGGATTCAGGAGCATAAACCTGATTTTGCGGATAAAACCATCATGTTGGAGGAAGACTTCCTGGCAGCCCGACAAACCAGACCCAGAGGGTTCCAAAGGACATCAGCAGCTGCAACCACTAGCAAACTAACAAACCCTTTTACTTATAAACTGTCAAATCCAGCCCCAGTGAAACAAGACTTGAGAGCAGAGAGAGGGGGGCAAATTCCAGTAGCAGAGATTGTATGTCATGGGTGCCAAAAGAAGGGACATTATGTAAGAAAGTGTCCTAATACAAAGAAAGAGACAGACATAGCCTTAGCGAACTGGGGTCACTTCATGGCTAGTGTGCAGACTGGATCACAGCAGATGATGGGACTGACTGATTCAGGGAGCTGCCAGGCTCTTGTACGAGCAGATCTGGTGACGGGGAATAATAAAGGGCCGGAGACAGCAGTCATCTGTGTGCACGGAGATACCCATTGCTACCCTACAGCCACCATACAAATGACTGTTCAAGAAAAGACACATGAGGTAGAAGTGGGGTTGGTACCTCGCCTACCCGTGCCAGTTGTTATCGGGCATGACCACCCAGACTTTGCTTCATTTATACATTGTCATGCTGCCCAGGACTCTGCTGTAGTTGCTGTAACCACCAGAGCTCAAGTGAAGCAGGGACATTTACCATCTGTGTTCCCATTTGATGATGATGTTTTTGAGGATCCTGGCAAGGACTGCAAAACTAAGGTGGAGAAGAGGAAGCTAAAGAAGGACTGAATTGATACTCACGCTGGTGTACAGCCAGACTTGGGACACACTTTTAAATGTGATATGTAGCATAAGCAAAAAGCAGACCCTTCACTTAACCTTTTTTTCCCCACAGATGGGGAAGGGAGTGGAAAAAGGTGCCCCTCAATTTGCTGTAAAACAGGGAATACTGTACAGAGAATATACTAACCCCAGAACTGGAGAGGTAGTAGACCAACTAATGGTTCCAGAAAAATTTCACTCCCAAATCATGTATCTGGCACATGACATCCCTTTAGCAGGTCAAGCAGGCAGAGACAGTACCCTGAATAGGATATTAACCAGGTTTTATTGGTCCTCTATCCATGAGAACATAGTTGAGTATTGTAAAGCATGTGCTGAGTGTTAGAAGGTAGCTCAGGCAGGAAAAAAGGATAGAGTACCACTAAAATCCATCCCCATTGTTACTAACCCCTTTGACAGGATAGACAAGTATGTATGAGGCCCCTGGAAAAGAGCTCCAAAGGTAACAGATCTGTACTGGTCATATGTGATTATGCTACCCACTACCCAGGAGCTATCCCAATGAGAACTGTCACTGCCCCAAGGATAGCAGAGGCACTAGCAAAGGTATTTAGCCGCATGGGAATTCCCCAATAAATACTTATTGATCAGGAGAGTAATTTTAATGCACACCTGCTAAAAGAATTGTACCGTCTGCTTGGCGTGGTTGCAGTGCGTACTTCCCCATACCACCCACAGACAGACGGCCTCTTAGAGAGGTTTAATAAGACATTAAAGAGAATGGTGAGGAAGTATGTGAAAGAAGATGGTAGTGACTGGGATCGGTACCTCCCCTATTTACTCTTCACTTAAAAAGAAATTCCTCAAGCATCCACTGGCTTCTCTACTTTTTCATTATTGTATGGGAGGAACCCAAGGGAGCCACTGGATGTGGTTTAAGAACACTGAAAAGAAGGGAAGGAGGTGGGACATCTTAATGTCGTAGAGTCCATGACTTAATTATGCAAACACCTGGTGAGGTATATTAACTTGGCACACCAGAGCTTAGAACAGAAGTAAGACTTGCAGAAAGAAAGATACGGCCAGGGTTTGAAGACTAAAACATCCCAGTCAGGGGACAAAGTGTTGTTACACCTTCCCTCCACAGAAAGCACACTACTCATGAAATGGCAGGGCCCCTTCACCATTTGCAGGCAAACAGGAGCAGCGAATTATGAGCTTAGCATGCCAGGAAAGAGGCCCCCCCCCCCAAGAAAATTTACCATGTGAACCTCCTTAGGAAATGGCACGAGAAGCCTAACCCCTCCCTTTATATCCATCCTGAAGTTAGGGAATCAGAGTTGGAGGTTGCCTATAAAAGGCTAGAGCAGCCTGGACTGTTGGGGGAGATCAAGATAAACCCAGAATTGGAGCCTCAGCAACAGAAAGATTTGCAGGGGGGTACTACAAGAATTTAAGCCCATATTCACAAACATCCCGGGAAGGGCCAAAGGAATTGTGCACACCATAACTGCCACACAAGACAAGACAATACACCAAAAGCCCTACAGATTGCCCATGAAGGTGAGGGATGAGCTGATTCGGGAAGTAAAAAAAAAGGAGCAGTTAGGCATAATTGTGCCCTCGAAGAGTGCATGGTCTTCATCCATGGTCATAGTAGACAAGAAAGAGGGTGGGATACGTCTATGACTAGATTTTAGGAAGCTTAACAACGTGTCACTTTTTGATGGCTATCCAATGCCCTGAATAGATGACACCATTGACAGGCTAGGCAGTCACAGTATATCTCCACCCTTGACTTTACTAAGGGATATTGGCAAATCTCCTCGTCACCTGACTCACAAGATAAAACCGCATTTAGCACCCCAGTCAGTTTATACCAGTTTGTCACAATGCCATTCGGACTACATGGGGCCTTAGACACTTTTCAGCGTTTTATGGACCACATACTAAGACCACAGTCTGAGTACTGTGTGGCTTATTTGGATGATGTGGTCATATTCAGCCCTGACTGGGAATCGGGATCACGTCATTACAGCGATGCAAATATAGCAAGTACAATTCGGCGACTATACTAGTGCTCATACAAGTACAGCGAACTGTAAGGACAGTGGTGCAACAATAGCTTAAGGGGGAAGCGTCTCAAGAAAACTTATATGCAGGCGACTGTAATATTAACCTGCTATGGAGAATGAAATGCACTTACCTGCAGTGTAAATAGCCTACCCCCATGATCCAGGTGTGACGTGGAGTTGTAATCCTTTAGATGGGGGGGTTTGGGGGGGCACAACCCCCCAGCATGACACAGGAGAGGATGGCTGGGGCTGGTTGAATAAGTACAATATCCACATACATATGTGAAATGTTGGATTTTCGCGACTATGGATTGTGTGCTGAACAGGGAATTGCTGAACTGAGTATTCGCCAAAATGAGCATTCACCGTTTGTACAGGCGCTCTGTACTAATCGCTCAAATTGCATGTGCTCAATAATATGTGCTGTTATGACACGGAACCCTGGGAATCCCATGTTAGACACTTGTCCCTGGTATTGGAAGCAATAAAGGAGTCAGGAGTGACCATTAACCCTGCTAAATGTGCCCTAGCAAAGACCGAGACAAGATACCTAGGGTTCATTTTAGGCAACAGACGAGTGGAGCCTGAGGTAGAGAAGGTTACAGCAGTAGCAAACAGCCCAATACCTACCACAAAAAAGGCAAATGAGATCTTTCCTAGGCCTGGCTAGTTATTACTGGAGATTTATTCCTAATTTCTCAGCCACTGACAGTCCTTTGACTGATCTCACTAAAAAGAGGTGCTCGAATAAGGTTCAGTGGACCCCTATTTGTGACGAGGCTTTTAGGAATATCAAGACCATTCTACGTACAACTCCTATATTGAAAAGTCCTGACTTTAACCAAGTGTTTGATCCTGAAGGGCCAGAAGCTGGCTAAGAAGGCAGATCTTAGTCTCCTACCACCAGGTTCCCTTCAGCTTTTCAGTCCCTTCCAGGGCACTCGGAGCACACAAAGTTCTGTGAGCTAAACCTTTACTGTCCGTCGCTGTCGAACCTCGCTCCGACAGAGATGCACTGCAGTTAGAGCTGCTAATTTATTTAATTCCCTTCCTCCTGAGATTGCAACGACTGCAACCTTGGGACCATTTAAGCGGAAGCTGCATCAATTCCTAGTTTCCAGAACTTCTTGTGACTGCTATACCTAATCTCTGCTGACAGCTACATGCACTGGGACCTCCCTCTTTTACCATTTGCCTCTGTATAGCCCTATGCTGCTGCTGCGCTATTTCACTCACAGCACTTCCTCCCTTATCCCTTTCCTGCCCTCTTTTCATTCTACCTCATCCCCCCTTCCCTTATCCCTCCACTCCCACTTCCCTCCTCTGTTTCCTCACCTTGTTCTCTCCCTCTACCCCCCGCCCTGTGGATCTTTCCTGCTTAAGCTTCATTGTGGCATTTCCCTCCTTGCTCTTATTTTGCTCCTTCCACCCCCCAATTCACCCCCTGTATTTCTCTCCTTGTAAGCCCTTTCACCCCTCTTCAGACAAGGTCACTGGCTGCACTTTACACAATATTCATCTTGCCATATTGTTCTTTTGTTTATATGTAATTACTTTCCTCATGTTGTACTACTTACTGAAACCATTGTAATTTGCTAATCTTGTGACTTGACGTGGAACCTCTGTAAAAGAGCCCTTGGCTCAAAGGTCTTTCCGATTTGTTAAATAAATAAAAAAAATAAAAAAGTCTCTGTTGAGAAATGTGTTAACGCCTCAGGGTAAAGAATGATTATATCCACTGTGTTTATGATGGAATATTTATCGTTAATAGGGATTCTGAGATGAGCTTCTGAAGATGGATGGGTGGAAGCTCCATCCCTTTCTGAGACAGGAAGGTGCTAAGCAGTCTGAGATAACTGCTTCCCTCTTAAGGTGGGGGGTATGTGATAGGGAGCTCATACCACTCTACAAGACCAACCTTTTCTTAAATCTGTTTCAACAGTTCTTCTATTTCTTAGCCTAATATATCCTTTACAATTTCTAGTTCATAAGGTTGGCCACTTATGGGCACCCCATCCCCTATCTTGACTATTCTGTAGTGTCCTCTTTAATTTTCCTTTTCCCTCTCAGGTCCTCGTACAGGGAGGTTATTGTGGTGACCTCTGAGCTGATGTAAAACAATGGGCTGTGTTCCTCGTTGTTGGAATTAGTATGCAATAGCACGGTGTCATAAAATACCTTGATGTATATGCCTGTAAATGTTGAAAATACCACGACACTAAGTGTTGTTGATAAAGGTAAAAAGTTACTAAGTGACTGTACCATACAATTAAGTTACCGGGGTAGAGATATCTGAAAACCCCTGTTGTGTCATTTAAAATGCATGTAAATTACAGATTGTTTTAGAGGCCCTTTGGCACCATGCATTTCTGCTTTAAGCTGAACCAGCCAAAAATATCATGGTGATTTGCATATACATCCCATGAAGCTTTGCATTATGGGGGTATGTGTGATGTTGTGTTTCTTTGAAACTTGGTTTTATTACCAATGCCCTTTGGGCAAACCCTTGCTTCAATGCTTCTGCACTGAGCTTCTTTGTCTTTAGCTTGTTTTGGGATATTTTGTTTTTAGCTCCCCATCACCAAAACACACAATACCAACATAGGGAATAAATACATTTTCACTAAAGAGATAGATCAATGGGTCAGCAGATGCTGACTAAGTGCAGTGGAAGGACATGCATAGTCTGTTGTTGCAAACTGATGTATTGAAGGGATATGCCATTGATTAAGGTTATCCCTGTGTTTTAAACATCGCGCAGAGACAGTGTCTTGAACCTGAAGTTCTGTGACTGGTCCATCTGTCGTCCCACTACTCCTCCACAGTCACCAATCACAATTGTTAAAAATCTCTTCCACCGAGGTCATCTGTTGACTGTACATGCTAGATTCATACTGCGGGTGTAGTAGGAAGGTGCTACCACACATTTCTGATAATAAACAGCACAACACTGTACCAAGATATTTATTTTTCTCATAACAGGCATGGCACAGAAGTGGGAACTTTTAAAAAATTCAAAATCCTGTATCTTAGTTCAGGAATGAAAGACAAAGAAAAGAAAAATGTGTGTCTTGATATTTTTGTCAGAGGAACATTATTGCTGAAAAAAAAACAACTATGTGGCTAATAACAAAAACTGCTGCTTTAAATCTAAGAAAATAAGGATGTCAAAAAATGTTATCATGTATACCTGTTTTTCCCTGGAAAGTTGCCAAGCCTTCCACCATTCAACTTTCTGCTTATCAGTTTTAAACTTATTCTCCCAATTAAGTTGTCCTTCATTATTGCTACCAAACTGTAGCCCAAAGATCTTAACAGGTTCCACCGTCATTATAATCCCCCCCTCACCACAGAAGTGCTCCCTCTACTAACCTCCACAACATGTCCTACACATTTTTGCAGGTTGATCCAGGATCCAGAAAACCCTGAAAAAGAGTCAACAACCTTTAAAACCCCACCCATATCTGTAGAGCCCTGCACCAAAATGCAAAAATTGTCCATGTAGGCCAGGACTTTGGGTGACACCAAACCTTCTCTCCAGGACATTCCTCGAATCTGCTGATGCTGAACCAGGTTATAAATAATAGAGTCAGTGCCCACGATGTACAGTAGAGGGCTCAATAGGCACCTCTGATGGACCCCCCCCAAACCAAAATCTTCTCCCCCATGCAGCCATTAACACTGGGGTACACACAGAGATCCTCATAACATTTCTGGATCCATGTAATGAAGGGACTGGGGAAACCATACTTGCTCATGACAGAAAAATATTTATGTGACAACCTGGTAAAGGCTTTCTCCTTAATTTCCCTCAACAAAATCAAATGCTGCTGGATCGTTTGGCCAGGTACTGTACACGTTTGTGCTGAATAAATAATTAATGACAGGATCAAACGTAACTTTTCCAAAACTTTCATCATTACCACCGCCACCACCACCCATGGTGGCTCTCCCTTATATTGTTTTTTTTTTTTCTGTCACATAGGGCGCCAGAACCAATCAGCCTACTTTCCCATTTGCTGGTTATATTTTTCCAGCACTAGAACCTGCTCTCACTTTCTGCTCTTCTTTGGGAGATGTCACCTTCTAGCTTAAACCGTGCTATGCTGGCTCTCCTCTTATCCCTGCCTTTGCTTGCTCCCCACCCCTATATCCCCCTCTACCTGCCCTTGACTAAAACCCCCCACTCTCATTACTCTGGTCTCCTATCAGACTGCCCAACAACTATCTCCCAGGCCATCCCCCTTATCCCTCACTTACCCTGGACCACCTCTCTACCCCACCCACCCACCACCCAAGTGCTACTCTCAGTATTGTGATTTTTACCACAAGTGGTCTCTCTCTTCGCTAGCGCCCACCGTTCTATTCTCCCTTCCCATCCCTTGCACCTCCTTGGTAAGGTCTCGTCGTCCACGTATGTACCCCACCCCCAGCAACCAACACCTGGCGAGGCGCCTAATTTTTCTGCTGCTCCTGCTCTCCGGCAATGTGCACCCGAACCTGGGGCCCGTCTCCCCAACCCTGCCGCAGCCTACCGGAGGCAAAGGCCTCCGAATCACCTTTATCAATATATGCAGTCTCCCTAAGAAAACTGCTGCCCTCCAGTGCTGGGTTTCCCAACACTCCCCTGACATTCTCATGCTTGCAGAAACCTGGCTCTCCCCCCTCACGCCTGACTCTGCCGTCTCTCTCCCAGGTTTTTCCCTGTTTAGGGCCGATAGGATGGGCAGGCGTGGAGGGGGGTGTGCTATCTACCTGCGCGACTCACTCCTCGGTCATGCCTCTCTCCAACCCGAGCTTAGCTCAGGCGCAAGCCATTACTTAAAACTCTCCCCCACCCAGGTCGTGGCCCCATTTATCTAACCGTGGCTTACCTACCCCGGGGCCGGAAAAAGATCTTGCTGTCACCTCCCTTCTTGACTACCTGTCCACCCTACCCCTGAAGGCCGAACAACTAATCTTGGGCGACTTAAACACCAACTGGCTCAGCCCATCTTCTGACAATATGAAGAATGAGCTTGCAGCCCTTGACCTGCCTAAATGGTCACCCAGCCTACAAAGGCTTAACAAAGTAACAGGAACTAGTTCCCTTCTGGATGTAGTCCTCTCCACCGGCCACATAAAATAGGATCGGTGCAAGTCCTTGCAGACTCACTCAGTGACCACTCCCCTATCATCTGCTCTTGGTCATCCCCCACGTTCAGCCGGGTACTGCAGGACCCAGGCGCTTTCTCCCAGAGGCCTTGTCAACCTCAAACGTCACCTCCCCAAATCAACTGGACCCCAGTTGCCTGCGCTGCCACATCAACTCTGCCTAACACCTTACCACAGCTTTCAACCATGCCTGTGATCAGTTTGCCCCCTTCCGCATTCCCAAGTTAAAAACAGTCAGCTGCCTGGATAACCCCTGCATTGATCC
Organism: Neoceratodus forsteri; assembly: GCA_016271365.2. NCBI lineage: Eukaryota > Metazoa > Chordata > Ceratodontiformes > Ceratodontidae > Neoceratodus > Neoceratodus forsteri. The sequence goes on along the minus strand of JADMNL010000022.1, from coordinate 596,095,604 downwards.
AACAACTAAAAAGAGATAACCTTTGGCACATAGCTAATGACTCCGGTAGATTGGCGATAGGCAAGCCTACAGGGCAGCCATAACCAATGCCGTGGACCATCAAGCTGGCAAAAGCTAAATACTACCAGGCTGCATTGACATCTTCCTGGGGCTCGTCCAGAGCTTTCTGGGACAACATTAAAGAACTGAATGGTAAAGCCCGCTCCCCCATCCCAGATTGTCATAAATGGGGCTGTCTCAACTGACCTAACGTGTAACGCTGACTGCCTTAATAAGACCTTCACAGATTTAAGCGCTGTCCTTCCTGCCCACTTTTTGACCGGTTTCCACACCCCTCATACTCCCACCTCAGACCACAATTCCACTTCCAAATGATCACACCACATGATGCCAAACCTTTCTTATTAAGATCCCTTGCCTCTCAGAACCCAAGTAGTGACCCTCTTGACTCCAAAATACTCCGCCTCACCCTAGATGTCATGCTTACCCCCCTCACGCTTATCATAAATAAATCCTTAAGCCTAGGCCAATTCCCGGAGGCCTGGAAGCATGCTGAAATAACCCCCATCCACAAGTCTGGGGACCGTATTCTGCCTAACAACTACAGGCCCATCTCCATCCTCCCCCCCTTATCCAAAGCCTTAGAAAAAATAATAAACTCTCAGCTCACGGAATACCTTTCTAAATACAACCTTCTATGTCCGGAGCAACATGGGTTTTGTCCTGGCCATAGCACATCCACTGCCCTCCTGGAATTCTCCCATCACATCCACTCCGCACTAGACAATGGCCAGCTCACAGGGGCGGTTTTCATAGACCTTTCCAAGGCTTTTGACACGGTGAGCCACCCCCTGCTATTACACTCCCTGAGCAATCTGGGCCTCTCATCCAACCCCCAAGTGGTTCACAAGCTATCTTCACAACAGGACCCAAAGAGTCAAGCTAAATGGAACCTTCTCCTCCAACCTACCCGTGCTCTCTGGGGTCCACAAGGCTCGATCCTTGGACCGACCCTTTTCAGCCTATTCCTGAACACCCTCCCTAGTTCCTGTTCCAGCAAAATACTACTATATGCAGGCAGCTGTAATTCTAGCTACTCACCCTGACCCTCTCCTCTCCAAGTCTCATTACAAGCGCCTTCCTTCAAACAGAAAAATGGTTCAATGACCATCGTCTAGTCCTTAATCTAAAGAAAACTAAGTCCATGCTATTCTCACATCGGCAAAACAGCGCCAAGGACTTTCCCTCCATCACCACCAGCCGCGCCCCTCCAACTGAACTTGTAACATCCTATAAGTACCTGGGCATCACCTTTAACTCCGGCCTTACGTTCCATGCCCACCTCAAAGCCCTGTCATCTGCCATGAACTCCAGGATTGGGCTTCTCTACCGCCACAAAGACTGCCTCCCAGACCCGCCCTAAAACTAGCTATCGCCTCATCGAGTGTTATCACTGGCTGACTACGGGCTCCCAATCTCTAGCTACTGCTGACACCACTGCCTTATCTAAAGTCCAGACTGCTATTAATAAAGCCTGTAGGCTCCTTACCAGTGCCCACAGCAGAACCCACACCTGTCTGCTATACTCCACCACAAATATACTCACTCTTGAGGAAAGACTAAAATATCAAACCTGCCTGCTGGCCAAAAAGTCCATGTCAGGCCTTTGCCCCCCTGGGGTCTCTGGACCCTTGCAGTTGGCTACCAGGCCCCTGCCCACCCGCAAGTCCTCCACTGCTACTTTCGTTGTTCCCAGGGCCAGGACCTCTCGCTGCCAAAGGTCTTTCCATCACTTGGCCCCGCTTTGGTTCAACTCCCTTCCTGAATCTATCTCCAAAATTCCGGGGATTGGCCGCTTCAAAACTGCCCTCCATAAGCATATTATTGACAGCCGCTGCTGTAACTGCCTATAACCACCTAACCGGTCCCGCCCACTACATAATTTGTCTGAGACTAGCTGTTAGATATGCGATGTATCTATTACCTTGTTACAATCGTGTACCCTTACACATGTTTGTACCTGTATAGCTGCTGCCTGTAATTTCCAAGTGTGTTTATGTACTTTCACCCGTATGTTCACCCCTGTCTCAAACTCACTTAATTGTTGTCTCCCCCCCTTACGACGAGGTACCTTTGTAAACGAGTCCATGACTCAAAGGTTGTAAAACTGATTTCTCCAATAAATAAAAAAATAAATAAAGTAATCCACATTCAGCACACTGAGTTGCCTTCAGTTCGTATAGCACCCTAGTTTCCCTTCTTGAAAAAGAAGATCGATTTAGATTCCTTCCCACCTTGTGGAAAATCCCCCCCCCCGGACAAAACTGAATCGAAAAGGTCTGCTAGATCAACACTATGTGGATCCCGCAATAACTTATACTGTTCTGCTGTCAGACCATCCTGTCCCCAGGCAGTACCAGAACTGAGGTTTTCAATGGCCTCCAACACCTCTCCTGAAGTAATAGGCCAAATAAGGTCCTTCTGCACCCCTTGTCCTAAAAATGGACAAATATAGCATTTCCAGAACTCCTGCTGTTCTGGGGCTATATCTTCATCCTCCACCTGTGCCTGTGCTACATATCAGTGCACTCTGCTTAAAATCCCCCGTTTGCCCTGGATCACCATCCCCCTGGAATCAATAAAGATAAGACATGACTCTGTTTTTCACCCTCCTGGAATAACTGTCAAAGGGGGAACTGGCTGGCTGTTTCCCCTGTGTCCCATACCTTCTTTCAGCCAGTAAAGATGCTGACCTGCTATACTGAAACTTCCCCATCTCCCCCTTCACTTGATTAATCTGTGTGCAGAGGTTATACTAGCAGTTATACTAGGATTTTATAACATGTACAATAGGCTGTTGGCCCATAGATGTACATCTCTGTGGTGGGATTTAAGCAAGCGCTGAAAACTTTTTTATGGCACCAAGCATTTGATGAGTAATTGTTTGATGTTGTTAATGATCCTGTATATAGTATATGTTGCTGAGATGTTTGTTTTATGATTTTAAATTTGTTAGGTGCCTTGGCATCTGAAAGGCACCTTATAAATAAAGTTTATTATTATTATTTGCCCGAATCCTGTAGTAAATAATTATCAAGTTTAGATTTTTAAAATATTAAAGGATTTCACGTCAAACACGTCTCTTGGGAGGGAGTTCCATATAGGTATTATTCTTTGTGTGTAGAAGAATCTTCTGCTGTTACCCTTAGGATATGTTAGCATTAGTTGATGGCTATGACTTCTTAAGCAAAAGTCCCTTATGTTCTTTACCAGACCTAGATTGGTCATAAGTTGTTCATCTCAGGATATGCAGAACATTTGTAACAAATCCCCCCCGAGTTCTCCTAAGTTCCAGTGGATATAAATTTAATTCGGTCAACGTTCAGCTGGTTCTCATGAGCATACGTCAAAAGCTTATGTAGGCGAGAGCAGAGATCAAGGTATCCCTCATAGCCTACCTTTGCTATTCCATTACCTAATATCAGGTGGAAACCCCACAAGTCCTTTTTCATATCCTCCCACCACTGCACATCAGATTCACATGTGCACCGAATGGTGCTTTGTTCCTCATAAGAAACCTGAATAGCTGTCCTAATTTCAGGATGCTGCAAGTGTTCATTATTAGTTTTCCATAACCCTGTACCCCGACACCACCCTCCCTTGGTTATCTATAACACAGTCTATTAGGGCATAGTCCGAAGTCTTAGATGGTGTTGTAACAGCCTGCCCCACTGGTAAAGACTGGGACACCAAAATAAAATCTATACAAGATTCAGTTTTCCCCTTAAAGAAGGTACAACCGCCTGATTCATTTGTGGCCCAGAACGCATCCACTAAACCACTGACCTAGTCATATTAGCCAAGAAATTGGAGTTACAATGTTTTTTTTCCTTTTCCCCCCTTTAAGGTCTAAAGGGCAGTTAAAATCCCCCCCCTTCCCTCACCAAGGTACACAGAAAAGGCTGAAGCATTTTAAAAAAACTCTACACACTTAGCCTTAGACTGAGCAGGGGCATACAAACTAATAAACCAATAAGATTGGCCCAGTGAGGTGACATCTAATATCAACAGCTGTCCAGGCACAACATCCACCAACCTAGTTACTGAACCCAGGAAGTTCTTGAAACAAATCCCGACCACAAAACAAGATTCTTCCCCTATCGATCAGTAAGAGCAACTGACTTCATAGGTTTCGAGTATGCTGAATGTCCTATATTGTCCACAACGTAGTGTCCTGGAGGAAAAATAAACATAGTGTAAAGCAAAGCCTGCTAAAAAGAAGAGTGTTAATCATTTTTTAATATTCTTCAGACTTTTAGTGTTTAGAGAGGCACGGGCACAGGCAATCCAGCCATCAAAACAAGATGAGGAAGAAAAAATTCTAAATTCAAAAGCAACAATCAAAGCTGATTTTTGCTAGCTCGGGTATGGTTCATGGAGTCTCATCTGCCTTCTTTTGAGAATGCTGGGTCAGGGACCCCCTGCTAATTCTTTGATGATAATGTCCTCTGTGATGAGGTAATAAAGGACATATCAGAATTAGCCCCATCTTCCCCCGCCTCACAGTCCTCAGAGTCACTCCAATTCCTTTTTTGGAGCCAAGAGGCCATACTTGTTCGAAAGTCTAGTGATATCTTTCTTTGGCAGTTCTGAATGTGGCTGTCTACCTTATTCCATTCATTTCTTTGCACCAGGACCACATCTTTATCCACAGGCTGGGGAGGAAGGTGGGCATCTCTGGAATATCTGTGGAAGAGAGGTGCTCAACCATTTTGTTTGCTACAGAAACATTTTCAGGTTACTGGGCTTGCAAAGTCTCCTGGACTTCCTCTCCGTGCTCAGGAGTGTCTTCCTCCTGCAGCGGTACATAAGGATCTGGCAGAGGTCCAGCTTCACTGAGTGGAGTTACAGGTTCCGGACCCTCCAGCGCTGAAGGAGCCCGAAGGGTCTCTGACTGAATCTGGGAATCTGGAAAAGGGTCAGGAAATTAATAATCAGACTCTGCTGTTATGCTTTCACTCTTCTGAGCCTGTGTCAAAATGGCCTTCTGATCAGCTTCTGCTCTGCCATTATGAGCTGCACCGGGACAGGATCTAGAAGCATGCTGTCTTTTGTTATCCAGGTTGTAGCTTAGAATATTGTCATGGGCTAGGCTTACAAGGCTGAAGACAGAGCACAAACCACACTGTAGTTGGTCACAAACGCTGCTCAAGTGGCAGCATATTTGTAGCAGACTTTCAGTTGACCAGTGCCAAAGATTATGCCACAGTCCCTTCCAGTGAAAAAACTATTAGAAGATGAGAAATGCCAGAGTTCATTTGGTACAGCTAGACCTTAAAATGGCAGCAACTCATCCAAATCTGCTCTGAGTCAAAGATTAGCTCATGTCTGCTTTGTATATCACGATTTTTTCTGAAGCCAATACAAAATGTCCGAGACATTGACCGTTTCATTTCTAAACCATACCATTATGGTCTTGAAGGAGGGCTTTGTTAAGGGAATTACTGCAAAGGGGCACAACAGCAGAGAATTCTTCACTTCTGAATGTTTACACGAGAATCTATCCAATAATTTTGGTGTCTTAAAACTTAGGTCGAAAATTACTCACACCGATGCATGTATGGGGGTGTAAATTTTGTATGTGAAAAATCTGAAATAGTTCTTGAGCATTTTTATTGCCACATGCACCATATCAGGGACTGTGTCTAGGCTTCCCTTATATTGAAAGCACACTGCATTAGGCCTTTTAGAAAGCTATGAACAGTTTTTGAACAGGTCTGCCATTGTACATCTAGGCTGTGTGTGATCTGAGCCCTCATGGTCCCCCCATCTCTCTCCATGCTTTTGAGTGGCCTCATCCTCCTTATATCTGTCCCTAGGACAGCCCTGTTGATCCTTAGGCCTCTTGGCAACCCCCCCCCCCCAAGGCACAGTATAATCCCTTGTGTCAGGACCAGGAATATCAACTGGTTCTGCATTCCCCTCGATTCTCTCTCCTGGCATATCCATCTCTGGAGCCACAGATAAAGGCTGATCAGTATCCAAAGGACAGGGTAACCAGGTGACTGAATGGCCTAGCTCCTCCTCAGCCTGTAACACACCCTCCAGCAAAGCAGGTGTATCACTCAGGAAAGGGGAGCTTGAGTTGGGACAACATGGTCCAGGGAACCCACAGGAGTAACCTCAATAATATGTGTCGCCTGGAACAAAAACAGCCACTGTGGGGCTCATCTACAGCTACTGAACTACCACTGACAGCATTTACAGTTTCAATGCTCTTTTCAACAGCTGCAGTCATATTTTGTACAGAATGAGGAATCGGGAGATACGGAGGTACAGGCTGAACATCCCCCTCCCTACTAACAACTGATATTGCACCACAGTGAACTTTGGTAGAATGTGAAGTAGTATTTATGGATTTACTTACTCCGTGAATAGCTACAGCCATGCGCACCACCACCACCACCACTACCACCACCACCATGATTTCCTTGGCACTCAGGGCAGTACCGGTTGTCCACCTGCTTCCATTAGCTGATGGGAGTCCAGCCTGCAGCAAGCAGGGCTTTCTCGCAAGGCCATGAGCTTGTCCTTGGTACAGGCAGCGTCGAGGCAGGTCTGTCACATTTGAGCAGCGAGAGGACTCTGCTACGGGGCCATTAAAACTACTGCTTAAGGTCTTGTCCTCTTTGACCAGTAGTTGCAGCAGCCGATTCCTCAATTCTTGAATCTCCTCCACCAGGTTTTGGGACATAGAAACAACCACAACAGTTTCCACCACAGGAGTTGTTTCCAAAACGACAGGTACCAATTCAGCCAAACAAGTCTTTGTCATATCAACCAAATGAGGGTCAGCAGGGACTGTGCTCAGTACCTTCCATCTCCTCCTACAAACCAGTAGAAATCTTCCCAGAGTCATCAGGGACTTCCATGGAACTTGGCAAAACAGGTAACAAGATAGGGATTGTAGGAACAGCAGGGCCAGCAGAAGCATGTCCTCCTCCTACACCGCCTCCATCTCCAGGGTCTGCCTTCTTGCCATACAGCATGACAGAATGTCCCCCTACTGCAAAGTATTTATTAGCTTTTGTTAACCAGGTAGGTGCATTAGGCAAAACCCTGCCTATTTTCAAGCATGACCTGGGAGAGTACAATACACAGTTGACAAAAACAAGACAATAATGAAGTACAAGGCAGTAAATAATACAAACCAATAGATATCCTCGCAGGGATAAACAGGGAAATAAAACATATTTTTAGCAGTAGCCATCCTCGCAGGGATGGAAGGGAGCAGGTAAAGGAACAAGACAAAACAAAACATTACAATAATTACAGTGATATTGGTAAGCTAGATTAGGAAAGCTAGAGAAGAGGAGGGGGGGTTAGGTACAGTAACAGGAATCAAGTGCATGTAGGTAGGAGAAAAGTGCAGTCTTGAAAGAGGAGATAGGGAGCACTTAAGAGTGGGAGGTAAAGAATTCCAGAATTTGGGGGCGAAGTGAGAGAAAGCTTGCTCCCCCAATTTTGTACAACAGTGTGGGACAGAGAGCAGAGAGGAATTTGAGAATCTCAGTAGGCGGGAGTGAGGCACCGGGGAAGTAGATTAATCTTTCTTAAAATAAATCAGGGAGTAAGGAAGGTCCTCCGGTGTCACAGCCAACATTCCGCCCCCATCAGTATTAATAACAACAAAAAAATGTCCATGTATCCCACCCTCCAGGACACACCTGGAAAGAAGATATCATACCTTAGCGTGCTTTTCCTGGTCAAGAATTGTAATTCTGACAGCTGGTCATGATGGGTATGGCAATGAGCAGTGTGCAGTAAGGGTTGTCCCTGAGCTGTTGGTACTTGGTCCAAAAATGACCCAACAAGACTGGAGTCTTAAAACTTATATCATACTGGACATTGCCTGATGTATGTATAAGTACATATGTTTCAACAGCAGAGAACTCCAGCAACATACAGTCAGTCTGGGATGTCCCCATAGCCTCCTCCATAATGCAATCTTACCGCATTGCACCTTTTCAAAAGCTCCCCCAGGTTAGCAAATAAATCAGCTATTCTGAATGGCTATCGATTGTATCGTTCCTCCCCCCGCCAAAAGTTCCAGAAGTCTTTTCCCCAGATGGTGCATCTTCCAGGTGATTTTCTGGGTCTGAATTAGCAGGACCAGGCACATCACTGTTCCCCTTTCAGAAGTTTTGACTGCTATCTTCATTATTGCCTAGTGGCTCCTGATCTTCCTCAGCCTCTACCCTACAGCCATGTGTTTTCCACATCTGCTGTGCTCTTATTTGCTCCTTATTCTGTTCTTCAGAAGTATGTGCCTCCAACAGGCCATCCCTAGTTTTTCTGGCGCTACTGGCTCCCCTAAAATTCATGTCGGACCCTGACTCACTGCTGTTATTTACTTCTGCAGGTATATCAGGCTGTGCTTGCTCCACTCGCCCTTCACTTTGTACTTGCACACCTTGTTCCCCCATTGGTATATGCAGGGAGTACTTTTCCATGGCATGCAAAATGTTTGTTTTTTTTTTATAATAAATTTTTTTTATTAGGCACGAGGACATTTATACATCATACAAGACATTTTACATAGAGATATTCGTTCAGTTTATATAATTATACATTGGACTTTTACAAAAAAAACTCTCACCCAGCATCAGGACTAATTAATCACATGAACTAGACAAGTCTCGTTTTAACATTTCTCCAGTATTGATTTGATTAGCTTCAGGGAACAAAGTCTGAATAAGTGCTTAACTGATACATAATCCATTTTCTCCATGCATACAAAATGTTCTAATTTGAAATGTGCTCAGTAAGTTCCCCACTTTCTTTTGTTTCTACTGCCTGATTACTTTGTGCCATCACTCCTTCCCTCTCAAGCTTTTTTCCCCCACTGACTGAAATTTCCATGATCCCCTCTCTGTTACACAATAATTCATACCCTTTTTTGTAAAGTCCATTCTGTTCACGGCAGCCGCCACGTCTTTCCCACTCACAGCTGATGGTGGCATGATGGCTACCTCTGATGCAACTGTGCCATCAAGGCCTGTACAACCTGCTGGTACAGACAGCTGGGCATCTTCTGTCACTGGGACCGCCTACCAGGCACCTGTTACAGAATTCCTCACCCAATGTGCACCAGTAAGTGCCTTATCAATGCTCCATTTCTCATTTATTTCTTCAGTGTAGGGGGATCTGAAATTTAAATCTGGGCAGTCCCTTCTGAGCCTGAGATGCCGACCAGCTTCACTTCTCCCCGTGAAGCCTTTCCAGGGTTTGTGCTCCATCCAAGAATGTTGCTTCCACCAAAAACTTGCATTTCTTGCAGGAGCAACTCACATTGGGTGGGGTACTGTATGCTCCTGAGAGTCTGTCAATGTACCGGCCTTGGGGAACCTTTTTTTAGAAACTGCCAGTGTTTCTTTTTCAAAGTTCTGCCTTTCTGCCAACATTGCAAGAAGTACACATTTCCTGGTGTTCATCTCCCTTCTGAGTCGAGTTTCCTCCGGTTACAGTTCTGCAAAACCGTGTGTGCCAATAATAGGTGCTGTTCTTACAACATCCATTGCTTTGTCTTGAACAGGATCCATAACCTTTACACTTGTTTCTTCTGTAAGTAAGACAGGGGAAGTCGGGGATCCCCCTGCATTTACAGCCATCATAGCTGCTGTGGCACCTCCTTGCACTCCAGGGTCCACCTTACTTTCCGGACTGACATAATGGTGTCCTCTCCCAAAAAGTAGGAGGTATTTTTGTTAAAAGTCGAAAACAAACAAAATTCAACACAAAACTAATACAATCAAATTCCTAAACACTCCTAGCACCAACTGTCATCAAAGAAATGTGAAGTTAAGAAAACAAAACTAACACAAGCAAGTCCCCATCAAACCAATCACAAAATAGAAAGAAACATAAGAAACAACATCCACAGGCCTGCTTCATCTTAGTCTATTCAATGTATCACATTCCAGCTTTTCCCAGTGCTATGGTCAACATTCTCCCTGTCAAAAAAACAAACAAAAATGTCCATGTAACCGAACCCCTTGGGCACACATGGAAACCAGCTATCACAGCTTAGTGCACCTTTCCTGGTCAAAACATTACAAACAAGTAAACTTATTTATTTAAACATATTTTACAAGGTAAACAAACAGAGCCCAAAGGACTCGTTCCCAGTTGTGAGCTGTGGGAGGGGGAAGGGATAAGGATAAACACAGATAAGATTACACTCAACCACAAATGATACCATAATAAATTACTCATATTAGCTAGAATGATCTATAATATATTTTTACATCTCACTTTCTTATATTTTAAATTTGATTGTAACTGTACTTCCCCTGGCTGTAAAGTGGAATGCTTCACTCCTAACGTTCCTGCATGAGAGACCACTGTACGCAGGATACTCTGAGTGCGGACTGGTAGAAATCATGTAAACAATTTATAATCAGCAAGACTGAATAAAGATGTTTGATGTGGTGTTCTCTAACAGGACACGGCCATGAAGCTCAGGTGTTGTAAACTTAGGGGTACTGTTAGAAGGCATCACTTCAGAGGGTGATGAACCTAAGAAACAGTCTGCCAGAGAAGACAGTGGACATGAAGACAGTAGAGGCCTTCAAGAAGAACCTGGACAGGGTACTGTGGGTTGCAGAGTGGATGGGAATTCCTTATAAATCAGTACATATTTGCACACATACTATACCTGTTGGCTTGTGTGTTGGGGGGAGTGAACCTGATGGACCTAGAGTTCCATCTGACCTTTTACTACTATGTATGTATACATATGTTTCTTACAAGTCAAGTTTTTCAGTACTATAAACTGTTAGCACAGTGTTTCAGTATCTCTTGGTGGGCTAGCAGGTTTATGTAAAAAAACTTTCCAGGGTTAGCTGATCATAAAACAATTATAGTAACCACATCACCAATAGGGAGTAAATGCAACAATTTGTTACTGGGAAACAAATCCCAACTGAAATTGGTTGAGAAACACAGGCAGTGCTAGTAAATTTCCACTTCCTGCCACAAGCATGCAAATATATCGGTAGGTCTCTAATAAAACCAGTACAGTCCCAATTAAACTAGCAGCATGTGGTGGCGCAGTGTAATACTGGATTTTTTCCATCAAGGCCCACTGGGTTTCTGTGCATTGTAAATGCAGTCCAGAGACAGGCTGCTGCAGGACATGTTTAAAGAGCACCTATTTATCACTTTGTATCAAACATAAAAACACACAGGAAGCTTCCTTACCTATAGTATGTTCCACTAAGCCAGTTACAACATTTTTAAGAACTTTCCCTTTGGAAGGGAAGGTATCATAATTTGCTCTGAAGGGCTGGCAGTGCGATCCCTTCCACTTCCTCATTTGCTGGCTGTAGCTCCATGCTCAGACATTTGGTGGCATCTATATAGTGTGAGAGTGATGGGGCAAGCTCCATACAAATCTGTGGAACATCTTTTTAACACACACACACACACACATATATATATATATATATATATTAATTGCAAAAACTTCATTAATGCATCAGTTAGGGTTGATAGTACACTGACAAAGTTTGGAAATTTGGTGTTAGGGTTGCCAACCTATCACTCATCCCCCCCACACAACAGGCATCGGGTTGAGCGTTGAGGTCGTTGGCCTAACTCTCACCCCATTCCATGTGTAAACAAGCTGAGGTGGTGCAGTATAGCAGAATGGGGCCCGACGACCCCAATACACACCCCGATGCCTGTTGGTGTGTGGGGGGTTGGGGTGGAGTGGGGGGATGAAGTTGTAGGGGTTGGTAACCCTAATACTGAATTTCCAAACTTTTTTCCGTGTACTATCAACCCTAACTGATGCATTAACAATGTTTTTTGCAATGAATTTCCCTTCTTTTTGAGAAAGTGCAATGTAACTGATATGTGGTTGTGGGAGCGTGGGCCCTCTGGGCTCTGTGCTCCCCTCACACTGCCCGGTTTTGCATAATGATATCCATATGTGGGGGCACGGGCCCTCTGGGCCCTGTGTTCCCATTTGAGACCTGTGTTCCCCTCACAATGCCCATTTTTTGCATAATAATATGCATATGTGGGAGCACAGGCTCCACTTACACATAAGTACAGAGACATACCACACCCTTATAGTCATGAAAAGGAACCCTTGCAACACTAATTTGATAATATCTCAGTAACTGTAGCAACCAAGGAAAAAAATCCCACTGTAGTTGTAACCATGGCTTCAAAACCTCCACAGGGGCTTAGTCCACCTAAAGGTGTACTAAGGTCATTACAGCGAAAAATCCTCATTTCAAACTGTTTTCGAGATACGGGCACCAAAAGGCACAATGGGCGCCACAGCATTATCCTGTGGGAAATCTGGCAACTTCTGAGCACTGTAACTATGGAACCATCATCAATTTTGTGACCAAACCACCAAAAGGCACATCTATGAGGCTAGGGACTGTTACACTGCAAATTTCAGCCAAAAAAGACCTAACTGTTATTTTGCTATGAAATGGCAAAGGAACTGGCTCATTTGGGGCTATAATTTCTGTGAAATTCCGCCACTTTCCCACTGAAACAAGTTAGAGTTAGGGGTTCTCACCTCCCGTGGGTCACCCTGGAGCTACTGGCTTGTCAACATGCCTGTGACCAGGCCTGGAAAATCCATAAAACTTCCAAACTCCCACATGACTACAATATCTACCGCACACTCCGCAGTACCTGCACCAAAGCTACTCGACTGGCCAAATCAGAACACTTCCGGTCCACTTTTAATTCCAACATAACTAACCCTTCAAAGTTCTGGAAAGTGGTCTGCTCTCTATTCTCCCCTCAATCCAAACCTCCTCCCCCTACCCTCCGTATAAACAGCCAACTTTTAGTAGACCACCCAGCAGTGGCGGAGGAATTTAATTCTTTCACATCCTGTGCTTCTGTTCTCCTAACTTCCCTCCCTAATCAACCAACACCTCCACCACCAAGTACCACTCTCCCACCCCAAAATGGGAGAATTTTTCCTTCTCTCCCATCTCTCCTGCTGATACTCTAAATGCACTCCTCTCCTTAAACACATCCAAAGGTTACTCACCTGACGATCTTGACCCTAAGCTACTTCATCTATCTGTTCCTGGTATTTCCCTTCCTCTGTATGAACTCCTTAACCTGTCTTTCTGCTCAGCAACTGTCCCTGCTGCCTGGAAGCATACCATCATCTTTCCCTTACCTAAAAGAGGGGACCTCTCCGCTTCAGGCAGCTATCACCCCATTTCACTTCTACCTATGCTGGCTAAGCTGTAGGAACACCTGGTCCTCTCACAACTTTCCTCCTTCCTTGACTCAACCTCTTTTTTCACCCTTTCCAGTCTGGATTCCAGAAGAACCACTCCACCACCACCTCCCTTCTTAGGCTAACCGATTTCATCCATTCTGCCATGGATAACAGTCTCATCAAATCTGCTATCTTTGTCGACCTCACCAAGGCTTTCGACACTGTCTCCCACTCCCTGCTCCTTGATACCCTGCTGTCAGCAGGCCTGTCCCAGACAGCCTGTAACTGGTTCCATGCCTACCTAGTGGGTAGACCTCAATCAGTCAGAATAGCTGATTCCATGTCACCACCTCTTCCATCTCCCCTGTTGTGCCTCAAGGCTCCGTACTTGGCCCACTATTATTCTCTATCTTCCTGAATGACCTACCGTCTGCATGTTCATCATCCTCTATCCATATGTACGCTGACGATACTGTCCTATTTATCTCTGGCCACTCCCCCTCTGACATGACTGCCAGCCCTCAGCTCGATTTCAACAATGCTCAGAGCTGGTTAAGTTCGCATCAACTCTTCCTCAACCCCAAGGATACTGTCTTTATGACCTTTGGCACAAGGCAGAGACTCTCTCAGCTGCCCTCCCTGCCCTCCTTCCACACCCTCGATGGGACCTCACTTGAGGACACCACCTCATTCAGATATCTAGGAGTCTGGCTTGACCAGCACCTAAACTTTTCCAAACATGTCGATGCTATCCTGAAAAAAATGCGCCCTAAGCTCAGCGCACTTTACAGGAACCAAAATTGCATACCTCTATTGGCCAGGTGCGACCTTGTTCAGAAAATGATCCTGACTATTGTGACATAGTCTACAGTGCCGCTCCCTAGTCTTCCCTTTCCAGTCTAGGCCCACTCTTCAACGCCTTCTATCATTTTGTTCTAGACTCTCCCTCCCGTTCTCATCACTGCACCCTCTACCACTCACTGAACTTCCCCTCTCTGGAAGACAGCCGACTCTCTCACTGCGCAAAATTCGCATCGAGATTCTGGCTCGGGACTCTCCCCCATTACCTCTCCTCTAACTGCTCCGCCCCCTCTTTCCACTCTCTTAAGATCAGCTGACGCTCACATTCTGTCCATTCTTCACCAATCCACCTCCAGAGGCCAGGCTGCCTTCTCCTACCGCTTCTCTACACTCTGGAACTCACGTCCCCCTCCTATTAGGCACTCATCGTCCCTCTCTTTCCTTTCACTGGCCCTGCACAACTTCTATTCCCCTAACTGCACTTGCCCTTAAATTTCACGGAGTTATGGGAATGGTGCTCAGACTACACCTACAAGGCACTGCTCCCTTCCTACAATTCAGCCCTACCCTGCTTAACCCCTAACCCTCAAGCTGCTCATCTAGTCCCATGTGTACAGTGAAACAGACTGTTTGCACGTATGCTCGTACTGTACACCACAGCTCGCCGTATTATTTGTTGATTATTGCATATGTATTTTTCATGTTCTATGTGGTACATGTTTATAGCTTACAGTTGTGTTAACTGCACAGTCAAGGACCAAGTAACCCCCTTGCACTCTTGCAGTCTGTCTGTATCTTTGGTTTTTGTCTTGTTTTTACTGCTACTATGTTACCTGTGCTATCCACTTACCCCCACCCCCACCCCCAAGGACACACGTGAGACAAGCAACTTGTTGTTCAGTGTGTTTCTCTGGTTACTCTCTTCAATAAATAAATAAGCTTTCACAAAACTCCCATAGGTCAACATAGGGTACTTTGCAAAACTAAGTCACAACACTACTGGTACTTCCGGGAAACTAAAAGCAGTGTCGCAACACTACTGGTACTTTCATGAAACTAAAGGTAGTGTCACAACACTTTTTTTTTTTTTTTTTTTGTTTAACCAGGAGAGACACACTAAGCTGAAAGCTTGTTTACAGGTGCAACCTGGGAGCACAAGGAAGTTAAGTGACTTGCTCAGGGTCACACGGTATGCACCTAGGCGGCTGGGGGATTCAAACCCAGGTCTCTAGATCTGCAGCTCAGAGCCTTAACCCACTGTGCTATACTGCCTCTACTTGTACTTTCGCAAAACTAAAGGTAGTGTTGCAACACTACTGGCACTTTCCTGACCCACTTTTGAGATATGGGTGCCGGAAGGCAGCGCGGACACCCATATCTCAGTAATGTTTTCCATAGATGCCTTTTGCTAGTTTACTGGAAAAATTGACACCAGTTCCATGGTAAATGTAGTGTAATGTAACTGGTATGTGGGAGCACGGTTCCTTCAGACCCTGAGCTCCCCTAACTCTGAAACTTTTTGCATAACGGTATGCAAATGTAGGAGCGTGGGCCCTCTGGGCCCTGCACTACCACTTACACATAAGTATGGGGGACATAACGCAGGCCTACAGACATGAAAATGAACCCTTGGAACACTGATTTGCCAATATCTCAGTAACCATAGCAGCTATGACATAAATTTCACTTCGGTGGTATTCATGACTTTGAAACCTCCACCTGTGCTTAGTCTGCTGCAAGTAGTGAAAACTCCATATCCCAAACCATTTTCGAGATATGGGCATCGAAAGGGAATCGCAATGTTATCCTATGGGGAATTTCGCAAGAAAATTGTACAACGGACACTCGTAACACAGTAATTTTTTTAATTTTTGAACCAAATTTTCAGCATGAGCTTTTTGGGACCTCCCCTCAGGAAAAGTGGCACTGTGATTTTGTTACTCCATCCCGAAACTTGATTTCACACAGCGACTGCGCCATTCTGCGCCACAGGTGTGAAAGCTCATTTTAGGCAGGATGCGAAAAATGACAGCTGTACTATTCATATGGAGGTGTGAAAAAATGGCAATGCTGAAAATCTGGAGTGAAAATATTAACAATTGGCGAAATTCACGGGCGTGCATAGAAACTAACAATACCCGCTCATAGCGCAGTCATTTTTTGGAATTTTTGCACCACAGTTTGAACATGGGCTTTTTGGGACCCCACCTCATGAACAATGGCACTGTTGTTTTATTAACTGGTCCCAAAAAGGTGATTCTGCGCAGTGATCACGAAATCAACTTTCGGGACTGAGTAACGAAATGACAGTGACTGTGTTCATAAGGTGGGGTCCCAAGAACCCCATGTTGAAAATTTTGGGACAAAATTCCAAAAATTGGCAGCGATATCAACATAAGTTGAAAACCCCCAACCCCCACTGACTCCCATTATACGGCTTACCTTGATTCTTCAGATCACAGTTCGGCTTTGAAGAGTGCAGACATGTCCCCGGTCCAGAGAAGATCGCTGCTTCTGACCTCTGGAAGTAAGTCTGAGTAAGGGGGGTACAGGGAGGTGGGTGCTCAGTGGGAGGGTGGGGATGGGGAGGGGAACTGGGAGACGACGAGGTCCTTTTCTTCTTCTTTACAGGGAAAAAAAAAAGACATCATTCTTTATTTCAAAGGCACACAAAAAATGTATGTTTTTTGGCACACTGGGGTGGGCTCCCAGTGTGCCACATGACTTTTTAGTGGGGGATACATGCTGACAACAGGGGGATTGGGCACCCCCATCGGCAAAGACAGTGGGCTTGGGTGGTGGGGGGAGCTCAAAAACAAATTGGCATAGCTCGAAAACTTTTAAAAGGAAAATTGCTTTTGTGAAAGCTTTTAAAAGCTCTCGAGCTGCACATATATATTTTCCCATAGGCTATAATGGGAAATTTTAAAGTTTAATAACCTTTGAACGGATTAATATTGTTTCACCAAATCTTCAAAAGGCACTTCCTTGACCCAGTGTCCATATACCCTGAAATTTTCAGATCAGTTGGACAAACTGTTCGGGCTGTAAAGATGAGCAAATAATTCAAAAAGTTGATGATTTTTCACACTTTTCAATGTTCTGTAGCTCCTCAACCAGAACTCTGACTGGAACAAAAACTGTCTGGATCCAGAGATCTACAGTACCGCACCGCGCATGCAAAATTTCAGGCAGATCGGACAAACGGTTGTAAAGTTATTAAAGTGCAAAATGCTGGGCTTAACATAGAAGTGGCTATGCAACCCTAACTATACTGGCCCTACCATGCCAGAATAATATATATTATAAGGGCACGGTCATGCCCCTATAGTTAGGGTCAAGTAGCCTGTTTAATGTTAAATCTCAAATCTTGCACTTTAATAACTTTGTAACAGATCAGTGGATTTGCACAAAATTTGATATGTACTGTACTGTGGTGTAGCTCTCGTGATGTGGCAAGCTTCGTTCCGGTCAGATGTGTGGATTCTGAGATCTGGATAGCGAAAAAAAGTAAAAAGTCACCACTTTTTGCAATTTTTTCATGCACCCAGACGGTGTGGAATTTTGTTTTGGTTTCTTATGCTAGAAAGAACTTGGGTAACAACTCTGTTAGTTTGGTGCAAAAATATTAAACTGCTGCAAAGTTATTATATTTTTAGATTCCCATTATATCCTGTAGGAAGTTCATTTTTCAGGATAGATGTATAAAGTTCACCAAAGATTTGCTCTCACAAAAAAGGATTTAGTCTCACGAGAGCAATTTCTTTTTCACAAGAACACCCTTTTTTGCGAGGAAAAATTCATTTTTTGCGAACCACCATCTTGTTTTCCATTAACCAAAAAGTGTGGAAAATACAGAAAAATGTAGTCATTTTAAAAATCAAACACCAGAACCTAGCTAAACGGCCCCCATTTAGCTAGATTCTGGTGTGTTTTAAATAATTAGGGCCAGAAATACTTTTTCTGGGCACCCAAAATCCCAGGTGTCCAGCTTAGCGAGAGGTGCCTTCTGCCATGTTCTGCGTTTGGCACTTGCTGTTGCTTTAGGTGGCCGCTGGGGCTGGTGGACAGTCAGGACAGCGGGATGTGCATGTGTTGTTTTGCAATTATTGCATGTGTGAGTTGTTCATTTCATGTGTGCTCCCAGTAGTTGACCTTTTGTTTTTCGGGCCTTTGGAATGTGCTTCTGTTTTTTCCTTTCCCTTGGTG
The DNA here is from genome assembly GCA_016271365.2 of Neoceratodus forsteri. Taxonomy (NCBI): domain Eukaryota; kingdom Metazoa; phylum Chordata; order Ceratodontiformes; family Ceratodontidae; genus Neoceratodus; species Neoceratodus forsteri. Next base: position 596,077,327 of record JADMNL010000022.1, on the reverse strand, counting down.
ACTTGTGCTCTCAGAGCCTGTGGCAGGTCCTCGGCCACCGGCGGTGCTGTTCCATTTGTGGGATCACTGCAGTTCTTGTCCAGTCTTTTGGATTTCGATGTGGGTGGTCTGCCTTTTAATTTAATGCCAGACCGGCAGGGAGGGAGGGAGTTTAGAGTGGCCTTCGGACGCTTCCCTCCCAGGGAGGTGGAGGTGGCTTGGGTGACGTTCTAGGCAACGTGCTGCTTCGACATACTGCCGAACGTCCCTGACCCAGGTTGCCGTCGTGACCAGATGATTGAGGGAGGAGGGGAGTGGGAAGGGCAAAAAATGGAAAAAAAACTGCCCCAGTCAACTGGATGATGGCCGCCGATCCCCATCACCACAAAGCCCTAGAAGTGTCGGGGCTGACCCTGTCGTGGCCAGGACACATATCTGCACCTATGGGCACTTCCCCGACAAAGAGTTATGTTGGGTTACCTGGGGGATGGGGTATTGAGGGGCAGTGGATGGCAACGGGGTGGAGCGGGCGGCAAGTGGGGCCTAGGTGGCCCGAATGAGTGGCCAGCCGGGGGAGCCTGGGAAGGAGCAAAACAAAAAATGTAATGCCACCAAAAGCCTCTGAGGCAGTTTAAACCCAGTCAATTAAAAATGTAATCAAACCAGCACATTCCTTTAAAAGGAGCATTTCTAGCAAACCTAAAAGTAATACAGTGTTGGTGTATGATGTCTTAATTGGAGAGAGAATGCCCCTCTTGGATCATGGTACCTCAGTGGTAAAATATATGCGTTTATTACACTTTGTCCTTTCCCTGGAATTGATTGTATAAAGTTTATACTTAGCTTGGGTTTTATGCTGTAATGCAAAAGCTAAATATAGATTTTTTTTCAGTCAGCTGCAGAGGAAAGGGAAAGTGCTTGATATGCTTAAATACTGTACCACTGGGGTACAGTGATACAGCTGGAGAGCTCTGGCTCAGATGGCATCATCATCCACTGGTACTGCAGCCAGTTTGCTGCTGATCAAGAATGCAAATGCCCAGTTTTTTTTTTTAAATCTGAAAAAAAGAAAATGGTACCTCATCATCCTCGCCATCACCCTCCCCCATCCCGACCCTTCCACTGAGCACCCACCACCCCACCCCCCTTACCCTGTATTTACCATCGGAGGTTGAACAGCGTCATCTTCTGTAGATCGAGACACGTCTGCACTCTTCAAAGCCAAACTGTGAACTGAGGAATCAAGGTAAGTGCCGTATAATGTATTTCAATGGCATTTTGAACTTATGCTCATAACTCTGACATATTTTTGGAATTTTTTCACCAAATTTTCAACATGGCCTTTTTGGGACCCCACCTCATGAACACTGCAACTGTCATTTCATTAATCGGGCCCGGAAGGTGATTTCATGGTTGCTGAGCGAAATCACCTTTCAGGACTGAATAATGAAATTTCACTACCAGTGTTCATGAGGTGAAATCAAGACAGATGAAGCCCAGTGGCATCCCAACAGAGTTACAGCGTTGTTGAAATTGTTCTACGTATGCTCATAACTTTGGTAATTTTCAATATTTTGAGTCCAAATTTTCAGCATGGCCATTTTTTCACACCACCTCATGAGCAGTACAGCTGCCATTTTTCACATCCTAATGGAAATATGTTTTCATACCTGTGGCGCGGAATAGCGCTTTGGCATGGATTTGAACATTTTCACCTATGGGGCTTATGAGATGGGGTCATAAGAAGACTATGTTGAAAATTTAGGTTCAAAATATGAAAAAAATGCCAAAGTTATCATCATTCATTGCAATTTCACTACACCCGCTCGTAACTTCGTAAAAAATAGGTTACTCACCTGTAACAGTAGTTCTAGGAGTGGTATATGTTGTTCATCCACACTGTCTGGCAGGTACCTTGCCGCTTTAAGATGGGCTGGAAAGTCTTCAAGCTGGCTTCTTCCACCCACATGGGTGATGTAACTCTCAGTTCTGCTCCATGACGCCAGATCTAACCCGCTGGAAACCAGGTTGTGCGTCGAAGCCAGGAAGGTCGGGTGGGTCCGTGTGGGTGAACAGTGGTCTGGAGATCGGCCGGGAAATGAGGAAGCACCTCATCAAGGGAACCCAACAGGGTGTGAGAGAAGTGTGCCATCATAACGGCCGAGCTGGCCTAGCGAAGGCCCAAAGAGGCGGCAGCGTACACCTTTTTCCCAGAGTAGTCCAATTTCTTGGACTCATTATCTTGGGGCTTGTCCACATCCCTCATGTTGCCTGAGAGCCTAAAGACAGAGTCTGCCACCAACCCCACGGCCAAGGGGTGCTGCGAGAAGCCGGAGAGAGACAGCCTGTGGGGATCGTGTACTTGCGGGCCATCCTGGCCAATGGCGCTGGGCAGGAGGCTTGACGCTGCCATAGTTCTAATGCTAGGCTCAAAATGGCCTCAGCAACAGGGAAGGCCTCCATGAGGGAATCCCCCTTGTCCAGAATCTCCGTTGGGGATACCTGGCCGGTTTCTGCATGGATTCGAGCGGCATCCCAGTGGACTTCGAGATGAGCCGAAGAATACCAAGGAACGAGGTGGGGCTCTTGACCACAGAAAGACCCCCTGAGGATTCCAGGTCAACTGGATGGGAGTGCAACAAGGAGTCTTCAGACTCTGAGGAGTCCGCGTACAGCTGGTGACCACCTGAGCCACTCTCCACTCGCCGAGGGTGATTGGAGGTGAGAGTGACAGACACTCAATGGGGCAAACCTTGAGCCAGCTGAGAATCCTTGGTAGGCGCCCCATTCTTCAGCTGAGAAGGTGGTGGTTCCACCACAATGGGCGGGGCAGCCGGTTTTGGCTGAGCCGGTGGTGCCGGAACCAGGTCCTCGACCAAGGAACGGGCGGCAGGAGTTGACGTCAGCCGTTTGGGCAACAGTCACTTAACTGCCAATGTAGAAGCCGGCATCAGCTTCCTGCCGGCCAGAAGGAGCTGTTGCCACATTCAAGCCTCATAGTGCCGAAGCAACTTGCACTGAAGCTTCTCCTCGGCTGAGGAGGATGAGGAAGAAGAGCGGTAACGCTGCTTTCTGCGATGTCGGGACAGAGACCGCTGACGTTGGTGGGATTTCCCCGATGCAGAAGTGGACCAAGACCGAGATCTCGACCGACGGCTGTGCCGGTGGCGAACTGAGGAAGGAGCAGGGGAAACCCGCTGCTCCTCTGGTTCAGGGTCCTGGGCCGGGGACTTTGGCTGAGGCAAGTCCTCAGAAGGCACCGGAAGCACCGATGTCTGAGACAGAGAGTTGTTGGCCTCCTCAGTCGACAATCTGTTGGTGGGCTCGAGAAAACTCTCGGCCGCATCAAAAGTTGTCTCGGCCGACGGGTCTGACGGGGACACCGTGAAACTAGCGGCCCAGGCTGCGACTTTGACTGAAGTCGAGAGTTGACGGTCCTGGGAACGAGATCTCTCCCGCTCCCAAGAGTATCGATGGTGGTCTTTTTTTGGTTCCTTTTTTCAGGATCGAGAAGAATGAGTCCCCAAAGGGCCCTCCTCTTTAGTCAAGAGGGACTGGTACAGCTCCCGAAAGGAAGCCGTACGGGAAGATCCCAGTTGGAGTGGAATGAAGGCCGCAGCTGAAGAGGAGCTTGCCCCAGCCTGGGACGCCTCCTCCACCTCGAGGGCCATGAGTTGCTCCAGTTGCTCCACGGAGCCTGCCACAGCAGACACCACCCAACAGGCCTCCTTCGATTTGATCGGCGGGTATAGTTTCTCCAGTTGTTCCAGTTGAAGTCAGGCAGCGTGGTCCTCGAGCACTGAAGGTGAGAAGGACAGGCACATCTTATAAGCCTGTGGATCGTGGTCATGCCCGAGGCAGTAAATGCACAAGGCATGGGGGTCGGTGCGAGACATCTTCTGCCCACAGCGGCCCCGGCGGACCCTGGGAACGGTCTTGTCTTCCATCGCAGCTGCGAGAGAAGAGGGTGAAGACTGATCTCAAACGAGTTTTAAAGTAAGTTTTGGAACAAAATCTGAAGATTTTAGAGCCAGGGCCTGCAAAACGCGAGAGCACTAAGGAGGGAACCTGATGTTTCCAAGTGGTAAGGAAGATCGGGCGGAGCCGAGAGTTATATCACCCGGGTGGGAGGGATTAGCCAGCTTGAAGACTTTCCGGCCCATCTTAAAGTGGCAAGGTACCTGCCAGACAGTGTGGATAGAAAAACATATCCACACCTCTAGAATGTTAAATATTTTTACCTCAGATCTTCAACATGGCCTTCTTATTATCCTACCTCATGTATGTCACAGCTGTCATTTATCAAATCCTAGCCAAAATGTGGTTTTGCACCTGTGTCGTGGAGTGGCATTGCAGTTGCGCAGAATTACATTTTGGCAGGGATTCAAAAATCTTCTGTACTGATTACATGAGGTACGGCAATAAGATGGCTATGCTGACAATTTGGTCACTGTTGTCCTATAAATGCCAGGCCCTGAGCTTCTACAGCTAAATATATATACACATCTACGGAGGGATGGGAGCGCAGGGTCCAAAAGACCCCGTGTTCCCACAGTAAAATAAGAATACTATTATACTATAATAATAATAATGTTTATTTATATAGCGTAATTCAAAGCTTATCAATGCACTGTACAATAAGACAATAAAAACAGGATAAAAAGGATAAAATATGCCAGCAACCCGGGTTCGGGAACGGACTCAGGTTGCTGGGGGTCCGCGGGGGATGGAGTATCGAGCGTCCCAATGGATGCTCTCCTCCTACTGGGGTGGGTTTTAACAGGGGTGCCTTGTTCACCCGATGCTCCTGGGGCCAGTGGAAGCATGGTCTTTTGGGGGCAACGGTGGCTCTTCGGAGTCGAGGAGGGGAGGACACTGTGGGCGCTTGGCAACGGCGTGCGTCAGCACTTGTCTGCCTGGATGTACATCCTTCGTGCCAGTGTACTCAGGAGTAAGGGAGAAAAAGGGGAAAAAGACATACACCCTGGCTCCCCGAGCAAGATGAAGCTGGGTCAGGGGTTGCCTAGAGGGATGCCCAGGCGGACGGAGTAGGAGGGGGTACGAGGCCTCCTCTGAAAGCTGTGGGAGCTAAGCAAGTAAAAAAAAAAAAGGATAAAATACAATAAAACATATATTAATACAGTATACATTCAGCAATAATTCTTAAACTAATCCCCAAAAGCATGATAAAACAAGTCAGTTTTTAAAGCCATCTTAAAGCTCTCCATGGTCTGGCACTCTCGAATTCTACAAGGTAGAGAATTCCACAGGGTCTCAAAAAGTAAGGAAATAAGTTGCAAAAAACTTCATTAATGCTCTCATTAGGGTGAAAGTGCCAAAAGTTGGGAAATGAGGTGTTAGGTTTTCCCTAACACCCCACCCTACCAAACCAGGCAGGAGAACAGGTGTGGGGTGTGCCTTGGGCTTCTCAAACCTAAGCTCGACCATTCCATCTGTAAATAAAGTCAGATGTGTAAACTTTATGAAGATAATGTGGTGGCGTTAGGCTAAGCAAACACCCCACCCCTGCCTCCTGCCTGGTTTGAAAGGTGGGGTAGGAAACCTAACACCTCATTTCCATCTTTGCCGCTTTCACACCCTAACTGGAGCATTAACAATTTTGTTTTGCAACATATATATATATATATATATATATATATATATATATATATATTTTATTTTTAATCAAAGTTTATGCTCCCATCAGGAGCAGACCAGCTCTTTAGCTCTGTCCCCATCATCCTTTATTGGCAGCCACTTCCCCAGAACTTACCTGGTCTTGCTCATTTCCCATGGACATGGCAGGTCAATGAAAAAGAGGGCCCCCCCCCCCCGTAACACACTTCCAGATTGCTGGGCTCAGGGGCCTCGTGGTGACACAGGTAGAGGGTTGCCAGACAGGGCTTCGTTAATGTCTGCTCTGCCATTTTCCTTCTGGTGTTTTCTCCCTCCCTGCTGGGGCACGCATGTCAGCACGTGTGTATGGAAGCACACATACGCTGCAGAAATCCAGCAGTTCTCTCCCTGCCTATTGCTCCAACTTGCACTATCACCCGACCTCCACCAGGTGACAGTCATCGAAAGGTACTGTAAAGCTCTTCTTCCCCAGGAGAGAACAGCAGCCTGCCGGACACTCAGTCCTCTTGCTCCAGACAGACCCACAGCAACCCAAGCTGGCTCCTGAACTCAGGACACAGCATGTCAGGCAGTAGCTCTACTGCTGATCCACTGGATCAGCTCATTTTTATACTTTAAATGGAATTCTGGAAAAGACTGAAGCCAGTGCTGCACTAACAAGGCTATTTTCAATTGAGCACAGGCTCTGAGTTTACTAACAGTCCACTGTCAAATCCTTATTATGCATACAGTTGAGTGTAATTTATATCTAAAAGGTATAATATTCTTTGCAAAAATTTGCATTAATGCACCAGTTAGGGTTCATATTAAAGCGACCAAAGTAGGGAAATGTGGTGTTAGGGTTTCCAACCCTAAATCCCCACCCCTACGCCCAAAAGGAAAGAACATCACAGTTTTCACTGTCGTCACTCTTGGCGAATCAGGAGTGGGGTGGGGTGTTCCTTGGGGTTCTCAACCCTAACTCACACCGCATTCCATGCACAAATAAGGTGAGATGTGATCTGTATCCTTCATGCAGGACCTACAGGTTGTTGACAGCATGAGGGGAGATACAGTTCAGTACGTTTAAAGACTATATCACAACAGGCTGAGTGTTAGGGTCGAGAACCCCAAAGAACACCCCATTCCTGATTCTCCAAGAGTGACGACAGCCAAAGCCATAATATTTTTTCATTTTGGTGATTAGGGGTGAGGTGGGAAGTAGGGGTTAAAACCCTTAACACCACATTTCCCTACTTTTGTCACTTTAATATGAACCCTAACTGGTGCATTAACAGTTTTTTTTTTTTTTTTTACAAAGAATTTCCTTACTTTTTGAGACAGCAGAATTGTATTGAAGGGACCTGCGTGAACACATCCATGTAATTATGGAAGCACAGGGCCCATCTGTGCTTCCATTCATGCACATGTGCATGTGGGTGTGGAAACGCAGGGCCCAGAGGCCCTGAGTTTACATTCCTCCAGAAAAGCAATATATCTACTTCGTTGTAATTTTTTTTTTTTTGTGGGGACGGAGTTAAGCTTGTTAAAGTTGCAATGTTATGCTTTTGCAATTTTCATTTTTTCCTTTTAATGTTTTTCATATGTCTATTTCAGTTGTTATTTCTTAGCGGCTTAGTCCTGTAATATTCATGGAGACCTTTCTAGTGATATATAAAGTATTGTCCTGTTAGAATTTTAATTTTTAAATTTTTATGTCTTTTATATAGCCCCTGAATTCTTCTATAGGGTGTTATGTTTTAGTGTTGTAGTATTCACTGAGCCCTTTCTTTTGATATATAGATCGTCTCTTTAACTGCAAATATTGACTGAGTTGTGGCTTGTTAAAGTTAAAATGTGGAAATAGAAAGTTCAAATTTTTGTTTTGTATGAATGAATACTGTTTCATGAGAACGGCACAATCTCACAAAACAGGACTGGTTTAAACGAAACAATAATGTGAAAAAAAAAAAAAAAAATCAAAATTCTTGTTTCGTATGAACCAATCCTGTTTCGTGAAATTATGCTATTCTCATGAAACAGGATTCATTCATAAAAAACAAGAATGTGAAAAAACCCTAAATCCAAATTCTTGTTTCACATTACCCTAATTTTGTTGAATATGAAGGCCAGCTGTCAATGCAACAAGGCACATGTGAATGCCAGCAGAAAGATGATGGGTGTATAGAGTAAGGCTTTACCAGCTGCAGACAGGAGGTGATTTTGCCACTTTTATAGTTCTCTAGTGAGGCCTCACCTTAAAGAGTACCTTTCCCCGATTAGCAAAGTACCTCAAGTAAACCCACCAGCAGCTGTGTATGGATGCCCAATTGAAGGTGCATTACTAAATTGTGCAGGATTGAGTCACGTTTGAGAGTATTTCTTGTTTTTATCATAACCGCGCTTCTGTCTCTGCCGGCAGACTTTCACTGTTTTTACAGTCCCCATGACGTCATTATATGGAGAGCTTCTGACTCTTCCCAGTTTGACTGCCTGGACTACGCTCACCACTCCTTCTGCATTGCAGCACCACTGACTTAAATCTGGATGTAGATAGTAAACAAATGTCTCTTCAAATAAAAGTATTTTTGCTCTCATGACTGCGTGTTGCTGCTTATTATTAATTCGCTGTGAAATGTTGTAAATTGATCCCTGCCATCATTGTCACAATAATGTTGTGGGTTTCTTTTGTTTTTGTTGAAGTCATGTTCTGGTATGGTAGGCATGTGCATACAATAACAGAAGTAAATGTTTGCTGGCCAAGGCACCTAGCTTCTCCTGAGCTCTTTTCTTCTAGGTTGCTTGTAAGGACAGAGCAAAGAACCTTCCAGAGCAAAGAAAAGCATTAAGGTTCCTTTTGGCTATGCAGATTTACTGTGCATCATTATTAAGCAATAAGCCACGAGGGGGTGTGGGTTATCGGGGGATTTACCACGACTGGCGTGGTTTGCCCACAAGGCGCAGCCAAGTGGGTAAATCCTCGCCATCCGTGGTAAATCCCCCAATAACCCACATCCCCCAAGTGGCTTACTGCAATTATGCCATCAGTGAAATATTTAATTGATTTAAAAAAAAATGCATCTTTTTTAAAAAAAAATACATAAGGCTGTTTTTGTTGCAAATAACCTTGCACAGTAAAAAAAATAGTCCTGGCCAAGCTGGTATCAGGAAGACTGCGGAGTTTGAGTTTTGTACTGCGGTGGCGGTTACCTTTTAAATCGGGTGAACAGCTGTTGGATTCGCGCGAGTGCCGCAGGCCGAGGCGACGAGACGTAGGGAGCAGTTTGTTGTAGTAAGTGCCCTGAGACTTGAGTGCTGCTTTGAGGTTCGGTTTCAGGAACAGACCGACATATTTATTTTATTTTGGCTGGGGCAATCAGCTTGAATGATGTATTTAACTTTTTTCCGTAACTGTGAGGTATGAGCGAGGAGCTGGGAGACCGGAAGCATACTTGTAGTGCAGCGACAGCGATGGAATTTGGAGGGAGCGAGCATTACAGGAACATTTTTGAAAAGGTTTGCCACATGTTTTTTTAGGAGATATGCAAGTGTGGAATTTGTGTTTATGCCAGGCAGTTTTTTTAAACAATGTTTTGTGAACTGTGGGAGAAGGCTGGGAGGGTGCCGTGCTGATTTGTGCTTAGCGGGGAAAGAACATAGCGGCTACACTTACATGATGTTGGGGTCGGATTGTTTTTTTTTTTTAATATGCGGCTGGCTAGCACCTTTTGCGGTGATTATCAGAGGATTTACAACGGAGGTAAGGTGCCAGCCTGCTGTTCTCATTGGTCGGTGTCCAAGGTCCATGGTATAATTTTCTTTTGTATTCACAGGGATTGTTACTGTTTTTTGCTAACATTTTATTGCTTTATTTTTCTCTGATTCATATTGTTGTTGCTGGGTATACCTTCTGCTGTATTATTACAGGGTGTGCCTACAGGTGTGTGCTTACAAATTACTGCTGTAATCTTCTGATTCAAATTGTCCTTTGCAAGGTATATCTTCTGTTTACTGCTTTATTTCTCTCTGTAGCAAAGTGTTTCTTACAGGGTATATCTTCTGTGAAATTATTTTAGGTGGTGCTTTACAGTTTTATCTATTAGGCTAAGCTTTCAGGGCTATTGCATTTGTTGCTGACTGACTGTTTCTGCTCTTACCTCCTTGCTTCTTTTGTCCGTGGTTCTTCCTTTTCAGCAGGGGAAGGGACCAGCCACCCACCCAGATCCCCAACCACCCTACACTACACTCCCTTTTCTAGGGTAGCACGGTCGTGACAGTTCCTGTAGCAAAGCAGGAAGGGGCGGATCAGAGGAGTATCCACACAGTGACCTCATTTACAGGGGCACAAGTAATTTAACTTATTATAACAAGTTATACAAAAACAAACAAAACACAAAATCCAACATTTGCTTTCATTTTCCTCCTTCTAATTACTCTGACCAGATTTTAAACCCAGTAACTTATTTGGAATGGATATTATTAACTGCAGGTACTGTGGGACACTTTTCAAAAGGGCAGTTATAGAGGATTTAGGATAATGTCCTACATGCTTGGCCATTGGAGATCTAAGGGTTCAGCTCCAGGCAGCATGGACAGAGTTTACGAGCCTCAAATTGCATATTCAGGAGGAAACATATTATAAGAACTGCCTGCCATTTCCCCAACATCCAACAGTAGTACCTCGACTGCAGAGGGTAGTTGGTCTGGGAGGTTGGCAGGTGGTTAGGAGGGGGCAAATTGGGTGCCCCATCACTCGATACTCTCCAACATATCACCTCCACAAACCATATAAAAACTACAAACAGGTATCTGCCTCTATCTCAGAAATCAAACAAAGGGGCAGAGGACACTGCAGAGCAGGACACTGCAGCACAGAAGCTAGCACAACAAAACTCGCCCAAAACAGGAACCAAAACAAAAAAAGCAAAAAGGAAATCAAAAACACTTCTGATCATAGGAGACTCCATAATTTGGGGAGTTGATACGTATCTCCAGCCAGGGGTAATGGTCAGATTTCTCCCAGGTACATCAGCGTGGAGAGACACTGACCGCATTGCTAAAATTGTACAGGAAGCTGGAGAAAACATCAATGTCCTGGTACACACAGGGACTAACGATCTCTCCAGACGGTCAGTTGTGGAGACCAAGGAACACCTGACCAGGCTGGGTAACAAAATATCATCCACTTCATCCGGCATCTCCTTCCCTGAGATCCTGCCAGTCTGGGAGAGGGGGGCAGATGGACAGAAGGTCAGAGAAGGGGAGATAGGGGAGCTAAACATGTGGCTCAAGGCCTGGTGCCAAGAAAAAGGACACAAATTTGTAGGTAACTGGCAACAGTTTTGGGAGCGGAAGTTCTTTAAATTTCATGAACTGCATCTGACTAAGGAGGGAGTCAGTGCATTGGGGCAGAAGTTTGATGTCTTTGCAGAATATTTAAACTAACAAATGGGGAGACGGGTGCAGCACCCGATACGTTGAGTGGGAAGAACACCCTCCCCCTCAGCTAGTGATCAAACAGGAGTTCAGCATGTTTGTAGTTCATCTGCATCACCAGGAAAGGAAAAAGGTCCTGCTCCCCATATGACACACAGGGGAAACGCCAGAACTCACCCAACAACCAACACACCAAAATCTGGCCAGTGGAAAATCATGTACACAAATGCTCACAGTCTGGGAAACAAGATCCAAGACCTGCAGGCAATAATGACAGAGGCTAAACTGGAATCAGTAGCCATTAGCGAGACATGGTTTACCAGTAACCACACTTGGGAGACTTCAGTACCTGGCTATGTACTGTTCAGGAGAGACCAAGGTGCAAAAAGGGGGGGTGGAGTGGCCCATTATGTCAATGAAAATATCAAAGCTACAGAAATTCAGAATACACACAAGGAGCCGGAAGAACTGTGGGTCACCCTGGAAACTTGAAATGGGACAGCCATATGAACTGGGGTTGTCTACAGGCCCACAAACCAGGGGGAGGACATAGACACATTACTGTTAGAAGATATACAAAACATGACAGCTAAAGGGGAGGTTCTGCTAATGGGAGACTTCAACATGCCAGATACAGATTGGTCAAAACCAGCAGGAACATCTGCCAGAACTAGACACATAGTGGATTCCCTGCAGGGGGAGGGCCTCAAACAACTGGTACAACAACCCAAAAGAGACAGGGCTATCCTAGATCTAGTACTGACTAACAGGGAAAGGATCACAGATTTCCAGGTAGAAGGTCACCTGGGGGCCAGTGACCATCACATGGTATGGTTCAATTTGGCCACTAGAACTAAATCATCCCATTCCAAGGCAAAAATATGGGACGTCAGAGGAGCTGACTTTGATAAGATGGCAAACAGAGTTAAGCTAGCCCTGGCAAGAAGAAATACAGGTGGGAGATACAGGCAAAGTGGGCAAGTATTAAGGATGCAATACTTAAGTAACATCCCATTGTGTTACAGAGAAAAGGAAGTGCAAAAGAAGAAGGAAAACACTTTGGTTCTCAAAAACAGTTGCAGAAAAAGTAAGAGCCAAAAGGCTGGCCTTCAGGAAATATAAGTGAACACAGCGGGCTGAAGATAGGGAGGCATACCAAACTTCCCTATGGGAAGCAGGGAAGGCAGTAATGCAGGCAAAGTCCCAAACCAAGGAAACACTAGCACGAACAGTAAAAGAAGGTGACAAGACTTTCTATAGATACATTAGTGAAAGGAGAAAGTCCAGAGGGGGTATTGCTAAGATCAAAGGGGATAAGGGGGGCGTGTGAAGAAGAGGACCATGTAAATGCATCTATCCTAAACAGATACTTCTGCTCAGTATTTACTGAGGAGAAGGTAGGGCAGGGCTCACAACTCAGCACCATGGACACGGGGGAAGGGAGGTGTGCACTAGTCCCTTCACAAAAGAAAGGGTCCTACAACAGCTTGATAAGCTCAGGGTGGACAAGACAATGGGACCTGATGGCATACATCCCAGGGTACTAGGGGAACTAAGGGAGGAACTAGCAGAGCCATTATCAGAACTGTTTAGTGAGTCTCTGAACACAGGAGAGGTCCCAGAAGACTGGAGAAGGGCTCATGTGATCCCGCTCCATAAGAGTGGTAGCAGAGAGGAGGCAGGGAACTACAGACCAGTCAGTCTTACCTCAGTATTGGGAAAGATTATGAAGGCACTCCTTAAGGAAAGAATAGTGAAACACCTGGAATCCATAGGAGCACAGGATCCAAGACAGCATGGGTTTACAACAGGAAGGTCCTGTCAAACTAATCTCATAGATTTCTTTGACTGGGTAACCAGAGTGGTGGACCAAGGGGGAGCAGTTGATGTTGTCTACCTTGACTTCAGCAAAGCTTTCGATACTGTTCCACACAGAAGACTGATTAATAAGCTGGGCAGGCTCAGGGTGGGTCATAAGTTGGTCAACTAGGTGGCAAACTGGTTGATGGGCAGAAAACAGAGTGGTGGTAAACAGTATACAGTCAGAAGAGATGCAAGTCACAAGTGGGGTACCTCAGGGATCAGTCTTGGGGCCAGTCCTCTTCAATATCTTCATCAGTGACATTGCAGATGGACTTGAGGCTAAGGTTTGTCTGTTTGCAGATGACACCAAGGTCTGCAACAGAGTAGATGATCCAGATGGGGTGGGCAGAACGAGAAGAGATCTGGATAAACTGGCAAAATGGTCTGAAGAGTGGCAACTGGATTTTTTTTTTTTTTAGTCATTTGGTAACCGGGTAAGGCCCACTAGGCACAAGTGCCTGTTTTCACGGGCGACCTGGGAGCACTGGGCGGTTAAGTGACTTGCTCAGAGTCACACAGTATTTAAGTGGAGGCTGTGCGAATCAAACTCAGGTCTGGTCTGCTGGATGTACCAAGCTCGTTCACATCTCGTTCCTCTAACCTCCAGGCTATACTGCCAGCCCAGGTTTAATGCAAAGACGTGCAAGATCATGCACATAGGGAACAGAAACCCTGAAGCCACCTATAGGTTGGGAGGGGAATTGCTGGCAGTCACAAGGGAAGAAAGAGACTTGGGCATCATCATCACAGATGACCTGAAATCATCCAAGCATACCACTAAAGCAGTAGGTAAGGCTAGGGGGATGATGGGGTGTATTAGTAAGGGTATCACAAGTCGTAAAAGGTAGGTAATAATCCCTCTTTACAAGACACTGGTTGGGCCCCATCTGGAGTATTGCGTGCAGTACTGGAGGCCACATCTTCGCAAGGGCATTAACCAAATTGAGGCAGTCCAGAGAAGGGCAATCAAAATGGTCCACGGACTGCATCACAAAACATATGAGGACAGATTAACGGAACTCAACATGTGTACTCGGAAGCAAAGGAGGGAAGAGGGGTGATGTGATTGAAACATTTAAGCACCTTAAGGGCATTAACAAGGTGAAAGAGTCTCACATGTTTCAATATAAGAAAATAGCAGGACAAGAGGACACAGCATGAGATTAGAGGGAGGCCGATTAAGGGGTAATGTGAGGAAGTTCTTTTTCACAGAAAAGGTGAATACATGGAATGGCCTACCTCAGGAAGTGGTGGATATGAATACAGTGCAGGGCTTCAAACAGGCATGGGATAAGCATAAGGAAGCAATACAGATAAGTATGAATAGATAGGCCATTGACAGAGCAAATGCCAATGGCACATTCCTAAGGTAGAAAAAGAAATGGGCAGACTGGATGGGCCTTGCGGTCCTTATCTGCCATCAACTTCTATGTTTCTATGTACATGTACATAAAACCTACTGCTGATCTGTGGCTGTGAACGGTCATGTATCCTGTGTCAGACAGAGCCCTGTGACTCTGCATGAATTAAAACTTGATCAAAGATGCACTTCTTTGGCCGGCCCGGTGACGCTGAGGGTTGAGGCCCTTGAAACTACTCCTCATGCCATGCCGGCGACCTGAGTTTGGGAACGAGCTCAGGCACCAGGGGTCGGCAGGGAGCAGAGGATTGCGCATCCGGTGACTGCTCTCCTCTCCCTGGGAAGGGATCCAGGGCATCTTCCGCTGCACTGGGGAACCCTGGTGGAGACCTGGGGTGCAGCATGCAGGGAGTGGCATAAAAGAGGAGCGCGGCAGACATCTGTGGCTCCTCCGTGCAAACAATCATGGCACGTCCACGCTCTAGGGGGAAATAAAAGCAGAAAAAAAAACTTCTCGCTGGTAGGTGAAGACGGGCTTAGAGGCACCTTAGCACCATGTCCAACACTGGGACAGGGCTGCTTTCCTGGGGATATTCTGCAGCTGTCCCCGACCTGATACTATAGATGGAGCACCAGGGAGAAAGGTGGTCCTTGCCTCTGGGGGACTCAGATCCAGAGGGGCATGGAAGGCAGTCCATGGAGATCCAGTAGGTCCCAAGAATAGCAGTCAGAGCTTCAGGTGGATGGGATCAGCTGGGGTCAACCCAACAGCTTAGCTGGAGAGAGTCCAGCGCAGTAAGAGTGACAAATAAAGTCTACAAAAAAAAAAAAAAAAAGATGCAATTCTTTGGCCGACCCACTAGCGCAGCAGTAGCATTACCGCTTGCGACACCAGCTACCTGGGGTCAGGAGTGAGCTCAGGTTGCTGGAGAGCTGGGGACAGGGAGGAGGACTGAGCACCCGAGGGGCTGCTCTCTTCCTCCGGGGAGGGTGGGCTGTGTGTCCCACTGCTTTACCACCACCTGGGTGACCACAGGTGGTGGTGCAGTGGGGCTGCACAGCGACTGGGGGACATCAGTTGGGAGCTAGAGCGGAGGCATGTCTCAAAGTGGCTCTACCTCCTTGGCTTCCCTAGCATGCTGGCGTCCTCGGGGGCAGGGACAGAAACAAGGAAAAACCTCATGAAGGCGGCTGTAGACGGGACCCAGCTGCTCCAGATCTCATAATCGGGTTCCCTAAGAAGGAGGAGATCAATGGACCACCCAACGCACACTCTAATGGACTAGGAGGGGGATGACCTGGGACCCCCTTCCTCCCTGCTCAGGGGGGGCAGGCCAAGGCAGGATCGGGGTAGGTCTATTGGCTCCTCAGGGGAGTTATCCAGGGAGAGACTAGGATATTCCTAACCCAGTTGAATATAGTATACAGTGGTGAGTTTTCCATGGCAGCCCAGTGACAAATCTCAGTGCAGAGTGATAAAGAGGATCAAGGATTCCTAGCATAGTTTTAGTAGTATTTTTATAAATGCAATTGCCATAATCCAACACTAAGAACAAGGAACTGAGAAACAGTTTTCTTAATGGAAAACTAAAGTGTGATTTGTTTTTATAAAAAAAAAAAAAACTAAACCAAGCTTTAACTTAGTTGAAATATGTTCAATATGGTAACTGAATATCAACTGGGTATCCAAAACCATACCTAAATATCTATAACTAGGTGTCCGAAAAACCTCAGTACCATTTTTTTAAAGTAATTTAAATTTGGAAAGGGCTAGCAGTTTTCTCAAGCAAATCATCCATTGAGTTTTCTTTACATGTATTTATTTAGTTATTTTTTTGTTGACCGAGTAAGTGCACTAGACAAATTTTTGCCTATTTTCAGGCATAACCTGGGGGGGAGGAGGATACAGATAAATGTCAACTGACCTTGAACCAGATTAAGCTGTTGGTGATATTTTTAGTGAATGAAGGGAAATTTGTGCAGGGCACCGGGGAAATTCCCCTACTCTGTGCTGCTGTCCCAGTGGCCAGAGGGGGAGTATGGGCGTAGAGGAGCTCTGACTGCGAGCAGCATGGCTCAGTTAGAGCTTGGGAAGATGGAGAGAGCGCCGGTTAGCGCAGTGTTGGAGGAAGAGAGTTTGGTAGAGGATGTACTGAAAGATACAGTGCAGCAGTGTGCAGAGAGTTTTTCCACAGTGAACATTCCGAGTAACGGAGACAGGTAAGATATCTTTATTTCTGCTGAAGCGGAGGATGTGCCAGTTTCAAATACCATGGAAATGGAACAAATACCTTTAAAACCGGCTAAGACAGCCGGCAACGCGGGAATGGAGGAGTGAATCTGTGACAGTGTGGTACTGTCTCTCGCGAGACTGGCGAGGGCGATTTACGCTCACTCTGAGCCGAAAACCCAATATGGAGGTTCGGAGGGGAAGGAAACGACAGAGAGGAAGAAAACTGCAGTAGTGGCCTCAACAAACAGGGAAACGGAGATGAGAGGGTTCGGGTTAAGTGCAAACACCTTGGGATGTGTGAGTATCCCGAACTCTGTTCAGAACTTTACACCTTTACAAGTCATGAAGACTTCTGGTTTTGTTCTTAATACTACAGCTATAAACGAGACTGAAAAAGACAATGTTCTCTATCAAGTTGAGACTGATAATCAAGTTGATGTGACTGAATTTATGTTCCCTCCTAGTTCTACAGCTGGGAAAACAAATTTGAAGCCTCTGTTTAATACTAAACAAGGAGCTGGTTGTTTGAAGGGGGTAGGGGATCCTGATAGCTCCTGGTCGCCTCATTCAGCATTGAAGGCAGCTGGGTGGATGCAGAAAGACGAAGGGGTATGGACTCCTGATTCTTCTTGGGATAATTCCTGGGGTTGGCGGTCAGTTGCTCCTGCGTGGAAGCCAAGGGAAGGGGGAGGGGGAGGGTTACGTGCATCTCCCCAGGGCACAGTATCAGTACCGGTCATTGAAAATGCTGACCCTAGGTCAGAATTAAGCAGTGAACATAATATTCCCCTAAGTAAGGAAGGGAATACTGAATTAAATAATTTGGGTCAGTTAAATAATAATGTGGTGAAGCAAGACAAACCCCTTTTATCTAGCCTTTTTTCTCAGAGTAAAAGGGACGCAGCCCCTAGAAGAAATGCGGTGAGGATTCGCTACAAGGGTGGTTTGCAAGATAGACCCAATAGATTTTATGTGGGCAAAACTTTAATTAAAGATTCCTTGAAATTTTCACCTAGGGATGTCTATGCATTTATTAACATTTCAGGTGAGGATAATTTTGATATAAGTTTTCGTTCACCAGCATTACTAGACCTTTTTTGGGACAGGTATAATCAAGTGAAATTTTCACCTTTGTGGACGCCTTTTTTGTAATTCCTCTGTCTAAACCCCTAATAAAGTTCGTCACAGTGATGTTTAGAAATGAAGGTGTCCAGGTGGAGGACATTAAGTTTTGGCTTTCACAAAAATGTGAGGTCTTAAGTGAGCCCGAACCCATTTTGGATTCGGAATTATTTTGGACTGGAGCATGGAAATTCAAAGTCAAACTTTAACAATCAGCAACTGGTATAAATCATATTCCAAACTCTTTTATGTTAGGAGAGACAGAGGGTTTGTTTCTATAGCGGGCAGCCAAGAGCATGCTATAGATGTGGATCTAAAACTCATTTGTCCGGCGTTTGTGACCAGCCAAAATGTGACAACTGTGGGGAGGTAGTCATAAGTATCCATTCTTGCACAAATGCATTAAAAATGTGATTTGTGCGATGAGAAACTCATGCTTTTCGGGATTGTCCTTGGGCTGTTCAAAATACGCATGTTAGTGGCATGTCAGATCTTTTGGTACAACAAGCACAAGAGGTAGGAGAGTCTCACCATGAGATAACAGTTGAGCGGGAGGAGCTTTTTTCTCTGAAAAAAAAGGGGCCTTTGCCGGACAATATTATGGATGAAGGGCAATTTGGGCAGCAGAGGGAATCTAACAAAGAGGGGCCTATGCTTCAACAACCAGTTTGCCATCTTGATTCTGTAGATGAGACGTGTGGTAAGATTCAGGGTAAGCTTGATCCACCTAAACCCCCTCCATTATTACGTAGGTCAGGTAGAGTAGTAAAGCCTGTGGTACCAGTGGAGATGGAGGGTTTAGAATCCAAAAATTCTTTTGAAGAGCTAGCATGGGGAGACTCAGAAATGGACATGGGGGATACGGATTCCCAAATATCAATTCAGAAGGGAGAAAAGGCACATAAGGATGATTACAAGGGTAAGAAGAAGAAAAGGAGGAAAAAATAACATTAGAATACTGAGGCAGGCTAGATTGAGTTACTAAATGGAGATCACTTGGGCTACTTTTAACACCCATAGTTTATTGAAGACAATTAAGAGACGAGCAGTGTTTCAAATAATTGCTGACTTACATATTTCTATCTGCTTCCTGCAAGAGACATGGATGTTCTCTACTTTACATTTTCAGGCTTTCTCTAAAGATTGGCCCTGGGGACCGTCATTTTGGTCCTTTGGGGAGGACAGAGGCGGACGGGTTAGGCATTCTCTTCAACTCATTTAATTTCCAGTTACTTAAGTTAATAGAAGTCTGTCCGGGAGGGTGTTGGTGCTTGATGGATTATGGCATGGTAAAGGATTAGGTTAGTTAATATTTACAGTCCTCAATCAAAAGGCGGAAGGGTGGAGTGTTTTTCGGAAGTCCGTCCTTACTTGGTAACTGAACATTACCGATTTTTGGGAGGGATTTTAATTGTACTAAGTAAGACCAGAGAGGCAAGCAGTTTAGGAAATGGAAAGAAATTATATTGTGACTCATACTGTCTCCAGAAGATTGTTAAAACTGCAGCTCTGGTTAGTTGTATGGATAGCTCAAAAAAAATTAGAATAGGTACTTTTTTTACTAAAGGAAAAAGTTTTGAGATTGATTATCTATTTATATCTAAGGAGATACAGTTTCATAGTCCTCAAGTGATTCCCATAGAATTTTCAGATCATGCTTTATTACCAAGGCCACTGTTTTTCGGTTTTTAACGGAAAATCCGGTAAAATTCCAGAATTAGGACCGCCTGAAAACCTGTAAAAATGAAGATTTCATGGAATCTGGCATTTTCTATCAGATCAGTAAATCCATAAAAAAGTCTGTTTTTGTTTTAATTCCTTCCTGTACTATTTTCAGTTTGCTTTATTTAATGCTCTGTATGTTAAGCCTTCTTTAATTCTGATTATTTATGCACACACTGAAAGAATGATAACAGAATCCCGGTAAAATCCAGAAATTAGAGTAACAATCACCGGTGAAATTCCGGAATCTTAAGTCTTGAAAATGGAATTTAATTGTTTTAATCACCGTAAATCAGTGGCCTTGTTTATTACTAGTTAAGGTAGGGACGCATCAAGGGTTTAGTCGGCTTAATTCAATTTGGAAATTAAATACATCATGCCTGTCAGAGAAGGTGGTTCAGGAAGTTATCCATAGTATTTTGCAAGCTAGGTTATCAGTAGCCTTTTTGTACCAGGATCATGGGAGATGGTGGCAGGAGACTAAGCAAGATTGTATTAAATGGTTTAAACATTTTGGAGCAAGGAGAAGAAATACTGATTTTTTAGAATATCTCAGGCTTAGAGGACAGCTCTTTCATATCCTTACCTGTGCTAATACCTCTAGAAATAATTATACAGAACAGATAGTGAAGATTAAAAGTTTAATGAAAAGCAAACAGTATGATAGAATAAAAACTTTGCAAGCATTGGTTCAAAATCATTTAAAGAAATCGGTTTTCAGAGATCCCTTTGAATTGTGTGTAACCCCTAGATGGCACTATCCCAGGGGCTACTACCCCTGCCTGATTTGCCACTAACAGGTTGAGGGGCCTGGATCCAATGGCGGGTGCCTCCACCCAGAGGTCAGGGTTTGCAATAGTTAAACTAACTTGGTCACAGCCCTCTGGGACACTGCAACCCCCCTTTCTTCCCACTAGTGGCCCACACAATATATCAGAATTACCTTCACAGTATACACTTACCCCCAGGTCTGGTTCCGGCACTGGGACCTCCTGTGAAATGAGATACAGTGCAACAATCACAGTACAGTACTTTAACATAGACAAATACCTCAGGCAGTATAACTTTGCTGAAACAAGCAGCTCTGATTTATTTAGGGGATATAACAAGGACGGGGAAATCAGGTTAATTAGCTTATCACTCTAATAATCTACCTATGGCTCTGTGCACAGGCCTATCCTATCAGTTACTGTCCTGGGTACCCAAGCCCTAGTGGCTAGTCCAAACCGTGGCAGCTGGTAGGGGCCCTTTCACCAGAGAAAAGGAGAATTAAACAGTCAGCAGTACAGTAATTCCATTTGGATTTAATGTGGCAATTCAACAGGAGCGACCCTGAATTAGTACTCACGACCTCCAAATAAGATAGGGTCCTTCAATGTCAGCAGGGCTCACTTGAGGTACACAAACCTCTTCACACATCCATATAAAAGAAAGCACTATACCAGGCAGGCTGCATCTGTATCCCGATCGCAATTACTGCACAATACCGGAGAACACACAGCAGATTCAGTTCTGACAGACCGAATGCAATTTTCAGCAATTCCTCCAGTCTTCTATAGGGTGAGCCTGGTTTCTACTCTTCAGAGATCCTTTGATTCTTTTCACAGGACGGATTCAGTTCTAACAAGCTGTTACACAAGCTGCAGACCGGAACTCTGGGCCTTACACACGTTTTTTGACTAAAACTGCACACTGAAAAAGCACAGGGCTCCTTCCTTCTTCACTGCCAAAGCTCAACTCAAACTCCAACCGACAAAACCGGGCACTTCCTTTGAGTTCCTCCCAGTTCTTGACTGGATTGGCTGTCACTCACAATAGACTGCTGCTGTTGGTCAAAAAGGTGCTGAAGTCTAAACTACATCTCCCAGAGTCACTGCTCATACAATCCTCTTGTGGCTGGCTCAGATTATGAGTCCAAGTTCTGATTCAGTCCAAGGCACCATTTTAGAGCTAGCTTACCCCACACTGATTGGTCCAGTTCAGCAGTTCAAAACTAGAATGGGGAACTAGCAGACACAGTTCTGACTGCAAAGAAAGCAGGTTAGACAAACTGTAATTTCATTATTACTCTAAATAATTTCTGGCAAACAGTTACATCTTTCAGATAGGTTCCTTTGCACTCTAGTGACTGCAAAATGGAGTGAATTGGCAGCAGCTTGAGTGGTACTCAATCAAAAAACACACAGTCCCCCATACAAACTAATTATGTCTGCAAGCAGACAGCTCTTAAAGAGACAGTACCAGAGGTTCTAAAACACTCACTGATAAATGGCTTAAACGCAAACACCATTCAGGCTTGGAGCATTCAAGCAAGCTCCTGGAAGTCTTTTGGGAACCCCCATTTGCAGGGGTTACACCCTTCCTGCCTGGAAAGCTTGACGTCCGCGTCAAGCAAGTACTCATAAGTTTTAACTGCAACACGTATACATTTGCATTAGGCTCACACATGTAATCATCAGTCAATATATCATTTTACCAAGAACACATTTCTGAAACATTGCAGTACGTCACTCTTTACACAGTATTACACACACATTGTACCATAACTCAAGTTATTACCTCTTGTACATGAAACCTGAAGAGAGGGGCCTTCCTATCAGTTACCTTGGGGCTGGACGGGCAGGGCACCATACTAGAGGGCAACACAAGTAACTTGGAGTTAGCACTGACGCTCAGTTTGGGCAATGAGCTCAGGGACACATACACCCTTTATGGACAACATTGAGAGGCAAACCACAGGCCTCCCAAGGAATCATAACTGAGGTGCACCACAGGCTTTACAGCTCGACCAGTCTTTCTAGGGGAACTGTCATAGTCTCTGCACTCTGAGCCTCATTTTCAGCATTGTCCTCACTTGTCAGAGAGTCTCCATGGGGTAGAGAGGCTAGAACTTGGGGCACTTTCAGCTCCAGGAGTTACAGTTTCTGAGTCCACAACATTTGGCTGCATGGAGAGCTTTCGGACACTGGCAGTGGACTGTCAGGGCACTCAAAATACTCTTCTTGTTCATTGTATCACCAGTCTGCCCCAATCTATCATTTTCCTCCCTGAAAGCTCAAACAGTTCAACCATGCACAATGATTCCATTTCATCTGATCTGATGCTTTGCACTTCACTTTCTGGGAGCATTGGCTCCAGGGATGGAGCTGGGGGCTTGGACAGTCCAGAAGGCCCAGCTTCATCTCCAGTATTGACTAGGGATTGCCCAAACAATTGACTCAGTTCGTAAGAAGGATAGTATTCAAAGTCACTCTCACTTTCTTCTGATATGGACTGACAGTCATGCTCAACTGGGACTTGTGCAGGGGAACACTTTAACTCTGCTTCTGTAGGTGCAGACTTCCTTGGTCTTTTCTTAGCAGCAGCTCTAGTCACTGGTCCAGAGGGGCATCTTCTGGGGGCTCAGACTCAATCAGGATTTGTCCAATGGGCAGTAAATGATTTCTATGCATTGTTTTACATCTTTTGAATTATTCTCAGGCCTTACTTTGTACACTGGCAGATCATCTAGTTTGCCCACTACAATGTGAGGGAGATGGTGCCATCTGTCAGCAATCTTGTGCTTGCCATGCAGTCCCAGATTTCTTAGCAATACCGATCTCCTCCTGGAGTTCCTGCTTTCACCTTTTATCATACCTTTCTTTGTTGGCCAGATTTCTTTTGGCAGCCATGGTTTGAGCCAGTTGGTACGCATGAGTTAGCTGGGCCTTTAACTTTTGCACATACTGTAAATAGTTGTCAGCTTGAACCCCATCAGAGAGACCCCAAAACACACATCTACTGGTAGTCGAGCTTCTCTTCCAAACATCAGGCGGTAGGGGAGAATCCAGTGGCATCACTTTTGGTGCAGTTATAAGCATGTACCAGGGTGCTAATTTGTTGGCTCCATCTAGGCTTCTTGTCCTTTGGGTGCAGGGTGCTCAGCATATCTAGCAAAAGTGCGGTTGGAAACGTCAGGCTGTGGTCCTCTGGGGGGTGGTAAGGAGTGGTTCTGGACTTTGACTCCCCACAGAGAAAGCATCTCTTTGATAAGACGACTCTCAAAGTCTCTCCCTTGATCAGAATGGATTCTTTGTGGAGCCCCATAGTGAACAAAAAGTTTTCTAAGTACTTTGGCTACAGTGGATGCTTTCTGGTCTTTGGTGGGAAAGCTTGGGCATATCTCTGTAAATGGTCAGTGACCACCAGCACATTACTGATATTTCTTTGATCTGACTCCAAACTTAGAAAATCAATACAGACCAACTCCATGGGTGCACTGGTGGTTATGTTAACAAGGGGCAGCCCTCTGGGGCAAAGCTTTCTCTGTAAGCAGCGACTACAAGTTCGAATGTGTTGCCACATCAGCCCCATCTTAGGCCAATAGAATCTGGATCTCACCAAGTCAAGTGTTCTGTCTATACCAAGGTGCCCCATGTGGTTGTGCAAGGACCTCAGTACTGAGTCTCGAAAGGCAGTGGGCAGCACTAGTTGTTGTTTGTCTACTTGTCCCCTCTGTCTACTGTTTCTCTGTATAACAGTTTATTGATCAGTTTCAACTTAGGACCTTCTTTGTATAACAGTGCAGTTCTCAAATCAGTGGAGCGTAATTTGGACACATCTTTTCCTGCATAGAGGGCTTCTAAAGCTGCTTTGATCATGGGATCGCGAGGATTGAGCCGCCCGAATACTGTCATTCGTCCAGCTGAGGCAGTGCACCAATGTCTATTGCAGAAAAGTGGCAATAAGCAGCAGGTATGCAATTTCAGAGGCTCCCAAGCAATCCACATGCAGTCCATCACAGTCTGTGGACATTTGTTCCTCCCTGTCAAACTTCCGGCAGAGTGCCGAATGTCAGGTTCTGCCAATCGGACCCAATCATTCTGGGGAACAGGCCTCGGAGAGCATCAGCATCTATGTGGTTCAGACCTGCTCGGTATTCGAGAGCATAGTCATATGTAGATAATGCAGAAAGCCACCTATGGCCAGTGGCATCCAACTTAGCTGAGGTCTGCACATGGGTCAAAGGATTATTGTCAGTTTTACTAGTATTTTAGCCCCATACAAGTACTCATGGAATTGGTCAACAATAGCCACTTCAAAGCTAGGAACTCAACTTATGTACAGTGATAGTTCTTTTCGGATGGGTCAGGCTTCTACTGGCAAAGGCCACTGGTCTCAGGCCATTCTCGTGCTCTTGGTACAACACAGCCCCAACCTTGCAAGCTAGCATCAGTGTGCAGGGACGTAAGGTTTTCTTGGATCGGCATAGCCAGCACTGGAGCATGGGTAGTTGATATATGATCTCATGAAAGCAGTCTCACAATCAGGAGTCCAGCGGGCCCCAAATATTCTACTCGGATGAAAATACACTCTTTCAGTCTTGAGGGACGCTGACTTTTGGTATTTTTTTGGGTTGGGGATACCCTTGAGTAAGGTTAAGTAAGGGCGGATCACTCTTGAATAGTCCTTGATGAAGCCCGATAATAACCACAGAATCCCAGGAATCTTTGCAGTTCTTTTAGATTTTTGGGCTGTGGCCAGGTGAGTCAAGCCTCAACTTTACTTGGGTCGGTCTCTATTCCCTCGGTGGATACTATGTGTCCTACATACTTTACTGATGTCTGAAAGAATTGACACTTATCAATGGACAGTTTAAGGCCAAAGTCCTCCAGTCGGTCCAATACCTTAAATAATCTGCTCTCATGTTCCTCCAGTGAGCTGCCAAATACAATAACATCATCTAGGTATACCAGGCACTCTAGTAAGTTCATGTCCCCACTGCACGCTCCATCAATCGTTGAAAAGTGGCTGGGGCATCTGAAATCCTTGAGGCATCCTCATGAATTCATAAAGCAAGCGGACAGATAAAGGCCGTCTTCTCACGGTCCTCTGGGGCCATCGGGATCTGGTAGTACCCACTCGGAGATCCAGCACAGAGAACCACTTGCTCCCGTTTAGGCAGTCAAAGCATCCTGAATGCGGGCATTGTGTACTGATCAGGATAGTCCGACGGTTTAAGGTGCGATAATCCACACACATCCTTACTGTTCCATTCTTTTTCCTCACTACCACAATGGGGAAGCATAAGGGCTTCTGGATTCTTGTATTACACCAGCAGCTAACATCTCTTGCAGATGCCGTCTCACATCATCTATGTCAGCAGGTGCCAGGCGTCGAGACCTCTCACAAATGGTCTTTCGTCATGCAGCGGATATTGTGCTCAGCTCCTTGCACGCATCCTACATCCCATTCCTTTAAAGAAAACACCTGGTCTCTCTGGGCAAGCTTCTCACTGATCCTCACTTTCCATTCAGCTGGCAGCGGGAGTCTGAAATCAAACAAGTCAGGCTACTCTGTCATTCTTCCTTGAACTCTTGCTGCTGGGTAGCACTGCAGTGTCTGCACAATGCACATTAGCCAGGATGCAACCTCTGTTTACTCGAATGTCTCTTTCAGACACATTATGAACTTGGACCATTACCCTTCTGGCATAAGCATGGGCTCTAGCGGCAAAATACTAGGCTTGACCAGCAGTCCCTCTGGCAATTTTCCATCGCCTGGTGCATCCAACATTAATATTTTATTCTTAACATCCTTTCTGATACGGACCTCTCCTGTAAGGTACACTGGGCATTTGCGCCAGGATCAGAGACTCAGGATCCTTCTTCCATACAATTCGACCGGTTCCTCTGGTTCTGTTTTTTCAGCATCTCTCTGTGCCTCATAGGCCTTCTTAATTAAAGCCGGAACTCTTAAAGCTCTACTAGTCTTTGACCCCTGTTTTTCATAACACAACTGTGCCAGCCTTCCGAACATATGAGCATTTGTTCCAATCAACAAAGGACACCATCATACAGTCCAGTGGGGACACACTAAGGCTAGGGTCTCTACTTGTTGGCCACTCCAGCCACGGAGGTGGGGAAAGACAGCCAAATTCGGATATACCGGAATAGGGGTAGGCCTTCTCACTTAACCCCATACATGCAGTCCTTCTAGTGGTTGTAAGGGTACGCCTGACAAATGCTTCTGATACCAATCCTGGAACATAATTGTCACTTGGGAGCCACTGTCTAATACAGCTCTTGTAGACACTCCATTCACCTTTCAGTGGTCTCCATGGAGGGACCCACTATTCTGGACCAGTCTGGAGAGGCGGTAGTGGGGGCCTGGGCAACTGACCTTGCCACAAAAGGACGTGAATTAGCATTTTTGGTGCCCTCACTGGGATCATGTCGTGCACCTCTTAACCACTGATTTCTTCTCCGAAGCTCTCCTTGTAGCCTATATGCAACTTTGTCAGTGTCTTTTGGGGACTGGCATTCCCTTTTCATGTGCCCATCTTTCCCACAATTATAGCAAAACATACTTTCTGGAGTTTGAGCTGGCCGGGCGCCACACTGGGAGCCAGGGCGGTGTATACTAACTGGAAAACTTGGTGCCATCTCTGTCGAGCGTGATAAACATTTGGAGACATCTCGTCAGTTTCTCCACTTCCATGGTCAAGGAATCGAAGTTCGAGCTGTTATCAGCAGGAGATACATGGTGGGTACCCCACCCCATAGCAGATGCAGTCGGATATAGGTCAGGGCCCGCACTTGCAGGCGTGACCTTCATAAAGGACTGTTTTGAATTCCGGATCTCTCTCAACAGTTTGCCCCATTGTGGCATATCTTTTCCTCATCAGAGCACTCATTGACTGCCAACCTCTGCCCCTGAACTTCACTTGATGGGTCATCCTCAGTCACTCGGGTCATAGCGCAGCTATTGGTGCAGGGTCCCTCCCGAGGTCGTCTTTTCTCAACTCCTCAATTTCTCTCATTAACTCATCATAGGAGGGTGGGGATTCCAGTCGATCTGCCAGGCGTAACTGAAGCAACAGCAGTTCTGAGAAGGGCAGACTTAGGATCCTGTCCAGCCTGGTTCGGTCCAGTTCAATCGCTGGCAAACTACCTTTTCTGAGGCATTCTTGCAACAATTTTTCCAGCCGAGATACATACACAGACAACAACTCCCTTGGTACTGTTGTGCATCTCTTACTCTCCACCATAGGTCCTCATCAGAATCTGGGCTCCCATACACATTCTCCAAGGCCTCAAGATAGGCCTGTGCAGTCGCTTCAGGGTTACCGGGTCCTGCTTACACGGATGGTAGCCAGGGCAGGACCCTCGAGGCTCACTAACCCTCTTTCGCTTTTCGCCTTCCGAGCATTGCCATTCTAGCACTTGGGGGGCAACATAGTCTATCCAGGTCTCCCAGTCATCCTCCCCTTGGGGGGTGGGGAGGGTGCCAGAGAAGATCCTCAACCTTCGGTAAGAGTCGTGACTAATGGCAGGTGCAGAAATAGGAGTCTGCATTGGTTCAGCCACCATTACGGGCACTGGAGCAGGAGAGGGTGTTGGGGGAAGAACACCCCCAGGTGGCAAGAATAGTTTCTTCAAGTCCTCCACAGTTTTCCCCTCTCCCAGCAACCATTCAGCAAATTTCTCCTCAAAAGTTTCAGATAGTGGTGGGGCTGATTCCCCCGGTCTTTACTGTCCTTAGTTATCACTCTCCAAGCAGTGAGGGCTCCTCTGGGGTAATGGTCTGTGGCACTTTGGAGCTATCTATGGGATCCTTAAACTCTACTAGGCCAGGAAAGTGTGGGTGAGCAGATTAGCATGCCGACCCACCACCACAGGGTTTTGTAAACCTTCCATCTTGGAAAGTACTCCCTGCACAGTGTCCGTATTGATACCCAGGGGGATGTCCAGGATAAGCATAGCATTTTGGGGTCGATCTCCTCCCCAGTACACCACTCCACCAGCCGTGCACAGCCACTTCTGTCGGGTACCCATTTTTTCTTAACAGTGGTTCTAGAATATGGCCACTAGAGGACACACAATCCCAGCGGTGAGCCTCCAAGATGTAACCCCTAGATGGCGCTATCCCAGGGCTACTACCCCTGCCTGATTTGCCACTAACAGGTTGAGGGGCCTGGATCCAATGGCGGGTGCCTCCACCCAGAGGTCAGGGTTTGCAATAGTTAAACTAACTTGGTCACAGCCTTCTGGGACACTGCAACCCCCCTTTCTTCCCACTAGTGGCCCACACAATATATCAGAATTACCTTCACAGTATACACTTACCCCCAGGTCTGGTTCCGCACTGGGACCTCCTGTGAAATGAGATACAGTGCAACAATCACAGTACAGTACTTTAACACAGACAAATACCTCAGGCAGTATAACTTTGCTGAAACAAGCAGCTCTGATTTATTTAGGGGATATAACAAGGACAGGGGAAATCAGGTTAATTAGCTTATCACTCTAATAATCTATCTATGGCTCTGTGCACAGGCCTATCCCTATCAGTTACTGTCCCTGGGTACCCAAGCCCTAGTGGCTAGTCCAAACCGTGGCAGCTGGTAGGGCCCTTTCACACAGAGAAAAGGAGAATTAAACAGTCAGCAGTACAGTAATTCCATTTGGATTTAATGTGGCAATTCAACAGGAGCGACCCTGAATTAGTACTCACGACCTCCAAATAAGATAGGGTCCTTCAATGTCAGCAGGGCTCACTTGAGGTACACAAACCTCTTCACACATCCATATAAAAGAAAGCACTATACCAGGCAGGCTGCATCTGTATCCCGATCGCAATTACTGCACAATACCCGGGAGAACACACAGCAGATTCAGTTCCTGACAGACCGAATGCAATTTTCAGCAATTCCTCCAGTCTTCTATAGGGTGAGCCTGGTTTCTACTCTTCAGAGATCCTTTGATTCTTTTCACAGGACGGATTCAGTCCTAACAAGCTGTTACACAAGCTGCAGACTGGAACTCTGGGCCTTACACACGTTTTTTGACTAAAACTGCACACTGAAAAAGCACAGGGCTCCTTCCTTCTTCACTGCCAAAGCTCAACTCAAACTCCAACCGACAAAACCGGCACTTCCTTTGAGTTCCTCCCAGTTCTTGACTGGATTGGCTGTCACTCACAATAGACTGCTGCTGTTGGTCCAAAAGGTGCTGAAGTCTAAACTACATCTCCCAGAGTCACTGCTCATACAATCCTCTTGTGGCTGGCTCAGATTTTGAGTCCAAGTTCTGATTCGTCCAAGGCACCATTTAGAGCTAGCTTACCCCACACTGATTGGTCCAGTTCAGCAGTTCAAAACTAGAATGGGGAACTAGCAGACACAGTTCTGACTGCAAAGAAAGCAGGTTAGACAAACTGTAATTTCATTATTACTCTAAATAATTTCTGGCAAACAGTTACATCTTTCAGATAGGTTCCTTTGCACCCCTAGTGACTGCAAAAATGGAGTGAATTGGCAGCAGCTTGAGTGGTACTCAATCAAAGAAACACACAGTCCCCCATACAAACTAATTATGTCTGCAAGCAGACAGCTCTTAAAGAGACAGTACCAGAGGTTCTAAAAACACTCACTGATAAATGGCTTAAACGCCAAACACCATTCAGGCTTGGAGCATTCAAGCAAGCTCCTGGAAGTCTTTTGGGAACCCCCATTTGCAGGGGGGTTACATGTGCAAAACAGTTAAGGAAAAGGTGAACCTAGATTTTTTAACTAGTGGGGATTCTACAGTTTCCACAGTTAGTGCACTAGGGACCATTATTAAAAATCATTTCCGAGGACTAGAGTCCCAAGGCGTTTCTTCATCTGTTCGAATTCTGCAGTTTTTGGGACCCAGTTTAAGTCAACCTTGGAAACAGGAGGATTTAAAAGTTCTTGAGCGGCCTATTTCCAAGGCTGAAATTTTGGGAGTCATTGCATCACTTAAGCTGAATGTGTCCCCAGGTTTGGATGGGCTACCCAATGAGTTTTATAAAGTATTCTCTTCAGATTTAACAGATTGCCTCTGGATATTATTTAATTTTTTTCTAAAGTCAGGAGTGAGTCTAAATTCCTTTATGGAAGGTCGGCAGGTTTATATTTTTAAATCGGGAGATAGGGGAGACTTTAAAAACTGGAGACCACTAACTTTGCTAAATACAGATTACAAAATTTTGGCTTCTGTTATTAATAATAGATTGAAAGGAGTGGTAGAGGATTTATTTTACCTGTTCAACACAGTGGGATACGAATAGAAGAATTCATACTATATTAGGATTCATCAGGGATATAATTGAGCAGGTCGGGTATGGGGTTCTTCAGGGGTTATTGTTTCAGTAGATCTTGAAAAGCGTTGATAGGGTAGATCATGACTTTTTATTCCTTACATTAAAGTGGTTTGGGATTCCACAGGGTATTATAAATCTGTTAAGGGGATTATACAAGAACGCAACTGTATATCCAGTATTGAAAGGTTCTTTGGGAGAAGGATTTATTATGAACTGTGGAGTGAGGCAGGGATGCCCTTTGAGTCCGCTTCTTTATAACTTTTCCCTAGAACCCTTAATAAGAGCGATATGTCTTCCTCCATTATGGATCGGAGTAAGTGTGCCGGGGGTTCCGACCTCAGGACTAATTCAGGCTTTTGCGGATGATATTTGTTTATTTTTTTCAAACCATTTAGATTTTTCAAAATTTATTACTGTTTTTACAGAATACGCTGCAATATCTAATGCTAGACTAAATCCTCTAAAATCTAAAGGACTTTTGTTGGGAGATTACAGGCAGGACTCATTTTCCTATAATTTAGTAGAATTTTCTCATAAGCCCTTAATTATTTTAGGGGTAGAATTTCAAGCTCAGAATTGCCCAATAGAAGTTTGGTCAAGAGTTTTAAATACCTTGTCTCAAAAAGTGCAAATTTGGAAGGGATTTAAATTTGCTAAATTAAAAAGAATCCAGATTATCAAACAATTTGTTTTACCTCGACTACAGTATATTGCAGTCCTTTACCCATTACCCACACAATTGGAGACCAGATTATATAGTATATGTTTCCAAATGTTATGGGGTAGTCTACTAAATCCAATTAAGAGAGGATGTACATATCAGAGTAAAAAACAAGGGGGCCTGGGGATGATAGACCCGGTAGTTTTCTGTTTTTCGTTATTCTGTACCTTTTCTTTGAAGAAATGTTTGCAGGGCTCATTAGATCCTGATAGTATACTTTTCAAGAACCTTTTTAAAACATACCTAAATATGTGGACATCTTCACCTCCAAAATGGACCAAAAAATTACGGGCACCTGATTATTTTAAACCAATAGCCCAAAAACTATTCAGATAGCATATCACACAGGATATGATTATACAATATTCAGAAAAGGTTTATACGGTGAAATCATGACACAATACGTTATGATTGAGCCATCTTTAAAAATTGTCCAAGGAATATATAAATAATGTATTAGAACAGTTAAATAACAAAAGACTGCCTTCCTATATGTGGGAGAATACGTGTTAACTATGTATGGTAAACTTAATGTCAGAGGAACTGCAAAACATAAAGCAATTGAAGATAGAATTTGTCCCTATTCAGAATGTGTTAATATGGAAGAGTCGATGGAACATTTTTTCTTTCATTGTTCTTTTTCCTCAAAGTTATGGGGTTATTTGGCCCAGAAATGGAATCTTAATTGGTTAGCTGACATAAATTATGACCTTTTAGTTATTGGTATTTTTCCTACTTTTTAAGACATTTGGAGACAAATACACTGAGAGTTTTTTTAGCTACCTTACGGTTTTGCCTCTGGCATACCAGGGTTCAATGGGTATTATACCAAAAAAGACCTTCCTTTGAAGGATTCAGACTGTATGTTACAAATATGTTAAATAAGGTATACAAGGAAGAATGTCAATGTTATAATACGGAAAAAGTTAGAATGTGGTGGAGGGGATTTCTTCATTTTGTCAAATTTAAATAAACATAAATACTAATGAAAGAGAGATTAGTAATGGAATAACTGCAAACATATTATAGAGGATATTATAGAGTAGTAGACAATTGTACAGAGGCAGTTTTTTCTTAACTTCCTGAGTGCTCTTATTTTGTATGTTTTTAAATTATTGTTTTTTTAAGCTTTATGCAGTATTTCTTTTTTCCATATGTATTGGTATATTGTTATGATTTCTTTATATTGTTGATTTGGACTTCTATGTGTTTATTCAATAAAAATTACCCCTACTCTCCAGGAGGGGGGGATCCTTTGGCTGTCTGTTCGAGATGGCACTTCTGAGCTGACCTCGGGAGGGATGGATGTCGAAGGGGCAGAGAAGCAAGCCTCCTCCTCTGTCTCTGTAACTAGAGAGGCTGCTGTTTCTGAAGAGGACCTGGTTTTACATGATATGCTTGAGGAGTTTTCTGATACTGACATGGAGGATCTGCATGGTATTTTGCTCTCTGCTGAGGGACTTGAACCTGGTTCCTTACAAAATGTTGTTGATACATTGTCTAATAAAGAGAAATTGTTGAAACTTATCCTGGCTGAGGAAGAGCGCTGCATGCATTGGAAAACAGCCTTAGTTTCTGAAATTGCTGCGATGCGATCTGCTTCCTCATCTGACCCGTCTACCTCTCGTTCGGTTTCGTCGCACCTTGGTGACGTGCATTGTACTCCCGAATGCTCTGTGGCGGCTGATTCCAGGACTACAGCTGTGTCTGGTGGTGGTGAGCGTTGTGAGACTATGGGCATAACACTTCTTGCTGACGATCCTCCAAGTATGCTTTCTTGTGACTCCTTTATGGTTTCTAACCTATTGGTTATGTGTGATTCCCCTAAAGCGCAGGGGCTTGCCTCTGCTACAGTCAGTGTAGCTCTGCCAGATGCGGGTAGGCCAGGGCATGATTCTGTACCTCCACGGTCTCCTACGGTTATGGCTTCTCCACCTTTGGGACGTGTGGACAGTGTTGAGGATCTTCTTCCGGATAACCCCCTTCCTCACACCGGCTGGTCTCCTGAACGGGCTATATCGGCAGCTGGCTGGCTGCAATAAATTGATGGGAGCTGGATTCCAGACCCCAGTGACACCGCTGTTCATTGATACAATCTTCTGTTGCCCTCGGTAACCCCCCAACAGACATCATCCTCTGCCCCTCCGTTGCAGAAGGCTGTTGATGGTACAGAGCATAGGACTGGTCCACCAGGGCAGCAAGTTGCAGATTTCACTGCTACTGTCACTACAGCTCCTGCTAAGTCTACTGGGGATGATTTACGTGTGGGTCCATCTGTACATGTTTTGAATGACCCTAAAAAATCTGCCTGGCTTAATCCCATTTTTAAACTGGCGGATCTGTTTCCTTCTAAAGGAGAACTGGCCCCCAGTAAGAATGCTGTTCGTTTGATTTATAAAGGGGGTTTAGAGGAACAACCTGACAGATTGTATGTTGCCAGGCAATTACTAAAGGGTTCTATGAAATGTGTTTCCTCAGAGATTTTTGCTCTTATACAAATTTGAAACTCTAATTATGACATTAGTTTTAAGTCTGTTTCTAACTTAGATAGGTTTTGGGCACACTATCAAAAAGTCAAAAATACTCCTTTGTGGGTTCCATTTTTGGCTGTTCCTTTGACTAAACCTGCTGTTAAATTGATCACTGTTATGTTTCGAAATGAAGGTGTTAATATTGAAGACATTTTATTTTGGTTAAGGCAACAGTGTGAAGTGTTAGATAATCCTGTTCCTATTCTTGACAGTGAACATATTTGGAATGGAGGGTGGAAAATAAGGGTGAAATTATATTCCACTAATAATGGCCCTTTACACCTTCCCAACAGTTTCTTTTTGGGGAAGGACAGGGGGAGTTTATTTTATTTTGGACAGCTGAAATCTTGCTTTAAATGTGGGTCCAGGACACATCGTAACACAGCATGTGATACGCCTAAATGTACACACTTGGTTTTTTTTTGTTTTTTTTGCACTTACTTTATTTTCTCCCCTGGAGTCCTCTGCCAGCATCTAACGTCCCTCCGTGTAGGCGCCTGGTATGAGACCCCCTTCCCATAACCCCACGACTTACCGTGGCAGGGGGTGGGGAGCAGCTCAACCCACCGGACCAGATGAGCATTCGGGGAGGTGCCTTCCCGGGCCGTCACGGGTGGGGACCACCGTTATTCGCAGAGGACTCCATATTTTTTGTGTTTACTCTGTTCCCCCTCGAGATGCAGCGTGCAATGGCGCCAGCGCACATGCTCCCGTGCGCATCCCGCCAAGTGCCTGCCGCACTCTCACCCTACATTCAGTGCTGACGTGCCACCTCCCAGCCTCCGCTAGGTGGCAGGCAATCGCCAAGCCCTGCAGTCCCCCCTCGCTGGAGAAGGAGAGCAGTCCTAGGGACACTCGATCCTTCTCCTCCCTGACAACCCCAGGCACCCCATGTCCATTCCCGAACACGGGTCGCCGGCGTGGTGCGAGGTAAGGCGTCCAGCGCCTCAGCCCTCAGCACCACTGGGCCGTGTACACACTGTTTTGAGTTTGGTCATCATGCGGCAGATTGCCTCAACTTGTTTAAATGTAATCTATGTGAACAGACTGGGCAAGGGTATGCTAAGTGTCCTTGGGCATCCCATAACAGGGATGACTGTCCTTCTCATGAGGGGTTGATTAATGTAGCACAACATTTACAGGCCAAAAATGTAGTGACCGCAAAAGAGACTGATTCCAGTACTCTTCCGAATCCCCTTTTGGTGTCTAAATCGGTGACTGACGGTGTTATGGTTGATACGACTGAGCAAGGTTTGTCTGCTGACCCTTTGCCTTCGGAAGTCCCTTCTGGTTCTCCTAAGCCATCCACCTCTGCCCTTCCTGCCCAGGGGACTCCTGGTGTATCTGATATGCCTCCCCCCCCCTCCTGATTCTCAGCAAACTTTTAAGAAGGTTTTGTCTAAAAAACGTAATAGGTCAGGGAAGACTATTTCTACTAAATCTTCCCCTTTGTCCACTACTAGCCAGGCCAACCCTGATTCCTGGAAATCTGGTAATAAGTTTGCACTACTGACCCCTAGGGATGAGTCTGACGGTGATGAGTCTGACCGCTCCTCCAAAGCCTCATCCATTATTGATTTTACTTCAGAAGGGGAGGAGGGTGGACTTGAGACTGTTGAATCTACCCTATGACAGTCTAGGTGTAGAAGAGTGGTTAAAGTTTCTTGATTTCTGGTTTTTTTAGGTTTCTTTTTCTTTTTTTCTCCCTTTTTTTTCCAGTGGCGTCCTTGACCATTACTACGCTTAATGTTAATAGCATAAAGATTTATAAGAAAGCGGTAACTACGTTGACCCTTCTGAAGCAGTTGCAGAGGGATATAATTTGTCTTCAGGATACTAGGTTGAAATCTACTCTTGATGTTACACTGGCTTCTAACTTATGGTCTAATGGTGCCACCTTCTGGTGTCTTGGAGAATCTACCTGTGATGGGGTTGGGATATTGTTTACTAATTCTGCATTAAAAGTTTCTCGGCTGGTTGATATTTGTCCTGGCAGGGCCTTATTATTAGATATTGATTTTAAGGGTGAACAGTTTCGTTTGATTACTTTGTATGCCCCTCAAACCAACGCTCAAAGGGTTGCATTATTGTCGGAAGTCCAGCCTTTTCTTTATACTTCTCGTTTGATTATTTGGGCTAGTGATTTCAATTGTGCACTAAGTTCCTCTGATAGAGGGTTGAAAACCTCAAAGTTATTTTGTGATTCTCATTAACTCTTCGATATTATCTGTACTGCAAAGTTGATTGATGCATACAGACATATTTATTCCTCTGGAGAAAGTACCTTTTTAAATCGTCATTATCTACTAGGATTGATTTTGTTTTACTTTCTGTTTTTTTGCATGTATCTTTGGCCACCTTGCATGCTTGGGAATTTACTGACCATAAATCTCTTACTGTTCAAATTACTTGGGGTTTGGTGCCTAGGAGTAGAAAAAATCTATGGCGGCTTAATAATTCACTTCTGGAAGAGGAGGGGATCCGAAAAGCAGGGAAAAGGGAATGGGTCGCACAACTCTGTCATTGACATGTATGATGATCTTGCCTCAAGATGGGAGGATACAAAATCTGATTGGAAATTTTTTTTCAATCCCGGTCTCGGTGTTTAACCACTGATTGATATTTTGCATATCTAAGTCTACGGAGTCAGTTACAGAAATTAATTTCTTTAACTGAGACTGAAAAACGAGATTATAGTGCCCAAATCCGAGTTGTTAAACAGGAGATGTTTGATTATCAATATGACAGGGCAAAATCTTTGGAGCATGAACGATTTGGCCTAAAATTATGGAAAGGCTCTTTGGATCCTTTCCAGGATTGTAGTGATAGAATTAATCATAGGATTATTACACAGTTGGTGACTGAGAAGGGAGATATGGTGACTTCCCCAGAGTAATTGGTACATGTGGTGGAACGCTACTTGGGTTCTCTCTTTCAGGAGGACCCTAGTCTTGATATTACAGCTATTGATTTTGATGCTTTGCACTTGCCTCAGGTAGATGATTTGTTTAAACAACATTTGCTAGCCGACATCTCGATTGATGAAGTACGTACTGCTATTTTATCCCTTAATCCAGACTCTGTCCCTGGCACTGATGGATTGGGTGCTGGTTTTTATCAGTCATTTCAGGATGATCTGATTCCTGTTTTTACAAGGATCCTTAATGATATGCTTATTAATTATGCATTGCGGACTCCATGAATCAGGCTTTAGTACTTCTACTATATAAGAAGGGACCTAAAGAGGACTTAAAGAATTGGAGGATGCTCAGTTTATTAAATATAGACTTTAAAGCGTTGAGTAAGGTTCTGCTTAATAGGTTATCATGTGTTGCAGATGGTTTGATTAGCCCAGAAAAAACTTGTTCTGTTCCAGGTAGGACTCAATATGACAATTTATTGGTGTTGAGAGAAATATTTAATATTGCACGAGGTGGTAAGATAGAAGGTTTTGTCCTGAGTCTGGATCAGGAGAAGACGTTCGATCAGGTTTCGCATGTGTTTCTGTTTTCTGTTCTAAAGGCTTATGATATTCCAGATGGATCTGTGAAATAGATTCAAACTATGTATCAATCGGCGTCTTAATTACCTAATGTTAATGGCTGGATTGGGAATCCCATATTGGTTAAACATGGTGTGCGGCAGGATTGTCCCCTGAGCCCTCTTCTATATGTCTTCTCAATTGATGTTTTGATTCGATTAATAGTTAATCACGCACATATTGTTGGATTATGTATCGATTCTGCTGTTCCACCTGTGAACATTTTGGAATATGCGGATTACCTAGTTCTATGTCTTTCTAATATTCGGGAAGAGCCATTTGTGAGGGATGTATTGTCTTTGTTTTCTATTTGTTCTGGTTCCAGAATCAATTATGCTAAAAGCAGGGGTGTGCCTTTGGGGGACACCCCTATGCCGGAGCAGGGATGTATTGCTGGTATTTCAATTGTTAAAACTCCTCTTACCATACTTGGAGTAGAGTTTGGTTCTGCTGATATGCCTTGTGCTAACTGGACATTAGGACTTGATAGGGCCCAGTGTTTGGTGACAAGATGGAAAGGGAACCAGATTGCTAAAAGCAAAAGGGTTTTATTGATTAAATCAGTCTTAGTTCCCATATTTTTATATATTAGTTATGTATTTCCTCCCCCTGTTTCTTTATATACAGCTTTATTTGGTGTTTTTTTTAAGCCTTTTGGGGAGCAGGTTGAACCCCATTAAGAGAGGATACACGTGCAGAAGTATTTGGGAGGGTGGTACAGCTGTGGTACATCCTGTTGCTTTTTACGTTAGTATCTGGAGACCCCATCTCCGCAAGGACATAGACAGGATAGAGGCAGTCCAGAGGAGGGCAACTAAAATGGTGCAGGGTCTGCAAGAGAAGCCGTACGAGGAGAGACTAAAGGAGCTTAATATGTATACCGTTGAGGAAAGGAGGGAGAGGGGGAACATGATAGAAACTTTTAAGTACCTCAGTGGAATCAACAAAGTCCAAAAGGGTAGCATCTTTCAGAAAAAGAGACGTGCAAGAACAAGGGACACAATTTAAAGATGGGGGGCAATGTGAGGAAGTATTTTTTCACAGAGAGGGTAGTGGATGCATGGAACAGCCTTCCTGAGGAGGTTGTGGGGTCTAAAACTGTGGGAGAATTCAAGAATGCATGGGACAAACATAAGGCAATTCTTGTGGGGGGTAGGAAGAAATAGGCTGTTGGTTAACTAGGATCTGCGGCCTATCCTGTAGGTAGGAAAATGGGCAGATTAGGTGGGCCAAGCGGTCCTTATCTGCCGTCAAAGTCTATGTTTCTATGTTATCTTTGTGGCCTACAATTTGAGTCCTCTTTTACGGCCCGGGGGGAAGAACTGGCATCCTTTTGTATGGGCTTGGTTCTCCAAGGGGTTGCCTGTTTTGAGAAAAAATAAGCCTTCCCGATTGTCCAAACTTTCTTTCTTTCCGAGATATGGATTGGAAACTTTTAAAAACCTTTTGAAATGGGGGGTCACTATTTCCAATCTAGAGAGTATGGATCAGAAAAAATTATATGCTCATATTGTTTGTTCTGATTTTTCGGAAGTCACAATTTTTCCAGAATGTCCACAGGCTCCATGGTTGCAGTCCTCAAATTCCTTTCTAATAGACGGCTGCCAGATTTTGTTTGGGATAGTGTGTGGCTGAGTAATTATGATAGATTGCCTGTGGGTAGCAATCATAAGCATAAACAGCTTAGTGACAGGTTTTGTTCCAGGGAATTTTGTGTTGCTATTTTAGAAACTCAGAAACACCTTTTTTTGGATTGTCCTTATGTTCAGAATTTTTGGGTATACCTGTCGGTTGAATGGAATGAACCTGTTTGCCTCTTTGGGTTATTATACATTAATGTATGGAGTCCATGATGAGGAATGGTCCAAATTTCATGTGTACACCTTATTGCTTGCTTTTTCTATTCTTCGTTATTATATTTGACAATCTCGATGTTGATGGGTTCTGCAACAAAAACAGGTATTGTATGATGAATTATTGAACAATGTTCGTAAAACTTTGAATAGAATTCAAGCTATGGACTTTAAGAATCAAGGTATGGTGGGTGGGAGATATTTACGGGTTAATTGTGAACGTTGGGCAACAGATATTTGATCTCTCTTTTTTTTGTATTTTATGTTCCTTTTGTTACTGCTGTTATTTGTATGACCTGTTAATTGTCACTTGCATTTCCTTGTACTGTAGCCCTCCTTTTCAATTAAAATCCCCCTACTCTACAGTAGGGGGAGATTTTGTCTCCCTGACTGCAGTCCAAAATGGCTGACCAGCAGGTTGGTGGAAAGGAGGTGGAAGATATGGAGTTTGAACCAGTGGAGGCTACAACCATAAGACCAGAGTAGGATTGGATGGCAATGGAAGGAATTGAAAATGTTAATGTCGACACGGCTGAAGAACCACAGAGTTCTCATATTCAGGTACTTTCGCATGCAGTATCATTCCCTAAGTTACTGGCTGATAGCTCAACAGAACGTAGTGACACGACAGATAACTTATGTTTGCATACAGAGCAGCCAGAGGGGCACACAATGGAGGAAAATGCTTTGCTAAAATAAATGGCAGGTGAAGAAAGAACATATTTATTTCGAAAGATGCAGCTACAGAAAAAACTAAGACAGTTACATGCTGACAAGGGGCAGAAATCTGTCAAGACCGCTCAGCTGAGTGATGGTGACATAGTGGCATCAAAGGCTTTGCCGAATTCATGGGCGGAGACCGTGGAACAAGCGGAGCGTATGGAATGATAGCCACAAGCAACTCATGCAGCTATTGCTTCAGGTATGGCTCCTACAGGTGTTGTATAGCCTGGCCTAGGACGCGCTGAAGAACCGACTGTTGAATGCTGGCTGGGAGCGAGACAGCAGTACAGGTCAGTGGGTTGCGGGGAATTTCCCGCTCAAAATGCCAAATGTTCAGTCACTGACTAAAGGCACACAGGATTTGGATTTAGAGGAGCCAACAAAACTATAGCTCACACAGAATCCGGTGCTGCATGTAGTTCAACACAGGGTGCAAAATGTCAGCTCTGTGGGCAATAATCAGTCTGGGGAACACCTCAGTACTGCGGCACCACAACCCCGGAGGCCTCTGAATGTGATTCAAAAAGATGCACCACGCTCTTATTCTTCTTTCTTTAAACTTCTGATATGTCCTGCTAAAAGACACAATGCGGTGCATCTGTCATATATAGGAGGCACACAGGATCCACCTGATAGGGTGTTTGTAGCGAAAACACTCTTAAAAGACTCCATGATGTTTTTTTCCAGTGAATTGTATGCACTGATACATGTGTCTGGGGAAACCACGTTCGACTTGAGCTTCAAATCAGTGTCCGGTTTGGAAAGATTCTGGACAAAATATACTCAGTTAAAGAAATCTTTATGGGCGCCATTTATAGCAATACCCCTGACCAAACCTGTGCATATATTCATCACGGTTCTGTTCAGGAATGAAGGGGTCAGTGTGAACGATTTAATATATTGGCTGAAACAGAAATGCACTATTCTTGAAGATCCTGAGGCCATTTTAGACTCAAGAGAACATTTGGACAGGAGGGTGGAAGGTTAAAGTTTTGCTTAAAACGACAGATACAGGTGTGATGCATTTACCTAATTCTTTTTTTCTAGTGAGAGACCATGGAATTTTATTTTATGCTGGGCAACAAAAGATGTGCTATAAATGTGGGTCAACAGCACACATTAGCAGTATATGTGACAAGGCATGGTGCAATGTGTGTGGTGACCTGGGTCAGACTGCACAAATGAATGTAAGTGTCATTTATGTGATTCCTTAGGCCACACTTTTCAAAATTGTAAATGGGCAGCACACAACCTCCCTGATGTAGCAGATGGGTATGAACAATGATTACTTATTACACTTACGCAAAAGAATAATATGGGATACAAGAGACGTCAGGCTGGGCCTGACAATGACATGTTAGCTTCCCCTTCCCTACAGCATTCACGCAATCTGGGTAGTGTGCAGGTTGTAGTAGGGACTGATAAGATGCAGGTGGCAGGGCTTTTACCACCGCCTGTAGATATAGTGCCGGAAGGGACAGAAGGGGAGGTCAGGGCCTCCACTTCAGAAACAGAAACCTCTGGGAAACTTATACCCCCCTCCCCACCATTAGATAGACCCAATGGATGGGCTCAGGGCTCTAGACATCATACAAGGCCTTCTACATTGAAACTGCAGGGGACTCAGACCCCAGCACCCCTAGAAAATAAATTTGGTGTCCTGCAAACTGATCATACAGGAGAAGAATCCGATGATTCTTCAGTGACATCCTCAATACAGTATTTACTGAAGAGAAAGTAGGGCAGGGCCCACAGCTCAGCACCATGGACACAGGGGGGAGAGAGGTATGCACTAGTCTCTTCACAAAAGAAGGGGTCCTACAAGAGCTCGATAAGCTCAGGGTGGACAAGGCAATGGGACCTGATGGCATACATCCCAGGGTACTAAAGGGGCTAAGGGTGGAACTAGCAGAACCATTATCAGAACTGTTTAATGAGTCTCTGAGCACAGGAGAGGTCCCAGAAGACTGGAGAAGGGTTCATGTGATTCCGCTCCACAAGAGTGGTAGCAGGGAGGAGGCAGGGAACTACAGACCAGTTAGTCTTACCTCAGTAGTGGGCAAGATTATGGAGGCACTCCTTAAGGAAAGAATAGTGAAACACCTGGAATCCATAGGGGCACAGGATCCGAAACAGCATGGGTTTACAAAAAGAAGGTCCTGTCAAACTAATCTCATAGATTTCTTTGCCTGGGTAATCAGAGTGGTGGACCAAGGGGGAGCAGTTGATGTCACCTACCTTGACTTCAGCAAAGCTTTCGATACTGTTCCACACAGAAGATTGATTAATAAGCTGGGTAGACTCGGGGTGGGTCAGAAGTTGGTCAACTGGGTGGCAAACTGGTTGACAGGCAGAAAACAGAGAGTGGTGGTAAACGGTATACAGTCAGAAGAGATGCAAGTCACAAGTGGGGTACCTCAGGGATCAGTCCTGGGGCCAGTCCTCTTCAGTATCTTCATCAGTGACATTGCAGATGGAATGAGGGTAAGGTTTGTCTGTTTGCAGATGACACCAAGATCTGCAACAGAGTAGATGATCCAGATGGGGTGGGCAGGATGAGAAGAGATCTGGATAAACTAGCAAAATGGTCGGAAGAGTGGCAGCTGGAGTTTAACGCAAAGAAGTGCAAGATCATGCACACAGGGAACAGAAACCCTGAAGCCACCTATAGGTTGGGAGGGGAGTTGCTGACAGTCACAAGGGAAGAAAGAGACTTGGGCGTCATCATCACCGATGACCTGAAATCATCCAAGCAGACCACTAAAGCAGTAGGTAAGGCTAAGGGGATGTTGGGGTGTATTAAAAGGGGTATCACAAGTCGGAAGAGGGAGGTAATAATCCCTCTTTACAAGACACTGGTTGGGCCCCATCTGGAGTACTGCGTGCAGTGCTGGAGGCCACATCTTCACAAGGACATTAACCAAATTGAGGCAGTCCAGAGAAGGGCAACCAAAATGGTGCAGGGACTGCATCAGAAAACATATGAGGACAGATTAACGGAACTCAATATGTATATCCTAGAACAAAGGAGGGAGAGAGGTGATATGATCGAAACATTCAAACATCTTAAGGGCATTAACAAAATGAAAGAGTCGAACATGTTTCAATATAAGAAAAATAGCAGAACAAGAGGACACAGCATGAGATTAGAGGGAGGCCGATTAAGGGGTAATGTGAGGAAGTTCTTTTCACAGAAAGGGTGGTGGATGCATAAACGGCCTACTCAGGAACTGGTGGATATGAATACAGTGCAGGGTTTCAAACAGGCATGGGACAGGCATAAGGGAGCAATACAGATGAGTATGAATAAATAGGCCGTTGACAGAGCAAAGGCCGATGGCACATTCACAAGGCAGAAAAAGAAATGGGCAGACTGGATGGGCCTTGTGGTCCTTATCTGCCGTCAACTTCTATGTTTCTATGATACCTGAGGCTACAACTGACATGGAGCAACAGGTGACTGTTAAGGGTCCTCAAAAGAGGAAAGTGAAGGTAAAAAGACAGAATACTAGAAGGGGGAAATACAAATGAAAAGTCTGAGAGATGCTCATCCCCTTTACATGTCTTACCCTTAATGTTAACGGCATTAAGAGGGACAGTAAAAGGCAGATAGTGTTTTCTTTTCTTACTAATTTATCCTTTGGCATTTATTTCTTACAAGATGTTAGATTTCACACCCTGAAAGAAACACAACTTGCATTGAAGGGATGGTATGCTGGGCCTTCATATAGGTCCTTTGGGCAAGAAACTTGCTCAGAAGTAGGGATTTTGTTTAGACTGCCAGAATTAAAACAGATGAAACTCGTTGATTTACTGCCAGGTAGGACACTGTTTTTGGATGTAGTGATACAAGGTGAGGTTTTTAGATTGATAAATTTATACGCACCCCAAACTAAGGCAGCCAGATGTGACTTACTGAAGACAATACAAACTTTCTTGTTTACATCACACCATCTTATCTTTTCTGGAGACTTTAACTGTCCTCTGATAGCAAAATCCCCTAAAACGTACTGTGATTCTCATCTTTTGGGTCAATTAATAAAACAGGCACACTTGATGGATTCCTTTTATGCCCACACTAAGGAACATATTCCAACTTTTCAGAAGGGATCCCTGACATCTAGAATAGACTATGTCTTTATCTCTGTTCATATGCCTATTATATTGGCTAAGAATTATCCTGTAGAATTTTCAGATCGTAAAATGGTGGGTGTAAAAATTGGGCACCTTTGAGGATACAGAGGAGCCTGAATTTTGGAAAATGAATACTTCCTTTTTGTCTAACATGTACTTATTATTAACTTTTCAGGATTTTATTGTTGCTAGGAAATCAGTTTTTATTCTTTTTGAAGACCCTGTTTATGGTGTGAGGATACAAAAAGAGCTCTCCAAAAGCTATGTAAGCATATGGGACACTATAATTCTAATCAGTAATATTTTACCTATCTGCAAAACAGAATACAGCTGCAAAGATTGATGTCTTTATCAGCTGAATTGGGACAAAACTTATCTGACCAGATTCCTAAAGTGACTAGTGATATGAAAGACTTTCATGCCCAGAAAGCACAGTCTTTGGACGTTCAGCACAAATTTGGCACTAGAGGGAAGGCAGAAGTGGTATGCCCCTATAAGAGTTATGCGGTAGCTAAAAA
Organism: Neoceratodus forsteri; assembly: GCA_016271365.2. Lineage (NCBI taxonomy): Eukaryota > Metazoa > Chordata > Ceratodontiformes > Ceratodontidae > Neoceratodus > Neoceratodus forsteri. The sequence continues at coordinate 596,032,869 of JADMNL010000022.1, read as the reverse complement.
GGTCAAGGAAATGAAATCTCTAACTGGACTAGATGGTAGTATATACACGCAAAAGACTGACCTTTTGAAGTTAGTGTGTGACTACACGGGTAAAATGTATGCACTCTTAGACATGCAGACGGGTGAAATTTTAGACTATTTAGTTTACAGAGATTCCGGAATTGGACCCTAAACTCATAGAGGAAATTTCTAGACCTATACAGGTAATTGAAGTCCAAGAAGCTTTAAAAGCAGGTAAATCCCCGGGGCCTGGCAATATACCTAATGAACTTTTACAGCTTTTGCTACCTGAGATTCTACCTGAAATGTCTTTAGTCTTTAAACACATTCTGACTACAGAAGATGTTCCTTTATATATGAATATGGGTGTTTTGACTTATATATTTAAGAAAGGGGATGCCACATTCCTGGATAACTGGAGACCACTTTGTTTGTTGAATTCTGATTTTAAACTCCTCACTAAAATTTTAGCTAGAAGACTGACTTCGGCTGCTTCAGTAGTCATCTCCCATGCACAAACTTATGCTATTCCAGGCAGACAGATACAGGACCATATTTTACTGCTAAGGGAAATAGTAGAGTTGGGGAAAATGGGGATTGTGGATGGCTTTCTGGTGTCACTTGACCAGGAAAAAGCATTTGATAGAGTTTGCCATAAATTTCTTTGGGACGTATTAAAACACTATCAAATTCCACCCTTGTTAATAGAATGGTTGCAACGCATCTACAAAACTGCCACAGTTGTCCTGGTGATACAAGACTGGAAAGAAAATATAGCACAGTTACATAGAGGTGTGAGACAGGGATGTCCACTTAGTCCCATACTTTATGTTTTTTTTCTTGACCCTTTATTACGGAAAATGAATGCTTCTAATTTTATTATTCTAGTTCAGATACAGGGTAATCAATTTCCATATAAGGCAATCTCCTACACTGACGATATGAATGTTTTGGTGCATGATACTAGCTCCTTGACTCATGTTATTGACTTTTGTACACAGTTTGGAAATGTGTTAGGAGCCTCGTTAAATTTACAAAAATTTATTGGGCAACGGTTGGATTCTATACTAGGATATTCAGGCACAGTGGCAAATATGAAAAAATAACTCACCTTAGTAATGTTGTTTCTTCTAATGGAGTCTTGCTGTATTCTGACATATGTAGTTAGGTCCTGCCTTTCAACTGCCCCGGAGGACAAAGAGTTAAACTTTCCATGGCCAGCATGGAATGTTCACCACGAGTTCGGCTGAAGCCCCTGTCTGCTGTTGTTTAAACTCCAACCATCAGATCTTTATGAGCAATACTCAGTAGAAGTTATGTGTGGAAACTGTAAAACTCAAACCTAGCCAACTGGCAACTACATCTATATGAAAGGGTTTTTGGTTTCAAAAGGAAGACTCAAGTCAGGAAACCCAAAAACAAAACACAATAACTCACCCCAACTAAAGAGGGTGAAAAAAGGAGACACCTAGGGTGCCAACACTGCTCCTGCCCAACCACATCCCAAAAACTAGGTTCTGAGAGGGGAGGCGGAGGGAGTTCAGAATACAGCAAGACTCCATTAGAAGAAACAACATTACTAAGGTGAGTAATTTTTTCTTCAAACAACATGAAGTCTTGCTGTATTCTGACATATGTAAACTATCAAGCAGTACCTCCATGGAGGAGGGACAGAACCTACTTTGGAAACAGGCTCTGAAGTACTGCTGTGCCAAACCGAGCATCACTCCTAGCCTGGATATCCAGAAAGTAATGCTTGGTGAATGTATGGACTGTTTTCCAGGTGGCTGCTTGACAAATTTCTAAGAGAGGAATATCCCTGGCAGCAGCCAGGGAAGCAGCTGTACCTCTAGTGGAATGAGCTCTCAGGCCTGAGGGTGGAGTTCTACCTAGTTTTTCATAGCAGAATTGTATACAAGAAACAATCCACCTGGCAATAGATCTCTTAGTGGCAGGTTTGCCCTTACCAACCTCTCCATACGTGAGGAACAACTGGAGGGATTCAAACCTGTGACCTTTGGTACGCTCTATGTAGTAGCTCAGGGCCCTTTTAACATCCAAGCTCTGTAGCCTCCACTCTCCAGAGGAGGAATGGTCAGTGAAGAAAACAGGGAGAGATATAGACTGGTTGAGGTGGAAATCTGAAACCTCTTTAGGCAAAAACTTTCTGTTAGTTCTTAGGACCACTTTACCTCTATGGAAAGAGATGAAATCAGGTTCCACTGACAGGGCTTGCAATTCGCTGATATGCCTGGCAAAAGTAATGGCCACCAAAAACACAGTTTCCCAAGTCAAGTACTTAAGCTCTGCAGAGCACAAAGGCTCAAAGGGGGGTTGCATAAGCTGAGCAATGCAAACATTAAGGTCCCAAGCAGGAGCAGGATCCCTAAAGGGGGCGTTGGTGTGAAGCAACCACTTGAAAAACTTACAAAACACAGGATGGGATGATAGAGAGGAAGGCTTGCCTACTGACAAGAAAGCAGAAACAGCTGCCAAATGTACTTTAAGGGTAGCTGGTCCGAGGCCTAGGCCATTAAGATGGACCATATAGTCCAGAACTGCAGGCAACTCAGCAGAGTCTGAAGAAATATTTTTCTTAGAAAACCAAATGCTGAATCATTTCCATTTGGAGTTGTAAGTCTTTCTGGTGGAAGGCTTTTGAGAAGCCTTAAGGATATCCAGAACCCCCTGGGAAAGATGCAGATCTGCAAACTCTAACTCTTCAAGAGCCATGCCTTGAGATTGAGAGACCAAGATTGGTACCAAATCCTCCCTGGGAGGATGTCAACAGGTTGTAATTCCTGGGAAGAGACAGGGAAGGTGGACTGCTAAGGACAGCAACAGGATACCAGGGCTGTCTGTCCCAGTCTGGAGCAATCAGAATCACTTTGCATGGTTGTGACCTTATCTTGACTAACACTTTGAACAGGAGAGGGAAGGAGGGAAAGCACACAGAAATTTCCCTTCCCAGTTCAGAATCAGAGCATCCAGAGGGACTGAGCCCAAGACTGGGGGTCTGCAACAAAAGAGAGAAAGTTGGTGATTGTCTGGGGCTGCAAAAAGATCTATCTGTGGAGTGCCCCATCTCGAGAAAATCACCTTCAAGACCAGAGGATCTAGGGCCCCTTCATGATGGCCCTGGGATATTCTGCTCAGTGCATCTGCTAGAACATTGTCCTTCCCTGGAAGGTGAACTGCTATCAGAGAGGTTTGCAGGGAATAGGCCAAGGACCACAACTTCATTGCTAATGTGCACAAGGCCCTAGACCGAGTGCCTCCCTGCTTGTTGATGTACCACACGGTGGTGGTGTTGTCTGTTCTGACCTGGACCACCTTGTTCTGTACAGATTTGGAAAAAGCTTGCAGTGCCAGAAACACTGCTCTGAGTTCCAAGAGAGTGATGTGAAGCAGAGATTCCTGAGGTGACCACAGTCCTTGGGTGGTAAGATCACCCAAATGGGCTCCCCAGCCCAGCAGGGAAGCATCTGTGGTGAGTATCACTGAATGAAACTGAGTGACAAAAGGGACCCCTTGTCTCAAATTATCCTGATCCTGCCACCATTGCAAGGCCTGGATCAGGGTTCGAGTCACTGGGACTAGTTTGGTAAGGGAATCCTTTCTTTGGGACCAGAAGGCTCTTAAGTGGAACTGAATGTCCCTCATCTGGAATCTTGCTCCTTGGACCACTGCTGTGGAAGCTGCCATGTGGCCCAGAAGCTGAAGGAAATGCCTTGCTGGTCGAAACACCTGAAGGGTGAATGAAGAGGCCAGTTCCATGAGGGTCCTTGCCCTTTCCAGGGGAAGGAAGGCTCTTGCCTTTACTGTATCCAGCTCTGCCCCTATGAAGGTGAGGAGTTGTACTGGTTCAAGAACTGACTTTGGAAGGTTGAGAAGGAATCCTAAGGAAGTGAGCACTTGCTGGGTCACTTGCAAATGTGACTTGACTTGGTCTGGAGACTGACCTACTATGAGCCAGTCGTCCAAGTATGGGAAGATGGAGATCTTTTTTCTCCTTAGGAAAGCAACCACTACTGCCAGGCACTTTGTGAAAGCCCTCGGGGCTGATGTTAGGCCAAAGGGCATTGCTCTGAATTGATAGTGGCCTGAGGGCTACTCGAACCTGAGGTACTTTCTGTGGGAGCACCTGATGGGAATGTGAAAATAGGCATCCTTGAGGTCCAGAGAGGCTAGCCAGTCCCCCTGGCCTTAGAGAGGAAAGGATAATTCCCAGAGTCATCATTTTGAACTTTGGCTTTAAAAGGTGTTTGTTCAGATATCTTAGGTCCAGGATGGGCCGCCATTCTCCTGTCTTTTTGGGGGTTAGGAAGTACCTGGAGTACAATCCTTTGCCCTTGTGTAGGGTGGGAACCCTCTCTATAGCTCTGAGAGCTAGGAGAGAAGAAACCTCTGCCTCTAAGGCAAGGGTCTCTGATAGGTTCGCAGGTGGAAAGGATCTGGTTCTCATCTTGGGAAATTTTTTGAAGCTGAGAACCAGCCCCTGGCTTACTACTTCCAGGACCCACTTGTCTGATGTTAGAGACTTCCAGTCCTGGACAAAGTAAGCCAGCCTGCCCCCTACTGGTATGGGAGAATCGGCCCGGGCAGACCCATCAGGGTGTCTGCTTGGCAGGGGCTTTAGGCTGAGGGGTGGATGCAGGCCTGCTCATCCCCCATCTGCCTCTCCCTCTAAAGAACCCCCTCTGAGAGAAAGAAGAGGAGGCCTGAGCTTGGTAAAAAAGGCCTTTGGAAAGGCCTGCCCCTGCCCCTGGACTGCTGCCTTTGAGGAGTTGCTTGCCTTTCTTTGGCCTGAGCACTCCTGTAAGTGGTCCTGTACTCATCCATCTTTTTCATGTAGTTCTCTGTCTGCTCCCCAAACAGAGAATGACCAATTACAGGAAATCCATGGCCTTAGCCCGGGTATCCTGTGAGAGGCTAGTACATCTGAGCCAAGCCATCCTCCGAAGAGCCACAGGTGTAACCATGACTCTTGATGAAACATCACTGGAGTCCACAGCAGCATGAAATTGTACTTTAGATGCCTCAATCCCATCTGCAACCACCTGCTCCAGCTCCTTGGCAAGCTGGTCAGGGGCATGTTTAGCCAGAGCCAGCACAGTGTCCCACCTGGACTTCTGGTATCTAGCTGTGTAGGCCATGTAGTTAGCCTGCCTGAGTCTCAAAGATGCTGCCATGTATTGTTTCTTTGCCATGGCATCAATCTTCCTGGAGTCCTTGTCTGGGTGGTGCGATGCCAAGGGGATATTTGCCTTATCACAGGCAGCAAACCTGCAGTACCCCAACATGACTGCATTGCTGGAAAAGGAACTCCGTGTCTGAGCCTGAAAGAGTGTACCTCTTGTCCATCCGTTTGTCCACAGGAGGTATGGAATTAAGAGACTTAAGAATTTTATGTGTCTGTTTCCCAAAGGATTTGTGGAGGGGAATAGAGAGTCTCCTGGACTCTGGGATGTCCATCATCTCAACAAAATCAGGCTCCTCCTGATCCTCTACTGCTTCCTCCACAGGGAGCTGGAGGGTCTCAGCCACTTTTTTGTAAAACATATAGTGAGAAGGGGACTCAGAAAGCCTAGGAGGAGAAACACCTGAAGGTCTGCCTGGGGAGCTGTCTGGGTCAATAGGCACATCCAGACTTTCATAATCAGCAGAATCATCCTCATACTCTCCTTCCTCCTCCTCCGATTCATAAAATTCTTCCAAAGTGTAATCCGGAACCGGGGGAACCGACCGAACTGAACCCCTGCCAGATGGTGCCGGTTCGGTTGGAACCGAAGTTAGCGACTGCACTATCCTTATCACCTTGGCTATCTCATCGGCAGTCGGAGTATGAATTTCTGGGTCCGAACTGGGTGATTTATCTTTTCTTTTCCTTTTCACCGGAACCAACTCCTCAGAATCGTCTCTCCTTTTGCCCAAGAAGTAGCCTGGTCAGAGGGACCATTCTTGGTTCGGCCGAACCGAACTGGCTGGCCATCCGGGTCAGGGGACTTCTCGGCCTCCCTTTCCCTCAGTCTACCTAATCTCTTTTCCAGGGTAGATTTGGGAAAATTCTTACAAATTTGGCAGTCTGAATCGAGGTGGTAAAACCCCAGACAGTAAACACAGGTGGTGTGGGGATCAGCCTTGGCAAAGACTTCCCCACACACACTGCAGTGTTGAAACCCAGTGGGCCCGTGTTTTTTCTTGGGTTTTTCATACATGGCCAATCCTATCCAAAACTTACCCTTTTTTTGGCAATCCGCCAGGCAAGACTCCCCTAGCGGTTCCTGACCGTGTCACGGGTCTTGGAAAAAAACATAATGAAATCCATTTTTTTTAGAACCAATACGGACCGGTTACCACACTCTAAATAAATCACAAACTCTTTTTTACCTCAAACTGATCGGTTCAGCCGAACCGATCCACAATTTACAAGTTCCACACAGAAAACCTATCTAGTACTCACGGTACCACAGACAGAGACGTGAACCGACTGAGCGGTAACAGCAATTCGGTAGAAACCGACCGAAAAAAAGACACTTCAACCAACTTTTTTGAACCGAGCAAAGGAGAAATCTCCAGAGCGACTGTTCAGTGAGGTGGAGTAAAGAATCTGACAGTTGGAGTTTAAACAACAGCAGACAGGGGCTTCAACCGAGCTCGTGGTGAACATTCCATGTTGGCCATGGAAAGTTTAACTCTTTGTTCTCCAGGGCAGTTGAAAGGCAGGACCTAACTGCATATGTCAGAATACAGCAAGACTTCATGTTGTTTGAATACAATTGCACCAGATTCTATTTCGATCTTGGGAATAGTTTTTGGGCCTGGAGACCTAGATGATTTAAACTGGAGCACAAAAATAGAGCTGGGTAGATAAAAGGTACTATCTTGGAATAGATGGAAACTTACTAAAAAGAAAAGAGTATATTTAATTACAACATTTTTAGTACCTATTTTCTTATTTGTCAGCTATATATTCTGCCCTCCGAAACAAAGAGAAACGGAATTGTTGAGTATATTTTTTCAAGCCTGTTTGGGACAGCCGCTTGAATCCTATTAAGAGGAATTTATTACATTTACCGCTAAAGAGAGGGGGGGGGTTTAATATGGTCAATCCGATTTTATTTTTCAATAACTTTTTTATTTACACAAATATCAGACCTTTGATTGTTAATCAACAAATTGGTTGGGAGATATTGGTCAGACACAAATGTGGGCATTGGATGGATTTATGGACTTCACAACGGCTTAAGGTAATAAAGAAATCTATCGGTATTCCGGAATATTTCAGAAGTACTTTTTTGAGACTCAAACAATGGCAGTTAACAGCTCAATGGGCCCATACATTGACTAGAAAACAATTATATTCTTACTGTTTCTATTATACACTTTTTGTCATGAAGAATTAATCTTTAGGAAATGTCCAATAGCTTATACTGCACAATTACTGACATTGCTTAATAACAACAGGATACCAATTAGTACGTGGGATTTTCATTGGCTTGCATGTCATGAAAAAATAAATGTTAAAGCAAATCAGAAACATAAGAAATTTGACGAACGTCTATGCAGTAGACCTATGTGTATCTAACAGGAGGAAACAATACAACATCTATTATTTACCTGCTCTTTCATAGCGGGTTTTGGGGATTTTCTGGCGAGGGAGTGGGGCCTACAGATTTGGAGCTCCTTAACATACAAAAATATGATGTATGGGGTATTCTCAACCGAGTAGAACAGATGTAATGTAAACACACTACAACTGATAATGGTAATCTTGAAATGGAATATTTGGCTAACAAGGTGTAGTTTACATTGCAACAAAAAGAGAGTGATTACAAGGAACTTAATAAAAAAATTGATGTTGGATTTAAGAAACTGTGATGTTAAAGAGAAACTCAGGCTCAATAGATGGCTTTTGTTAGAATTGTGGAAGGGTCTACCATGGGTGACTGATACTGATGCCCCAATCACTTGAAGCCCCACTGCAGGAGGGTCACATTTTTTCAGATTCAGTGTAGTATTTCACTCACGGTATAACTCTGACATGTTTTTTTTTTCCTTTTATGTACTTTTTCAAGAATATATTGCTGGGAGTCCCACTGTATGATTTTCTGTCTAGTTGTTTTTGTTTATACAGCTGCTTAATGTGCATTTTTGGTTCTTTGTATGTATTTCTCTGTTCTTTTTTATTTCTTTGATTAATGTTGTTCTGATGTTTTCACAATAAAAATTTCCCCTACTCTTTTTTCGAGAAGTGCCATGGGATCTTTAACATCCACCTGAACTACCACCAGAACAGGCAGATGGGACCTCGGTTTAATGTCTCATCCGAAAGACGGCACCTCAGGAGTGCAGCACCCCCGTCATGCTGCACTGCCGTGTGAGTACTGGGATATTAACCAAAGTACCTGGTGTGGGGATAGAACCCACAACCTTCTGATCTCCCAACCTCAGCAGCAAGTGCGCTACGTACCTGCTGAGCCACCGACATTGCGTTTAAAAATGTCATTACATGTCTCCTTGTTCTTGAGCATATTTTTTTCTGAAAATCCTCCCCTCCTGTACCTTATTTAATCCCATGAGGTATTTAAAGGTCTCTATCATATCCCCCTCTACCTCCTCTCTTCCAGGGTACAGTTATTGAGGTCCTTTAGTCTCTCCTTGTAGGGCTTCTGATGCAGCCCTGCACCATTTTAGTTACCTTCCTCTGGACATCTTCCACTCTGTCTCTGTCCTTCCAAAGATTTGATCTCTAGAACTGGACACAGTACTCTAGGTGGGGTCTCACCAGCGATCTATACAGAGGTAACAACACCTCCCTTTTTCTGCTGATGATACCCCCTCCCTATGCACCCCAGTATCCCACTAGTCCTCCCAACTGCCTCGTCGCGCTGCCTGGCCACCTTTACGTCATCAGATATGATTACCCCTGGTCTTTTTCCTATTTGGTGGTCATCATTGCCTTCCCATCTCACCATCCATTTTGTACTCCACTCCTGAGTTTCTGTGTTCCAAGCACATGCTTTTTAATTTTTTCACATTGAAACCCAGCTGCCATACCCTTGACCACTCTTCAAGTTTTCTCAAGTCTCTGCTCATTCTTTCTAACTCCCCCTCCCCCAAGTGTCCACATTATTGCACATTTTGGTGTCATCTGCAAAGAAGCAGACCTTCCCTTCCAGCTGCTCTGCAATGCCACTTATAAAGACATTAAAGAGGACCGATCCCAGTACTGATCCCTGAGGCACCCCACTGGTCACCCTCCCTTGTCCGCAGTGAACTCCATTTACCATCATCCTCTGTTACCTGTCCCCTAACCAATTATTTTTTTTTCAGAAATGGTTTATTGAAATTTCATAAGGACACAGTTACATCACATACTTCTTTGCATGCCAAAGTTGACATGCATACAACTTGCTGTACAGCCCCTAACTGATTTCTTACGCAGTTTACTACCTTTTGACCCACCCCTAAGCTACCCAGCCTCCTTTCGAGTCTCCTATGTGGAACGATGTTGAAAGCCTTACTGAAATCTAGGTAGGCCATGCCCACTACTCCACCCTAATTCCCTAGTCACCCAGTCAAAGAAATGTATCAGATTCGTTTGACATGCCCCCCCCAACAAATCCCTTGAGTCTTGTTGTATTCAAGATATTCCACAATCTTCTCCTGCAGCAGTGATTCCATTATAGTATATGGTGAAACGTTGTTCCTGCTAAGAATCACACCATACTGAAACGCTGTTCATCCACAGAGTAGAAAATGAATGGAATGCTATACTGACCGTACATGCAGAACAGCATTCCATTCATTTGGAATGACACAGTTGAGCAGCTAGCATTAGCGACGCGGAACAAGGAACTGCCGCAAGCCACATCATTTTAAAAATATCAACATGGTTCGTGTACTGTCCTCTTCATCCTTAGACACCGTCTGAGTAAGTTAAACAAGTGTACTTACCTATTTCGGCATATAGGGGTTCATTTTTTCTCGCTAAGCGAGATGTATGGTCGCCTTGTTATTTTTTTAGCAAATCCCACCCACACAAGAATGGCAGCCAATGGGAGTGTGTGCTGCTAATGTAGGGACGCCCAGTCCTTAGCAACCATACAGCTCACCACAGGAACAAGCTATAGCTGCCGAAGGACGAAATGGGAGACGGCAATTTATTTTAACATGGAAAAAAATTAGAAGGGCACCATACACTATAAAATACCAGTTGGTATTCTGATGTAGAATCAGTGTGTGTTCTACACCTGGGGTCTGATTGCCAGGACCTCTGAGCTTCGCTCTCGAGGTCTAAGGGAATCAGACCCCTCTGTGGCAGAACACACTGGTTCTGCATGGTTACCCAGCCAGTATTCTCTATAACTTTCCTTCTATCAGTGTCAGGCTGACTGCCCTATAGCTGCCAGCCTTCTCTCTATCACTTCTGTGAAATGGGACTACCTCCAGTCCTCTGGAACCATTCCTGTTTCCAGTGAGCTGTTAAATAGTACGGTCAGAGGTGCAGCAAGTACCTCCCTTAGCTCCCTCAGTACCCTTGGATGCACCCCATCCGGCCCTACTGTTTTGTCCATTTTCAGATTTGTGAGTTCTTCGTGACTCTCTCCTTAAAAAAAGGACTAGTGTCCACCTCCCTCCAAAGCTCCTGATACTTTTTTGTGGCTCCTCCCCGTCGCCTTCCTCTGTAAACACTAAACAGAAGTATTTGTACAGGATAGCTGCTTTGTCCTTGTCCTCCTCTGCACAATCCCCCATTCCCTTCTTAACCTCACAATCCCTCCCCTTGTCTTCCTCTTTTTACTTACATACCTAAACAATGTCTTGTCCCCTATCATTACTTCCTTGGCTATCCTCTCCTTAGTTTGCATCCTTGGCTATCCTCTCCTTAGTTTGCATCTTTGGCTATCCTCTCCTTAGTTTGCACCTTCACTCTCTTTACTGCTTTCCCTGCTTCTCTCTGTGTACCCGGTACACCTCCCTATCCTCCTCCCTCTGAATCTCCTTACATAAACCTTTTCAGTACTACCCATTTAACTTTTACCTTTTCAGCCACTTCTTTTAAGAATCATAGCAGTTTCTTTTTCCTCTTGCTTTTGCTCACTTGCTTGGCACAGAGGTTTACTGCCTTCATTATGCCCTCCTTCAGTCTCACCCACTGTTCCTCCACCCCACCCAGGTCATCCCCCCATGCCAGGTCATTCCTAAGGCATTCACCCATCTTTTTAAAATCTGCCCTTCTGAAGTCCAGGACCCTCACCCTTGTGTGGTTCGATTCTGCAGCCATCCTTACGTCGAACCACACTGTACAGTGATCTCTGGTCCCCAGGTGAGCTCCCACCTTGATGTGTGCAACACTGTCCCTGTTAGTGAGCATTAGGTGCAGTACTGCCTCATAATTTGTGGGCTCCCTGACTTGCTGAATGAGGAATACCCCCTGCAGGGAGTCCAGGACGTCCCTGCTCTTAGCTGAAGCTGCAGATGAGAGGCTCTAGTATTCAGCTGGCAGACTGAAGTTTCCCACCAGCAGCACCTCCCCCTTATCTGCCATCTGCTCATGGCCTTCACCAGTACCTTATCTAAATCCTCTCCCTGTGCTGGAGGTCTGTAAATCATGCAAGTGCAAACAGTGGCTCCATTTCCCTTCTCCAGGGTGACCCACAGTACCTCCGCTAACCCCCCTCCCCCAGATTCCCTGTAGCTCCATCACTTTTATGCCTTCCCTCACATAAAGCACCACACTCCTTCCTTATTTTCCCCACTCTGTCCTTCCGGAACCGAGTATGGCCTGGTATGGCTATGTCCTCGTCATGGATTTAAGTGCACAATAAATCAGTAATGGCCACAATATCCAGGTCATCCTCTGCAATGATGGCCTCTTGGTCCACAGTTTTATTTCCTAGACCTAGACTTCTGCCTGGACAGTATGGATCTTAGCCTGGAAAGTATGGATCTTAACACGGACTTTATGATTAAACACCCTCTGCAATAGGGATTGTGGACAGGGTGTGTGAATCAGTGGTAAAGATTGATTCCTGGAAGATCTGGGTTTGAATCCCACAGCCACCTTTGCATACTGTGTGACCATGAGCAAGTCACTTAACTTCCCTGTGGTCCCAGGACATACCTGGAAACAAGCCTCAGCTTAGTGCACCTTTCCAGGCTAAAAATGATAAGACAAAACATTTTTGTCAGTTTCAAAGCACGTCCCTATTACATGCCATTGGAATTGGGATGCTTAGTTTTTTTTGTAACTCTGCAATAATGAAGGCTACTTTCATCAGCCTTCAGTAACATAGTGGTAAATGGTTTGACTTTCTAGTGCAAGTTGAGAGGTCAATTCCCAAGGCAGGTAGAACATTAATGAAAGGACTATATTATTAAAACAGATACTGATTCATAAGTTTTAGCAATATTTTTTATGGACTAAAACAAGAGCTGGCCTGGCTCAACAATTCTTGTGTTTGGTGCAGTCATTAGGGTTTCTTCCACGTGCACTTAAGTCATGCCCCCCTCGCTAGTAAAGCAGTTCACCATTTATGTCAAAACAGGTGTTTAAAGGGAGTCTTCCAGCATAGCAGTAAGTAAGTAAGTAACATTTTATTTGCTACACGCCCCATCCCAGAGGCTCTGGATGCTGTAGAGATAGGCAGGAGTTTTAATAAATAACATACATCCAATACAAAATGTAAATCAACAACAAGAACTGCAACAACAAACAACAATTAAAATCTAGATGAATCCTAATTTAAAATAAACAGTTCAGCAGTCAGCTATTTCTAAGGCTATAGACAATCTGCAAATGTCCCGCTAAAAAGATGCACCTTCAGACCCCGCTTAAAAACCTCCACCGATGGGGCTTCCCTCAAAGATCTTGGAAGCGAGTTCCACAATACTTGGCCCGACAACACAAATGATCGATCTCCAGAGGTCTTTAGGCAGGGCCTGGGAACCGCTAGGAGGCCCTTGGTAGAGGAGCGGAGTGAGAGCACAGGGCAAACAGAAGTCAGGAAGTCACTCAAGTAGCTAGGGCCCTATCCGTATAGGGTCTTATAGGTGAGCATGACCACCTTGAAGATGATTCTCCACCTAACTGGCAGCCAGTGCAGCCCACCCCTTGATGTAGTTACTTTGAGTGAAGCAACGGGGCACCTAGCCAGTGTCTTTGTTCCTGTGTGAATACCGTGGACTCTGTCAATAAAAAGATATATTTTTGTAATCAGTTATTGACTCCGTAGTCCACCTGACTTGCTACGAACCACCTTCAAGCTCCGTGTGTTACCCTGTGAGTGTGCGCAAACTGTTTAGACTGTCACCATTTATGTCTCTTAGGAGATAAGTCTCCCTCAGAGACACCCCTGATGGTAACCCAGCAAAATAATTAATATGTAGTCCGATCATCGGTGCAGCCACAGGGTTGTTGCTTGGAATGCAGACGACTCGGGTTCAGCAACAAGTCTAGGCCATCAGAGGGACAGCAAGGGGAGGAAGACTGAGCGCCCCAGAGGATGCCCTCCTCCTCCTTGGACAGGGATAGTCATTGCCTTCACTGAAATGCTGCCACCTGGTGACCATGGGGCAGCACTGCAAGTTAGGCACGGAGGATAGGAGGATGTCCATCAGGCTCTGGCACACAGTTGTGCGCTTGCATCCTCGTGAGCCCTGTGCATGCCAACGTCCGACAGGGCAGGGAGAAAGAAGCTGCCCCTTCCTAATACCTGTCAGGCTAACATTCTGGTGCACTTGGGCCCCACAAAACCACCTGTCGCTTCTGTCACAGAACTGGAGTTTCAAGGAGTTTAGTGCGCCCCCAACCCGGCCTCTTCCCTGGTGGTAATGGCGGAGACCGTGAAGGCTGCACATTGGGGCAATGGGGCTGAGTGGTCTCCCAGAATGGAAGGGAACTAGGCTAGTGAACAAAGGTAAAAATGACAGTTAATAGTAAATAAATATAGGCCTGCCTGTTGTCGTAATGGTGGGGCTGCTGTTCACGATGCCAGCGACACAGGTTCAGCAATGAGCCTTCAACACTGGGGGACACCTGGGGAAGGAGGTGTCTACAGTTGAAGACATTGGTGGTCAACGTGTCGGGACTTTTTTGGAAATACCTCCGTCACTGTTTGTGCACACCTTAATAAATGTGTCATCAGCAATATCAGAACCGAGCCTGACTGTTTTTTTTGAGGGCTGTTACCCTGGTTTGTGTTCATTTGATGAGAGGGCTGGCTGCCCTATTACAGCACTGACTCCAGGGTCCAAGGTGTGCCAATTTCTGTCCAAAACCAGTGAGGTTGCGGTAAGTACCTGGCCATGGCGTCTGATAGGACCAATCAGATGTGGGCCGTGCAGCAGATCAGCAGAGAAATAACAGATTTGAAAAAATGAACATCACATGTTACAACTGATGAGAAGACGGCATGGAGAGGGACTTGTATAAATCTTATTGTCTTTGACAGAAGAAGGCTACCAAGATGGTGCAGGGTCTTCATCAAAAACCCTACGAAGAGAGGCTAAATGAGCTAAATATGTACTCCCTGCAGGAGAAGAGGGAGAGGGGGATATGACAGAGACCTTTAAATACCTCACGGGGATAAAAAATGTACTGGAGGGGTATTCTTCAGAGAAAAGGTGCTCTAGAACAAGGGGCATCATATGAAGCTGGGGGGTTAGATTCAGGAGGAAGTGAGGAAATACTTCTTCACAGAGAGGCTGGTGGATACTTAGAGCAGCCTTCCAGTGGAGGGGGGGGAGAAAACAGTGGCATGATTCAAAAATGCCTACGACAGGCACAAGGGAACTGTAGGGACAAGGTGGAGTGGGTGAGGGGGAGGGAGAGAGATTGTGCCAAACACCAAGTAGGGTCTGCAGCAAAAAGTAAAGGTTAACAAAAACTGGCAGACTGGATGCCCCGCAGCTCTTATCTGTTGTCACAGTTTATGTTTCTATGATTCTACCCTTCCACTCCACGTACAGTTTCTGTACTGCATATATAGTACTGAAGATTGGATCTCCCGGTGAACCAAGAGTTCAAGGACCCTCCTCCCCCTATATCAGTTACACATTATACCAGGGGATCTCCCTGCAAATGGTAATATTTGCCTCATGGCTCACACATTATTTCAATTTCCTAAATAAAATAATAAAATGTTATGGAAACTGTTCCTCCTGGGACTGTTGCATTCTCCTGTTAAACACAGGAATTCAGGACACCCGTGATGGCATGATTTTACCGACTTCTCAATCCAGTTTCAACTCTTTGTACATCTAGAAACTATACCTCAAATGGGGTCTCAAATGCCTCTATGATGCCCCCGATAATGACCAGTCCTTCTGTGGAGACTCCCATTCCAAAATAATGTTTCCACTCCACACTCTCAATGAGTCGACAGTCAACGTAGAGTTCCACGGTGTCTGAAGAGATGCTAAGTGCAATTCTGTGCCACCCTCCGTCTGACAGGAAGGAAATGGGAAACCTGCAGGGAGAGGGGAAAAACACATTAAAACCTAATGAGCTGAAAATTATTAATTTATTGCATTCATTTGTTTATTCAACACACTTCACAAATACAAAGGGCTAATGACTCCCTCAGAGGCTCCTGCCAGGCTCTTCACATCCCCCTACTGCTTAATACAGGTTAACACTTCAGTGCATTCTATTCAGATTAACACAGCTTTAAAAATACTAGCCATTCCTCAGGTCAGGGGATGTTATGAATAATCCCAGAAATATTTTGCTTCTGTCTTTTCTGTGCTAGAAACCTGCTGAGAGGGAAAACACTTCCAGGAATGGTGTGACACACGCTAGTTAGGACAGACGGAAGGTAGGGTGGTGATGTGGTTAGAGCGTAGAACAGTGCAATAGGAGGTCCCAGGGTCAGCCCATCAGCACAGTGATAGGTCGTTTAGCTTTATCAATGTCAGAGACCCGAGTTCAGGAAGAAGAAGAAGAATCAGCATTTATATAGTGCTTTTCATACACAGTGTATCCCAAAGCGTTTTACCAGCAGTGCTAGACTGGTAGTGAAGTGACTGAATGTGTGATAGTGGCCATATCGCACATCATCACCCACACACAACCTGGATAATTGCATGAACCAGTTTATGGGAAGGGGAAATGTTGGCCAGGACACCAGGAATGTTCCCTACTCTTTGCGAAGAGTGCCCTGGGTTCTTTTACTTCCACCTAGACACCAACCAGGACAACACCAGGATGGGCAGAAGGGACCTCGGCTTAATGACTCTTCCGAAGGACAGCACACCCCAGCAGTACAGCACCCCCCCAATACTGCACTCGGATGCCAGCTCATTTTAGGTGCAAGTCCAATCCCAGTGTGGGACGAGAACCCATGACCTTCTGGTCCAGAGGCGGATGTGCTACCAGCTGAGCCAGGGGCTGTCTGGGGAAGAAAGAGCAAGTGTCCCAGAGGACATTTCCTTTCTCCAGGAAGGGAGGGTAAATGCTGCCACTATTACACTGTTGCCTGAGTGACCTCAGATGGTAGTGCAGCAGCAGCACAGTATGCAGGGGGAGGGACTCGGACAGGCTCTGTAATACATTCCAGGAATCCCTCATCCCTTTTTTGCTCCCGGCCTTTAGGGAGATTCAACAAGGTGAGCCTTCTCCTCCCTCCTGAAAATAAGCGATCATCTCGTCAATATTAAAACCCCAGAAAGATACTTGACAACCTACTTCATGCAGACCTATATCTACGCTCAGGTGTGACCCAATTCTGAATCAGAAGGAGCAGCACTACACTACAACTCTCTCCAAACCATCCCAGTGACGTGGAGGGCTGAGGCGCTGTAAAGCACCTTACATCCTTCCACACTGGCGACCCAGTTTAGGGGACAGACTCAGGTTGCTAGGGTTGGCCAGGGGAGGGTAGAGCAAGTGTCCCTCTCGTACCTCAGGGAGGGGGGTTCTGTGGCCCACCACTCGATTGCCACCTGGCAGAATGCAGCGAGAGATGTGGGTGGGTCATATCTAGAGGGAAGGCCCCACACTCAGAGCACCAGGGGTGTCTCCATGAAGACGGAGCTCACACAGCATGCTCACTGTACACTCGTGATCGAGCAGGAAGAAAAGGAGGAGAAAGTGGAGGTCAGGCTTCAAGAAACCCTGTCCATCCAGCCACAAGCCCACTCTGGGGCACTTCTGGATGAGTGACCTGGGGAGAGGACAGCCTGCCTCTCCTGGCCCTGCTGCAGGGGGTAACCCACAGGGGAAACAGCCCCCAACCTCAGAGGTGGCTGGACACGGCTGTGACAGAAGGGAACAGGGGCTGATGCAGCGCCCGTCCTGCCACGGCTGGGAAAACCACCTGTATGGAAAAAAAAAGACTCTCCATTATGTATCGTATAAATTATTAGATACAATGAGTCTCTGCTTCTTTCAAGTGATAGGGCTGAGAGTGAGTAGGGTTCTAGTACTGCTGTTTACCTGAAAAAATCAATACATTAGGTGAAACAAGGATTTGCAAGGTAAGATAGTGGGGTGGGGGATACAGCCCACCAGGACAGTAGGTCAGTGGGATTAAGTAGTATAGTAAGGGCAGACTTGATGGCCTGTTAGTCTGCTTCTGCCATTTCATTTTGTGTTTCTACATTAGACTTACTCATAGTGGCGTCTTCTGGTGGTGATAAATACAAGGGAATAGGGGTTTATCCTGATCTGGAACAGGATGTGACTGCGATGATTCAAGATAGTCAGCAAACTGGCGTCTTCTTTCATGGTGAACCGGAGTTTCATCAACACACTCAACTCATCTGCAAAGCTTAAAAGGAAAAAATGGGAGTCACCATCTCGAGAAGCGATCTGCAATTTTAATAATAACATGGAATATTACTTTTTTTTTTTAATAAGAAGTGACATTATGGACAGCAAAAAAGGCAACTGAAAAGAAGCTGCTATAAAACCCCTGCATTTATCTCAAGAAAGTTGACATAGAACTACGTTAGTATCATCTGCTATCTATAGCGTTTGCTATCTCCAGTGTTGGTATTAACCTGACTCAATTTACTTTTTAAAACATTTTCTTTAGACACACTATCCATTGCAAACATCCTCTCAACTTAAAACTTTGTTTCTTTTACCCACTAACCAAATTAGAAAAAGATGCTATTAGTGGACTGATAAAATCATTGTAATTTTCAGTGTGTTGACTTTTGACTCTCCACCCCGTCTCCAAAGCATTCCATCTTTTTTGTACCATGTCCATGTTAAGAACTGCATTTGTGACAGGATCTTGTACTCTTTCTACCTGTATAGGTCAAAAATAGGAGCAAAAGATTTTTGAGAAGAGAGAAAGACATTTTGGTCCAAACAGGACTATAGTCTACTCCCACCTCCCTACACTGTCACCAGATCCCTCTATCCCTGCTCCTAAAGAAACTTTGGAAATATATTTAGCTGTCTATTGAACCCCTACAAATTATGCAACAGGATCCAAGAATTCAATAATCTGATTCAAACATTCTTTACCTGTAGCAGTATCAACCATTAAAAACATGGGTCCAAACACATGGGTAAAAACTAGTCCCTCTATGAAGTGATGCTTAACATTCATTAACATACTTTATAAAATGACTGGAAAAAATCTAGAAATTTTATTGGCCGAGAGATGTCACCTGACCGTGCATTAAATCTCTATAAATGCACGGTCAGGTGCCAAATCTCATTTTCCTCCCCAGAAAACCTACTTAGAGCCATTTTATAAGTGTAATAAGCCCCTCCACGGTGTGCATCATACGATTTTAATGCAGTTTCCGGGGCGTAAGGACACTCAGTCTTCTGCCTCATGCCTTACTACACACCTGGGGTGTGCACTAAAACCCTATAATGCACAACCTGTTGTGGCTTATTACTTACATAAATCACTATATCTAAAACTGCACGTGTCATTACAACTGCTCCTCTTACTGCCAAAAACAAATGAGACCACTCATTCTTTTTTAACAAGTACACCTGCACATTAAAGAAGCCTAAAAATCTTGAAAAAACACAGTTTTAAATTTTTATTTAATTCAGAAATGTTCCATTGCATTATCATAATAATAAACTCCAGGGTGTGGGATATCGCCACATCTTGGGCACACATAAGGCACCTTGCCTACAGACTAATGCTTCACTCCACATCTGAGCCAAGGCGATATCCCACACCCTTGTGTGTACTACAGCTTAATTATTAAATGAGTAGGAGAAGTCTTGTAATCTGTTTGGCTAAGCAGGCCAGTTCAACACTGTGGCAATATCATATAATAGCACCATAGCTTGAGAACTGTTCCTGCCGATGGACTATTGTGAGGCCCTTCTTCCAGTGTTTGCTGGCATTGTCAGATGTTCCCTCTCAGAGAATTGCTTCCCTGGGGTGCTTAATAACATACTAGTAAAGCCCATTCTGAAGAAACTACCTCTAGGCCCTGACATGCTCGTGAATTACAGGCCTGCCTCGAACCTTCCCTTACTGGGAAAAGTTATAAAGAAGGTGATGGCAATGCAGCTGGATGAGCCCCTTAAGAAGTACATCATCTGTGAACCATTCCACTCAGGTTTCCGGCCTCATCACAGCACTGAGACTATGCTCGTCATGTTGTTCAATGACCTGTTCCTAGCGAGGGATAGATGGGAAATGGTCTGCCGTCATTCTCCTTGATCTCTTGGTGGCATTTGACACCATGGATCATAGGGTCTTGATGAAGCACTTTGAGGAATAAACGGAACTAACCCCGAGAGCCTTGAAATGGTTTGAGTCCTTTCTCTTAGGTAGATGGCAAAGGGCTGTGATGGGTACTTACTCACCATGATCAGCAGCAGTCACCTGTGGTGTTCTTCATGGGTCAGTTCTGTCCCCCTTGTATTTGTGGTGTACATGCTACCGCTAGGTCAGGTCATTACGTGGTAAGGGATGTTTTCCCTGCTAGTTTGCAGATGATACTCAGCTATACCTGTCCTGTACATCTGATGCGCAAGGGCAATCTTGGTACTAGAGCAATGCCTACGAGTGATTGGGGACTGCATGGACTCCAGCTCGCTGAGCTTAAATCAAACCAAGATAGAGCCACTACTGGTGAAATTAGATCCTTGCGGGTCAGACGCAAGTCAGGATGCCATTGGTTTATCTATGCTAAGCATCACTGTCCTGACAGCTGTGAACAGGGTGAAAAATCTGTGAGTCATTGTGGACTTTCTTTCTTGTGACATCTCCTGCTTGCCTGGTTAAAGCTCTGCCAGTCTGAGCAGACTTTAACACTGTGGTCTGTACCAAGGCAACAGACACAAATGAAGTAGTCATCATCTTTATAAATTTTAATGTCGCTGGAGTAGCAATAGTGGAAAACCAGTTCCTTTCAGTGGTGGCATAAAAGAAAAGCTTAAAATAACAAACTTGACTGAGTAGTGACAGCAAAACTTTCTAAGTCTGAAGGCGTTCTTCAGCAGCAGCACACTGACAAGCAGTTGATGACGGGAGAAAGAAATTAGGCATACTGGAGAAGCGTACATTAAGAGCCGATGGCTTACAGTTCTGTGATGCGGCCCAGTGTAGGGAGAGGTCCTCGAAGAAGATCAAATTTTAAATAAAAAATAAAATCCTGTAACACTTCTTACCTGGTAGGCTTGTACGTCACTTACAGCAGCTGCAGCTGGTGTGGAGCACATAAAGCCTGTGCTGTGACATATGCACTGGCGACCATCAGGTGGCGCACCACCTTTCAGACTGCTTTACTAATGTATAAAGCCCTACACAGATGGAGCCCTGACTACCTAAAAGACCCCTTGGCCTGCTATACTCCAAGCGGAACACTCTGAGCCACCGAGGGATTGCTTCTGGCTGTCCCAAGATCACAACTGAAGCTCTCCAGAGATAGGGCTTTCTCAGCTGCAGGATAACTTATCAGGAACTCTTCACCATTCTCTCTTAGGAGTTCCCCTCAGTGGAGGCATTTGAAAAGAAGCTAAAGTATCACTTACTCTCAGCAACTTTTGAAGATACCTCACTGTATTATATTTCCCGCAACAGTTCTTGAAATGAAGCTTACTCACCTGTAACCATAGTTCTAGAAGTGGTATATGATTCACATCCACACTTATGGTAGTCTCTTTTTAAAAGCTGATTTGCTGGACTGTCTTTAAGAGAAGCTCCTCCCACCAGCCAGATGGTATATCCCTCGTCTTCATTCCATTATGTCAGATCTTGCACACTGAAAGCAGGGATCTATGTGCCACTTGCCAGGGGAAGCTGTGTGGGTTGTGTGGATGTGAACCATATACCACTCCTAGAACTATGGTTACAGGTGAGTAACCCTCATTTCTAGGGACATATGGTTCACTTAGCCACACTTATGGCAGACTCCTACCAGTTCTCCTGGAGCAGGGGGCAAGGCACGCACCCCTAGTTGGCAAACAGAGATTGGAGAACTAAAGCCCCAAAAGCAGCATGCGGGCATGACTCAAAGTCGATGCTGTAATGGCAGATGAAGGTGTGTGCTGACTTACAGGTAGCAGCCCTGCAGATTTCCTGGATAGGGATGTCCCTGGAAGCAGTCACCGAGGCAGTGGTATGTCTGGTGGAATAAGCTCTGAGTCCTGTGGGCGGCTCACCACCAGCTAATCTATAGCAGAGTTTGATACAGGAGATAATCCACCTGCCAATCGTTCACTTAGCTATTGGTCTGCCAGGTGCTGCTTCAGTGTATGTTATGAAGAGCTGGTGAGCCTCACTTTGAACTCCAGCCGTGCACTCCCCATAGTCAGAGAGCACCCGCTGCAGGTCCAACATATGGAGCCTACTGTCGGTCTCCAAAGATAGGCTGGTGAAGTATTCCAGAAGGTTAATCACCTGGTTAAGGTGAAACTCTCATACTACTTCTGGAGGAACTTCGGGTTGGGGTGAAGGACTATCTTGTCCTTGTTGAAGACCAGGTACGGGGACTCTACCGAGAGTGCCTGGAGCTCACTGATCCTTCTCGTGGAGGTGACAGCCACCAAGAATGTGTTTTTCCATGACAGGTGCAACATCTCACACCTGTGCATAGGCTCAAAAGGCTTGCCCATGAGCACTGCCAGAATTAGCAACTACTGTAGTCCCAAGGTCATGGTGATTAATGCATCGGTGTGATCAAGCAGTCAAGGCCCTTGAAAAAGCACCCAATCACCTCCTGCGCCACGGCCAACATATCAACCTGTGCCTGGTATGCAGAGATGGCTGCCAGGTGCACCTCGAGGGTCACTGATCTCAGTCCCTGCTGGGAGAGGGACCATAGGTATTAGGCTAGCCAAGGCGCAGGCAAGATGATCAAGCTCCTTGTCCTGACACCACATGGAATATCTCTTTCACTTGAAGGTGTACCACTGGCAAGTCGACTCTTTTCAGGAAGCCTCCACCATGTGGAGCACATTTTCTGAAAGACCTGGAGCCTGGAACTCTAGCCACTCAGGAACCAGGCTGTGAAGTGCAGGGATTGAAAGTCTGGGTGAATAATCTTCCCCTGATGTCAGAACAGCAGATCCAGGTACAGAGGCAACCACCGCAGAGGTCTGCTGCTGAGGCTGTAGAGATCCAGGTACCAGAATAGGCAGGGCCAGACCGGAGCTATCAGGATCTTTCTTGCCTTATCCCTCCACACCTTGACCACCACCTTGTGGATCAAGGGAAAGGGATGGAAGGCATTCAGGAGGTCTGGAGTCCAGGGTAATCCCCCAACAGTGTCCCTATCTATGGGTTTGGGCACAGAACAGCTTCAGCTTTGTGTTCTCCTGGGAAGTAAACAGGTCTACGAGATGCATGCCCCACAGGGAGAACAGGTGGTTCACCACCTCCTGATGCAGGGTTTACTTGTGCAACATCTTGCCCACCCAGTAGACGGCTTTCGCTAGCTGCTTGTGTGCTCCTGCGACATGCGTCACCAGGAAAGCCACACCCAAGCTATGCACGAGGGTCCAGGTGCAAAGAGCCTCCCAGCAAGGGAAGGAGTATGTGCCACCCTGCTTGTTCAGGTAGAACATGATCGTGGTGACATCCATCTGGACTTGCACGACCTGACCCTGGACAAAATGAGTGAATTTCATCAGAGCTAAGTGCACTGCACGGATGTCCTGCAGGTTGATGTGGTGACAGGACTCCCTGGGGGGCACGAACCTGTGGGTTCTGTGGTCCCCCAGGTGCGTTCCTCATCCCATCAGAGACACATCTGTTGTGAGAGTGACTGTCAACTCTGGGTGGACAAATGGGACTCCTTCCTCCAGATGCGCTGGGATAAGCCACCTTGGGATGGCATCCCACATCGGCTGGGTCACCATGACCAATTGGTCTAAGTGACCTAAGCGCCAGGACCACTGATGACCCATCTTCCATTGCAGGTGTCACATCCGTCAGCTGGCTCATCAGACCACACTGGTGCAGGATGTCATGTATCCCAGCAGTCACATGAAGTCCTGGGCAGGGCGTGAGCACCCAACCTGAAATGATCAGGCAAAGGAGGTAAGATCCAATGCCCTGTCCACAGGGAGTCGAGCCTTGGCCCAAAGGTAGTATAGCTCTGCCCGATGAAGTGAATCACCTGTGAGGGTTCAGTTCAGACTTGGTTGGATTGATCACAAGGCCCAAGTCTCTGTAGATCTGGAGGGCCAGGTGCCTAGACAGCTCCACAGTCTCTTTGGACAACCTAGGAATCAGCCAGCCATCTTGACAGCGGTATACATGACCACTTGGCACCGCAGGAATGCTGCCACCATTGCCATGCACTTGGTGAAGACCCTGGGCACTGATGAGAGGTCAAATAGCATGACCTAGGACTGGTA
The DNA here is from genome assembly GCA_016271365.2 of Neoceratodus forsteri. Classification (NCBI taxonomy): domain Eukaryota; kingdom Metazoa; phylum Chordata; order Ceratodontiformes; family Ceratodontidae; genus Neoceratodus; species Neoceratodus forsteri. Next base: position 596,009,069 of record JADMNL010000022.1, on the reverse strand, counting down.
AAGAACTCCTTCTGTGTGGAACCGGAGGTGCCACCAATGAGACGGATGGACTGGAATGTGGAAGATTCAGAGAGCAAAACCACATGCCCTGCTCCTGAAATGGTATTATCTGGCTCATAGAAACACAGAATTTGATGGCAGATAAGGACCGCCTGGCCCACCTAGTCTGCCCATTTTCTCTACTTGTTTCATATACAGTACCGCACATTCTAAATGATCTGTGGCTTACCCTCTCTTTCCTATCGCTAGAGTTCCTTTATGACTGTCCCGTGCATTTTTGTATTCCCCTACCACTTTTGCCCCCACAACCTCTACAGGGAAGCTGTTCTATGCATCCACCACCTTTTTCATGAAAAAAATACTTTCTCATGTTACCACGGAGTCTAACCCCTTCTATTCTTATATCATGACCCCTTGTTCTTGAACATCTTTTTTAATGGAAGATGTTACCCTCTTGTAACTTATTTATACCCTTGAGGTATTTGAAAGTCTCTATCATATCCGCCTCTCTCTCTCTCTCTCTCCTTTCTTCCAGGGAATACATACTGAGATCCTCTAATCTCCACTCATATGACTTTTGGTACAGCCCCTGCACCATTTTTGTCACCCTTCTCTGAACCACCTCTACTCTGTCTATGTCCTTCCGGAGATGTGGCCTCCAGAACCGGACACAGTACTCTAGATGAGGTCTCACCAATGTTCTGCACGGTGACATACTAACATACTGTACATACTAAAATGCCAGCAGAATAGGCCTAATGGTCTTTCGCGTCTGCTCATTTGGTCAGCCCCCACCTCCTTCTTCCTGCTGGAAATACCACTCCCTATGCACCCTAGCATTCCACTGGCTCTCTTCACAGTCTTCTCACATTGTTTGGTAACCTTTAGGTCATCTGATATGTTTACTCCCAGGTCGCTTTTCCTGCTTGGTGGCCATCACTACCTCCCCAAATTATGTACTTCTCCCCTGCATTTCTGTGCCCCAAGTGCATGATCTTGCACTTCTTTTGTATTGAATCTTAGCTGCCACACCCTCGACCACTCCTCAGTTTTGCTTAGGTCTCTTCTCATTTTCTCTCCACCTCCTGCATGACCATCCTGAGCCTGCGCTTCCTGATAAGCTGGTTCAGATCATGAAGATCCAGTATGGGCGCCAGCCCCCTGTCCATTTCGGGACCAGGAAGTACCTGGACACAAAGCCATAGCCTGCCATGGAGTCTGGGACATGGGCTATGACTCCTTTCTTCAGGAGCTGAGCAACGTCCTCCCTGAGGGTGGACAGCATGTCCTGTGACATCACGGATGCCCTTGGCGCGTGCGGCTGGTAAGGTGGGACAGCCTCGAAGTTGACAGTCAACCCTCTACCCACCACTTCTAGGACCCATTTGTAGGTTGTAATTGCACCAGAAGTGGTAAAGCCGACCCTTCACAGGGAGCTGAAGCAGGGACTGGATGGGTGGGAGCTAGACAGCCCCTTACCCATCACTGGGCAGCTTTGGAGGGGGCACCAGAAGCTGCTGCCGGCTACCCCTATCGTTGCCCTATTTGAGGGTCTGACCAGGGAACTTTTTTTGGGTTGCCAATACTGAAACTGCAGCTGGGAGTGCTACTGCTAGACTGATGTGCTGGAAAGGTCCGAAACTGAACAGTTTTCTTCCTCTGTTTCTGCCCTTGCTGGTCCATCTGCAAGAAAGTCACAGAACCCCGGGTGGCACTGAACTTCTCGATCCTAGTGAGGTGTCCCTCCACCCTTGGGACAAAGAGGTTGGTGCCCAAGAAACAGACTTTGGTTAACTTGTGCTGGGTATCTGCCGTGAAGGTGGACATAAATAGCCAAGCCCTGTGACACATCGCAACCGCCGCTGCCATGGCACAGACGAAAGAATTGCCAATGTCCATGCCATCTGAAGCTGGTGTTTGGGCAGTGCTTGAACCTGGTCATGGACCACTTTTACTGCCAGCTGCTTGTTGGCAGGTAGGTATAGGAGGGCATGATCTAGCATTCCCATTAGGAAGCAACTGAAGTGGGCCTTCATCAATGTGTAGCTCACCTGACAGAGACCTAGGAGGATGCAGCATATACCTTCTTTGCTGCTTGGTCAAGCTTCTTCGATTCCTTGTCAGGGGGCCTTTGCACATCCTCAGGATTGCTGAATTTATGAAATACTGAGTCAGTGACCAGACCCTTGGCCAAGGGGTGGTCCAAAGATTCAGACAAAGTACCAGTAAAGACCACATATCTGTGGACCATATGGGGAGAGGGTGCTGGGCAGGAAACTGGGTGCTGCCAAAGCTCCAACACTGGTCCCAGGATGGCCTCTGCCACCGAGAAGGCAACCCCCTGGGGATTTATCCCTATCCACAATCTCAGTGAAATGGTATTTAGCCCTTTTCTAGACTGGCTCCAAGGTAACCGCCACAGACTCAGACATGAGCCTGAGGAGAGCCCCAAAAGACATTGGACCATGGTTGGTAGTCAGTTCTTTGGCTGAATAATGGTCAAACGCTTGAGTCCTCGAGGACTGCATCAAGAGCTCACCAAAATCATCCAAGGAGTCTTTGAAAAATGGCCCTCTGCCTTTTGCCACCAAGCACCACTTAGGACTTGTCAGAGTGTGTGATTTCCACAGACAACTGGCCTGGCAGATTGGAAGCCATACAGGAGTCCTTAGAAGGGGCTCCAGGCAAGAACTAACATGAAGGCAATTCCACTTGAATTGGTGATGAGACCTGTGCCAGGAACAGCTGTTTTGACAGGACCAGCATGGGCGGGACTGGTGATGGCCAAGTGACCGCAGGGGTCAAGGGTAGAGCCCTACCTTGCCCAGTCAAGGCCCACTGCTGCCAAAGGAGCTCTTCACAGTACTGCTGCATACACCGATGGAGACTCTCATCATCTGAAGATGAGGAGGAAGAAGAGCATGAACGGCAATGCCTCCCAGTCGAATGAGACTGAGAGTGCCAGGAATCCCTCAACTTCAACTTAGACCTCAACCTGGATATCGTACATCAACGTGATCATCGACAATGAGGCGATATGGCCAGAGGGAAGTGTACACTACCCATATTGGAGTGGACCATTCGATCCCGGAGGGAGGCAACTCCTGAGAACAGACAGTCAGGTTAAACAGCTGCTCCTGGCCCTCTTGAGTGAGGCCAACAGGACCAGAGTCCTGGAGATCAAATTATCTTTGGTCCCTTCCAACAACAGGTCAACAGGGTTGAGAAATATATTGGTTGCCTGTTTGACCTGTGTCGAGGCCAACAAGCCTGATGGGGTCACCGTGGAGATAGTGACCTGTCCCTCGACCAAAGAGGGCTCAGCCGAAGTCGAGCACTTGACAGCCATTGAGTGGTTGAGGGAGTCAAGGGAACGGGAAGAGTACGCCCTTCCTGTTCCTTCAATTGATGACAGGACAACTTTGACTTTTTGGACTTACAGTGGCAGGCAGGGCTCTCCCTGAAGGCCTGGAGGGTCCTGCACATCTCATGGAAAACTACCCATAAAGGAAGCTCTGAAACTGGCCCCCAACAGGAGCAGTGCTGAGACCAATGAGGTGCTGCTGCAGCCTTGGCTGTTGCCTCTTCCATAGCTGCCAGCTGAGCCAAAGACCATGCAGCCATACAGACTGCCTTGTGAGCCTGAGCCTCTTTAGATTTCACTGGTGGATCCTGTTTGGCTGGCCAGCCAAACAGAAGACAACAATAGCGGTCTTCGAGGGAAGAAGGAAGAAAAAATTACTCACCTTAATAATTATATTTCTTCGAATGGAGTCTTGCTGTATTCTGACAATTGCAGTGATTCCCAACCTTTGAACTGCCCTGGAGAACTAAGGGTTAACTTTCCATGCAGGTCATGGAACGCTGAGCTCGAGCTTGGTTGAAGTCTCTGTCTGGAGTGTTTTGAACCTAAACCGACAGATTCTTACGAGCCCAACTAAACTAAAAATTCTATGTGGAAATTGTAAATATTCTACTAGCCAACTGGCTGAAAAGTTTTGGATTCCCAAGGAAGACTCAAGTCAGGAAACCCAAAAACTAAACTCAATGTACTTAAAAAAATAACAATAATAAATAAGCATCCAAACAAAAGGGAGGAGGGTGCCAGCAGATACACCCCTGGGGTGCAACACTGCACCTGCCCACCCACTTTCCAAAAAGAGGTTCTGAGAGGGGAGGTAGGGAGGAGGTCAGAATACAGCAAGACTCCATTAGAAGAAACATAATTACTAAAATGAGTAATTTTTTCTTCAAACAACATGAAGTCTTGCTGTATTCTGACAATTGCAGACTACCAAGCAGTACCTCCAAGGAGGAGGGACAGAACCTACTTTGGGAATAGGCTCTGAAGTACTGCTGTTCCAAACCGAGCATCACTCCAAGCCTGGATATCCAGAGAGTAATGCCTGGTAAAGGTATGGACTGTTTTCCAGGTGGCTGCTTGACAAATTTCTAGGAGAGGAATATCCCTGGCTGCAGCCAGGGAAGCAGCTGTACCTCTTGTGGAGTGAGCCCTCAGGCCTGAGGGTGGAGTTTTTCCAAGTTTCTCATAGCAAAATTGTATACAAGACACAATCCACCTGGCAACAGATCTTTTGGTGGCAGGTCTTCCCTTTCCCACTTCTTCATAAGTGAGGAACAACTGGAGGGAGTCAAACCTGTGACCCCTGGTACGCTCTATGTACTAACTAACGGCCCTTTTGACACCTAAACTCTGTAGCCTCCTCTCTCCCGAGGAAGAATGCTCAGTGAAGAAAATAGGAAGAGACATAGACTGGTTTAAATGGAAGTCTGAAACCACTTTGGGCAAGAACCTTCTATTGGTTCTAAGGACCACTTTATCCCTATGAAAGGAGATAAAATCAGGTTCCACTGACAGGGCTTGCAATTCACTGATACGCCTGGCAGAGGTAATGGCTAACAATAACACAGTTTTCCAAGTCAAGTACTTAAGCTCTGCTGAAGACATAGGCTCAAAGGGGGGTTGCATAAGCTGAGCAATGCAAACATTCAAATCCCAGGCAGGGCAAAAGAGGGATTGGTGGAGATCACTGCAATTAGTCAGAATACAGCAAGACTTCAAGTTGTTTGAAGAAAAAATTACTCACCTTAGTAATGTTGTTTCTTATAATGGAGTCTTGCTGTATTCTGACTAACTGCAGTGATCTCCAACCTTTGAACTGCCCCGGAGAGGAAAGAGTTAACTTTCCATGCAAGGCATGGAACGCTGAGCTTGAGCTCGGTTGAGCCTCTGTCTGCTGTTGTTTGAACCCCAACCACCAGATCTTTACGAGCTATACTCACTGGGCGTCCTGTGTGGAAACTGTAAACTCACACTAGCCAACTGGCAAATAAATTTAATAAAGGTTTTTTGGTTTCAAAGCAAAGACTCAAGTCAGGAAACCCAAAAAACAAAACACAACACACACCCAAAAAATAAAGAGGGTGAGAAAAGGAGGCAAATCTAGGGTGCCAACACTGCTCCTGCCCACCCACATCCCAAAACCAGGTTCTGAGAGGGGAGGCGGGGGGGGGGGCAGAATACAGCAAGACTCCATTAGAAGAAACAACATTACTAAGGTGAGTCATTTTTTCTTCAAACAACATGAAGTCTTGCTGTATTTTGACTAATTGCAGACTACCAAGCAGTACCTCCATGGAGAAGGAACAGAACCTACTGTGGGAAAAGGCTCTGAAGTACTGCTGTGCCAAACCGAGCATCACTCCTAGCCTGGATATCCAGAGAGTAATGCTTGGTAAAATTATGGACTGTTTTCCAGGTGGCTGCTTGACATATCTCTAAGATAGGAATATCCCTGGCAGCAGCCAGGGAAGCAGCTGTACCTCTACTAGAGTGAGCCCTCAGACCTGAGGGTGGAGTCCTACCAAATTTTTCATAGCAGAACTGTATACACTAGACAATCCACCCGGCAATAGATCTTTCAGTGGCAGGTTTTTCCTTACCAACCTCACCATAAGTGAGGAACAATTGGAAGGAGTCAAACCTGTGACCCTTGGTGCGCACTATGTAGTAGCTAAGGGCCATCTTCACGTCCAGGCTGTGCAGCCTCCTCTCTCCAGAGGAGGAATGGTCAGTGAAGAAAACAGGAATGGACACAGACTGGTTAAGGTGGAAATCTGAGACCACCTTGGGCAAAAACTTCCTATTAGTTCTTATGACCACCTTATCTCTATGAAAAGAGATAAAATCAGGCTCCACTGACAGGGCCTGTAACTCACTGATGCGTCTGGCAGAAGTAATGGCTACCAAGAACAGAGTTTTCCAAGTCAAGTACTTAAGCTCTGCTGGGGACAAAGGCTCAAAAGGGGGTTGCATAAGTTGAGCAATGCAAACATTTAGGTCCCAAGCAGGAGCAGGGTCCCTGAAGAGAGGATTGGTGTGCAACAATCCTTTGAAGAATTTACAAAATACAGGATGAGCTGAAAGGGAAGAGGGCTTACCTACTGACAAAAAAGCAGAAACAGCTGCTAAATGTACTTTGAGTGTAGCTGGTCTGAGCCCCAAGCTATTGAGATGAACCATATAGTCCAGAACTGTAGGCAACCCAGCAGACTCTGGAGAAATATGCTTACCAGAGCACTAAATAGTGAACCTTTTCTATTTGGAATTGTAAGTCTTTCTGGTGGAAGGCTTTCAAGAAGCCTTTAGAATATCCAGAACACCTTGAGAAAGATGCATTTCATCAAACTCTAACTCTTCAAGAGCCAGGCCTTGACATTGAGAGATTTGAGATTCGGGTACTAAACCCTCCCCTGAGAGGATGTCAACAGGTTGTAATTCCTGGGAAGAGACAGGGGAAGGTGGACTGCTAAGGACAGCAATAGTGGGTACCAGGGCTGTCTGGCCCAGTCTGGAGCAATCAGAATCACTTTGCAGGGTTGAGACCTGATTTTGACTAGTACCTTGAACAGGAGAGGGAAGGGGGGGAAAGCATACAAAAGCTTCCCTTCCCAATCGAGAACTAGAGCATCCAGGGGACTGAGCCCAATACTGGGGGTATGCAGCAAAAAAGGGTGAGTTGGTGATTGTCTGGGGCTTCAAAAAGATCTACCTGTGGAGAGCCCCATCTGGAGAAAATCACCTTCAAAACTAGGGGATCTAGGGACCATTCGTGATGGCCCCGAGATGTCCTGCTGAGAGCATCTGCCAGGACATTGTCCTTCCCTGGGAGGTGCACAGCTATCAGAGAGGTTTGCAGGGAATAGGCCAGAGACCACAACTTCATTGCTTCTGTGCACAAGGCCGTAGACAGAGTGCCCCCTTGCTTGTTGATGTACCACATTGTGGTGGTATTGTCTGTTCTGATCTGGACTACTTTGTTCTGAACAGACTTGAAAAAAACTTGCAGTGCCAGAAACACTGCTCTGAGTTCCAAGAGATTGAAGTGAAGCAGAGATTCTTGAGGTGACCACAGCCCTTGGGTGGTCAGATCTCCCAAGTGGGCTCCCCATCCCAAGAGGGAGGCATCTGTGGTAAGGATTAGAGAATGAGATTGAGTGACAAAAGGAACTCCTTGCCTTAGATTGTCCTGATCCTGCCACCATTGCAAAGCCTGGATCAGGGTTCGAGTGACAAGGACTAGTTTGGTCAGAGAATCCTTTCTCTGGGACCAGAAGGCTCTTAAGTGGAACTGAATGTCCCTCATCTGAAACCTTGCTCCCTGGACCACTGCCGTAGAGGCTGCCATGTGGCCCATGAGCTGCAGAAAATGCCTTGCTGGTCGAGACACCTGAAGGGTGAAAGAAGTGGCCAGTTTCATAAGGGTCCTTGCCCTGTCCAGGGGAAGGAAGGCTCTTGCCCTTACTGTATCCAGTTCCGGCCCTATAAAGGTGAAGAGCTGTACTGGCTCCAGAACTGACTTAGAGAGATTTAGGAGGAACCCTAAGGAAGTGAGCAATTGATGAGTTATCTGGAGATGTGACTTGACTTGGTCTGGAGACTGACCCACTATGAGCCAGTCGTCCAGGTATGGAAAGATGGAGATCTTATTTCTCCTTAGGAAAGCAACCACTACTGCCAGGCATTTTATGAATACCCTTGGGGCTGATGTTAGGTCAAAGGGCATTGCTCTGAATTGATCGTGGCCTGAGGGCAACTCGAACCTGAGGTACTTTCTGTGGGAGCATCTGATGGGAATGTGAAAATAGGCATCCTTGAGGTCCAGGAAGACTAGCCAGTACCCTGGCCTTAGAGAGGGCAGAATTATTCCCGGAGTCACCATTTTGAATTTTGGGTTTAAAAGGTGCTTGTTTAGATATCTCAGATCCAGGATGGGCCGCCATTCTCCTGTCTTTTTGGGGGTTAGGAAGTACCTGGAGTACAATCCTTTTCCCCTGTGTAAGGGTGGAACCCTTTCTATGCCTCTGAGAGCCGAGAGGGAAGAGACCTGTGCCTCTAGGGCAAGGATCTCTGAAGGATTTGCAGGTGGAAAGGATCTGGTTCTCAACTTGGGGAATTTTTTGAAGCTGAGAACCAGTCCCTGGCTTACTACTTCCAGGACCCACTTGTCTGATGTTAAAGACTTCCAGTCCTGGACAAAGTAAGCCAGCCTGCCCCCTACAGGTAGTGGAGAACTGGCCCGGGCAGACCCATCAGGGTGTCTGCTTGGCAGGGGCTTTAGGTTGAGGAGTGGGAACAGGCCTGCTCATACCCCGTCTGCCTCTCCCTCTAAAGAACCCCCTCTGAGCAAAGGCAGAAAAGGAGGCCTGGGCTTGGTAAAAGGCCTATGAAAAAGCCTGCCCCTGCCCCTGGAATGCTGCCTCTGGGGAGTGGCTTGCCTTCCTTTGGCCTGAGAACTCCTGTAGGTGGTCCTGTACTCGTCCATTTTCTTCATGTAGTTCTCTGTCTGCTCCCCAAACAGAGAATTACCAATGACAGAAAAATCCATGGCCTTAGTCTGGGCATCCTGTGACAGGCTAGTACATCTGAGCCAAGCCATCCTTTGAAGGGCCACAGATGTAGCCATGACTCTAGACGAAACATCATTGGAGTCCACAGCAGCATGAAATGGCACCTTGGATGCCTCAATCCCATCTGCAGCCACCCGCTCCAGCTCCTTGGCAAGCTGGTCAGGGACCTGTTTAGCTAGAGCCATCACAGTGTCCCATGTGGACTTCTGGTATCTAGCTGTGTAGGCCATATAATTAGCCTGCCTGAGTCCCAAAGATGCTGCCATGTACTGTTTCTTTGCCATGGCATCAATCCTCCTGGAGTCCTTATCTGGGGGGTGTGAAGCCAAGGGTATATTTGCCTCATCACAGGCAGCAACCTGCACTACCCCAACATGGCTGCATTGCTGGGAAAGGAACTCCGTATCTGAGCCTGAAAGAGTATACCTCTTGCCCATTCTTCTGTCCACAGGAGGTATGGAATTAGGAGTTTTTAAAATTTTAAATGTCTGTTTCCCAAAGACTTATATAGGGGAATAGACAATCTCCTGGACTCTGGGATGTCCATCATCTCAACGTAACCAGGCTCCTCTTGATCCTCTACTGCTTCTTCCATAGGAAGCTGGAGGGTTTCAGCCACTTTTTTGTAAAACATAAAGTGGGAAGGGGACTCAGAAAGCCTAGGAGGAGAAACACCTGAAGGTCTGTCTGGGGAGATGTCCAGGTCAAAGGGCACATCCAGACTTTCATAATCACCATCACTATCTTCATACTCTCCCTCCTCCTCCTCCGGTTCAAAAATTCTTCTAAATTATAATCCGGAACCGTGGGAACCGACCAAACCGAGCCCCTAACCAATGGTGCCGGTTCAGTCGGAACCGAAGTTAGTGATTGAACAATCCTTGTAGATTTGGCTATTTCATCAGCGGTCGGAGAAAGAACTTGTGGATCTGAACCAGCTGACTCATCCCTTCTTTTAACCGGAACCGACTCCTCAGAGTCGGTTCTCCTTTTGCCTGAAGAAGTCTCGCCCTGGTCAGAGGACACTCCTTCTGGTTCGGTCTGAACACACACACACTACAGTGTGGAAACCCAGTGGGCCCGTTTTTTTCCTTGGGTTTCTCAGACATGGCCAGTCCTAACCAAACTTACCCTTTTTTCGGCAATCCGCCAGGCAAGACACCCCTATCGGTTCCTGACCGTGTTATGGGTCTTGGAAAAAAACGTAATGAAATCCATTTTTTTAGAACCGATACGGACTGGTTACCACACTCTAATAAATCACAAAAAGCTTTTTCACAAACCTAATCGGTTCAAACCGAACCGATATGATGTTTACAAGTTCCACACAGAAAACTAATATAGAAACCTATCTAGTACTCACGGTACCACAGACAGAGACTTAACCGACAGGTTAGATTGTAGAAATTCGGTTGAAACCGAGAGAAAAAACTACACTTTAACCAAATTTTTGAACCGAGTGAAGGAGAAATCTCCAGAGCGACTGTTCAGTGAGGCGGAGTAAAGAATCTGGTGGTTGGGGTTCAAACAACAGCAGACAGAGGCTCAACCGAGCTCGAGCTCAGCGTTCCATGCCTTGCATGGAAAGTTAACTCTTTCCTCTCCGGGGCAGTTCAAAGGTTGGAGATCACTGCAATTAGTCAGAATACAGCAAGACTTCATGTTGTTTGAAGATAGTGAGGAAGGCTTCCCCACAGACAAAAATGCAGAAACAGCTGACAAGTGTACCTTGAGAGTAGCTGGTCTGAGGCCTAGGCCATTAAGATGGACCATATAATCCAGAACCGTAGGCAATTCAGCAGTGTCTGGAGAAATATTCTTCTTAGAACACCAAATGCTGAATCTTTTCCATTTGGAGTTGTAAGTCTTTCTGGTGGAGGGCTTCCAGAAGCCTTGAGGATGTCCAGAACCCCTTGGGAAAGATGCAGATCTGCGAACTCTAACTCTTCAAGAGCCATGCCTTGAGATTGAGAGACTGAAGACTGGGGTACCAAATCCTCCCCTGAGAGGATGTTAACAGGTTGTAATTCCTGGGAAGAGACAGGGGAAGACGGACTGCTAGGGACAGCAACAGGGGGTACCAAGGCTGTCTGGCCCAATCTGGAGCAACCAGAATCACCTTGCAAGGTTGAGACCCTATTTTGACCAAAACTTTGAACAGGAGTGGGAAGGGGGGGAAAGGCATACAGAAACTTCCATTCCCAATTCAGAATCAGGGTGTCCAGGGGGACTGAGCCCAAGACTGGAGGTCTGCAACAAAAGAGAGGGAGTTGGTGATTGTCTGGGGCTGCAAAGAGATCTATCTCTGGAGTGCCCCACCTTGAAAAAATCACTTTCAAAACCTGAGGGTCCGGGGATCATTCGTGATGGCCCTGAGAAATCCTGTTCAGTGCATCTGCTAGCACATTGTCCTTGCCTGGAAGGTGAACTGCTACAAGAGAGGCTTGCAGGGAATAAGCCAGGGAACCACAACTTCATGGCTTCTGTGAACAAGGTCGTGGACCGAGTGCCTCCCTGCTTGTTGATGTACCACATGGTGGTAGTGTTGTCTGTTCTGACTTGAACCACCTTGTTCTGAACGGACTGTGAGATCGCTTTTAGAGTTAGAAAAACTGCCCTGAGCTCTAGAAGATTGATGTGTAGAAGAGATTCTTGGGGGGACCACAGGCCCTGGGCAGTGCGGGACCCCAGGTGGGCTCCCCAACCCAGAAGAGAAGCATCCGTGGTAAGGACCACTGAACAAGGCTGAGCAACAAAAGGAACACCTTGCCTTAAATCATCCTGATCCTGTCACCACTGGAGGGCCTGGATCAAGGTCAGAGTCACTGGAATCAGTTTGGTAAGGTAGTCCTTTCTCTGAGACCAGTAAGCTCTCAGGTGGAACTGAATATCCCTCATCTGGAATCGTGCCCCTTGGACCACTGCTGTTGAAGCTGCCGTGTGACCCAAGAGCTGGAGGAAATGCCTTGCTGATCGAGATACCTGAAGGCTGAAGGAAGAAGTTAGTTCCATAAGAGCCCTTGCCCTTTCTAGAGGAAGAAAGGCTCTTGCTCTGAGTGTGTCCAGTTCTGCCCCTATAAAGGTAAGGAGCTGGACTGGTTTGAGAACTGACTTGGGAAGGCTGAGAAGAAATCCTAGGGAAGTGAGCACTTGCTGGGTCACTTGCAGGTGAGACTTGACTTGGTCTGGATACTGACCCACTAATAACCAATCATCCAGATAAGGAAATATGGAAATCTTTTGCCTTCTTAGAAAGGCAACAACTACTGCCAGGCACTTTGTGAAAACCCTTGGAGCTGAGGTTAGGCCAAAGGGCATTGCTCTGAACTGATAGTGGCCTGAGGGCAACTCGAACCTGAGGTACTTTCTGTGGGAGCACCTGATGGGAATGTGAAAATAGGCATCTTTGAGGTCCAGGAGGCTAGCCAGTCCCTGGCCTTAGACAGGAAGGATTATTCCCAGAGTTATCATCTTGAACTTTGGTTTTAAAGATGTTTGTTCAGATATCTGAGGTCTAGGATGGGTCGCCACTCTCCTGTCTTTTTGGGGGTCAGGAAGTACCTGGAGTACAGTCCTTTGCCCCAGTGTAGGGTAGGTACTCTCTCTATAGCTCTTAAAGCTAGGAGAGAAGAAACCTCTACCTCTAGGGCAAGGGTTTCTGAAAGATTTGCAGGTGGAAAAGATCTGGCTCTCATCTTTGGAAATGTTTTGAAGCTGAGAACCAGTCCCTGGCTTCTACTTCCAGGACCCACTTGTCTGATGTAATAGACATCCAGTCCTGGACAAAGTAAGCCAGCCTGCCCCCTACTGGAATCGGAGAGTCGACCCGGGCAGACCCATCAGGGTGTCTGCTTGGCAGGGACTTTAGGCTGAGGGGTGGATGCAGGCCTGCTCATCCCCCTTCTGCCTCTCCCTCTGAAGAACCCCCTCTGCGAAAATGAAGAAGAGGCCTGTGCTTGGTAAAAAGGCCTTTGAAAAGGCCAGCCCCTGCCCCTAGACTGCTGCCTCTGAGTAGTTGCCTGCCTTTCTTTGGCCTGAGCATTCCTGTAAGTGGTCCTGTACTCGTCCATTTTCTTCATGTAACTCTGTCTGCTCCCCAAACAGAGAATTACCCACTACAGGAAAATCCATAGCCTTAGCCTGGGTGTCCTGCGAGAGGCTAGTACATCTGAGCCAAGCCATCCTCCGAAGAGCCCCAGATGTAGCCATGAATCTTGATGAGACATCATTAGAGTCCATAGCAGCATGAAATTGCACTTTAGATGCCTCAATCCCATCTGCAGCCACCGCCTTCAGCTCCTTGGCTAGCTGGGGGGAGGTCTGTTTAGCCAGTGCCAGTACAGTTTCCCACCTGGACTTCTGGTACCTGGCTGTATAGGCCATGTAATTCACCTGCCTGAGTCCCAAAGAAGATGCCATGTACTGCTTCTTTGCCATGGCATCAATCTTCCTGGAGTCCTTGTCAGGGGGGTGTGAAGCCAAGGGAATGTTTGCTGTGTCACAGGCAGCAGCCTGCACTACCCCAACATGGCTGCATTGTGGATATAAGAACTCCGTGTCTGAACCTGAAAGTGTATACCTCTTGTCCATTTTTTTATCCACAGGAGATATAGTGTTAGGAGACTTTAAGATTTTTTGTGTCTGTTTCCCAAAAGATTTATGGAGGGGAATAGATAGTCTCCTGGACTCTGGGATATCCATCATCTCTATATAATCAGGCTCTTCTTGATCTTCCACAGCCTCCTCCATAGGAAGCTGGATGGTTTCAGCCAGTTTTCTGTAAAACATAAAATGGGAAGGTGACTCAGAAAGCCTAGGAGGGGAAATACCTGATGGTCTGTCTGGGGAGATGTCCGGTTCCATAGGCACATCCAGACCTTCACTTACATCATAATCCTCAAATTCCCCTTTCTCTTCAAACTCTGGTTCATGCAATTCTTCAAGGGTATACTCTTGAACCGGGGGAACCAACCGAACCGAACCCCTGCCAGAAGGAGCCGGATCAGTCGGAACAGGACGGAACGATAACACAATTTGAATCGCCCTGGCTATCTCTTCGGCAGTCGGAACATGAACCTCTGGATCCAAACCAGTTGATATATCTTTGCGCTTTTTGTCAGAACCGATCCATCAGAATTGGCTCTCCTTTTGCCCGAAGTAGTATCGCCCTGGTCAGAGGGCACTCCTTCTGGTTCGGTCGAAACCGAACCGGGCTGGCTATCCAGGTCAGCGGACTTCTTGGCCTCCTTTTCCCTCAGTCTACCTGATCTCTTCTTGAGGGTAGATTTGGGAAAATTTTTACATGTTTGCTAGTCTGAATCGAGGTGGTCAAACCCCAGACAATAAACACAGGTGGTGTGGGAATCAGCCTTGGCAAAGACCTCCCCACACTCACTGCAGTGTTGAAACCCAGTGGGCCCCTTTTTTTTTCTTGGGTTTCTCAGACATGGCCAACCTAACCAAACGTACCTTTTTTCAGCAACCGCCAGGCAAGACTCCTTTATTGGTTCCTAACCGTGTCACGGGTATTGGAAAAAAAACGTTAAAACACGTTTTTTTTTTTTAGAACCGATAAGAACCGGTAACCACACTCTAAATATAGCAAAATTCACAATCAAATGGTCGGTTCAGCCGAACCAACTGCACTTTTACAAGTTCCACACAGAATAAATATAGAACAATTCCTATCTAGTACTCACGGCACCACAGACAGAGACTGAACCGACTATGCGGATACTTTTTTTCCGTTTAAACCAACGAAAAGCTGAAAACTTTAACTGAATTCGAACCAAGCTGAAGGAGAAATCTCCGGAGCGACCGTTCAGTGAGGTGGAGTAAAGAATCTGACGGTTTAGGTTCAAAACGCTCCAGACAGAGACTTCAACCGAGCTCGAGCTCAGCGTTCCGTGCCCTGCATGGAAGGTTAACCTTTAGTTCTCCGGAGCAATTCAAAGGTTGGAATCACTGCAATTGTCAGAATACAGCAAGACTTCATGTTGTTTGAAGCATCACTTGACACAGGCTGCAGGCAGCAGTGTCGTGAATTTTACTTCACTCAAACAGTAAATGCACGACATGTGCAGATCTCTCAGAGACATCTTTTGACTGCACTGGATGCATCACTTGAAGCCAGGAACGGGCTCAGAATCCTCATGTTCCATGTATACGTCGAAGACAAGAGGAGAACCAAAGAATAAATACAAGAATAAAGTTAGCTACTGAAAGTTTGCCAAATGTCACACTAAGTTTTTGGGCCTATACCGCATGCACAGCTATGAAGGAGGAACCCTGAGTTGTCTTGCAGAGTGGAAGATCTGATGTCACAGGGCATAGCTGAGGGATATACCACCCAGGTGGTGGGAGGAACTTCTCTTAAAGATGGTCCGGCAAATCAGCTTTTAAGGGAGACTGCCATAAGTGTGCACAAGTGAACCATATCTACGTCCCTTGATTACGTATTACTGTGTAAAGATGTTTTAAATGTTTAATGTGTATTTTACCTGTGTAGTGCCCAGGGCACCTGGAAGAGGGCGCTATATAAATAATAAAAATGCCTTGCCTTGCCTTGCATTTGACAGTAGCAGTAATTCACTCTAGAATATGTGTTCTCATTTGGGATACTGACACTTCTCAAGTGGTTGATGGCACTTGGCTACATCTTGTGCCTCACAATGCACCCAAAGTATGGTATTAATCCACAGTAACATCTACCCTGTCCTCAATATATTCAGGAGTCATCTAGTGTTCAGAGATTTTGTAGGGCATTGAAGATTTACCTCTTTAAATTTTGATCAAGTAGCCGACCTGGTGGTGCTGAGGATTGTGGCGCTGGACACCACACCTCGCGTCACGCTGGCGTCCCGGGTTCTGGAACAAGCCCAGGTCATCGAGGGTCGATGGGGGTGGGAAAGGACTGAGCATCAGAGGACTGCTGTCCTTTCTCAGGGTGGGGGTTAGGCTAGCTGCTGCTCAGGTGGCTCCTAGTGGTGACGGGGGCACAGCTTCAGTGGCTCTAGCAGTGGTGGGAGCTCTGGCGGACATTTTGACGGTACTGCAGGCACACCCTGTCTGCAGGCGTCATTGCACATCCGAGCTTGGGGCAACACAGAAATAAGGGGAAAAAACAATCCTGGTAGAAGCGAAGGTGGGGACTCGCCCCCCCTCCCAGCGTTGAGTGCGTCGGCTGTTTCTGGTGTTCCCTCCAATCCCTGAACACCCATCCAGATTTCAGAAAGGTTGTCGGAGGAGAGTGGCAGTCCCACCCCGGGGAGCTTAAATCCAGGGGAATGGGTACCAGAGGAATGGAGATGGAGCTGGGCCAACCAGACAGCAGGACTGAGCCTTCAGACCAGGTAGGACGGAAGGTGAGCAGAGTGCCCCCACTGGAGAGAGTCTCGGGTCGGAGCAGGAGTGGTAAATAAAGTCCACAAAAAAAAATTTTTGATCATGCATTTGTTACTGTATTCATTTGAATTTCTTATTTAATTTTAATTTCTTATTCTATTGCACAAATCCACCACTCTTTTTTTAAGAATTTCTGAGTAGGCTTATCATTTTTTTTCTGCTGAGGTTTTTCTCCACTTTGGACCCTCGGCTTGTGCCTTTAGGATGTAACCAGCAAATCCATCCCCATCAATCAATACTGCCACCACTTCTGCACTTCCCTCATGTTTTTTTTTTGTTTGTTTTTTGGGGACGAGCCATCTCTCTAGGCCCAGCTACAAATCTGGTTAGCAGGCAATGACGGTACACGGCGTAGGGCCCAAGCATAACAGCAGCATTTGACCCCTGATGGTGGCCACAAGATTTATGCTGGTTTCTCCCCCAATTCCTCCCTTCACCCACTGGTGTGGCCCTAGCCAATTCCAGCCTTGCACACACATAGAGTACCCGCGTGGTTGAAGCAAACTCCCTGGCCTGACTGCAGGGGTCGCTCTGGTGCCAGAACCCACCACCAGCCCCTCCCTTGCTGATGCACATTGCACAGCGGCAAATACCTTAGTCTGGCCTGCCTCCTGGTGCAGCATCCCAAGTTTGCTACCGAACCTGGATCGCCCGCGCTGCTGCTGGACCACAGGGGCAGTCCCAGAATGTTTTTTTAAATCTTCTTCTCTCACGTATGTCACCTAGTTCTCTTATCTTTTGATATATTTAGCACCTTGACCTTATCAGATGGCGTCATTCATTTCACCAGTTTAAAGACTGCTATCAAATCTCCTCGTATTCCTTTGTTTTCCAGCTTGAAATAGTCTGTCCTCTTAGTTTAAATTCCCCATTCTATTCACTACGGTATTTTTGCTGCTCTCCGCTGAACTCTTTCAAGGAAATTAGAAACATATGGAACTTATCTGTTCCTTTTATGTCTTGCTGGTCAGATCCCAAAAGACAAACCTTCTTTGTAAAAAATGGCCCCAGACCCAATCAGTGGTTAGAAATGTCTCTCTCATTGTGTCCCATAAAGGCTTAACCTTGGAGCAATTTCCACATGATATGTACTAAAGCTGCAGTCTCAGTGTTGCACTTAACACCTTTCGCACTACATCTACAACCCATGGTGACTATAAATGTTCACTGTTCTCCAGACGGGGCTAACCAGGACATTACAGTGGCATTATATATTTATTACAAATTGCCCTATGGGCCAGCCTGTCTACCCCACACTCCAAAACCCCACACATGATGCTAGCAACCTTAGCTTGGAAGCAACACAAGGATGTCGGAGACTGACCAGGGAGAGGAGGACAGAGCACCTGGCGTGGGGGTGGGGGACGCAGACGGGCTTTGGCATGCAGTCATGCACCATACCTGCCTTACAGTCCCAGATAGCAGACTATTATGGCTGTTGAAGTAACAGCACAGGGAAAAAACTACACACACAACACTCAAAAAATCAAATGAGAATACACTACTTTTTTTTTAAATTATTTTGTTTTTATGCCTGGAGCCCTGGCAGGCGGCTACGGCCCCACATAACAGGAGGACTCTCTCTCTCCAGTCCTGCCACTCCCGCTGACCCCGGAAATTCCCCAGCAGCAGGGCCAGGGAGGAGGGTGCTGCCCCCCCCCACCCCAAGACCAAATCCAGAAACTGGGGCCAGCCCTCGGGACACGGCAGACCACCACTGAGCCTGCCAGGCTCTTTTTCCACCATTTTCTTCCTGCCCACCTCCCTACTGATGCAAGGGCATCAGTACATGCCTCCTGACCCGTACTGCCCCCCCTTCCCCACCCATCGACACTCAGTTCTCTCTCGCCCCTGCAGACCCCCGGCGACCCGGGTTCATTCCCAAACCCAGGTCACTGGCATGGTGCGAGGTGTAGTGACCAGCGCCTCAACCTCCAGCGCCACCGGGCCGACATGAGAATACACCTCCAAACTGCTGAAATGAAACTTATATTCCATATTCATTGTTAGTGCAGCATACAGAAACAGGAACGCTGGGATACAGACACTGTCTCAACGTTTCACGGGTGTACCTTACTGCAACACAAAAGTACATTAAGTGCTATTCAAAAATGGTGCAAAAATTGCTACAATCAGTGAACTGAGAAAAGGAAGTAAGAAAAATTAAAAGTTATAAACAGGTTTAGGCTGGCCCATCAGCACAGCGGTTAGATTCCCACTTGTGATGCTGGCAACCCATGTTCGGGAATGGACTTGGGTGCCGGAGGGCTGGCCAGGAGGAGAAAACTTGATCGTCTGATGACAGCTCCCCTTCTCCCAGGGGTAGGGAAGGTCTGCGGCCCAGCGCTTGCTGACTCCTGGTGGAGTACAGGGGAACTGCAATGCAGTGGGGCCCCAGCCACAGAGGGATCATGGTGGACATCGGCGTGCACCTTGATGTCAGTGGAATGCCACACTCCCAGGGGAGAAAAAGCAGGAAATGGAGCTCCCTGGCCGGCCGGATGATGGTTGCTGGACCCCGCTGCTGTGAAGCCCCAGACAGCCCAGACCACCTCAGCAGCACCCTGTGCTGATGCAAGAGTGCACTGGCCACCCCCCCACTGGCGTCTTTCCCCTCGGGTGGGGTGGATCCATCCGGTAAAGGGTTAAGCCAGGTTACCCCGGGAGGGCTGCAATGTGGGGTGGTGGTTGGCGGCGGGGACTGAGTGCCAGCAGGGTCCTGGGTGACTCAAAGGAGTGTCTGGCGAGGGGGATAGGGAGGAGCAAAAAACAACAACAATGGTTTAATATGAACACCAATTCCATGTGTAAAACATAGGATACTATTTGTTTCAGAGGTTATTTACTTGTTGGATTTGCAAATGTAAGCCTGTATCTTTAAGAATAATATCTATACAAGGCTTGCTGTAGGGTGTGCAGCCAGGTCTCTTGACAAAGCAAGATTCATCCGTGAAACACTTAAACAAGCATCTCTGTCCTAGTATTCCTGTTTCTGTATGCTGCACTAACGATGACTATGGAATACAAATGTCACTTCAGCAACACAGAAGTGCATTCAGTGTGGTGAGTGCACAGTTCCTGAGTTCATGAGGCTGGGAATTAGTCTGGCAGAGAAAGAAAGCATCGGTGATGGGTGGGGGATAAACAAAGCGTAAAACAAAAATTGCCTTATGACTCAGAGGTAGCATGTAACACCACCATACTGGCGATCCAGATTCATATGGGGGCTCGGGATCCTGCACTCCGTTGGCCAGGAGGAAATGTCTACTCGAGGCAGTACTCTTCCTCCCTGGGAGACAGGTTTTGCATCACCCACTCCTATAGCGACCCCTGTGGTTGGGACATGAACAGTCAGACACATTATGCATTGATGCTCTTTCCACAGGGGAAATGCCAAGCACTTGCAGGCGTATGCCTGACTGGATGTGCGTGGCTAGCATCAAAGATCCAGTGGGGTTATTAAGGAAAAACTAAAAAAGGTCTTCTGAACAGGTCACTCATTCCCAACACCACTTCCCATGACCTCAGACCCTGTCTGGCCCACAGGAACTCCACTTAAAACTCTGTCTGCCTAAGGGAGATAGGTGGCCCCCCAGAGGGGGCGGGAAGTACAACAAAAGACATTTGTGAGTGTTAGCCAATCAGGAAGCAGATATGAGCATGCAGACTGTCCCAATACTAAGTCTACTTTCCAGTTATGGCAGAATAACAGGGACAGTATCTCTGTAGCCTGAATGACCAAGAAGAAACTTTTTCGGTATATCACCCAATTATACCATTTCTCTTACTACAAATAAAGATTTTATTTGCTCCAGCTCTGCTGCCCCATTTTAACCAGGAAAGAAATGAGAAATATTGGAGTGAGCACATCTGTACTGTACATCTTTGAGATGAACCCTAAGGCAGCCAATCACTCAACAGCTTCTGCTCATGCGAGGAACTGCAAGAGTGAAACTGTCAGCAGGACCATTAGTCATTTACCACCTGAGGTTTTACTCTGTACTATACCTTTATTTGATAAAATGCAGTGGAAGCAAAAAAATAAAATAAAAAAAATACAGTATTTTGAAAAAATAAATAATGAACAATTGACCATTTCCAGCTCCTCAAAAACTGAGTTGCCATTTAAAAGGGTAAAAAACGTGATGTGGCAGAAGGGCAAAAGAAGGTCTTTGTGCTCTCCTATGGATACGAGAAGTAACTGCTCTGTGGATACAGCAGCCTGATGAACACAGTACTGCTGTCCAGGGTCTAATGCATGTATCCCAATTTTACAGAAATCTACGACTCTCTTACTTGATCTGAGGCAGGGAGTCATTTTGCTACAGTACTCGGTAACAGCTTTAACAGCCGAAGGCCCAGGGCCATGACCAGGGGGTGCAAAAGATGTGGTTGCAGCAGGGCCCGCACTAGTCTGTCAGGGGGCCCACTGCTTTGGAGGTCAGCATTTAGAAAACCTTTTGTTGTCAGACTAACTTGGAACTTTCTATTTGTACAGTGCTTCTCCTTTTAAAACTAAGGCTGTCACCAGTGGAGTCTGTGCCTCAGATTCCAGCTCCAGTTTCACGGGATGGGGTGAGGAGCAGCTCGACCTTCTCTATAGTTTGTGGATCCCAGAAGGGCTTAGGATACAAAGACCAGATTCTAAGGCACTTCCAATGGAAAGAATAACATTTTCAAGAAAAAAGAAAAAGTGAAACAAAAAGCCCATACCTCAGTCCAAAAGCCTTTCTGGTTGGTATGCTCAGCGTGGAATACTGCCCAATCTCTAGTACAGTGCAGTTTGCGTCATCCTCCGTGACAGAAATGTTTTTGAGGTCCAAGGACTGAGAAGCCAGCCTGTCCAGCAAGTCCACTTCATCTATGAAAAATGCAGAAAAGCAGACAATGGTGTGAGTACTTAAAATTCCCGCTGAGTTACCCTGCCATTACTATCAAACACCAGTCACTCTTCAGTAAGATTTGGCAGAATAGGTGGTGGGGGTAGGGATTTTTTGCCTGGCAATAAACAGTCAGGCTAACACTCAGGAATCAGTACAGCCTAGAGGTTTGAGCACTCGGTGGTGAAGCTGGAAATGCAGCAGACCTGGGCCTAAATCTCATAACTGCCCCTTGCATAATGTGTGCCCCTGAACAAGTCACTTAACCTCCCTGTGCTTTAGGGTCACAACAGAAAATTAGCTTCAGCTCAGCAGGCCTTTCCCAGCCAGACATCCTAAATTCAAATTCTGAGCACAGCAGGTACAGTAGCCCTACTACAAAGTTTGGTAGCACAAGTACAGGAGGGAATCTAGAGCATATTCAAAAATATCATTATAAATCACTGATGCAGTGTCAGCCAATCAATGCACAAAGCCACTGTATCTCTTATCCTGTGTATAGTGTGCTCTTGTGCAGGAGCAGTTCACTTTGGTCCTGGGGGAGGACGCCGCAATAAAATAAAAAATAATACACTAAACTTATTATAAATCACTGGAGCTGAACTCGCGTGATTTATAATAAGATAAAAGTGCCTCCAAGGGATGTCTTCTATGGTATAAGAAACTCCTCTTGTGAGGTTTAGGCAGACAGAACCTATCAACTTCACTTCACAGTCCTCTTACCCAAACCGCTTGCTCAGATTATGCCTTAAGAGACATCACTCGGAGCCCCGATTAACGTATAAACTTGTAACCCCCATGCAAATATTTGAAAGAAAAAAACAAGTATCACTACTACTGAACTCAAATATCTTTCTATAAAGTTATAAATTAATTGAAAGGTAGACTGTTTGTTATAGTAATGGGGTTAAATGAAAATCAAACCAAGAGTCTAATTACTGTACCACTTTTTTATATTTCAATACTCAATCATTATTTTTGTTGTAATCCTCGGGTTAACTGGCTTAACACAAACCTTCTACCCCAATGGGCACTGCAGCACTGAACTGACACTTGCAGTTCTGAGTGAATGGAGAGAGGGTGGTGTGTGTGTGTGTGTGTGTGTGTGTGTGTGTGTGTGTGTGTGCGGGTGTATCACAAAAATGTGATTTTATACCATCTGGAATTGTGATGAGCAGTAGTTTCGTGATAAACATAATGGCCTAGTGAACAGGGTTGGCCACAGTCCACTGTGAGGCACTGTGATCTGCTGGGGGTTTTTTTTCAGTAATGCCCATCTAGGATATGCAAGTGTTAACACCCTCCCACCCCCTTCAGTGAAGCATGGAGACCCTCTGGACTGTGGACTGTGTCCCCGGGGGATCTGGGGTGAGTGAGGACAAGTTCTGCTCTTTTGTGCCTCCTACACCCGAACTGCTTGTTGAGCAGAAGTATCAACTGGTTTTCACTTCTGCCATCAACAAGTGTGACCAATGCTTGTGCCGGGTTTGTGATTTTCCAAAACTGTGGCCTGAGTGAAGGGACACTAGCGGCTGCCCTCACAGGACATGGGATGGGGCACAAAGTGAGTTTCAAAGGGCCATGCTGTTTAAAAATGGACTTTTGGAGCTAGTGCCTTTAGAACAGATGGCTCCTGCATGTCAGTCTGCCAATCAGGGTCCAAGGACAGTGAGCAATCAGTTGAACAACAGGGCCTGCTACAGAGCCACTGGAGGGCTCATGGGCAATTGGAGGAGTTCAGTAATTTGCCTGTGTTCAAGAGTCCCAATCAGCTGTCAAGGAGCCAGACAAGCTCTCCCTTGTGACTGACATCTCACCTTGGCCAATGGGGAGGCTGTCCACTCAGGTTTTGCATCACAGATGTTGTCCAGCTTGGTACATGCAATCCTGTCTCTCTGAGGATGCAGAACTACCATCCATGAGTGCAAGCCAGTACTGCGCAGACATTGCTGAGAGGGAGAAGTGTGCTATCTTAGCCGCTGAGGAGGAGTTGCTTAATGCAAGACCACTGCAACTAGACTTGACTGACCCTGAACAGTCAGCCACAAGTTGTCAGGCTGTAGAAAGTTACCTTGCTGTCACAACCAAGAGAGAGAGGAGAAAGAAACCAAAGACTTTACTCAGGTCAGAGCGTCTCTGAGCTAGTCATCACTGCTTGACAATGGCTTGCAGCAGGTGTGCTTACAACCTTGCATGCCTCTCAGCACCTTGAGAGCGAGATCCCTGAGAGAAATCCCAGCTGACTGGTACAGTCCTGGGAAGTTCTATGTGATAACGACAACCGCGAAACCACGACCGCCATTAGGGCCAGTATATATCACTAAAAATCAAATTTCCAATATACACTTGCCGGCAAACAAACATCGAGCAACTGGACTTAGTATTTATGCGGGGGGGACCACACCCCCCTGCTTAAGGATTACTAACTCCAGGGGGGTGCATGTTGGGGAAGGGGTGACACTCCAGGCTGCACCAAAAAAAAAAAAGGCAGCAGCAGACAGCGGCAAAATTTTACTCCCCAGTCCCGAACCCAGTACCTGCTGCGCCACAGCAAGCCACCCTCACCACCACACCACACAGCTAGGTCGGCTGCAGCAGACACACTACCCCCTGAGAAACCCTCTTTCCTATCCCTTCCCTTCCTTTTGCTATTCTTCCCTTCCAGTTGCCCTTCCCTGCAGTCGCCTTCACATAGGATCACTACCCTTGCAGGGTAGCCCATGAGGATAGCGCTGTTTATGAGTTGTCATTTTGATGGTCGCTCATATTCAGGCGCTATCCTCACTGGATACCATCCTGGGAGATTATAGTCAAGGAGGAGGCGGAGTCGGATGCTGAGGAGTCGGAGGCATGATCCACTCTGCAGAAGAGAGGAGCCAGTACGTTCAGCCAGGACTGCTGAGAGGGGGGATGAGAGGAAAGCGGTGGCTGCTTAACTGAACAGGGCCCACAGATCCGGTGACAAAATTCTATATAATTACTGGTTGATGAGTTTATGAATCGGTCTACAATCACTTTTGGGCTCCATAGTACCCAGGACAGTGCTATAATACACGGAAAACTGTGTATTATGGAACACCACTGTAATACACCGTTTTCATTGTATTTCCATTTTCAAACACTGTAGCCATTTTTTGTGTGCTCCTCAATGTTAAGGCAATCACCCTTCCATGATCAGTAATCTTTTTATACTAATGGGAGCAGCAGTTAAAAAACTCTCTTACTCAGCAAGTGAAATCCCTCAAAACACTTCATAATGCAGCTGCAAGCATCTTTTAGGTACAAATTTCAACTGCACAGCTACTGACCATGTGAGAATACCAGCTCTTCATGAACACTATACTGGCTCCAACTCATGGAGCTGCTGTAGCACGACTTGCTCTGGGATGGAGGTAGCATGGGTCTGACATCTGACACATCGCTCCGGTATGATATGAAGTTAGGGAAATCAGCTGAGTGATAAAAACAAGGTACTTGCCAGCAAATTAAAAAAATAATACTTGTGAAGATGTGTATTACAACTCTTTTTCACACACGATCGGTGAGTGATAAAACCAATGTAACCCCCTGTAGGAACAGAATCTACAGTGGGTTGGCTTAAAACACTGTACCCTTTTAATGTCCTTGGGCCTGGACCCCATAAGGGGTTAATTTTCCTTCCGCCAGAGGAGCTGATTAGCTATTGGTTGGGAGTACCCCTGCAGGGTGGGTCTTGTTTGGGCTGTGTGGAAGAGCGTGGGCCAAAAGAGTTCAGTGTAAGAGCAGGAGCAGGGCTGACTGCCCGTTTCTCCAGAGTCTGACAGTTTTTCATGTGAATTGGAGGCATAGTCCGGACCTGCTGAGGATGTGGTAGTTGCTGTAGATTTCAAGACCACTTCAGGGAGTGCGATGATGTGATGGGAGGAGGAGCACAACGTCACTGGCCTGTAGCCGCCATGGGATTTGAACCCGAGCAGAGTGTGGACTTCGCATTCAAGAAATGGAAGGTAGCCTGAACTTCATGTCCACAAGGGGAACTATCATGTGGCAGCTGAAGTAATTTGGACCTTGGGACCTCACCCACAGGGGTCAGTTCTTGGGTGGGGGGTTGGATATGTGTGCACCACGGGCCCCCCGGAGATTCCGGACCCTCCTTGCCCATTACAAATTAGGGCCCTCATGGGCTGAAGAATTTAATTTGGACCTGGGGCGTCTTGGTCACAGGGGCCAGTTCTTGACCAGGAAGTGGCAGGCGCTTTCCAGTGGCACCATGGACCCCCTGGGGACAGCTGCCTGCTCTTGCCTGCTAAATACGGAGATGAAGCGTAAATGAAGGATTCACCTGCAAGGCATTTGGGAGAGCTGAAACAGGACAGCTCCCTGGGTACATGCTGACCATATTAAGAGGAGTGAGGTTGCTCCAAAATGACTGTAGGAGATTGTGATCAGCCTACAACAAAGACAGTGTGGTCAATTTGTATGTGGTCCCTGAGAACTCAGTCAGCAGTCAGCCGTGGTGGTGACAGGAGGGCTGTGCTGGTTGCAGATCACGGATTGGGATGGGAGAGGAGCGAGGTGGTGGGACACACTGGATGGGGTGGAGGGTGGACCCTAGACTACCAGGGAATATGGTTTTCCTCATTTGAGGATGACGATCGGTGACCGGGGAGGGGGAAGGGACCACTACACTACGGAAAAAGCTATGGGATATAGGGTCGGCAATCAGAGCATGGAAAGGCACCAATACACTACAGAAACTTATTACAGCCTATGGAGATGGCAATCAGTGACCGAGGAGGGGCGAGGGACCACTATACTATGGAATGGGACGTTTTCTTATAGGGTCAGTGATCGAGGAGGGGGAGGGAACCTAGACTACCAGGGTATACATATATCTCTTTGGGGATGGTGATCAGAGACAGGGGAAGGGGTGCAGTAATTCCACCAACGACTAGGGTTGCATGGATTACTGCCAGGTTTTTTGCCTGCGGTAATTTCTCCACAAAAGGGACTCCCATGCATCGGTGCTCCTGTGGTGACCATATTTCCACCCAGAACGGCAGTGCCAAGTGCACTGCCTGCCTTGGACTAAGTCACGAAGTGGATCAGTACAATGCCTGTTTTTTGATGGATTACCATATGCTTAAACTCCGCACAATGAGGTGGGGTCGCGAGCCAACTACCTTCAGATGCAGATACCAGACATGGGACTCCAAGGTAAGGTCCCTGGGCTCTTCCCCTGAGCCTCTCCCCAACACTACACGTGCTGAGAAAGATCAAACCCTTCCTTCTTCTTGCCCTGCTGCGCTGAAGAAGGGCCTGAGGGAAGGGTGAAGTGGAATGGCAATCTCCCCGAGGGGACCATCTGAGCCCCCCTCCCATTCAATAGCCCCTTCGGGGTTGCAGGCACCCCCAGTGGTGCGGTTGAAGCTATACACTAGGCTCACACCGGCGGGCCTCTTGGTGTTGCAGTCTGGTAATGTTTCCGAGGGAGACCTCGGCCTGCTGGACTCCAGTAGGCCTCCTTCAACTTCTGTGCCATGTACGAGATAGTGGGAATGGATGGACACAGACACAGTAGTATGGTGTAGCAAGGCTGAATCTGCCATGCCGAAAACATTATTTACATAACAAAAAAGCGGACTTCATACAACAAAAGAATAAAAAAAAATAACATATAGCTCAGAAAGCAAAATCCCACTTCAACACTGTTCAGCTCCAGAAATAGGCGAGTTCAGCCAGCTGGGTAATTATCCCACCTGTCCTTAAGGTCTGAATGGGGTTTGCAGACCTTACTGGATCAGCACTACACTGATCCTCCAACAGATCTGATCTGGTCATCAGTTGGAACTCCCTTTATACCTGGAGTTCATCAGGTGACCATGTCAGACTCCACCCCTTCTCCTTAACAGCTCCATTTTTCTCTTTAAACATAGTTTTAATCATACCTTAAATTAAATATATATACACTGTACAATCATATTGTCACACTTCAGTATTCATTATACAAAAACTAGTCTTTTACAAAGTTTTCAAGAGAACTTTTGGAAGCAGGCTCCTCCCCCAGGCTGGCCAGAAGGAAAATACAGAAGGGAAAGGGCCGGCCAGCTCTTAATATGCTTCTAGGCAGCCTGAGGTCCAGACCATGCTGTGAAAGCTTCCTGGCAATGTCACACCGAAAAAAAATAAGTAAACCAAAACAAATGTTTCAGACCATTATGCAATAGGCTGTAAGATATAGGAACAGGAGTGTCATTTAACAGTTACACTTATTTTGCTAAAGAGTGGCATGGTCATGTGTACGAGTGTGCAGACGGGAACAGAGCGGTCAGCAAGTGCAGTCTGCAAAAACCGCAACAGCCAACTCTGCTATATTGCACACCAATGGTGTTGCTTAACTTTAATGTACTTTAAACAATTGTCCTTCTTAAACAATGCTATGTTATATTCTTAAACTACAGGGTCTGCTGCTTTTGAATATTCCCCGTGGGGACTTGCCGTCTGGTCAGACGTTACCAAGAGAAGCGCAGGAATGAGCGCTTGCTTGCAGTCTGTTCCAGACCTTTTCACCTTTGAGGGGATATTAAGTTTTCTGTATGCCAGTGGGGAACCAGAAGGGCAAAGTAAGACTTTTTTTATCATTGCCTCAGCTGTTCACATTCGCCCGGTTACAAGGGACACAAATATAAAACACAATACCTTTTAAATACCAAACATTACCCCTCGTAATTTTGGAATTTAACACTGAGGCTGTGGTCCGCACAGACAGAAAACAGGTACACCCCATCTATTTACAGTACCTTAAGATGCACGCATACTTGTCATTCCTTCTTCTTGTTATTATACAAAACCGCATTTGCTTACACGGCTGCACAGATAAGAAAAACTCCATAATACTTCATAATTAGGACAGCTCTGTTAGCCATAATATTCCGGACATCTGCTCCAACCTGTTGGGTTCACCTAGAAAATGCAGTTTCTTGGACCACACACAGAATGAATCTTAGGCAGTTTACTGAGAGTTTGGGGTGGGGGTGTTCTAGCAGACCTTACACCCACTTGAGAACTCAAGACCCAGGAAAGGGAAAATGCTAAGAATAGAATGGACAACCTTCTAAAGGCGGCCTACCTGTAGCAAGGGGGAAAGAAAGGTTACATATAACAGCAAGATAGACTCAGAATGCTACTGCAGTAGACTTTGCAGAAAAAGAAAGCGAAAGGGTCTCGGGGGAAGGTGTCCACTATGACATGCCACTTCCTATGGCTCTTTCCCTGGTTGGCACCAGGCTCAGCAATGGGGCCCAGGCTAGCATAGTTCGTGGTGCTGCTTCAGGTCCCTGCACAGACTCTGGTCCCTCTTCTGGAACTGCTTGAGGCACTGGGGGGCATTCCCAATGCTGGGAAGGGAACTGGTGCCATTCCAGTGCTAGTTCCTCGGTCACTCAGGAGAAGGCACTGGATGTTCCTGTCAGTCCTATCCCGAGAGGCAGGGCCAGATTTTGTGAGGTGGGTCATTATTAAAGCCCTGCCCTTTCTGGGGTGCACAAGCAGCATCGGAGGCAGTGCTGCCCCAGGGCAACTTTAAAGGCCAAAAAGCTGCTTTGCAATTCATTGAGGTCCAGGGAGGTGGCCCACTCCTTGCTTAGAGTAGGTGGCAGCTCTGCAAGGAGTCGCAGTGCCGACTTGGACACCCTGGGCCTACTGGAACCAGCTGGCTGTCTCAGTGGTGGGAATTGGGGCCACCCGGTGGGACCATCACAGCTCCACTCTACCCACCTGGGAGCTCGCCCACAAAGGCACCACCTCAACAGCTCCTCACCTGTTGAGCATTCGCTGATAGAAGAGATTGCAAGGCCCTCCTCCTGGGGGAGGTCCCCTGAGCATTCCTGTAGCCCTAGCAGAGGACCCGGTCTGGTCCTTCATAACCCTCCCCCCGCCATCTCCTCCTCCTCTCCCAGTCATTTTGGGAACAGTTCAGGACTTCAGCGAGTACAATTCCTCACTACCTCAGGTCATTAGGTCAGGCCATTTACAGACCTGAAATCCCGGCACGGTCCCCCCTGACTCCAGCTCCTCCTTATCTCTCAATTCCTCCTCTGAGGAAGGGGATAGTTCCTTGCAATTTTCCTCCACTGTTGGGTATACCTCACACCAGCAGTTCCTAGCAGAGAATATGACAGAACTAGGAATTTCCCACTTCAGAAGCCGCAACACTGCTCACCTGGTGCTGTCATTCTTCGGTGAATATAGCCGTGACTCGGCAGTCATCCCTCCGTGGCCTTAGCCCATCATGGAGGCATCCAAGGATGCCTGGCTCTGTCCCTCTTCCCTCTCTCTAGCCCCAAGGGACATCCAGATTAGGTAGTGCACACCCATGGGGTCTCCAAGATCCATGCCACATCCCTCTTCTGGGATCCAGCTCCTGGACACCCGCTCTGGGTATGACCGCTCCCCAGACTCAGAATCGGCAGAATTTGATGTATGGGGTCATGGAGTATTCCCGGCGACATGCATCACGTTATGTATTGCAGCACACCAGGCAACCTATGGCAGGCACCATTTTTGTGAAAGATGATCAATTATGGCAGGCACCATTTCTGTGAAAGATGATAAATTGAAAACATAGCTCTGGAAATTAAAACTATCTAATATGACCAGGAGCCACCTGCAACAGTGGTGTCTGTGTTGTGAGTGCACAGCCACCGTGACCTGGAAGGAGCCTCTCTTGCATGAGAGGGGAATTAGAGTATCTCCACGCAACATTAACTCTAAGGCTAAGACTTCCAACAGTGCCTTACTGCACACAGTGACTTTTGTTATGGGCCACTCAGCACTGGGAAGTGACCTACAGTAAGACCCGCAAATCTATTTTCACATGGTGACCTGAGCTACTGTAGGAACAAAACCAAATATTGTGAATTACCCTTTAAGCTGCTCAGCTTCATGGATTTAAAAAGACAAATCACCTTCTGACATGAACCCTACAATTTACAGTCTCTGATAATCCACAAGCTACTACTGCACTGGAGAACTTGCAAAACAGTCAATTGCTGTCAGGCAATTAATCTGATTGAAATGAATGCCACCTACATGGAAAGCTGAAATGAGCATTCCACCCCCATCAATCCATTATTGACTCCGCCAGTTCCAATGACAGGCAGCAGCAACCGTTAAATAGTATAAACTTTCTTTTTTTTTCTCAGCTGCATTTGTCAACCCCCCCCCGTAGGTTTGGAATTTCTGCAAACTATTTAAACTTAGAGCTGTGAGACATGTCTGAGGTCCCTTTCTTTTGGCTAACAGTGACATCATCAGGCAATGAATACAGCCGTGTAAATAGATTTTTTTCCTTCTTCAGAAAACAACCATGGACTACAGTACTAGCCACTGCAGCGATCTGGGGGTGCAGATGCTCCGCTCCCAATAAAGTAATTACTGTAAAAAATTCAGTCTCACATCAGCACAACCACCTGTTATGCAGATCTATGGCTAACTTTGAACATGTCAAATACATGATCATAAACTGGAAATGACAAGGTTATATATAATTCCATCAGAAACTTTGTGATGATGTCATGATCCAATACAGCGAAGATCCCATAGCCCTCATAATTATATGAGTAGGGTATTGTTCCCCATGTACTGGCCAGCCTTTCCATTATATTAACATAACTGGTCCATGTAACCCACACCCCAGGACACAGCAGGAAACCAACTGTCATAACTCATTGAGCCTTTCCTGGTCAAACATTACATTTACAGGTTCAGAGGAAATGTGAGGAAGAAAAAATTACTCACCTTAGTAATGTTGTTTCTTCTAATGGAGTCTTGCTATATTATGACATATGCAGTGAGTCCCAACCTTCGAACTGCTCCGGAGTAGTGAGTCCCAACCTTCAAACTGCTCCGGAGGTGAAAGAGTTAACTTTCCATGCCAGGCATGGAACCTTGAGCTCGAGCTCGGTTGAAAACTCTGCCTGTTGTTCTTCAAACTCAAACTGTCAGATCTTTACGAGCAAAAGTCACTAAGGTTCTGTGTGGAAGCTGTAAACCTACACTAGCCAACTGGCTACTAAATATAAGAACACATTTTTTGGTCCCAAAACAAAGACTGAAGTCAGGAGACCCAAAAAATGAAAAACTCAACACCAATCACCCCAAAAGGAGGGTGAAAAAACAAAGGTGGGCATCTACTAGGGTAACAACACTGCCCACCCACATCCCAAAGCAGAGGGTTCTGAGGAGGGACAGGCAGGGGGAGGTCATAATATAGCAAGACTCCATTAGAAGAAACAACATTACTAGGTGACTAATTTTCTTCAAACAACATGAAGTCTTGCTATATTTATATTTATGTCTAACTTCACAGCAGTACCTCCATGGAGGAGGACAGAACATACTTAGGAAATAGGCTCTGAAGCACAGCTGTGCCAAACCGAGCATCACTGCTAGCCTGGATGTCAAGGAGTAATGCTTGGTAAAAGTGTGAACTGTTTTCCAGGTAGCTGCTTGACATATCTCTAGGATAGGGATGTCCCTGGCAACAGCCAGAGATAGCAGCTGTACCTCTGGTAGAGTGAGCCCTCAGGCCTGAGGGAGGAACCTTACCCAGTTTTTCATAGCAAAATTGGATACAAGAGACAATCCACCTGGCAATGGATCTTTAGTGGCAGGTTTCCCTTTACCAACCTCACCATAAGTGAGGAACAGTTGGAGGAGTCAAACCTGTGACCCTTAGTGCGCTCTATGTAGTAACTAAGGAGCTCTTTTGACATCTAAACTGTGCATTCTCCTCTAGCCGGAGGAATGGTCAGTGAAGTACACAGGGAGAGACATAGATTGATTAAGGTGGAGTCTGAAACCACCTTAGGCAAGAACTTTCTGTTAGTCCTGGGAGACCACCTTATCTCCATGAAGGAGATAAAATCAGGCTCCACTGACAATGCTTGTAATTCACTTATGCGTCTGGCAGAAGTGATGGCTACTAAGAACACAGTTTTCCAAGTCAAGTACTTAAGCTCTGCTGAAGACAAGGGCTCAAAGGGGTTGCATAAGCTGGGCAATGCAAATATTAGATCCCAGGCAGGGCAGGGTCCCTGAATGGAGGGTTGATGTGAAGCAACCCCTTGAAAAACTTGGAGAATACAGGATGAGCTGAAAGAGAAGAGGTTTATCTGTTGATAAGAAAGCAGCTACCGACTGCCAGATGCACTTTTAGGGTAGCTGGTCTCACTCCAAAGTATTTAAATGGACCATATAATCCAGGACTGTGGGTAAGTCAGCAGATTCTGGGGAAATATACTTGCCAGAGCACCATATGGAAAATCTCTTCCATTTGGAATTATAAGTAGCCTGGTGGAAGCTTCTAGAAGCCTTCAGGATATCAATACACCTTGGGAGAGTGTAGGTCAGCAACTCTAACTCTTCAAGAGCCAGGCCTTGAGATTGGTGATTTGAGGTTCAGGTACCAAACTCCCTGAGCACAGGTTAACAGGTTGTGATTCCTGGGAAGACACAGGGGAAGGTGGACTGCTAAGGACATAAGGAGTGGGTACCAGGGCTGTCCAGCCCAATCTGGAGCAATCAGGATCATCTTGCAGGGTTGAGATCTGATTTGACTACACTTTAAACAGAAGAGGGAAGGGGCATAGAAACTTCCTTCCCAACTGAAAGGAAGGCATCCAGAGGGACTGAGCCCAACACTGGGGCCTGCAGCGAAAAAGGGAAGTTGGTGATTGTCTGGGCTGCAAAAGATCTATCTGAGGTGCCCCATCTGGCAAATACTACCTCCAGTACTAGGGGATCCAGTGACCATTCGTGATGGCCCTGGGAAATCCTGCTGAGAGCATCTGCCAGGACATTGTCCTTGCCTGGGAGGTGAACTGCCATAAGGGAGGTGTTTAGAGAGAAAGCCAGAGACCACAACTTCATTGCTTCGGTGCACAAGGTCGTAGACCGAGTACCCCCTTGCTTGTTGATGTACCACATTGTGGTGGTATTGTCTGTTCTGACCTGAATAACTTTGTTCTGAACAGATTTGGAAAAAACTTGAAGTGCTAGAAAAACTGCTCTGAGTTCCAACAGATTGATGTGGAGCAAAGAGGTAGCAAAGAAAGTGAAAGCCAAAAAGACTGCATTCAGGCAATACAAAAAGACACAGGCAGAAGGGGATAGGGAGACGTACCAGGAGAAGCAAAGGGAGGCAGGGAGGTCAGTAAGGGAAGCCAAAGCTCAGATAGAAGAACACATTGCAAAATCAGTGGGTAGAGGGGACAAAACCTTTTACAGGTACATAAGTGAAAAAAGAAAGACAAAGGGAGGGATAGTGAGACTGAAAGGGAGGATGGGGCTGCGTGGAGGATGACAACAGTAAAGCTGACATATTGAACAGGTATTTCTGCTCAGTCTTTACTGAGGAAGAGGAGGGTAATGGGTCTGAAGGAGCAATAAGGGTGAGAATGGTGCAGAAATGGACACAAGTCCCTTTACACGAGAAAGGTCCTGAAGGAACTGGAAGTAATAAGAGCTGATAAAGCAATGGAGCCAGATGGGGTGCACTCCAGGGTCCTTATAGAACTAAGAGAGGTGGTGGCTGAACCTCTGGCTATCCTGTTTAGCCGATCACTGGAAACAAGGGAGGTACCCAAAGACTGGAGGACAGCAGATGTAGTCCCCTTATACAAAAGCGGTAACAAAGAGGAAGCAGAGAACTACAGACCAGTCAGCCTCACCTCGGTAGTGGGGAAGATCATGGAAGCACTACTGAAGGAGAGATTGGTGGCACATCTGGTTGTCAGTGGACTACAGGACCCAAGGCAGCATGGTTTCACCAGGGGGAGGTCATGTCAGACCAACCTCATTGAATTTTTTGACTGGGTGACTAGGGAGGTGGATCAGGGGAGGGCAGTGGGCGTGGTCTATCTGGACTTCAGCAAGGCCTTTGACACTGTGCCACACAGAGACTACTACACAAACTGGGGAATATGGGTGTGGGCAGGACAGTAGTGTGGTGGGTAGGTAACTGGCTGGGTGGCAGGACACAGAGAGTGGTGGTAAATGGCTGTCACTCCACAGAGGGAAGAGTGACCAGTGAGGGTACCACAGGGATCAGTGCTGGGACGGGTCCTATTCAACATCTTCATCAGTGACATTGCTTGGGACCTAGAGGCAGAATTTCACTGTTAGCTGATGACACAAAGCTCTGTAACAGAGTAGACACACCAGAGGGTGTAGACAGAATGAGAAGGACCTGCAGAAACTTGAAGAATGGTCAGGGGTTTGGCAGTTGAAATTCAATGCAAAAGTGCAAGATAATGCATATGGGGCACAAAACCCTGGCACAATATATCAGTTAGGGGGGTGAGGATATAGCACACACCAAGCAGGAAAGGATCTTGGGGTTGTCATCTCTGATGACCTCAAGGTAGGGAAACAGTGTGACAAGGCAGCAGGTAAAGCAAATAGGATGCTGGGATGTATAGGCAGGGGCATCACCAGCAGGAAAGGAGGTCATAATTCCGCTATACAAGACACTAGTGAGGCCCCACCTGAGTACAGTGTACAGTTCTGGAGACCATACCTACGTAAGGACATAGACAGGGTAGAAAGGTTCAGAGGAGGGCAACAAAGATGGTGCATGGATTGCATCACAAGTCCTATGAAGACAGGTTGAAGGAACTGAACATGTACTCCCTGGAGGAGAGGAGGGAGAGAGGGGATATGATAGAGACATACAAGTATCTTACAGGGAGGAACAAGGTGCAGGAATACACTATTTTTAAGCGAAAAAGATGTTCCAGGACTAGAGGGCATGGGATGAAGTTGGAGGGGGGACGATTCAGAGGAAACATGAGGAAGAATTTCTTCACAGAACGGGTGGTGGACAAGTGGAACATCCTGCCAGAGGAAGTGGTGGGGGCTGAAACAATCAGGATTTAGAATGCATGGGATAGACATAAAGGAATTCTGGAGGTCAGGGTAAGGGGCAACAGACTTCTAGGAAAACAAACTGAACTTACAAGCTCAAATGGGCAGACTAGGTGGGCCATAGACCCTTATCTGTCAACACTGTCTATGTATCTATGTAGCAGAGATTCCTGAGGGGACCACAATCCCTGGGTAGTGAGATCGCCCATGTGAGCTCCCACCCCAAGAGGATGCATCTGTAGTAAGATTAGGAGTGAGACTGGGGGTGAAGGGGACCCCTGTCTCAGATTGCTCTGGTCCTGCCACCACTGAAGGGCTTGGATCCAGGGTTCGAGTTACTGGGATCAATCTGGTTAGAGGGTCTCTCCTTTGAGACAAAAGGCTCTCAAATGGAACTGGATGTCCCTCATCTGAAATCTTGCTCCCTGCACTACTGCTGTAGAAGCAGCCATGTGCCCCAGGAGCTGTAGAAAATGCCTTGCTGGTCGAGAGACCTGCAGGGTGAAAGAGGAGGCCAGAGAGACCAGGGTCCTTGCTCTTTGTAGAGGAAGGAAGGCTCTGGCCTCTTTTGTGTTCAGTTCTGCACCAATAAAGGTGAGAAGCTGGACAGGCTCTAGAACTGACTTTTGAAGATTGAGAAGGAAACCTAGAGAGGTAAGCAGTTGCTGAGCTACCTGAAGATGTAATTTGACTTGGTCTGGAGACTGGCCTACTAAGAGCCAGTCGTCCAGGTGAGAAAAGATGGCAATCTTTTGCCTTCTTAAGTGGGCAACTGCTACTGCAAAGCATTTTGTAGTACCCTCGGGGGCAGAGAGGTGAGGCGAAGGGCATTGCTCTGAACTGGTAATGGCCTGAGGGCAGTTCGAATCTGAGGTACTTTCATGGGAGCTTCTGATGAGAACATGGAAGTAGGCATCCTTGAGGTCCAGGGATGCTAGCCAGTCCCTGGCCTTAGAGAGGGTAAAATAATTCCCAGAGTCCCATTTTGAATTTTGGTTTTAAAGGTGCTTGTTTAGGTATCTGAGATCCAGGATGACGCCATTCTCCTGTCTTTTGGGGTAAGGAAGTACCTGGAATACAACCCTTTGCCCTGGTGTAGGGGTGGAACCCTTTCCACAGCTCTGAGAGCCAGGAGGGTAGAAACTTCTGCCTCTAGGGCAAGTGCCTCTGGTGGATTTGCAGGTGGAAAGGACCTGGTTCTCATCTTTGGAAATTTTTGAAGCTGAGAACCAGTCCTGGCTTACTACTTCAGGACCCACTTGTCTGATGTTAAAGACTTCTAGTCCTGGACAAGTAAGCCAGCCTGCCCCTACAGGTAGTGGAGAATCGACCCTGGCCACCCCATCAGGGTGCCTGCTTGCAGGGCTTTAGGCTGAGGGTGGAGAGCAGGTCTGCTTGTACCCCGTCTGCCTCTCCCTCTAAAGAACCCCCTCTGGGCATAAGCTGAAGAGGAGGCCTGGGCTTGGTAAAAAGGCCTATGAAAAGGCCTGCCCCTGCCCCTGGAAGGCTGCCTTTGAGGAGTGACCTGCCTTTCCTTGCCTGTGCACTCCTATAGGTGGTCCTATACTCATCAATTTTCTTCATATAATTCTCTGTCTGCTCCCCAAACAGAGAATTACCCACAACAGGAAAATCCATGGCCTTAGTCTGGGTATCCTGCGACAGGCTAGTACATCTGAGCCAAGCCATCCTGCGAAGTGCCACAGATGTAGCCATGACTCTTGATGACACATCATTAGAGTCCACTGCAGCATGAAATTGCACCTTAGATGCCTCAATACCATCAGCAGCCACCTGCTCCAGCTCTTTGGCAAGCTGGCCAGGGACCTGCTTTGCTAGAGCCATAACAGTGTCTCATCTGGATTTCTGGTATCTAGCAACATAAGCCATATAATTTGCCTGTCTGAGTCCCAAGGATGCTGCCATGTACTGTTTCTTTGCCATGGCATCAATCCTCCTGGAGTCCTTGTCAGGGGGGTGTGAAGCCAAGGGAATATTTGCCTTGTCACAGGCTGCAGCCTGCACTACTAACATGGCTGCATTGTTGTGTAAGGAACTCCGTATCAGAGCCTGACAATGTGTACCTCTTGTCCATTCTTTTATCCACAGGAGGTACAGTGTGAGGAGTTTTAAATTTTACTGTCTGTTTCCAAAAGATTTATGCAAAGGAATAGACAGTCTCCTAGACTCTGGGATATCCATCATTTCTACATAGTCAGGCTCTTCTTGATCATCCACAGCTTCCTCCATAGGGAGCTGGAGGTTTCAACCACTTTTTATAAAACATAAAATGAGAAGGGGACTCAGAAAGCCTGGGGAGACACTCCTGAAGGTCTGTCTGGGGAGATGTCCGGTTCAATGGGCACATCCAGACTTTCAAATCCACATTCACTCTCCTCATACTCCTCTTCCCCTCCTCCGGTTCATAAAATTCCTCTAAATCATACTCTTGACCGGTGGAACCGACCAGACGTCACAGCTTACCTGATGGTGCGGTTGGTCGACGGACAGCGACTGGACAATTTTAATCGCTTTGGCTATTTCTTCAGCGGTTGGAGAGGAAGTTTTGGCTCCACACCTGCTGATTTTCTAGTCCTTTTTGCTGGAACCGACTCCTCCGAGTCGGCTCTCCTTTTGCCTGAGGAAGTCTCGCCCTGGTCAGAGGGCACTCCCTCCGGTTCGGTTTCAACCGAACCGGGCTGGCCATCCGGTTCAGCAGACTTTTTGGCCTCCCTTTTCCTGAGCCTACCAACTCTTTTTCCAGGGTAGCTGCAGGAAAATTTTTACAAATCTGGCAGTCTGCATTGAGGTGGACAAACCCCAGACAATAAACACAGGTGGTGTGGGGGTCAGCCTTAGCAAAGACTTCCCCACAGACACTGCAGTGTTGAAACGCAGTGGGCCCGGTTTTTCTTTTGGGTTTCTCAGACATAGTGCCAGCCTAACAAAACTTGCCCATTTATGGCAATCCGCCAAGCAAGACTCTCTTATCGGTTCCCAACCGTGTCACGGGTTGTGGAAAAAAACGTAATGAAATCCGGTTTTTTTAGAACTGATAAGAACCGGGAACCGCACTCTAAAAGACAGATTAATGTATTTAAAACAACCTGATCGGTTCAAACCGAACTGATGAACCGTTTACACAAGTTCCACGCAGAAAGTAAATGTAAAACCTATCTAGTACTTACAAATACCACAGACAGAGCTTGAACTGACCGGTTGCGGTTTAAATTCGGTTAAAAAAATGAAAAATTAATACTTTAACCGACAAAATGAACCAAGCAGAAGGAGAAATCTCCGGAGCGACTATTCAGTGAGGCGGAGTAAAGAATCTGACAGTTTGAGTTTGAAGAACAACATACAGAGTTTTCAACCGAGCTCGAGCTCAAGGTTCCATGCCTGGCATGGAAAGTTAACTCTTTCACCTATGGAGCAGTTCGAAGGTTGGGACTCACTGCATATGTCATAACATAGCAAGACTTCATGTTGTTTGAAACACTTCTTCACTGAAAGAGTGGTGGATGAGTGAAACAGCCTTCTGGTGGAGGTGGTGGGGCCGGAAGCAATTACTGGATTTAAAAAGGCATGGGATAGACACAGAGGGTTCCTAGCTGTATTGGGGGCGGATCCAGAGACAATAGGTCAAAGTGACATAGTAGATAGCAGACAGGGAATGGATGGGGTAAACAGGGCAGACTAGGTGGAGCAATGGGCCCTTATCTACCGACACCTTCTGTGTTTCTATGTAAATTATTAAAAAACAAATGATATTATCAAAGGTGGAATTCTGGGCTTTTACACAGGTCTTTCATTTTTATATAATAAATTAACAGCAAAAAACTAAGTTAATACTTCTGCTAGGGTTACAGTATTAAAAGTCATAAAATGATTAAATTAGTATCAAATGTCCCTGGAACCATGACGAATCGGTGGTGTGGTGTTCCTCAGGGTCTGAAGGATGATGTGATGCAGGGGGTGTGTTGCCATAATATCGACACTCTCTATGAAAGCTTGGCTGAGGTAATTTTCTTTGTGTTACAAGACAGTGCCAATATTCGGGTAACATCAACACTGCACCACATGATCATTCAAATCCTGTGGAACACTGCCCCACCGATTTGCCAAGGTTCCAGGAAATTGTTACACTATTTTTTTTCCATTTTCCAACTTTTTACACTGTAACCCTAATAGATGCATTAATGTGGCAACAAACATGCTGCTTTTAATATAAACTTTTTTGCATTTAAAGCTGATCTCTGCTTATATTTCCTCAGAAACCGCTGAGGAAGGCTAATGCTGAAGAGCTTGTGTAGTGAACACATCAAGTGTTAAAATTTATTGTTGCACCAGTCTGCATTGTAATCCTTGAATTGCTGCGTTTATCTACGGAATAAAACACTGGATTTTGCATTTTGGGAATTTACTGGTGGACTGCACTCTTGTACAAGGACTGGGGCACAAAACTCTTCTGGGACTGTGCTTTGTGAACTTAAGGGTATCTGCTTTGCACCCCACTGCCACTGGTGAGCGCAGGGAATACGCTTATTTGGAACTTCTTTGAGACGAACATGTCATAGTTTTATGGGAGGAGGGGAGTATTGTTTTTTTTGTAAAGTAGCAGTCAGTCAATGTCCTGTGCATTTTATTATCTTTCTGATTATTGACAGCGTTTGCACTTATTATAATTTCGTGGTTTGTATGACTAGGACAGATTAACAGCTTTGAATCTATAATGCATTATTCATTTTTTTTCCCTCACCTGGTTTCAGTTAACTGGGTTTAGGGGGTGGTCTGGTATCACAGAAAACTGGCAAATTTTCATGAGTTGGGCTATTGCCATACCTTGGACAGTAGCTTAAGTTACAGCAAAACAACTCAGTCATCCAACAAAATATTTTTTGTTTCTTTTTTATTTCAGAACAATTCGGGGGCTCACAAAATAAATACCATCAACAGCTCTGTCTGATTTAATATTTCAGTTTGCATCTATGTCACCCCCAACCCTACCCCCAATGGGGCTGGAACAGGCAGAATTGCCAAGCTGTCCTTTCTGACTCAACAAAAACTAAATAAATAAAAAGTAAGAGACAGGGATGAGCAGCACCTCTCATGCTTCAGACTGTCTTTCGGCAAGGAACTCCAGAAGCATGATGCCGCCCAGCTGCCCTCTCGCCTGGCCCCTGGCGTGGAAAGCAGGACAGCTAAGCTGTGCAGCTGCCAAGGCTCACCTGTCTTGCATTTTAACTGAATTTCACCAAACTCCAGACTCCCAGCAGTTACTTAAACACAGTTGCTCTGCCTCTCATCTGAAAAAACTTTATTAGGCTGTTAAATCCTGACATCTTGTAGGATTTGACATGTTCCTGCAGGTATATAAACACCTATTCCTATGTACTTAGTTACTCCAAATCCGTTTTGCCTCAAAGGGACAAAAACTTGTCAAATCTATTACCAGTACAGAGGTGATTTTTGTTTTCCCTTTTCATGCCTTTTTTGAAACAATTTATTCCACCTGGATAGCCCGCTGCATCATCTTGCTTTCTGTGGGGTCCTGCTTCTAGCCAGTTTTACAGCTGGGAGTGACTGAGGCACAGGAAAGTCAAGGGTCTGGCTAGAAATCACACCGTCGGTAATGTGATGTGGTGGGATTCAAACCTGGGACCTTCTAGTTAGGGATGTCACAGTAGTAACAATTATAATGAGCAGAACATTAATACTGTTATAACTCAATGTAACAATTTGTGTTTTTGTTGTACCAGGATCAAAACTCCATCAATTGGGCCAGCCCATTGGGTAGTGCTACTGCTTGCGATGCTGGCAACCCACATTCAAGAACGAGCGCAGGTCATCGGGGGAGGAAGGATCAAGTGTCCCAAAGACTGCTGCACTTCTCATCGAGAGCACATACAAAGGGAGAAGCTGCTACAAGACGTCCTGGCATGGATGGGTGCCACTGCATGCATGCATGCTTGTGTCACTCCACGAAGTGCCCCCAAGGAAAAAGAAAATGGAGGAAAAAGGACTGGCTGCTCTATGTTGGCGCCCCCCCCACAAGCTCTTGCATGATCAACGCGGCTGGCTAGTCACACACCACAATGTGGTCCTGGGCAAGCAGTGGGTAACCAGTAAGTCCACAAGAAGTTCAATGATGGGGCTGGGGGAGTGGCACTGGGCTGGGCAGACACATCAGGAAGAGGATAAAGTATTGATAGGAAAAAACTCCCTCGAGCAAGTAATGGGCATATGCACAAAGTGCGTTCAGGAGTTTCAATACATGCAGGTTCTATACCTGCCGTACCAACAGTGCAACAAGAAAGGCAGTACTGTATCTTTCGGATGCACAGGCATGTGGTGGTGCGAGTCAAATCAGAAGTCATGGATTATACAGAAAAAGAATCATGAGACAGAAAGTAGATAAAAATACCAGCAGCATGGACAGGCTAACATATATCAGCTACATTTTTGTGTGAAGTGCTTCATGGTATACAACCAGTATACTGTGGTTTGCAGACCTTTCAATTCACTTTTTTGTGCGTATTTTAGGGCCAACCGTCCCTACTGTCCCCCCCCGAAACAAGAGTTTGAGGAGATTTATTGTTGCACTTGTATAGTGGATTATTATGATCCCACAGCACGTTTTGAGAAGAGATGGGGAAGTTCCCACGCTGTCCTACCCAATTTTCCTCCATTCA
The DNA here is from genome assembly GCA_016271365.2 of Neoceratodus forsteri. Classification (NCBI taxonomy): domain Eukaryota; kingdom Metazoa; phylum Chordata; order Ceratodontiformes; family Ceratodontidae; genus Neoceratodus; species Neoceratodus forsteri. The sequence continues at coordinate 595,967,257 of JADMNL010000022.1, read as the reverse complement.
CTAAAACCACTGACAGTTTACCTGATTCAGTAGCAATCAGTCTGCATCTGTATTCCAGTCCCAAGCACCCAGGGCAAGGTTAAAAACAGTTCCCAGCCCTCCTTTCCTGGCCAATGAAAGCAAGTAATTTATTTATATGTACTTAGAACTTGTTAACCAAAAATAAACATATTCCTTACCTACATGCAGATTTTCTCAAAGGCCAACTGCAGTAGCACAGTTTCCATGTTTATCCTCAGAACCTGTTAGAAGTTTTCTCCCAGAGGGATTTTAGACAGTAGCCTCAGTCTTTTCTCATCCATTTTGTCAGGATGTGTGACTGGCAAGAGTCTAATGCGTCTCTTTTATATAAAATACACACCCCCCCTCGGCAAAACAACTGATGGGCTTAGGCTGCAAGCTCAAGTTCCCTGGAATGGAACTCCAAAACAATTCTGAATGGAAGACCATGAAAAGTGAAATGTAAAATAAACACATTTACAGAACATGCAAACTTATCAGCCTACTCAGATTTGCACTGATTGAACATAAAGCTAACAAATTTCATGTCAGACTTTCTACAGTATTTTCTAACTTTATTTTTGTCCCCTGGCCAGGACCTTTCTGGCACTACCATTGCCACCTCCCATCCATCAAAGCTCCTCTTACCTAGTCTTCTGGAAATCTAGGGGCCACCCGCAACTCTCAGCTGCCTCGCTCCATCAGATTAAGCACCCTTCTCTGAGCTGGGACCTGCCTTCAGCTTCTGCAGCAGCTTCACCCACAATATCCAGCCATCCATGGCAGAGGTGAAGCACAGAAGCATTCTGGGAGGAGGGAGCCCAACTGTGGATGTGGGGGAGCTGGCAGGGTGTCATCTGCCTAGTCAGATGTCATTTTTCCCATTTGTTTCCCCCGGGATGCTGCCGTGCATGACGCTGCTGTGCAGGCACGGTTGGTGCCAGCTTAATCTCATTCCTCCCTTGTTCTGCTGAGCCCCGGAAGGGCTGCCACCCAGCCTTCACTAGCTGGCAGACAGGTAACGGGCTGCGAAGCCCTCCCCCCCCGAAGAAGGAGAGCTGTCTTTGGGATGCTCACACCCCCTTTCCCCAGCTGACCCTAGATGCCACAAGCTTGTTTCTGATCTTGTGTTGGCGATGTAGCAAGTGATTTTTATTTATTTAATAAATAGCGATAGTGTTACCACTGTGCTACCAGGTTGGCTGGCTTCCTACAGTTCTTGAAAGGCAAACACGCATGGCACCAGGACATAAAATGCAAAACAAGATTCTCGGCTGGATCCTACACCAGCCAGGAATCTCGTTTTGCACTTTATGTCCTGCATAGTGCAGCCAGGTATTTATTGTAATCAAATAAATATTTTTTCACTGTATTTCTGGTGCCGTGTATATTTGCCTTTTTATGATTTATTGTTGCAGGGCACAGAATTTGGTAGTGGAGCGGCTTTTTTGTTTGCTAGCCGCTTTCCTACAGTTCTTCATTCAGTTCAAAAGAGACTTAGCGAGTCACTGACATCCCAGGGGACTCTGGGAAAACAGAATTTTTAGACACATCTCAGCTTATTTCACATGTTCTCTGTAACTACCTTATTTTCTTTAAAACTTTGCACATTAACATAAAAAGAGGATCGCTGCCTTGTGTTTCCATCTGCTCTGGCTGCCTGTCTACAACTGACATCACAATCCTCTGCTTGTGGTGGACTGGTGATGAAGAGTGCTGAGGCACCGTGGGTTCCTTACCTTTTCCTCATGCTGGCAACCTGGGTTAGAGAACAGACTCGGGTCGTGGTGGGTCGGCCAGGGAGAGGAGGATCAAGTGTCCGAAGGACTGTTCTCCTCCTCTGGGGTGGGAGGGTTGCTGCTCCTGGTGCCTGTCTGCCCTCTTGTGGAGGCTTGGGTGTAGGCAGCGCGGGACATCACTTTGGGATGGAGGGACAGCGGCCGTCAGTGTCTCATACTCAGTACCATGCGTGGGTGCATGCGGACAGCATTACACATTCATTCCTCCATGGGGATACAGTAAAGTGGAAAATGGCTGGGTGCAGAGCATGATGACGGCATTGCATCGCAGGCCCTGCACCGGCTGCAGGGTTCTCTTCCGGCACCGTAGCCATTACTGTCGGCAGTCGGGCGCCCGCCATTGACCATGGGGAGGCAATGGTGGAAGCTCCAGATCCATTTTCCAGTGGTATGGGTGCCTGCTATTGACCCCTGCCACAGGGGGTAAGCCGTGGGTGAATCACTGACTTGAAGTAAGTCCCTGAGGATGCTGGGAGACGGGGCTAGGGACAGCAGTAGATGGAGGTGCCAGTACCGCGGCAGGGAGGAAAAACTGATTAACTGCAAAAAAACAATTATCTGCTTATGACATCATAATTGGTTTCACCACAACAGACTGTGATGTCACAAGCTGAGAACTGTGTTGTAAGGTGTAGACGGACAGCCATAGCAGATGCTATCTAGGGGACAGTTATCCTATTTCCATGTTAATCTGCAAAGTAAGAAATCACAAAACAAGAAAACTACAGAAAATATATGAAATCGAAGTGGAAAAAGGTCAAAGAATTGTGTTGTTTTTTTTTTCAAAGTTTTCCAGGAAACATCAGGGGCTCTTAAAAAGGAGACTTTTTAGTCACCTCATTGCAATGCAGTTTGTGTCAATTCATCAAAACAAAGTGACTTCAGTTTTCCTACTCAGACTAACATTTTGCATTTCACACTTGACAAGAAGGTCTCTTAGCTAAAGGAATGAAATTAAAAAAGTGACATCTGTTCTTGAAAATTTCCACTATGTTCTGCAACTCAGTCGGGAGCACATGTGCTTAAATGTTTATTTCTTTTATTTAGAGCTCTGTAACAGTAACAGTAACAATTCTGAAGTAGTTGTTTTGGTGCTGGTATAAAGCAGCTGAATTCTGAGTTTTATTTATTTTTTCTTTCCCTTTAACAGTTACATAGTAACACACTAACTTAAGATCAGAAGAGACACTAAGAACATCAAGTCCACCCCCCCTCCAACTTCATATGCAGTTGACATCTTTTCTTTTTTTTAATGGTGGCACACTATCAGTCCATGCCAGATCTCTGAGCTAAAATAAACATGTTAGAAATAAATGGCTGATGGGAGAATGGAGGAGGGATGTGAGAAAGTTTCACTTTACAGAGTGGTTGAGCCGTGGAATAGCCTACTGATAGAGGTGGTGGACACAAAAATCATTAACAGCCCCTTTTGTGCTCTATTACAAAATACCCCCCGAAGAACACGAAGGACCCTGACCTGGCTCCGAGATGAGGATATAAGAAACATTTTTTATATTATTGTGTTTTTGGCAGGAAACGGATCATATTTTGGCTCAAAGGAGCCGAGTCGCCGATCCCTTCCACTTCCCAGTTTGGAGACATGACCCATGCTCTTCCATACTCTTACATCACAATGTGCTTGCATGGGGGACACACTCCAAACATGTCTGTGGAGACTACCTCTGTGCAAGCACATTGTGATGTAAGAATATGGGCACAGGGTCATGTCGCCGCAAAGAAAACAATTAAGCAGCAGTAAAAGCCACAAGGAACACAGCAGCATCCCAAACAACGTTGAGTACAACAGCAACCCAACAGAAAAGGCACAGCCCCATTGAATACAATGGGACTTCATTATTTTTGTGGGGGGCTCAGACCCCTACACCCCCTAATGCGGGGGGCTTCGCCCCAATAGCCCCAGACTTAAAATAATCAACTCTGGGGGGTTGTGGACTTCGGGGATGAGGAGAAAATCAGGAGGGGGTAAAAGTCTTTTTTTTTTAAATAAAAGTTTCAGCAGGAGGAGACCTAGCCAGACCTGAACCATGATCCCAGGTCTCCTGCTTCACTATATGCTAGTGCCATAGCCACTCCACCATAGAAGCAGCTTGGCCAGGCACCCCAACACACAGCTAGTTAATCCTCTCCAGGTGAAGTGCAGAGCAACAGGGGTAGCGATAATTCCCTGCCACTATTCCACCCATCGCTCTAAATCCTTTCGCGCTTCACACAGCGAGGTTCCTGTAGCGCTCTTTATGGTGTGCAATTTTGACCCTGTATCAAGAGTATGGGGGTGTGCCTCCAAACTGGGAAGTGGAAGGGATCGGCGGCTCAGATCCTCAGAGCCAAAATACGATCACTTCCCTCCTGAAAACTCAACTATCAAAAAAAATTAGTTTTTTATATCCTTGAACTCAGAGCCAGGTATGGGTCCTTTGTATCTGTGAGTACCAATATCGCGAAAGTTGCTCTTTATTGTGTTCAAGCATAGCTGAAACAAGGTAGCGGGCATAACAGTTAGAGGATGGAGTATCAGTAAGGTAAGGAGTAAGGGGATGTGAGGCGAGGATGAAAAATCCCTCTAGACAATGGGTCACAGGGTAGAAAAAGGCAAAACTAGGAAGACAGGCTAGACAAATGGTCTTTTCCTGCAAACAATACCTATGTTTCCATGTAAATAAGCACAGAATAAATGCTAATTTAACCAACTAGCCACAGGGGGAAGGGATCTTTATCAATAAATCAGAAGGCAGAGCAGATCACAAAAATATCATACCATAGAAAAGCAGTAACAGAACGGTCTGGCAGATTTTGATAGCACAGGTCTATAGCAGTCCTGTCCTGGGTGATAACGTGTTCTCATAGTTTCCTGATGCTGTCAGAGCACTATTTGCTCTAGCCTAACCAAAACAAGAGATGAATCAGGAACAGAAATATTACACAGCCTAATGGTGACACTGATGGTAGAGGTGGTGTAACCCCCACCGTGCATACTATGATACCCCTATACTTATGCCAGAACTGTGCCTTAGCCCCAGACCTGACCTGGGGATAGTGTGTAATCATGGCACTGTGGTGCTATATTCATCAGTAAACTATGGATTAAAAAGTCCCACACAAAACATTACAAATCTGCTCATACAAGTCCCTAGACCTCACCCACCTTCTTAATGACCTAGCCCACACAGACTGGTCACCTATCCCCTCTGCCACCACAGTAAACGAAGCCCTAGAATATTTCCAAGGTCACTTTCTTAACATCCGGAATAGGCACGCACCCTTTAAGCGTACAAGAGTACATGGCAATCACCTCCCGTGGATCACACAGGAACTGATGGCATGTATCAGAGCTCGTGACTGTGCTTGGAAGGCTCACAAAATTACAAGCTGACTGCGATAGCTATTGAGCTCTCAGAAATGCCTGTTCAAAGCCTATAAGGCTTGCCAAGTCTGGATACTTTCGGTCCACCTTTGATGCTAATATACACACCCCGTCAACATTTTGTAAAGTCATTCACTCCCTCTCCCACCCCCCAATCACAAACCTCACTCATCTATGTCAATCATGTTCTTACATCTGACCACCTCTCAGTTGCTACCGATTTTAACTCTTACTTCACTATCTGTGCTTCTGCTCTTCTAACTTCCCTTCCTTCCACCCATCCAGTCATACCTGGCCACAATAACTCGTACACAATCACCCTCTCAGCCTCTTCTCCTTCTCTCCAGTCTCACCTCATGATGCTCTAAAATGCACTCCTCACTCTCAACCCGTCTAAGGATTCATCACCTGATGGCCTTGATCCCAGACTCCTTCTTCTCACTGCTCATGCTATTTCTTCACCGTTATCTGCCTTGTTGAACCTCTCCTTCTCACTAGCCTCTGTCCCTGACTCCTGGAAGCATGCCGTAGTACTCCCGTTACCAAAGGGAGGTGACCCCTCCATGCCAGGGAATCAATGGCCAATCTCTCTCTTACCTATTCTCGCTAAGCCCCAGGAGCACCTGGCCCTCTCACAACTTTCTTCTTACCACTCCGACTCAGTCTTCTTCACTCCCTTCCAATTTGATTTTAGGAAACATCACTCTACTACCACTTCCTTACTTAGGCTCATCAATTCCATAATCTCAGGTATGGATAGTGGTCTAATAACATCTGCAATCTTTGTTGACCTCGCAAAGGCTTTTGACACGGTCTCCCCACAAACTTCTCCTAGACAATTTGCGCTCTGCTGGCCTGTCTGAAGCAGCCACTAACTGGTTTTGCTACTACTTAAAAGACAGGACACAGTAAGTTAGAAATGCCAACTCCACCCCCCCCCCACTCCTGATAAACGATGGAGTACCCCAAGGCTCAGTCCTTGGTCCTCTCCTATTCTCCATATTCCTTAATGATCTTCTGTTAGTATGCACCTCCTCCTCTATCCAAATGTATGCTGATGACACTGTCCTCTTCTACTCTTCTACCAATCACCAACTGATGTTGCTGCCACACTCCAGCATGACTTCAAGAAAGTTCAGTGCTGGCTTAGCTCCCGTCAGCTTTTCCTCAACGCCAAGAAAACAGTCTCCATGACCTTCAGCGCAAAGACTCTCTAGGCTACCTAAATTGCCCTCCTTCCACACCCTTGATGGCTCTACTCTTGAGGACACCTCCTCCTTTAGGTATCTCGGAGGTCTGGCTGGACCAGCACCTCAGCTTCACTGGACACATAGACTCTATCCTGAAAAAGCTGTGCCCCAAATTAGGTGCCCTTTACAGGAACCGAAGTTGCCTTCCTCTCCAGGCCAGGCGGGAGCTTGTCCAGAAAATTATACTGCTCATCTTTGACTACTGTGACGTAGTCTACAGTGCCGCACAGAAGTCATCCCTAACCGGATTGGACAACCTTTTCAATGTGTTCTGCTTTGCTCTGGATGCCCCTTCCTCTACCCACCTCTGTGATCTGTATCGCTCCCTAGCTCTTCCCTCCCTGGAAAACCACCATCTAACCCACTACATTAAATTTGTCTTTCAATTCTGGTACACTTTCCTCTTACATCACCTCCTCACTGTCCTCTCGCCCCTCTGCCCCTCACTCACTCAGATCCTGCGACTCTGGCACCCTAGCTATCCCACGGCATACCACCTCTACTGGATAATAATTGTTCTCCCAAAACTCTGGAACTCAATGCCTCATCAAATCAGGCACTCCTCCTCCTCCATGTGGTCCGTATCTCTTTCTCCCTCTTCAACTTCCTCTCCCCAACATGTAACTGCTCTTTATTTCCCCTCTGCCTTTTCCCTCCTCCTCCACTTCCAGCCTAGCACTTATTGTGAGATAGAACCATAATGAGTTATTTGCACTTCTATGTCTGCTGTTTATTTTATAGGTCTGCATTGTGCAATTAGGCTACCTCTTGCCTACAGGGCACTAAAACCTTATGTTAATCTCTTTGCTGCATATTATGTATCATATACTTGTTCTGATGCTCACCTGTTATATCACTTCATGAAATGTGTTTTATTACCGGAAAATGTGATGCTTTTCTGTTTTATTACCTCTTGTTAATATGATTGTATGATTTTGATTTATTGTACTCCCATGTTCCCCTTCCCCCAGGACGCACTGTGAGATGAGCAATTTTATATTGCTCAATGTGCCTTTCCTGGTGAAACTTTTCAATAAATAAATAAATTCAACATCCAATGGACATCTACTCTGCAATGACGCATTTCAGTATAGTGGAGAGTGAACTGATGTCACCTCAGTTCTGGTGCTGAAACTGTGTATATAGCATCTGAACAGTGACTTTGGGAAAAGGTGCCGAGAAATGTGGCCTCACTGTGTCAGAGGCGAAGCGCCAGGGAACATTAGTGCTGTCTGTCTCAATGAAGTCACAGATGGAATAAAAGGTCTGCAGCAAACATTTTGCCTGAAGTCTGTTTCTGCAGCCAGTCAGAGCCATGATTGCCACAGTTTGTTGCTTTTGTGTCTAATTTGGGTGACGGTCCTCCTGTGTGCTCCAACTGAGCATGTGGATGCAATCTTCCTACTATGCTGTTCACCAGGAGATGTGGACTGGGCCATCTTTACAACCCGAATACTGGGAGGCAGGGTCGAATTCATAGTCAATCACTGTACTTAGTTCTGTAAGGCAGGCACCCAAGAGGATTCTAGGGTTTAGAAACTCTAATTAATTCAGGTGTGAAAGAACAGCAAGTGAGGTGTCGAGGAGAGGTATGCCAAATGGGCACGGAGAGACTGATGGTTGTCATTGTCAAATGAGAAGCCCCTCTCAGCGGGGAAGGGTAGTGAGTACTTAGGCCTCACCTGTCTGCAGAGATGGGTTAGAGACAGCAATACAGAAATTCATAGAGAAACAGAATTTTTTGGCAGAAAAGGACTGCTTGGTCAACACTGGTATGCCCAGATATTCCCTTCCTAGTCTGTTTCCACAGACCCTAACTGATCTCTGGCAACCCTCCCTCCTTCCTGCCTATTAATTTTTCCCTATGTCTATCCCACACATGCTTGAAGCCCCCCACAATTTTCACTTCCCCACCACTTCTGTTGGCAGTCTGTTCCAGGCATCTCCCACCCTTTCAGTGAAGTAGTACTTCCTCACACCCCTCTTAAACTTCCCCCTCCAGCTCTGTCATATACTGTACCCCCTAGTCCTGGTACTCTTACTAATTTGGAACAGAGTCCCCTCCTGCACTCTGTGTACCTCTGTGAGGTATTTGTAGGTCTCTATCATGTCCCCTCTCACTCTCCTCTCTTCCAGAGTGTGCATAAGATGCATACATACAGAGTGAACAAAAGGTTGATCAGGAAGTTGGTGGATCTCGGGGTTGGGGAAAAGATGGCCAGATGGGTGGAAAACTGGCTGAAGGACAGAACCCAGAGGGTGGTTGTGGTGGGAAGAGTTATCTGGCACAAGACAGGTAACCAGTGTGGTCCCGAAGGGCTCGGTGCTGGGGACGGTGTTGTTCAGTATCTTCATCAGTGACACTGGAGATGGCATTAAGGGCAAAATGTGCCTATTCGTGGATGACAACAAGCTCTGTGGGAGAGTGGACACAACTGAAGGGATACAGGACCTACAGGAAGATCTGGAAAAGCTGGGGAGGTGGTCCACGATCTGGCAGCGTGGCTTCAATGCCAAGAAACACAAAGTTATGCATACTGGAGCCAGGAATCCCAGGACAGAGTACTATCTGGATGGAGTCCGAGTATCTGCATCAGAGGAGAAGAAGGACCTGCGAGTGATGATCACTAGTGACCTGAAGCACTCCATGCAGTGCAAGAAAGCAGCAGCAAAGGCAAACAAAATGCTGGGATGCATAGCTAGGGGGATCAGTAGTAGAAGAAAGGAGGATATACTGCCTTTGTACAGGTCACTGGTAAGGCCACATCTAGAGCACAGAGTTCAGTACTAGTGCCCACACCTCAAAAAGGACATTAACCTGCTGGAGAAGGTCCAGAGGAGGGCTACAAAGATGATAGCTGGTCAGCAGGGTAAGGCATACGAGGAGAGGTTGAGAGCACTGAACATGTACTCCCTGGAAGACAGGAGAGAGAGAGAGAGAGAGAGAGAGGGACAATGATTGGGACCTTCAAGTACTTGAAAGGGATAAATAAGGTTGATAAGGAGAGTCTCTTTAAACTGAGTGGCAACCATAACACAAGGGGCACAGTCTTAAGCTGGAGGTTGGGAGGTTTAGGAGGGAGGTCGAAAGCACTTCTTCACAGAGGGTGGTGGACACTTGGAACGCCGCCAGAAGAGGTAATCTCATTGAAGACAGTGGGCAGCTTTAAGAGAGCTGGGACAGGTATTGGGGGAGGGTAAAGGTCATGGGTAGGGAGGATGGGAGGAGTGGGGAGAGGGGGCAGGGACAGTAGCTCAAGCTGTGGACCCTGCAACATGAGCAGACTTGATAGACCAAATGGCCTTCTTCTGCTGGCTTCTTCGTATGTTCATATGTACATTTTGAGATCCATCAGTCTCTCCTTGTAGAGCTTTTGGTGCAACCCCTGCACCACTTTAGCTGCTTCCTCTGGACTGCCTCCACGCTGTCTATGTCTTTTCTGAAGTGCAGCCTCCAGAACTGGACACAATTCTCTAGGTCAGGTCTCACAAGTGAGTGCTACAGTGGCAACACCATCTACCTCCCCGTACTGGAGATACCCCTTCCTAGGCACCCCAGCATCTCATTAGTCCTACCCACTGCTTTGTCACACTGCCTGTCACTTTGAGGTCATCAGTTATGATAACTCTAAGGTCCCTTTCAGTATCCCCTCCCCCCATTCTTCACTCAGCTCCTGGATTCCTATGTCCTAGGTGCATGATTTTGTACTTTCTGGTATTGAATTCCAACTGCCATGCTCTTGACCACTCCTTGAGTTTCCCAAGATCCCTTAGCATTCTTTCCGCCTCCTCCTGTGTGTCCAGCCTACTGCAGATTTTGGTATCATCTGTAAAAAGGCATACCATCGTTAGAGTGAGTGCTGTTAACCACCACCCTCTATCGCCTATCCATTAACCAGTTTCTAATCTAATTCACCACTCTGGATCCCACCCCTTGTCTGCTCAATTTCTAATTTTTTTTCCCCACATACAATTTATTTTCCTACATCCGAAGGGCAGCTCATCAGCCCAGTCCCCAACCCCCCCCACACACACACGTTACCATGCCTGCCCTGGCCACTTACCTGATCATATAGTTTCACCACGAGGTCCACCTCATAGCAGGGATGAGAGGGGAGAACCCCCCCCCCGATCAATAAATCCGAGACGGACCAAGTTCAGTGACCAAGCAGCAGTGCAGGTGCGGCCACGGCTGTGCTAGGCTTCATTTAGACTCTCTGATGCTGCTTCTTCCATTTGTTCCCCACCTAACTGTGGAGTGCTGTGCTCATGCATGGAGGCACACCCACCCAATGCATCTTTGCATCTATCTCCCGTACGTGCCTCCTTAACACTGCTGTACCCCCAGGCCTCCACCCTTGGGCACCCTAGGCTGGGCCGACTTACCTCCCCTGCCCAAGAGAGGAGAGCAGTCCCTCCGACGCGCAGTTCTCTCCCTCCTGGCCAACACCCGACGCTCTGACTCTGTTCCCACACTCGGGTCGCCGGCGTGGGAAAAGGTAAGGTGCAAGAATCAGCCTCAGCCCTCTTCACCACTGGGCCGGCTTGTCTGCTCAATTTCTTAATTAGTCTCCTGTGCAGCACAGTGTCTAAGGCCTTGCTGAAATCCAGATAGACCACGTCCACTGCCCCCCCCCGATCCATTTCCCTGGTCACCCAGTGAAAGAAATCAATTAGATTTGTTAGGCATGACTCCCCCCAACCTCGCGAATCCATATTGCCTGTGGTCTTGCTGCCCAATGGATTCAAGATACTCTACCGGCCTTTCCTTTAGCAGGATTTCCATTAATTTCCCCACCACAGAAGGGAAACTGACTGGCCTATAGTTGCTGGCCTCCCCCTTCTGTCATTTTTATGAGGAAGGACCACGTCTGCTCTCCTCCAGTCCTCTGGAACCATGCCTGTTTCCAGTGAACTGTTGAATAAGGCCATCAGTGGGGCAGCCAGCACCTCCCCAAGTTCCTTTAGTATCCTTGGGAATACCCTGTCTAGTCCCATAGCTTTGTCCACCTTCAGAGCTGCAAGTCCCTTTGGGACTCTTTCCTTTTAACATGGATTTGTGTCCATCTCCACCCCATGCCCCCTTTGCTGCTGCTCCTCCCTGGTGGTCTGTCGCACTATCCCTCCGCTGTTAAGACTGAGCAGAAGTACCTGTTCAGGATGGCAGCAGTCTTTTCTTGATCCTCTTCAAGAGGATAAAAAAAAAGCTGTCATCCTGAACTTCTGCGAAGTCTCCCCCTGCCACCCTCCTTATCCTCACTATCCCTCGTTTTCCCCTCCTTACTTATGTACCTGAAGAAAGGAAGTGCACAGGCAACACTGCCAGGGTTTCACCAGCCCAGGAGTGGGAGTTCAGCCCAGAATGCAAATCTGATACTTTTTGGTGGAATTACAACTTGTTACTGTTGGTGCCATCAGGTCAGGTTTCAAATGCTTTTGCATCCTGCCTGCATCTATGACATTCACTACCTGATCAGTGCAGGTCATTTTCTGCACCTAAGGTTCCAAAGTACTTCTGCAATGACAGTTTCACTGGGTCAGATTTCTGCATGGCAGATTAAACAAGCACAACAGTGTTAACAGCACATTCAACCACACAAACACCATGGTCCAGCAGAAGAGTAGCTCGACATGTGGACTTCAGCTGTAAACACTCCTGCTGAGCTTCTGCTTGACAAGCTGTACCTGTTCACCAGATTGTGCCAAGATTTTCCAGGTGGAACATTAGCCACCAAAATGGATAGCAGAAGCAGCATTTCAGCAGAACCACTTGCTCTCGTAATTACTATGTGACACAAAGACAGAGATCACATAACCAATACCACTGCATAGCATTCACTTACCCAAAGGGATGCAAATGAAGTGATTAATGGTAAATGAAAAGAAATACGAACTGGCACTAGCGATGGCTGAACTGTTTCGAGCAGTGCTCTTCAGGGTGGCTATTTATTTTGGCCAGTGATATTAGGTATACTGTATGAAAAAAATACTTACCATAGTAGTCTTCTTTCTTCCCAGTGATGCTCAGATATTCATAACTTTGTGCAGTCAGCCTGGTGGGTTGGACTGCCCGGGGAGATGGAACACATGCAAATGATGGAACTCTTTGCACGTGATGCACTTGAGCATCTTTCAAACACTGCCTCTACCAACTGTAGTGTTCTAAGCCCTTCAGATTTGTAAGAAGCCTGAAAGTCAGGCATTATGAAAAAAATCCAACAACTAATTAATTAAAACATTTTTTAGGATTACCCTAATAAAAACAATTTACTCCAAAAAACCTACAAGGGAGGGACTACATCAATAATAATGGTGTTCACCAGACAGTGAGAAAACTATTAAGAGAGACAGAAAACTCTGTTAAAATCTATCTAGTATAGAGAAGTGTACCCAGAAGGGTATGGCTATGTGGCACTAGCATGCGGAATGCAGAGGCTGAAGTTCTGGAAGGGGAGGATGGGAGGGAGTTATGAATATCTGAGCATCACTGGGAAGAAAGAAGATTACTATGGTAAGTAATTTTTTTTTCTAACCCCAGTAATGCTCAGAATATTCATAACTTTGTGCAGACTACCAAGCAGTACCCCCCTGGAGGTGGGCACAGAACTTATTTTGGAAACAGGCTTTGCAGGACTGCTGTGCCAAACCTGGCATCACTTCTGGACAAAACATCCAACTTGTAATGCTTTGTAAAGGTGTGTACTGATTTACAAATGTCCAATAATGGCACCTCCCTAGCAGCTGCAACACTGGCAGCTGTTCCTCTTGTCGAGTGAGCCCTCAGCCCAGCTGGGGACTCCCTACCTGCTCTAGTGTAGCAGGATTGAATACACTGGACAATCCACCAAGAAATGGATCTTTTTGAGGCTGGTTTGCCCATTCCGACATCCTCATATGTAAGGAAAAGTTGTTTCTTGTCTTGCCTATGGCCTTTAGTAGCTGTCATGTAGTAGCTGAGAGCTCTTTTCACATCCAGACTGTGGAGTCTTCTTTCACCAGAGATTGTATGGTCTGTGAAAAAGACAGGCAGAGTGACTGATTGGTTCAGATGAAAATCTGAAACAACCTTGGTAAGGAATTGTCTGTTTGTTCTGAGGACTACCTTATCCCTGTGGAAGGAGATGTAGTCCTGGTCAACACAGAGAGCCTGAAGCTCACGGATTCTTCTTGCTGAGGTAATTGCTACCAGGAAAACTGTTTTCCAGGTAACGTACTTTAAATGGGCTGTAGCCATGGGCTCAAAAGGAGCCCGCATTAATCTGGCTATACATATACTGTATTAAGATCCCAAGCGGGCACTGGTGCCCTGTGAGGAGGATGCAAATGTATCAGGCCTTTAAAAAATCTTTTGAAAATGGGATCTGATGCTACTGACACCTTTGTCCTAGCCGAAAGGTATGCAGATACTGCTGCAAGATGAACCCTTAGAGAACTGGGTTGCAGACCTTGTGAATGTAAGTGAGTCAGATAATCCAACACCACTGAGACTCCTGCGTCATTTGGGGCGAAATTTCTACCAAAGCACCAAAAGGAAAATCTTTTCCACTTAGCAGAATACGTTTTCTTAGTAGACGGCTTCCTATAACCTTTCCAGATAGTTAATACAGCTTCAGAAAGGTTTAAGTCTGCATACTCTAATTCCTCAAGAGCCATGCCTTGAGGTGGAGGGACTTGAGATTTGAGAACAACAATGTTCCCCAATTGGAGGTCAGGAGATTGTGCCTGAGAGGCAGACTTATTGGTTTGCTCACTGACATGGAGAGCAGAAGAGAGTACCATGGCTGCCTGGGCCAATCTGGAGCTATCAAGATCAGAGAAGCTGAGAGGGATCTGAGCTTCAGCAGTACCCTGAAAACCAGAGGAAAAGGGGGGAAGACATAAAAAACTTGCCTGACCAGTCCAGTACCAGGGCGTCCAGAGGGATTGTGCCCTGAGCTGGTGGCCTGCAGCAATACTGAGGCAACTGGTGGTTCTGGTGGGATGCGAACAAGTCTATCTCTGGAACGCCCCACCTCCTGAAAATTACCTGCACCACCTGCTTGTTCAGTGTCCATTCGTGATGGGACTGATTGATTCGACTCAGTGTGTCTGCCAAGATATTGTCCTTTCCTGGCAGATGGATGGCTTGCAGGGACACCTTTAGAGAATATGCCACAGTCCAAATTTTCATGGCTTCTGTGCATAGGGGACCTGATCAGGTGCCACCCTGCTTGTTTATGTAATACATAGTGGTGGTATTGTCTGTTCTGACTTGTACCACCTTGCCCATCACCAGTGTAGAGAAAACTTTTAGTGACAGCTGCACTGCTCTGAGTTCCAGCAAGTTTATATGCTGGAGGGACTCTGCCTCTGTCCAGGTACCCTGAGTTGTGTGCTCCCCTAGATGGGCACCCCAGCCCAGAAGGGATGCATCTGTTGTGAGGACTAGTGAAGGGTCCTCCTTCTGAAAGGGGACTCCTTGCCTTAGGTTGGATTCCTTTTTCCACCACAAAAGGGCTTGTAACAGAGGCCTTGTCACTGGAATGAGTTTTGAAAAGGGATCTTTTTTCTGACTTCAATGATTCCTAAGGTGAAACTGGATGTCTCTCATGTGAAACCTGGAACCCTGCACTGTGCCTGTGGATGCAGCCATATGACCCAAGAGCTGCAGGAATTGCCTGGCTGTTTTTTATGTTTGCTTGCACGCATGTGCAAGAAACATAGTGCCATCATCCGAGTTTTCCAGAGGTGTGTCAGCCTCTTCCAATTTGGTCAGTGTGTTTGCAGGAGTGGTCGCAGTGCGCCAATCACTGCTCCAGCTGTCTATGACAGCTGAAAATGCAGTGGAATACAGTTGAAAGGGAGAGCTCCGCTTCAGTGAGCAGAGCTCCCCCCCTCAACACGCACGCATGCATATTGCATGCTGACGCGCTCCCCACGCACATACAGAATAGCCAGAATTGTCCAATGCCTTATCGGCTCCACCCCAAAAAGCTTTCCTGGTGCCACGCTGGGCCACCCCAGCATGGCACCGTCCGTATGGCCGATGGGGTGCTCAATCCCCGTCGGCTCAACCCAAAACAGCGTTACAGCTGCCACGCTGGGAGCCACCCCAGCGTGGAACTAGCCCGTATGGCCGATGGGGGTTCCCAATCCCCCGTCGGCTCCAGCCTCCCCCCAAACATCCTTGCCAGCTGCCACGCTGGGAGCCCACCCCAGCGTGGCAAATGTTCCATGCCGTCTTAATAATTAAAAAAAAAAACCTGTAAATTAAAAAACGGTCCCCGAGTCTCCTGCCCCACCCACTGCGCACCCTGCCTCCCACACCCCTCACCCCATACTTACCTCTGGAGTCCGGCATGACGATCTTCGGTGGACCGGGAACACGTCTGCACTCTTCAAAGCCGACCGCGAACTGAGGAAATGCCGGTAAGCTGTATAATGTAATAGATAGGGTTTTTTCAACTTTGCTGCATATCTCGGGCATTTTTTGGAATTTTTGCACCAAATTTTCAACATGGGGTTTTTGGGACCCCTTCTCATGAGTGCTGTCACTGTCATGGCGTTATTCGGGCCCGAAGGGTGATTTCGCAGTCACTGCGCGAAATCACCTTTCGGGACCGATTAATGAAACGACACTGCCAGTGTTCATAAGGTGGGCTCTCAAGAAGCCTATTTTGAAAATTTGGTGGAAAAATTCCAAAAAATGACTGTTTTACGAGTGTGCGTTGCGCAGTTCCTACGCATCTACAGTTCGCAAATTTTCAATATTTTCACTCCAGATTTTCAACATTGCCATTTTACCACACCTCCTTATGAGCAGTACAGCTGTCATTTTTCACATCTCGCCCACAATGTGTTTCTGCCCATGTAGCGCACAATGGCGCAGTCGGTGTGCAAAATCAATGTACGAGACACATTAAGAAAATCACAGTGACACTGGTCATGAGCAGAGGTGTTAAAATGGCGATGTTGAAAATTTGGTAAAAAAATTCCCAAAAATGACTGTTTTAGGAGCGCACGTTGCGCAGTTCCTACGCACGCTGGCAAGTTTGCGAATTTGTAATATTTGCACACCAGATTTTCAACAGTGCCATTTTACCACACTTCCTTATGAGCAGTACAGTTACCATTTTTCACATCTCGCCCAAAATTTGTTTCCGCACATGTAGCACACAATGGTACAGTCGGTGTGCGAAAATAATGTTTGGGACAGATTAAGAAAATCACAGTGACACTGGTCATGAGCAGAGGTCTTAAAATGGCTATGTTGAAAATTTGGTGACAAAACTTCATAAATGACTGTGGCATGAGAGCATTACGTAGTTTCCACGCACCGTAAGATCATGAATTTGTAATATTTTCAGTCCAGATTTTCACCAGTGGCATTTTTCACACCTCTTTATGAACAGTATGGTTGTCATTTTCCACAATATGGCCGAAATGTGTTTTCACACTTTCAGAGCAGAAATGCATGGTTGCTGTGGGAAATCATTGTTCAGGACAGATAAAGAAAATCACACTGACACTGTTCATGATCGGAGGTCCCAAAATGCCTGTGTTAACAATCTGCTATAAAAAAATCCCCAAACTAGTTACAATACAGGTGTGCGTTGCACAGTTTCTATGCACGTTCGTGACTTCACCAGTTTTTTTAAGATTTTCATACCAGATTTTCAACATTGCCATTTTTCACACCTCCCCATGAACAGTACCGCTGTCATTTTTCACATCCTGTTCGGAATGTGTTTTTGCACCTGTGGTGCCAAATGCCGTAGTCACTGTGCAAAAGCAGTTTTCAGCTAACAAACTGATACTACCACTGTTCATGAGGTGGGGGTCACAAAAAAACCATGTTGAAAATTTGGAGTGAAAATACCAACGAATGCCTGAGGCGTTAGGGTTTCCGACCATACCGCCCCACCCTGTAGAGAATGACAGGCATCAGGGGTGTGACTTGGGATTCTTGCCTGTAATGCTCATACCATTCCACCCCCACCCACACCCTGCAGTCAGTGAGAGGCATCAAGGTGTGCCTCGGACTCTTCGGGCCCAAACGTTACCCCATTCTCCTATACCGTACCCATCTCACCGTATTTCCTGATGGAATGGGGTGCACATAAGGGCCAAAGACCACAAGGCACACCGTGACACTTGTCAGTGTCTGCAGGGTAGGGTGTGGTGAAATGGCGTGGTCATTATGCCTGACGACCCAAAGGCACACCCCAATGCCTGTCACTCTCTGCAGGGTGGTGGTGGGGTTGGCTTCAGTTCAATACTTCGCTGCCATTCCTATTATGCAGCTCAGTAACTTCTACACTACCAATGCCAGCAAGCAAACATTCGGCATTGACAAATGCTTGTTGACTGTGCAACTTGAAGGAATTTGCTATGGCCTGAAGGCTTTGCACCTTGTCTAGTGGCAAAAAGGCCCTGGCCTGTAGAGTACTGATCTCTGCCCCTATGAACTGTAAAGTCTGAGTAGGGGTGAAGACAGATTTTTTCTGGTTTACTATGAAACTCAAGGATTCCAGAACATCCTGTGTGAGCTTTAGAGAGGTTCTGACTTGTTCTGGTGATTTGCCCCACCACCAGCCAGTCGTCCAGGTATGGGAAAACAGTCACTCCTTGTCTTCGAAGAAATGACACCACAGCTGCTAGGCATTTTGTAAACACCCTTGGTACCAATGAAAGGCCGAAGGGCAGGGTTGCAAACCGATAATGACCTGATGGGAGTCTGAATCTGAGATATTTTCCTGAAAGATTCTTTTATGGGGATGTGAAAATAAGCATCCTGTAAGTCCAGAGATGCCAGCCAGTCCCCTTTTTGGATTGTTGGCAGAATCCGAGCCAAAGTTACCATTTTGAACTTTGGCTTTTTCAGGTACTTGTTTAAAGCTCTGAGATCCAAAATTGGCCGCCACTCCCCATTTTTCTTTGTTGTTAGGAAGTATCTGGAGTAAAAAACCTCTTCCTCTCAGGGTTGTAGGAACTAGTTCCACTGCTCTGAGCTGTAGCAGCTTCTGAACCTCTGCCTCTAGCAACGAAATTTGTGCTAGGGGTGGAGAGATGGAAACTCTGGGTTTTTTTTGAGGAAGAAATTTGAAGTCCAGAGACAGACCTTTGGCCACTACCTCCAACACCCACTTGTCTGTGGTGATGGTTGACCAAAGGTGGAGGAAATGGGACAGTCTGCCTCTGACAGGTAGGGAGGAGGCGGCCTGCATCTCAGGGGTTCTGTTTAGGCTGGGGTTGAGGTTGTGCCTGAACCCCTCGCCTAGAGCCCCTTCTACCCCTACCCCTTGAGTAGCCCTGTTGGGGATACTGCTGGTATTGGGGCATGGCTACTGGCTGGAAAAAGGGTCTTGTCAAGAAAGAGCGACCCCTGGTCCCCCTTCCATAGGGCCTGGTGGATGAAAAAGCTGTCTCTAGCAGAGTTACTTCTATAAGTAGCCTTATATTCATCCACCTTTTGCATATAGGCCACTGTGGATTCCCCAAAGAGCGCATTTCCTTCTAATGGAAAATCCAGGGCCTTCGACTGGGTATCCTGAGTGAGGTTTGTAGCCCTAAGCCAAGCAAACCTTCTCTGAGCCACTGTGTTAGCCATCCATCTGGCTGCAGTGTCATTCAGATCAGCAGCCATTTGGAACTGGTACTTGGCTGCCTCTAGCCCAAACCTGGCAGTTTCAGCCAGGTCATCTGACAAGGGTGAGGTGGCCTTAATGGACATTGCCAGTACCGACTGCCACAGGGATTTCTGATACTAGGCAGCATAAGCTTGGAAAGTAGCCTGACTCATGGCCAGTGAGGCTGACAAATAGCCCTTTTTGGTTGGCCATACTGTCCAATTTTCTTGATTCGTTGTCCGGTGGGTGTGAGGACAGAGGGACTTTAGCTTTATCACAGGCAGCTTGTTATATTACACCTTGATGGTCAGGATGGGAGAAGAGGAAGTCAGCTCCCTCCCTATCCAGCTGGTATTTTTTGTCTATTCTCTTGTCAATTGGAGGAATAGAATTAGGGGTCTGCAGGAGCTTCATAGCATCCTTCTTAAAAAATTTATATACTGGGAGGAGGAGGGCCTTTGTGGGTGTTAGACCCATCATATTAAGGTACTCAGTCTCCTCCTCATCCTCCACTTGCTCTGTTGTGGCGATATCTAAAGCATCTGCCATTTTCCTCACAAAGGAAAAATGGGAGGAAAAATCCTCAGACACCCTGGGAGGCGAGCCAAAATCCTGCTCAGGGGACACCTCTGGAGGGATAGGTTCGTCCTCCTCATAAGGCTCCTCATCCTCTTCAAAATAGTGTTGCTCCGGAGCAGAGGGCAACACAGTAGTAGCAACCTGGGGACCCTGTGAAGGGGCAGGAGACTGAGGGATGATGCCCTGCAGAGCCTGAATCATTTTAAACGCCTGAGCTATCTCCTGAGCTGCAGGCATTACAGGCACCTGCACAGAAGTCCCTGGGTTAACAGGAGAGGGTTCTGCATGCTTGAGTTTCTTTGTTTTCTTTGAGGGAACCAGAGAGTAAGCCGGTTCTTTCCCTCTTTTTGGCCCTTTTTCGCCCGTAACAGGGGCAGGGGTAGTAGCACTTGTGGCTTCAACCACAATAGACTGGGGTGTCAGCTGGTCAGAGACTGAGGGACCCCTAGGAAACTTTTTATTGAGCCGTTCAAGGTGCTTTTCAACAGTTTTTTCTGGAAAAGTTTTACATATCTCACATTCCTGGTCCAGATGTTCAAAACCCAGACAAGCTACACATAAAGTGTGCTTGTCTGCTTTGCCAAACACATCTCCACACTTCAAACAGTTTTTAAACCCGGGCTCCCCGGTTCTCTTCTTAGGTTTCTCAGCCATGGTGAAAAGCAAGAGGAAAAACCCCTACCGCTAAATGCTAAATACTGTTGCAGTTATTTAAACAGCTTTAAAAAGTTTTCTTTTTTTTTTTTTTCGTGGTCGGTTCCGGAACCGATAGGGAACCGAGTGAGGAGATGAAATGTGAACCGGTTCAGCGGTTCTGTAACCGATAAAAAACGGTTACAACTAAAGTTTATAAGGACCAAAAATTAGCGATAATATATAGGTTCTTTAGTCAGAGAACCGAAATAAAATTAAACTAACTTGGATCCCTCACGGTTATGCCGAACCGCGAGGAACCGAGAAAAAAACAACTACTTTAATAATAAACTAGATGTAAACTAACAATCAGTAGAGGCAGTAAAAGAAACTAAATATACTTACGGTTTTGGTGATTTTTTTATCTTCTTCACGCGAAAGAGAGCGACAGAGACTCCGAGCGACCAGACTTTCGGGCGGAGAGAAAACTTTGAAGGGCTTAGAACACTACAATTGGTAGAGGCAGTGTTTGAAAGATGCTCACGTGCAAAGAGTTCCATCATTTGCATGTGCTCCATCTCTCCGGGCAGTCCAACCCACCAGGCTGACTGCACAAAGTTATAAATATTCTGAGCATTACTGGGGTTAGAAAACCCCCTTCCTCTATAACTAATAAACATGATTTAAAGCAGTAATGTACTTAAACTGGGCATAACATTGACCCTACCTTTTTTCACTATAAAAGATTCCAGGCAACTTCCAGTTTAATTGGTGGTAAAATTGTCTAGTTCTACAAAAATCTGATTATTTTATAAAAGTTTTAATTTAGTCATTTCTCAAAAAAAAGAAAAAAGAAGATGGCCACCACATTTGGCTTAGAAATATCATTGTAAACCTGCTAAGGGTTACAATTGAGAAAATAAATCTGTCTGACACTGGTGGCACGACCACGCTTTGCATGTGCATGTGTGCCTTTCGTCTTTGACAGCATTGTCTCAAAGTTTCCAGGAGAAACCAAAGGCAGAAATACCCAGAATGCATGCAGAATTCTGACTGTGCTTTCTGGCCCTGACAAACCGACTGCCTGAATCTTTTCCATTCTCGACAGACCTGTGGGGGAGTGTACCCGGCTCAAAACAGGGTCACCTATAAAGAGTAGCAGAGGTACAGGAGTGCACCGTGGACCCCCTCAAGGGCAGGTAAGAGGAAGAAAAAAGAGGGATTGGGAGTGGAAGGTGTCATGGCTGAAAGGGCAGTCTACCAAGGGCACACAGGAGATGCCAGATACAATGTCCAGTCTACTCAGGGCACACATGAGATGCCAGAAACAATGTCCAGTCTACCCAGGGCACACAGGACATGCCAGAAACAATATTTAGTCTACCTAGTGAACACAGGAGATGCCAGAAACAATGTCCAGTCTACCCAGGGTACACAGAAGATGCCAGAAACAATGTCCAGTCTTTCTATCTTTGGCCCACAGGAGATGCCAGAAACAATGTCCAGTCTAGCCAGGGCACACAGGAGATGCCAGAAACGATGTCCAGTCAACCCAGGACAGATGGGAGACGAGAAACCATGTCCAGTCTACCCTGGGAACACAGGAAATGCCAGAAACAATGTACAGTCTACCCAGGGCACACAAGAGATGCCAGAAACAATGTCCAGTCTACCCAGGCTACACAGGAGATGCCAGAAACGATGTCCAGTCAACCCAGGACAGATGGGAGATGAGAAACCATGTCCAGTCTACCCTGGGAACACAGGAAATGCCAGAAACAATGTACAGTCTACCCAGGGCACACAAGAGATGCCAGAAACAATGTCCAGTCTACCCACGGCACACAGACGATGCCAGAAACAATGTCCAGTCTACCCCGGGAAGACAAGAGATGCCAGAAACAATGTCCAGTCTATTCAGACCACACAGGAGATGCCAGAAACAATGTCCCATCTACCCAGGGCACATGGGAGCTTCCAGAAACAATGTCCAGTCTACCCATGGCACACATGAGATGCCAGAAAAGCTGGTCACTGGTACATGACTTCAATCTGAACTGTGGTAACCTCAGAAGAGGAAGTTTTCATACACAGCCATCTTTCACACAGATTTGACTTCTGTTATGTGATTAATGACTTCAAGCAGAGATCTTTTCACAATATCATTATTGTCAATTCCCAGTGCAAGAATCTTTCATGTATTATGAAAGAAAAATAAGCAGATGCTGTCTTTCTTTAAATAGGCTCTCACATCCCCTCCCTCCCATACATTTCCGTTCTGAAACTACAGGAAAATAAACACACTGGCATAAAATGACCACATGAGCTATATACAATTTAAATACTTGGAATAAGCATTTTGATATGAAACTCTGAAAGAAAAAATTCTTACTTTTCTCAGTATGGATGACATTTGGAGCTGGGACTGACTGTCTGGAGTGATCAGTTTATTACAAAAGCAAACAGTCAATGTTCCTTTACAACAGCATCCGCAACATAAAGATCAATACAAGTTTATGTAAATATAAAATTGCTAAAACAGAATTACATGGAGATTATATATGCACCGTACAGTACAAACGAAACATGCAATCATAAAAGTATGTAGCCAATCACAATAAAACATCACTTGTAGCACTCACAAAGAGTATAATTTAACCAGTGTGTTAAAGATGCATTGATAATGATGGCTGAAGAAGGGCCAAAGGCCCATCCAGTCTGCCCTCCCTAATTAACTACTCCGCAATGGCCTTAGTCTGGGCCACTGTCATGGGGGGACAACCAGGGACTGTTGTCCCAGGCCCCGAACTCTGGGGGGCCGCTCAAGAAGTCGGCGTTCCCACCCCCTTTCCTGGCTTTTTTCTCCCCCCCCCACACACACATTATCTGGGCTCCCACCAGCTGAGGGGAGGGGCATAGGGACTGGTAGACAACTTAATTTAATTTCTCACAACCCCCTGCTGGCTGCCCCAAACCCTCCCCCTGCCTTGTCATGCCATGCCAATCAAAATAAAATGATTAAATCTCTGCTGTCTGGGCTGCAGGCAGGCAAAAGGGAGCAGGATGTAGGCGAGTCAAAGGCTGAGGAGGGTGGAGCCAGCCTAGAGCTGAGCTGAGGAGGAGGACCGCGGTGTCAGTCACGTGAGTAGTGGAATGGAAGAGATCAGGAGTGGGCCACATGCTGCTGCTGTGCGGTTGGTCAGTCATTGGTGACACAGTGTCTGTCTCCTGAGTTTGTTTGCTTTCTTTCTGTGGTGGGCCATTCTCATTGGAGAGTCAAGACAATGATGAGAGAGAAAAATTCAAAAACAACAAGTTACAGTCAGACACAGTGACACATCACAGTGGGGCAAGTCTAATGGACGGGCAGGCAGTGAGTTAAGTTGGCACAATGGTGTGAGCCGCAGCCCACGGCAGTGGGCCAGTGGGGTCAGGTGTGGGGTGGGTGGGCCCGTGGAGGACCGGGGGCCATGTATGTTGTTGTTTATTCTTAAATTAATTGCCTGCCATGTCCACGGTGCCACCATTTTTTGACCGATCACCTCCTCCTGCTGACTGTGCTCATTGTTCTGCAACTGCTGGTTCCTTTTCCTTCCCTATATTGGAATTTTTAAGAAGGCTTATTCTTCTTCAAGGGCAGCATAGGCAAAGCAGACGGCAAGGCGGGGGATGGGGTAGTCACCTAACTTCTCCAGACTCCAAAGGTATATACCACCACACTGGTATTGGGAATTTCTGTGGCTACCATCAGGTCAGGCCATTGGGCAAAACACCTCACAGAATCCACCACCATTCTCTTGAATAGCTTATGGTAGCAGAGCCTCTCTCTGTCCTGACTACCCATGGTAGAGGCACTCCTGACTCCCTGGTATCAGTACTGTCTGATGTGCCACTCTGCTGATTTCCTTCCTTCCCTAATCTTTTTAAGTTCACAGTGGTTTGTTTCCTTTTGGCTAGTTGTTTGTTGTCAGCATGGGGTCTGCGGTCATGGAGTCACTCAGACTGGTTTTGAATCGCTTGGTTAGTTCATATTTGTTGTTGTCTGTGGTGGCTCAGGCTGCTGGGCTTGGGTTTTCCTTTTATATATGTATCTCTAAAAAATGTGACCCAACGCAACTCAGACCCAATCTGGAAAAATGTTTTTTATTTTACATAGGCTACTAATCCATATAGGGGGACAGTTTACATATGCTTACAAGTTTGTTTTTTCTTCAATAAAAGCTCCAAAACTCATCACAGAGCATCTAAAACCCTGGAGCTTCTAGGGGTATAGTGGCCCTCAGACCCCCAGCCTTTACAGAAAAATATTCCACAGTACATTACAATAATGCCCATTTGGTTGTCTGGTTGAGATGGCATTGTTGGTCAGCCAGTTGCACACCACCACCAGTTCTAGCTGCAGAGTCTAAGGCTTGCCAGAGTCTATCACACCCCTGACTCCAGGGGAAAAAATATTTTCTTCCCCTGGAGTCAGGGGTAGGGAAGACAACAAAAATGTGTTTTATCTTCAATAAAAGCCCCAAATCTCACCACAGAGTATCTAAACCCCCAGAGCTTCTGGGGCCTGGCAGAACCCCCGACCCCCCCGGCTTTAGCTGGTTTGGGAGACGAGGGGCCCATCTCAAATTAGTTGTCTTGGATGGGCCCCAAAACTCTTAGCTGCAGCCCTGGCCTTAGTGGAAATACCTCCCCCTTTTGTGTCTGCCACCCCTTTCCTAACTAATCCCGTATGCATGTTTTATCCCTGTTTGAAGCTACTCACTGATATGGCATGTACCACTTCCTCTGGCAGCTAATTTCACTTGTCCACCACTCTTACAGTGAAAAGGTGCTTGCGGATGGATGTCCCTTTTGAATCTCCCCCTGCAAGTTTGAGTGAATTCCCCCTAGTCCCTGTATTTGAGTACAAGAAGAAAATCACCTTGGTGATTTATCCCATGTAGGTACTAATATGTTACGATCGTGTCACCCCTTTCCTTCCTTTTTTCAAGGATGCGTATTTTCAAGTCCTGCAGCCTCTCCTCATATGTCTTTCTTCCTAGTCTGTGGACTGTCTTGGTAGTCAAGTTGTGTACCACGTTCACCTTGCTGCAGTCTTTCCTCAGGTGAGGACTGAAGTACCTTGCACAGTATTACAGATGCAGACACACCAGTGACTTGTTCAATGGGAGGATCCTTTACTGGCTTCTTCTCTTCATCCCTCTATCTATGCAGATTTTAATTTAGCCAGAGGAACGAGAGAGATTGGAGTTTCAACACTTTTTTCCTTTCCATAGCGAGGCTCCCATCTCCCGGCTGCCACTCCACTCCACCGTCCATCAGCTCCTCAGGACCCAGCGGCGAGGTACCCCCATGGATTACCCCCATGGTGGGGTCAGAAAAGGAACTCCATCCTCCAACCCCCACAGGCACATAATCCAGTGCCTACTTGCTGAGCCACCCCAGTGACGTGGTAGGTGAAGGGGGCTAGCGGGCGTCATATGCCCTCGCTGTGCCAAACCTTTTTTCCTCCAGTTTTCTCACCTCACTAATCCCCAGGAGCTCAGCAAACTCAGTTGCGCATGCAAACCAGAACTGGGGGCCGCGCTCCACTCATCCTGGCTTAGCGCTGGCCCATCTAAGTGGCGCTACCACCGGGCCTCTACTCATTGGCAGCCAAATGCCGGGGAAACAAAACCTCCCCTATCTGGGAGAGAAGAGCTGCCTGATGGCTGCTCGATCTTACTCCCAGTCCCCCCCCCAAGCTGACCCTTGGTGGCCCAAGCATGTTCTCGAACTCGCCCTCTTGAATAGGGGCTCTATTAGCTGATCAGTGGCTTTCATTTTTCTTCAAGTTTGCTTAATAATTTAGAAAAATATATTAAAATACCTCCCCATACACTTTTATGGCACACACCAGCGTGCCCTCCCTTAGATGTCACAAAATGTCTCAGTGCAGGGACAGTGCTGCCAGACCGGGAAGTGGAAGGGATCGCTTGGCAGTGGGTTTAGTTTCAGTTACGATCCCTTCCTTCCCACAGAGAACCTCATAAATAATTCTACTTTTTGTGGGGAAAAAGCTATTATGCATAACAGTTAATGGGCTGTGAAGCCCACATAAACATCTGCCAAAATTCCTTTAACCAGCCCAGAGCAGACAGGCGAAAACTTCCCCGTGGGATTTGGTGCTTAAAGCAGTATGTGAGATGGATCAGAAACTAGAGCACATTGAACAAATGGGCACCCAGAATGCCAAAACCGATGCAGCAGCAAAAAGTGGATGAATAATCAATTAAAACCTTATCTGTGGGGGGCGCTGATGAGCAGCTAGCTGAACAGACGCGAATTTCCGTGCTGCTCCCTCTTTGCGGCTACAAATGTAACCCCCCTGCAAATGGGGGTTCCCAAAAGACTTCCAGGAGCTTGCTTGAATGCTCCAAGCCTGAATGGTGTTTGGCGTTTAAGCCATTTATCAGTGAGTGTTTTTAGAGCCTCTGGTACTGTCTCTTTAAGAGCTGTCTGCTTGCAGACATAATTAGTTTGTATGGGGGGACTGTGTGCTTCTCTGTTTGAGTACCACTCGAACTGCTGCCAATTCACTTCATTTTTGCAGTCACTAGGAGTGCAAAGGGAACCTATCTGAAAGATGTAACTGTTTGCCAGAAATTATTTAGAGTAATAATGAAATTACAGTTTGTCTAACCTGCTTTCTTTGCAGTCAGAACTGTGTCTGCTAGTTCCCCATTCTAGTTTTGAACTGCTGAACTGGACCAATCAGTGTGGGGTGGGCTGGCTCTGGAGTGGTGCCTTGGACGAATCAGAACTTGGACTCATAATCTGAGCCAGCCACAAGAGGATTGTTTGGGCAGTGACTCTGGAGATGTAGTTTAGACTTCAGTGCCTTTTGGACCAACAGCAGCAGTCTATTGTGTGACAGCCAATCCAGTCAAGAACTGGGAGGAACTCAAAGGAAGTGCCGGTTTTGTCGGTTGGAGTTTCAGTTGAGCTTTGGCAGTGAAGAAGGAAGGAGCCCTGTGCTTTTCAGTGTGCAGTTTTAGTCAAAAAGCGTGTGTAAGGCCCAGAGTTCGGTCTGCAGCTTGTGTAACAGCTTGTTAGGACTGAATCCGTCCTGAAAAGAATCAAAGGATCTCTGAAGAGTAGAAACCAGGCTCACCCTGTAGAAGACTGGAGGAATTGTTGAAAATCGCACTCGGTCTGTCAGGGAACTGAATCTGCTGTGTGTTCTCCCGGTATTGTGCAGTAATTGCGATCGGGATACAGATGCAGCCTGCCTGGTATAGTGCTTTCTTTTATATGGATGTGTGAGAGGTTTGTGTACCTCAAGTGAGCCCTGCTGACATTGAAGGACCCTATCTTATTTGGAGGTGTGAGTACTAATTCAGGGTGCTCTCCTGTTGAATTGCCACATTAAATCCAAATGGAATTACTGTACTGCTGACTGTTTAATTCTCCTTTCTCTGTGTGAAAGGGCCCTACCAGCTGCCACGGTTTGGACTAGCTTCACTAGGGCTTGGGTACCCAGGGACAGTAACTGATAGGGATAGGCCTGTGCACAGAGCCATAGGTAGATTATTAGAGTGATAAGCTGATTATATCCCCCTAAATAAATCAGAGCTGCTTGTTTCAGCAAAGTTATACTGCCTGAGGTATTTGTCTATGTTAAAGTACTGTACTGTGATTGTTGCACTGTATCTCATTTCACAGGAGGTCCCAGTGCCGGAACCAGACCTGGGGGTAAGTGTATACTGTGAAGGTAATTCTGATGTATTGTGTGGGCCACTAGTGGGAAGAAAGGGGGGTTGCAGTGTCCCAGAGGGCTGTGACCAAGTTAGTTTAACTATTGCAAACCCTGACCTCTGGGTGGAGGCACCCGCCATTGGATCCAGGCCCCTCAACCTGTTAGTGGCAAATCAGGCAGGGGTAGTAGCCCCTGGGATAGCGCCATCTAGGGGTTACACAAACATTAAAAATAAAAGTTACAAAGTGCTCAAAAGTGTGATCAGCATATAGCAGATGGTGTGTGAACCTGGTATGGATGAATATTTGGCATCGGGACCTTCTAAGAGCCAGAGGACTGTGAATAAAAGCGCAAAGAAAGGTGGTGATGGTGGTGGCCTAGTTTCCCTGTCAGCAGCGGAGGTGGCGGCCCTTGAAAGGGAGGTTACCGGGCAAGTCATAGCAGCACTGGAACCTCGATTGATTAAACTCGAAGGAAAACTTGACCTGAAATTACAAGAGATACAAGAGCAGCAGGTGGTGCAGGCTGGTAGAATGACGGAGATGGAGGAGAGAATATCGCAAATGGAGGACGAGCTGTTGGCAATTCCTGGGCTCGTGGTGGCACTTCAGAAGGAATTGAATGAGCTAAAAGATGCATTCGATTACCAGGAAAACTATCACAGGCGGCCGAATCTTAGACTGAGAGGGCTACCAGAGGGTATGGAGGGGGAAAGTGTGCTGGACTTTTGCTCAAAAGTACTGCCTGAACTATTAGGCCTGCAACCAGCGAAGGGTAAATTAAAGCTTGAGAAGGCTCATAGGGCCGTGATGCCCAAACCTGCGAATGGCCAGCCGCCGAGGCAGATAATATTCAGGGTCCATCATTTTCAAGATAGAGAATTAATGTTGAAGGCATATCGGGAGAAAGGAAAGGTGGAATATGAAGGTCACCGCCTATTTATGTCGCAGGATTACTCAGCCAGGCTCTTGAAAAGAAGGAAGGCATTTAACAGTATTATGCTGCAATTGCATGAATTGAAAGTGGAAAACTTCCTGATTTACCCAGCTACTTTAAAAATAAAACATGAAGGCGTCACATACTCGTTTTGGGAAGTGGAAAAAGCAGAGGAATTTGTGAGGAGCCTAAAGCAAAAGTTGCGCTGAGACCTGCACGGAGATATGGGTCAGGGAGCTGAGGGCTCTGCAATGAGAGTGGAGAGATGAGGTGCAGATGTAAATACGGAGGATCGTTTGTTTTTTTGGTCATGGAAGATACTGTTGTTGATGCCAGAACTCGTGCTGGTGAAGATGGGAGACTTTGAGAGGAAGAGGACTTTGTTCGCTGTTGGGAAGAGCTGGGGGAATTGGAACTGGATGGAGAGTGGTGGAGCGCTCAGAAAATGGCGGGGAGAGACGTGGAGGAAACGGATAGAGGCAGAGCTCAAGAGTATGGTGAGAGGAGGAGCCGGACTTGATGGTGGAATTACTGGGTTGCGAGAGAGACTGCCGTAAACTCAGTGATGGAAGGAACTGCCTCTTATAACGTCTGGGTGCAGGTAGGAGGGCGGGGGGAGAGGGGCTTAGTGCGTTTTTTTTCTAAGCGCGGCCTGCTTTCCCTGCTAGCCCTTGCTGATACCCATAATTGTACTGAGCCATTTATTTTGTAACAATAGCTAAATAAGAGGGGGGAAATAAGGCAAAGAAATGGGGGAAGGGAAAATGCCGCGTCTGAAGGGGAATGTGATGAAGTAACATGAAACAGAGTGTGGGGGAGAGGAGAAGAGAGATGCAGGAAATGGATAGGGATGGTTAATAAGGGGCACAAAGGTTAAATGTCTGTTGGGGGGGAAGCATGGAAGCGCCTGTTGCAGCATCTGGGGATGAGGCAGACACTTGAGTCAGGAGACTATTAGTGTCTAGGACTGAGAGAAGAGGGCAGGGTGTGGGAGGGAGGTGAGGACTGAGTTGGGCGGATATCCCAAATTAAAAAGGAAGAGGGGGAGCGTGGGAGGGGAAGGGAGAGTGGTAAGGAGCGAAGGAAGCAGTAGAAAATGGAAGGGGGAGGAGATCACAAGGAAGATGGAGGGAAGAAAATTAATAACGGAGAAATTAAAGGGGGAATAGGGTGAGGGAAAGATTGGGTTATGGAGGGGAGAAAGGAAAGGGGAGGTGTGTATATAGCTATATGTTTGAAATGTTGTTGAGCGTGTGTATGTTGTTAGTATGGTTTATTGAATTTTATGAACAGAGTGCAACCAAAGAAGTTAAATATGTAAACCTTCATGATACTGATGGAAAGGTGATGATGAAAGGGAAAAGGAGAGTATACACAGATGGCGATTAGTAAATCCGTGAATGTAATCACATGGAATGTCAGGGGTATTACAAATCCAGTAAAGAGGTTTATGTTGCTGACCTTAAAAGAGGAGCCCATGTAGCTTTGCCACAAGAAACGCACCTAACAGAAGTAGAGCATGCCAAATTGGCTAGAGGATGGGTGGGGAAATGTTATGCAGCCTCGACCTCAGTGCGTAAAAGGGGGGTGGCGATATTAGTACATAAGGGGCTGAATTTAGAGGTACAGAGAATAATCAGGGATACAAAGGATGGGAGATATATTTTTATTGTGGGGACCCTGGACGGAGAACAGATTACCTTGGGTTCAGTATATGCCCCAGCGGTATTTGAATACCAATTTTATGCCTCTTTGCTGGATTTATTGGTGAGGGAGCAATTCCCAGGGCTAACAATGGGGGGGGATTTGAACTGGGCCATGGATCTGAAGATGGACCACTCCGAGGGGAAGGGGAGAAGCTCGGGAGCAATGCAACAATGGCAAGAGGGAATGGCGGAATCAGAAATGGTGGATATGTGGCGAACAGCAAATCTGGGAGTGAGGGAATATACGTTTTTCTCGAATCCTCATAAAGTATGGACACGGATAGACTATATATATGATACAAGAGAATGGTACACGCAGATGGGGGAGGTACAGCACAGTCCAATACATGTATCAGATCATGCTATGCTGATAGTGAAAATACAAGGTAGGGAAAGACGGGGACGCCACCTGCATGGAAGTTTCCCACTTACTTGGCCCAGAATGAGGAATTTAGAAAGCACCTGGAGGATAGTTGGGGTCTCTTTATGGCTACAAATGATAAGGAGGGCACCTCGAATAATATTTTATGGGAAACGGGCAAGGTATTTATGAGGGGAGCAATTATTGAATATGTTTCCTGTATAAAGAAAAAAAGATGTGCACAAAGGAAGGAGCTGGAATGTAAACTAAAGGAGTTAGAGAAAAGAGTGGTCCGGGGGGAAAAGGGGGAGACTATCCGGGCACTGGGAGTAATTTGGGAGGCACTAAACGCGCATTTAAGGTCAGAGGTGGGGAGAGCCAATCTATTTAGCAGGAGATATATATTTGAATGGGGAAATAAATCAGGTCCAATGGTGGTCAATCTTATGAAGGGACACAGAAGGACGCACCGAAGTTTGGGAGTGAGGGGATGAAAAGGGCACTCTACAGAATAAAGAGAAGGAGATAGGGAATATCTTTAGGGCCTTCTTTCAGAAGCTGTACCGGGCAGAGGATGAGGGAACAAAGGAAAGGATGATTGAATTCTTAGAGGGAATAAAAGTTCCGACAGCCACACAGGCACAGAGGGAAAGGCTGGGTAAACCAATAACGGAGGGAGAGGTGTTGAGAGCTATTCAAAAATTGCAGAAAGGGAAAGCGAGTGGCCTGGATGGATACCCAGTGGAATATTACAAGTTGATGGGGATCAGGGTTGCCAAGGTGTTGTGCAGAGTGTTTCAGCAGGGAGAAGGGTTAGAAGAGGTTAGTCTGCCAGATACATGTTTTGATGCTAGTATATGCCTCATACCAAAGGAAGGAAAGGACTCTGCCCTATGCGCCTCATACCGGCCAATATCATTGTTGAACTGTGATCTGAAGATAATGGCTAAGGTGCTGGCCAGTAGGCTGGAGGAAATTTTACCGGAGCTGGTTCACCCGGACCAAATGGGGTTTATCAAGGGACGACAGTCGTACCATAATATGAGGAGGCTACTTAACGTGCTTTGGAGGGCAGGAAAGGGAAAAGAAGATATTGGGATCCTCTCGATGGACGTGGAAAAAGCATTTGATAGGGTGGAATGGAAGTATTTGTTTGAAATACTGGGGAGGTTTGGTCTGGGTGAACCGTTCCTAAGGTGGGTAAAGGCGATGTATAAAAGGCCCGAAGCGCAAGTAACTGTAAATGAGAGCAGGGCGGAGAGCTTCAAATTGGAGAGAGGTACGAGGCAGGGCTGCCTGCTCTCCCCGCTATTGTTTGCACTTGCTACAGAGCCTCTGGCAGTGGCAATTAGAGAAAGCAAGGACATGCAGGGGGCCGGAGGAGAAGGTGACTTGCAGCAGAGATTGGCACTATATGTGGATGACATGCTGTTGTTTATGAAGACTCCTAGGAGCTCAGTTCCTGCTCTCTTGGCTTTGATTGAGGAGTTTGGGAAATTTTCGGGATATAAAGTTAATTTGGGAAAGTCAGAGGTTATGTGACCTAAGGGATCAGGTGAGGAGATTAAACATTGGGATCTCAAAGCGGTGGGAGAGAGCATGACATATTTGGGGGTGCAGGTGGGTAGATCTTTGGGCTCACTGTATAATTTAAACTATACCAAATTGATAAAAATCATAGAAGCGGACCTGAGAAGATGGGAGCACCTGCCTGTGTCATGGTTGGGTAGACTCAATATAATAAAAATGAATGTGCTGCCTAGGATCCTGTATCCTTGCAAATGATACATTTGGGTCTGTCCAAGGAGGATGTGAATAGGTTAGAGAAGGCCTTTACCGCTTTTATTTGGAAAGGGAAACGTCCGAGGTTGAGTCTAGGGAAGCTAAAGGCATATAAGGAAAAAGGGGGGCTTAAACTTTCCAGATTTGGAAAATTACTTTCTGGCCATACAACAAAGATATGTGGCAGACTGGGTACATAAACCTGAAGTAGCCAGATGGGTGGAATTGGAGCAGGGAGAGGAACAGGGGAAACTAATGGCATATCTACATAGTAGAGGATTAAGAGCGTATAAGATGGGAAAAGAAGTGAACCCTATGGTGGTACAGGTACTGAGGGCCTGGAAAGTGTTGAAGAAGAAAGGATGGACACAAGGGAAAGAGACACTTTTGTTGCTGGTAGTGAGGAATCCCTACTTATTGCCAGGAATGGAGGATATTGTATTTGGGAAGTGGAAACGAAAGGGAATAGGTAGCTTGGGGCATTTATTGGTGAATGGGCGGTTCTGCTTGTTGCAGGAGTTGCAAGAAGTGGTAGGAAGAGATAAGAGGGATAGGTTCCGGTACTTCCAGACCAGGGAATATATGGGAAGTTTGAGAAAAGAAAATAAAGGGGTGTATGAGGTGGACCCGGTAGAGGGGATGATATATGCAGCTAAAAAGCAGGAAAAGGGGTTTATAGGTAGAGCTGCTAAGAGAGGGAAGGCTATATTACCAGACAGGAAAATAAGGACTAGGAAATTATGGGAGAGAGACCTTGGGAGGGAGATATCGGACCAGAACTGGATATTATTGCTACAAATGCACTCTGGAATAATGATATGCAACAAATATAAGGAGGCTTACTTTAAATTTATACATAGAGTATACCTACCACCAGTAATAGTATATAAGGTGCATTCTGAAGTGTCACCCTTATGTGGAAGGTGTGGCTCAGAAAGAGGAACGTATGTACACTGCTTCTGGGAATGCCCGATATTGGAGGGAAATAGTGGACAGAGTGGGGGAAATGGCCGGAAGGGAGTTGCCAATGGACCCTCTAGGATGTTTATTTGGAGTAGAGAATGGGGAGGAGGAGGAATGGGTACCGCTTCCCAGGTGGATTAGGGTACTGTTCATCTTGGCTCGACATGGGATCCAGAATATGTGGGTTTCGCAGATAGCACCAACAGTGCAAGGGTGATGGAGGATGGTGTTACAGACATTGGGACTTGAGAGACTGACGTATGTGATGGGAGGAAGGGAAGAGGGATTTGAGAGGCACTGGGCCCCATTCTTGGCCTCTCTGATGGAAGAAGAAAGTTGGATGCTATGGGAGGGTACAGAAGGATAGGAAAGGAAAAAAGAAAGTGAAGAAAGGTATGTGAAAGTAGCAAAGATGAAGTGGAGAAGGTGAGGGTAAATAGTATGGGAAGGAAGGCTAAGAGAGTAGATAGAAGTGAATGACAGAAGAGGTGTGGAAAGAATGGAGGGAGTTGAAGAGTGAAGGTAATAGGATGGAGAAGAATGGTTGCACTCTGTTTTGTTCTGTTTTGTATTGATTTGCTTTGATTTGTTTTGAGTTGATCTGATTGGATTTTATGTAATCCTATTTTATTTCATAATATATTATTAGATATAATTTTAAACCTGTATAATCTAAGGTAATGCAACTCTGTAGAAATCAACTGTAAGATTGGGTGGAATGAAGTGAAGTGATTGATATCTGCGGGATATAATGGTGGTAACTGGATGTAAAAGTTATGATGTGACTGTATGTAGTAGCTTATTGGAAAAACAAATAAAAATATTACACAAAATAAAAAACCTTATCTGTAGTCAGCAAGGTAATGCAGGAAAATTCTCATCTATGGGCTTGCCTGGAGTCTCTTGAGAAAGCGGCAGGGACAATGAACATGAGACTCCTTGGCCTCCCTGAAGGGACAGAAGGTGGTAATATTTTAATGCATACCTGGCTTTTTGAGACCCTAAATCTGGAAGAAACCAGAACAATTCAGAACTTCACCAGGCTTAGCACCTAAATCTTTGTAACCCCCGAAACAACATAACACAATCCTGAACAATGATGTTAGCCACCCAAGGTGCTAAGGTGTGGGATTTACTTCTTGCAGCTGCCAGATCTTGACATACACTGCAGCAAGAGGGCCAGGACATCCGCATGTTTCCAGGCTGGTCATTTGCCACTCGTAATAGAAGAAAACAATCTGACGCAGTTCGGCAGCAGCTGAGAAGTCTGGAGATTGTGCACTCTCTGGAATAAAAAAAAATCTGTCCTCTGTTCTCCACTTAACTACCTAATGTTCCATAGTGAGCAGAAAGAGCCAATTTGGAAATTCTACTGTAAAGGACATGCTTTCTAGAGTAATATTGGCATGAGATACTGCCTTTCAATAGTTAGTTTTGCTTCACCACTTAAGAAATCTTTTGCCCTGTACAGAGCTGATTTTTTGGATTTGGTGACTTAGTCAAGGAGTTAAGGTTTAGTTTAGTTTATTGTTCTAGGAATTGCTACCTTCGAGCCAGAGGCTCTTTTACAAAGGTTCCACGTCAATTAGGTACAGTACAAAAAAGGTTACATAGATAACACAACAATTTGTGCTGTGTCAAGAGCGAGAAAACATATACAAATACATATCAAATCATTTGTGCAAAAGGACATGAGATATCAATAATCACATTATTATTACAAGAAAGAGGTCATGCCAGATTAGGAGAAACAAATAGGGTAAAAGTCCAGAACAGAGAGGGTAAGTGAAAGGTGTGGGAAGGTGTGGGGAGCAGACAATAGCAGGAGAAAAGGTTTCCCACACATCTTTGTCAAATAACGGAACAGGGTGGGTAGTGAGAAAATAGGAGGTTTAATCAGGGCAGTCACAGGAGCTGGAGGTGGCAAGGTGAGAGAACAGCCTTGATTTGAAAATACCTAGAGAGGTGGAGGCGGTAATATGAGTGCTGAGGGCATTTAGCCAGCTGGGGGCACGATAGGCAAATGATCTTTGTCCCTGAGAAGTCCGGCATCGGGGGACTTGGAGAGGCTGGTGTTCTGATCTTCTGGTAAAATGGGTGCTAGCCCTCGGGCATAACAGGTCTTGGATACAAGGTGGAGTGAGGCCCAGAGTGGATTTTTTCACCATTAGGCAGGTAAGGTACTTTATCCGGTTTGAGAGTTGCAACCAACCTGAGTCAGCATAGAGTTCACATGTGGGTACGTCGATGTGCACCAGTGAGCAGCCGACAGGCCTTATTTAGGATGTTGTAATGCACTAAGTGCTGTAGTAGTGGCAGATCCATATAACTAAGCCATAGTCAACGACTGAGATGATAGAGGATTGGATGGCAATCCTCAGTGCAGAATGGTAAGGAGCTGTCGGTTCGATACAGAATCCCAATTAAGCTGATTAATAGTTTTGCTGTACTATCAATGTGAGTTGCAAAGGCTAGGCCTCGATCAAAGTTGATTCCAAGATATTTGAAAATTGGCACTTGTTCAAGGGTGTTTCCCAGGTATGTATTAATGGTAAGTGGGACTTGCCGTTTCTTGTTTTGCGGGTTAGAGAAGAGCATGGATTTAGTTTTTTTGTGGTTTCGAACCAGCTTATGTTCAAGGAACCACATCTCAACTTTGGAAAAAGCATGCTGAAGGTTGAGGCGTAAGAGGTTCGGATCTTTATGAGTGGCAAGAATCACGGCATCGTCGGCATAGAGGATTATTTGTTCAGGGCAGGATTTGGGAAGGGAGTTTAGGAAAAGGCTGAAAAGGAGGGGGCCCAGGATGGATCCCTGGGGAACTCCTGAGCGAACCGGTTTTGAGTCTGAGAGAACTCTAGCTACTTTTACAGATTGAAAGCGTTGAGCAAGGTAATTTTTTTACCCAGTCACCAGGACCCTGAGAGAGCCCTAGGGATAGTAGTTGTTTGATAAGGAGGCCATGGTGTACTGTATCAAATGCCTTGGTTAAGTCAATGTAGACTGCTCCAGTTAGGTTTCCTTTGTCCATGGCATTGTGGATTGCTCCTGAGAATTCAAGTAGGGCAGTCGATGTGCTGTGCCCTTTCCTAAATCCATGCTGCTGAGTGCATAGGATGTTGTGCTTTTCCAGGTAGTCTGAAAGTGGGTCTGCCACCAAGCGTTCAAGGGCCTTAGAGAGGTGGTAGTATTGATATCGGGCGATAGTTACCAGGCAGTGACTTATCACCACTTTTGTGCACGGAGTGACAACTGCAGCCTTCCATTTCCTAGGGAATTGGCTGTAGCAGAGGGAGATTGAAAATTTTGTGAGGGGCAGTACTTCCTCCAGAGTGAGGGACAAAGTTTAAGGTCAATAGTGTCGCTGCTTGCTCGGGACTTAGAAATGGCCTTCTTTACATATTTATAGACTTCATGTGCCTTTACTAGTTTGAAATGGAAGGGTGGTTTGGTTGGAGAGGCAGTAGTAGAAGTAGAAATTGGTGGGTCAGCATCAGTGAAGAAATCAGATGAGAGGACACCACTAAGGTCCGTGAAGGTATCATTTAGGGTGTTTGCAAAGATCTCTGGGTCTAATGTAGTGGTTCCATCCACATTCATTATTGTAGGAGAGGATTTGGACTGCTGACCCATAATATTTCTTATGTTGTCCCAGAAGGATTTCCCTTCACCCCAGGAGTTGGAGAGGGCATTCTTGAAGTAGGAGCTCTTCATCAAGCAGATCTGTTTAGTACAGTGGTTGCGAGCCTGTTTATATTTTTGGATGTCTGACAGAGTGCCAGTAGCTCTTGCAGTGGCCCAGAGGTGATCCCTACTTTTGAGTTGTGCCAATAGCTTCGCCGTGAGCCAGGGATTTGTGAGTGCTTTGATTTTGCGCTTTTTTACTGGTGCATAGGTGTCACAGGCAGTGTTGAAAGTAGTGATAAAGTAATCAAGGGCTAGGGTCAACATCTTGAGTTTTGTAAATCAAGGACCAGTCTATCTGCCTAAGACAAGTCTTGAGATGAGTAAGGTTGCCATAAGGTAGGACTCTGCTATAGATGGTTTTTGGAGGCGGCTTACGAAACTTATTTGTCCAGGTACATATTATTGGAGAGTGATCACTGAGCGAGTCAGGGAGAACACTTACATTGGTTATACGGGTAGGGTGGCTGGTAAGGATCCAGTCCCTGATTTGTAGTTTTTCCTGGTAGGGGAGTTTACCACTTGTGTTAAATTTAAAAGGTGTGCACTGAATGTCCTTTCTAAGTGTACTCCAAGATACCTGAAATGGGCCACTGGGCCCAATCTGGTGTAATCCAGGAATTTTACTTGAAATACCTGTCTAACCATGTTCAGTTTAGCCTTAGATCCAAACAACATCAATCTGGTCTTTAATTTATTTAGTACTAGCTGGTTACCGATATCCAGCTTTCAAGCTTGCTGAAGTCAATACCAAGGGTGCCCATCAACTCATCAGCAGATTTAGAATGAGGTAAATTACTATGTCATCCATACAGAGCAGGACGTTTGAGGCAGTACTATACAAACACTGGGGGCCTGAGTTGATTTTGTGTTTACTGGTTTCAGTAACAACTTTGCATTCACGTCCATACAGAAAACAATTCTATACATTGTCATGTGTAGTGGCGTAGTGTCCTGTTGTTGAGGCACAGGTCAGGAAGCATAGGAAAACCAGGAGCAGTTGCAGAATTCACCAAAAATATTTATTTGTACCAGCAGTAACATAAAACATAAAATTGTTCAGTATAACTGCTTACAAAGGCAAAATAAAATAGAGGAGATCCATCAGAGTTTCCCTTCAGTCTCTGTGTCCAGCTCTGTCTTATAATTCCTTCCAACCCCCCATTCTTAACAAGCATCTTCCAAAGTGTTCTTGGACATTTCAGGCAGGTGCTGGAAGGAACACAGTGTGCCTGAGCTGAGGCCCCTTTTCCACAGCTCTTCTGCAAAAGGCTTAAAAATTGCACTAAGGTAACCTCTTGAGTTTCCAATAGTTTTTGCAATCACCTCAAGCCACAACTATATACATTTCAAAAATTGACACTATATGATTTCTAAACAAAGGGATCCCAATATCAGTTACATTTCCACATAATGATTTACATATATTTTTATACCAGCAGATAGGCTAGGGAGGAAAAGACAAACAGCAAGGGCAGACTGATAGCGAGAGGCAAATAATTGCAAGACTGTCGGTGTGATCAAATCCTAGGTCTCACGAGAAAATTTGGTTGCGCAACCAGACAGAGAAGAGACAGAAAAGGGGAGAAAAGAACAGATCCGTGCATTCAGTCTCTTCCCATAACTGGGACAGGGTCCTATTCCACCCTGTCACATGCCCTCAATACAAGGCTATACAGTGCATAATCCTTATTGTGTTATGGCATATGGAGGGAATCTATATATGTAACCGACATATGCCCATTTTTGTAACATGGATATACATATGTCTCTATGGGTTCGGGGAAGGATGAGGCTACTTGGCACAAGAGGAGTAGGTTTGACTACTCTGCACAGGGGCACCCAAGTAAATCCAACTACAGGAAGCAATAACTGTAATGTCCAGAACCAGAATTGGGATTTTTCAGTGTGGCTTTATTTATTAACTCACTGAACACAAACAAAGCTCTGTATGGTCCCCCCAAAGGGCTACATAGCTGTAATACAGATTAGAGGTTAAACACAGCGGTCCATTGGAGAATGAACACTTTACAATTGTCTGGCTTTGGACCCACCAGGCACTCAGCCCGGACTTCGCATGCGCATTGGATACACAGCCTGACTGGCCCGGCTCCCCTGCCGGCCACTCTACTGATGGTCCACTTGGCGAATGAACCCAAACTCTAACTTGGAAAGACATCCCATCAAACAAGAAAGCTCCCAAAACTGTGGCTCCCCACACCACTTGAAGTCTGCGACTCCTAGAGATTTGTTTCGTACTTCAATTGAAACTCCCATCAAACAAGGAGTAATGTTGCATCCTGTGGCTCCCACACACCACTTGAAGTCTACGACTCCCTAGAGAGATTTTCAAGTTGCGACACACGTCTGGGTACCCACCCCATCACTGGCCAAGCGCATGAGGCGAGTAGCAAAAACAGAAGAAATCCGTAGAGGTGGACCTGGTTACTAAAGATGGGGATCTATCCACCTTCAGCTCCCACAGCCCATACCCGGCCATTTCTCTGAACACACAGAAACTTCAGAACTGTAAAACTGTAGATTGCATGGTGGATGATCTGATGCACCCCCTCTACTGTGAACTCTAAATCCATTTAAACTTTAAACTGACTGCTCCATTTGTTCATCCTAGTGTATATAGTGCTCCCAAACAGCAGTCCCCAATAACATTTCCTGACTGGAAAAACAGTTGTTTGCCCCTTAAACTGGAGCCAAACACTCACCCAATCATTGCAGGGCCCCACAGGCGAAGTCCTTTAACCTTTTCTGTCATACCCAAACAGACAAAGTAATTTCAGGCAGCTTCTTTCCTTGGTGGGTGAAGGGGATTGCCCCTGGAACCCACAGAGACCTTTTCCTACCCCTCCCGGAAGGAGGGGGCACTGAGACCGAGGGGACGGTCTCCACCACTTGAAGAATGGTGAAACACAGAAAAACTTCCTTCTGTGTGGAGGCAAAACTCAAACTACAGTCTGATGCTTCCTTCTTGCTCAAGGACAAACGGAAGACTCCTTTGAATCCCAAAGTTCTAGAACTACTCTGAGCTGAAGATTCCAACTGTGGCTCATGCAGCTGTAACAATTCTACTATGATGTCATCCCTCTAGTCTCAGCTGTGACTGAGGACAGAGTGAAACAGTGTGAAACCCATTTAACTGGAGTTTCACAAGCTGCCTTCCCTGCCTACCACTAGGTCTTACTGGGATTCTAGTAACCCCGGGTAACAAAGGGGTTACATATACTTTAACCACAACATTTTAACAGTATATGCCATAAAGTGAGTCCACGCACTACATAACGACATTCAACTTGGCAAATATTCCGAAGAGTCTGCAAAATACAGGATCAGATGGGCATCATGCATAATTCCTTACAGAAACTAGAGCAACATATAAATAAGTTGATGCACAGCACAGATAATCTAATGATAGCAAGTGGGCTTTCAATGAGAAAATAAAAATATAGTAGTTAATAAAAATAATGATTTACCAACAACTACAGTAGCAAAACGTTTCAATATCCAAATACTTGAGTCCAGTCAGAGTGACTCAAACGAGTCAGTCACACCATGTTATGCCATAACTTATATATATATATATATGTATACAGTATATTCTCTATTTTTAATTCCTTGTCACCGCAGCCTCGCCACTCCCTCAGAGTCCTCTAAGGTATCCAGTGCTAGGCTAGGCCTACTCCCGGACCGCCTCTTGGTGCCTATCTTCATGCTGCCTGGGCTTACCCTCCAGCAGGGAAGGAGACAGCAGCTCCTCATTCCACTCCCTCCCATCTGCTATTTGTCCTCATCAGGTGGCATCCAGGATTGTCAGGGTTCAATCCTCTCTGGGGAAAAGTACCAAAGGCAGTTGTTGGGCCTGGTTGAGGTTTTTTTTCCATCATAGTTATGCCCTGTCCACGAGGAAACTGGCTCACTAGGAGGACCAAGGAGCACAAGCACGAAGAGCATGTGGCCACTCCAGAACCCGCCCAGTTTCCTCCCTTCCCACAACATACCCCAGCTGCACCTCCACCTGTGGTCACCCAGGTGGTGGTACAGCAGCAGGGGTGGCAACCTTCCCACCCCTGGAGGGCAGCAGTCCGTGGGACACTCCGTCCTCCTCCCCTTAGCTGGCACCTGATGACCTGAGTCTGCAGCTGAACTCGGGTCACCAGCTTCACGAGTGGTAGCGCTACCGTTGTGCAAATAGGTCAACTTGCACGTTATGCCATAACTGACAAAGAACTGGACTAGATCCCAATGGGTGATAATTTTACCTAAAACCACATCTATTGTGGTGTTTACATTGTCCCAGGAGAACCAATTCAACGATGTAGTACATCTAAACTGTCAGTTACACAGATACTTACAGTTTACGCTTTCGCAACTATATACTCTAATGAAATGGGCAGTTCATTTAATATTCATGATTATTAAAGCAAGTTCAGAGTCTTCATCTTCTAAATCTAGATTTTCAGGTCCCCACCTGCGACTGGTTCTGTGTCCATCGACCTGGAGCCAGCCAAGCAGAAAAAATGAACAACCTTTCCGTGATAAGCTGCTTTCAGTTTTGTGTGAATAATCATTCCATGGCTAACTTCGGTGTCACAAAGAATCTTGTGCGCCCAAACAAATGTTGTCTTTCTTTGCCGTGGGCATAACTAACATAAGGCCCCCCCCAAATGGGCTCACCTTGAAAGTGTTATAGCCCCCACTCTCCTGCTGCCATTCTGGTGAGTGGTCCCTGGTGGAACATTAGCCTGCTGATCCCACTGGTGCTCCAACGGCTGTGGCCAATGAAATCCATGTCCTCGGCCCATTAACAGAGGGGGCTGAGGACCAAAATGCTGTTTCTGCGCCTCCAGGCACTTGTGGAGGCTGCGGTTGGCCTCATGCGGTAGCAGAGCCAGGACCGCAAAATGTAAATAAAAAAGATGTCAGTCTGCACCCCACTGCACATGCATGGCCGCCAGCAGGACAACATTTAAAGGAGCTGTGACTCCAAAGGAGTGTTTGGCTACAGCAGTGAATTAAATGTTATCCCCAGCTCTAGGGCAGGCGGCAGAGCTGGGGATTAGTGAAAATAGGCCTCCTTTTTTTTTGGGGTGTTTTCTGCCCTTCTAAGGGCTAAATAATTAAGTTACAGAGCAGAGGTTGTTGGAGTTAGATGTAAATAAAGATGGCAGCCCCCATGGGACTACAGATATGAGGGGACAGCTGGGATAGGTTGAAAGGGCATTGAATTTGCCAGGGACTGTGACAGCCAATCAACAGAGGTCTGTGTAAAAGAGACAAATAGGACTGCCAGTCCACCAAAACTGAAGATCAGCCAGAGTGTGGGGTGCACGACAGACTGCTGTGTGCTTCTCAGCCCTAAGGCCTGCCATTTCGCCCCAACTGCCAGTTCAACCCCAGCATTCCCAAAGCAGGCAAGAGCCTGAAGGAGCAATTGCTGCTGCACCGCTAAAGAAAGAGAAGTGTGGGACTCCAGGTCAGAAAAAGAGGTTGGGAACAGCGCAGCCAGAGAAAGACAGATTGGGAACTGCAGTGGGACAAGCAAGGACTGCAGGTTGTGCTACTTTAGTGAACAGGTGCTGCAACTGTGAGTATAAAAAGAGTGACCTGAATTCCCCCATGGAGAGGTTATTGTGGAGGGTGCAAATTTCGGCCAGGGGAGACCCAGAGCATGCTGTGGCTAGAGACTGTGCAAGGGCTCAGCACAGCTGTGCATACAGAAACCAAAAGGGGAGTGTTGGGGCTAGAGACAGAGCAAAAGCCCAGCTGTAACTGTGTCTCCAGGATGTGTAACGGGGGGGGGGTCTTGAGGACTTCACCTGCCTTGTCCCTAGACTGAAAAAGAAGAAGGAGACCAGCAAAGGAAGATGACGAGAGGCCTGTATGGTAAACACTGTCCACAAAGGCCTCTGAGACAAAGTTGGCAAGGCCAGGGAGATGAAGAGCAGCATTCTCCATTTCTCCAGCCATCCAGCTCTGCAGCTTTGTGGTGCACTACCAACAGGATACCTTTTTTTTTTTTTTTATAATTCAAGTTTATTGCATATTATGGCACAAGTAATCAAGAGCTTTGCATCAATATCATCAATTTCAGCTTACAGTATGATTATCTCTATTTTACCACATAATAATTTACAATACTATCTCAGTTTATCTACCATCGATTTCAAAGACCAACTTATTCCATCATCGACATCCTTTTATTTTGTGAGGAGCAGTCCCGGGGGCACAACACACCCTTGCTATCTGTCAAGGATAGTTTTCTCCCCCCCCAACCCCTTACCCTCAGCTCATCTGATGTTCCTTAGGTTCCATCCAGTAACCAGGGGGTCCACCACCTTACAAAGACCTGTGTCCTCCCATTTATTTTGTAGGTGATTTCCTCCATATCCCTAATTTCTTTAACAATTGTCTCCCATTCTTGAGTTGTCGGAGAGCAAGGTGCTAGCCATCTCTTGGTTATGGCTTTATGTATCATGTAATTAAGATATTCCACAAGTAACCTTTATCTGCCCCCTTGAGTTCCCCTGGTTTGATTCCCAGTACTAGGTGCTTGGGACCTAATCTAAACTGTATGTCAAATGTTTGTC
The DNA here is from genome assembly GCA_016271365.2 of Neoceratodus forsteri. Classification (NCBI taxonomy): domain Eukaryota; kingdom Metazoa; phylum Chordata; order Ceratodontiformes; family Ceratodontidae; genus Neoceratodus; species Neoceratodus forsteri. The sequence continues at coordinate 595,923,234 of JADMNL010000022.1, read as the reverse complement.
TTATCTTCTGTTCAATCTCCGTCCAGAAATTCACAAGAATCGGACATGACCAGAAAATATGCAGATGGTTCGTTTCTGTAGTCCCACAACCCCGCCAGCATTGACCTGTACCTTTCTTATCCCATTTAATCTGTATCTTTGGTGAAATGAAAAATCTCAGTCTGACCTTCCATTCGAACTCTTTCCACATTGGGGATGATGTGGTCCTGCAAGGTAAAGCCAGAGCAGATTCCCATTCCTTGTCCTCAAGGGGTTCCCCTATTTCTTGTTCCCATCTATGCTTAATCTGTAGAGTCTTGTTCCCCCCTCTATCTCTCAAGGCTCCATAAATTCCTGAGATCAGACCCTTATTTCTTCCTGAGTTGAGAGTTTCTTCTATAATTTGCAGAAGCCTTGGAGTGTCTTTATTTCGAGTGTATGAATATTGTTTCTGATTTATATAAGTCCTAACTTGTAAATATCTAAAGTGATCCGCCTGTCTCAGAGAGAAGTCCTCCCTAAGTTGGTTAAATTCCACCACATTATTTCCTTTCAGGAAGTGACTGAAAGAGTTGAGCCCCATTCTCCCCCACCTTTTAAATGTAAGGTCCTGTTTGGACGGGGGAGAAGTCTGGGTCCTAAGCAATCCACTTCAAGGGCCATAGCTCCTCATCTAAAGCATGTTTAGCCCACAACCGTTTTAAGGATCCTAGAGTGTTTTGTACTGTCATGAGTGGAGTGTTCGTTTCTATTATGCGAGTCCCTGATATCCAAGGCCTCCCCCCCAAGGGAACCCCATCCGTCAGGGCCTCCACCACTGTCTTCCATCATGCATTATAAGCCTTGGCTGACCACAAGAGGGCCCATCTTAGCTGCGTAGCCAGAAAATAATCTTCCAGATTAGGGACATTTCTGCCCCCATCCCTCTTATTTGACTGCATTATTGTATTCTTTATTCTTGGCTTCCTATTGTCCCAGATAAAGTTTGTCAACATCCTCTGCCATATCTGGAATTGATTCTCATGAATTTTTATTGGAAGGCACTGAAAAAGGTACAAGAATTTAGGGAGAACATTCATTGAGACTGAGTGTATTCTTGAGTACAGAGGTAGTTGTAAGGTCTTCCACTTTACAATATCCTGTCTGATTTGGGATACGGTTGGGTCAAAATTAGCCGAGAACAGCATTGCCAGATTTTTTGGAATTTGAATTCCCAGATATTTCATTTTCCCTCTGTTCCAATTCACTTCTAGGAGTTGTTTAATGTGAGGAGAGGGGTTGTAGTAAAATTTTAGAACTTCCGTTTTGTTTTTATTTAATGTATACCCTGAATACTGACTGAATTTATCTATGATAGCCCAAATTTTAGGAAGTGAGTCATCTGGATTAGTAATGTATAAAAGGACATCATCTGCATACAACGAAATTTTGTGTTCTTGCCCGTTTACCTTTACTCCTTCCACCCCTTTTGTCTCCCTGATGGCCTGAGCCAGCGGCTCAATATATAAATCAAAGAGGAGGGGCGATAGTGGGCAGCCCTGCCTGGTACCCCTTCCCAGGCAAAACCTCCGTGAGATGCCCCCATTCACTCTTACATAGGCTTGCGGTGAGGCGTAAATGGCCTTAATCACCTCCAGAAACAGCGGTGGAAAACCTAGATTTTTAAGGACCAAAAATAAGAAGCTCCAACTAACTTTATCGAACGCTTTTCAGCATCTAAGCTCATAAGACAGGCCGGGGTATGTTTTTTATTAATAATATCAATTATGTTTATAGTTCTTCTCACCCCTTCCGGTGCCTGTCTGCCTTCTACAAAGCCTGTTTGATCAGGATTGATCAACCTTGCAATAAGCGGCTGTAGTCTTTTGGCTATTATGGCTGTGAAAATCTTATAATCTACATTAAGTAGGGAGATTGGCCTATATGATCCACATTCCCTTGGGTCTTTACCCTCTTTCGGGATGACTGTTATAGTAGTGTAGTTCCACGAAGGAGGAATTACTTCTCCCTCCAACCGTATCTGGTTATAGACTGTGTGGAGTAAAGGGGTTGTTTCCGCCCTGAACGTTTTATATAACTCACCCCCAAACCCATCGCGCCCTGGGCATTTACCTGTTTAAGTTCTTTACTGTGTCAGAAATCTCCTGCTGGGTGATTGGGCACTCCAAGTTCTTCCTTTGGTCCTCTGTAAGACTTGGCAAGTTTAAGAGTCCAAAAATCCTGAGGCCTCCTCTGTATGTGAGGTGGGCTGGGGTCGACAGAGGCAGCTATAAAATGTGACTAATGTATCTGCTATTTGTTCCCATTTGTGTGAGATGGAACCAGTGTGCAGATTACAGGTCCAATGTTAAGCCCTAGCAGCTTGCTCTTTCAGCCTATATGCCAAGAAGCGGGTAGCCCTCGCTCCTCCCTCATAGTAGGCCTGTTTTGTATATATGAGTGCTTTCTCAGTCTCCAAGAGCTGTAATCTCTGGAGTCTCTGCTTGATTTCTTTTATTTCCATTTCTCTCTTCCTGCAGAATTTTATTTTCTGCTGTCCCTCTAGGTTATTAAGTGTCTGACTTAGCTGTTCTCTCTGCTTACCTCTCTCTCTCTTTTTGTATGTGGCTATTGCAATAAGTCTGCCCCTGATCATAGTTTTCACGGTGTCCCATAAAATTTGAGGTGTGACTTCTGTATTGTCATTTGTTTCCATGGTCTGCCTTATTATGTCCCGAACTTCTTCTTTAATTTCTTCATCTCTAAGCAAGCTAACATTCAATCTCCAGTGTGCCGGTTTTCTAGGCAACCGAAGATTGATTTGTGCATATATAGGTTTATGATCTGATAGGCTCTCAGAGCCTACCCAGACCGACTCAAAGACTGCCAAGTCTTTACTATACGTGAAGAACATGTCTAGTCTGGAGTAAATTTTATATCTTGGGGAATAATATGTATAGTCCCTTGCCAATGGGTATTTCTCCCTCCAAACGTCCACCAAGCCTGTATCTTTCATGAGCTTCCTCATTAATTTGTAGAATCTGTCCTTAGGTGCCGGGATACCTGATGTTGTGTCAACTGCCCTATTCATGATAACATTCCAGTCCCCCCCTGCAATCACCACTCCCTTAGCCTTTTCTGCAACTATCTTAAATAACTCCGCAATGAAGCCCATATCTGAACCCGGGGGAGCATAGACGTTTAGCAGTGTTATCCTCAGGTCTTGAACACTTCCACCACCATCACATACCGTGCCCCGCATCCACTACTACCTCCTCCTCCTCAAATGGGAGGGAGGACGACAATTATCGCCACTCCTCTCTTCCTTCCCTTTGCAAGTGACGCATGGTACACAACTGGAAAATCTCTAGTTTTTAATTTTAAGGCCTCTCCCGGAGATAGATGAGTCTCCTGCAAAAAGTGTATTTGACATTTCTGCCTCTTCAAAAATTGTTGAAGTCGTTTTCTCTTGGCAGGATGATTTATGCCATTTACATTAAAAGAACTGATTTTGGAATTGGCTCTATCCATATTGCAGGCTCCCACAGTCCTTCCATTTTCTATGGTCCCTGATGCACCTAGAGAATCCTCCCCTTGTCTCTTTTATCAGTTTATTCTCTTTCTGCCCCGGGACTGCTCCGTCACCCCCTTCTTTATGGTGTAGATTTTTTTTAAAAACAACTTTGTGCCATATCTTATAACTATCCAATAATAAAAATCTGCTGGCTCTAAACTGCCAGATTAATTGGATATAGTTAGGAACTTGTGTAATACCATCCCTCCCAAACAGAGGTACAGAATTTTTAACCTTTTGAAACATTGGAACCATTAAATCAAACTTCACAACTTCCAACAATAAAATTACATCTTTCATTGAACAGGAAGATACAATCCCCTCCCCTGTTATCTTTTCTCTAAAGAGCTTTTGTATTAAAGCTGTGTACCCCAGAGGAAAGATATTGAATCCCCTTAAAATACCCCCCCTTCCAACGTCAGTCCGCCACCACTCGGCAAGACTGGTTTGTGACTCAGTAGACACTTAGCCCCGTATGATGTTCCGGGCATACCCTCCTAGTGGCACCATTCTCGGGTCTTAGCCCAGTGCTCAGAGGGAGAACAGACATCAGCACTACCGAAAGAATGGCCCAAATCATCCCAAACTACCAGCATGTGGGAGCTACCGTCCCTCCGGCCATCCTTAACTAAAACGGCAGTCTGAGGAGACCCCTATCGCCCTGAGCTAAGTAAGGAAAATTTCCCTACCACCCCTCAGCGAGAAGACTTGTGAGAGGATATATATTCTCCCCTTCCCTATCCCTCCTTCCCTTCTGAAAATATGGGTCAAGTCCCCCAAACATGGCCCTTTTAATTTCTTCCTGCACTTACCGACGAACCGCCAATATTACCACCCTGATACTGCCCCGTCCCCCCAGGCCACAAAAGAACATCCAACGGTGGGCCCTATCTTTGATCTGTAAGGTGTTGGAACCTTCTGCTATCAACCCGGTTCCGTTAGTTTTTCTCCTCCCCCCTTTTCAGGTCCTCAGCCAAAGAATAGACTTCCCCCCTAACCATCCCCAACAGGGTCTGAAACGTGTGTGGAACCAGGAGGTAAGACATCCGAATACGACATTTCCTTCCTCGAGGCTCTTTAAATCCACCCCCATTCCTAAGTCCCAAGTGTGTGTGAAGTGAGGAAACTACCAGCCAAGACCTTTAAATCATCCCGAAAGCATCCCCCCATCCAGACTTGCTTCAGAGAATACAAGGAAAAGAAGAAGCATTCCCACGAGGGCACGGGGGAGGAAAGACCAGCGAGAGGGCATAAAGATCCCGCATTAACCCCTCCTTCATCCACTGTCATGAGCCCCCATTACCCTCCTGCTCAGGCCCCAATTTTCCCAATTTTCACTTATTAAGGAAAGTCTCCATCTGCCATTTGTGTGGTAGGATCCCAATAACTGATTAGTCCCAGCTATTTGCCTCTCTGCTTGTCCCTTTTTACCGTTCAGTCCATAGGAGCAACAGTCGTTGAGGGAGCCATTGTTTGGATGCTTGCGTCCAGTCCAGGAGCCTCACCCGAAGCCAGTTCAGCCAACTGTACCGCTGCCAGATAGGGCTTGAGTAATGCTGTGACATCTGCTCGTAGGTTGGTGTTCTGAGAGTTCGCATGGCATGTCAGTCCCTTCCGTGCCACCGACCAGGCTGAACGTTTCAGCTCCTTCTCTAACTTTTCTTTTTCGAGCCCTGGGACACTTATTCCGACCTCCTCCAGAAACCCCTTGGCTCCTAATAGATCCTCGTAAGTCCTGGTGCATTGCCTGGTTTCCACTCGCAGGCGCGCGGGAAACAGCATCTGCGCCTTTAAGTTTCTAGCCCTGAGCTGCTTGATGATGGACCACATGGTGCGACGAGCTTCTTGTACCTCCGCCGTGTAGTCGTTGTCCAGTGTTATACGGTGCTTCCCAAGCATTATTTTTTTTTGTTGCCAAGCTCTCTTCAAGATTTCCTCTTTTGCAGCATATCTGGTAAGCTTTATCACAAATGATCTCGGGCGGGCATTAGGACCCATGGGGCCGGCTATGCGAAGGCGATGCGCCTGGTCCACAGAGATATCAAGGTCAGGAGGTAGTTTTAGTAACTCTGTGAGCATTTTTTGGATAAAGGCAATTACATCAGTGGCATCATCCTCAGCTCCCTCTGGTATGCCGTATATTCTCAGATTTTGTCTCCTGCTCCTCCCCTTCAGATCATCAATTTTGGCCCGGAGTTCCCTTTCCCTCGCCAGTAGGAACAGCAGGAGATGATCGTGACGGTCCGATTGCTCCAAAGCTGTAGTCAGACCCAGCTCGATCTTGTCTGTTCTGTGTTCAATTTTTCGAAGGTGGGCTTTTAACTCTGTTAAGGTGACGTCTATCTTCTGGACAGTTTTTGCCGTTCGGAAAATGGACTCTACTAACTGTGAACAGCCCTCATCTGACTCCGCTTCCACCCTCATGGCCTCCTCTTCATCGCTAGGCCCCGATAGTCGCAGTCCTTTTTCAGCACTCAGCATTAATTGTAATTTCTGGGCCGGTGTCTGCGCGTTCCTAGCGCTTCCCACTTTTGATCTGGTGAGCTTAGCTGGCGATTGCATCTTAAATAGTTATGGATGCCTATCGAGTTGCTTTTCAGACGGATGGAGCTATAGCTCTAGGCTGCCATTCAGGCTGCTGACGTCACCGGAAGTCCCCACCAACAGGATACCTTCATGGTACCGAACCAGATCCAGTCTGCAGAAACTCCGTTCTGTGAACTGCTGAACTATAAGTACCCCAAGCTGTGGCTTTGGGGAGTATTTGATTAGCTAGCTAGCTACATACAAATCAGGGGGCTAGGTCCTGGGCAGGACTGTGTCTGAAGCTTAAGCCCAGGCCTGAAACTCTATACAAAGTTATCTGTTTCAAAGTATTGGGCCCCAATGGGTTGCAATGCTTTACAGTTATTGTCATTGTAGTTTTATTCTCCTCATTCCCCTTTCCCTCAAAATAAACACTGTTATTGGTTGGATGTTATATCTGGCAATTGTGTTTCATTGTGAGCAGGGGGAGGATTGCTGTAAGAGGGGAATGTCCTTGGGGGGCTGTTTAAGTATTTTCCTGGGGGGGGGATTAACCTGGTATCTGTCCAAATATCCCCTGCCACTTCCCCGAGTGGAGGCACTGCGCCACACCTTTTATCCATTGCGGAACCCAGGCCGAGCACCTTGGAGGTGTGTACAGTGTGGACCCAAGTGCCCGGAGCAGCCAAGGTGATTGAAAGGGCTGTTACACTAGTACATGTATCGGGTAAAGGGCTGATCCGAGCAGACGGCAGAAATCTTTTTTTGCAGGCAACATTTTGGAGTTTATCTTCCCCTCCAAACCAGTCTGTCACAATCAAATCCGTGCAGGATACAAGATTGTTCCAGACCCTGCCATGTGGAATAACTGGATATGATGTGCTACTTGTAGTGAGAGGGTCTGTTCATCTGAATCTCCCAACAGAGTCCCTTTAAGCTAGTTCAACACATGGTTCCTTGCACCCCTTGAATCTGATGATCCTAACATTGGTAATATGAATCTGATTCTCTAGTGACTTCATTCTACTGACAATGGTTCTCCCGAACTATCATTTATTTATTCATTTGATGACCAGGTAGGTGCACTGGTCTAGGGACCATTTTCAGGCACAACCTGGGCCATGGAGATGGAGCAGAAAACAGCAACAATACAGATGAATTCAATATATAAGGCAATACAATACAAAGCACTATGAAGTAAATTACAGCAACACTAGAGAGCAGCTTGTGTTAAACCCCTACTGAAGTCCCCAAATGGGAATTTTGAGGAATCTGAAGCAATGAAATGAAAGCAATGCTTCAGGATTGACCCTGTATATGGAAAGGTTTTCATGGATTTCATTAGCAGAAGTATCGGCTAATGTTTTACAAAGCCACTACAGCACATGTCTATCCCCAGGATTCTGTGGTCTGACCCCCAATATTTGAAGCAGAGGGTCAAGCTGACCCTCAGTTTACTAATGCAAGCCCTGAGAGCAGTACTATATGCAGAGGAATACAATACAAAGCCCTGTGAATTTAATTACAGGGAAGAGATTGTACGATGGTACTGGGTATGAGGAGGGGGGGTATAGAAAAGAGAGTACAAATAATAAGGACAAAATAGCAAATGAACACTAGACTGGTAGACCAATTTGGTAACAATGGTGGTGGCTCCCACTGCCTCATCTGCCTGTTTCCTGAAGCTGAGCAGCTCGGACCTGACCCCATCCACAGTAGATTCCACCGCCACCAGCCATCCGTTAACACCATCTAGCTTGTGCCTGATGGCTCTAGAGATGTAATGAGACTGTGGATTATCATCTGCAATAATTATAAAGTTTCCTCTGCAGTGAGGTCTGATGGCACGTTTTTTTTTTGGGGGGGGCATACACCAGATTGCGTGGCAGTCACTCCAAGTGCAGTTTTGGTTTTTGCGGCATTCTTTAGTGACCTTATCCCTTTGAAACCTATCCATTTTATGGACTGATCTGCGATCTACAAGTTAATATCTCGTTAGTTGGCTGCCCGGTGGCACTGAGGGTTGAGGCGCTCGACGCCGCATCTTGTACCATGCCGGAGACCAGAGTTCGGGAGCGAGCTCGAGAGCCGGGGGTTGGCAGGGAGGGTAGAGGATTGGCGCCTCGGGCAGCTCTTCTCTCGGTGGTGGGTGAGAGAGATAGCCCGCGCATCAGCGGCTCCTCGGAGATCGGGAGTGCTGTAGTGCACAGACTGCACATTACAGCATGGCTGACACTGGCTGGGTTGCCGTGCGCCATTGCGTCAGACGTGTCCACACATGGAGGGTGGGTCTGAAAAAAGAGAAAAACCCCGTTCAAGGAACAGGCGACGGCACCTGTCCCCCATGCCCTCTGCCAGGCTTACCCAGACTGGCCTTCCAGTTCCTCCTGCCCTCGCCCACAGCCAGAGACTGCCTGGTAAGCGCGTCCACAAGGAGAAGGGCGACCCACCCCAGATGGGTTAAACCAGGGGTGCTGGCAGTGGTAGAGTGGAGGAGAGAGGAGGTACAGCTGTGGGATCCTCAGGCGGGCAGGACAAGGATAAGGATGCCTGAGAGAAGGTTCCTCGGGCCGTGAACAGAGTGAAAGAAAGTTGAAAAAAATATATACATAGCACGTTAGTTGAGTTTTGACAGAAATTTCCTAACTTTTTACATCCATTCAAAGACCATCAAGCAGGAGCTGTTGATAACTCACACTGCCATTACACTCATGAACCCACAGCAACCCTGTATTTGTATCTGATTATAGTAATAGGCATTTATCCCAAGGAAATGCCCGGAGAAAGTAACAAAACTACACCTCTAATTTTTTTTTTTTTTATTTCGTGCCAGCTATATTGTAAAAGCACAGCTGTGCTATTAAGAAACTAACTACAGAACTTATAAAAAAAAAAAAACAGAAAAAAATGCCTAGCTACATTATAAATTTCAATCTACTCCATTGAGACAACAGGCTACAAAATCTGTCAGCAAATGTTATCACACAATGGAAAACTCCACACAGCACAACAGAGCTACCTCAGCTGCCCAAACCAAAACAAAACAAAAAAATCTTTTAAAATATGATTAGTCTTATAATTGCAAATAACCTCCTTACAAGTGGGCATTTCCTAGATGTTAAATGCCCAGACTTAGGCTAATGCTACGGGTCATCACTGCCCTTCTAGCCAGGTAATGCGGGCATTATTTTCTATTACAAAATGGGTGATAAAAATGAGTAAAAATGTTATCCCCTGACTGGATGAAACACACCACATGACCGTGCATTATCCCATAACACTCGCAAGCCTGCACTCCTTATATTTTTCACATACCCTCCAAAACAATTTGGGCTATTTGATGAGACATATAATCTACTATATGGCATGTGGTCGTGCTCCAATATACGTAAGCCTGGGAGGTTGAAGGCACCTGGCCTGCGGTGCCGTGCTTCACAATGCACACTAAGGCATGTGTATATCAGAGCATGACAGCACGCCCTAGAGTGGATTAATAAGTTACATAAGGCAGTATAGCCTGGAGGTTAGAGTACTGGACTAGAGTCCAGCAGACTTGGGTTTACATCCTGCATCCCCCACGGATGTGCTCACTATATGACCCTTAACAAGTACCAAAAAACATAATAACCAGAAGTTCACTTACAAAGGAGCAGTATGGTATCTTCAGAAAAATAACACATAGGGAGAAGTACAATGATATTATATTCAGCCAAAAGTAATCGTATAGGCATGCCTCCCAGGAACTACACAGCGAGTAAAGATCCACACCTCTAAATGCATTCCTTCTTACCATGAAGGGCTCAGCCCATATATTCCCTCATATAGCACAACTAACTCTTGCACAACATGTTTCTTTCTTTCTGCAGCAAGTCACTTAATTTCCTTGTGCTCTCGGGTCGCACCTGGAAATGAGCTTCGATTCAGTGTGCCTTGCCCAACCTTAAATTCAAAATATAGGCCCACATATTCAAAGAAGATGCATGGCCCAAACTGGAGCTGCACGGCGCATCTCAGAAAATGCGCGGAAAAGCGATATTCAAAAGGGAGCGATGCATTGTGCAATTCCAAATGCGCAGTCGTGTAGAAATAATGTATGTGGTCCAAAAATAGGGGACGGGTACATGAATATGCCATGCCTCTGTATATTCAGCTAAAATGTGCAGCGCATCTGCCGCACATCCCAGAAGTGTACCGTGCAAAGTTAGGCAGACAAAAGGATGGCCTATATCAGCCAGCCACCCACAGGAAGGCCTCAGAACTGCAGACAGACCATCCTGAGACAGCCCTTGGAGGTGCACCAGGACGTGCTCCAGGCACTCACACACAGCAGTCATGCCAGGACGGAAGTACTCAAAGCCACAGGTGCCGGGACACCACGGGCACAGCCCAGAGTGCCATCCCCCACACTGCACCCAGGACGTAGACACCCAGCTGCCACATGCCAGTGCTGCTGGGTGCACCCCTAGCACACCCGTGGAGCAGACAGCCACATTGCAGCACATGTACCGGGGCCATGGCCTGCACCCATGTGGCCTGCAGGGCGCCACTTGGTGGTGGCATGCGCCCAGGGTGACGTCTGGTGCAACGGTGCCCAGGTAGCCTGGTGGTACTAGTGGCAGCATGGCACGGGCCAGGGACCAACCTGTGGCACATACCCACAGTGGTACACCATAGGTGCACACAGGTGGGACTCACCCACTTGGGTACCTGGTCACCTTCTGCACACTGCCATTCCTTGCGGTCATCACCATGTTCCTCTCATACAGGGGTGTGTGGGGCACTGCAGGTGACTGTATGCTGCATACGGAGCTGGTGTATCACATGCATGTGATACACCGATCAGGGTGTGTTGCCCTGTGCCCTCCCCTGTTGCTTATCCAGGTGTGCACCCTCTACCCCAGTCTAACCCTGTACATGGCTATGGGTAATAGCACTATACTCAGGCCAATGCGGTCCATCCACCCACACACAAACATTCCAGCACAACTGGCTACCAGGCTGCATTACTTTCTGTTCACCTTTGTGGAGTGGTAGGGCAGCCCTGCAAAGCTGGAACTGCACATGCCTTTGGTATGCAAATGGCCTGAATACATTCCAGTAATGAGCTGCGCATGTGTGGAATGGGCTCGGAATGTGCAATGAGGCCATTTGCATATCCTGGCTGACTACTGCAATTTTGCATGCCACACATGTGGCCACCTATTGCACATTTCCCTATGCTCCACACAGGTATCAAGTCACCTGCCGCACCGCACATCTCCCACAGTGTGATTGCGCATGTTCGGGATATTCAGCCGGACATGCGCGATCGCATCTTACAGCGCATTGTCTGAATATACCATTATTTTGTGCCGGCGCATTTCAATTGAGCAGCACAGGCACTAGCACGGTGCAACCTGGGACTTTTGAATATGGGGCCCATAGAGAATAATCTATGGGCAGCATACACAACAAGCCTGTTTCTGCACTGAGAGGTTTTTATAGCAACCAGGAACCTTGAGAGTGAAGTTCGCAACCAGGAACCTCAAGAGTGAAGTTCGAGATTTTCACTGGTTGCCACAGAATATTTGAAATAAAGACTCATGCTTGTCTGTGTATGGGCATCCATGCCCGTTTCAGACACTCTGCTTCCTTTCAGTGAACTGGAGATTTTGGGGGCAATTGAGGGTTGGTGTTAGGCTCAAATTACTGATTCGACATACTGCATCTTTTTTGTTAAGTTCTAGTAAAAAAAAAAACAGCTTCTAGCTTGATCTGATAGAGGAAAGCAGCTGTGTGGCAGCATTCTAAGTTGTGTTGCAGTAGTGACATTACTAATGTAGCACAACATGATGTCACTACTGCAGCATAACAAGCATACAATGTATAGCAGAGCATTGTTCGGTATAGAATTCCATTCCTTTCAAAATGCTGCTGTACCACAGTTCAAAGGTCATGGAATGTGACTGTACCTTTCTGTGGTACAACATCAATCGAAAACCTCTAGAGACTGCAAACGTCAGTTTTGTTCTGAAAGTGAAAGAACCGTCGCAGGCACAGTTCCCATAATACCATTACCACACATTATAAATAATACAGGATTAGCAACTTTATGCACAACCAGTGTGTTCTGTCACCTCTCAGAATTCTGATTCCCACGGACCTCTCCAGCTTCGCTCTCGGGGTTAGAGGGAATCAGAATCCCTTTGGTGGCAGAAATTGCCCATTTAGCACTCTATATTCCAGGCATGCAATTCCATGCAGAACAGGGTTCCACCATACACAATAAAACTGCAGCTTCACGTCAACCTTTATTACTGTGGGCATGAGCATGAAAAGACGATACCTGTTCTCTATTATTCTACTCTGAATGCTCGTCTACACCAAAAATCACAGTCCTCTGTTGTGACACCATAATTTGTTGCTATGGAAATTATGTGAGGTGTAGACAAGAAGCCAGAGTTGAAAAAATCTATAGGGCGGCAATTCTGGTTTCAAATTGATGTCCATGACGATATAAAAATGGGGATGTTTTTCACACTAACTATATGGATTTATCATCATCATCATCATCAGTTTTATTTATAAAAAGGCGCCTTTCTAAAAACCAAGGCACCTGTACAATAAAATACATAAAACAGAATAAATTATTATAAACAACATATAAATTCCAACAAAGAACAATATAAAACACATAACAAATAACCACATCAATCAACAAAAGCCAGGTTAAAAAGATAAGTTTTTAAGACAGTTTTAAAACTCTGAATGGTTAGGCAATCTCGTACCCGATGAGGTAGAGAGTTCCACAGGGACGGAGCAACAAAGCTAAATGTCCTTGCTCCCGATGTCTGCAAACATACCCTGGGAACCTCTAGCAATCCCTCATCGGTGGATCGGAGAGGACGGGAGGGACAGTAGGGACAAAGGAGATCTTTCAGGTAACTCGGTCCCTGGTTGTGTAGGGCCTTATAGGTTAGCAAAGCAACCTTAAAGGTGATCCGCCACTTAATCGGCAGCCAGTGCAGACCGCGGAGCACAGGCGTTATATGACTGGCTCTTGAAACACCAGTCAATAGCCTGGCAGCCGCATTCTGCAACAGCTGCAAGCGGCAAATATCAACCCCCGACAGCCCTAGGTAAAGGGCATTGCAGTAGTCAAGGTGGGAGGTAACAAGGGCGTGAACCAACGCTGGAAGATCATCGGGAGGAACCTGATGTTTCACTCAGGCAATATTTCTCAGATGGTAAAAAGAGGTTTTAACAACGGCTGACACCTATAATTTCCAGGTCAGACAGTCATCAGACATAACGCCCAGGTTCCATACCCGGTCTGAGGTGGCTAGCTGGACACCCCCAAGCCACAAGCCCGAAGGTGAACCTGCCAGCACACCCGCCTCATGACGACCTGGGTTCACAACCAACACCTCAGTTTTTTCAGGGTTCAACCTCAGCCAGCTCATATTCATCCAGGCCTGGATTTCAGTCAGACAGCTGTTGAGCACCGAGACAGCATTGTCTTGTTCAGGGACAAAAGACATGTATAGCTGAGTATCATCTGCATAGCAGTGAAAACTCAAGCCATACCGTCTAATAATCGCTCCTAATGGCAGCATATACACTGCAAACAACATGGGTGCTAAAATAGATCCCTGCGGAACCCCACAGGGCAGGGAGAATGGAGCTGAGGTACAAACCCCAGACACCACTCTCTGAGTCCTACCCATGAGGTAAGATTGAAACCATCTGAGGACAGTCCCCGACAGTCCACAGATAAACCATAGGCAATCCAAAAGCACACCATGGTCTACAGTATCAAATGCTGCAGAGAGATCAAGAAGGACCAAGATGGAACAGGTCCTTCGATCTCTCGCTATCAGGAGGTAATTTAGTACCCGAACAAGGGCCGTCTCTGTACTATGTCTCTTCCTGAAACCGGACTGGAGAGAATCATAGATATTGTGGCTGGTCAAATGGTCCTCCAGCTGTAAAGCCACCACCTTCTCGATAACCTTACCCAAAAAGGGAAGGTTAGAGACCGGCCTATAGTTTGTAAGACAGTCGGGATCCAAGGAGGGTTTCTTAAGAAGGGGCTGAACCACGGTCTCCTTAAGGGGAGCTGGAATAATTCCCCTCTCCAAGGATAACCAGACTATCTCAGCAAGGACCGGGCCGATGACATCAATGCAGCCAACAAGCAAGCGCGTAGGGCCCTGATCCAAACTACAGTTGGTAGGACGTAAAGTCTGGATAACCATCACAATATCACTGACTGTAGGCTGACCAAAGTCGCACCACTCAAACTGGGGGTCTGACATCTCCTGCTGACCACTGCTACTCCCTAGAGAAAGGGTCAGGCGGATATCAGACAACCTTATCCGCGAAGAATCGAGCAATCTCCTCACACTGCTCTTGTGAAAAAGCATTTCTGGGCTGAAGATATAGTGGATTGCACAATCTGTCCACAGTCCAGAAAAGCTGAGCTGGTCGATTCTGCATGGCAGCAATCTCCCTGGACAGGAATTCTGCCTTCTTATGGGAGATTGTTGATTGATAGACCAAATAATGGTCCATCAAACTAAGCCTGTCACACACCAGGCCGGACCTCTGCCATCGCCTCTCTAGCCTTCGTCCAACTCTTCTCAACTCCCTCAAGTCCTCATCAAACCATGGAGACCTAAGGCAAAGGGAGAGTGGATGAACATGAACAGGAGCAATGGAATCCAGGGCCTCTGTCACCACCCTATTATAGGCAAGTACAAGATCCCCTGGATCCACGCATTCCTTCGGCATGCCCGATAGGTCAAGCACCGTCATCAAGCCATCTGGGGATATGCCCCTCAAAGTGCGGTACTCGACCATCTCCATAGGGGCAGGTCTCTTGGGGGGGACCTCAAAACTGAAGCTGATGGTATGATGATCCGACCATCCGACTGGTTCCACCACCAAGTCAGATATCTCCATCCCCAGGAGAAACACCAAGTCCAATGAATGACCACCAATGTGGGTTGAGGAGGAAACAACCTGTGTGAGGCCCAGTAAACTCATTAACTGGAATAAGTCTTGTCCAAACTGTGAGAGTTCATCGTTGACCCAAGCACTGAAATCCCCAAGGATCAGCCATCTATGGGGTCCCAATGTTAGGTCGGCGATGAAGTCCGTGACTTCCCGCAGGAAAACATTCCTGTCTCCTGGTGGATGGTAGACAAGAAGAATCCTGCACCCCCCAACCTCGCCCACGAGACATTCAAAGGAGTTGGTGGTTCCCACTGGAATTTCCCTCAGGTTCAGTTCTGATTTAAAACAAAGGGTCACACCCCCGCCCCTACGATCGATTCTCGGGAGGTGTATCACCGAGTACCTGGGTGGAACCGCTGAAGCCAAAACAGGCCAGCATTTTCATCCAACCAGGTCTCGGTGATGCAAGCCAGGTCGGCTGAATTAACAAGATCCGCAATTATGGTGGTCTTGTTTTTAATCGACCTGGCATTGCATAACACTGCCAGAGTTCGATGAGCAGCCGAGGAAGACTGAGTTTCCTGACTGCAATAGGCAGAACCCTTGGGTATGGGAACCAGACAGGGAGAACCCCTTTCCTGGACCCATTTCGCCCCAGGGGTCTCCTTGTCCTCACTATTCCAATCTGTCCACTCCTCTCCATTCCCCCTGCAGACCGAGCCCCCGCCCGAACCCTCCTTGCTATTCCCAAACCCCTACATCGTCTATACACCTCAGGGGACAAAGAGGGACAAAAAAACAAGGGGGCGGAGATCTCTCAGCCTGGAGGGGGAATAATGCCTAACCGACAACCCTGGCCAACACATTTTCTAAAACAAATAACCCAAACTAAATAATATATGACCACCTCAAACAACACAATCTATAACAAATACAACCCCCACCCCCAAAATAAAACTAACTAAAACAAAACACAAAAACTTCACCAAAATAAAACCAACTTTAAAAGTATTGCCCTAACCCCTGTATACTGGATTAGAGACCTCTGCACATATATAAAAGTTATTTCAGTCCTTCCTCCTACAGTGTCATTGTAAGGCACTCTCACTGACCTACAAAGTCCAAAACTGTAAAAGAAAGTTCCAAAATTATTTAATATCCAAGCACTCTAGAAAAAGGAAAAATAAGTTCAAGCCCTCTCACTGCCTGAACAAATTTATAATGCATAAAACAAACAATAAATCAGAAGAATAACATAAAAAGTCAAAGTGTGGACCCCAGGTCCTCTCACCACCGGGTTCCACTGTGTAAGTCCCAATAAATCAAAAAACGTAGAATAATATTGTTCTTTTAAGGGCAGTTACTCCAAAGTCCAGAGCAGGAGAGAGACGTAATGTATCCTACGAATAAGTCAATAGGCACCTTCACTCCACCGAGCTACCATCAAGTAATCAGCTCCCAAGCAAATCCAGGCAAAAGAGTTCAAAATCCAAACACCGATCAGGCATAGTCACTCGAATCCTTGATTCACGGGTCAAAAGGTCAAACAGTGAGACGGGACTAAATACTTGACCAGGCAAATAAAATTATAGCAAGGGAGAAGAGACTCCCCATCCACCGCCCCAAAACGGACCCCCAATCACTCCTGGGACCCGCAGCTACAGAGGACACGGTAATTAGACCTCCCGGACCAACATCAAGGCCTCTTAAGGTGGTCTCCGATAATGCCACCAGCTCCCTGGGGCAAAACCCAGCAAACTCCCACTCGGTCCCTGGGAGTCGATATGGCCCTGAAGCAGTGGAAATCAGGGCCCCCACCCCACCCCCACCCGACACTGCCCAATCAAGCAAAAACCTTGACAGCCACGGATCTTGAATCAAAGTTTCAGCAAAGTTACAAAAATCCAGCAAAATAAGGCGAAATCCAATATCAAAATTTCCTGGTCAGATGCAGTGGTAGTCAAACAAAAGGCATTTCCCCTCCACCACTGATGGTCTACTGTAAAATCAGAACAAAAGGTCCCACCACTCATGGCACTCCAAGGAAACACCATCAGTTCTTCCGGTCGGCTCTCCAAGACGATACTACCGGCTCTTTCGATCGAAACTCTAAAGCAACACTGTCAGTTCTTTGCACTTCTTCCTACAAATCCAGCGCGACGAAAAGTCCAAATATCAAGAAAGACATTGAAATGGCACTAAGCTAGGACATCCAAAAAGCACGAATCCATGCAGCGGGGCACTGAATTCCCTCAGCTCGCAACCCGTGCCAACACACAAAAACACAGAGAAACGAGTCGGGGACAAAATCGGAGCAAAGCTCGGCCGTATACTTCACACAGCCCACCAAAAAAACGCCAAAGAATGGACGACAGCACATAAATGAATCGAGAGGTGCAACAAAGAGCATTCGAACCTCTGAAAGCATAAAGTCAAAAAAAAAAAAAAAAAAAAACAGTAAAACGGTACAACAGGATATATTCAAAATAACTTCAGGATAAGTTCACAGAGACTGGTCCAACGTGACCACCTTCACACTTGCTGTATGACTGGATCGAGGGCTATTGCTTTCAGTCTGAGGTACTGATGTCTGAGAGGTCAGGCATGGCATTAAACTAGTCCATGGGTCAGTGCTTGCTGGGCTCCTGAGGCTACAGGCAGCCTCTCTCGCTGATTTTACTTTTGAACTCTAGCCATCACTTCCCTGGAACACAATGACTGATGGAAATAACATGTTCTAAGATACATAAATTGTGTTCTATGTGAAATAAATGGTGTTCTAAATGAAAATAAATATTTATCTCAAAATAACATAATTTATTTACCCAATTTATTCACTACTGGTGTGGGATATATGCATTTATTTTCATGTGTGACAGGGCTAGAGTAGAAATAAATCATTTATTTCAATCTTAGGTGGGTCATCAGCATTTATTTCCACTTCAATCTGGTCACAAAGGAGCTCTTAACCAATGGGAGAAAAACTCAAACAATGCCTGATGACATCACAATGGCATCTGCTGTAGTTAAAACAGAACAGTGAAATCAAAGAGAAAGAGTAAAATCTTTATTGAAAGAACTACTCTTGCCAGAGAGGCACAGTCACTGTATATAGAGGATAATGGCTGGGGATTGGGTGATGACCATGGTTGTGATTTCTGAGGTTGCTTAGGGCAACATGGTAAACCTCGAGAGCGCAGCTCGAGAGGTTTACTGTAGCCCTAGCAACCACGAGAGGTGATTTTAGCATGGCTGTCACCCAGTCCCCAGCCACCATCTTTTATAGTGTATGGTCAAAAAAACACTGTTTGCATTCGATGTGTGAGAATTATGGAACTCTGGTGCATTCTTTTTAGTTATGCCACTGTTTGGAAGTTCCGGAGTGTGGTTAACAGCTCTAAACAGTGTATAACAAAGCTGTGTGACTGCTGATTATGGTGGTTAATAGGCACTTACCATATATTATACATGTCATATGCCATGGGCTGGCTAAAAATAACAGATTTATTTTTATTTGCAGGATCAGACTGCTACAGACCCCACCCGTGGCTCTGCGACTCATGAAATTACAAAGGTCAAAATCTGCAGACAAAAATGTGATATTTTTAGTCAGCCCTTGGCATATCCAGTATAAAGGATTGCGTATGAGCAATTATACACAACAAGGCAGTTGTACGATCGAGAGGTTTCCGTGGTAACCACAGACCTTGAGAGTGCAGCTCAAGAGGTCTGTTACCAGGAAAACCTCAAGATCATAAAACTGCCTTGTTTGTGTAGGATTGCTCACACACAATCTTTTATAGTGTATGGGCAATCATACTTTCACTCATCTGTCCCATCAAAGTGAAACAATAACTATGCTAAGGGCCAAGGTTCTGCCGCGTCACTTCCTGGCCAGCTCTCACCGCTGCGATCCAAAAGGCTGCCTTCAGGAAATATAAGGGAACGCAGCAGGATGAAGATAGGGAGGTATACCAAACTTCCCTAAGGGAAGCAGGGAAGGCAATAAGGCAGGCAAAGGCGCAAACCGAGGAAACACTAGCAAGAGCAGTAAAAGAAGGTGACAAGACTTTCTATAGATACATTAGTGAAAGGAGAAAGTCCAGAGGGGGTATTGCTAACATCAAAGGGGATAAGGGGGAGTGTGCGGAGGTGGACCAAGGAAAAGCATCTACCCTAAATAGATACTTCTGCTCAGTATTTACTGAGGAGAAGGTATGGCAGGGCCCACAGCTCAGCACCATGGAAACAGGGGGAAGGGAGGTGTGCACTAGTCCCTTCACAAAATAAATGGTCCTACAAGAGCTCGCTAAGCTCAGGCTGGACAAGGCAATGGGACCTCATGGTATACATCTCAGATTACTAAAGGAGCTAAGGATGGAACTAGCAGAGCCAGTATCAGAACTGTTCAGTGAGTCTCTGAGCACAGGAGAGGTTCCAGAAGACTGGAGAAGGGCTCATGTGACCCCGTTCCACAAGAGTGATAGCAGGGAGGAGGCAGGGAACTACAGACCAGTCAGTCTTACCTCAGTAGTGGGCAAGATTATGGAGGCACTCCTTAAGGAAGGGATAGTGCAACACCTGGAATCCATAGGAGCACAGTATCCAAGACAGCATGGGTTTACAACAGTAAGGTCCTGTCACACTAATCTCTTAGATTTTTTTGACTGGGTAACAAGAGTGGTAGATCAAGGGGGAGCAGTTGATGTCACTTACCTTGACTTCAGTAAAGCTTTCGATACTGTTCCACATAGAAGATTGATTAATAAGTTGGGTAGGCTTGGGGTGGGTCAGAAGTTGGTGAACTGGGTAGCAAACTGGTTGACGGGCAGAAAACAGAGAGTGGTGGTAAATGGTATACAGTCAGAAGAGATGCAAGTCACAAGTGGGGTACCTCAGGGATCAGTCCTGGGGCCATTCCTCTTCAATATCTTCATCAATGACATTGCAGATAGACTGGAGGGTAAGGTTTGTCTGTTTGCAGATGACACCAAGATCTGCAACAAATTAGATGATTCAGATGGGGTGGGCAGAATGAGAAGAGATCTGGATAAACTGGTAAAATGGTCGGAAGAGTGGCAAATGGGGTTTAACGCAAAGAAGTGCAAGATCATGCACATCGGGAAGAGAAATCCTGAAGCCACCTATAGGTTGAGAGGGGAGGTGCTGGCAATCACAAGGGAAGAAAGAGACTTGGGCATCATCATCATCTCAGATGACCTGAAATCATCCAAGCAGATCACTAAAGGAGTAGGTAAGGCTGGAGGGATGTTGGGGTGTATTAGCACGGGTATCACAAGTCATAAGAGGGAGGTAATAATCCCTCTTTACAAGACACTGGTTAGGCCCCATCTAGAGTACTGCGTGCAGTACTGGAGGCCGCACCTGCACAAGAACATTAACAAAATGGAGGCAGTCCAGAGAAGGGCAACCAAAATGGTGCAGGGACTGCATCAGAAAACATATGAGGACAGATTAACGGAGCTCAATATGTATACCCTAGAGCAAAGGAGGGAGAGAGGTGATTTGATCGAAACATTCAAACATCTTAAGGGCACTAACAAGGTGAAAGAGCCTAACATGTTTCAATATAAGAAAAATAGGACAACAGTACACAGCATGAGATTAGAGGGAGGCTGATTAAGGGGGAATGTGAGGAAATACAGGTTACTCACCTGTAACAGGAGTTCTAGGAATGGTATATGTTGTTCATCCACACTATCTGGCAGGTTCCTTGCCGCTTTAAATCTTGCCGGAAGGTCTTCAAGCTAGCTCCTCCCACCCACCCGGGTGGTAAAACTCTCGGCTCCGCCCCATGACGCCAGATCTGGCCCGCTGGAAGCTCAGGTTGTGCGTCGAAGCGGGGGAGGTCGGGTGGGTACGTGTGGATGAACAACATATACCATTCCTAGAACTCCTGTTACAGGTGAGTAACCTGTATTTCTAGGGACATGGATATGTTGTTCATCCACACTATCTGGCAGACTCCTAGCAGTTCTCCGGGAGGAGGGAGGCAAGGCGCACACCCCCTAAATACTTACTTGGGGAACAGAGATTGGAGAACCGAGGCCCCAAAACCAGCATCCCGTGTGACTCAAGGTCGATGTGGTAGTGGGTAATGAAGGTGTGTGCTGACTTCCAGGTAGCAGCCCTGCAGATTTCCTGGATAGGGACATCCCTGGAGCAGCCACGATGCAGCAGTATGGCGGGTAGAATGAGCTCTTATCCCTCTGGGAGGCTCCATGCCCGCCAACTCATAGCAGAGATTTATGCAGGAGGTGACCCATCTGCCTATCGTCCGCTTGGCTGCAGGTCTGCCAGGTGCGGCTTCAGCGTAGGTGAAAAACAGCTGGCGAACCTCTCCCCGAATTTCAGCCGTGCGCTCCTTATAATAAGCGAGCGCCCTTCTAGGGTCCAAAGTATGGAGCCTATATTCGGCCTCCGAGGTGTGATTGGGGTAGAACACCGGCAGAGTCAACACCTGATTAAGGTGAAACTCCGACACCACCTTCGGAAGGAATTTCGGGTGGGGGCGCAGGACAACCGTGTCCCTGTGGAAGACCAGGTAAGGAGACTCGATGCTAAGCATCTGGAGTTCTCCCATCCTTCTGGCTGACGTGATAGCCACCAAGAAGGCGGTCTTCCACGAAAGGTGGGGGAGACCACACCTGTGCATTGGTTCGAATGGCTTGCCCATGAGCTTTGCCAGTACCAGCAGTAAATCCCACGGAGGTGGGGGTTCCCGCACTGGAGGGGAAATGTGATCAAGGCCTTTAAAGAAGCACCCGACCACTTTCTCCTGCGCCACTGACTGCTGACCGGCCCGCGCCTGGTAAGCAGAAATGGCTGCCAGGTGCACCTTAAGGGTCGTCGACCTAAGCCCTTGACTAGATAGGGACCATAGATAGTCAAAATGCTTGCCACAGGACACGAGAAAGGGTCCAACCCTTTATCCCAACACCAAATGGAAAACCTCTTCCATTTGAAGGCATAGCATTTTCTGGTCGACTCCTTACGGGACGCCTCAACGACGTTGAGGACCTCGTTGGAAAGACCCAAGGCCTGGAACTCTAGCCGCTCAGGAACCAGGCCGTCAGGTGCAGGGATTGAAGGTCCGGATGGAACACCTTCCCCTGATTGACTGAGAGCAGGTCCGGGCGAGCTGGAAGCTGCCTCGGAATCCTGGAGCTGAGACTGAGGAGATCTGGGTACCAGAACTGGCGAGGCCAGTCTGGGGCTATCAGAATCACCTGCGCCTTGTCCCTCCTCACTTTCAGCAGGACCCTGTGAATCAGGGGAACAGGGGAAAGGTGTAAAAGAGGCCCGGGGTCCACGGCCTCGAGAAGGCATCCCCCTGCAGCGAGCCCTGCTGAGGGGGGCGGGCATGAAACAGCCTCAGCTTCGCGTTCTCCCTGGAGGCAAACAGATCCACCAGAGGTGTGCCCCAACGGGAGAACAGGTCCTGTACTATCTCCGGCAGGAGAGACCACTCAGCGATGCAGCCCCTATCCGGCTCAGGGCATCGGCCAGGGTGTTGGAGGCTCCTGCCACATGAATGGCCAGGAGATCCGCCTCCAGGCTGCGCACTAGTGACCAGATGCGGAGAGCTTCCTTGCATAAGAGCATGGAGGCGTCCCGCCCTGGCGGTTTAGATAGTATATAGTCGTGGTATTGTCCGTCTGGACCCGGACAACTTGACCCCGGAGAAACGGAGCAAAGGCAGTGAGAGCTAGGCGGACCGCACGGAGCTCCAGCAGGTTGATATGGCATCGGGACTCCCGCGGGGACCAGAGGCCATGCACTCGTGTTCCCAGATGGGCACCCCAACCCATCAAAGAGGCGCCGGTCGTTAGAGAGACCGTCGCTCGGGCGGACAAACGGGATACCCTCCTGCAGATGGGATGGAACGGTCCACCACTGGAGAGCGCCCATCTCCTGGGTCGCCCACACGCCGCTGGTCCAGAGGATCGCAGCGCTGAGACCGCTGGCTGGCCAGTCCTCACTGGAGGGGCGATGTGCCAGTGTGCCCAACGGACTACGCAGGTACAGGCCGCCATGAGACCCAGGAGTCGCAGGAAGTCCCGGCATGCCGATTGCCCAACCAGAAATGATTGGGCAAAGGAGGTAAGAACCTGCCTCTGTCCGCCGGGAGCCGTGCTCTGACTCGAAGAGAGTCGAGCTCTGCCCCGATGAAGGATATCACCTGCTCGCCTCGAGTTCCACTCCTGGCCTCATTGACCAGGAGGCCGAGTTGAGAGCAAACCCGAGGGCCAGATCCCTGGACCGCCCACCTCCGACCTGGAGGGGCTGCTATCAGCCAATCGCTCCAGGTAAGGGTACACCGACCCCTCGGCGCGTCAGGAGAATGCTGTCACCACTGCAATGCATTTGGTGAAGACCCTGGGAGCTGAAGAGAGGCCGAAGGGCATGGCCTGGAACTCGAAGAGGGATCCCTCCGCCCTGAAGCGGAGGAATCTCTGATGAGACGGACGGATAGGGACGTGAAAGAACATGTCCTGGAAGTCCAGAGAGCAGAACCACACGCCGTGTTCCAGAGATGGTATTATCTG
Organism: Neoceratodus forsteri; assembly: GCA_016271365.2. NCBI lineage: Eukaryota > Metazoa > Chordata > Ceratodontiformes > Ceratodontidae > Neoceratodus > Neoceratodus forsteri. The sequence goes on along the minus strand of JADMNL010000022.1, from coordinate 595,899,669 downwards.
AGCCAGAGTGACCATTCTGAAGGTTCAAGACCTTAGGAACTTGTTCAGGTCGTGTAGGTCTAGAATGGGGTGCCAGCCCCCCGTCCGTTTCGGGACCAGGAAGTACCTGGACACGAACCCCGGTTCTGATGGTGGGTCCTCTATCTCTTTTATCACCCCCTTTTGAAGAAGGAGGGCGATGTTGGCTCGACGAGCCTCTAGAGATTCTGGGACCCCTCAAGCGCTCGGGCGACGGGTCTGAAGGGCGGAGCTCGTCAATTCCAGAGGCAGGCCTCTTCCACCACTCCTAAAAACCCACCTGTCCATGGTAACAGCGGACCAGGCGGAAAGGAAGTGTCAGAGCCGTCCCCCCATGGGTGGGAACCAGGGGCGAGGTGACGGGGATGGGGGTGACACCCCTCAGTCCGTCACTGTGCAGGCTTGGAGGAAGGACCGGCCGAGGGACCACCAGGGCCTTTTCCTCCTTGCTTCCTGTTCGAGGAAGCTGACGGCTTGGGCTTGGAATACCAAGGTCTAGCCTGCTGGCCCTGATGCTGTTGTTGGGCCAGGCGCGCAGCGGGGGCGGAGGGGCGAAAGGGCTTAGGCTGGGGCTTACGGCCCTTGTCCCTCTGCGCGGACGAGACCGAGTCCAAGGTGGCATTGGACTTTTCGATCCTCTGGAGTTGGCCTTCCACTCCAGGGCCGAAGAGGTCCGTTCCCAAGAAGAGAACGTCCGCAAGCTTGTGCTGGGTATCCGAGGTGAAAGTGGATATCCTCAGCCACGCCCGCCCGCCGACAGGCCACAGCTGCTGCCACTGACCGGGCACAAGAGTCCCAATATCCAGAGCAGTCTGGAGCTGCTGCTTGGCTACTGCCTCTGCCCTGGTCCCGCACCTGCTTGACTGTGGTCTGCAGGTCGGGCGGAAGATGAGGGACGACTCATCCAGGGAGCCCAACAGGCATGGGAAAATGCGCCATGAGGATCGGTCAACTGGCCTGATGAAGGCCAAGTGAGGAGGCAGCATACACTTTTCGCCCCGCATAGTCCAACTTCTTGGACTCTTTGTCGGGCGGTTTGTCCACGTCCCTGGCATTTCCGGCACGCCGGAAAACACTGTCCGTGATCAACCCCTCGGCCAAAGGGTGTTCGGAAAAGCCGGACAGAGAGCCCGTAGGGACCGCATACTTCCTGGCCATCCTGGCCGAAGGCGCAGGACAGGAAGCCGGACGCTGCCACAATTTCAGGGCCGGACCAACAATGCTTCGGCCACCGGAAAGGCCTCCGTGGGAGAATCCCCTCGGTCCAGAATCTCAGTGAGGGGATATCTGGCCCATTTGGACACGGGTTCAAGCTACATCCCAGTGGATTCTGAGATGAGCCTAAGAAGTCCAAGGAAGGACGAAGGGCTATCGTCCACTGACTGCCCCCCGGAGGACTCCAAGTCAAGGCGCTTGGAGAACAGGGAGGAGTCGTCCGATTCCGACGAGTCGTCAAATAGCTGCCTGGAGCCTGAGCCACCCTCCACGTGCCGAGGCTTATCGGGCGTGAGAGTAACCGACAGCCTATGGGGAACGCCATGGGCCGACCGTGAATTTTTCGACGGTGCCCCAACTGTCGGCTGAGGCGGAAGCGGTTCCACCAGAATTGGTGGGGCAGCCGGAATAGGCCAACAACCGCCTGGGAACAGGCACCTGCGACCGCTGCAAGGGTTGTTTCGCCGCCTCGGTGACAGCCATTTTATGGCGGGAAGAGGCCTGAGCCGACTTTGCCGCCAATAATAGTTGTTGCCACATCAGTTCCTCGCTTCCCGCGTAACTTACGCCGCTTCCCCGTCCGGGGAGGAGGAAGATGAGGAAGAGCGGCGGCGCTCGCATCGCGGTGCCGAGACCGAGACCGCCTTTGTCGACGGAACGGGTGGACCGCTGGCGATGTCCGAGACCGAGACAGAATCTCGGCCAGGCCGAGGTTGGCGGGCGGGAGCCGAGATTTGCAACCGCCTGTCGACAACCGACGGCTCCGGGCCGGAGGCGAGATGAGCCGACGGTATCTCAGACCCCACCGGGGAACCGGGAGGAGGGAGTTCGGCTTCTAGCCGACAACCCGTCCTAACGGGTCGAGAAAAATCTCGACCACGCCGGCGGGTGTCTCAGTCACCTGGCCTGATGGGGGCACCGTGAAGCCAGTGGCCGAAGCCGAAATTTCGACCAAAGTCGACTGTCGACAAGGGGAGGGAGATCTTTCCTGCTCCCAAGAGCGTCGACAATGGGACTTACCCTTACTTTTCTTCGACCGGTGATACGGTCCAGAAGAAGTTGGACCCTCGCCTTTGGTTGAGAGGGTCAGGCAAAGCTCCTTAAAGGAAGCTGAATAGGAGGCCCCGAGCGTGAGCGGGACGAATGCCGCAGCCGAAGATGTCGCGGCCTGAGCCGCCCCCTCCTCGAGGGCGACCAACTGCTCGAGTTGTTCAGCGGATCCCGCAGCCGCGGAAACCGCCAGTCGGGCCTCCTTAGATTTGACCGGAGGAAATCTCCTTTCCGGGCGCCCAAGTTGGAGATGGGCAGCGCGATCCTCGAGGACGTAGACCGAAAAGGAAGAGCACAGTTCGCAGGCCTGCGGGTCGTGCTCCTGGCCAAGGCAATAAACGCACGTGGAATGCGGGTCCGTCCGAGACATCTTCTGCCCACAGGGACATCTCCGAAATCCGGGAGTCAATTTGTCCATCGCAGCCCCGAGGGAAGAAGACCGAAGTGGTAAAAATTTTATTTTTGAAATATTTTCAAAGTCGAGGATTTAGGCCCAAAGCTTAATTGCAGAGCGTTAAGGAAGGAACAAGCGGTAAGGAAGATCTGGCGTCATGGGGCGGAGCCGAGAGTTTTACCACCCGGGTGGGTGGGAGGAGCTAGCTTGAAGACCTTCCGGCAAGATTTAAAGCGGCAAGAAACCTGCCAGATAGTGTGGATGAACAACATATCCATGTCCCTAGAAGTTCTTTTTCACAGAAAGGGTGGTGGATGCATGGAACGGCCTACTTCAGGAAGTGGTGGATATCAATACAATGCAGGGCTTCAAACAGGCATGTGAAAGGCATAAGGGAGCAATAAAGATGAGTATGAATAGATAGGCCATTGACAGAGTACAGGCCTATGGCACATTCACATTCATAAGGTAGAAAAATGGGCAGACTGGATGGGCCTTGCGGTCCTTATCTGCTGTCAACTTCTATGTCATGGCCCGCTTCATCGAGCATGTGTGACTACGTTCTATGTTGTACTGCACTAGTGACGTACTCAGTGCAGCACAACATCATCATGACGCACTGAGTACAGCACAACAAGACTGTTACAGGCATGGACTTCCATGCAGAACAGTGTTCTACCATACACTATATTTATATATAGGGAGGCAGTATAGCGCAGTGGTTTAAGACTCTGAGCTACAAATCTGGTGACATCCAGCAGACCAGACCTGGCTTTGAATCCCACAGCTTCCACCTGCATACTGTGTGACCCTGAGCAAGTCACTTAACTTCCCTGAGCTCCCAGGACGCTCCTGTTAAAAAGCTTTCAGCTTAGTGTGCTACTCCTGGTTAAACAACTAAAATATATATATATATATATATATATATATATATATATATATAAGTTGATGTCTCCTTAAATGCTGTATAAGAGAATGAATTTGTGGATGCTACGTTTCACGGTTTCGTCTACTCTGACATTTTCACAGCAGTTTTATTTAGTGTAAACACACTGCAACTACAAATACTTATCAGTCCCTGTCCACCAGATATCTCCTCTTCTGTTCTGCTATGGAGTTCCAAGAGACAGCAGTCACATAGTACAGAGCAGGTCTAATTGATTCTAGCTGCAGAGAGAGAAAGAGAGGGGTAGCAGAGACTGAATGTGGTTTGGGGGTGAGATGTCAGCTCCGGTGTTTACGATGCAGGAAATTATGAGTGCAGAGAGAGGGAAAGGGAGCAAAGACTGAGTGTGCTTTAGGGGCGAGATGTCGGACCCTTTTTTATCTCATTAAGTTGCACTGGAGACAACGCAGGAGGGCATCAGTAGAGGTGATAAGATTTCTTTAACATTTATTTGGCAATAATTACTGGTGACCACAAATATCAACCGGATTACTGTTTTGTTAAAAATGCATATCAACCAGATACTATTTTATTTATTTAGTAATCAGAATTACAATCTTTGAGCTAAAAGCTCATTTACAAAGGATCATTGTCACAAGGGTAGGGGAGGGTATATAAGTTTGGAGTCAGTAGCAGCTTAATAAGCTTTGTCAAGAACATCTAATAGTAAGAAAAATGTGAACAGGAGAAATCAGTAAACATTGGCAATAGCATAACAATGTAGGATAACACAGACAAAGAACAACACATAACCAAAACAAGGGTACACAGTCAATGGAGTTGGGTTCACACGTCATGCCATACAATTAAGTGCTTAAGTCAGAGTTAGGTGCTAGTTTGAGAAAAAATCAGAGGTGGAAACTAGGCAGGATCTTGTATTGAGGGAAACAAGAGATGGAGCTGTTCATCAGAACTGATACCTAAAGGTTACTAGGCTACAGCCAGAGGTGTCAGCCTAGGCATAGTAGTCAGAAATGGTAGAAGGAACCAATCACGATTAGGTAGGAGAAGAGGAATCAGAGGAGGGGGATGATGGTAGGCTCAAAGGTGGGTGGTGTAAGGAGGTCAGCAGGTGAAGATTTGTCAGGGAGAGTGTGAGAGGAGAAAGGTGAGCAGGCAGACATGGGCAGGTGGTAAGCAGGGAGTTTTGCGTCAAATTGTAGAGTAAAAGAAGAACCTTGGCAAGCCTAGGGTTCTGGTGCCTGCTAGGCTAATAGTGGCTGTGGCAGCGTCCAGGAGGGGAGATAGACTTTAGGAGTATGGCTTTGGGGAACAGAGGCATGCTGGCTCGTGGGTTAAGAGTGGCAACAGCAATGTACAGAAGGGTGGATAGACTTCCTTAGCTCGGACTTGAAAGGCCCGAGTTGGGTAAGACTTATGATGGTGGTTGGTAGTTCATCTATACAAGCAGGGGCCCCAACGGCAACGGCTCATCTCCCCAAGGCAGTCCTTCTGAATGGAACAGCAAATGCATACTTAGTAACACTTCTTGTGGCATGCTCAGCTGGAGCAGGATGGAATGAGGCTTGTACAGAGGGAGGTGCAAGTCCGATTTCAGGTTATTATGTTCCAAAGGCAATAATAACCTGAAATCCAGTTGATATGACACTTTGTAATAACCCGAAATCTGGTAGATATGACAGTCTCCAAAGAAACAGTGCATCTGGACCTCGCCACGCAGCAGTGCCAGCACAAGACACTGAAAGTGGGTACTCAAGATGGTTGTCTGCTCTACCAACACACAGTCTCCAAATGATCTTCGCACTCTAGCTACAATTGTCTTTTTCTTTCAAGCTGCTAGAAATACATTCTAAACCTCCACGCCAGCAATTATGAAAAATAAAGAATAGGTACATTTGATGTTATGGATTTTTTTCACACACCCTCGGTGTGTGATGACCACATAAACCTCTCAAGCTTCGCTCTCGAAGTTTATGGGTCATCACACACCTCGGATGTGGAAAAAAATCCATATCACACACTTACCTATCCATTATTCTCTATTTTATGTAACATCTTGGCTCACTTCAGAGGGCTCGGTGGAGAGATGTTGGCTCCATTTCTTTTCAATTCATCTCACTTGCATGAACATGGGGTTCAGGGGTCAACTTGCTTCGCTTTGGGCATTTTTAATTTTTCCAAAAAGAAAATTTCACCTTTCTCACCTTCGCTGATTGCTTCACTCCAACTGAGTGGATGATATCAGACGCTATCCAGGATGACCACATGGTAACACGTATTTAAATGCCAGTCTAAAACAGACTAAAATGCCCTCTCAGTCGAGAAGCATTTGAACACACACAGCCTACAGTGGCCACACCATACTTACTTATGTTATTTTCACTGGATTTTCAAAATAGTGAATATAGTGAAACTTTTATTCCAGTGAAAATAATGCCTTGTGCAGTAATTTTTCAGAACTGTGCCTGAGACATCTGGAGAATGTTAAAACAATGTTTGTAGGCAGAACAATTGCTGTCCAGAGTCTGCAGGGACATCTACAACCACTGCAAATTCCAGTACTGCCCCTAGAAAATTCTGAATATATATATATATCTGTAGCAAATAATAAATAAAGACAAACAACAGCAAAAATAGTTTTTTAAAGATTTGCAGAATAACCCAAATAGACTGTGCAAATGTTTTGAATCTGTCCCCAGGAAGGATAATGTGTTTTAACTGTAATTTGTCAGGACACAGGCATTTAGTAAAAAAAAAAGTCATTAAATAAGTTTAATCAAATTCTCTTAAAACTGTACTGAGTGATCAGTGACCCGCTCCCACATTACTTGTTCTGTTGACTGAGATAAAGGCAAGGAAAGGAAGAAGGAAAAAAATCCTAATTAAGATAGGAGGTTACCAGGCACTGGGTCTGGCTGATATCAATGTACCCTCTGGTTTTCTCCTAACAGACATTACACAATGTATTAGCAAAGGTAATTAAGATAACAGCCAGGGTAACAGTAAGTATCACCGCTGAGCAGTTATCAGGACTGCTGATTTTAAAACTTGCAGATTATCTGTGAGCCCCACAGAAATCTGGCTTCACTTCCCAGTCAGCGTAAATGATCCTGAAAAAATAGTACACTACTTCTCTTCTTGTGTATTTCACCAACGTGCTACATCAATCTTTTGCAAACATATTAAAATCACTCTGCAAAAATAGTGGATGATATTTTAACTATCAAACATATGTTATATATAGGACAAAGAACCTCAGATATATATGTTTATATGTTATGTATATATTTATTTCCTTTAGATGGCTCACAACCTTGAAAAAGGTGACCGTTTATGTGCAGGATGATGAATTCATATTACAAAATGGGTAAAGATGGCTGCCACAAATACTGCTCTCTGACTGGACAAACCAGGTCACGTGCTATGTATATACGTACCACCTCATGAATGCATAGTGCTGCATCTTCTAAGCCACAATTTTTTATAAGTGCAGTCACAAACTGCAGAGTACTGCATTCCATTTGGGATAATGTCACCCCTTTGACACATAGCAGAACAGTGCCTGCAGTATACGCATTTCTTGTACTGCACGTCACCTTATGCTTTAATTTTAGTAATATGCTAACAGGCACCATGCCCACCAGCACCCCTCTCCTTCTGGCCCACAGACTGCCATTTCTTTTCCCGTAGGGCTCACTCCTCAACTGCACTCTGCTGGGACACACTTCATCCCAGACCTCTGGAAGCCTATGGGGCCAGTTTGTCCCTGCCAGGGCCTCCCCTGGCCTTCGCTGCAGAGTAGGTACCTGAGAGCTCCTCACTTCCCTCTCCACTGGCTGGTCTATCCCTGCTGCGGATATGCTACGGCATTGTGGAGGAGCATCACTGTGCCATCCAGAGGAAGTGAGGGAGCATGTCCATTGAGTGCACCAATGAGGGCCTAGGTGTGGAGAGGGGCAGAAAGGCTATCATCCAGCGTACTAGAGTGGCATTTTCACAGTTCAAGTACCTGCCCACCCTCCTATCCACTTACTCATGCATACGTATGGCTGGCCAGGGGGTGAGGCCTGATGGCATAATGTTGTCACTAGAACCACCAGCACGAGACACTACAGAGCGGCGCTGTGAGCTCCCTCCCCCGGAAGGATAGCTTCCAAAGGACGTTCTTTCATCCTCCCTGCTGGCCACTGCTGCTTAAATTCTGGGGTACGGGGCACAAACCTGGGTCACCAGCATGCCAGATACATCCCAAATCACTCAGCACCCCAAAGCCATGTCTACTAACATTTTTATTCAAATATGTTTGAGTGTTTTTCTTCATCATATGATTGTATGTAAATGTGGTGTTTGCTCACCAGAATGTAATAATAAACCGAACTGCATGGACACCATTGTTTTTTTTAATTTCCACTTGGTGATCCATCAGAAACAGGGATAACACATCTTAAAATGCGGTGACCAGGATAGGCACACTGAGTTACAACCCAGGAGAGAGCATACAGCAGGAAGTGAAAGACCCATAGCAATTAACAAATAAAATGACAACAGGTGCAGGTACATGAACAATAAAAGCAAAATACAAGTCATAAATTCCAGAGAAACAACCAACCAAAAAAAGTAAAAAGTGTACAAAGCACATTGGCTAGGGGTAGCCAGGGTGAGAGCTAGAGCAGTGTGTTGCCAGTGTATGGCAAGATATTTGTTTCATAGAGGCGTAAGTCAGAAAGCATAGGCACACCATGAGAAGGCATACAATTTGCAAGTAGCAGTTTATTATCAGTAACAACAAAATAAAATAAAAAAAAAACTGTACAGGATAGCTCTTCTTAAAGGCAGTGCAAACAAAATACAATATCCTTTCTCTGAGCCTCTCTCTCAATTTAAATCTCATTCTCTCTCTCTCTCTCTCTCTATATATATATATATATATATATATAGAAACAAAACATTGTCATTGGTGGAGCCCACTCAGGAGGGAGCAATCTTAGACCTGGTACTGTCAAATGGGGACGGAGAAAGAATCTCAGATTTAGAAGTGGATAGCCATCTGGGAACAAGTGCCACCAAACAGTGTGGTTCACAATAACCACAGCCATAGAGTCAAGCCATACAAAAGCAAGAGTACTGGACTTTAGGAGGGCTGACTTTGGGAAAATGGGAGAGTGCCTCAGAAAAGCACTAGCAAACAGGCAAGAAGGAGGGTGGAGGAACAATGGGAAATACCATCACAGAGGCAACAAGCCTCTGTGTGAAGCAAATCAACAAAACAAAATGAAGGAAAAAACACTCTGGTTCTCAAAAGAGGTGGGGAAGGTTAAGGAGAAAAAGGTAGCATTCAGGAAGTATAAGGAAACACAGAAGAAGCAGGACAGATAACTGTACCAGTTAAAGCAGAAGAAAGTGGGGAAGGCAGTCAGAATAGCAAAAGCCCAAACTGAGGAAAACATAGCCAACTCAGTTAAGAAGGGGGATAAAACCTTTTATAGATACATTAGGGAGCAAAGAAAGATGAAGGAAGGGATAGTGAGGCTTACTAAAGGGAAGGGAGGGTGGACAGAGGATGACAGTGAAAAAGCAGGGATACTAAATGAATACTTCTGCTCAGTATTCACAAAAGAAGACGAAGGGGAGGTACCCAAATCGAAGATTAGAAGCACTCTGGATAGGGAAGTCGATACCAGTCCATTCACAGAAGAAAGGGTTCTGAAAGAACTCTTAAAACTGAAGGAGGTCAAAGCAATGGGGCCTGATGAGATTCACCCAAGAATTATAAAAGAACTAAGGGTAGAACTATTGCCACCACTGACTACCCTTTTTAACAAATCATGGGAGGATGGTGTGGTACCTGAGGACTGGAGGAGGGTGGATGTGATTCCCCTTCACAAAAGTGGGAGCAAGACAGAGGCAGAAAACCACAGACCTGTTAATTTGACCTCAGTCATAGGGAAAATGATGGAATCACTTCTGAAGGAAAGAATTGTTGAGTACCTAGAGGCCAGAGGGGCACAGGACCCAAGGCAGCATGGATTCACAGTGGGAAGGTCATGTCAGATGAATCTAATAGATTTCTTTGACTAGGTGACCAAAGTAGTAGACCAGGTAGGGGGCGTGGACATGGCCTACCTAGACTTTAGCAAGGTATTTGACACAGTCCCACACAAAAGATTAATACACATGTTAGCCAGCCTTGAAGTGGGTCCCAAGGTGGAGATGAGCTGAGGTACTTTGGGTTAGCCGATCAGCCGTGAGCAGCGCTAATCACAACAGAATCGGCCTTCGGGTGTGTATTCAATGAATCCACACCCTTGGGAACCTGCTATAACCTATCTGCCTTTCTCAGAAGGGGGGCTACCGTGGATGGTTGTTTCCAAATAGTGGAAACAAGGTCTGTGTGAGGCTCGATCCAGGGTGGAATCAATGTTAGAGCTGTTTCGGGCAAATCCAAATGGGCAGCGAGTTTCTTCCACTGTGGATCTGGCTCCAGAGATTGCCACTGGTGGACCTCCTGGATCTTTCACAGCAACTCCAGAAAGGAAGGATCTTCCGGAGAAGACTTCAGAGGAGTCCTTGGCCGGGGACGGTTTGGAGAGCGAGGCTCATCGTCAGGATCGGAGCACCCCCGGAATCTGAGTCAGAGGTCTCCGAAGAAGTGTGAGAAGAAGACTCCATCCCATGTGGGGGAGGAACAGACCCCTTGGGGAAGCGTATCCTCCCTGGCCCTGGCACCAGAGGGCTTACCTCTGGTGTCGGCAGGGCGGAGGGAGTCCTTCATCTTCAGCGAAGGGGATCCGGTACCAGGTCTGTCGCTGGGAGACAGCTCTCCACCTCCCTGGTGAGCTGAGCCTTGGCCTAAGGCCACCAGGCTGCCAGAGTCTCCTTCAAATCCACTGGCGGCTGAGGAGGCGGTGAAGAGGAGGAGGAGGATATTGGGGGTATCCATAGGGCGAGTATCTGTAGCCCGACGACGGGAAGCCTGGTGTCGGGTACTGAGGTGCTGGGTACTGCGGCATTGGGTAGCCCGGCGTCAGGTACTATGGCGCAGGATACTGTGGTCCTGGGAAGAACGGCGTCGGATAGGACGGGGTCAGATACCCTGGAACCAGGGGCTCTAATGGAGCAGAAGGCCCTGGAAAAGGCCCAGCAGGCAGGCCAGATATAGGTGGTCTGGCGAGCATTGGGTCCGGCATTGGGATTGCGGCCGGTAAAGGGATGTCGCCCGGCATCGGGTAGGCTGGTGTCGGAGCCAGCGTCCGAGGGTCCGGCATCAGGGGATCTGGCCCAGTGGGAAGGAGACCTGACGGGAGCATACCGGCATCCTCTGTGTTGCCCGGAGAAGAAGGATTAAAATCTATGGGGTCTAACGGGAAGACGCTGGAGCCTTGGTCAGCAGTTGTAAGCCGGGGACGGTGGATTGATCGACAGGGTCCGACGTCGGCCTTAACGGCGGGATCTGGACGGGCATCGGAGGAGCCAGTGTCCGACTTATCGGATCCGATGCCCGACGAAGGTCGCGAGGGAGGAGCGGTCTTGGCGGGGGTTAGTGAACTTTGGCAGCACCAGCGTCTGGCTTACTGGACCCACTCGACCTGGAAGGCCACACGGTGGCGGCCTGAGCGGTAGCCTCCTTTGTCCCGGAAGCTCCCGATGGGCCCGGGCGCGAGCCTGACGAGAGGGCCGCTGCCGCCTTGGAGATCTCCCCTGGGGGAGACGTTACCTTTAAGACGGCGACTCAGCTGGAGTCATGGTGGCTGTGGAAGTGGAATCCCGGTCCCAGTGCTTCTCCTTCTTCTTGCGGTGTCCCTCAAGGGAAGTTGAAGCCTGCAGAAGCTTCTTCAGCTCCCTCTCCATGGAGGACATCTTTTTCTTTAAAATATGGGCCTCCAAGGACTGCTGCCTCCATTTACGGGTGGTGGCGTTGAATTGTTGGCAGTGCTGGCACTTCTCCACGGAGTGATCCGGACCTAGACAGAAAAGGCACAGGGAATGTCCATCCTTATGCGGGAGCTGGGCGCTGCACGAGTCGCACTTGTTTTTATGCGAATCGGATGGAGTAGGGGACAACATACATGGCAACTATAAAGAGTTATAATGTAAAAATGAGAAAAAACGGTAATAAAACCGACGACAGACTGATGAAGCAATAGGAATGTAACCGTGAGGCGACTTCACGAGCCAACAGCGGGAAAGAACTGGAAGGCGGGCATGGGGGTCCACCGCTTTATACTGACGTCGCATGATATCGGTCACCTGATGTGGAGGCGGTTCCCCGCCAGAGACAGCTAGCTAGAAAATTTTCCGTGGGGTCCTGATGCCTGCCGGCTTCAGTCCTGTATGTAATTACCTACTGCAAGAGCCCTCTCGAAGTAAGATCTGGGATTTAACGCAAAGAAGTGCAAGATTATGCACATGGGGAAGAGAAACCCTGAAGCCACCTATAGGTTGGGAGAAGAGTTGCTGGCAATCACAAGGGAAGAAAGAGACTTGGGCATCATCATCACAGATGACCTGAAATCATCCAAGCAGACCACTAAAGCAGTAGGTAAGGCTAGGGAGATGTTGGGGTGTGTTAGAAGGGGTATCACAAGTCATAAGAATGAGGTAACAATCCTTCTTTACAAGACACTGGTTAGGCTCCATCTGGAGTACTGCACGCAGTACTGGAGGCCACATCTTCACAAGGACATTAACCAAATTGAGGCAGTCCAGAGAAGGGCAACCAAAATGGTGCAGGGACTGCATCAGAAAACATATGAGGACAGATTAACAGAGCTCAATATGTATACCCTAGAGCAAAGGAGGGAGAGAGGTGATATGATTGAAACATTCAAACACCTTAAGAGCATTAACAAGGTGAAAGAGTCCAACAAGTTTCAATATAAGAAAAATAGCAGGACAAGAGGACACAGTATGAGATTAGAGGGAGGCCAATTAAGGGGTAATGTAAGGAAATTCTTTTTCACAGAAAGGGTTGTGGATGCATGGAATGGCCTACCTCAGGAAGTGGTGGATATGAATACAGTGCAGGGCTTCAAACAGGCATGTGGTGGGCATAAGGGAGCAATACAGATGAGTATGAATAGAAAGGCCATTGACAGAGCAAAGGCCGGTGGCACATTCATAAGGTAGAAAAATAAATGGGCAGACTGGATGGGCCTTGCAGCCTTATTTGCCATTAACTTCTATGTTTCTATGTGAGGAAGGCCCAGGTAAGTCTCCATTCAAGGGACAAGCATCCCTTCCTGTTCTCCCCAGCAACCCAAGCAGAGGGAACAGAGGAACCAGAAGACTAGTCCACAATTGGCCTCAATTGGGGGAACAACAAGCAGGGAGGAGGAACTGCTCAGAGGCTGAGGCCTTAGAGGGGAAGGAGGGTGGGAAGCAGTGATGAACGGTGAAGATACACAGAAATTTTCATATCTTATCTGTGTCAATCTTCACCATTCATCACTGGTGGGTGATTAACAAGCCCGTAAAGGGGACCTGGTACCTCCCTGAGGGAGGAATGTCCCTCAGCCCCCTGTGGGGGAGACACAGGAGGGGGGAGACCCTTACAGGCCTAACTAGGCCTGGGACTGGTCAGGATGAGGCATGGTCTCCCTCTGACTGGGAGAAGGAAGTCACCCCTGAAGTTCCCACCTCACCCTGCGGGAAAAAAGATGGGTTCCCTGGAAAGAGGAGGCAATCACCCTTTGCCGGGTCATGGGTGATAACCGGGATAGACGAAGCCATGCCGTCCGCCTTATGCAGATCGCTATCCCCGCTAGCCTGGACACCACCTCACTGCCATCATATGATGCCCTTGCTTGGTGCCTCGCAAGCTCCAGGCCATGTGTGGAGAGGACAACAACTTGTCTGGTTGCCTCTGTATCAGGCAGAGATGCTAGGATTTGCCCTAGCAAGGACCATAAGTGCCTGTTGTAGGCAGTATGTTGAGCCTGATTTGCTGAAATTAAAAGAGAGAGATGTGCCGAGGAAAACAGTCTTCTCCCAAAGAAGTCAAACTCCACGAAGTCTGCATCCGGGGGCCGGTCAAGTCTTGACTGTCTATGCCCGGAAGGAGTGTCCAGGATCATCATGCCCGAAGGGGGATAAGATAAAGCTCCTGGAGATCCTAGGGGTGAGCAATACCTGTGACAGCAGTCCATCGGGGCTGGAGAGGGGACTGAAGGATGCCTCCAAGCATGGTACGATGCCTCTATAAAGGGGGAGGGCAAGGCAGGTACCACCAGGTTGCCCGTACTGTATTCACCTAAAAAGCACTCAGAATTGCAACTTCTTAGTCTGGTGATGTGGAGCTCATCTAGTAACCCTGAAAGGAAACACTGATAACTGTTCTGGTCTGCGTCTGAGGAAAGGTGGACAGAAGGATCCTCTCCCTCAAGTGAGGAAGCCGACAAGTCCGGACAGTCAGAGACCGGCTTCCCAGGGGGAGAGTGGTGAAACACCTGCTCATCCATGCATCATAGGGCAGCTTTGGCTCTAAACTGATCCCAAGTCAAGGGCCCATAGGACCCAAGTGGCCTGGGAGAAAGGGAGGGGAGGGTAGGGGAGGGGGTTGGCAGAGGTAGAAGAACCAGGCATCTCTGAGGAAGAGAATGACCTCTACCAGGGCTTGGGGACCGAACAGGCGAACCAACACCTCAGGAGGATCTGTCAGTCGAGGTAGTCAGCGGCTGTCCAACCAGACTGGAACGGTCGGGACATAGCCCTGAAGGGGATTCCCCCCTGCGAGCCAAATGGGGCTGCATGGGTCCAGAATGGCTGCCTCGAGCCTCAACAGATGAGATTCCTCTCGGGGAGACCTCAGGGGAGAAGACAGAATCAGCGCTGCAGCTCTTACTCGAACCCTTGTGGACTACTAGGGAGGGACGCTGCCCCCGATACTGCCCCTCAGCCTCTCAGACTCAGAGCTGGACCGCTTCCTCAGGACCAACCGAGGTGGCTCAACCTCACCCGCCGACCCCTGTGAGGCGACAGATAAGGGAATATTCTCCTCTGCTCCAGACGAAATCAGCAGGCCCAGAAGTGGGCCCCCAAAACAAGGAGTTCACCTTCTCTGAGTTCTGAGGCTCCACTGGCTCCGGAGGACCCTCAGGTGCTGCCCCTGGCACCAGAAGATTGGTCAGTGCCACAGGCGTCCTTGACACTGGTGCCGTACAAACCGTCAGACCCAAGGAGGGAGTTGACAGGCGCTGATGTGCTAGGCGGGGGTCCAGGACTCAGAAACCCAGATGCCAGTCTGGATCCTCCTCTGAATCATCATCCTCCCCAGAGGAGGCATAGATCCAAAACATTTCACACCCCCCCCCCCGGCACCATAAGCCGTCCCCGCACTGTCCATGGCACAGCAAGGGGATCCGAGGCGGTGTCGACGAGTGGCACTGAGGAAACCACCAGGCCGGGCCTGGCAAACACAGGCCATGACAGGGGGAGCCTTCAACTCCGAACAGGCAGTTGCCAGAATGGTGACTCCAGCCTGACTCCCAGAGGAATCGGACCGGGCCTCCTGCACCGTGAGAGGTGCTTCTGCCAAGGCGAGGCTTGAAGGGGTGGAAGCCCCCTCATCCACGGTCCATACAGAATCAAGAGGGGACCCAGAGGAAGGATTAAGGGACCTGTGTCTGGTGTTCCTGGTGCACAACTGTCCTCAGAAAGCTGAACGCGCGGACTTCCAGAACTCGACGATCCATTAAAAACAGGTGTCACAATGGTCCACATCATGGTTTGCGCCCAGGAAGGTCAAACACCGATCATGCTGGTCCGAGATGGAGTAAACCCAGCCACAGGGACACCACCACATCGGGAGCTGGCCCGCCTTGGAAGTTTTTTTCTTGTCCCCTGGACGAGACATGACTGGACAGAAAAACAACAATGAAAACAAGACTTGGCATTGTTGTAACAAAAAGGAAAGGTCTTACCAGTCGATGGCACCGAGAACGCAGCTTTAGCAGAACTAGGACGGAAATTTTGCGACGGACTAGGCCGATGACACAGTAGGAAAATCATGCTCCACACATGAGCTCATGATCGCTCGATGGCAGGAGAAGCAGAACTGGGGTGGAGAAGGAGTTGGCATTGGTTACTGGTCAACCCGTGAGCGCCATGCAGTGCGTCAGCCTCGAGGGTGCCGCTGCCCACAGCATTGACTCCTTCCCTTACAAAAAAAATAAAATAAAACAATGTTCCCACGGGGCCCTGCTCCTCTGGCCAGAACCCACCAGTGATGAATGGTGAAAACTGACACAGATAAGATGACTGGAAACTTACAAGAACACTGTGTAAGAAGCATGCTGTTTTTCTTACGAGCTCCTGCACAGACTTATAAAAAAGAGCTGAAATGTTTTGCAAAGGAAAGAGACAGAGACTAAGATTGGAAATTGAGAAGAAAATCTCAGAAGGACTGTTTTTCTATGTTTCTACTGCCACTGTAAGTAGTTATTCTGAACAATTTTATGCTTTATTTTACTGTTATTATTAATGATAAAACTCGTTGCGAATTTTACCACTGCTCCTGGTTTTCCTATGCTTCCTGACCTGTGCCTCGACGACAGATGGTGTCAGCCTAAATGGAATTTACGCCATGCATCCTCTAGGCCATGAGTTTTGTGCGTGGGTACTAGACTTGGTACCAGGGAGGCATAGAAGAAAGGTATGGATTCTGCAGCAGCAAGCCCAGGAGTGATTACCAGAGGAATGGCAGACAGACTAGCAGAGACAGAAGTCCAAGCTGAGATTGTACAGCTAGCACCAGTTATGGAAAAAGAACAGGCAGTGACAGAATCTCAAAGCGCGACTGCCTTTTTCAAATGGTGGGCTATACAACAAAAAGAGATGGAAAACAGAGAAAAGAAGAGATGCAGTGACAGGAGCAGCAGATGAGAGAAGAGATGCAGCGAGAGGAGCAGTGGTGGCTGGATGCCTTCCAGACTGTCAAAGGCAAAGGATCTGGCACAGATCCAGACGAGCAACAGGACACAGGCAACTTGAAATACATTAAACTTACAAAGTTGTCCCTCAGATGATAGCAAAGCATACTTGACAACTTTTGAAAGGGTTCACGCAGCCTTCCAGTGGCCAAAGTAGCAATGGGCAATCAGACTTGTACCTCACCTGAGAGGGAAAGCCCAACTTGCCTACAGTAATATGGACACTGCACAGTCAGAAAACTACGACCTGGTGAAAAGCGAAATCCTGAAAAGGTATGACATCTCAGGAGAGACCTACAAGCAGAGATTTTGGTCTCTGAAGTACAACTCAGTCAACAATCCTCGAGAAGCCTTCACTCGACTCAGAGAACTCCTGATAAACTGGCTTCAACCAGAGGGCAACACAGTCCCATAGATCATCGACACATTTGCAGTGGAGCACTTCATCAACATGCTGCCTACAGATGTGCAGCTTTGGGTGAAAGAATACCAACCCGAAAGCAGGGAAAAGGCTGTTTCTTTGGCTGAAAACTACCAAATGGCCAGACAGACAGACACCACAGCAGTGAGGTAACAGCCAAGCACCAGTAAGACATTCTTTTTCCCATTTAAATTCCAAGTCTGATAAGAACTCCGGTTGGGGTAACAAGTCTGCACCCAAAGACTTTATTTGCTATAACTGTAATAAGCCAGATCATATTGCAAGAAATTGCCACAGTAAGAGTGACGGTAGAGCAGATTTGTCCTTAGCAAACTTGGGCAAGTACTTAACAGATGTTAAGGTGGGAGATAAGACTGTGAAGGGACTTGTAGATTCGGGAAGCAGACAGACCCTAGTGCATATTGAAGTGCTAGGTAATCAATGTCCAAAAGGACCAGGTACTGGTATCATCTGCATCCACGGGTTCACTCAATACTATCCCACCAGCCAAGTGACTCTGACTATTAAGGGTGTGTCGCATCAAATGAAAGTGGGGATAGTACCTAAGTTACCTGTACCTGTGATTACTGGAAATGACTTTCCAGGATTTACTGAGTTAATCAAAGAGGGAGTAAATCCTGATATTTCAGCAGCTATGGTGAACCCAGGCAAAGAAAATCTCAGATGGTGGGGACTCTTCCTTTCGCTGATTTTGATTCAGATTTGTTTGAGCACAGTTCCAAGATCCGGAAGTCCAGGAAAGAAAGATAATGCCTGAAGAAACAGTGGCAACAAAAGACTGAAGGACATAAGGGGTTAACATATGAAAATGCTGAAACTAAACTGATCACTGATTGTGACTTTCTTTCAGAACAAGCTAACAATATTTCTCTCCAGCGTAATTTTTTTTTTTTCACTTTCTATTTATCCCTCCTCCTATATCCTCTTGGTGCCCACTCCTTCCGTCCACTCATTTCCACCACTCTACCTTTCTTGAGATCTGCCCCTAGAGTGCCTCCTTCTCTTACCTCCTGCAGAGCTGGGTCTGTCCCTTCTCGGTGGTCTTGGATGAAACCGGAGCGGCTTTCATCTAGAGCTGCCGAGAGATGTTTTCCGTTTTCTCCCTTTAATCCCCTACCTCTGAGACGCTCCAGTGCTTGGGATGTACATCCGAGTGGTGGCGGTTGACGCACGCCCTCATGCGCCGCCCAACGCCTCCTCCCCAACTCCACCAACGGAGCCGCCTCATCTGCTGCCAGTGCTTCCACTGGCTTGAAGGATGCGGAACGCTAGTGCGTTTGGTCACCCACCCTGAGGGAGGAGAGCATCCAGTGGATCTCGATCCTCCTCTCCCTGCCAACCCCTGCCACCCGCCCATTCCCAACCCGGGTCGCCGGCGTCGCACAAGGTGTGGCATCCAGCGCCTCAACCCTCAGCACCATCGGGCCGGCTCCAGGGTCATTTTAAGCAGCTGGGGGTGAAACCAAAACAGGGTGAACCAATGTTTAAAAAATGTAATGGGTTACTGTACAGAGTACTGTACATCTGGATATCATGGCAGGCACAGAAACATGGTACACACAGAACCATGACTGGGATGTGAACATACCAGGGTACACTATCTACAGAAGGGACAGGGAGGGTTAAAGAGGAGGTGGAGTAGCTCTTTACATAAGGGATTGAATCAAAGCATCAGAACAAAAGGGTAAGCAGGGAGGAGAGGAAGCACTGTGGGTCAACTTGGAGAAAGACAATGGCACCGCAATCCGCACAGGGGTTGTATACAGACCCCCATCCCAGGGGGTGGAAATGGACAAGGAAATGATAGAAGGTATCCTTAGAATGGCAGAAAAAGGGGAGATATTGTTGATGGGGGATCTGAATATGCCAGATGTTAACTGGCGTTTTTTTTCTGCAGCCATATCAAAGAGCGGGGTCATTCTAAATGCCCTGCAGAGGGCATGCCTTAGACAACTAGTACTGGAACCCACTCAGGAGGGAGCAATCTTAGAGCTGGTACTCTCAAATGGAGATGGAGAGAGGATCACAGATGTAAAAGTGGGTAGCTATCTGGGAACTAGCGACCATCGAACAGTATGGTTCAAGATAAACACAGCAGAAGAGTCAAGCCATACAAAGGCAAAGGTCCTGGACTTTAGGAGGGCTGACTTTACCAAAATGGTTGAGTGCCTAAGGAATGTACTACCAAATGGGCAGGGAAGAGGGGTGGAAGAACAATGGGGAATAATTAAAACTGCCATCACTAAGGCAACAAGCCTTTGTGTGAAGCAAATAAACAAAACAAAACTATGTAAAAAACCACTATGGTGCTCAAAGGAGGTTGCAGGGAAGGTTAGGGTGAAAAAGATAACATTCAGGAAGTACAAGGAATCACAGAAGGAGCAGGACAGAGAACTGTATCAGTTAAAGCAGAAGGAAGCAGGGAAGGTAGTCAGAACAGCAAAGGCCCAAACCGAGGAAAGGATAGCCAACTCAGTTAAGAAGGGGATAAAACCTTTTATAGGTACATCAGGGAGCGAAGGAAGACCAAGGGAGGGATAGTGAGGCTTAAAGGGGAAGGGGGTGGGCAGAGGGTGACTGTGAAAAGGCAGAGATTCCAAGAAAATATTTTTGCTCAGTATTCACAAGGGAAGAAGGGGAGGTACCTAAACCAAACAACAGAAACACTCTTGATAGGGGGATTGATACCAGCCCTTTCACAGAAGAAAGAGTTCTGAAAGAATACCTTAAAACTGAAGGTGGACAAACAATGGGGCCTGATGGTATTCAGCCCAGAATTCTAAAAGAGCTAAGGGTAGAACTAGTGACACCACTGACTACCCTCTTTAACAAATCATGGGAGGATAGGGTGGTACCTGAGGACTGGAGGAGGGCAGATGTGATTCCGCTTCGCAAAAGTGGAAGCAGAGCAGAGGCAGGAAACTACAGACCTGTTAGTTTCACCTCAGTGATAGGGAAAATGATGGAATCACTTTGAAGGAGAGAACTGTTGAGTACCTAGATGCCAGAGGGGCACAGACCCAAGGCAGCATGGATTCACAGTGGGTTGGTCATGTCAGACGAATCTAATAGATTTCTTTGACTGGATGACCAAAGTAGTAGATCAGGGAGGGGCTGTGGCCATGGCCTACCTAGACTTTAGCAAGGCATTTGACACAGTCCCACACAAAAGATTAATATACAAGTTAGCCAGCCTGGGAGTGGGTCCCAAGATGGTAGCCTGGGTAAAAAATTGGCTGGAGAACAGGACACAGAGGGTAATAGTAAACCGAGTCCACTCTGAAGAAAGGGGGGTTAGTGAACGGAGTCCACTCTGAAGAAAGGGGGGTTACTAGTGGGGTACCGCAGAGTTCAATTCTAGGACTGGTCCTCTTCAATGTCTTTATAAGTGACATTGCAGAGGGACTGGAAGAAAAAGTATGTCTCTTTGCAGACGACACAAAGATCTGCAACAGGGTTGATACACAAGGTGGGGTGAAAAGGATGAGAAGGGACTTGGCAAGGTTGGAGGAATGGTCAAATGTATGGCAGCTTAGATTCAATGCTAAGAAGTGCAAAGTAATGCACCTGGGAAACAAAAACCCAAGGGAAGAGTACATAATGGGGGTGAGATACTAACAACAACAAAAAATGGAAAGGGACCTGGGGGTAGTATATCAGATGACCTAAAGGTGGGAGCAATGTGAGAAGGCAGTAAGGAGGGCTGGGGATACTGAGATGTATAGGAAGAGGCATCACCAGTAGAAAACAGGAAGTTGTTATCCCTCTGTACAGACAGCTGGGGAGAACCCCATCTGGAGTACTGCGTGCAGTTCTGTAGACCCTGTCTCCGGAAGAACATAGACAGGATGGAGGCAGTCCAGAAGAGGGCAACTAAAATGGTGCAGGGTCTGCACCAGAAGACATATGAAGAGAACCTTAAGGAGCTTAATATGTATACCCCAAGGAAAGGAGGGACGTGGGGGACATGATTGAAACTTTCAAGTACCTCAAGGGGATCAACAAAGTCCAGGAGGGTAGCATCTTTCAGAAAAAGAGATGTGCAAGAACAAGGGGGCTCAATTTGAAGATAGAAGGGGGACGGCTCAGAGGTAATGTGAGGAAGTATTGTTTCATGGAGAGGGTAGTGGATGCATGGAACGGCCTTCCTGAGGTTGTGGAGTCAAAAACAGTGGGAGAATTCAAGAATGCATGGGACAGACATAAGGCAATTCTTGGGGTTGGGGGTAGGAGGAAGTAGGCAGTTGGTTAACTAGGATCTGCAGCTTATCCATTAGGTAGGGAAATGGGCAGACTGGGTGGGCCAAGCAGTCCTTATCTGCCGTCAAATTCTATGTTTCTATGTATGGGTTAAACCTCAGACACAGGACCAGATAGAATAATTGGTTATACCACAAAAGTATAGAACTGAGTTGTTACAGATAGCACATGACAGTCCTATGGCTGGTCACTCGGGGAGGGATCACACCTGTGACAGATTGCTGTACAGATTTTACTGGCCTGGAATTCATGAAGATGTTGCTACCTATGGCAGTTCTTGTGCTGAGTGTCAGAAAGTAGCCCCAGTGACTCAAAAAGACAAGATGCCCCTTCTACCCCTACCCATAACAGATGTGCCTTTTGAGAGAATTGCAATGGATGTGGTTGGCCCCTTAGACAAAAGTAAAAAGGGAAATTGATTCATTTTGGTAGTATGTGACTATACTACTTGATACCCAGAGGCAGTTTCAATGCGTACTGTCACAGCCCAAAAAGTGGCAGCAGAGCTTGTCAAAATTTTCAGCAGGGTGCGTACCAAAAGAGATTATTACTGATCAGGGTAGTAATTTTGGTGCTGCATTACTGAACTATACTGACTACTAGGTATCACTGCCTAAGAACCTCCCTCTATCACCCTCAGACAGACGGTCTTGTTGAGCATTTTAATCAAACTCTAAAATTCATGTTAAAAAGGTTTATAAAAGGGGATGGGAAAGACGGGGACCAACCTGCTTACCTTACCTGTTTTTTTTGCTTACGGAGAAGTGTCACAAGCATCAACAGGTTTTTCACCATTTTAGTGCTGTATGGTAGACGGCCTCGAAGGCCAGTAGAGGTAATCAAAGAAACATGGGAAGATAACCCCACTCAGAAACAATCTATTACAGCTTATATGTGTGCCCTGAGAAAGAAGCTAGCAAAATATATTGAAATCGCCCATAGTAACCAGGAAGAGGCCCAAAACCTGCAGAAGGTGTATTATGACCATAGGGTAAAAGAAAAAAGTTTTGATCCAGGTGAAAAGGTGTTGCTACTGTCACCCACTACAGAAAATAAACTGTTAATGAACTGGCAAGAGCCTTATAAAGTGCTTAAACGTACTGGCACAGTTAACTATGAGACTGACACCCCTGACAGAAAAAATCCTACTAAGATATACCATGCTAACCTCCTCAAGAAATGAGTTGAACAAATACCAAAAGCTGTTTTGCTAGTTTTACCAGAAACTGATAAAGAAGATATTGATGTAGCTTATGATAGACTGGAAAAAACTAACTGCTGATGCTGTAAAGGTGAAATGTTTACTTAACCTCAGAACAAACTGCAGACATCTGTAACTTGCTAAAGACATCTGACAGTACTTTTACCACAGTTCCAGGCTGAGCAAAATGGGTTGAGCACATAACAGTGACAACTTGGAATTCTTGCCCTATTAGACAAAAGACATACAGATTACCAGAGCGGTTAAGAGCAGACGTAGTTAAGGAAATACAAAAAATGAAACAACTGGTAATCACAGAAGAGTCGAGAAGTGCTTGGTCATCACCAATGGTGACTGTAAACAAAAAAGAAGGGGGTGTAAGAATCTGCCTTGATTTTAGGAAACTTAATCAAGTGTCAGAATTTGACAGTTCTCCTATGCCCAGAATAGATGATTGGGTGGAAAGACTGGGAAGTGCTGAGTATATCAGTACTCTTGATCTCACCAAGGGTTACTGACAAATCTCCCTAGCTAAAGAATCCAGAGACAAAACTGCTTTTCCCACGCCTATAGGATTCTATCAGTTCACCACCATGCCATTTGGTTTGCATGGCGCTCCCACTACATTCCAGCAGTACATGGATATAATTTTATCCCCTCATACTGATTACTGTGCTGCGTACCTAGATGATATCATGGTGTACAGTCCAGACTGGAAAAGCCACCTGGAACACCTATGAGCAGTTATCCAATCAATCAAAATGGCAGGCCTGACAATTAATCCTACCAAGTATGCACTGGGCATGCAAGAAACCAGATACTTAGGCTATGTATTGGGAAATAAAGAAGCCAAGCCAGGGATTTCCAAGACATAAGCTGTAGCTAACAGCCCTGTCCCAAAAACCAAGAAACATGTCAGGTCCTTTTTAAGGTTGGCTGGTTATTATTGGAGATTTATTCCCAGCTTTCCCGAGTTAGCTACTCCCCTCACGAAACTCACAAAAAAAAAGGTACCCGAATAATGCGAAATGGTCCCCAGAGTGTGACAAGGCAATTTGAGCTATTAAGGCTGCATTATGTTCAGCCCCTGTTTTAAGAAGCCCAGACTTTGAGAAACAATTTCTGTTATAGACTGATGCATCAGAGGTAGGCCAAGATGCAGTCTCGAGTCAGCATATAGATGGGAAAGAAATGGAAATTACGTACCTACCATAATTCTTGATCTTCTTGGACGAAATCTCCACCACTCATTCACACTAATGCAATTACACTGGAAGCGTTAGGACCCAGTGGGAGCCAAAAATCTTCAGGAGGGCTGGCGCCTAGGTAGTGCCATGAGGAAGCGGCACCACAAGCCTGGCTCGCACCGTATAGGCTACCTCAGCATCAACCCTCACCACCTCAGTACCTTTTTTACCGAGGAGATGCAGTGTAAACTAATCTAGTGAACCTATGGCAGACATAAGATAGTCCGAATGACCCATATAAGAAGGGTCAACACAACAAGGTCTTCCCAGCCCAACCATCGAGGGAGTGATGACCAAAAAACAGATAAGTGAGCTCGGAGGATGGAGGGTGGGCGTGTGAATGAGTGGTGAAGACTTCGTCCAAGAAGATCAAGAATTACGGTAGGTACAACATTTTCATATCTTCCTGGATATAAAGTCTCCACCACTCATTCACACTAATGGGAGAGTACCGGGCTGAAATAATCCCCCGAGAAGGGCGGCAGGAGAGAGGAGCTCACTTAGGACAGGAGTCCATTAAGGATTGTCCTGCCAAAGGATTGCTGCTGTCTGGCATGGACATCCAAAGCGTAGTGCTTTACAAAAGTGTGCATGGTGCTCCAAGTAACTGCTTTGCAGATGTCTGTAATGGGCACGTTCTGTATTTCTGCCAGAGATGCCGTGACTGCCCTGGTAGAATGAGCGTATGCTCTGCCTTCCAGTTTAACCTGTGCCAAGCAGTAGCATTGGCAAAGACATGCCACTAGCCATGCTGAAATACATCTGATAGCAACAGGCTACCCCACCTGGGCCAAGCTGAAAGAGACAAATAGTTGTTTAGATCTGCGGATCTCTTTGGTTCTAAGTAGAACCACAAAACCCTTTTAATGTCCAGAGAATGCAGGGTACACTCCCCCTCATTCTGGAAGTTCATGAAGTAGGTCGGAAGAACTAAGGGCTGCTACAGATGGAATTCTGAGACTGCTTTGTGGAGAAACTCAGGGTGAGTTAGAAGAACCAAGCAGAGGTAATGGATACCAGGAAGGCATTCTTCCAGTTCAGGAACATCAACTCACAGGTTGCTAGGGGCTCAAAAGGTTTACGGGTGAGCATGCCTAGCACAAGGTTGATGTCCCATGTGGCTCCCGGTCTGCTGACTGGTGGACTAGTGTGAAGTATACCTTAAGGAACCTCTTAACCAGAGGTAACTAAGCCAAAGACATTGAGGGTACAGGATTGTGATATGCTGAAATCACGCAAAGGTGAACCTTCATGGTTGAGTATCGCAGTCCTGTAGTTGACAGGTCTAGAAGATACTCTAGGACTTTGTTAGGTGGGCAGGAGAAGGGGTCCAGGGAGGACTTTGTAGACCAAATGGAGAACCATTTCCATTTTGCCGTATAAGTTTTCCTAGTAGCCGGCTTGCGTGCCCTCTAGGAGAATGTCTGAGACCCTACGTGAAATGTCAGATCTACCCACTTCTGTCTCCTCAGGAGCCAAGCATGGAGGTGAAGGGATCTCAGGTTGGGATGGACCACTGAGCCCTGGGTCAGCAGGTCCATTTGAGGTGGAAGCTGTCTTGGTGAAGTTTCCGATAATCTGTTGACTAATGGAAACCAAATTTGACAAGGTCAGAATGGGGCAATGAGGATCATTCTGCCTCCTTGAGGCTCCAGCTTGAGCAGTACCCTCTGAACTAAGGGAAGTGGAGGAAATGCATACAGAAAGTGTCTTGTCCACCACAGTCTGAATGCATCCTGAGAGAAAGAGCTAGGTTCTGGATTTCTGGAGCAGAATAGACGCAGTTTGGCATTGAGTGGGGACACAAAAAAGGTCCAGGTCCGGTGTTCCCCACTCTTCGAAGTGCGATTGTATGACGTTTATGTCAAGAGATCACTCGTGAGGATCCGTTTCTGTTCTGCTGAGATGATCCACCAGATCGTTCTGCACTCCCGGAAGGTAAACAGCTTGGATCAAGGCTTTGTGCTCTAGGCACCATTCCCACACTCTCATTGCTTCCCTGCACAGGGGTAAGAGTGTGCTCCACCCTGTTTGTTGATGTAGCACATCACTGTTTTGTTGTCCGCTTTAAGAAGAATGATCTTGTGACAGAGAATATCCTTCAGAGCATGGACTGCATACAGGACAGTTCTCTTTTCTAGGATATTTATGTGGAGTTGAGACTCGTCCTGATTCCATCGACCCTGGGTGTGGAGATCTTGACAGTGAGCTCCCCATCTGAGTAGGCATATGTTCGTGGTGATGGTGATCGGAGATTCCAATGGGGCAAAGTGAAACCCTTTCAGAAGGTTATCCTCTTGCATCCACGAGGTGAGTGACCATTTCAGAGGTTCCGACACCTTGATGTGAAAGGACTGGGGATGTGTGGTCGGGAACCACTGAGTACTGAGCATCCACTGAGTAGTCCTCATGTGAAGACGAGCCAGAGGCACAGTGAACACTGAGGATGCCATGAGACCAAGCATCTGCTGCATCGAGAGGGCTCGAACTGAGTAGTTCTTGCTGATGAAGTGGGCCATCTGAAAGATGTCGCTTCTCCTGTCCCCTGGAAGAAAGGCTTTTGCGCTGGAGGTATCCAGAGAGCTCCTATGAAGAGGAGCTGTTGGGAGGGTTGTAGTTGTGATTTTCCTACAGAACTCCTATGGATGCAAGAAATTTGGAAGCCATAGCCATGGCTTCCTGAGTCTCTTGTCTGGAGGGGTTTCCTAGCAGCCAGTCATCCAGACATGGGAACACTTGAATTCTGAGTTTCCTGAGATGCACTGCGAGAACTGCAAAGCAATCTGTAAAGATTCGAGGCACCAAGGATAGCCCAAAGGGCAGGGACTCTGAATTGATAGTATTGTCCCAACGCTACAAATCTGAGATACTTGTGGTGGTTTGGGTGTATGAGAACATGCTGGTAGGCATCCCTCATGTCTAGGGAGGCCAGCCAGTTGTTTCAATGAATCAGAGGTACCAGGGAGCCGAGTGATATCATCTTGAACTTTTCCTTGTAAAGGAATTTGTTTAACTTCCTTAGATCAAGAATAGGGTGCATGCTGCCTGTTTTCTTTGGAACTAGAAAGTAATGGGAGTAGAAGCCTGTGTTCCATTGATTTAGCAGAAGTACTTCTATTGTCCTGTTGTTCAGAAGGCCTTAAATCTGGAAACAAGAAGGTCTGACTGAGAGACAGACAGCTTGGGCTGTTGTTTGGGTGGATGATCTGGAGAGGTTTCTGAAAGATTTAGAGAGTAACCCTCGCGGATTATCCTGAGCACCCATTTGTCTGAAGTAATTGACTTCCACTGGCTGTAAAACTGTGTCAGATGTCCTCCTACTACTGAGGAAGAGTCCCCCTTAGACAGCTGAGGTGGGACTTGGGCTGGAATCTCAGAGGGTGGCACTAGGTGCTTTTGGGCCCTTGTACCTTCTGATGCGTTTTTCTTTTGTGGCTGGGGGGGCTTGCTTTTTGGTGAAGCCCCCTCTGCCTTTGCCACAAAAGGACTGATGGTTATGAAACTCAGTCCTTACTGAGAAAGAGGAGGGTAATGGGTCTGAAGGGAGTACAAGGGGTGAGAATGGTGCAGAAATGGACACAAGTCCCTTTACACGAGAAAGGGTCCTGAAGGAACTGGAAGTAATAAGAGTTGATAAAGCAATGGGGCCAGATGGGGTGCACCCCAAGGTCCTTAAAGAACTAAGAGAGGTGGTGGCTGAACCTCTGGCTATCCTGTTTAGCTGATCACTGGAAACAGGGAGGTACCCAAAGACTGGAGGACAGCAGATGTAGTCCCCTTTATACAAAAGTGGGAACAAAGAGGAAACAGGAACTATAGACCAGTCAGCCTCACCTCGGTAGTGGGAAGACATGGAAGCACTACTGAAGGAGAGATTGGTGGAACATCTGGTTGTCAATGGACTACAGAACCCAAGGCAGCATGGTTTCACCAGGGGAGGTCATGTCAGACCAACCTTGTTGAATTTTTGACTGGGTGATTAGGGAGGTGGATCAGGGGAGGCAGTGGACATGGCCTATCTGGACTTCAGCAAGGCCTTTGACACTGTGCCACATAGAAGACTATTACACAAACTGGGAACATGGGGTGGGCAGGACAGTAGTGTGGTGGGTAGGTAACTGGCTGGGTGGCAGGACACAGAGGGTGGTGGTAAATGGCTGTCACTCCACAGAGGGAAGAGTGACCAGTGGGATACCACAGGGATCAGTGCTGGGACCGTCCTATTCAACATCTTCATCAGTGACATTGCACAGGACCTAGAAGGCAGAATTTCACTGTTCGCTGATGACACAAAGCTCTGTAACAGAGTAGACACACCAGAGGTGTAGACAGAATGAGAAGGACCTGCAGAAACTTGAAGAATGGTCAGGGTTTGGCAGTTGAAATTAATGCAAAGAAGTGCAAGATAATGCATATAGGGCGCAAAACCCTGGCACAATATATCAGTTGGGGGGTGAGGATATAGCATGCACCAAACAGGAAAGGGATCTTGGGGTTATCATCTCTGATGACCTCAAGGTAGGGAAACAGTGTGACAAGGCAGCAGGTAAAGCAAATAGGATGCTGGGATGTATAGGCAGGGGCATCACCAGCAGGAAAAGGGAGGTCAATTCCGCTATACAAGACACTAGTGAGGCCCCACCTGGAGTACAGTGTACAGTTCTGGAGACTATACCTACGTAAGGACATAGACAGGGTAGAGAAGGTTCAGAGGAGGGCAACAAAGATGGTGCATAGATTGCATCACAAGTCCTATGAAGACAGGTTGAAGGAACTGAACATGTACTCCCTGGAGGAGAGGAGGGAGAGAGGGGATATGATAGAGACATACAAGTATCTTACAGGGAGGAACAGGGTGCAGGAATACACTATTTTTAAGTGAAAAAGATGTTCCAGGACTAGAGGGCATGGGATGAAGTTGGAGGGAGGACGATTCAGAGGAAACATGAGGAAGAATTTCTTCACAGAACGGGTGGTGGACAAGTGGAACACCCTTTCAGAGGAAGTGGTGGGGGCTGAAACAATCACGGGATTTAAGAATGCATGGGATAGACATAAAGGAATTCTGGAGGTCAGGGGTAAGGGGCAACAAACTTCTAGGAAAACAAACTGAACTTACAAGCTCGAATGGGCAGACTGGGTGGGCCATAGGCCCTTATCTGCCGACACTGTCTATGTATCTATGTATCTATGCCGCTAGTTCCCGCCCTGTTAAGGGGCAACAGAGGGCAGACTGGCCGTTTTGATAGCTGTTTTAGTTTTCTGTGTGGCCTCTAGTGCCTGCTCAACTTGAGGACCAAACAGATACGTTCTGTCAAATGATAAACTCATAACTCTCTGTTGGGCAAAATTTGTGAATCCTGATGTCTGTAACCACAAGTGGTGTCAGGTACATATACCAGCTGCTGCTGCTGCCCTGGAAGCAGTGCCAGAGGCATCCACAGCAGCTTTAAGCTGCTGATTATTCAATTCAATTCAATTCGTGTTTATTTATAAAGCGCCTTACAAAATCAAGGCGCTGTACATAATAATAAAACAGAAATCGACATTATGTTGGATTCAATGCCTCTAGTAATGGTCTGGAGAAGCTCTGTGCTAACGTCCGACTCTGGAAGAGCTTCTACATTGGCTTTGAACGAATGCCAGAGGATATAATCATGCTGAACAAAATAACCCTGGTGGCTAGCAATGCGCATAACCAGGTCTTATGAGATTCCTTATTTACGGGACATGCCACAGATTCCTGAGGAAGGATGGCTTTGTCATTCTCTGCCAAGACAACTATGGCATCAGCAAAGGCTTGCAAGGCCAGAACAGGACGATCATTTTGGGGTGGGTGCATGCTTCCTACCTATGGATTTGGCCATGGAAGGAATAAGCATCAGATTATCCCACACCATTTGTGAGTGTCTCAAAAGAGGGTTGCACCAGAAGAGTCAATTCCACAGGAATATCCAGAACCTGCAGATACTGCAGATGCAGCAATTTCCCAGGATCAAGCTCTGAAATCTGGAGAGAGAGAGAGAGAAAGTGGTATTCATGTTCTTAAGCAGAGACTTAAAGGAAAGGTCCTCAACCAGAGGCTCTGCTGGAAGAGAGGGTTTATTTGCCACCCCCAGAGAGGAATCATTGTCAAAGTCGTCTCCCAATCAAAGATCAGGATCAGGCTCAATATCATCTCCTACTAGCCCCAGAGGGACAGAGTATATAGGAAAGGGGGGAAAAGAGGAGGAGGAGGAGGAGGAGGAGCTCTGCGAATTGGAGTTGAGAACCCCGGTGCTCTACGTGGCCCGAAGGTGCTCCCGGCGT
Organism: Neoceratodus forsteri; assembly: GCA_016271365.2. Taxonomy (NCBI): domain Eukaryota; kingdom Metazoa; phylum Chordata; order Ceratodontiformes; family Ceratodontidae; genus Neoceratodus; species Neoceratodus forsteri. Next base: position 595,869,700 of record JADMNL010000022.1, on the reverse strand, counting down.
TGAAGGTGCAGATGGTGCTGACACAGGACGCGGCGCTGATGCAGCACCACAGGACCAGGGACCCCCAACACCCCACTAAGGGAGGAAGATCTCAGAAATTTAGCAGGAGAGAATGGCACCTGTGCTGGCCCCTCCGCCACAGCCATATGAGGGGAAAAGCATCAAAGTGTGGCGTCAACGACACCGGAGAAGGTGGCACATGACTAGGAATTCTCAACCGCCCTGCCCACAGGCCCGATACCGGTAGCCCTGAAGGCCCTGGAGACAGACTTGCTGGCTCGGGCAGGTGGGACAACCACTGAACCCATTGTTCCATAAGAGCATCCCAATGATGAAACTGCTCCCAAGACGACCCCCTAGGGGGTGGGAGGGACTCCATAGTTAAGGATGCCAGTGACCAGGAACAGAGGCCACAGGGGACCCCGGAAGAGTTGGAGTCGAACCCCTGTCCCTCGCCACCAATGACTGATGCACAGACATACCAGAGGGCAACCTCGAGCAGTATCGTTTCTTCTTCAACCGGGAGGTTGAAGAAGAACTCGAGGTTGAGCGGTGCTGAGTCCTTGACGAAGACTGCGAATGGAAGTGCTTCTTTTTGTGCATTTGGGAGGACAGCCCATGCCCCCGAGCACCAGACTCCGTGTAGTCAGACCCCTCACCACCCCCAGTAGAGGGCGGTGGACCAGACCCAGCCCTGCTGAAAACAACAGCTTTCCTGCGAAGTCTCCCTACAGTCACCTGACCCATTCATAGTCGACTCTGTTGAAGGAGGGCTGAAGACTTCTTCCTTGATGAAAAATGTGTGTTTTTTTTTTTACTGAATTTACTAAAATAAGTAAAAACTAACAAATACTTGAACAACTATACCTGTTGTCATACAGACATGAAGATTTGACTCCTGGCAAATGAGCGACTTCGTTACTGAAATGCACTTGACGGTGAGGAAAAAAGGAACTGAGGTGGTTGGAGAGTCAACACCGAGGTAGCCTATATGGCGCGAGCCAGGCTCACGGAGCCACCTCCTCGCGGCCCTACCTAGGCGCCAGCCCTCTTGAAGATTTTTGGCTCCCGCTGGGTCCTAGCGTCTCTGGCGTATTCCCATTAGTATGAATGAGTGGTAGAGACTTTATGTCCAGGAAGATCATCCTATTCTGTACATAAGTAGGAAGTTGCACGACAGAGAGAAAAGGTACTCCACCACTGAAAAGGAATGCCTTGCAGCAAAGTATGGCATGGAGTCCCTTAAGTTTTATTTACCAGAAGCTGACTTTGTGCTTGTAACAGATCACAATCCTCTCTGTTGGCTTAACCAAATGAAGGATAAAAATTCCAGAATCACACGGTGGTATCTGGCACTGCAGCTTATTAAATTTAAAGTGATGCACAAATCTGGGAAACAGAATGCCAATACTGATTTCTTGTTAAGATATCGATCAGGAATTGAGAATTCCAAAGATTGAAAAATGTGAGTTGAAACTTCTCCGTTTGCTATGCTGCATATGCACAGAACTATAAAGGTTATATGCTTATGTTAGATGAGAATTATTAGTAAGTTTTGGAAACCTGTTTTTGTAAAACAGGTTCCCTCTTAAGGAGGGGGTTACATAACAGGGTTGAATGTGGCCCTGTCCCAGCTGTTATTGAGAAAGAGTCTAAATGCAAGTATCTGTTCTATTCTCTCCTCTCTTCTGTTTAGTTGAGCAACACATTTTCTTGTGTCACCTAGGACTTGATCACCCTGATGGTCTTGCAATTCTCTGCCTCTCGCTATCGCTCTACCCTCACTTGCTGTTCTATCTTTTCTTCCCCCTTGCATATCTGCTGGTATAAAAATATATGGGAATCATTTTGTGGAAATGTAGCTGATACTGGGATCCCTTTGTTTAAAACTGTGTATAGTTATACTGTTGAAATGATTGCAAAGCAAATTGGAACTTAACGGGTTAACCTGAGATGCAATTTTTAAGCCTTCTGCTGAAGATATAAACAAGAGGTCAGTTCTGGGTCACAGTGTTCTTTTTGCTGCACCTGCTGAAACTGACAAGGACGTTGGAAACTTAAAGACCACTGTGTGAGAAGCATGCTGTTTTCATTAACAAGATCCTGCACAGACTTATAAAAACGAGCTGCAATGTTTTGCAAAGGAGAGAGACACAGACCGAGAGACTGAGATTGGAAATTGAGAAGAAAAACTCAGAAGGACTCTGTTTGTCTATGTTTCTACTGCCACTGTAAATAGTTATTCTGAACAATTTTATTTTTTTTATTTTACTGTTATTAATAGTAAAACTCTTGTGAATTTTACAACTGCTCCTGGTTTTCCTGTGCTTCCTGACCTGTGCCTTGACGAGAGTCATCCTCAAAGACAGGGTCCCATCAAGTTTCAATATCTATGGCTGAATCACAAATCATTAGAAATAATATGGAAATTTTAAATAATAAGAGTAAAAAGGGACGGCAATAGCTTGACAATTTTCTTGGAACTTTTTCATGACTTTGGGGTTAATAATTTATCTACAGAAATTGTACATCCTACTGACAGCAGCAAGATCCTAGAAAACTGGAATCGGTTGAACTTATACATTAGACTGCTGTTAAGAACCAGTTGTCCTAGTAGAAGAAAACATTTTGTCTGGTTTAATACAACTGGCGAAGAGACTAAAAGAAACCTTCATAAATTGGCTAGGTATTGAATAGAATCAGAGAAAATCTATATTGCTTAAATAGAACTAGAAAAGAATACAAGAGTTTATTAGAAGTAGAGAGTACTAAATATTACAAGAAAATGTGTGTGAGTCTTAGAGAAGCTGTTTACAAGAAAGACACAAAAACATTTTGGACACTTGTGAGTCAGGGTTTTGGCAGTTATTCTGTAGGTATTTATTTATTTAGTTTTTGTTGATCGGGTAAGTGCACTAGACAAATCCTGTCTATTTTCAGGCACGACCCGGGGGAGGGGGATACAGATGAATGCCAACTGACCTTGAATCAGATTAAGCTGTTGGTGGTATTTTGAGTGAATAAGGGAAATTTGGCCAGGACACCAGAGAAATTCCCCTACTCTTTTTCGATAAGTGAAATGGAATCTTTAACATCCACCTGAACTACCACCAATCCAGGCAGATAGGACCTCGGTTTAACGTCTCATCCGAAAGATGGCACCTCAGAAGTGCAACACCCCTCTTATGCTGCACTACAGTGTCAGTACTAGGATATTAACCCAAGTGCCAGATGTGGGAACTGAACCCACAGCCCTCTGATCTCCCGGCATCAGAGGCAAGTGTGCTACCTACTGAGCCACTAACACTGCCCCTATTGAAGCTCATATTTCCCCCATATTGAAGCTCATATTCCCCCGATTATCTGACAAGAACATTTTCAAAACTTATATTTTTCAGAATTAGAGAATGTGGAGCTTCATGCCTACATAACACAGGGTCAACTCTTAAATCAAGTTATGCCCCCCTATCCCATTTATATAACAGAGAATGAAATTAATGAAGCAATCCTAAATTCACATTCTAACAAGGCTCCAGGACCTGACCAAATTGTGACAGACGTCTATAAGTAATTTGCAGGCTGGTGGATTCTAATTCTAAAAACATTATTTAATTATATTGTTCAAGGCGGACACTTTTCTTCAAGTTGGCCAGGAAGCATCATCTTCTCTTTATACAAGGAAGGAAACTCTTCAGACCCTAAAATATATAGACTGATTAGTTTGCTTGATGCATCTCAAAAGCTGTTTTCAAAAATTATATTGCAAAGATGTCAGGACTGGTTGGATGAAAATCAAATAATCAGTGAATACCAAAATGGATTTCAATTAAGATGTTCAACAATTCAACATTGTTACATCCTGTCACATCTAATCTGGAAATATACAAAGGTGAAAAAGGCTAAACTTTTTTGTTGCTTTATAGATTTGAGCTTAGCTTCTGACAGTATTAGTCATTTGTTACTTAGGAAAAACTTGGAGATTCTGAGTATAGATCCAATATTATTAAACATTTTGATTCGTTTACATTCAAAAATTTAGATCACAGTTCAATACAAAGGAAAGCCAATTGGTTTACAACACTGTGTAATGAAAACCAACTAATTATTAATAAGGAACAGACAAAGATGGTTATCTTTGGAAATAAAAGTTAAAAATAAAAACAATAACCTCTACGTAGATAATGAAGAAATTGAAACAGCTAAGCATTCTGATTATTTGAGGGTTAGATATGCAGAGAATTGTTTATGGAAATCACATATAACCCTTCTTCAAACTAAATTAAAAACTACTTTTAATGCATTTAGGAGTTTTAACTCAAGATTTGGTAACAGTTCAGTTGTGGGAGCATTAAATATGGTGAACGCTAGAATGAAATCTATTATTCTTTATGCTGCAGAGATATGGGCATTTACGGAAATTAAACCACTGGAAATAATCATAAAGAAATTATGTTGACATTCACTAATGGCTCTACAATGTGTTCCCGCAGAACTACTAAGAATGGAGCTTGGACAATATTCTTTGCAAACACTAATTATTGAAAGATAGCTAGTGTTTCTCTTATACTATAGTTATGTCAATTACAGGAATCTCATTTACCTAGACTTTGTATAGAAGAGGAAATAGATTATTCTACGAAGGGTTTTACTTTTCCTTTCATTTAACAATTAAAAAGACCCTATTTCCTCTAGGCCTAGGCCATTTATTGTTTGACATCTACCTAAAGCCAAAAGAAGATATTATTCTTTAAATTAAAAAAAGGACTAAGGATACGGCAGCAAGTTACGATATTCAGCGCCTTAGGACACTCAAACATTTTAAATTGTATAAATCATTAAAAATTAAACATCGCCGGCCCGGTGGCACAGAAGGCTGAGGCGCTGGTGCCTTACCTCAAACCATGCCGGTGACCCGGGTTCGGGAATGGACTAGGGTCGCTGGGGGCAGGAGAGGATTGAGCATCCGAGGGATGGCTCTCCTCTCCTGGGGTGGGTTAAGGTAATGCCTCGCTCTGTAGCAGCCCCCGGTGGAGACTGGGAGCAATACAAGATGCAGTGTGACATCAAGGGTGCAAGGAAAACAGAAAAAACGTCCCGATTGGCCAGGATGACGGCAGACGATCTGCCGACACAACTGAATAGTTGAAGAACTCTTGAGGAGCCTGACCGCCTCAGCAGCGCCCTGGGGCTGAGAGAAAAGAGTGTGCTGGCTGCCCTACCGATGCATCCCCCCTCGGAGGAGGACCCACTTGGTGAAGGGTTATGCCAGGCTACCCCAGGGTTGGCTGCGATCTGAGGTAGGGGTTCCAAGAGAGGACAGTAGGTGGATGTCGGGGATCATGGCTGCCTGAAGGAGTTGGTAGATTGGCGCACGTAAGAGGGGCTAAAAGAAATAATGCAAAAAAATATATAAAAATTAAACATCAGTTAGAACCTTATCTTAGAATTATGCCCAACCCAGAAAAAAGATGGTTGTTTACAAGATTCAGATTAGAACTTTACAATGCTAATTCTATAAAGTTCAGTCAGAAGAGACCAGGCCTCACTAAACTGCATTGCAGATGCACTACTCAGAGCAAAGACGATTTGAAATATATTGTTTTGCTTTGTCCCCTTTATTCCAAAAGGAGACAAGAATGGCTGTGTTCCACATTGGGTGATCTTGACTTCACTCCTGACCAAATCATTTTAACTTTTTTCAATTCTCAGGATTTTGAGGTGCTACTCAGGACCTGTGGTTTCTTAGCTACATTACATCTGTAAATTGGATAACAAGTGTTGTTCTGATTCCACATTAAGAAACAACACAATTCATTTAGGTTTTGTTTTGTTTTAAATAACATTTAGAATATATGTATATTTCATCCCAAGTGTGGTATATCTGGGAAAGTTATAATTTTGTTACTTATTCGGGTATTAGTTGCTTATTTTCTTAGATGCTGCTGCTACTTGTAGGTACTGCATTTTATTCTCAATAATGTCTTGGGGAATTAATATCCATCTAGAAATCTATTTTAATTGATTTATGTTCCTGGATATTAATCTTGGTGTGTTTTGTAATTTATTGATTATAATTTTATGCTCTTAATAACTTTGTAATGACTTGTAGCCAATCAATAAACTCAATTTGAAGATTTGACAGGGATAAGCAACGGACTTTGTAGGGAAGTTCTGGCTCACCAAAAATCTGGTGACCTTTAAAAAGCTAAGGAAGTGTTGTAAATCAGCCATTAGGAAGGCTCAACGTGAATACTGCAAACTGAAACTACAAAAAGCTTGTAATGATCCCAGAAAGCTCTGGGAAAGATTAATGGTGTTCTGGGCAGAAACAGTTGTTACATCCCTTCCATTTTAAAGGTTAATGGCACTAATACTACTCACCCCCAGATAACTGCACAGTACTTCAACTCCTTCTTCGTTAATGTAGGCAAGGACCTGGCAGCTTGTACCTTGCCTCTGCCAAGACTACCCTGCTTCTCTTGGACCCAGATTTTACTTAAAAAGCATAAGCCCTCTAATATAAAAAAAAATATATCTCTAAAACTAGAATTGGCCCAGACTTTTGCTCAGTGATCTATTCAGCTGCTAATAATACTGTCCTGGAAAAAATCTGTGATGCCTGTAACCGTGTTTGCAGATCTGCACTTAATCTAAAATCGGATACTGTTCGGTGTGACCTGTACAGTGCATCTAAATGGCTTCCTTTCCACCTCAAAACATCACTCCACCTAGCACTTTCTTGCAAGAGATCGCTATTGGCCCTTATGTCCCCTGGTGTTCAAAACACTGTTACTCTGGTCGACAATAAATACACTACCCTTTCCATGGGTCGACAATAAATACACTTCCTGTACCATGGGTTACCATATATCGCAAATACCTTTTAGAAAAATCCTCTCCCGGTGGCACGATACCTCAAGCAGCCACCGCCCACCGCTTCAACTGTTGCCAGCAGCCCCAGGGAAAAAAATGCTACAACTTCTGCCACCTGACCGGGCCTATTCTCTCCCAGCAGTGTGGCACCTCAAGCAGCCACCGCCCACTGCTTTTACTGTCGCCAGCAGCCTCAGGGGAAAAAACACTGCCGCTTTGGCCTCCTGACCAGGTGCGTCCTCTTAGAGTGGCGCGGGACCTCAAGCAGCCGCCACCAACTGCCTCTAATGCCACCAGCAGCCCCAGGGAAAAAATGCTACAGCTTCTGCCCCCTGACTGGGCGCATCCTCTCCTGGTGGTGTGGCACCTCAAGAAGCTGCCACCTGGGCTGGCCCAGTGGCACTGAGGGTTGAGGCACTGGATGCCACATCTCAGGCCACGCCAGCGACCCGAGTTTGGGAGTGAACTCGGGCACCGGGGATCGACAGGGATGGGGCGAGGACTGAGCACCCACAGGGCTGCTCTCCTCCCCCGGGAGGGAGGGCTGGGCATAGCTTGGTGCACCAGCAGTTCCCGGTGGAGATCAGGGGTGCTGCAGCATGTTGGCTGCATGTCAAGCAGCATGGTTGATGCGGGCAGGGTTGCCGTGCGCCAGCGCGTCATGGGTGCTCCACGGAGGGGGAAGGGCACCAGAACATGGAAAAACCCAGCTCCGCGGGGCAGGTGTCGGCACCTGATCCTCATGCCCACTGCTGGATCCACCCTGCCTGGTCTTCCAGGTCCTCCGCCCGGGCCTCACTCCCACAGCCTAAGTCTACGTGTAAGAGTGCCCAAAGAGGAGGGGAGGACCCACCCTGGAGGGGTTTAGCTGGGGATGCTGGCTGTGGGGAGGGGGAAGAGAGGAGACACAGGATCAGGGGACCTCAGGCAGGCAGGAACAGGCAGGATGGCTGAGAGAGGCTCCGCGGGCAGTGACCGGAGGGAAAAAGATAAAAAAAAAAAAAAAAAAGGCAGCTGCCACCTGTCGCTTCTACTGCCACCAGCAGCCCCAGGGAAAAAATGCTACAGGAGGTTTCCTCCTTGAATTTTGGTACCTCTCACTCCTCACCAGTTATTGACCCTCCTTCTCCAGGCTGCCTACTCATTGGACGCCTCCTGCCTAACTTCTATGCACCTCCAATCCTGCTGCATCTGACTGTTTTATTTTATAATCTATTGCACAGTGTGATGTATTTGACCTGTCTGCTTTTGCCTCACAATAACTAAGTAATTGCGAGAGTGTTATTTTTGCCACTGTTTGTTTATGCTAGCACTCCCACTCCATATTCCCTCTTTCTCTCATTCTGTTTACCTGCCTGCACTCTATTGTGTCTCTCTACTCAACCCCCAACCCTAGCTACATTCTCTACTCTTTCTGTTAAACTTGGCCAAATCTTCCTTGGCTCATCTTGTGGTGAGTCTCCCTCTCCCCAACTGTTCTAACTTGCTGTCCCTCCCCCGCCTCCCCCCTCTGAGTGCCGATCACCCCCGGGGCGACCTGCCCACTGATTTAGTGGCCGACACCACCTTTGTCTGTTTTGTCTACTTGTAAACCACTCCCACCCTATCTCTGCTAATCTAATCCTCTATTCTCCCCCTCCCTTCCCACAGTTTTGGCCCCCTGACCAGGTGCATCTTCTCCTGGCAGCACAGCACCTCAAGCAGCCACCACGCACTGCTTCTGCTGCCACCAGCAGTCCCAGGGAAAAGCCCTTCACACCAGCTCCCCACCCACCCTCTCCAGACCCCCTATCTGGGCATTTTCTTATATAGCAGGTACTCGTCATGTGCTTCCGTGGTGCTAAATATTAAGTATCGAGTTTCCCATTAGCATGTTATAAGAACTGAACACTAGACACGCCCAAAAATTCTTCTTTACCATTCTTGCATTCCTGCTTCTCCTGAGTGATCATTTCATCTCCATTCGCTGTCCATGATCCCTTCCTTCAGTGCTAATTGATGCTCTGCCTCATGATGAATACAACTGTACCCTGTCTACTCCTGATACTCCTCCCTATCCTCTACCCCCCAGCCTCTATGCCTCTACACTAGTTGGCTCTGCACTTCTTTGCTCTCCCATCACACATACCCCAATGAGCATTTACACTGTGACCCCCTCCCCTTTCTCTTACTGATGGTCTCACTACCCTCTCCTCCCTAGTCCTTCTCTTATATCTACACCCAATTTCCTTGCTACACTTTGCCTACTTACTATCTCTCATCCTTTCCACACATGCCCCTCTCGAATCAATAACTCTGCTGTCTCTTAGTCTTGGTATAAAAGTCAAAAACTTCAGAACTTTATTATAGCACTCCTACTCCTTACTGCAGGTGATATACACCCTAACCCTGGTCCTCCCACCCCAAATGTCATGGCGGCTTCACCTTCCTCTCCTAACCCCCCCTCCAAACAGCCCCATCTCCCTCCCAATGGTCATAAAATCCTACATCTAGCCAGCCCAGTGGTGCTGGGGGTTGAAGCACTGGACGCCACATCTCGCGCCACACCGGCAACCCGGGTTTGGGAATGGCCTCAGGTCACTGGGGAGCTGGCTGGGAGGGAAGAGTTGGAGCTGGATTTCCCCTCCAGGGGTGGATGCCCGCTCCTCCATAGTCCCGCACCCATCAGGTGGAGGCTCGATGGGTGCGCAGGCGTAGGAGTAGTGACATAAGTCAGGGGTTGGGTGGAAGCGGTCACTGGATCTTGGCATGCGCGGGTGCCTCCACGCCCATGTACGCATGTGTATGCCATGACCCCAGGAAGGGGAAGGAAAAAAACGAAAAAAGAAAACGTATATATGGGAAAAAAAATCCTACATCTAACTATACACAGCCTGCTACCCAAAATAGCTCTACTGCAACCTCTAGTAGTCTCACTTGCCACAGATATACTCATTCTATCTGAAACATGGCTCAGTAATAAAATCCCTGACCACACCATCTCCATACCAGGTTATACAATCTCTCGGCAAGACTGAGCAGGTAGGGGTGGTGGTGTGGCATTGTACTTCTCCTCTTCACTGCAATTTAGTACCACCTTAGCCAGTTCCCTCCCCTCTGCCTATGAGGCACTTACTATAAGAGTCACCCTACCGTTCTTTGTCCCAGTCTTCATTGCTGGCATCTACTGCCATCCAGGACTCCCCTCCTGTTGCCACCAACCTCATTAACACTACAGTTTCCCATTCCCACTCTGGTGAACTGTTCGTTATGGGAAATTTTAACCTAAACTGGTTGTCCCCTTCCCTAAGCAAAGCTCGCAATGACGTAGCCACACACAGTCTATCCCAACTAATCCTTGAGCCTACCCAACTAAACCACAAAACCAGTAATCATTCCCTCACAGACTAGGCTCTTATCTCCCATCCACATAGGGTAGTACAGTTTGGTTTACTCCCAGACACCCTTAGCGATCACCATATGATCTTCTTAGTGAGAAAAGTTCACAGACCCAAAGTCCCCCACAAAACCTTACTAATTCGTTCTTATAAGTCCCCGGACCTAGCCCCTCTCCTCCACGACCTAGCCCGTACTGAATGGACCCCATTAAGACCAGCAAACTCAGCTGATGCTGCCCCTGACATTTTTCTCCATATGGAACCAGCATGCTCTTCTAAGAAAAGCCAGAGTTTGAGCCGGCCCGGTGGCGCTGAGGGTTGAGGCGCTGGACGCCACACCTTGTTCCACACCGGTGACCCGGGTTCGGGAACGAGCCCAGACTGTCGGGGTACGGCAGGGGAGGGAGAAGATTGAGCGTCCGGAGGACAGTTCTCTTCTCCTGGGAGGAAGGGGGGGGTCCCTGCTCGGCGCTTGACTGGCCTCTAGCGGAGGCTTGAAGCTTGGCAAGCATAGAGCTGACGCCAAGGAGGGGGGGAGTGGCGATGTCAGACAGTGATGTCTTGATGTTGGGCACACGCCAATACCCATAAGAAATGGAAATTACGTACCTACCATAATTCTTGATCTTCTTGGACGAGTCTCCACCACTCCACCACTCATTCACACTAATGGGATCTGCACCGAAGGCACTAGGACCCAGCGGGAGCAAACTTTTTTGCTAGAGAGTTGGCACCAGAGATGGAGCTGCGAGAAGCGGCACTGCGAGCCTCAGCTCGTGTGGTAATAACTATTTCGGCATCGACCCTCCAACCGCCTCAGTACCTTTTTTTCTGAGTAGGTGCAGTGTAACCTAATCTAGAAGGATAGCCTAACCAAAAAACTGGACATAAGACAGTCTGGACAACCCGTATAAGAAGAGTCAACACAGAACTCTTCACAGCCTAAAGACTGAGGGAGTGAAGACCAACAACAGGGGTGAGCTCGGGCGATGGAGGCTGGGCGTGTGAATGAATGGTGGAGACTTGTCCAAGAAGATCAAGAATTATGGTAGGTACGTAATTTCCATATCTTCCTGCACATAAAGTCTCCACCACTCATTCACACTAATGGAAGAGTACCGAGCTAATAATCCCCCAAGAAGGTGGCAGGAGAACAAGAACTCACAGTTTTAGGACAGGAGTCCATTAAGAATGGTTCTGACAAAAGAAAGATTTTGTCTGGCATGGACATCCAGGGCATAGTGTTTGACGAGAGTATGCACTGAGCTCCAGGTAGCCGCATTGCAAATATCTGCAATGGGCACATTGCGGATTTCCACTAGGGATGCCACGACTGCTCTAGTAGAGTGAGCGTACACTCTGCCCTCCAGCATAACCTGCGTTATGGAATAACAGTGGCGAAGGCATGCCACCAGCCATGCTGAAATACATCTGATAGTGACAGGCTGACACAGCCAGGTCTCGCTGAAGGAAACAAACAGTTGTTGAGCTTTGCGGAAGTCTTTTGTTCTATCTAGATAGAAGTGCTAAGCTCTCTTGACATCCAAGGAATGAAGAGAATGCTCTCCTTCATTTTGGAAGTTCGCAAAGTAAGATGGAAGGACCAAAGGTTGGTTTAGGTGGAATTCTGAAACAACCTTAGGGAGAAACTTAGGATGGGTCCTAAGAACTACTTTGTCTTTATGAAACACAGTATACGGGGGGTCTGTGACTAGGGCATGTATCTCAGAGACCCTGCGGGCTGAGGTCATGGCCACTAGGAAGGCCATATTCCAAGTGAGAAATTTTAACTCACAGGTAGCTAGAGGCTCGAAAGGTTTTCGAGTGAGCATGTCTAGCACAAGATTAATGTTCCAGGCTGCAACTGGATGTCTTATAGGAGGTCTGGTATGCAGAATTCCCTTAAGAAACCTCTAAACCACAGGTAACTGAGCCAGTGACAAGGAAAGTACTGGCTCATGATAAGCTGAGATGGCACAAAGGTGAACCTTAACTGTAGAGTATTGCAGACCTGAATTTGAGAGGTCTAAGAGGTACTCTAAAATTTTATCTGGTGGGCAGGAAAAAGGATTCAAAGAGGATTTTGCACACCAGAGTGAAAAATGCTTCCATTTGGCTGTGTAAGTTTTCCTAGTGGCTGGCTTGTGCGCAGCCAGAAGAATATCTGAAACCCTGCGAGAGACATTGAACCTGTTCACTTCTATCTCTTCAGGAGCCAAGCATGAAGGTGAAGTGACCTCAGGTTGGGATGGACCACAGACCCCTGAGTCAGAAGGTTCGTCTGAAGGGGAAGTGGTTTCGGAGGAGCTTCCTGACTGCTGAGTAGTGGAAACCATATCAGACTGTCAAGGCCAGAAGGGAGCAATGAGGATCATTTTGTCCCCCTGGGACTCGAACTTAAGAAGTACCCTCTGAATTAGAGGAAGAGGCAGAAAGGCGTATAGAAAGAGTTTTGTCCACTGCAGCCTGAATGCATCCTGACAGAAAATGCCAGGCCCTGGATTTCTGGAGCAGAAGAGAGGCAGTTTTGTGTTGAGTGGGGATGCAAAAAGGTCCAGGTCTGGAGTTCCCCACTCTGCGAATAGTGACTGAACTACGGTTGAGTCGAGAGACCATTCATGAGGATCTGTCTCTGTTCTGCTGAGATGGTCTGCCAGTTCGTTCTGCACTCCTGGCAGATAGACCGCCTGAATTACAGTCTTGTGCTCCAAGCACCATTCCCACACTCTCATCGCTTCCCTGCATAAGGGGTAAGAGTGAGCACCGCCCTGCTTGTTGATGTAATACATCACTGCTTTGTTGTCTGTTTGAAGGAGAATGTTCTTGTGACAGAGAATGTCCTTCAACACCCAGACTGCCTAAAGGATGGCTCTCATTTCTAAGACATTTATGTGAAGCTGGGACTCGTCCTGAGTCCATGTACCTTGAGTGTGGAGAGTCTGACAGTGAGCTCCCCACCCCATCAGGGATGCATCTGTGGTAATGGAAATCTGATGATCCAGAGGAGCAAAGGGATACCCTTCCAGAAGATTGTCCTCTTGCGACCACCAGGTGAGTGATCTCTTCAGAGGTTCTGTCACCTTGATGAGAAAGGACTGAGGAAGAGTGGTCGGGAACCACTGAGTACTGAGCATCCATTGAGAGGTTCTCATGTGGACGTGTGCTAGGGGTACAGTGAACACCGCGGATGCCATGAGACCTAGCAACGGTTGCATCAAGAGAGCTAAAACCGAGCTGCTCTCTCTGATGTATCAGGCCATCTGAAGGATATCGCTCCTCCTGTCCTTTGGAAGAAATGCTTTCGCACAGGAGGTGTCCAGAAGGGTTCCTATGAAAAGGAGCCTCTGGGAGGGCTGCAACTGTGATTTTTTTAGGTTTAGCAGGACTCCCATGGACATGAGAAAGTGTGAAGCCATGACTACGGCATCTAAAGTTCCCTGTCTGGAAGGGCTTGCTAGAAGCCAATCGTCCAGATATGGAACACCTGTATTCCGATTTTTCTGAGATGCGCTGCGAGAATTGCACAACACTTTGTAAAAACTCATGCCGCCGAGGACAGCCCAAAGGGTAGGACTCTGAACTGATAATGCTGTCCCAAAACCACGAACCTTAGGTGTTTGTGATGCTTTGGGTGAATAGGAGTGTGCTGGTAAGCATCCTGCGTGTCCAGGGAGGCTAACCAGTCGTGTTGATGAAGCAAAGCTAACAGGGTTCCTAAGTGATATCATTTTGAATTTCTCTTTGGGAAGGAATTTATTTAGTTTTCTGAGGTCCAAAATGGGGCGCATGCCCCCGGTTTTCTTTGGAATCAGAAAGTAATGGGAGTAGAACCCTGTGTTCCGTTGATCCAGCAGAACTACTTCCACTGCCCTGTTGTTCAGAAGGCCCTGTATCTCGGAGGCGAGAAGATCTAACTGAAGAGCTGACAGCCTGGGCTGTCGTCTGGGGGAACGATCCGGAGGGGTCTCCAAAAGATTGAGGGAATACCCTTCGCGGATTATCTGGAGGACCCATTTGTCCGAGGTTATGGACTTCCATTGATAGTAGAAGTGAGTCAGACGACCTCCCACCACTGAAGAAGAGCCCACCTCGGGCAGCTGAGGTGGGACTTGGGCCAACAACTCAGAAGGTGGCACTGGGCGCTTTGGGTCCTTGCGCCTTCTGCTGCGTTTTCTTTTGAGGCTGGGGGGCATGGTTTTTATTAAAACTTCCCCAGCCTCTGCCTTGAAAGGACTGATGGCTACGAAACTGGCGTTTATTAACTCCCCCTCAAGAGGGGACAGGAGGAGGTCGAGCCAATTTAATGGCTGACCTAGTCTTTTGTGTAGCCTCTAGAGCCTGTTCTACTTGAGGGCCGAAGAGATACACATCATCGAAGGGCAACGCCATTACCTGTTGCTGTGCATCATTCATGAAACCTGAAAACAGCCAGGAATGACGCAGGTACAAATGCCCACAGCCGCCGCTCGGGAAGCAGTATCAAAAGCGTCCATAGCTGCTTTAACCTGCTGGTTGTTGGACTCGATAACCCTGGTTATGGTTTGAAAAAGCTCTGAATTAGTGTCCGACTCCGGTAGAGCTTCAACCATTTGTTTGAGTCAATGCCAAAGGATATACTCATATTGAGAGAAATAGCCTTGGTAACTGGCAGTACGCATACCTAGGGTGGAAGCAGCAAAGACTCTCTTACCTAAAGTGTCTATCTTATGAGATTCTTTGTTAATAGATCGAGCTATAGTAGTTTGGGGAAGGATGACCTTATCATTCTCTGCCAAGAGTACAATAGGATCCACAAAAGCTTTGGGATGCCAAAATGGGTTGATCTTTGGGAGCAGCATATTTCCTATCTATAGACTTAGCCACCGAAGGAATGAGAACAGGATTATTCCATACCATTTGAGATAGCGTCTCAAAGGTGGGCTGTACCGGAGGAGTCAAATCCACAGGAATCTCCAGAACATGGGGGTATTAGAGTCTTAACAGTTTCCCAGGATCGATATCTGTAGTTTGGAGAGAAAAAGTGGAATGCAAGTTTTTCAGCAGAGACTTAAAAGACAGGTCCTCGACAACAGGCTCTGCAGCAGGAATAGATCCTGTTCCTTCCACATCATCACCCAGCCTAAGGTCTGGGTCAGGCTCAATATCATCTCCTGACAGTCCAGGAGGGATTGTATGGACAGGAAAGGAGTGAAAATCAGAAGGAAATGAGGAAAGGAAAGGGTTAAAGAGCGAGTCCTGAAGGCTGGATGGCGTCCTAACAAGCCTCGGCGCCGAAGAAATACGGCCGAGCCCTGCGGTGCCAACAGCGCGAGGGGCGGATGGCGCCCGAGAAAGCCTGCGGTGCCCGAAGCCAGGCAGCACCAATGAAGCGCGCACGGTGCCGAGGACGCAGCGACAAAGCGACGGTGCCGAGAAACTCAATGGTGCCGAGGACGGCGCCGACAGACGATCGGGCCTCAAGACAGCGCCGAGCATGCCATCAACACTGAGGGCATCGAAAACATCTCAAGACTCTGAAAAACAGGATTTGAGGAAAAAGAAGGTTGAATACCAGGAGATAAAGGCATCAGTGTGGCCCTCTGCGCCGCAGCCGTGTGAGGGGGGAAAACACCTAATCGCGGAGTCGACGGCACTGAAGACGGCACCACGCGACTAGGGAGGCTCAACCGCCCTACCTGATCTCCCAAGAAGCCCTAAGGCCCCTGAGTGACCGGGCCAGGCAGCTGGACCAACCTCTGAGCCCATTGCTCCATAAGAGCAGACCACTGATGAAACTGCTCATCTGAAGACCTACTGGAGGGCGGGGTAGGGCTCCGATGTCGAAGAGGTCGGCAACCGGAAACAGAAACCGGCGACTCCGAAGGAGGAGACCGGCAACTAGCCCCAAAAACTGACTGTCTACGCGCGGACATATCAGAGGGCAACTTCGAGTGATGCCTTCTCTTTCTCGACCTGTGGGTCGAAGAAGAGCTCGAGGCCGAACAGTGCAGAGAGTGCGACCATTTACTTTTATGCTTTTGAGGGGACCGCCCAACCCCTTGGGCACTAGACTGTCCGTTGTCAGACCCCCCCTCCGGAGAAGGTGGTGGACCGGACCCAGCCCGGCTGACTGAACAGCTTTCATACGAAGTCTCCCTACCGTCACCTGACCCACTCATGGTCGACTCCATCAATGTAGGCTGAGACTTCTTCTTTAATTAAGAATAAATAAACTAAACAAAACTTATTCAAGATATTACTACAAAACAATAAAACTGAAAAACTAAGCTGCTAGTTTGAAGTTTGACTCCCGGCGGGCGAGCGACGTCATCACTGAAGTGCACTCAACGGCGGGAAAAAAGGAACTGAGGTGGTTGGAGGGTTGACACTGAGACAGTCATTACCATATGAGCTGAGGCTCATGGTGCTGCTCCTCGCGGCTCCATCTCTGGCGCCGACCCTCTAGCAAAAAAGTTTGCTTCCGCTGGGTCCTAGTGCCTCCGGCGCAGATCCCATTAATGTGAATGAGTGGTGGAGACTTTATGTCCAGGAAGATCAAGGAAAAACAACTCTCCCAGCTCCGGGTAGACGAAGCTCCGAGGCTGACCCTTGATAGCTCCCGTCTGCCAGGTCCTGGGGTCTCCCGACAAAAGTTGATTGTCGGAGTGTTCTGCCCCACCTTGTCCCCACCCGGGGGGATTATCCGTGGCTCCACGGGGGATGGATCACAGGATCAGGTAGGTGAAGGAGCAGGGGCAAGTCCTTCATTGGAGCTCCCGAAGAAGTGGAGTTTGGAGAGCGAAGGAGGGATAAAAAGTAATAAAAAAAAAAAAAGAAAAGCCGGAGTTTGCAGAAATCACCTTCCTTGGGTAACTCCGGAACTGTTAACCTGCCAAAGGGCTTGTGACCTAGCTTAGCAGCAACATAAATCATCCAAACAGCCCAGGGACTACAAAAGATACCGGGCGCTTCGAAACACATGTACTAAAGCTATCCAGCTAGATAAGGCTGAGCACTTTCGTTCCAATTTCCATACAAATATAAACAATCCCTCCAAATTCTGGAAGGTGGTCCATGCCCTGTTCTCTCCCCACTTCCCATTCTTCAACCCCAATCATTAATATAAATGACACTCTCATATTAGATCACACGGCAGTTGCAGAAAATCATCCTTCATACCAGTGGGCTCCTTCTACCAGAAGATTTCCCATTTTCCTTCTCCAAAGTCTCCCCAAGTGCTACCCCAGAAGCCCCCTTGTCCCTAAACCCCTCCAAAAGCTGCTCTCCTGATGGACTTGATCCTGAGCTGCTCTTCCTCTCAACCCCTGCAATTGCTCACCCACTATCTGTCCTCCTAAATCTCTCCTTCTCAGCTGCCACTGTCCCAATCGCATGAAAACATGCAATCGTCCTCCCTCTTCCTAAGGGTGGAGATCATACATCCTCAGGTAACTATCATCCTATTTCCCTGCTCACTACCCTTGCTAAACTTCATGAACACCTGGTGCGCTCCCAAATCTCCACCTTTTTCTTTGATACCTCCTTTTTCACTCCCTTCCAAGCTGGGTTTAGAAAGGAATCACTCTACCACCTCCTCCCTACTTAGGCTCACTGATTCCATTCTCTCTGGGATGGACAGAGGTCAAATCACATCCGCTATCTTTGTCGACCCCACCAAGGCTTTTGACATGGTCTCCCACTCCCCCCTCAGTCTTGGCCATGCACTGGTTTAGATCATATCTGACTGGAAGGACGCAATCAGTCAAAATTGCTGATTCCATCCCCCCCCCCCCTTTACAATCAACACTGGTGTCCCACAGGGCTCAGTGCTAGGCCTGCTGCTCTTCTCCATCTTTCTCAACAACCTCCTGCCTGTCTGCGCCTCATCCTCCATCAACATGTAGGCAGTCGATGTAGTCCTATTTACCTCAGGCAACTCTCCATCTGATGTGGCTGACAGACTCCAGCGTGATTTCAACAACATCCAGGTCTGGCTCAGCTCCCATCAAGTATTTCCCAATGCCAAGAAGACCGTCTCCATGACCTTTGGCACAAGGCAGAGAGACTCACATGGCTACCATCCCTGCCCTCCTTCCACACCCTTGATGGGACAACACTCAAGGACACCTCCTCTTTTAAATACCCTGGGGTTTGGCTTGACCAACACCTCAGCTTCTCTGGACATATTGTTGCCATCCTGAAAAAAACTGCACCCCAAGCTTGGCGCCCTATACAGGAACTGTAGCTGCATTCCTCTACCGGCTAGGCATGAGCTCGTCCAGAAAATGATCCTCCCTATATTCGACTACTGTAATGTGCTCTAGGGTGCTGCACCCTTGTCCTCCCTAACCAGATTTGATATCCTCTTTAACTCTTTCTGCCGATTTGCTCAGGACTTCCCTCCTCTTACGCATCACTGCGACCTTTATCACTCGCTGTCCTTTCCTTCACTTACTAACAGATGCTTCTCCCACTGTGCTAAAGTCATCTCTAAATTCTGGTTTGATCCTATCCCACCCTACCTTTCCTCCTCTCTCTCAGTCATTCCTCCCCCCACTCACTCCCTTAGATCCAACAACACTCACACCTTGGCTATCACTCGCGGTGCTACAAATGCTGGACAAAATGCATTCTCTCATCAGTTCCCTAAACTCTGGAATTCCCTTCCCCACCAAATTCAGCACTCATCTTCCATTTCTTCACTATCCTTAGCCCTGCACAACTACATAGCATCTAATTGCTCATGCCCTTAATCTCTTAGCTGACTAACTCTACTAATCTTCCTCCCTTACTTCTGCCATTACATCCTCTGCCCACTCTAAACAACACCGTAGGGCCATTTTTAATGCCCCCCACTTCATTTCTTGGCATACCTACCCTTTCAGTATCGCAAAAACAAGGGTTACATGGCACTTCTGAGCACTTGACTGTTAGTGGATCTGTTAGAGTAGTTGTTGTATCATCTGTTAAATGTACCATACAAAGCCGGCCTGCCCGGCCAGCGATTGGATTTTCGCTTGTGATGCCAGCAACCTGGGTTCGGGAATGGACCCAGGCCATCGGAAGGCCAGCCGGGGGAGAAGGATTGAGTATCTGATGACTGCTCTCCTTCTTTAGGGGGAGGGAGGCATAGTGTTCAGTGCAACGTGGACACCTAGCACCATAAGTAGGCTCGGGGCAGGGCGGATGCTGGCCGTCATTGCACATCCCCAACCCTGCATAACGGGGAGAAAATAACGCCGCCTGCTGCCCTAGATGAAGCATGCCCTCGGCTTCAATTAGCCTCCAGGATGGCCCCTTCAACCTCTCCCGTCGTTGTGGCATCTTTGAGGGAGGGGTGCCGCACCCCGCCCTACGGGGCAAGCCAGGGGTATCAAAGGGGCATGTCCGATGTGGAAGTTGGAGCGAGGGCCCATGACCGGGCGGATGTTCAGGGCAGCTGGTGGCAACAAAAAGCATAATAAATAACAAAAATGTGCTGTACTGTTATCGTGTATGTACATATGTAAGATGCATCACTCGAATGTACATATATATGCTGTATAGAATGTTGTCACTGCAGTTGTATAGTATGCTCTTCTCCAGCCCTCCCCAGGATGCACCGTGGAGACGAAAACTTGTTGTTCAGTGTGCCTTTCCTGGTGAAACATTTCAATAAATAAATAAATAAATAATCTTGGACAACAGTCATTTGTTACCAGAACTGCCAAGGCGTGGAACTCCCTAACTTTGGTGTTGTGTGACTCTACCTCCTTTGATTTTTTTGAAGCAGAAGTAACAACTTTTTTCCTAAAGAATCTTGGCTGTAATTGTACATAATACCTGCACCTGTTCAGACTTTTTTTTATTCACCATGTTATTTTGTTGTGTATGTACCTCTGACTTGGACAGCTTTGAAAAAGGGCTCTTGAGCTATAAGGTCTTACTAATACAACAAAAAAACAAACACCCCAGCAGTACAGCATCTCCCTAGCACTGCACTCGCATGCCAACATCTATAATAGGAGCCCAAGGGCACAGAGTCATACCGCCATACAACAAAACCATGCAGCTGAAAATGTCACAGCAAAACAGCACCACACAAAAACAGAGTCAGGCAAAACACCGATCTGTTCCATTTACCGCACCCATAAAAAACAATGGGTTTTTATGTTTTTTTAATGGAAACTGCCCCCGCACCTCCCACACACCGGAACATAAATAACAAATTGAGGATTATTGATGAGAGAAAAACTTGGGGGATGTTTGATTTAAAAAAAAACATGCGGCAAAAGTTGCAGCACGGGAGACCTGAGGTGGGAACCAAGCCACGGTCCCAGGTCTCCCAACTGCACCATGTGCTGGTACCCTAGCCACTCCACCACAGGAGCAGCTCGACCAGACATCCAGCACACAGCATCTTCTCCTCTCTTTCCATCAGTGTGCAGTGACAGGGGTAGCAGTAAATCCCTATCGCTATTCTGCCCGTCGCTGTAATTTCAAGCGCTGTATGTACTGTGCAGTTAATTCCACACTGTCTTACATGCGTGGTATTGACCTGGTACCAAGCCCAAGCCCCTGTGTAGGACTAGATCCAATAACCTTCTGGTCCAGAGGAGGATGTGCTAACAACTGAGCCATGCTGACAACCATATTTTACAAAGTTTCTCTTGGGGTAGCACCAGAAGTGGCGCTAGAGAGGGGCAGGGACAGGCTGGGGGCTGCCCCATTCGGAGTAGAGGTGCCCCTCTGCCAGTGTTAATCCTGTAGGATGGCCAGAGAGATCCCTGCTCAACCTTAGCAGCAACAACATTCAGATTTTGCACTGGTAAACAAAGACATGCTGTGCTGGCCTGCCGCTGAGTGTTGCCTGATGACCCGTCATCAGAAGGCAGAAGACTGAGAGACTAGTTCACCATTTTCCTTGAATGCCCACGCCCACGCCCTCACCCCCACTCCATCAGAACAGCAGCAGGTGGTGCAGGGAGTACAGTGGTACACTGGCCCAGAAATGTCAAATTGCATGCTGGCGAGACCAGGTAATAGTGTAAAACAAAGACACACTAGCTGTCTTGCCATGGTGCTGAGACTGACTCTTGCATAATCACTGATTGATCAGCCACAGTTCTGTGGGAGGAAGTTAACAACAGTACTGAAGGGCGGCTACAGGACTGGCGGCAGAATGCTGCTGCAAAGGAGTACGGACAGGTGATCGAGTTTAAGGAGGCAGTATAGCATAGTGGTTAAGGGCACTGTGCTGCAAACCTGGAGACCTGGGTTTGAATCCCATCAGCCGCTACTTGCATACTGTGTGACCCTAAGCAAGTCACTTACTTCCTTGTGCTCCCAGGTCACACCTGAAAACAAGCCCTGGCTTAGTGTGCCTTTCCTGGTTAAACAATTTCCCTTTGCCTTTAAAAGTCTTGCCTTAGGCCACCTATTTCGTGACCAAAATGAGGCATACTATCCTATTTTGTTGCAAAGCTCACCCTGGCATATCCACCTACTAGTCTGGGTCCAGACTCTCAGGGCCATGGTGGGACAGAACAGCAGCGGGTGGTGCTGGAATGGAATGTGCCCATACAATCTGCCACTCCGCAGTCTGCTTCTCTGTCACTCTTCAGTCCCTCCTTACATACAAGTAGACGGCTTCCTTACAACACCCTGCTGTTTTTGCTTGTTGTCAAAGATCTATCTTTTTCTGACTTCCTTTTTTCCAGTTTAGGCATTTGAATCTTGCTTGTTGCCATCGCTGGGACCCTGGCTGAATGACTTCCCCCAAAAAAACCCTGGCTGTGCCACTGGATAGCAGGATCTGCATAACACTGACCAGGGCTTCTTTCAAAAGCAGCCTATGAGGGACGTTTCAAGGACAGCTTGATAAAATCTCATACCAACGGACAGAAATGTGCTGCTGGCACTAACAGTTTTTCCAGGGTTGTGTAAACTACCTTTGAGGACTTTGTGTGACATCCCTTTTAATTAGATAGCAGCAGTTTAAAGGATGCAGACAGAGCCTGCAGAGAAAAGTACAGTTATGTAAGAGCTTACCATAACAGTAGATCTTCGAGAGAGGCTCTTGCAGTAGGTATTCACCAATAGGACTAAGCCTCCAGCGCCAGACCCCATGGAAGAATCTTCTAGCTAGGAGTCTCTAGCGGGGACCGCCCCCGACGTCAGCATATGTCAGTATGCAGGGGGCAGTCCCATGCCCGCCCTCCAGTTCTCCTGCCGGAGGCCCAAAGGGCATGACAGGAGCAGAGAAACTGCCTCATGATAATAGAGGAAAAGAAGAAACTCAGGGGGATGGAGGGAAGGAAAGCAACACCTACTGCAAGAGCCTCTCTCGAAGATCTACTGTTACGGTTAGTTCTTACATAACTGCACTATCTTACTTCAAGAGGGCTCTTGCAGTAGGTATACGCCAATAGGACTGAGTCCCAAGCAGTTCTGAACAAAACAGAAACCAGGGAGGAGGAGAAAAAAGCTGTCCACAAAAATAAATCTGGCAGACCCCGGACTCAGGAAAGGAGCCCCTGTAAAACCACTAGGCCAAACCCCGCTCTGCGGCAAGAGGCAACACCCAAGCTATGATGCTTGGTAAAGGTATGGACAGACGTCCAGTTGGCCACTGCATAGATTTCTGTGGCTGAGACATTCTTAAAACATGCAGCAGAAGCTGCCATGCCCCTGGTAGAATGACCTTTCACCTGACCCGGAAGGAATTTGTTGTACTTGTTGTAACAGTAGGTAATACAGTTGGCCAACCACTTGGAGAGGCGCTGCTTAAAGACGGCAAGGTCCTGCTTTTTAGGAGCGAAGGAAACGAAAAGCTGATCCATTTTCCTGGAGTCTTTGGTTCTATTAGTATAGTACTGCAAGATACTATGCACATCAAGGGTGTGGAGGAGGTACTCCCCTTGGTTGGAGTACTCCGGAAAAAAGACCGGAAGCTCAATAGATTGGTTGAGCGTAGACTCCGCCACCACTTTGGGGAGAAACTTGGGGTTGGTCCTCGTGGCCACCCTGTCCCTGTGAAAAGTCAAATAAGGGACTCGGCACGTAAGTGCCTGAAGTTCAGAGATCCTCTGAGTAGAAGTAATGGCTATGAGAAGAAATGTCTTCCAAGAGAAAAAACGCAAGTCTGCCTCCACTGCCAGCTCAAAGGCGGGTAGCGTGAGCTTTTACAAAATGAAACTGAGATCTCAAGGGGGGGGCAGGATTATGTATAGGGGGCTTCAAATGAACATCCCCTTTTAGGAAAGTCTTGCAGACCTCCAGCTGAGCCACATACTTATCTCCGACCAGGAGATGATAGACTGAAATGGCCGACAGATGAACTTTGAGCGAGGAGTAACTGAGACCCAAGTCTAAGGTAGACTACCTAAGGTAGTCCAGGATCCTGGCTACCGGGCAGGAAAAGGGTTCCAAGTGCTTAGAACCTGCTGAAATAGAAAACCACTTCCACTTCATAGCGTATGTCAATCTGGTGGAAAGCTTTCTGGCCTCCACCAGAATATGAGCTACCTCGGGAGAAACACTGAAGCGAGCAGCGGCTATGTCTAAAGGAGCCAGGCATGAAGGTGAAGGGATCTGAGGCCTGAATGGACTAGGGTCCCCTGATCCTGGGTCTGCAGATCTTGAGAAATCAGAAGAGGAAGAGGAGGTTCTTCCGATAACAGTTGCAGTAGAGAGAACCAGACTTGCCTCGGCCAGAAGGGAGCAATGAGAATCATGAAAGCCCCTTCCACCCGAAGTTTGTTCAGGACTCTCGGAATCAAAGGAATTGGAGGGAAGGTGTAAACAAATCTGCCCTTCCAAGACAGAGACAGCATGTCCTGACAAAAAATGTCTCACCCTGGAGCAAGTGAGCAGAAGGCGGGAAGCTTGGCGTTGCTTGGGGAGGCAAACAGATCTATCAGTGGCGAGCCCCATTGAGCGAACATGTCATTTAACACCTCCTGTTTTATTTCCCACTCATGAGCACTCACCAACGAGTGGTGGAGGGCTTCTGCCAGGGAGTTCTGAACTCCTGGCACATGGAGCGCTGTCAAATGTAGATTGTGCTGCAAGGCCCAGTACCACACCCACATCGCCTCCCGACACAGGGGGTAAGAACGCGTTTCCCCTGTTTGTTGAAGTACCAGACTACGCACATGTTGTCTGACTGTACCAGAAGGTGGCTGGGAAGGATAAGGGTTTGGAGTGCCTGGAGAGCATACAGGACCACACTCATCTTGAGCACATTGATGTGCAACTGTAACTCGCTTTGCGACCAGCTCCCTTGGGTCTTGTGAGACCAGAGATGGGCCCCCCACCGACCCTGGAGGCATCCGTTGTCAGGGTTTGGGAGGGAATCGTGGAGCAAAATGGAACCCCCAGAGTGAGGTTCTCCGGGATCAACCACCACCGGAGATCCCTGGTTACTGGGTCCGAGATGAAATACTCGTGCACCAGCTCATCTGTGGTTTGGTCCCACTGGGCTTTGAGGGTCCACTGTGAGACCCTCATGTGTAACCTGGCCAGAGGGACTGTCAGGATGGCAGCCACCATAAGGCCTAGAAGGTGAAGGACCTTCTGAGCTGGCACATGCTTCTGAGAAACCAGAAGGTGTACCTGCTGCTGCAAAGTCTCGATTTTGTCCGGGGGAAGGAAGGTTTTGTCCAGACTGGTGTCCAACACTACACCAATAAATTGCAGATGTTGGCATGGAACCAAATGCAATTTGGCATGGCTGATGGTGATACCCAGGTTGAAGAATGTCTCCTGGGTAATAGAAAGGGAACAATGCAGGTCCTCCCTTGGGGAGCTGCAAGCAGCCAATCATCCAGGCAGGGGAACACCTGGACCGCCCGAGTGCGCTGAAAGGCTGCCACCACTGCTAAGCATTTGGTTAATACCTGGGGAGCCAAGGAAAGGCCAAATGGGAGGGCCTTGAACTGAAAATGTTCCCCCTGAAAACAAAAACAGAGGAACCTGCGATGTGATGGACAAACAGGGATATGCATGTCCAAAGTGCATAACCACTGATATGACCTCAGCAGGGGAAGAAGGCTCTGGAGGGAGAGCATTCTGAATATCCTGTACTCCACAAACAGATTGAGGGAGCTGAGATCCAGAATGTGCCTCAGGTCACCCGTTTTCTTGGGCACGAGGAAAAAGTGTGAATAGTAGCCCATCCCCTGACACAGCAGGAATGGGTTCTATTACATCCTTCAAAAGAAGGGAGCCTATTTCCTCCCACACTAGAGGGACGTGATGCAGAGGGTAAGACAACTGAGGAGGAGGTCTATGTGGGGGGGGGGTTTGAACAAACTTGACTTGAGTGCCCCTCGGACACAAGCTGGAGCACCCAAGAGTCTGAAGTTATCCCCTCCCATTCCGGCAGGTGGAGGGAAAACCTGCCGTCCACCAGCTACACTGGACCCAGGTCCAGAAGGAGAGGGAGAAGCAACGAGTCAGAAGGCCGAGGGCAGGGTGGCAGCCACATCTCCCGAAGCTCTACAGGTTTTGGCTGGAGGGACTTTGGCGGCTGACGCAGCTCTATGCTTGGGCTGGCATTGGGCTTGTGTCTGCTTCAACTGACAATGGTTTTATTTATTTATTTATTTGAATCTCGGATAACACCTTTGAGCTAAAAGCTCGTTTACAAAGGTCCCACGTCGAAAGGCAATAGACAAGGTTCATAGACAGTACAAAACAGATACGGGTATATACAGCAGACAAGTACATTATGGTACATACAGATACAGATTCAAACAAATACAGTTAAAATACATCAGGTAGGAGAGGTCAACTTTATTGCAACAGTACTAAGAGCATACCTAAGGTGGACACGCAATTTATAGTAGTGGCTGAGCTTTAGAGTGTGCAGGTAGAGTTATGGAGGGTCAGAAGTGGTGGTGGCCAAAGGAGGGGGAGGACAGAATAGATGAGAGCAGGGGGAGGGTTGGGGCAGAGAAAGGCAGTGCCAGAATAAGGGGGTTGAGTAGTCAGAGGGGATGGGATTGAACAGAAGTCTACCCAGGGTTACGTAAGTAGGTGATAGGGCAGGGCTAGATAATGTGAGGGGGGGCAGGGATAAGGGAAAGGGTTTTAAAGTGGGGGGTGAGGTGAGGTGGAGACGGAGGTGAAAACTGAGGGGATTAATATTTGTGAAGAAAGCAGGAAGGTGGGGGGGATAAAGAGGGGATGTGGGGGTAAGTGCTCAGTTCTGGCGTCAAAAGGAGTGTTTCTGTCCCTGGGGGGTTTTGTACATGTACTGTACTGACCGCAGGGCTTTGCCTTTGTCCTGGAGGTCAGTAAGAATATCCTTAACATCACCCCCAAAAAGGACCGACCCCCTGAAAGGGGCATCATAGACAGCCGATTGCACCTCGGGTGCCAGGCCAGAAATATGAAGCCAGGCATGGCGACGTAGCCCGACAGCAAACACCGAACTCCGGCCAGCCATATCCACCGCATCATAGGGGGCCCGGAGCATATGCCTGCAGGCAGATCTAGCCGAGAAACAAGGTCAACCAGGTCCTGTTTGACTGTGGAATCTGGAAGAGATTCCAATTTTGAAGACAGCTGACTGAGAATGGACTTCTGGTAGTCCCCCATATGGGCGACGTAATTAAAAGCCCTGATGCCTAAGGTAGAGGAAGCGAAAATTTTCTTCCCATACTGACCCAGGATCTTGGATTGTCGGTCAGGAGGGGTGGAACTGAGGTGTTTTGGATTTGTGGTTCTATTGTGAGCAGCACTGATGACTAAGGAATCTGCTTTAGGCTGAAGGCTAAGAAAATCCTTACCTTCAGGAGACTGATAAATCCTGTCCACCTTGCATGCCAGAGTAGCCAAGGAGGAAAGCTGTCCCCAAATGGTCGTGACCAGGTCCTTGTGAGGCTCATCCAGGGGGGAATAAGGGTGGGAGAGGCTTCTGCCAAATCCAAATGCTCTGAGAGCCTCTGACGCTGGATATCTTGCTCCACCGTCTTCCAGACGTAGGCCTCCTGGATCTTTTTCAGCAACTCCAGAAAGGAAGGAAGGGTCCTCCGGAGGGGACTTAAGAGAATCCTTTGGTCTGGGGGTCTCTGGAGTATGCGGTCCTTCTCCTGAGTCCGAGGGTTCACAATCCCCATCCAAGTCGGATGACTCTGGGAACTGGAAGTCACCACAGGAGGGACATCAACCAGCCTGGAGCTGTCCAGGGGGTAAGAAAACTCTCTGGAGTGAGAGTCTGCTGACGGCCCTGGTCTGACGTCAGGGACCAGCGAAGGAGGCTCTGTTGGCAGACGTCTGGAGCCCGGGCAAAGGGACCAGCATCGGCTGGCGTTTTTCCAGCTCTAACGTAAACTGAGATTGAGGCAACATCGTTTTCAGATCCACCTGTGGGGAAGGAGGAGGTGGAAGAGGGTAGCCTGGATACCCGTAAAACGTGTAACCAAAGCCTGACGGTGGGTAACTCAGGCTGGGAAAACCTAGCATCAGGTACTGCGGTGTCGGGTACTGTGGTGTCGGGTACCCCAGCATCGGAAAATGCAACGTCGGGTAGGCCGGCGTCAGGCCCAATGGAGGCCCAACCAGGAGCCAACGGGTGTGGCATCAGTCTGGCAGGCGGAGGGAGCAGAAGCGAATGCCACCACAGAAAGGACCGGCAAATTGGGCCCTGCCGGCCAGCAGAAGGTTGGCCGGTGGCAAGCCGGAGGGCAACGGTGGAGGGTCCATCGTCGGATCCAGGATCGGAGGCTCTGGAGCTGGGTGGGGAGGCACCCCTGACAGCTGAGGTGTCCCCTGGTCCTCAACCCCCATGGGGGAAAGAGAAGCCGACTCCAAGGAGGAGGAGATGGTGGAGCCTCTGACGGCAACTGGTCTGGCGTCAGCTGTGGTGACCCCTGAACGTCGGGTGAGGCATCAGGACCCGATGGGGGATTGCAGGCTGGACGTCCATCAGATGAGCCGATGGATGACTTAGCAGCCTTGTCCAGGTGGGAAACGGCAGAGCCGGAGCCCAACTTATCAGACCCACCTGCACCGCTAGGCTGGGAGGCAGAAGCAGCCGTAGCAGAAGTGGAGTCCTCCTTTGTCCCGGGGGCTCCTGTCAGGCCCAAGCGCAAGCCTGACGGGGGGATGCACACCTGGACACCACCAAGGCGGCCATCGGAGATAGGTCCCCCAGAGGGGAAGATATCTGTAAGCCTGCGACTCCAGCCGGAGTTGGTGGGGCGGTGGAAGAAGAGTCACAGTCCCTGTGCTTCTCCTTTTCCTGCTTTTTCTTATGGTGTCCCTTGGGAGAGTCCGACGCCTGCCTGAGTTTTTTCACTTCTTTCTCCATGGAGGCCATCTTCTTCTTCAGAATATGGGCTTCCAGGGACTGCTGACACTTTTTGCAGGTGGCCGAATTGAATTTTTGGCAGTGGTCGCACTCTTCCATGAGGTGGTCCGGGCCTAGGCAGAAGAGACACAGGGAATGGCCGTCCTTATGTGGGAGTTGAGTTCCACATGAGTCGCACTTATTTATATGCGATTCGGAGGGCAGTGGGGACAACATGCACAGCTGATAAAGGTAACTGGTTAAACACAAAAATGATTTTCAATTTCAAAGAAATTGAAAAAGGAGTGAATACTCATCCAAAATGGCTACGCTGGTAGCACTGTTCTTCCGTGAGGTGACTGTCTGGAGCTGATGGTGAGAAAGAACTGGAGGGCAGGCGTGGGGCCGCCCCTTTATACAGACGTATGCTGATGTTGGTCGGCTAACATCAGGGGCAGTCCCCGCCAGAGACTGCTAGCTAGAAGATTTTTCCGTGGGTTTCCTGGCACCTGGCGGCTTAGTCCTATTGGTGAATACCTACTGCAAGAGCCTTCTCGAAATAAGATCTGAGGGAGACGGACATTGTGGTTTCAGGACATCAGTACAACTAAACTATCTTAATTCTCAGTACTGTACTTACTATCAAAGTGATTGGCTAGTCCACCAGTTGTTATCACTACTGGACTGAAAATCCTGGAAGACATTCATATTGGACTTCTTTGACTGGGTCACTAAGAAAGTAGACAGGGACCAAGCGGTAGACATCCTCTGTCTAGATTTTAGCAAGGCCTTTGACTCTGTGCCCCACAAAAGGTTGATCAGGAAGTTGGTGCACCTTGGGGTTGGGGAGAAATATAGAAACATAGACTTTGACTGCAGATGAGGACCACTTGGCCCACCCAGTCAACCCATTTCCCTACCTATTGGATAAGCTGCAGAGCCTAGTTAACCAACAGAGAAGATGACCAGATGGGCAGAAAACTGGCTAAGGGACAGACCCAGAGGGTGGTTGTGGGGGGAATGTTGTCTGGCACCAGAGAGGCTAAAAGTGAGATCCTGCAGGGCTTGGTGATGGGGCCAGTGTTGTTCAATGTCTTCATCAATGACATTGGAGATGGCATTAAGGGAACAATGTGCCTATTTGTGGATGACACCAAGCTCTGCAGGAGAGTGGACACACCTGAAGTGATATAGGACCTATAGGATGATCTGGAAAACCCGGGGAGGTGGTCCAGGATCTGGCAGCTTGGCTTCAATGCCAAGAAATGCAACGTTATGCACATTGGAGCCAAGAACCCAGGATAGAGTACTACTTAGGTGGAGTCCAGGTATCTGCATCAGAGTAGAAGGACCTAGGAGTGATAATTACTAGTGATTTGAAGCTCTCCACGTAGTGCAAGAAAGCAGCAGCAAGAGAAAACAAGATGCTGGGATGCATAGCTAGGGGGATCAGTAGTAGGAGAGAGGAGGTTATACTGTCCTTGTGCATGTCACTGGTGAGGCCACATCTAGAGTATGGAGTTCAATATTGGTGCTAAAACCTCAAAAAGAACATTAATCTGCTGGAAAAGGTCCAGAAGAGGGCTACAAAGTTGATAGTGGGTTAGCAGGTTAAGGAATATGAGGAAAGGTTGAGGGTACTTAACATGTACTCCTTGGAGGACGGAGGACAGAGGAGAGAGAGAGAGAGAGAGAGAGGGAGAGAGGGAGGCATGATTGAGACCTTCAAGTACTTAAAAGAGATAAATAAGATGGATAAGGAGGATCTCTTTAGGCTAAATGGCAACCATAATATGAGGGGGCACTGTCTTAAGCTGTAGGAGGAGGTGTAGAAGGGAGGTCAGGAAGCACTTCTTCATGGAGAGGGTGGTGGACACTTGGAATGTGCTGCCAGAAGAGGTGGTCTTGTTGTTGAAGACGGTGGGCAGCTTCAAGAGAAGCTGGGCTAGGCATAGGGGGAAAGTAATGATCATTGGTAGGGAGGATGGAAAGGTTGGGAGGAGTGGAGTGGGGGGGGCAGGGTCAGTAGTTCAAGCTGTGGACCCTGCAATAAGAGCAGACTAGATAAACCAAAGGGCCTTCTTCTGCTGGCTTCTTTGTATGTTTGTATGATTGTTAACATACCGTACTTTTTGAGGCCTCAGAAGACAAAGAACAGACTAAATAAATGTATTATTCATTTAAGAGGGATTATCACAGTATGACAGACTTAAAAAAACAACTTATATTTAAACTATGATTTCAGAATGGATAAGTGGATTGGGGTATCTGTATCTGTTTCAGCATGTCAGGAGTAGGAGAACTAGGAGGCTAATCTGCACTTACGGGGGATCTGGAAGCAGTTTTTCCCCAGAAAAATAGAAGTTCCCAAAAAGAAGCAATAAGTGCAGAGCTGAATCTAATGCCTAATTGGATTACTTCCTCTTGGAGAATAAAATTATGCACTGACTTTATTTGAATATAAATGTTTCTTTTTAAATTTCTTTTTTATTCAAAGAGACATAGTTCTACAAATGCAGGTTTGTCATTTGTCATATAGTAGAAGCTGCTTGAAGTTACAGTATTCATAATTAAAAGGTACATGACTTCACTGTATTTAATACTACACACCATTCTATAGTAAACATCTTTTGACTGGTCTAACAATAGCCCTGTAAGTCTTTTCAAGGCAGGCGGGTGACCCATTCTCCCTACTTTTACAGTTCTTTGTGGAACCCCATTACTCCCTAGATTCCACCCCCCCATGGAGGGGGAAGGTTTCAAACTATTGTGGGAAGCTATGCACTTTATTATCTTTTATCTATTCAACGTATAAAGTCTGGGTCTTTTGAAGATATATGGAACACCCATTTATGCCATTTTATTTATTTATTTATTCATTCTCGGATTACAAGTACCTTTAAGCACAGGACTGCTCATTTACAAGGGTTCCATGTCAAAAGTTGGGAGGGTTAACAAAGACAGAGAAAAGGGGAGCAAAAATAATCATAACAGTTCAACGCAAACATCATAGTACAAAACTGATTGATAGTCTCTGATATACTTGCAATACAGAGGTGGTGGTAGAATAAGTGAAATAGAAGGGGGAGGAAGTTGAGGTAGGTCAGAGATATCGGGTGAGAAAGTAGCAGCCAGGTGGCCTTGTCACGAGGAATAGTAAGGTAGGCAGCAATAGGGGTAATACTGGAGAGTAGAGGGGGAACAGGGGCAGAAGGAGAGGAGAAAGGGAAGGAAAGAGAGCGATTAAAGTGCAGAGAGTCCGTGATAGCCCGATGTCTAACAAGGCTAATGAGGTGATTGGCTGGTATTGGGGGAGTGAAACAGAGAGGTAGGTGTGAGGGGGTTGTGAAAGAACGGGGGGGGAGACCAAGACAGAGGAGGTCCTGTCAGAGGTCAGGTTAGGTGCACCAAGGGCACAAAACTGAGATTAGTGGGGGCAGTCACAGTTGCTTTCATTAATAATGTGCTGGCAGAGCAGATGTTTAAATTGGTTCTTATGAGGAAGGCTGGATAGTTCGTAGTCCTGGCTGTTTAACCAGCTAGGGGCTCTGTAGAGGAAGGACCGCTGGCACTGGGTGGTCCGGAGCCTTGGAACGAGTAGGTGTTCAATTACAGAGACCCGAGTATGACGAGCCTTGAGGGATCTGGGCAGAAGGCAGGAGATTCCAGTTGGTACAGTACCAAGAAGCACCTTTTTGGCTAGCATGCATGAATGGTACTTGATCCGTCCTTGGAGATTAAGCCATCCAGTTTGTGTATACAGAACACACATGTCGGTGCGGTGGTCAGCATCCGTGATGAGCCTACAGGCTTTGTTTAGGGTAATATTTAGTCTTTTTAGGGATGTAGCTGAGGTAGCTCCATAAATTACCAAACCGTAATTAATGGTGGAAAGTACCGAACTGTAGACAGCAAGTTTATGTGCTTTGGGGGCCAGATTCGTTCTATGTCTGAAAATCAAGCCTAATTTTGCATTCACAGACTTGGCAACGATTTATGTGAGGTACATAGGAAAGGTGGCTGTCCAATGTTACTCCAAGATATTTGAATTGTTCAACTTGTTCGGGGGGGGGGCTACAAGGTCATTTTTGACTGTCAGGGCATGCGATCTATACTTGTGGCCACAAGAGGAGAACAACAGGAGTTTGTTTTTTTTTGTAGTTCAGGACAAGCCTGTGCGATTGGAACCATTTTTCAACTTTGATGAAACTAAGTTGGAGGTTGTCTTCAAGCGCAGAGGATCGGAGTTGCTTGGCGTGATAACAGCATCGCCAAGATAGAGCCGCTAAGTTTAGTTGGACAGGCATGTGGCAAATTGTTTATGAAGATGTTAAACAGGAAAGGACCAAGAATGGACCTTTGTGGGACACCAGATCAGACGTTTTGTAGCTCCGGAACGACATTTGCTATCTTCACCCATTGTGTCCTATCCGCAAGGTAGCTTCTGAATCACTTCAGCATATTTGGTGAGAGACCGATAGCTCAGAGTTGATCAAGGAGTAGTTTGTGATTAATGGTGTTGAAAGCTTTCATAAGGTCGATGAAAGCCGCACCAACCAGATTGTCTTTGTCGAGGGACTGGTGTATGAAACTGGTGAATTCTAACAGAGCCGTGGTAATGCTATGTTTTTTTCCTGTAACCATGTTGTTGGGGGCATTGTAAGGTGTACTTTACGAGGTGGTCTACCAGTTGGTTGGCTACTATATGTTCCAGGACTTTTGATAACAGAGGGAGGATTGATATTGTCCTGTAGTTGCAATTCTGTGTGTGATCACCGAATTTATGCACAGGGGTGACCAGCGCAGTTTTCCATACTTCGGGGAACTGTGATAGAGTGAGAGATAGATTTAGTATCTTGGTTATTGGCAGGAGAACTTCCTCAAGGGTAAGTGCAATAAGTTTGAGGTCAAGCGAGTCTCTGCTATGCCTAGTTTCCCCTAGGACTTTAAGGAGGAGCTTTCTGACTTGGGCTTGGGAAACCTGTTTGAAGTAGAATGGAGGGTGTTTCAGGTTATTGGTTTCCACTAACCCAGCTGATGAGGAGGGAGCATCATTAAAGAAATCTTTTGGGAGGACATCCGACAGATTAGTGAAAGCTGTATTAAAAGTATTTTTGAAAGAAGGGAGATTGTTATGTAATTTGGCAGTTAGGTGTTCTAGGTTGTATATTTCCTTTATTATTTGGCGCCAGTCTTCAATTGAGGGTATCAGGTTAGTCATCCACTTTCGGGTTATAGCCTTCCTGGCTACCAAAATATATAGTGAGAGCAAAGTACGGTCCCATCGTGGTCTATGAGGAGGGTAAACAGATAAGACAACTATCTCTGTTGTCAGTTCGATATCCTCTACCAGGAATTCTCCCAACTCAAGTTGCAGGACACACCAGAATGGTGTTAGTTTAGGGCAAAACCAAAAAATGTGGCCCAAGTCAGCTAGGTTGCAATTACATCCCCGCCAACAAAAACCATAGGAGGCAGGGAGATATTTTGTGAGTACCGCTGGAGAACGGAAGTATCGGGATCGAGATTTCCATGAAATTCCCTCCATATGTTAGAGGAGGTAATTTTAATAGCTTTCAGGGTTATTTCCTTCCATAAATGAAAAGGGAATCTCTAATTCCAAATCTCTATTCCAAGCTTCTAATATTGACATTGGGGTATGATCCAAGGAGTCTCTTAGTATTCTATATATATGGCCAATTAGTTTCCCCCATGAGTTACCACCTAATGTGTCTTTGAGCAACTTCCATATGGTTGGAAAGGGGAAAATGTAATTTCTCACCTGGGTATAGCGGAACATATCCCTGTTAGGAAGAGAATAGGTATTTTGTAAGACAGGAAAAAGAATAATACCCGAGTCATTAAGAAACTGGTAATAGTAACTGAGGTGCAGTCTTCTCCATGAGTTAAAAGTGGAATCAAGATTGGCAGGGAGAAATTTTGCATCAGCTGACATTAGTGTGAAGGGAAAGAGTATTTGTTTTAAAGCTTTTTTTTGTTTAACCTTTTGCCAAGTCTTCAAGATCTGAGTAGTAAATTTAGTATAGCCCCGCAAAGAGGGGGTTCCTTCTAAAGAAGCAAAAGCTGTCTTTTCAATATCATAAAGGTCATTAATTAAGAATTCAATTTCCTTCCAATCACGATGGATTGTCGATGAGAGCCAAATTATGAGAATTTTTAAGAAGGCGGCTATTGCATAAAACCTTAGGTTAGGAAGATTAACTCTCCCCAGTCCTGGGAAAGGCTTAACAGAGAGAAACGTATCCTCGGTCTCTGGCCATCCCAGATAAAAGAAGAAATGGCTTTATTCCAAGACTTGAAGTAGTAATTTGCTGGGAAGATTGGGATGTTCTGAAAGAGATACAGTAATCTAGGAAAAATATTCATACGTATTGTTTCTATACGCTGAAAAAAGGTTAAACTGTCCCCATTTATTGAGATCTTCCTGGATCTGAATAGATATAGGTTCACAGTTTACTAATTCCAGATGTATCATATTGATAGGAATATGTATTCCGAGACATTTGATCTTGGTGCTACGCCATTTCAGGGGGAGGGAGCTTGAATGTAAATGTTTCTAAGCTGTGCATTTTGCACGGTTTGTTTGCAAGTATTTGCATGACCACCCTTGACAATGGGCAGCTTTGCCATTGCATTCATACCCAGTTCAACAAATTTTAAAATAAAAAAATAAAAATGAGTTTATTTACTGGGGAGGAGGTGTCGCTGAGGTTCATAACATTTTATTACTGCTGAATTCTGCTGCTGCCAGGGTGTCCTGAGACGAGCACAAGGACACTTGGCCTTCATTATCTCATGAATTTCCTATATGCCTACGCAACTAAAACCCAGATTCTTTTCTCACTGCTATTAATTATCGAAATATTGGCAGTCTCCACTGTGACCCACCTGCTCCAACTCCTGAGGCACACAGTCGCCATACAACCCTGAGTTTGTGATATCATCCACTGGAAATTATTGTGATGTGGCAGTTATTGGATTATGACTTCCACTGTACATGCAATCCATATAGAAGTTGGTTGTAAGGGAGAAGACACGACATTAATGATGCAAAGCATGGCATCCCATCCCGTAAGTTCAGGGTGCCTTACTCCATTCTAGTGTGGGTCAGTCAGTGAAGTAGAATAAAAACCTTTATCGATCCACCCCCCCAAAAAAAAAAAACAGAAACATAAAAAAATAGATAGTGTGAAAAAAATCACATAATTTCTAAGTCTGTATCTATAAGTAATGCTGACAATGAAAGGCAGCATTTTCGTGTTCTAAAACTGATCTCCAATGAACACAAAAAAGTATACTGTTAAAGTAAAGGTGCCCAGTAAACTCCTGAAAATACTTCTCCATGCTGAACTTTAAGAAATTAGGAAACCATTCTAGCATTTTCACTTCAGAAGGATGTGGATTTCTACATGCAATAAGAAGGTTCGTAGTTATCTCCATTGATGGAAATTATTGTGGTGCTGTGGGGAGTCTGGTTGGCATACTTGATAATCATCCTAGTTACACTACTCTGTTAGTCTTGTTTGGATGCAAAATTTAGAAAACAAACACCCTCCGTGCGAGTGGAAGAAAAGACTGTGTGATCAACTGCCTGTAAAATACTGCAAACTTGACTACTCCCCCCCCACCACCACCACCAAGAGAAACAAGCATTTGTCAGTGCCAAATGTTTGCTTGCTGGCATTGGCATTGGTAGTGTAGGAGTTAGAGAGATGCATAATAGGAATGGCAGTGAAGTATTGGAGTGATGCCAACCCCACCACCACCCTGCAGAGACTGACAGGCATTGGGGTGTGCCTTTGGGTCATCAGGCATAATGCCCACGCCATTTCACCACACTCTACCCTGCAGACAAGTGTCACGGTGTGCCTTGGGGTCTTTGGGCCTTATGCTCACCCCATTCCATAAGGGAATACGGTGAGATGGGTGCAGTATAGGAGAATGGGGTGAACTTTGGGGCCAAAGAGTCCAAGGCGGCGCACCTCGATGCCTGTCACTGGCTGCAGGGTGTGGGTGGGGGTGGAATGACATGAGCATTACAGGTGACAATCCCAAGTCACACCCCTGATACCTGTCTGTCTCTACAGGGTGGGGCGTTACAGTTGGAAACCCTAACGCCCCGGGCGTTCGTTGGTATTTTCACTCCAAATTTTGAACATGGGTTTTTTGTGACCCCCCACCTCATGAACAGTGGCAATATCAGTTTGTTAGCTGAAAGCTGATTTTGCACAGCGACTATGCCATTTGGCTACCACAGGTGTGAAAACACATTTCGAACAGGATGTGAAAAATGACAGCAGTACTGTTCATGGGGAGGTGTAAAAAACTGCAATGTTGAAAATCTGGAGTGAAAATATAAAAAAACTGGTGAAGTCACAAGTGTGCATAGAAACTGCACAACACACACCCGTAATGTAATTATTTTGGGGACTTTTTACAGCAGATTGTCAACACAGGCATTCTGGGACCTCCGCTCATGAACAGTGTCACTGTGATTTTCCTAATCTGTCCCAAACACTGATTTCCCTCAGCAACCACGCATTTCTGCGCCGGAAGTGTGAAATCACATTTTGGCCACGGTGTGAAAAATGACAGCTGTACTGTTCATAAGGAGGTGTGGAAAAATGCCAGTATTGAAAATCTGGACTGAAAATATTACAAATTCGTGAACTTACGATGGTGCGTAGAAACTGCACAATGCACATTTGTAACACAGTCATTTTATGGACGTTTGTCACCAAATTTTCAACATAGCCATTTTAAGACCTCTGCTCATGAACAGTGTCACTGTAATTTTCTTAATCTGTCCCACACATTGATTTCACACACCGACTGTGCCATTGTGCGCTACATACGCAAAAACACATTTTGGGCAATATGTGAAAAATGACAGCTATACTGCTCATAAGGAGGTGTGGTAAAATGGCAATGTTAAAAATCTGGAGTGAAAATAGTAACAATTCTTGAAGTTACGAGCGTGCGTAGGAACTGCGCAATACACGCTAGTAAAACAGTCATTTTTGGGAAATTTTTCACCAAATTTTCAACATAGGTTTTTGAGCCTACTTCATGAACTGTGACACTGTTGTTTCATTACTCTGTCCGGAAAGGTGGTTCCGCGTAGTGACCGCAAAATCACCTTTCGGGACCAAATAACAAAATGACAGTGGCTGAGTTCATGAGGTGGGGTCCCAAGAACCCCATGTTGAAAATTTGGTGAATAAATTCCCAAAATGGCTGAGATACTAAATAAAGTTGGGAAAAAAACATTTATGTTATTATACAGCTTACCGGCATTTCTTCAGTTCACAGTCGGCTTTGAAGAATGACAGACATGTTCCAGGTCCACCGAAGATCATCGCGCTTGACCTCAGAGTTAAGTATGAGGGTGAGGGTGTGGGAGGTGGGGTACACAGAGGGTGGGCGTGGGTTGAGGGAGGGGCAAGAGAGAGTCAACTAGGGACCATTTTCTTTTGTTCTAGGTGTTTTTATTTTTTCTAAAGACAACATGGGACTTTTGCCACGCTGGGGTGGGCTCCCAGCATGGCACCTGCAAGTTTGTTGGGGGCAGTGGAGCGGCGGGGATTAGGCACCCCGTCTGCCTGAACTTCTGCCATGCTGGGGTGGGCTCCCAGCGTACACCTGGAAGTTTGCTTCGGGGGCAGTGGAGCTGACGAGGGATTGGGCAACCCCATTGGTCATACAGTGTGCAGGGGTGAAGGTGATGCATGAGCACACTGGGGTGGGCTCCCAGAGTGCTACCCAGGTGTTCGTTGGGGGGGGGGGAACTGGATCCTACAGGGATCAGAGACTAATTGTCTATGACAGTTCAGATGCAGTGCTGACGTGTAGGCAATTTGCATACTGCTGATGGCAGTATGCAACCTGGCTACACGTTACCATCGCTGATTGTAGTGGTGGTTTTCTCAGAACTGTACACCACTGCATCTAAACGACTGCCATAGACAGCTTGGACATTCATTGGTGTGGTTTACCAATAGTGCTTCGACAGTGCTAGCGCTGACATCCCCTACAGCGACAGCTACAATGCCGACTGTCAGCTTTGTAGCTACGGGGATGTCGGCGCACACACCCCCCCGGTCTCTGGGATTCTAACTCTGAGTCGGAGTTAGACTGGGGAGCAAACCACCCAGCCAGCGATGGGCGTGCCCGATTCTGGCGCTGTGCTTGCCGCCTGTCCGGGAGTCGCTGCAGTGACAGTCTACCCATTGGTGCAGTGCAGCCGCACCTGCAGATAGGAGCAGGGCATTGGAAGTGGGGAGGCACACCTACTAAAACTCATATGGTGGCACTATGTTTCTTGCACATGAGTGCAAGCATACATAAAAAGAATTCTAGCAAAGTGCTTTCTCAAGGAACGTCTGCCATCAGTTCCCCGGTTTGGATTGGAGAGAGCCAGTTTTGTTCTCTGTTTTGTAGCGAGTTTAATTTTTGATACTTCTCCTATCCTATTTCTAGTTACAATAGATAAATACATCATTCTATACTTGCCCCTCCTCTTTCCATGTGTTTTGTTTTATATCTAGGTTCCACAGTTAACAGATCACATGAGGACAATCATCACACCATTGAAACGTTCATTAAATAAACATTACCCCTGATAAGGCATGGGGTTAAGCAGAATTAAATCATGTCCCCAGTGTGTTGTAAGGCACGAGACCAAAGTAGGTTACTGCATTTATAAAAGGTTTCCAAAAGTTTTAAAATCAAGAAACAAGAAAGAAAAATATGAAGTGTACAGTATTGTGAAATTAGTGCACCACCAGGTGACCAGTTTTAACCAGTTTGCTTTTTTGATCCAAGCCACATTGTGAATTGTTTGACAGCTACGCAATAAGGGCCGGCCCAGTGACGCAGAGGGCTGAGGCGCTGGTGCCTTACCTCACACCACGTCTGACCCGGGTTCAGGAATGGACTCGGGGCGCTGGAAGCTGGCAGGGGGAGGACAGGATTGAGTGTCCATAGGACTGCTGTCCTCTCCTGGGGTGGGTAGCAGGGCTGCATCGCTCTGCAGCGGACCCCGGTGGAGACTGGGACCACTGCATGAGGGTTGCACCAGAAAAAGCAGAACCTGCTCTGGGACTGGCTGGATGACGGCTGCCAGTCCACCATCACCTCCGAAACTCCCAATGAAGCCATGTCCACCTCAACAGCGTCCTGGGATCAAATAGGGAGTATGATGGATGTCCCCCCGGTGCCCTCCCCCTTGGAGGAGAGGGACCTACCCAGCGATGGGTTGCGCTGGGCTACCCCGGGGAAAGCTGCAATATGAGGTAAGGAGGCTCGTGGGAGTAGTAGGGGTTGGCGGAGACCGTGGTGGCCTGAAGGAGTGGGGGGCTCCAGAACACATAGGGGGGGATAAAGAAATAATGGAAAAAAAAAACTAAGCAATAAGACAAGACAGGGTATGTGTTATTGTGGGATAACAGCATGCCTCAGAACAAGTACAAGGCAATGATAAGTGCATTATGCAGCCGAGAAGCACTGTTATCCCATGGTCATGTATACTGTGGAGTGGTTTACTGTGATCATAAAATGGTTTCTTTGATTTTTATTTGAAAACCTAAGCAGTGAAATTCAGAATAAAATTAAGTATTTCTGACCTGCGCTTTTGTGCTGGAACAACACATGGTCATGTGATCACAGCTGACTAATTATAGGTCTTGGTTTCTTTATCCATTTTATAATTTTTTTCCAACTTTCTTTATCCTCCTGCACTGGCCTCATAGGACTCTTTCCAGCAGGACACTGGGACCAATCCTGATCACACTCACATGAGACTTCTCACATCATGCCTCTGTCCCGGGACGACCCCTACTCTATCGCCGACTCGCCATCCCCCCAGCTCTGAACCCCCCGAGGTGGGGCCGCCACCTCTTGGCCAGTGTTGGCCAGTGTTCTAGCTATAAATCTAGAGTGCGGTTGGGACACAGAGGAGAACCAGAGGCTGGGTGAGGAGGTCTCGCACTGACTGTGGAGGGCCGACCGCAGGACCTGCCTTCACCTTCCCGGGTGCCAGGGTATTTCTGCATTTTCTGGTCCCAGAGGCATAGACGTCCAGTGCATGATGGGTACACTCCCGCAACTGACCGCAGGATGTTTGCCGCCACCTCCATACCCCTTCAGCATGTCTCCACAAGCTACTATGCCCCCAGTTTCCACTGGGAACCACAACAGCAGCAGAAGACAAAACCCACCCTCCCCAGGAGAGGAGAGTAGTCCTCCAAACGCTCAATCCTCTCCTTCCCCTGTAGACCCAAGCTTGTTCCCGAAACCAGGTCACTGGCGTGGCACAAGGTGTGGCGTCCAGCGCCTCAACCCTCAGCGCCACCGGGCTGGCATCCATTTTGTAATTAAGCAATAAGGCACGACAGGGTGTGGTATATCATGGGATATCGTCACGCCTCGGGTGGTTGGGCACGAGGCCGCAGGCTGAGTGCGTCCAAACATCTGAGAAGTGACGATATCCCATGATATACCATACTCTGGAGTGCCTTATTGCTATTATGAACTGGGTTTAAAGGTTTAAAATAAAAAAGTAAAATAAACAGGTTTTAAAATGTTTTAAAATGAGTTTTTGGGTGGTGTAGGGTCACATTTTGATAAAATAGTTCTTGACAGTAGGTGGCGCTGTTATACTGATAGTTGATAGAGGTGGGGCTGTTGTGTCCCTGTGAAGTCATCTCTTACTCTACATCGCATCCGGATGTGAACTGTGGCTATTTTAAAGAGGTTCCTGTTCCTTTGTGGTAGCGAGCGGCATGTAAGGGATTTGTGGAGCTTACTGTTTGTTTTTTTTTTTTTTTAAATGAAGAGTAAAAAGCCACGCACTGAAATGGAGTGCCAATGCCGCGAATCAGCGCAGAGAAGAGAGTTGTGGCTGAGGTGAGACAACGGACAGTACATTGGTAAGAAACCACATGGGAGAGTTGCAGCTGTTGTGTCATTCGAGCCCCGGTTTGTTTTTATGTACGGAAAAAAAGACTCGCCCGTTACTGTCAGTCGCGGGGTGCTGCTATTGAAAGCGAGTGAGAAGTTACCCACTGCAACTTCTGTGTAGCTGCCCCTCACCTTGCTAACGGGTTGATTTTTTTTTGGGGGGTTCTTTTACATCTGTGGTTGCTTGCAGTATACAGGAACACGTGCTCTGTGTGGGTAGACTTTTGTGAAGCTAGTGAGGGATCTGGGGAATGCTGCTAACAGGAAATTTTGTGAGTGAGGAGGCTGGTTGCTGGAGCTTTTTTAAAGCCGGGATGATGTAGCCCGATATCATCACGGCTTTAAAGAGCTGTCGGCAAATCAGATTGCTGCATTTACGATCCCCAGTTCATAATTAAGCAATAATACACAACAGGGCATGTTTTATCATAGGATACTGGCATATCTTGGGTGCATGGTGAGGCACAGGGCAAAGCCAAGTGCCGTGAACACCCGGAAAGTACTAATATCCTGTGATAAAGCATACTGTGATATTATTACAATCCTCCATAGTACCCTGATAGTATAATACAAGATGCAAACACAGGTCTAACAATTACATTTTTTTTTCTTACTGTTTTTAAATTGTGGAAGTATATTAGTACATAAAATAGTCCAGTTCTGGGTAATAGTAGTAACTAACTAGCTACAATAAATATTCATAAATAACACATTGTAAGCATTCAGTTTTGTCTTATATCAATAAATAGTAGAAACTAGACTTTTTAAATTGTGTTAATGTTAAGTGAGCATTCTGCAACGTAGCACGTCAATAATGGTAAATTAGGCTTTGTAAATGTTGAATCGGACAGTCTTCAAAAGATTTTCCCTCAAGGAAGTCAAAAGTCACCTGAGTAAGCTGATCCACCAGAAAGAGAGTTGTTTCTGACTGCGATAAAGGGTTTTACTAGGGTGTAGGGATATTGCTGTATGTAAACAGGCTTTACTCAGGGCTCTTGTTTTTGTCCATTCCATCATGAAGGACATCCTCTCGAAGGCACTAGTCTCCATTTAGTATATTATCCTAGTTTTACCCTCTCCTTTCTCCTATGAGATTTATTATGAAATTGTACCTGCGAGACTATGTGAGACTCGTGTGGTCTGTATCGACTTTCACCTGTATCATGTTGATGTTCCCAATTCTTTGTAGCTATATCTATGTATTGTATTGTTTTCTGTCCAGGACCACTTTGAAAATGAGCTTGCTCAATGGTGTTGATGCCTGGGTTAAATAAAGTTTGATTTGATTTGATAACTATGGGCATAGAATGCTGTCGATCAATCAGCTTTCATGATTTTTCCTGTCCAGTGCATAATCCTCAATAATCATGCACTCTGCGATTTTACTGTTGCTTTTAGATGTACAGAACTTTCTGAGACTACCAGGGGTTCATGGATTATCAGCAAGGCTAATTTAAGTAACAGACTAACAAATTCAGACACGGGGTGGCTGGGGGCCCCCCAATGACTTAGTGGCACCATGTTGGGCTGCTGCACAGGAGACTGGTGTTCAGGAGTGGATATCGCTCCCTGCATTGGGGGCAAGCTGTGTGTGTTGGAGTTAGGCTATGCCCTCGGCTGTGACTGATGGACCACTTTTCTATCGCCTTATTTCCTAGCTACCAAAACGTCTGTTGCGCAGCAGTTAATGCTATTCTCTTTGCTTTGCTTTTTTCCCCACTACCCTAGGTTGGCCACCTAGCGTAGTTCTTTACTAACCCTACTAAACTTCCTACAAGTTCTCTCTTTTCATTCTTTTTCCATTTCCATCCATTCAGTCCCTGGAATGATGCCAAACACCCGGAGAGGTGTTGTGTAAAGTGCAAAAGTGCATTTTGTGTACAAAAAGCATGAAGGCTATTTTAAATAGGAATAAATACAGTTAATAAAACCTTTTTAAAGAAAAATGATTCAGAAGCCATATTAAACTAATCATTTCATGATTAGTACAGTTATACAAAATCCTTAAAGTATTTTCATAAATTCACATTATAAACCTGTTACTGTATAAGGTGGTATGCTTTATAAAAGTGTTTAGTCACTGTGGATCAGAGATATAGAGTCAGTTTCTGTGGAGATATACACTGTACCTTTAACTGGACTAGGAAGTCCCCTGAAACAAAACACCCCCTTGGTTTTGAACCAACATGTTCAGACATGAAACAATATGTCCAGACATATAAACAGAAAAGGGCTCAGTTAGGTGACCCCACTAAAAGATATAAAAACATCTTCACTGAGTTCACTTCAGTTCAGTCCAGTGGGGCTCAGCCCTGAGAGAGGTTCTACTGTTTGCATAGACAAGCTGTTGAATGCAGATGAGAAGGGTCTTAGGAGCTCTAAGAGTCAGGACTGTATTATGTGAGAAACTACTGATGCTGGTTTTCATTTATTATTTTTCTAACTTTTGAAAATAAATATCACACCATGGTGTGTTTTAAACCTGTAAATTTGCCTTGCCTGAAGTTTATTCCCACACGCTGTGACACAACACCATAAACAGCTGTCAGAAAGCAGCGCATCTTGGCCGGTGAGGGCAGGCGATGGACTCTGGCCTGCTAGTGACTCCTGCAGGTGGGTCAGATAGGTGACTTTTCCCGCAAGGTTTCGCTATGCATGCAAGGACATTACAGCACCTGCTCACACCAGGGGGAGTAGTGAAGAGGTAAAGGGAGAAATGCCGGGGTGAAAAACTCCCTGCCTTCTCCATGATAGCTCATAGAGCTTGGACATGGTATATCCATGAGTATAGAGTATATCCCTGGTTAGATACAAGGGTAAGGGAGAAAAAATAGATTGAAAAAAATCCAGACCTAGGTTGTGCCAGATGGTAACACAGTGGCTAGGGAGCTGCAGTGTATGCTCTGAACTGGGAATGCCACTGCAGGCTGGCAGGGCATGATTGAGAATTCAACAAGATGCTCTACTTCTCTGGGTGAGTGGTGGAGTTGGGGTCGGTGCACCACCACTTCCAGAGAACAGGGGGTTACAGAGTGTAGTCCAGTTGTCGGGTGGGGGAGGCACTGGATGGTAGACAATCAGCATGCCACTGAATGCCGGTACAAGGCGCTGACATTCTGCCTCCAGTGGGAGATGAGGCAAAAACAAAGAGGAAAACATTTACAGAGCCCTCTGAGGATCATGATGCTGGCACCCTCCCATCTCTTGCAATGGAAATACGGTTTTCCAGTTGTGGCCCTCAAATCTGACCTTTCAGCAAGAGTAACAGTACAACTTCTAGAAAGTATTGCATTTTTCTTCTGTGTCTGATGTTTCCTTTTTTGTGATGTTTAGATGTTTCACCTAGCCAGACTGGTGGCGCTGAAGGTTGAGGCGCTGGACACCACACTTCACA
The DNA here is from genome assembly GCA_016271365.2 of Neoceratodus forsteri. Taxonomy (NCBI): domain Eukaryota; kingdom Metazoa; phylum Chordata; order Ceratodontiformes; family Ceratodontidae; genus Neoceratodus; species Neoceratodus forsteri. The sequence continues at coordinate 595,824,819 of JADMNL010000022.1, read as the reverse complement.
CCACGCAGGTGACCCGGGTTCGGGAACAGACTCGGGCCGCCGCCGGGGGGTGGTAGGGGAGGGAAGGGATTGAGCATCCAGAGGACTGCTCTCCCTTCCCTGGGGAGGAATTGGGTCTCATGCCGCTCTCTAAAATCTCCTGAGGGAACTCGGGGCAGTGCAAGGTAGCAGTGCCATCACAGTGTGTAGAAGCATCGGCGGATGTTGGTACATAGTGCCATGACGTCATTGCACATCTGTGCTCCTGTGGGGAAACTCAAGATACAAAAAATCCCCCGTGATGCGTAGGATGGTGCCACCGACAGACAACTATCCACTGGTCAAACAAAGGCTGATATAAGTCAGGACGGGGGCTACAGGGTGATGTCGTCTCCCCTCCTCCCAGTTCGCTTCCCCTCACCGGGTGGGGCCCTTCCGTGGGCGGGTAAGCCACAGTCCTTCCCGCTCTGCGATCGTGGTGGAGCCTGGCCCGGTCCAGGATGTTGAGCGCCTGCATACATGGCAGACCTGAGGTAAGTACACCCCTTGCCATCACCGAGCTGCATAAGCAGAGTGAAAAAAAAAATAAAAAACAAAAAAAACAGATGTTTCGCCTGCTGTGTAAACAGTATCACACTTCTGTCTGCATTGTGTCATTGTCTGTGCTGCATGGATACTGCACCCATAGTGTAAACATTTTATTGTACCCTCCTCGGCTGTCATGCATCCCCAATTACAGTGCTATGTTTCACGAGGACTAGGAAAATATTTCCCCTAGTATCTGGACCGAGACTGGTTTCTCTCTCCCAGCTGAACTGGTCTAAGATTAGTTAGTTAGTTAGTTTATTTATTTATTTAAAAGTTTAACCAGGAAATACATACCAAGCTAATAACAGCACATTTCTAGATGAGTCCCGGGGGAGAGGGGAGGGGGAGATATCTAACACTATTATAATAACGTAAATACTAAATAAGTAATACATGCAGAATCAAGAATGTAAGGCAAAGAGTAAATGAAGGCAAAACTAGAGAATTAAAATACTGTCAACATATACAGAAATAAACAAAAAACAGCAAGAGAGGGACGACTAGAGAATAGAAAAGGAGGAGGGGTAAAAGGCAGTTGCAAGTAGGACGACAAATATCAGAAAGAAGAGACTTTAGGGAGGAAGAAGAAGAAGAGGCAGAATGAACAGAAGGGAGAAAGGAGGACCAAAGTTTAGGAAAGCTAGTTAAAGTTAGCTAGTTTGTTTTTGTTGACTGGGAAAGGAAGTCTAGACAAATTTTGTCTATTTTCAGCTTTGCCCCGGGGGTGGGGTGGGGGAGACACAGACGGAAACCAACTGAAATTGAACCAGGTTAAGATGACAGTGATATTTGTTTTTTTTTTGTTTCTGTCAAAGATATGTCTAACTGCAAGCTTATTAATCAGCAGCCAGCATAGCCAAGTGGTCAGTGCACAAGGCTGTACTCCACGAGGTTTGGGTTTGAATCCCAAGTCCCCTACAGTTTAGGCCCTGTTCACATTGGGCTGTGTGAAATGTTTCTCGGTACTTGTACCGTGTCAGCACAGTTTCTGTTCGCATCCAACACAATTCCAAAATCGTTTTAACAAACCCTGTTCATTGATGAGACCTAGGCTTGAACACGGTTTTAAAAACGTTTCAGGAGTTAAATCAGAGTTACCTGCAGTGTGGCACGTTTCCCTGTCATGAAGCTGGATGTCCCCAAATGGGAACCGGTTGCTAGTTAATCCGGTCCCAAGGCAGTAGTGCAGATGCTGTAAACCATTTTTAATAACGGTTTACAACATGCTAGTGACAGTGTGGCTGCTGCAACACGGATGCTACAGCACGGAAATTAATCTGTATTTAAAAATGTTTTAAGGCAATAGGGGTTCACCTGGCAAGCTGGCAACCCGGATTCACCTTCCAAATCTGGGGAAACAGGAACAGAGGCTGGCAGGGAGGGCTCAGAGTGTCCCTTGGATGCTCTCCTCCCAGGAGGGAGGGACAGGGATGCTCCGCTCTTGAGCAGCTCCTGGTAGCCGAACATGGCACCATGCAATGCACCATAGGTGATCACATGGCGCATGCACAGAAAAAAACAGGATGCCGTGGCGCATGCCCAATAGGGGGAAGGGGCTGAAAAACAAGGAAAAAATATCTGCTTCATCGCCAGATGACGGCAGCCCCTATCCTCCCATCACCGCCGTAGCCAAGTTAGCCCCAGATGCTGTGCCCCTAAGTTGCTCTGGCCCAGATGGCGAAAGGTGCCTCCGGGCACTGAAGTCTACCCTCATGGTTGCCCCCACAGATAGGGCCCCCCATTGAAGTGATACTGCGGGACAACTGGAGCAGCACGATGAGGGAGCAGGAGAGGGCAAGAACAGAGGATCGGGGCAGCGGTAAGGAGACTGGCTGCCCGAAGGAGAGGTCGACAGAGATGGCCATGGTGGAGGAGGTAAAAAGATAATGCACAAAAAAAGCGTTTTAAATTACCGTGTTGAAGTGTGAACAGGGCCTCAGATTTCACAGGAGTGGTGACTTGAGCCCCTGCCACATGGTGCTGGAATCGTAAATGTACACTAAAAGGTGCAAAGTGCAAGAATAAAAAGTAAGTGCAACACAGAAACTGGTCTTGGACCATAAATGTACCTGGAGTGTTTCTTAAAGATGGATATTGGCTTAATCTTTTCTAATCTAGAACTTCCTCTCCATAAGGCTTTTGTGTTACATATTAAATTAACTGGGGTGGACTGTTTCCCACTTCTGACTAATAGCGTGTCTTCAACAAGGTTATTTGTCAGAGACTGTGAAAACCTTTCTGATACAGTTTCTAGGTTCTGGAGCAAGGGGCAGCAACCTTATCATAAAACATCTAAGTAGAGAAATGAAGAAGCAGGTAGTTGATAATGAGGCAATTGTGTTGGGTCGTCTTTTATCCTCTCAGGTTTCTCTGTGATGAAGGTAGGCACTGCCAGTTTTATGTTGGACAAGTGAAAACTTTCTGGGGGTATTGAGCTGAAACAAAGGCTCTACTAATTCTGACATTGGAAGGGGGAAGGGATGCAAAGTTGCCATTATTTCCTGGACAGACATAACAGGAATGTAAAGGACTAATTTAATGAGATTCACATTAGCTTCAGATATCCTGAACTTGGGTTTAGAAATCTGATCATGTTATGACTTCTGAAATGCAAGACAAAAATCCAGTCATACTGTGCACTAATGAGGGACTAATGTACGCTAAACGTCTTAAAGCAGCAGTGCAATGAAATTGGGCAAAAACATTTGATCCTATCTTTCCTTCACCATAAGACGTTTCAGGCATCTCAGTTTTATTTGGTGGTAACATTTTATTGTTCCACTCAAATTTGAGTATTTTATAAATGTTTTAATTAAGTTTTTTTTCTCAAGAAAAAGAGATGGCCACCACATTTAGCTTAGAAATTCCACTGCAGACCCTGTAAGGATTAGGCTCGAGAAAATTAAAAAAAACTTATGGTGTGCAGCATAAGAAGCACCTAGACAGGTATATTTATTAACTGTAGTTAAAAGCAACTTTTTGGAAAATAATTTTTTATTGCATTTGTTACTGTAGAAGCGGATATTAAATACTGGCTTCAGTTCTGTAGTTGTTCCATCTTCACTAGCCTTTTAGTAAACTTAGTGGTCTTCCTGAGTGACATCCAGGTACCTTATCAGGCATGAATAATGGAGCTCTTAAATTCTGTAGGTGATGGACCCAAATTCCAATTCCCACTGCCTGAACATGTTCCAACCTCTGCATTTCTAGGGAACTAACATATAGGTTTCAGAATTTCAGAAAACTAGGAGGCAGTATAGCGCAGTGGTTTAAGGCTCTGAGCTGCAAATCTGGTGACGTCCAGCAAACCAGACCTGGGTTTGAATCCCACAGCTTCCACTTGCATACTGTGTGACCCTAAGCAAGTCACTTAAATTTCCTGTGCTCCCAGGTCGCTCCTGTAAAAAAGCTTTCAGCTTAGTGTGCTACTTCTGGTTAAACAACTGGAAAAAAAAAAAGGAATTCATTCAGCCAATCAAAAAGCATGACATTTCCAACACATTTTATAGTCCCAAACAAACAACACCCTATTGTGTCTTAATTGTTTACTAACAATGAGCTCAATTCACGAATGCCTAAGTGCTGCATAAGGGCGGCATGTGGGCAATCCAACGCCCAAATGCCATGCAGCGGTGCCTTGCGCACCACCCACAGTATTCACAAATGGTGTGATAGCACCTTGCACAGGTGATCCCTGTGGTGGCCATGTGGCTCTGTGCCGGGGTGGGACAGGGGCATGCTGGGGTGGGGGTTCCTGAGCTGCGCGCATGCACTACTGCATTTGCACACCAGGCTGGGGTAGGATGACTACAGCAGGTGGGGACCTGGGTATAAGTGGTTACATGCCCCCCCACAGGGCAACAGTGGGCGGTGCCAGGATCCCCCTGCACATGGCAGCACCAGCACACTGTGCTGCTCGGGAGGTTGGAGGTGTCTATATGGGCATATACCCACTGTCTGCTCTTGAGGGGCTACGCACCTTTCCAGAGTCCCCTGCCCATCTGCGCATGGGATCCACTGTAGGACCTGGGACGGGCATCCCATTGGTTGCCTGCCCCTTCCCATGCTGCTGTGCACCGGTGGGGCAAGGTCGCAGTCTGGCAGCTGGCAATCCTGAATGCCGGCATGGGCACACCACATGTGGGTACAGAGCGGCACAAGATGTCCAGGCACGTATCGTGCCTCATTCATGAATTGAGCCCTATATGAGTTAATGCCTGTTTCAACACCAGAGCTGTACAGTGGAACACAGATTACTGTTGTTCAGATTCTGAGTGATGGAATCGGGCTTGTCCCATTCTGACCCAATATTCATAAGGATTTTCAGAATTGCCATCTGAAAATCATAATTCCAAAATTAAAGGCTAAATCAGTTTTAGATTATGATTTAAGATTTAGAAATTAGGATTCCAAATCATATTCTGATTTTAAGATCTTTTTCTGAATCAAATAAAGAGTCAGATTCAGAATCGGAAATTCCTAAAAGTCCTATAAAATCAAACTGAATCAGCTATCTCCAAGCCCCGCTAACACAAATGCATTGAAAGGACATAAACTACAGTATAGACTGGTCTAAAAGGGTTCTTGCCACCTATGTGTACTGTACATCAGAAACGCTCACTGACTTTATAAAAAGGCCACTAAAGATACAGCAAGAACAGAAAGTAAGCCAGAATTTGACATACAGGTTCTTCAGAAGCCACTGGCTTACATCAAATCAAATCAATCAAATCAAATCAAAATGTATTTATAATGCGCTTTTCTACATATCAAAGCGCAATTACATATCAAAATAACATCAAACATAATAAATAGCATAAAAACAATAAAAGCAGCAGTAAACCTATTCAAACGCTAATTCGAACAGATAACTTTGCAGAGACACCTTAAATGACTCCGTGGACAGACTCTCTCTAATCTGACGAGGTAGAGAATTCCACAGGGTTGGGGCCATAAAAGGAAAAGTTCTGGCCCCAGATGACTGAAGACGAACCCTGGGAATCTCTAGCTATCCCTCGTCAGCGGAGCGGAGTGTGCGAAGAAGGCGGTAAGGTTGAAGGAGACCTTGCAAGTAACCCGGTCCCTGACCATGCAGGGTCTTATAGGTCAGCAACGCAACCTTGAAAGTGATTCTCCAGCCAGTGCAGTTCACGCAGCACAGGTGTGATGTGGCAAGATCTTGGTAACCCAGTCAACAACCTGGCTGCAGCATTCTGCACCAGCTGCAGGCGATGGAGATCCATTCCCAGCAACCCTAGATATAGAGCATTACAGTAATTAAGACACGAGGAAACAAAGGCGTGGACCAGCACAGGAAGGTCATCGTGTGGAACAAGGTCTTTTATCCGAGTGATATTCCTCAGATGGTAAAAGGAAGACTTGACAGCAGCCGATACCTGTGCCTTCAGTGTCAGCTCGCTGTCAAGAATTACACCCAGATTCCGCACCTGTTCATAAGGTCTCAACTGGTTACCCCCTAGTACAAGGCCAGAGGGAGACCCAGGAGTCAACTTTTCTGCACGATGACCCGGGTCCATAACCAACACTTCAGTCTTATCCACATTCAGTTTCAACCAGTTAGCACTCATCCAGTCCTGGATCTCAGCGAGGCAGTTATTAAAGACTGATAATGCGTCATTCTGTTCGGGTACAAAGGACATATAAAGCTGAGTATCATCTGTATAGCAGTGAAAACTCAGCCCATAATGCCTTATAATGTCTCCCAATGGTAGCATATACACCGTGAACAACATGGGGGAAAGCACAGAGCCCTGCGGCACCCCACAGGACAGAGCAAAGGGAGCAGAAGAAAAAATTCCTGAAACTACCCTCTGACTTCTGCCTGTGAGGAAGGAGTGGAACCATCTGAGGACTGTCCCCGACAGTCCACAGAATAGCCGCAGGCAATCTAGCAACATCCCATGGTCCACGGTATCAAACGCTGCAGAGAGATCAAGGAGGACCAAGAGCGAACGGCTCTTCCGATCTCTCGCTATTAGGACATGGTCAAGGCAGCTCTTTTTTTAATGGAACTGCAAGCTAGTTTTGTATTTTTTTCTCCAAAACCCTCTACTAGCCCTCTCGTCTCGCCTCCCACCCCTGCACTCCGGAAACCCTGTAGCTCATATCTAACACCAGGATCTCACTCTCACTGGGCGGACATCAATCCACATTCCCAATACGTCTCAGCCACAATTGCAAAATCTTTAATCTGGAATGGGGTTTGGAACACAAACAAAAGGAGTGATTGACTGCTGACACAGGAAGTGACGCCTTTTCCTGCCTTGGCAGCCAATCACCCTACTTGTGTTTCAACCCTGGTTCTGGATTAAAGATGGTGAGGTTATGACTAAGGTGCATGTAGCACAAATTAAATCTTGGTACTGTGAATCGCTCATATGGTGTAACATCATAAATGCCATGCAGCCTTACAATGATATGCTAACTTAACGCCACCTACAATCATGATGGATCCTACACACTATAGGGTGGAAAGTCTATGCACCACAGATACAGGCTTCCCTACAACAGAGAGCCATGTAGCAGGGTCCTGAGGACCTCTGTGGCATGCATGAAAAGGGGGCATGCCCTTCCGCACTCAATCCCCTGACCATTCACGTAGCTATGCATGTGGAGTGTCTGAGGAAGTGGCTAGGGGGGCATGTCCACATTCCGTGTCATTCACTAAGACACAGAGTGCTGGGTGACAGGGGCGCAGGCTACACAAGGAGATACCCTGCTGTAGCTGCTATGTGTCCCTCACAAATAGCACCTGCTGTTCCCCTAATCCTGTTGTGAAGTAGAGCCTATGTCTGTGAGCACTGGTTATGATTGTATCATGCAGGGCTTTTTTGTTTCCCGTCTTTATGCCCCTTGCTCACTACTGACCGATCTCTGTCTGGAAACCCCAAGGTGCCTGGCTCCACCACTCCAGTCCACTACAGCCACTTACATCCAGTCTGCCTCAGTATATTCCCCCTGGACTGGAACAGGGTGGTGGGGTGTACCCCCTAAACTGCACCATTGTCATCATCTGCTGGCGTGCTGTGTGGTTCAGGTCTGGACTCTTTTAGTGCACTGGGGTTCTGCCATCCTCGGCCAGTAGGGCTGCCTTTTTTGTCTGTTTCTCCCAAGCCCCACAGATGCAGGCATGCTAGGGAGATCAAGGTGTGTGCACACTCAAAGCCTGCTGCCGCGCCGGTCCCTATCCTGTGTCTGTCCCTCCCAATGCGCCCTTCACTACACCACCACCTGTGGTCAGCCAGGGGGCAGAATTGCAGTGAGTGTGTCAATCCATGTTCCCCAGAGGAGAGTGTCCTCCGAAACTCCCAATCCTCCTCCTCCTCCCGGGCAACCCCAATGACCTAAGCTCGCTCCTGAACCTGGGTCACCAGTGACACAAGTGGTAGTGTTACCACTGTGCCAATGAGCTGACATGCAAGGCTTTTGACTGAGTGATTTATTTCTCTATGAAAGGTATGTCACACATGCCTCTACAGATATGTGGACACTTTGGAACACTGGTTTTATATTTGTATTTATTTATTTAAGTCTTTGGTATGTGCCTGCTTATTAGTGCAGGGATTCTGTTTTTGTTCACAAGGGCTACTGTGTTGGCTGTAGTGGAGAGCAGCCCACTAGAGTGGTCTTGGCCCGACACCAGGTTTTTATACGTCTGTGCTTTTGAAATGCTGTGGCCAGGAATTAGAATGCCTCTCCCAATCCTAGCCCCTTCCTATACGTCCCTCTGCTTTCTCTCCAGTTGCTTCTTCACTCCCCTCAAGGCCCTACAGACACATGACACCACCAAGAGAATGAGTCGGGATGGCTTGGACCCAGTACCACTTTATGCTGCCGCCCACATTAATGCTGCCCTGGTCATTGCCCTATTAAACCTCTCTTTCACGCCTACAAAGTCCTCACTGCCTGGAAACTAGCCAAGGCTATCTCACTAAATAAAAGTGGTGACACATGCACATTGGGAAAATTATTGACCAATCTTCCTCCTCCCTTCCCTTGCCAAAATTCAGAAAACCGCAAATTGCACAGCACTCACCATGTAGAATATAAGTCCGTCAGACTCACTCCTGAGCTGCAGAACATTTCTCCATACATCCAGTTATTCAAGACACAAAGGTACAATGTTTTTTGCAAAAAAGCAGCTACACACAGCAAATGCAGGGACGTGCATACGCAAGTTTCACTCTGTAGAGCTTTGGCAGGTTGTTAATGATTTCTCTTCCACAGTCTTTACCAGTCCTGACTTCCATATAAATCATTCCCTGGTCACCTCCCTGTTAAGGCTCACTGACTGCATCCTGATGGGGATGGAATTGGGCCTTCACACCTCTGCCATTTTCATCAGTCTACCGTATCTAAAGTTTTTACACTGTTTTCCACCCACTTCACCTGAAAAACTGGTCTGTACTGCTTTGTCTGAGTGCTATGCAGCTGACAGGTTCAGCGCCTACTCATCTATCCACAGACGTAGTACAGAAGATACACTCTATATAACACCACGATGGACCACTTTCCACATGGACTTAAATGTAATGTCTTTACATAAAAAAGAAACCATGACAGTTTTTACTGTTTGTTCCACAAAGTAGTTATGTCATGCAGATTCTACAGTTTCATAAACACAATGTCCATGGCAATCATTTTGTAACAGTCCATAGGAATGAGGCAATAAGCTAGCAATAATGCATGACAGCATGTGCATTATGCTAGATTGTCACACGCTTTGAGTGCATTATAAAGCACAAGACTGCAGGTGGAGTGCCTTCAACCACCTGTGAAGTGCGGTAATCTAGCATCCTGGAGTGTGTTATTGCACTTATAAAATGACATTTATAGTTTTATGGGCCACAGATTTATGACCTAATCTGGCCACAAATAATGGTTTTGCTGGATCTGATATACTTTAAAGTTATTTTTTTATTATAAATTGGCTAGAAAAAATAGATTGTTCACCTGTAACTGTAGTTATAGGAGTGGTATATGGTTCACATCCACACTCTGGCACTTCCACTGGAATGGTCTGTTTGGCCAGAGTTAGATACATGTCCCCTGTCGCCGCAAAGTCCATCGGTGTGAAACATCAGTTGCTGCAACATCCGTTGCTGTGGGGGCGTCACTGTGCTGGCAGCATACACTGGAAGCAGCCACCAAGTTAGTGGTATATCTGGTGGAATGAGCCCTAAGTCCAACAGGAGGCTCCCTACCAGCCAACCACTAGCAGAGGTCAAAGTAGGATGTTCCCCACCTGGCAATAGTCCACTTTGCTGCCAGTCGGCCAGGCGTGGCTTCAGTGCAAGTGTTAAACAGCTGGCAAACCTAACCCAGAACTCCAGCCATACACTGTAGAGAATGAGGAAGCACCTTCCACAGGTCCAGGGTAAGGAGCTTGCGGTCAGTCTCTGAAGACGGGCTGATGAAATACACTGGCAAGTTACTCACCTGGTTAAGGTGAAACTCAGATACCACCATTGAGAGGGACTTCAGGTTGGGGCAAAGGACAATGCTATCCCTGTGGAAGACCAGGAAAAGAGACTCCATTAAGAGCACCTAGAGCGCCCCAATCCATTCAGCTGATGTAATGGCCACCAGGAAGGCCATCTTCCAGGACAAGTGTGACATCGCATACCTGTGCATTGGCTCAAAAGGATTGCCCATGAGCGCTGCCAATATCAGCAGTAAGTCCCATGGTGGAGGTGGTTCTTACATCAGAGGGGACAGGTAGTCCAGACCTTTGAAAAGGTGCCATAACACCTTCTCCTGGGTCACCGTTTGCATACCAGTCCAGTAAGCAAAGATGACTGCCAGGTGCACCATCAGGGTCGTCACTCGCAGTCCCAGCTTGGATAGGGACCAGAGGTAGTCCGCAGTGCTACCCCAACCTAAAGTGCTAACCTGAAATCATTGGGCAAAGGAGCTAAGATCCAGTGCTTGGACTGTAGGAGGTGGGCCTTGACCTGCAGGGAGTCTAGTTCTGCCCCAATAAACTTGATCACCTGCTTCGTTATCAGTTCGGATTTATCTGGGTTGACCAACAGACCCACGACTTGGCAAGTCTGGAAAGCCCGATCTCTGGACCTCTCCACGGCCTCTCTGAATGGACCAGCTAAAAGCCAGTTGTCCAGGCAGAGGTGAACTCTAACCCTTAGGTGCTGCAGGTGGGCTGCTACCACTGCCATACATTTGGTGAAGACCCTGCATGCTGAGATAAGACCAAAGGGCATGACCTGGAACTGGTACAGGACCCCTTCCACTTGGAACTGAAGGTATAGTAGCAGTGGTGGGATGGACAGACAGGAATGTGGTAAAACACATCCTGGAGGTCTAGGGTTCAGATTGCGCAGATCCAATATAGGGCAGCAGTGCCAAATAGGTCAGTGCCCCAAAAAAGGGGACATCAGCCAACTTGTGCTGAGTGTCCACTGTGAAGGTCGACAAATGCAGCCAGGCCCTGCGACGCATGGTGACAGCTGCTGTCACGGCACAGGTGCAGGAGTCCCCATGTCCAAGGCTGTCTGGAGCTGGTGTTTAGCCAGCAACTGACCCTGGTCTCTAATGAGCTGCACCACCAACTGTTGTTCAACAGGGAGGTGAGGGAGAACTACATCAAAAACTCCCATCAGGGAGTGGCAGATGTTGGCCATCATCACACCATAGGTAGCCTGATAGAGACCCAGAGACACTGCAGTGTAAAACTTTTTAGTGGCATAGTCACTCTTATGAGACTCCTTGTCCAGAGGCTTGTCCACATGCCCTGGTGTCCAGATTTACAGAACACTGAATACGTGACCAACCCCTTCACGGAGGGGTGGTTCAAAAACCCTGGAGGGGAACCCATAGGGACTGCATACTTGCAGATCATGCTGGCAGAGGATGCTGGGCAGGATGCTGGATGCTGCCAAAGCTCCAGAGCCGGTTCCAAAATGGCTTCTGCCACAGGGAAGGCAACCCCAAGGGGATTCATCCCAGTTCAAAATGACTGTAAAGGGATACTTAGCCCTCTTTTGGACTAGCTTAAGCGAGACTGACACAGACATCAAAGTGAGTCAGGGTGGAGCACTGGATGTGGCCTGCCTAGATTTCAGTAAGGCTTTCAACACTGTTGCATAGAGGAGACTAGTAAGCAAGTGGGGTATAGCTCAGGAGTGGGTCCAAAGGTGGTAAACTTAATAAGAAATTGGTTACGGGATAGGTGACATGGTGTGGCGGTAAACAGAGTTCACTCCGTGGAAGGAAGGGTGACCAGCGGGGTGCCTCAGAGATCAGTGCTGAGACAGATCCTCTTCATAAGTGACATTGCAGAGGATCTGGAAGGGAAGGTATGCCTCTTTGCTGATCACACCAGAATCTGCAACAGGGTGGACACTCTGTTGGGGGGGGGCCGAAAGGATAACCAGAGACCTGAGAAAACTAGAGGAGTGGTCAAGCATATGGCAACTGGGTTTCAATACAAAAAAGTGCAAAATAATGCACAGGGTACAGAAACCCAGGCGTGGAGTACAAAATGGGTGGAGTAGTATTGGCAACCATCAAGCTGTGGCCAGGCAGTGCAACAAGGCAGTAGGGAGGGTTAGTGGAATGCTGGTGTGCATAGGGAGGGGTATCACCAGCAGAAAAAGGGAGGTGGTGTTGCCTCTGTATAGATCACTGGTAAGACCCCACCTAAAGTACTGTGTACAGTTCTGGAGACCACATCTCTGGAAGGACACAGATAGAATGGAGGTGGTCCAGAAGAGGGCAACTAAAATGGTGCAGGGTCTGCATCAAAAGTCCTACGATAAGGGACTAAATGACCTCAATATACACACCTTGGAACAGAAGAGGAAGAGGGGATATAATAGAGACCTTTAAATACCTCATGGGGTAAATAAGGTACAGGAGGGAAGTATTTTTCAGAAGAAAAGGTGCTCAAGAACAAGGGGGCATTCTATGAAGCTGAGGAAGTTAGATTCAGCAGAGATGTGAGGAAGTACTTCTTCACAGAAAAAGTGGTGTATTCTTGGAACAGCCCTTCAGCGGACGTAGTTGAGGTGAAAATAGTGGTGGGGTTCAAGAATGCATGGGATAAGCAGAAGGGAATCATAATGGAAAGGAAGGGGGGAAGGAGGAATAACTGTAGCTCAGGTATAGTCTGCAGTAATAGTGCAGGTAGGGAGGAATGGACAAACTGGATGGGCCAATTGGCCCTTATCTGCCATCAAATTCTATGTTTCTACATTTCTATGAGTTGTAGAAGTGCCCTGAACATCACCAGGCCATGCTCGGTGGAAAATTCCTTGACAGAGCCATGGTTGAAGAAGGGAGTCCCAGCGGAGGCCATGGACTCAAGATCCAAGTCGGCCAAGGACTCCTCAAAGATGGCCCTTGGCTGTTTCTTGCCATAGACCTCCCAAGTATCCTTTCCCAAGGTGATCCTCACCAACAACCAGCCTGGCAAGCCAGTGGCCAACTGGCCAGCCTCTTTAGTCAGAGCACCCACCTTCGATTGCAGTGGTGCTAGTGCCACCCAAAGAGGTGAAGAAGCAGCTGCAGGTTGCCCCTGCATGGTGTGGACCAGTGTGGGTATCACTGGCAACAGCCAGAAGACCAAAGGTCCATGGGGTAGAGCCCTATCCTGCCCGGCAATGGACCACTGTTGCCAGAGGAGCTCCTTGTAGCACTGGCGCATCTTACGTCTGTGCCTGTCCTCACCCAAGGATGAGGAGGATGAGGAACATCAGTGATGCCTCCCAGTCAAGCAGGATAGAGAGGAACAACTTAACTGTGATCTCAACCACAACCTCAACTGGTTGACAGCGAGAAGGGTCTTTCTGCTGGTTGTTGTAGCCCATGTGCCTGCACACATTCAGTAACACTGAGGCAAAAACCTGACCTCCAATGGAGGCTGCTGTCTTCGAGGGCTGGACAGGGACATCGACCTGACCATTTGTCCTCCTCACTGAAGACTGGGAGCACCAGAGTCTGTGAGATCAAATCCTCGGCCTCATCCGACAACAAGTCGACAGGCTCGAGAATTATCTCAGAGGCCTGCTCCACCAAAGTTGAAGCTGACTGGCTTGACAGGAGAACCAAAGAGCTGTTGACCTGCTGGACTTGTCTCACAGCTGAGGGGCACTTGACAGCCATCGAGCAGTCAGGCAAGTCGAGGGACCGGTAGGACCTGAATCACTCTCAGTCCCATGACCAGCACCAGCAGTGCTGACTCTTAGTACCGGGGGCAGTGCTCTCCCCCACAGTCTGGAGGACCAGACACATCTCTCAGAACTCTCCGGTGAATGACCCTCTGACACTGGCCTCAGGGACCAGTGCTGAGGCTGAGGAAGTGCCCGCTGTGGCAGCTGCCACTTCCACCTCAAGGGCTGCAAGTTGTTCAGCCAGCCTGGCCAAAGCCGAGGCCTTCTTGCAGCCCTCAGGACAGGCTTTTGGATTATGTTCCAAAGGCCAACCCAGTGAGAGCTGGAGCTTCCTGTCCTTGAGAGACTCAGGAAGCATTGTTAAGCACACGTGGCCACTTTGTGTTGCCAGCCCAGGCAGATCATAAAAGTGTTGTCCGAGTCAGTGACCGACATCTTCTGCCAGCACCACACACAAAATTTAAATGATAGCTTCCATTACTTCATTGTCGATCATTGAAGGGAGTCGAATAAACCCAGAAAATCAACTGAAGCACTTTGAAATGTTCAAAGAAAGTTCACCTATGGCGCATTCAAAAACCTGAGTGGAAGACGTGAAGGAGATGACCTGTTCTTCCAGCAGAAAAAAAAGATCTGACATCATGGGGCAGCACCAGGGGGACAGACAGCCTGGGTGGTGGGAGGAGTTCAGGTTAAAGATGTCTGGCCAATCAGACCGTTCCAGTGGAACTGCCAGAGTGTGGGTAAGTGAACCATATCCATGCTCATAGGACGCTGAATTTTTATTTACATACAGTATAAGTTCTGGCCATGAAGGCATGCTAAGCAGATGCTCATTTCCAAGTGCTACTTGTTGGGGAGGGGGGAGGAATTAAGGCAAAAATCTTTATGGGAAATGGGAACCTCTCCTAAAATGATGTACTTCAAAGTGAGTATAGACCATTTTTAATCCATATTTTTCCTTCTGCAGAGCTTCCCCCACTTCAGTCTCATGGGCACTATCAGGCTCTGACTGGCAAACACCCAACTCATCGACTGCTAAACTCACTTTTACAAGTCAACTTCTGTGGCGGGGGGCTGAGGAGGAGGGCAGTCCTCTCTCAGGCCCAACCAGGATTCTATAGCGGGCCACAGGTGGCATAGCATGGGGCCAGGTGTACCAGTAGCCTTCATCCAGATGGAGACCTGGATTTTCCATTTTTCCCCCTTGACACCTTCCTTTTTATTAACATATAGTGGCCTCTCACATCCACAATGCATCACTGCAGAGAACAGAACTCCGTGTCTGGCCGCTGGGGTCATTGTGGCACTAGAACCTGCCCCTAACTCTCCCCAGCACAGATGCACTGCCAGTGGCAACTGTCCACGCCACTGCCTGTCTCCAAACACAAGCAACCCCAGTCGGGCTGGGAGGGGCCACTGCATCTTGCTGCTTGACTACCACGTGGCAGAGGCCAGGCAGTAGTGGAAACGAGTATAAAATGCAAGCAAGGGACTGCTGCTTGATGCCTTGCATGCATGCATGTGCACCACTGCCTGCATGCATGTGCACCACTGCTCGCATGCATGTGCACACCCGCCTGTATGCATATGCATCCACTGCCTGCACATATGGACACCACTGCCCACATGAATGTAGAACACTGCCCACATACATAAGCACTGCCTTCTGCCTGCTTGTGCACCGCCACCCGCATGCATGTGCTCGCTGCTAGCATGCATGTGCACCACTGCTTGCATGCACGTGCATCACTGCATGCCAGTGCCCTGGGAAGAAAACGGAGGAAAATGCCCCAGTCTGCAGGCCTACGCATGACTACCATAGCATGTCACCAACCACCATGTGTGGTCCTGAGTAAGTGATGGATAACTGGTAAATCCATGATTAGGTCAGTGACATGGCTCGAGGGGTTCTGTGGAGCAAGAGGTCAGGGGCAGAGAAACAAAGGATAAAACAAAAAGCTTTATTTGAGATGGGAGTAAAAAAAAAAATGCAGATATACAGCAGTCAGCAAAGGGTATGGTGCTCCCCACAACCTGCCCAATGGTTTAAACATATGACCTATGCTTTTTCCAAGATAAAGAATTCCCTAAATGGACATCCACTCTACTGGGCTCTTACATAAGTAGTTAAGAATTATAATAAAATTGCCAAAGAGGGGTACTAAAAAAGTGCATTAAAAGTGTGCTGACGGAACTCTTTACTGTATAGTTACATATTTAAGGAGGCAGTATAGCGTTGTAGTTTAGGGCACTAAGCTGCAAACCTGGAGACCTGGGTTTGAATCCCACAGACCCCACCTGCATACCGTGTGACCCTGAGCAAGTCACTTAACTTCCTTGTGCTCTCAGGTTGCACCTGGAAACAAGCTTTGGCCTAGTGTGCCTTTCACAGTTAAACAATTTTCCACTTTCCCTATATGCACATCGGATACTGTGTACTAGGTGCAGATATCAGCACATTTGAATAGTTTTACTACTGAAGAGCAGTGCTTGAACACATGAAAACAGTTATCAAATAGCAGGAAAAATTAAAAGAACTATCTCACAACTGCCTAACCCATTTGATGCTAAATTAAACATTAAATTCTCCGAAGTATAGAAGTGCAACATCTAACCTGGATCAAGAACTTGAATCTTTAATTCAAATATGAATGATATTACCTGCAGCAATGTTTGTAATTTTTTTTTATAAATTAGGAGGGCTCATTACTCCACAAAATTCATTTCAGACTTAGGAATCCCAGCAACTAGGACACTCAGTACTAGTTTCTAGGAAAGTCAACAGCCCCTGCAGAACCTGGAGTCTAGGTTTTATTTCCTCCTCCCTGCAGGCAAGCAACCACGCTCCTCCTTATCAAAGAGAACTGCCTCCCTTGGCGTGAGGCAGAGATCTTGAAACCTCTCTGCATCAGCCTCATTTTTCATCTCCTGACCCCTGGACTGAGTGGGTCATGGCTAGAGACATCACCACCCTACAGAGCCAGCTCGCCAGCTGCTGGAGAGAGCCATTTACTGTACATAATGGGGGAATCGGTCCTCTTTGAAGATCCATTCTGCAGTCTCTGCATCAGCTGAAGCTGTTTAAGAATTATCGCTCTAAAAGACCCGCACATGTGGTTTTCACCAGGAACAGATGACATGCTTAAGAGAACTGAAAAGGCACAGAAACTTAAAAGGCTCCCAGAAGCAGTACACCCAATTTGTCTCTGTCTGTATAAATACATAATCTCAGAGCTGAGTACTGAAGGGTTTTGTTCCACCTATAATCTGATGCTAACCCAGATTCAGGCGGCAGTTTGGGGTTTATTGTGAATGAAAAGCTGTGACATAATTACTCTGTTGACACACCCACCAGAAAATATAAGCCCTATTCCCTTTTTTATTTTAGAAATAATTAGTGGGAAACCAGCCTAAGCCAGAGACTGTCGGTACATTAAATAGGACAAAAGAGATGGGTGGAGAGATAACACCAATGTGTTTTTTTAATTGGGGTTGTGGCACAAAGAGTTCAGTATGGATGCTGCACTGTGCTCGCTCGGTTCAGCTGCTTGCTGTACCTTGTTGTGATGTTCAGTTCCATGCAAGTATTATTTTTTTTAATTCAGACTGCAGAATAATGCATTTTGACATCAGAGGATCACAATGGATGGATTTACTGTGGATTAACGACTAGTTGGGGGTACAACCTAAGGCACTTTCCCTCCCAGTCCCACCAGTCACTTGTTAATCCCAGGAAATAACAAGCTCGAAGGTTGTTACTGCAAAAACAACCTTGGTTTTATAATTTTTCTTTTAACCTACTTTTACCAGTTTTTGTGTGGGGAGCACTGTGGAGCAAGTGGTATGTGTTCCTACACCCTGCCCATCCAACAATGGCAGATAGCTTTGTCATTTATTTGAGATTAACAACCAGTTCAGTAGCTAATCAAGAGCTGAGTTCAGCTCATGAATATGTAATTAGATTTTTAATCTTAATTCAGTGCACTCCCTTACATACAGAAGGATGTTAACACGTCTGCCTTATTTTTACATTGTGTTTCCTACTGGCCGGCTTGTATATCATATTCACATATG
This sequence comes from Neoceratodus forsteri, assembly GCA_016271365.2. Taxonomy (NCBI): domain Eukaryota; kingdom Metazoa; phylum Chordata; order Ceratodontiformes; family Ceratodontidae; genus Neoceratodus; species Neoceratodus forsteri. The sequence goes on along the minus strand of JADMNL010000022.1, from coordinate 595,807,024 downwards.
TCTTAGTATGCTTCTATAATAGCATTTGTAACCTGCTTGCAGCATGCATACCATACCCTACTGTATTTCTCTGCACTATACTTCACAGGCTCATACAATCAGCTTTGCCAGGTCCCACCTTGAATGAGCTTCGGATCTGTTCTTAAACTTGTACATCACGTCTACCTTGAAATGACATTTTTGTACTTATATATCTATTTTTAACTTGCTGACTTACATTTATCATTTGCTGTATTCATCGTACCCCCTATGCTCTCTTCCCATCAGGTCACACCAGGAAACGGGCCTTGGCTCAGTGTACCTTCCTGGCAAAATCTTTTTAAATAAAAAATAAATAAATGTGAGTGCCATAGTAGAATTGAACTGCTAGTAGACCCTCACATTAAAAACTCAATTTTTGTTTTAAAATGACTTAAACACCAGTCTATTGTTAATACGGAATTTTTGGACCACGTTCACCTTTTATCCGTAATGGTATGCTCCATGGAAGTAAACTGATTGTTGCCATGTGAGATGCAAAATGAACGAAAACGTTTGTGGAAGTTCACCAAAATGCAGTTAAAGACTACAGCACACCAGGGTTAGTCCATTTCAGTTCTAGATTCCAAGCTAAGGTCTCCCTGTGCTGGTCCCTGCTCAATCAATGACAGAAGTATCAGAACACAGTATTTTTTTCCAGAAGGGAGAGTCAGATCTACAGTGAATCAGCAAGAAGGCCGAATGCATATCATTATGAAGACAGGTTAGTAACTCACTGCTAGCAGTATATTTTAGAATCTCCTCCTTAGAGCCACACCTTTGGAAGTGTAAGCCGTCAGCGTCAGGACCAGTCAGAAACGTTTGCAAGCTGAGGTGGCCCACGCTAATGTTTGTCAGGTGCTGCCTATGTAACGTGGGCAGCCCCATACCTCCTCTGTACTGCCACTAGCCCCATACCTCCTCTATATTGCCACTGGAGACAAGCTCAAGGAACAGGAGAACAGAACCTCATTCACACAGACACGAGGGGCAGAGTTTCCAGAAAGAAAAGCTCATTGGAAATAACCAAAAAGGGACAAGACAAAGTTTGCAGTAATGGGCATGGCTTCCAGAGTACATCACCTGAAAATACATTAAGGGCAGAAGGAAGGGTGAGCTGTAGTTCTATGGAGCAGACTGTCTCACACATCTACTGTTACCGGTAAGTAAATAAAAGTTACGTACTTACCATAACTGTCGATCTTCCTGAATATCTTCTCCATAGATAACCCCTAATGGGGTCTGAGCAGGAGGTGCTTGGACCCCATGGAGCCAGAACGTTTCTGGTGTGGGCGGATGACAAGAGTAGGCCCCATGCACTTGTCACTATTCGTGCCTGCTGGTATTCAGCAGCACCACCCTCCAGCCAACTTGGTCTCTTTTTTACGAAGACAAGCAGCATGAACCTAACGAGTAACCTATGTACATAACCTAAGGGCCTAAGACAGCCCTGGCTGGTGACCCATGTATGAAGGGTCACCAAAACAATAACACAGTGTCTTTAAAGCCAAAAACAAAGTAAAAAGGGGTTAAGACCATCAGAACAGTACTGGAGTCTGGGGGATGGTAGGAGAGTGTGCTAATCTATTGAGAAGATATCCAGGAAGATCAACAGCTACAGTAACTACGTAACTTTCATATCTTTCAAGAATCAAACTTCTTTATGGATTCCCACTAGTGGGTCAGAGTACCAAGCTCAGAGAAAGTCCCCCAGATTAGGGAGGCTAACAGTCAGGGCTTACTTCAGGATAACAATCCATTCAGAATTGTTCTGCTAAAGGTGGCGTGCTGCCTGGCATGGACATCCAGGACATAGTTCTTGGTAAAGGTATGCACTGTGCTCTAGGTTGCAGCCCTACAAATCTCTGCAACTGGCACTGAGTGTAGTTCTGTCAGAGAAGTGGCCACCACTCTGGTGGAGTGGGCATGCACCTTACCCTCTAGCTCTACCCCACCATGGCACACCAGTGGCAAAGGCAATTAACAATCCAGGCTGAAATGCACTTGATTGTGACAGGGAGTTTCTTTCAAATGGTATCGAAAGCGACAAAGAGCTACTTTGCTTGTCTGTAGTCCTTAGTCCTGCCCAAGTAAAACCCAAGGACTCTTTCTACATCCAGTGAGTGGATACTATACCTCAGGTATTCTACACCAGTGGGGCAGATGTTGGTGGTGCTGCTCGAGCCCAGCGGTACCAGCGACAGCACCAGCCCAGCCAGCCTTGAGGGGTCAGGGGCCTTTGCCACTAGAGATGCTACATGGGCCAAACACTGCAGTCACCGCTCCGTAAGAGCTGCCAAACAGTAGGGGTTCCAGGAAAGATGGGATGGGGTCTGGTCCAAATGCTCTATGGACTTCATGCTGCTCTTAATACAGGCCATAACTACAGAGTAGGAAGAATGGTAGATAAAATTCACACATTAGAACCAACTAAAAAAAACTGTGGAAGTGAATGAACTTAACTTTCTAAACTGAATTGAAAAGTCACTGGAAGATTATGACACACACATTAAAAATGTAAAACTTCATAAATTCAAGAGAGATTTGAGGAAGGCAGGGTATATTCATGGAAAAAAATGGGACAACAAGTTTCAATATATAATCTTACAGACTCAGCAGAACCAGCCCATACGTCTGATTCAGACACAAGTGACAAGAGATACAATAGAGGAGGCTTCAACAGAGGCAAATTTCAAAGATATAGATGCCCACAACATAACAGATCCATATGTAGATCACACAACACATACAGGAACTACGATCATTCCAAAAGAAAACATTAGTAGGAACCCAATTATGAAAGAGAAAACAAACAGGAATGGAGACAGGATATGACAAGAGGTAGAAGGGACTTTTTTAGAGAAAAATTGACAAGAACAACCCTCAACATCCACACACGGTTCAAAAGAAGAAGAAAACATAGGAAAAGAACAAACAACGGTACATGAAACCATATCACGAATGACACAAAACTAACAGTACAGTGTTCTCTCACTATAGCGAATCTCACTATAATGAATTCCCCAATTCTATGTACATATGAACTTCTTTTTCTTCCTCTCTGTAAACAGTATTATCTGTATTGCCTTGTAAATACCTGTGTTGACCTGTATATACAATTGTTCATGTTCCACCCAGGTCCATCTTGCAAATGAGCTTCTGCTCAACGATGAACGCCTGGTTAAATAAAGACTTAATTGATTGACTGATATAACAAATGCAGTTGATGGCTCCTGGCACTGTAATTGAAAATGACAGCTAGCATAACTGTCAGTCATGAGCTTTCATTAAATCAGCTGATCTGTCACTTAACTGTCTTTTCTGTCAGATAACGCACAGGTGTGTTGTACTGCTGAAATACAATATAAACAGGGTACATGGGTGTTTTACCTCAGGAATCGGGAATCAGAACTAAATGACTCAAAAGGATTTAAAGTTGCAAAGAACAGACAGAGAGTCACATTTCTGTTCTGCACAAATGCTACAAGGCCTCACAAAGTGCAGCCATTGTGCATAGGTAAATTCAAACGCCCATGTTGTTTTCACCATGTCAGCATGTCATCCCTCCCAGTCAGCTATTTTAACAGCTGAAACACCTGGATCACAGCTGCCATTTTTCAGAAGTGGTTTGCTGAGACATTTGTTCCTTCTGTAATAATTCATCTAAAACAAAACAAACTCCCAGTAAAGCACTCAGGTTCTTGATCAGTATCCTGCTCACCCCGAATCAGAACTGCAATCTCGTGATAGCAGAATCAAAGCACTGTTCCTGCCTAAAAACACAACATCCCACATTTAACCTTTAGATGCTCACAACATTCAAGAAGCACTACTGCAAGCATCTGTTTAGTGATTGGGTAGTTGAAGGGACACAGGTTGCTGAATTCCTTAAAAAAGCTGAATTTAAGGGATGTAATTAACCTTGCTGGTGAAGCATGGAGGAATGTCACACAAGCAACCATAACTCACTGTTGGGAGGCTACACTAGGTTCTGCTTCCGGTAACCAACTCACTCCTCCAGACAACGGGCAAGACGAACTCAAGGATGATATATCTGAGATCACAGCATTAGCAACTGACCTCAACCTGACTGACACAACAAACCCCTCAAAAGTCACTGATGAATGGCTTACAATCGATGACACTCTGCAAATCAGTGAGCTGCTGACGGACATCGACATTGTCAGTGCCACAAAAATGTGGGACAAGAGAAGGAGGAATCTAGCGAGTCTGATGGAGAGGTAGAGATCCCAACCTGCAGCAAAGTTATTCGGGGGCTAGAAACAGGACTCAACTGGCTATGGTCACAGGAGGCAGACCCAATCAAAGTCCTGCAACTTAGGCATCTAGTTTCATATCCAAAGGACCTTACTTCAAAAACTGCAAAACAGTCAAAATTTGCAGCATATTTTAAACCAGGTGCCAGTGAGTAAGTGCTACAGTAGGTGCTACAGCGATAAAACCAAGCTCACTTGAATTACTGAATGCAAGAATCAAATAAATGTAAATAAAGTGACATTAAGTTCAATAAAGTGAAATAAAGCTATCCTATTCAACAGTTTTTTTTCAACAATTTTGTGGGCCAGTAAAAAACATGTCCATAATTCACTCATTCTTTGTTCACTTGTTATAATGAACATGCCACTATAACAAACAGATGTTATGGCACTCATTATTGCGATGGAGCACTGTATTTAACTTCTCCAACAGAACTCTCACCAATACAGAAATTGCTGTATTAAATAAAGGGCTGAAGCTGGCCTGGTGGTACAGAGGGCTGAGGTGCTAGCGCCTCACCTCGTGCTACGCCGGCGACCCATGTTTGGGAATGAGCATGGGCCACCGGGGGTTGGCAGGGATGGAGATGGATTGAGCGTCTGATGGACTGCTCTACATCTCCGGGGAGGGGGTAGTTTGGTGGCCGGTGCGTGCCTGACTCCCGGCGGAGGCTGGGACTCGGCGCCATGGAGCCACTATAGCATGGGGGTGGTGCGTGGCAGACACTTGATGGGGTTGTGTGCGGGACCATGCAAAACCCTGTTACAGGAGTCACTGCACGCCGCGTGACCGTGGGGGCACAAAGAAAATCCAGGAGAAAAACAGCTCCCAGCGGATGATGGGGAGCTCGCAGACCCCACACCTGGCCAACCAATCAATCAAAATCTTTATTTATCCAGGTGAACATCATTCAGCAGAGCTCATTTACAAGATGGACCTGGGTAGGAAAAGGTCATTTACAAATTCAATGGGATAAACAATATACATGGTAATAAACATATTCATTTACCGAGTCAGAGGTCAATACAAGGTATACACGAAAATAAACAAGGTAATACAGCATCATTCATAGCATTACAGCAAAACACATGCAAGGATAAACCCAAGCTTGTTTACAACATTGCTTGTACATAAATATATGTGTACTTAGCAGTAAAGTGGGACTGTACAGAAGCTTCAGTTGTGGGGAGAAAGATCGGGGTGAATAAGAATGAGTACTCATCGTGTACTCCTTTCCATCCCATACAGAATTTTCTGTAGGGAATGGGAGGGGGGAGTCCGGTATATGTGGGCAGGTCTGGGGAGGGAGCGCTATAAGAAGGGAACTATTAATAAGGAGGGGGAGAAAAGAGGACAATGGGGTGAGATGGTAAGTGCAATGTGAAGAATCAAGGTAAGGGGTGAGTGAGTAATACTACTCATTAGGGTAGGAAGGCATTTAGGCTAATTTAAGAGCAGTGACAGGGAGCACACAGAAGATTCCCATGGAGAGGGGAACAAGAATAATGGGAGGATAGTAGCAGAGTTATACGTTTGGTTTGAATGTACTAGTCAAACATGTTAATGGTGCGATGTATATATGTGATCAAGCTAACGATGCGGGAACCATTTGCAGTGTTCCTTAATAATGTGCGAATAAAGAGATTTAAAGGAAGTAATGGTTATAGGTATGCTTAGTTTCATCGTTTTTTGCAGTTTGTTCCACAAAGAGGGCAGCGTGAAGCTAGTGGCAGCCCTTCGGAAGCGAGAGTTAACTTTGGGCACTTTCAGCATGATATAAGAGTAACCACAGCGCAAGTTACTGATCCAGATTCGGTAGGGGAGGGCCCCCACCGCCGACCCTGCCAGGGAATGTAAACCCTGGGAGCAAGCGCCAGATGATGGACGTCAGGGTGATGGGGCTGGGGCTCCCCCAGAATGCGGGGGCCGGTGAGCAGAGGAGTATAAAACAATTATAAAAAAATAAATAAAGGGCTGAGTTATAGTTTGACTCAGAAATTGAATCCATTTGAATTAAAACTTGATTTGGAAAACTTTCAAACTAAGACAGCACTTTGATACAATGAAAAACAAGGAAGCGAATGAACCAGAAAATCAAGAAAAATAAAGACTAAAACAGGCTTTAGGGGTTAAGTCAACATATACACCATCAGGACCTATACCCTCCCCCCCCCAAAGATATATCAGCCTTCATAGAACAAGTTGATTGGGACATAGTAGAGATCATAAAAAAAAATGAGAAGGGAAAACACATTGAATCTAGCAAAAACAGAAAATCAAACAATTAACTCTTGACTACGGCATTACCATATACTGTGCTGCCCCCAACTCTGCGCTAAACGCACTCCGCCTGGTACTCAACAAAGCCTGCCGTCTCATCCTAGGCTGTGATCGCCTCACCCACACCTGTACACTCTATAACACCTCTAAATGGCTTCACCTAGATAGTAGAATCAGATATCATACAAGCCTCATGACAAAGATACTCCTAGGTCTCGCCCCTCCCTCTCTCTCCTCCATTAGTCGACCAGCATCCCCAGCCAGGTCCACACGAAACTCGAACAAACCACTACTCTGGGTTAGGGTTGTCAGAACTAGTTCTAAGAAGATTCGAACCCTGCACGAACTCTGGTGTTCGAGTTCTAAATTAGAACTCGAACACTAGAGGGTTCTCAAAAGGGTTCGACTTTTTTTTTTTTTTTCTGTTTTCTTACATTTACTGCATAAGGACTGGGTATGAGGGCAACATTTTTGAGGTCTGTTGCTCCCCTTCCACAACTCCCCACCCCCGGCATCCAGTCCTCATCCCAGTCTCAACCAATTGCATTACTTTATTTGCAGTCATGTCATCGGTTCACGATGTTGCCGCCTAGGCGCTAAATACAAAACTGCACGAGTGTCACCCTTGTATTCGAAGTTTTTAGTGCAAAGTATTGTTGGTTCTGTTAGTGTCAGCCTGGTTGTGAGTTAGTCACTTTGAAGATCAGGAGACAGAGACCTGGACCGGGACTCAGCAGGCCAGCCACTGCATGCGAATTGGGGAGGGGGGCAGGTAAAAAATAAGCGAGAATGAGAGCCAGGAGATGGAACAGTCAGTGCGCTTTGAGTCTGGCACAGCAGTAGCATCACCCGGTCACTATAATGGAAGTACTAGTCTGACTGAGGGGAGGACAAATCTGTTGGAAGTAGAGCGTGGAGAGCAAGACAGTGCGTCGACACAACTCCGTAAAGCTTGTACTGTAGCTGTTTCTCTCAAAGTAGGCAGTAGATAACATTTTTTAATCAAACAGATAAATGATCCCTTTCTCGGAAGGTGACATTGTGAACAAACAGCTGAGAGAGATTTAAATCAAAGTCGATAGAAAATGAGTGTGCTAAACAGTGTCAAAGGGGCACACCACCTGATCATGAAAATAAAACAGTCTTTAACTGGAAAATATCACAGTGGGAGGTGTACTGAGAGTGAGAGACGCCTCTGCTCTAAATGGATTATATTACAGGGCAAAGTGATTGCGAGGGCGTTATTGAAGCTACGTTTTTTTAAAACAAATGTATCCTACCCTCCCTATCCATCTTCCTAATACAGTCTCCGGGGGGCTCCTTATTCAATAGACACCCAGTCCTGGGGCAAAAAGTAAGAAGAACATTAAAAGGAGGGGTTACAGAGTAGATAACCAGCAGTAGTTCTCAGACCACTCAGACCCTTCCATTTTGCCTATGAGGTCCATCACATTTCTCAGATAGCTGTGTTTTAATACAATACAGAGTACAACAGATTAAAGTGAACCTAAGGTGTGTGTGGGTATATTCTGGAGGTGAAGTTAAAACACAAAAACAGTGTGTGTTTTGCAAAACAAATTTTCTACTGAGTGATGATGTATTTGATTGCAATTTTGTTTCCTATACTGTCTTCTCTCTATGGTGATTGGTGGTTTTCAATTCAGATGTTATTGGGCCATGTGACTGATTGCACTTGTGCATATATTGCCTAATCTATGTGCAACCCAGCAGCCAGTTGTGTGGAGGTATCCTCAAATACATGCCAGAAATATATTTCACCTGTTGGGCGAGAGATAGAAAATTCCTTCAGTGTGTTTGTAACTGTCTCCTGTGGTGTACTGTGGCCAGCACATTGGGAAAGGGAAAGGCAAAATTGTTTAACCAGGAAAGGCACACTAAGCTGAAGCTTGTTTCCAGGTTTGACCTGGGAAGCACAAGGAAGTTAAGTGACTTGCTCAGGGTCACACAGTATGCAAGTGGGTGCTGTGGGATTCAAGCCCAGGTGTCCAAGTTTGCAGCTCAGTGCCCTTAACTACTGTGCTATACTGCCTCCTTTACAGCCCTGCTGTTTGCCCTTTCACTGCACTGCACTGTACCCAGTGTGCGTGTCTGTGTGCAGCTCAGCAGCCAATTGTGGTGGTATCCTTAAATACATTCAAAGCAAGCAAAAGCAAGTGAGGTGCCCAATTCACTCCTGGTAAAACTACAATCCAGTGCCTGCAGATAAAGAGCCTGAAGCAAGAAAGCATAAGAGTAAATTGCCCAAACAAAACTGAAGCACTCAACCTCAAGCTTAAATGGTACATGTGGGATTAGCTTTCGGAGCACTTTAATAAAGGACGATGAACTGGTAAGATTGCCTCTTGTTTTTATATGTTTAAAACTCATTTAAGCTTTAGGTTGAGTCAAGTGCTGAAGTTTTGTTTGTTTGGGTAATTTTGCCCTTCTGCTTTCTTTAATTCTTAAATACATGCCAGTAATATATTTCCCTGTTGGGAGGAGGCAAAAAATCCTTTCACTGTGTTGAGTGACTCCATCTCCTGTGCTGTGTACTGGCCAGCTTATCCTGCTGTGTGCCCTTTGACTGCTGCACCATACACAATACATCAAAGTCACACATGATCCCTTTCTCTCTTTTTCACATGTATTTCACTATTATCTTCATTATTGGCAGCACAATTAAAAAAATAGGGTTCGAGTTCTAAAAAGTTCTAAAAAAGATTAGAACCCTAGAACTTTTTCCAAAGTTCTAGACTAAAACTAGAACCCAGAACTTCAGAGGGTTCTGACAACCCTACTCTGGGTACCCCGCCCCCATACCTCCCAACTGCAAAGGACTTTCAGCTACCAAGCCCCGAACTGGACTAACTCTCTCCCAATCCAAATAGCCAACGAAACAAGGCTAGGTCCTTTTAAAGCTAGACAAAGGGAACTCCTCCTAGACTCTAACGCTTGTGATTGCCCCTGACACTTTCCTACAGCACTACAGCATTCTACCCTAAGTGTGCCCATAACTATCTCTGTCTCTGGGTCAAAATCTCTACTACTTCTCTATCTATCAACCAGTTACAGTCTTTTCTGCAACTAATGTGGCTGTGCTAAAGTGGGACTCAACTACTGTACTCATCAGGACTACCTCCTGATCTACCTTGACTGCCATGTACTGTAATGTACTGTATTTTTTCACTATGTATTATGACCACCATGTACTGAAATGTAATGTAACTCTTCATTATGTATTATACTGTACTGTCTCGTCTCTGTTATCTAATGTTTGCCCTGTATTTTAATGTATGACGTGGAACCTTTGTAAATGAGTCTTTCACTCAAAGGTCTTTCTGATTATATCCAATAAACAATAAACAAAACAATAATCATCAAACTGGCAGATACAAAGGGGTGTCACAATAATAACAGTGAACTACTTGGATTACAAGAAGAATGTTTAAGGCAACTGGGTAATGAAGAAACTTTTTGTAAGGTGCCAAACATACCAAACAAAAAAATAACTGTTTTCCCAAAACATGTCTGGCTATGAGATACTACTCAGAATTGTACCATCATATTGTCTCTGTTTTTCACCTATGAACTTATTCATTGTATGTTCTAAGCTTATTCATTATATGTAATTTGTTCTATTCTGTTTACTGTAATTGACGTGGAACCTCTGTAAATGAGCCCCTGGCTCAAAGGTATGTCCTAGAATGAATAAACAAATAAATAAATATCATATGCAGAACTCCTGGAAATATAACTGTAACAGTGGAAGTAGCTCTGGACAGAAACTGGGTGGAGGAGTGGTTAACTGATCAACTCACAAATTGTAATCCAAGGACCCCACTATTTTATATACTACTCAAAATACATACAAACCCTGACAAACTACATGGTAGACCAGTAATTTGAGGAATATGCTCAGTAACAGAACCCATCTAAATTTATGTGGTTAATCGCAGCAAAGAACTAGTGCCACAAGTCCCATCATACATAAAAGAGTTAAAGCACATTATCCAACTATTAGAAAATGCCATCAATAAAGGTATAAATATTGAGAACTGTTCATTAGTAACAGTAGATGTAAAAAACTATATACTAATATACTGCACCAGCAAGATCTTAGAGCATTACAGAAAACTTAGAAGACCACAAAACACACCACCAACAGAATTTCTTGTAAATGTTACAGAGGTGGTATAAACACAGTACTCCATGCCAGAAGTTATCACCCACAAAAACTCAAGGATAGCATTTCATTCAGCCAACACTGAAGGATGAAGAGAAACAGTGGCAATCAGGAACAATAATAACAGAAACAAGAATACTATGACACAAAGGTTTCTGGCAAGGAGATATGAACAAGGAAGTCTAGAAAATACTATCAACAGAGTGTTAACAATCTCAAGAAGTGATCTGCCATGAGATAAACCACAGGAGAATTCACAACAAAAAAATAGCATCCTCAACATCATACTCAAATTCATTTGGACTCATCAAAAATAAAATATAATGCCAGCCTGGTCTTACTGAGGCACTGCTAAAAGCACCTTACCTCATGGTATGTCAGTGACCCAGGTTCTTATCGAACTCAGGTTGCTGGGGGCTGGCCGGGGTTGGGGGAGAGGGTGAAAGCAAAATTGAGCAAGCCACAAGGCAGCTCTCCTCTCCCGAGGAGAGTCCCCAAGTTGTCCCTGTCTTGGCTGACACATAGTGGAGGCTAACTGCCAGAGCAGAGATGGTCGAAGGCTGATACAACGTCAGGAGGGTGGACAGGAAAGTGGGTTGGGAGCGCATGCGCCTCTACTTCCATGTGCCCCTCTGTTGCCATGACCTCAGGTTGGGGAGAATAACAGGAGGAAAATGGTCAGCATGGCAGAGAGTATGGCCCTCACCACACCACCATCCACCATATCACCAGCACCTATGGCGATTACTGGATTGTGCTTGGGGTAGGGGAGGATGGACCTCCATCTCCTGACCCGCCATGGGGGAAGGGGGGGTCTGTGGTGGTATCACACTGACAGGTAAGCCAGGGAGATGGTGGGCGATGGGAGGGGGTGGTGGAGTCTGCTGAAGGGAGCAAACCCTGCAGTGGCCAAGGTGATAAACACCTATGCAGAAAAGAACAAAAATACAATATATAAAGACTGGAATATTTTACAGTCAACAGGAGCAGGACCAAAGGAGAAACCCTTGGGTTACCACCAGGACAGCAACCATAAAACACAAATTGTTAAAACCCAACACTGGGAACCCCCAGAAAAACAAACAATATGGCTAAACAGGAATCCAACTAGCACCATTCCTCTTCCTACCCTTGCTTTTCCTCATACCTGGTGAAAGCCTTTTTCTTGGCCCTCACTGCCTTCTCTGACCCTTTCCAAGACCCATATTGGTCTCTTGTACCTGTTTCGTTTTGGAACAATTCTCGTGCATAACTTTGTTACCTCAAGAACAGTCCCCTTACCTGCCCCCATTCTTTCCTCTACACCTCCAATCCTGTCCACCTGGTCAATTTGTCTCAGACCAACTCCCTCATCCGACTGAAGCCTTCTCTTCTGAAATCTGGGACTTCAGTTTTTGATAGGGGCATTCTGGTCCCAAGGGCCAGCCTGAACCAAATGGAGTTATGGTCGCTGGACACCAGTGGCCCTACTGAACTCACTCCACTCACCATATCCAAGTTGGTGAGCATCAAATCGAGACTGGCCTCTTGTCTGATGGGTCCCTTAACCAGCTGCACAAGCAGGCAGTCCTGCAGTACATCTAACAGGGCTTTACTTTTTGTGCACCTGACTGCTGGAATGACCCAGTCGATAAAAGACAGGTTCAGATCACCCACCATCACCGTTTTCCCCTTCTTCACTTCCCTTGCCAGCTCTTCCCTGAGCTCCTGAGCGCTGTCTCTTCCCATTATCCTGATGGTCTTTAGATAACCCCACCCGTATTTTCTTGCCTGAGGGCACCAAGAGGTGAACCCACAGTGACTCTGTTTCCCCTTTGCTTTCCCTGCTGTGTCTGTCCTCCACAGCTTCTATGCTTTCCCTGACATACAGCTATGCCCCCCTTGGCCTTTCCATCTATGCTGTCTAAACATTGTAACCTGGGACTGACAAGTACAAGTCATTATTCTCTGTGACCTAAGTTACTGTGTTGGCTATGAAGTCCACCTCAGTGTCTACCACCAATACCTGTAGCTCACTGATTTTATTACCCAGCCTCCCAACATTAAGGCAGACCCCCTTCCAACTATCTGTGGATCCTCTTTTACTGTTCTGTGATCCTGCACCTACATTCCTTCCCATTCTCCTTGCCTCATTTTTCCTGTTGCTTGCAGACCCTGAGAGCCCTCCCCCTTTGCCTCTTCCACTACTCCTATTTGAACCTCATCCTTATTTTATCTACCTTACTGCTACCAGTCCCCAGTATAAGGGGAACACTAGTTAGGTTCCCCTCCCTCATGCCCTTTACAGTGGTTTCTGTAGCCTCAGTGTTCCCTGCAATCAGTTTAACTGTCTAATGTACGTCTAATGCAGACATCAAACTTTGGCCCCAGCGCGTTGGTCTCCACTCTTGTCAGATGAAGTCCATCACCTTTGAAGAGCCCCCCATCCCCCTCAAAGTATTACCTTTTCTTTTGACATCATCTCTTTAACCACCTGTTGAGTTTCTGTATCAATTCCCACCATACTCTATCTCTCCCTCCTCCCTACTCCACACAGGGAGGATCTTGGAAAAGGCCAGGGAGACTGACTGCCTGCAGTCTATACCCCTGCCTCTGAAAGTTCTGCTTCACTTGCTCCACAGGCTGGTTTTCCAGATCACTGGTACCCAAGTGTACCAGCACCCCAACTCCCCCCACCACTATCCTCCCTATTCTAAGTCCCAGATGGCTGATGCCTCAGTAAAACATCTGACCATCCCCACCCCACCAACCCCACCACCCACCATTCTCTCTAGTCCCCTGACACAGAATCCCTGATCACTAAGACCCTCCTTGCTGCCTTCTACTTACTCTCTCCCCTGGCTACCACAGATCATCACTCCCATTTCCCCCAACTGAGACAGAGTCCCCCTCCCCCGAGAAGTCAGGTACTTAAGTCTCCACCAGGAGTGCAAAGTGATTTACTATCGGGACAGTGTGGGGTTGGCTGACCTCCCTCCAAGTGGGTTTGACTGAGTGATAGTAAAAAAGCTGTATAATCTCCTACCAGTTACACCCATGGCTCTGCTCCATGGGGTCGGCCCAACTTGTCCCCTCGGCCATGGTAAGGAAAGGGGGATTTACCCACTAGTGACATATGGGCACCAGCTGTCTGACACAATTAACTGCTCGGCTAAGAACAGAGCAAACGCAGTAATCTACCTACACAGATAGGGCTACAATCAGGCAGAGTTAGGCTGAAACATCAGGACTATGTTGCATATAGCAACTAATAGGGATATACTTGAGATAAAGGGGATGTACCCCATGTGGGGGGGGGAGAAGAAGAGCAGTAACAGGGGGGAAAAAAGCATTTCTTTCTTCATGTTTTGTTATTTTGGAGCTGTTTTCTTTTTTTCTTCTCTTAAGGCTCAGACAGCCTCAGACAGTGGGTGCCAACAAGGATGAATATCTTTTAATGGAGTGAGTTGGCCAGTACGACTGGTTGTACAGATAGGAGGGCAGTTGTTGTGGTGGTGGTGGGGGCAGGGTGAGTGGTACTCTGTGGAGAGATATTCAGGAAGATCTATCATCTTCACCATAGAGTTCCACTCTTGGATCTGAGTACCAAGCTGCCCCTGTCAGAGGAATCTGATTACTTTGATTATAGCCACAGCCTTCTGAGTGGGGTAGAATGGAGTTAAATTAGGCAGGAGCCCACAAGAACTCAGTTCCACCACCTTCTAAAAAACTGTATAGCAGTTCTATCACCTCTGTCATTTTCCTCCATACACTTCTAGAGGAGAATTCTACCACCTAAAAATTATAGATCCACCACCTAGAAATCTAAATATGAGAGTTCCCCCAAATAAACATTTCCAGTTTAACCATGGCAAATACCTGAGGAAGGAGACTCTTCTTGGTCTGAAGGGACCAAGCACTGGTCAGATTCGGGCAGTTGCTCCTGAGACACAGGAGCATTAACGTCTCCCTATAACTCTGCCTGACCCGCAGGGAAAGGGCAGTAGCTCCCTGCTTCTGAGAATTTAGCACCTTATGCTGGGTCAAAGGTACTAGCTGGGACAATCAAAGCCTGGACATCTATCTGATACAGATGGATGATCCGACAATCCTGGAGGCCACCTCACTGGCATCGTAGAATACCCTTGACTGGTGCCAAGATGCCTTTGGGCCTCTGACCAAAATGTCCATGACCTGCCTAGTGGCTTCAGAAGTAGGTATGACAGACAGCAAACTATGGACCTGCATCCATAGGCAACTTTGGCATGTTGCCATATGGGCCTAGTGTGAAAAAAGAGTTAGAACTGACCTGGTAGAGGAAAAAAATCATCCTATCCAGTGCATCAAAACCCCTGGAATCTTGACTGGGAAGGTGATCACTGGTCAGGTACTGAGGCCCTGTTAGGGGTCTGGAGAACCTGAAGCACTGAAAAAGTATGAGGTGTAGCTCCAACAGACCAAGTGGGAGCATGATAGCTGACTACGGGGTCACTAGAGGTGTGAGGTGTGGTGAAAGATGCCTCCATAGTGCCCTCTTTGCCTCCTTCATGCTGTGTGCCAGGGAGGAATGACACAAGTGCCTGTCTTGGAAACTCCTAAGAGTCCCAATGACAGGGTGATAGAATTGTGACTGGTGCAAGAAGGAATTCCCAATACTTACAGCATCTCCCCAATGAATCTCTGGTACAGAATGTACTCAGCTGAGGAGGCCAGGTGCAATGAAGATTCTTGCCCTCTGAGGAGGATGTTAAGGGAGATGAAGCAGGGAACTTACTTGGGTGGAAAGCTGTGCCCTGTTGGACTTCCTATACTAAGACTCTACAGTGTCCACCCAAAACCGGTACTGCTGCAACATTAGAGGGGCTGGAGGCCTGAAGAAGATGGGCATCCTGTCCATCCACTCCTGAGACATTTGTGGCATAGGCCGGGGGGAGGGGATGAAGCAGCCTGCTGGGCTGCTGTGCCCATGTCTCAGGAAGGGTCAAGAGGCTCTGGTGACATCCGCATCCTTAGGAAGGATCAGGAAGAGGCTCCTGCTACTGACACTCTAACAATGGAGGAGGTGACAGAGTGATAACCCGGGGAGAAGCCCCTGGGTGGACAATGCACATCCATCACTGGGTAGGCCCAAGTGACAGGCCAAACTTCAGTCCAGCACAAAAGATTATGCTGGAGCCAGGAGAGAACTCTGCACCAAAACAGTAATCATTGTTTGAGTCAACACTGCTAGCAGCACCAACACCAGAGGTTCCAACAGCTCCAGCACTGAGCTCTTCCTAGGCACCAGCCCCAGCACCAACATCAGGGCTGTGGCAGATACTGATCTCTTGCACAGAGTCTGAGGTTGACACTATGGCTGTCAGTGGCACCAGTGTCAACTCTGGCACCAACACCACAAACGGTGCCAGCACTAGACTTGGCGCCATTGTTGGTGCCACCCTGAGCATTATCACCACCACCACTAGTGACATCAGCTGTGACTATACCAACAGTCAATGTCGACATCACCAAGGAGGTGGACAAGACCAGAAGCCCTAACTCCCAGGTGGGCTGTCACCAATGGAGATCAGGCTGTGGTGGGTTCTCCACAAATGACCCAGAAGAAGCCAACAGTTCACCTGACACCACCAGTTGAGACTCCAACACAACCCCAACACAATGTGGGAGGGGGCCCTCCATACCTAGGCTGACTCCGAAGACCAGAGACGGGACCTGGAGGAATAGTCGTTTCCTGTCTAACAAGATCCTGGACTGACACCTACTTCTGAAGGTCGGTGCCTTCCAGACCAGCTTCAGACAGTGAGTCTGCAGTGTCAGGCAGTCAAAAGGGTAGCAGACAATGAAAATGAGATCAACACCGTGAAGGTTCTCTAGCCCTTAGCTCCCACTCCCCCTGCTCATGCTGGCTAGCTGGGCCTGTTTCTGATTATAGTATAACTGACACATCTCTTCTCCCTAATCAACTATCAACATGCTAAGAGGAAAAGGAAAAAAATAATCAAGGATGTTACAAACATACAGTTATTTACGCTAATCCCTAAAGGTACCGCATGTTTTATTTCATTGTGGGACTTCCACTTTCTCCTGACACCTTGTTTAAACACACAAGAACAACAAGAGGGGGGAATGCTTGAGAGGAAAAAAAACATTTTTTTTATTGTTTTTTTTGTTTGTTTTCTAGCTCCCGGTTTCAACTTGCACTATTCCTGGGCCCTAATGTTTATCTTTTGATACTTCAGTTAATGCCTTCCAGCACAACCTCTTACAGAGCCTGGAAAATGCCTACTTCTCTAATTTTTTTTGCTACTGTGCTTTGTTGAACAAACCTTGATGAGCAGTGCTGACTTCAGAGTCCACAGAGTACCATCTTACTGAAGAAATAGGTTCTTCTAGACTCCTCTGTGCTATTTTTTTTTAAGATCTCGTTTTCAGTCTGGATTCTGGCGAGCTGCCCATCACTAAGAAGATGTTTCTCTATCGTTTTTCAGAAGAAAAGAAAAACATAGAAACAGAAGGCACCACATCTGAAGACATCTAACTTCTAGTGCATATTAAACAGACACTACAAAAGAGTGCCTCAGCACTTTTAGACAGTTTGTGTACCAGCTGGGTGCGATGATAAACTGACTTAATCACTAATGTTTTTCTTTAACTAATTACCTGCCAGATAGCTGCTGTTAATGGAAATAAAAGCAGTTAGAAATGAGAGGATGGTACATTAGCATTATTTATATATTGTATGCTCGCATCTACTATTACCTCTTGCACGTTCTGCTTCAGGGTGGGGTAGAATAACTGAAAGGCATCCCCATTTATCCCCCGAAATGCATTACTATTATAATGAGGTGCAGTACTGCTGATTACTGTATTTGTTATTTGTATTTATTGGTTTCTATTACCAGGATGAACTCCAATGAGTACAGCTCATTTTCAGTGGGGTCCTGGATACAAACAAACATTAACTGAAGTCCTGACAAAACTGTTCAGCAGAAATAATAATTCACAGAAAAGTCTCTAAAATGCAGATAACATCAAAACTTTCATTTGATATTGATTGACAGCGATGAACACTACAGAAATTATAGGCCAAGATGAAAATTAAATACTCACCATAACTGTTGATCTTCCAGAATACCCACGCCATTCATTCACACTCATGGGTCTAAGCCAGAGGTGCCAGGACCCAGTGGGAGCAAAGCCTTTTGCAGCCTACGGGACCAACGTTGGAGCTGTCCACAATGCAGATGAATTGATGTAACTCCTAGCCCAAAAGGATAGAAAAGGATGTAAGATATAAAATCTCAGAAATAAATAAAACCCAACTGCCAGCTTAGAGAAACTTGGGGATGGGCCTAAGTGGCACAGGAGTAGGGGTGTAAGAGCTACAGCTTACTGACCCCCTCTACAGGACAGGGAAGGAGGGCAGCAGCCCTGGCATATAGCTCTGGCTGGTCTAAGGAGAGAGAACCAGAAGAATCTCTGAGGATAGGATGGCAGAAGCCAATTTAGGGAAGAGGTCTTGTGCTCGCAGAGGAGAAGAACCCGGGATTAAAAACCAAACCTTGAAAGACAGCAGAGAGTTTGGAGAAGACCAAGAGCACTGCTATCATCCTCTTGCCACTCCAAAGAGTGAAGAGAAAGAAGAAGGGAAAGAGAGACCCAGCACCTAGGTGTGGGACAGTGTGTAGCTGGACAGGCTGAGAAATTGGAAAAAACAGCAAATGTTCCCTGACATCTTTCCCTCCTTGGCACTGGAGGTGACGGCTACGTCTTGCAGCGAGGCAATGCTACCTATTAGCAGAGGCTGGAGGTATCTGCAAGGTGGAGACACAGACCCCAAAGATATGGGGAGGGGGGTGAAATACCAACCAACCTCTTTACGAAAAAAATATGTAAAAAAACAACATAACCTCCTAAAAAAAAAATCCTTTTTTATGATAAGGGGAGAACCCCCTATCTCTGTGTTTTTTTTTAAACCAGGAGAGTGAAAGAGGGCAAAAGAGCCCAATTCCAGCAAGGAAGGGGCGAGCCCTGAAAGTGTGGCAAGACGATGCCAAGTGCCCAGTCTAGGGTGAGATGCCCATAGGCCCTGATTCATACATGAGCAGGGGATGGTGGATGGCCGTGTGAATGAATGGTGAAGATATTCTGGAAGATCAACAATCACAGCGAATATATCATTTTCATATCTTCCAAGAATCAATCTTCACCAATCCCACTTATAGGTCAGAGTACCAAGTTTTCCCCAAACAGAGAAGGAGTTGGCTCACCCCGAGGGAAGAAACTATGCCTCCCTCAGCCCTCTATTGGGGGGGTACCCACTGAAGGGAAGGGTTTCCTTACAGGTCCAGCAGGTCCTGAAACTGGTCAGAGGCAGGCAAGGTGTGGTCAGAGGCATGCAAGGCTCCCATGGCCTAAGAGTAGGAGGGTGCCCTGACAATTCCCAACTGAGCCGGCGGGAGAAAAAAAATGAGTCCCCTGGTAGTGCAAGTTGAGTACCCTATGCCAGGGCCAGGGCTGCCGACTGGGAAAGGTGAAGCCATGCAGTCCACTGAATGCAGACTGCAGTTCCTACCAGCCTGAAAACTACCTCGTTGGCATCATAAGATGCACTTGGTTGGCGCCTTGGCAGCTCCAAGCCCTAGGTGGAAAGGTGAATGGCCTGCCTGGCTGCCTCGCAATCTGGCATGGATGCTAAGAGCTGACTCAGTGTTGCCCATGGGTTCCTGCCATAAGCTGGCTGGTGTGCCTAATGTACAGAAATGCACATCATTGTGCATGCCGCCACAAAAACTCTCCTGCCCCAGGCATTGATCTCCGCAGAATCAGTGTTGGGGGGGTGGGGACAGTAATGCACTGGGTGCCTAGACCCTGAGCATGTCTGCAGCACCAGCATCCCCAAGGTGGGATAAGGAATAGAGTCTGGAGACCCCACA
The DNA here is from genome assembly GCA_016271365.2 of Neoceratodus forsteri. Classification (NCBI taxonomy): domain Eukaryota; kingdom Metazoa; phylum Chordata; order Ceratodontiformes; family Ceratodontidae; genus Neoceratodus; species Neoceratodus forsteri. The sequence continues at coordinate 595,787,350 of JADMNL010000022.1, read as the reverse complement.
GGAGCACAGTATCTGTGCTGGACGTCCCTAGGCACTGGAGAAGTGGCAAAGGGTGGAGCCACATGTTCCTGGATGCCTCTGTAAATGGTCGGGGCCATGGAAGGACAACAAATTTGTCATTGCTGCATTCTCCAGAGCATGACAGCACCAGGGTAGCAGTATTGCAACCTACAAAATGGTGAAGACTTAGCTTTTGCATCATGTATAAAATAATACATCTATGTAGTAATATGCTAATGTTTTATTCAGTGTATATTGCTTGGTTCATTTGATGTTCAATGTACGTATTCTATTCTAATATATTTAAATTCAATAAAATGTTACTGAGAAAAACAAATCTTCAATAGGAATTTCTGGCACTGGGAGTACTCAACATCAGAGGAGAGACAGAACAAAAAATCCTCTTCCTCAGAGGAGGAAGAGCTGGATTCAAGTAGCAGCGGTGCAGGGTCCTAAGACCTAAAAATAGTCTAGTTGGCTCTAAGGTAGAACTGGGTGAAGACACCAGCCGCTGACCTAAACTGAGCTCAGGTCATGTGCCCCAGAAGACCAGAAATACCTAGGGGAGACGGAGTGGGGGCAGGGGGGGGGGAAGGTCATGAGTGACTAGGTCAGGTCCTCTGCCAGGGCTGTGAGAATGCTCAGGAGACCTCGCCCAGAGGAAGGGCCTGGCAAACTAGCCCGTCTGTGAATGACCAATATCAGTGGACCGGTCTAGATGGTGCCCTTGAGAGGATACCCCCAAGGTGGGGACAGCAAAGCTGTATGCATCCCACTGGGCAGCCCCAATCCCCACCCGCGACAGGGCTAGATGTTTCCAGAGAGAAAATGGGCCCCAGGCTAGTACTGCAACCCCTGCCAGAGTTTCCATCACTTCCGGACAAGGGGCGAGCAAGGCCCAGTGCCATGCACCACTGCCTCACCAGTCCTACCCCCTGGGGACATGCCCAGACTGTAGGCCAGGGCATCCACTAGAGTTGGCCCTGGACCTGCACTACAAGTGACACTGGCCCCATTCCTGGCAATGTGAACAGCACCAGAATCAGATCCAGCACTGGGACCCAAACTGGCACAGCGAACAGTGCCAGAAGAGGTCCTGTCAGCATCCTTGGCACCAGCCTGAGGGGCAGCTCCAGAAGAGACACCTGGCCCTGAGCTAGACTTAGAACCAGGTCCAGGAAGGGCTCCATCTTTGCCGACCCCATCCGTGGGCCCAATTTCAGAGCCAACATCCTCTCCCAGGTCATCCGACCACTTGGAAAGAAATGACAATAACCTCAGTACCTACGGCACACACGGCTTTGGAACCTTTCCCTCTTCCAGCACCATGAACAGTGCCAGAATGGGGCCTGGTCTTTCATTCGGCACCACCCCACTCACCAGTACCGGCCTCGGTACCAGGAGCCGAACCAGCATCAGGCTGCAGCATCAAGGTGCCCACTGGTGAAGACCAAACATATAGCTTTGGCCTCATCACCAGCGGAGTTTGTTGACCTGAAGAGCTGACAGACTGGGAGGGGTGCTCAGCTGCCCCCCCCCCAGCGGACACTGACTATCCACGAGACCTCTCCCCCGGGCCTCTGATGTCTCAGTGAGGCAGTGCGGGGAGTGCCCTGGTCTTCCTTAATACATATAGTATCTGTGACTTCTCTACCCACACATGCAATTGCACTTGATAGCTGTCCCTGTTCCTATAGTCTCTGCCTACTACCCCCATCTCCCCCCATTCTTCTCTTGACCACCCTCCTGCTATCCCCCACTACCCCAACATCTTGAATCCCATTCTCTTGAAACCTAATGGATTAGCTGTCCCTGTATCTTCCTTCTTATTGCACTTTGCACTTATTTGTACCTCCCTGCTACCCTCTGGGTTGCAATCTCCTCATCATCCTTGGATACACTGCATAAATACTTTATAAAATTGCTTTTTAACTGTAAATTAATGTTTGTTACTTAGTCTTTCTACCTGCCTTAGTTATTGCTTATGATTGTTATTCATTATTCTCCTCTTCCCCCAAGACACATCTGGAAATGAGCTGTTTTCAGCTCAGTATGTCTTTCCTGGTGAACCTTCTAAAATAAATAAATAAAGTACTGGGAAGGGGCTCAGGGGAGGAGCCCAGGGACCTTACCTTAGTGTCCCTGATGTGATGTATACCTCTGAAAGTGGGGGCTTGCAGCCCCACTTTAACACACAGAGTTCAAGGGTGTGATAGTCCATCGAGAAGCAGGCATCACACACCCATCCATATCATGGTTTGTGCCAAGGCAGGCCCAACAGTCCTTATGCCAGCCTGAACAGCCATATAGCCCCCACAGGAGCACTGATGCATGGGGGAGGGCACTGCAATACTTCTTGGCCTTCTTGCTCCTATGCTCCTCAGGACTGGACATGGCAATGTGGAAAAACAATGAAAACTAGAAAAGAGTATGGTGCCAAACTGGATGTTAAAAATAATAAAGCGGCACCGAAGAAACCAAGTGCTGTCAAAAACAGCATCGAACTAGGCAACAAACTGAGGAAAGAAGTCAGGTAGTTAGGTGAACATTGCTCCTATGGTGTGCACTCTATAGCGGGAAAAACAGAACTGAGGAAGGCAGGGGGCCAGGGTCCATTAGTTGCCAACCACTCATTTCCACTAAGGAGACTTCAGTACCTGGCTATGTACTGTTCAAAAGAGACCGAGGTGCAAAAAGGGGGAGTGGCCTTTATGTCAATGAAAATATCAAAGCTACAGAAATTCAGAACAGAAACATAGAAACATAGAATTTAGCGACAGATAAGTACCGCTTGGCCCACCTAGTCTGCCCACTTCCCTATCTGATGGATAAGCTGCAGGTTCTAGTTAACCAACAGCTTACTTCCTCCTACCCCCCACTAGAATTGCCTTATGTCTGTCCCATGCATTCTTGAATTCTCCCACTGTGTTTGACTCCACAACCCCCCTCAGGAAGGCTGTTCCACGCATCCACAGCCCTCTTTGTGAAAAAATACTTTCTAACATTACCTCTGAGACATCCCCCCTCTATCTTCAAATTGTGCCCCCTTGTTCTTGCACATCTCTTTTTCTAAAAGATGCTACCCTCTTGCACTTTGTTAATTCCCTTGAGATACTTGAAAGTTTCTATCATGTCCCCCCTCTCCCTCCTTTCTTCAAGGGTATATATATTAACCTGCTTTAGTCTCTCCTCATATGGCTTCTGGTGCAGACCCTGCACCATTTTGGTTGCCCTCCTCTGAACAGCCTCCACTCTGTCTCTGTCTTTGCGGAGATGGGGTCTCCAGAATTGCCCACAGTACTCCAGATGAGGTCTCACCATCTGTCTGTACAGAGGGATAACAACTTCCTGTTTTCTACTGTTGATGCCTCTCCCTATGCATCCTAGTATTCCCCCAGCCCTCCTTACTGCCTTCTCACATTGCTTGCCCACCTTTAGGTCATCTAATATAATTACTCCTAAGTCTCTTCCAATTTTTGTTGTTGTTATTATCTCACCCCCCATTGTGTACTCTTCCCCTGGGTTTTTGTTTCCCAGGTGCATTACCTTGCGCTTCTTTGCATTGAATCGAAGCTGCCATATATTTGACCATTCTTCTAACCTTGCCAAGTCCTTTTTCATCCTTTCCACCCCACCTTGTGTATCAACCCTGTTGCAGATGTTTGTACCCCACTAGTTACCCTCCTTTCTTCACTGTGGACTCCATTTACTATTACCCTTTGCATCCTGTTATCCAGCCAATTGTTTATCCAGGCTACCACCTTGGGACCCACTCCCAGGCTGGCTAACTTGTATATCTATCTTCTGTGTGAGACTGTGTCAAATGCCTTGCTAAAATCTAGGTAGGCCATATCCACAGCCCCTCCCTTGTCTACTACTCTGGTCACCGAGTCAAAACACCAAGAATACACATAAGGAGCCAGAAGAACTGTGGGTCACCCTGGATACAGGTAATGGGACAGCCATATGAACTGGGGTTGTCTACAGGCCTCCAGACCAGGAGAGGACACAGACACATTACTGTTAGAAGATATACAAAACATGACAGATAAGGTGGAGGTTCTGATAAAGGGAGACTTCAACATGCCAGATATAGACTGGTCAATACCAGCAGGAACATCCACCAGAACTAGACGCATAATGGATTCTCTGTAGGGGGAGGGCCTCAAACAACTGGTACAAAAACCCAAAAGAGATAGGGCTATCCTAGATCTAGTACTGACTAACAGGGAAAGATCACAAATCTCCAGGCAGAAGGTCACCTGGGGGCCAGTGACTATCGCATGGTATGGTTCAATTTGGCCACTAGAACTAAATCAACCCATTCCAAGGCAAATATATGGGACTTCAGAGGAGCTGACTTTGATAAGATGGCCAACAGAGTTAAGCTAGCCATAGAAAAAGAAATACAGGTGAGGGGGTACAGGCAAAGTGGGCAGGTATTAAGGATGCAATACTTGAAGCAACATCCCATTGTGTTAGAGAGAAAAGGAAATGCAAAAGAAGAAAGAAACCACTTTGGTTCTCAAAAACAGTAGCAGAAAAGCTCAGAGCCAAAAGACTGGCCTTCAGGAAATATAAGGGAATGCAGCGGGATGAAGACAGGGAGTCATACCAAACTTTCCTAAGGGAAGCAGGGAAGGCAGTAAGGCAGGCAAAGGTGCAAACCGAGGAAACACTAGCATGAACAGTTAAAGAAGGTGACAAGACTTTCTACAGATATATTAGTGAAAGGAGAAAGTCCAGAGGGGGTATTGCTAAGATCAAAGGGGATAAGGAGGTGTGTGACGAGGGAGACCATGTAAAAGCATCTATCCTAAATAGATACTTCTGCTCAGTATTTACTGAGGAGAAGGTAGGGCAGGGTCCACAGCTCAGCATCATGTACGCAGGGGGGAGGGAGGTGTGCACTAGTCCCTTCACAAAAGAAAGGGTCATATAAGAGCTCGATAAGCTCAGGGTGGACAAGGCAATGGGACCTGATGGCATACATCCCAGGGTACTAAGGGAGCTAAGGGTGGAACTAGCAGAGCCATTATCAGAACTGTTTAGTGAGTCTCTGAGCACAGGAGAGGTCCCAGAAGACTGGAGAAGGGCTCACGGGATTCTGCTCCACAAGAGTGGCAGCAGGGAGGAGGCAGGGAACTACAGACCAGTCAGTCTTACCTCAGTAGTGGGCAAGATTATGGAGGTACTCCTTAAGGAAAGGACAGTGCAACACCTGTAATCCATAGGAGCACAGGATCCAAGACAGCATGGGTTTACAAAAGGAAGGTCCTGTCAAACTAATCTCATAGATTTCTTTGACTGGGTAACCAGAGTGGTGGACCAAGGGGGAGCAGTTGATGACACCTACCTTGACTTCAGCAAAGCTTTCGATGCTGTTACACATAGAAGATTGATTAATAAGCTAGGTAGGCTCGGGGTGGGTCAGTAGTTGGTCAACTGGGTGGCAAACTGGTTGACGGGCAGAAAACAGAGTGCTGATAAACAATATACAGTCAGAAGAGATACAAGTCACAAGTAGGGTACCTCAGGGATCAGTCCTGGGGCAAGTTCTCTTCAATATCTTCATCAGTGACATTGCAGATGGACTGGAGGGTACAGTTTGTCTGTTTGCAGAGGACACCAAGATCTGCAACAGAGCAGATGATCCAGATGGGGTGGACAGAATGAGAAGAGAGCTGGATAAACTGGCAAAATGGTCGGAAGAGTGGCAAATGGGGTTTAATGCACATAAGTGCAAGATCATGCACATAGGGAAGAGAAACCCTGAAGCCACCTATAGGTTGCTGGCAGTCACAAGGGAAGAAACAGACTTGGGCATCATCATCACAGATTACCTGAAATCATCCAAGCAGACTACTAAAGCAGTAGGTAAGGCTAGAGGATGTTGGGATGTATTAGTAGGGGTATCACAAGTCATAAGAGGGAGGTAATAATCCCTCTTTACAAGACACTGGTTAGGCCCCATCTGGAGTACTGCGTGCAGTACTGGAGGCCACACCTTCACAAGGACATTAACCAAACTGAGGCAGTCCAGAGAAGGGCAACCAAAATGGTGCAGGGATTGCATCAGAAAACATATGAGGACAGATTAACGGAACTCAATATGTATACCCTGGAGCAAAGGAGGGAGAGAGGTGATATGACTGAAACATTCAAACAACTTAAGGGCATTAACAAGGTGAAAAAGTCTAACATGTTTCAATACAAGAAAAATAGCAGGACAAGAGGACACAGCATGAGATTAGAGGGAGGCCAATTAAGGGGTAATGTGAGGAAGTTCTTTTTCACAGAAAGGGTGGTGGATGCACGGAATGGCCTACCTCAGGAAGTGGTGGATATGAATACAGTGCAGGGCTTCAAACAGGTATGGGATAGGCATAAGGGAGGCAATACAGATGAGTATGAATAGATAGGCCATTGACAGAGCAAATGCCGATTGCTCATTCATAAGATAGAAAAAGAAATGGGCAGACTGGATGGGCCTTGCGGTCCTTATCTGCCGTCAACTTCTATGTTTCCACCCACGAGCGCAATGTCATTACGTCTGCCTAGTAGGTGGCGCTAGCACTGATGTCAGTCCCCCTAGGCTATAAAATACTTTGCTCCCACTGGGTCCTAACACCTCAAGCTTAGACCCATAACAGGGAATGAATGGCGAAGATTGATTCCTGAAAGACATACTGTTTACATCAAACCATTACAGTTCCCCATATGAGTCTCAGTCAAGGCTTTTGCAAACATTGTAGCTTAGATAATCTCTCATCTTTAATGTGCTTTGTAATTTATTCCAAAAGATGGGCACATTACAGCCAAACGCCATGTTTCAAAACTGTGTGCAGTATTTTAAAGATTTTCAAAAAACAGGGTGGAGGTGCTTCTAAAAGCATGTGTAGAACCTACTTTCCTAAATTGATTTGTGACATATGGGGGCAGATCACCTTTTATGGCTATGAAGATTCAGAGGAATAGGTTCTTTAGCCATCTGGTGGCCAAGAGGATTCAATTTAGGACAGCATATTGGAAGCAAAAGTGCTTTCTGTTGTACTGCCCAGTTATAAACTGTAGGGGTGTGATACAGATATATAATACCTGGCCATTAATATTTTCAGTGGGCCAAGCCAGTTGATATTTGCTGTAATAACCACCCAGTTATTATGGCATTCACACACTCACTGTGTCTCAACAGAGCACGAGCCCTTCTCACTGACATACAGACTCGGAGAGTACTGTACCGCTTCTGCTCATAAAATTATCTGATTCACATCACAAAAACACAGTACATTATACAAAATAAAACCTTTTCTTTTGTACCTTTTCTAATCGCTAGTTCCACATTACAATCCTGAGTTTGTGGTCTTCTGTGAGCCGAAAAATAAACAAAGCTCGTTTCTCCGCAAAGTCGTTACCTGCAACTTCGCAGCACCTTGTGACCAGACCTGATCTCCTTGGCAACCAACTGCCACACAGACCTACAACAGCCTCACAGCAAGTGGTAAAGTAGTTTAAAAAGTTTATTTTTAGGCTGGTCCATCGGCACATCGGTTGGATTTCCGCTTGTAGCGTCAGCGACCGAGGATCAGGAACGAACTCGGGGAGCTGGATAGCTGGTCGGGGGGAGGAGGCTTGGGCATCCCAGGGACAGTTCATCTTCTCCAGAGAGGGATGGGGGGTAGCGTCTCAGTGCTTGACTGGCCCCAGGCAGAGGTCTGGGGCATAGTAAGCACTGAGGCAGACACACTGGGGAGGATGTCACAGACGTTGGCGTTATGTGCCTTGACATCAGGACACATGTGATGTCCACAAGAAAAGGGAGAAAATGCCTTCCAGCTCCGAGGAGATGGAGCGCCGGAGCTAGACCCTAATGTGCTTCCATCTACCTGGCCGCCTGAACCCGATGAAACAAAGAAGTGTTCGGGGTGTACGGGCCCCACCTCGTCCCCGCCTGGGGGGTAAACCGTGGCTCCATGGGGGAACGGGACGCACCAGGCAAGGTGGATAGCAGGGGCAGACTCCACTGCACTCTCGAGGATCTGGAGCTTGAAGAGTGTAGGGGAATTAAAAAAAAAGTTTATCTTTAAAAAGTTTGTACCTGGTAATCTTGGGGGGGGGGGCGCTAATGAGCAGCTAGCTGAACGGACGTGAATCTCCACGCTGCTCCCTTCTTACAGCCTAAAAAGTAAAATAAAATATAGAAAAAGTGCCTGAGACCACAGAAACCTTGTACCTTGTGGTTTATGAGATAAGGATGGACAAGTATCTAACTCCGGGAGCCTCGAAAAGCCAGAGGACTGCAGCAAAAAATGCAAAGAAAGGGGGAGATGGTGGCAGCCTGGTTTCACTGTCGGCGGCAGAGGTTGCTGTGTTGGGGAGAGAAGTTACAGGGCAAGTTATCGCAGCACTGGATCCCCGTTTAATAAAGTTGAAGAGAAACTAGATTTAAAACTCCAGGAAATTCAGGAGCAACAGGTGGTACAAGCGGGCAGAATCTCAGAGATGGAGGGCAGAGTTTTGCATGTGGAGGATGAGTTGCTGGCGACCCCTGGGCAGGTAGTGGCCCTCCAAAAGGAATTGAATGATCTAAAGGAAGCCTTTGATTATCAAGAAAATTATCATAGGGTGATTAAATCTGCGGCTGAGAGGTTTGCCTGAGGGTATGGAGGGGGAGAATGCGCTCAATTTCTGTGTACGAGTACTGCCTGGATTACTGGGCCTCCAGCCCACGAAAAGAAAGTTTAAGCTTGAGAGGGCTCACAGGACTGTGATGCCCAAACCACTGAAAGAACAGCCACCAAGACAAATAATATTCGGTTTCCACCATTTTCAAGACAGAGAATTGGTACTGAAGGTTTTTCGAGAAAAGGGGTAGGTGGAATATGAGGGCCACCGTCTATATATGTTGCAGGATTACTCGGCCCGATTGCTAAAAAGAAGGAAATCATTCAACAACTCCATGCAACAATTACGTGACCTGAAGATTGAGAACTTCTTGGTGTATCCAGCTACTTTAAAAATAAAACACGAGGGGGCCACATACTCCTTCTGGGAGGCTGAAAAAGCAGAGGAATTCATGAAGAATCTGAGGCAAAAGTTGCGCGGAGTAATAGCCCAGGAATTGTGTAAATGAGTCTGGAACTCAATATGAGTGCTTAAGCAAAAGGAGGAGAAACTGTATTCGCAGTTGCTGTTTGTGTTATGAACCACGGCTCTGATGTTTAAGTTCGTGCTGGAGAGAAAAGGGTGACTTTTGCAAGGTTTATTTTGTCACCGCTGCTCGCTGAAATGGACCGGGGCCCTGTGGAACTACAAGACCAGCGGACTGTCCTAGCAATCATGGAGAGGACTGAAGGGGGCATGTATAAAGGCTGTATGAAGCGCCATTACAGGATTGGAGCCAATGCCACGCGGCAGAAATACCCAGATGGTTGAGAGGAAAGCCCGGGACGTCTGAGAAGAGAGGGACCGATTGAAAACGTGTATGGGTACAGGTAGGAGGGCGAGTGGGGAAAAGGGCTTAGCATGGTGGTTTTTAAGTGCGGCCTAACCTCCCAGCTTGTCTTTACTTGTAGCCCCCGCCATTTATTTTTGGAGCACCCGTTTGGTGCAGGCAAAGGGGGAAGCCAATGTAGGGTAAGGGATAAAGGAAGAGGAAGGGCTTCAGAACGAAAGAGAAGGGGGGTTCCGTGGAAGACAGCAATGGGGAAGAAACAATGACATAAGCGGGGGGGATGAAGTGGTGGAGATAACTGCAAGGAGGGGGATAGTTAAAAGAGTCAGGTTACAGGGCAAGGGAAACCAAATTAAAGTGGCTGTGGAGGGAAAGCGGTGTGGGAGCATCTTTTTCAGTATCTGAGGATGAGGTAGACACTCGAGTTGGGGAGACTAACAGTGTCTAAGAGACAAGGGGAAATACAAGGGGAAGGGAGAGGAAAGGAAGGGGCATGTCCGGATGGGGGATATTCTGAAGGAAAGATGGAGGGGTGGGAGTGCTGGAAGGGAAGTAAGGAATATGAGAGACATGGGGAGCTGTGTGAGGGGGAGGGAGGAATGTATCAGATCTGGGATAGAGGGGAGGGAGCAAGTAGCGAATGGGATGGGGGAGGTATGGTTGGTGCTGGGAGGAGGGTGTGGGAAGGGGGGAAGGGAGATAGAGGGAAATATGTACAAAGTTATATGCTTGAACTGTTGTTGAGAATGTTTGTTTTGATTCTGTTGTTTTTCTAGATGTACAAGGTGCAACCAACTAAATTAAGTATACAAGGTTATCATGCTCTCAGTGGTAAATGTGAAGTTGAAAGAGAAAGAACAACATATATCAATGTCTGTTAGCAAAAGTATTAATGTGATTACTTGGAATGTTCGGGGTATTATAAATCCAGTAAAGAGGTCTATGTTGTTGACATCCCTCAAAAGAGGGGAGGCCCAAACAGCCCTATTACAAGAAACGCACCTAGCGAGGTAGAGCATGTCCAAACTGGCCCGAGGGTGGGTAGGGAAATGTTATGCGGCATCTGCCTCAGTGCGTAAAAGAGGTGTAGCCATTTTTATACATAAAGACCTGAATTTGGAGGTGCAGGGGGCAGTTAGGGACACCAAGCAGGGGAGATATATTTTTATTTCGGGAGCCCTGGATGGGGAGCAGATCACCTTGGGGTCAGTGTATGCCCCTGCGGTACATGATTACCAATTCTATGCCTCTTTGATGGATTTACTGGTTCAGGAACAATTCGGGGTTAATAATGGGGGAGGCGGGGATCTGAATTGGGCAATGGACCGAAATTGGACCACTCTGAAGGGAAAGGAGGACATCAGGAGGGATGCAACAAAGGCAAGAGGGAATGCGGAACTAGATTTAGTGGATGTGTAGCAGCAGCAAACCGGGAGTGAGGGTATACTTTTACTAGAACCCCCACATAACGTGGACACGGCTAGATTACATCTATGCAACAAAGGAATGGTATGCTCCGGTATAGGAGATTCGACACAGCCCTATACATATATCGGACCACGCAATGGTAGTGATGAAAGTACAAGGAAAGGAGAAGCAGGGATCCCCCCTTCACGGAAATTTCCCATATATATGGCTCAGAATGAGGAATTTAGAAAGCATTTGGAGGACAGCTGGGATCTTTTTATGGCAACAAATGATAAAGAGGGGATCTCAAAAGAAATACTGTGGGAAATGGATAAGGTGTTTATGAGGGGAGCAATTATTGAGTACGTGTCACAGATAAAGAGGAAATGGCGGGCACAAAGAAGTGAAGTGGAAAACAAACTAAAGCAGTTAGAAATGAGGGTGGCTCGTGGAGAACAGGGGGAGGCCGTCCGATTGTTGGGACATGGCGAGAGAGGCTTTGAATGCACACTTGCAATCAGAAGCAGGGAGAGCTTGTTTATTTAATAAGAGATTCATATTTGAATGGGGAAATAAACCAGGGCCAATGGTGGTTAATCTTATGAAGGGAGGTAAGAGGGTGAATAGAATTGTGGGGGTTCGAGATGAACAGGGTACTCTGCAGAGCAAGGATAGGGAGATGCAGAAGGCCTTTCAGTCCTTCTTTCAGTGATTATATCAGGCATGCAACACAGGAACGAAGGAAAAGATGTTTGAATTCCTAGGGAAAATTAAAGTACCGAAAGCTACGCAGTCTCAGAGGGAAAAGTTGGGGAAACCAGTAATGGTGGGGGAGGTGATGCAAGCCATCCAAAAGTTACAGAGAAATCTAGTGGACGGATGGTTGACCGTGGAATATTACAAACTGATGGGGGGCCGAATCTGCGAGGGTGCTGTGTAGAGTGTTCCAACAGAAAGAAGAGACAGGGAGGTTAACTTGCCAGATCACGTGTTATGATGCTGTTATATGCCTCATACCAAGGAGGGAAGGATCCGTAACTATGTGCCTCGTATAGGCCAATATCACTGTTAAATTGTGATTTGAAGATAATGGCTAAAGTGACTGGCCTGTAGACTAGAGGAGATACTCCCGGAGATGGTTCACCCAGACCAAACGGGGTTTATTAAAGGAAGACAGTCATATCATAATATGAGACGGCTGCTTAATACACTTTGGAGAGCGAACAGGGGAAAGGAAGATATAGGGATCCTTTCAATGGACGTGGAAAAAGCGTTTGACAGGGTAGAATGGAACTACCTGTTTGAAATATTGGGGAGGTTTGGTCTGGGTGAGCCATTTCTGGGATGGGTGAAGGCGATGTACAGGCGGCCTTTGGCGCAGGTGGTAGTAAATTGCAGTAGGTCGGAGAGGTTTAATTTGGAGAGAGGTACAAGGCAGGGTTGCCCACTCTCCACCCTACTGTTCGAGCTTGCGATAGAACCTTTGGCTGCGGCAATTAGAGACTGCGGGAGAATACAGGGGTGGGGGTGGAAGGCAGGACACAACACAAATTGGCACTATATGCGGATGATATGTTGCTGTTCCTGAAGGACCCAAAGCGATCGGTACCCCCTCTTTTGTCGTTGGTAGAGGAGTTAGGGACATTCTCGGGTTACAAGATTAACCTAGGAAAGTCGGAAGTAATGTGGTATAAGGGAGCTGGAGATGAGATAAAACAATGGGGGCTCAAGATGGTGGGGGACGAGTCTGACGTATTTAGGGGTCAAGGTAGGTACATCCTTGGGATCCTTATATAACTTGAACTACACCAAACTGATAAAAACTATTGAGGCAGATTTAAGAAGGTGGATGCAGCTACCTGTGTCGTGGCTGGGCAGAATTAACATTATAAAAATGAATGTGCTGCCTAGGATCTTGTATTTACTGAAAATGCTGCACTTAGGGCTGACTCGGGAGTACGTACACAGGATGGAGAAGGCCTTCACTACCTTTATCTGGAAAGGGAAGCGCCCAAGGGTTAGTTTGGAGAGGCTGAAGGCAGATACAGAGAAAGGAGGCTTAAATTTTCCAGATTTGGGAAACTATTTTTTGGCTATACAGCAAAGATATGTGGCGGACTGGGTACATAGACCCAAGGTAGAAAGCTGGGTCGAATTGGAACAGGGGATGGCCCAGAGTAAGTTAGGACGTATAGGATGGGAAAATAAGTCAACCCTCTGGTAGTGCAAGTACTATTAGCCTGAAAGGTATTAAGGAGAAAAGGCTGGACACAAGGAAAGGAGACATTATTAATGCCTGTGGTGGGTAACCCCTATTTTTTACCAGGGTTGGAAGATTTAGGCTATAGGGAATGGGAGCGAAAAGGAATAAGGAGTCTGGGGCACCTATTAATAGGAGGGCAGATCTGCTCAATGCAGGAAATGCAGGAATTGCAGGAGATGGTAGGAGGTGGTAAGAGTGACAGGTTTAGGTATTTGCAAACAAGGGCATATATGGGAAGTCTGGGAAAGGAGAATAAAGGGATATTTGAGGTTGATCCGGTGGAGGCAATGATATATGCAGCTCAAAATCAAGAGAAAGGGTTTATAGGTTGGGCAGTGAAGAGAGGGAAGGTTATACTTCCTGATAGGACGCTAAGAACAAAAATATTGTGGGAAAGGGACCTCGGCAGAGGCATAATGGATAAAAATTGGAAATGATTGCTCCCGATGCACTCTGGGATTATGGCATACAATAAATATAAGGAGGCATATTTTAAATTTATTCACAGGGTGTACCATCCACCGGTGATTGTACATAAGGGGCATCCTGAAATATCACCTTTATGTGGAAGGTGTGGAATGGGAAGGGGGACGAATATGCACTGCTTCTGGGAATGCCCGATACTGCAGAAATATTGGAAGGAGGTGGTGTCTAGAGTGGGAAGGACTGCTGGGCGGGAGCTGCCATTGGATCCTTTGGGATGCCTATTTGGGGTGGAAGATGGAGAAGAGGAGGAATGGACGTTACTACCTAGGTGGATCAGGGCACTATATGTTCTGGCTTGTCATGGGATCCAGAATACCTGGGTTTCATAAGTTATACCAACAGTCCAAGGGTGGTGGAGGATGGTGCTACAGACATTGGGGTTGGAGTGGTTAACTTATGCGATAGGGGGAGGGAGGAAAGATTTACAAGGAACTGGGCCCCATTCTTAGCTTCTCTCTCAGGGGAGGAAAGCTGGATATTATGGGAAGGTACACTAAATTGAGAAGAGAGGAGGCAGAAGAGAGATGGCGTATGGATGGGAGAAAGTATGATTTCTAAAGGAAATGGAAATGTCAGATGAAGGATAAAAGGGAAGAAAATAATAATGAATGAAGCAGATGAAGGATGAAAAATAAGAAAGAGACAAGGATGGATGTAAAGAGCATGAGTATACTGGTTGCACTTTCAATCCAATCTAATTTAATTTATTTAAGTTAATTTAATTTAATCTAAGTTAACCGGAATGGAATATAGCTGGAAATGAAGTGAGATGGTTGATTAATATAATTTATGATATTGTTAGTAGAATGAATAAATTGTATACTTGTTTGTCTGTTGAAATTTCTGAAAAGCAAATAAAAATATTATACAAAAAAAAAATGTGTACCTTTTAAAGGGAAACGTCCATCTTCTGGCCGGCCCTGCCTACGTGTAAAGCAGGGCCCGATTAACAGTTTAATAAATATGCGTGTTTTTGTTACTTACTGTGCAAATTTTATTTTTAAATTCTATCTGGTTGATCCTGCGCCCTCCCTGCCAGCATTTTAGAACTCCTAGCCCTCCCTGGCACACCCACAAGCTCCCACGGCTGTCCCCGTGATGACGTGTTCTGTGGGGAGCAGCTGGGGCTTGTCCATAGGCTAACAGCATAAGAGCAAGTGCAAACAGCATCAGTGGCTCAGTAGGTAGCATACTTACCTCTGAGGCTGGGAGATCAGAGGGCTGTGAGTTCAGTTCCCACATCTGGCACTTGGGTTAATATCCCAATACTGACACTGTAGTGCAGCATGAGAGGAGTGCTGCACTTCTGAGGTGCCGTCTTTCGGATGAGACGTTAAACCGAAGTACCATCTGCCTGGATTGGTGGTAGTTCAGGTGGATGTTAAAGATCCCATGGCACTTATCGAAAAGAGTAGGGGAAATTTTTATTATGACACAAAAACTGATACAATGAAAGAATACAATGAACTACTCAGTATACAGTAACGGAAAGTATAAATCAAAGGGAAAAAACAACCAAATAAGTACCACAGTAGAACACAGTAAGAAAAAAACCCACCATCATACATAGCCAGGATAAAAAATCCCCACATGAATGCAGCACCTTATATAGCCTAAGGCCCCAATGAGCCATTGATCGCAAAGGGGAAAAAAAAAAAAACAATACAGAGCAGAGGCCCTAAAAAGTAGAAAAAAAACACAATACAGTGGAAAGCCATTACCCAACCCACTCCACCCCTGCCAAAAATGCTGACAGATCACCTCCCCATAGTACAAAATTCATAATGATAAATGTTATCTAATTCCGTTTGCACTTTGCATAACATATCCCAAACAGTTACTTCTTTTTGTTGCAACACCCTAAGGCATCTAGCATGCCAGATGACCCATTTTAAACAAGCAAATGTCACCCAATCTGTACCCTTCTGCCACTTTCTCCATCCCGACCCTAACTGCCCCAATATCAAAACATCATAAGTCATGTGTGTAAACAGATTCTCACCCCATAATGCAGCCAATGAAGCCCAAGAACCTTGCATACAGGTACAATCAAAAAATAAATGTTGCATAGTTTCAACTTGACCTAAACATGTCCCTACTAGCCAGACATGGTCATCCAGCATTTTGTGTTTCTGATTCCCTTTAACATTTAAGCATTGATGTCCACACAACCAAACCATATCTTGCATTTTTAATGGAATTCGTGGTTCAATAATGCTTTCCAATAACAGTCGACAATCAAGGTGAGCAAAAATATTAAATACCGGTTCTTCCAGATAACCCTGTGCAAGAACAGTTTTATAAAACTTCTTTCTATCAGTGTCCACAAACCAACGGAGCACTATTTTCCACAGCCTGACATATTTTAAAGAGGTCTGTATGTAAGTAGGCAAACACTTGTCAGAAACATGACATCTACCCATCCCACATGCTTCCAAAAGCTGAGCCTCCCAGTGTTTCATATTATCTATACCTAAGCCTGCATTCCCTAAAACCAATGTACAAATATTACTATAAAAAAAATTACTAAATAAGTAAACCAACGGCTGTATCACGTCAAGCCCACCTTCCTTCCTCACCCTGTAAGTGTGTGCCCATTTCACGGGATTCAGGCGACTACCCCATAAAAATAAAAAGAACAGTCCCATTAACGCAAGCTTCCTCCTACCTAGCACCTAAAAGCTGGAACGCTATTCCACAAAATATTCGCCAAGCCCCCACCCATGCCCACTTCAAGAATCTCCACCATCAACATCTTTTGGCTTCTAACCCCTGTACATGTTTCCGGCCGCCCTAGCTCACTCTTCGCTCCGCTACTTTTTCCACCCTACTTTACCCTCCCTCTCCTACCCCCCTCTACCTCTGTCTCTTTACCTTATCTCTCCCCTTCTAAAACCTTACGTCATCTGATGGCACTTACTTTTTACTCTGAACCTGTTAGCATTAACATTGTTATACATGGTCTAGGTTGCTGTACTGCTTTAGTCTAACTGGGACTACTTTGTTGAATACGTTAAACAATCTATATGTCCCACACTGTTTGTATTTGTCCTACTGCCTACTTTGTCCTTGTGCTGCGTCACATTGTACTTGTCATGTGTTTCCTTTGTATACTCCCGGGTCGTGCCTGAAAATAGGCATTGATATGTCTAGCGCACCCACCCGGGTAACCAAAAGCAAATAAATAAATAAATAAACTTAGCATGCATATTAAAAGATACTGGATAGATAAACGAGACATACAAAACAAAAACGGGCAGAATATAAGCTTTCAACAAATAAGTCATTTTTTTTTCTTGTCATTTTCCAAGATTTCCAAGAAATAACTTTCCTGTGTGCATCTTCACATGCTACATCCCATTTCATTTGTTCCACCCTTCTAGTGTCAAACAATAACTCCAGTAACTTAATCTCTTCATGTTCTACCGGAATTGAAAATTGCACTGGTAGGGATGTTTTACCTAAAGGCAGCAGTTTACATTTTGAAATATTAAGCGTAATCCCTGTAATTTCATGCACATCTGCCAAAACATCAAGCACACTTTGCCCTGATTCTAAATACCTTACAGTAACCGTACAGTCATCAGCATAAGCGGATACCTTTGGATATATCTTACCAAACCTATCACAAACAAGTTTAATCCCATCTGTATTTTCTATAAGTCGTAACAGTGGATCAATGGCAAATACATACAAGAGCGGACTTAACAGACAACCCTGCCTCACACCATTCCGCAGCTGAATAGGTGTTCCCAAATGCCCATTTAGCAACGGGACCATTAGTGCCCTCTCATATAAATGCTGAAGTACACCAACAAATTGAAGCGAAACACCATACAATAAAAGAGTGTCCCATAAATGACCATGCTGTACTGCATCAAAAGCAGTTTCTTGATCTAATTACAGCAAATACCCATCCAGCTGCATATTTAAACCTTGTTCAACAATTTCCCCTAATAAATATCAAATTCTGTCCCTATCTTTATAGCAGGGACCTACTGTTCCCCTGACTCCCTTTTAAACTCCGGTACCAACTCACCTAGATACCCTAAAATCCATTACCTCGGGTGGAGAGCTCCACATCCTCGGTGATTGCAATTTAAACTGGCTCACCAGTGCTGACACCAAACTCCGACACTATGTATCTAGTTTAAATCTGACTCAACTCATCTCTGAGCCCACGCGGCTAAATCACAAAACTCAAAACCACTCCCTGCTCGACTTAGCCCTCACTTCTCATCCACACAGGATTATAACCTCAGGCCTCCTACCGGACTCTCTGAGCGATCACCATATGATATATATATAATACATAAAATATTCAAAGCTAAGTCACCGCCTCCGAAAACTCTCCTTATTAGATCATATAAATCCCTTAACCTAGATGGTCTCCTACTTGACCTAGCAAACTTGGATTGGTCCTACATACCCAGGGCCCCTTCCATGGATCAAGCCCTTGACTTCTTCAAGTCAAAATTTCTTGCCGTCTGGGACTACTATGCACCACCCAGAAAGGTTAGAGTCAGGGGACCTCATCTGCCTTGGATCACTGCCGACCTCATGGAGCACCTCCGTGTCAGAGATCAGGCGTGGAAAACCTATAAGACATCGGGGATGCACGTCGATCACCTACACTATCGAACGCTTAGGAATGCCTGCACCAGGTTTATCCGCCAGGCTAAAGCCCACTACTTCACTTCATCCCTCCAAAAAAACTTAAACCATCCAGCCAAGTTCTGGAGGTCTATAAAATCACTTTTCTCCCCTCCCACCCAGCCACCCACTCCTGCCCTAGATGTGGGTGGCTCCATCATAACTGAACCACTAGCAGTTGCCTCAGCCTTCAACACTGTGTTTACTAGCAGCGGGTCCCCTCCTTACTCAAACCCCCCACCTGCTACACACAACGTGTCTTCCTCTTCCACACCCACGCCAACCCCTCACTCGACCTTCTCCTTCTCCCTGGTTACTCCACAAGAAGTACTCAAAGCCCTGCTTGCCCTAAATCCCTCCAAGGGTAGATGCACCACAGGCATGGACTCCAAAATGCTCTACCTCTCTGCACCTGCTATCACCATGCCTTTAGTATCTCTTTTCAACCTCTCCTTCACCTCTGCCTGTATTCCTTCAAAATGGAAGCATGCCACTGTCATCCCCCTGCTGAAAAGTGGAGACCCATCCTCCCCCAACAACTACCATCCAATCTCCCTCCTCCCACCCTAGCCAAGATTCAAGAACATCTCGTCCTCTCGCAACTCACCACCTTTCTTGACTCCTCCTCCTTCTTCACCCCTTACCAGTCTGGCTTTAGAAAATCCCACTCCACTGTCACGTCCCTCCTCAGACTCACAGATTCCATCCTCACAGGTATGGATAAAAGCCTTATCACATCTGCCATTTTCATCGACCTAGCCAAGGCATTTGACACAGTCTCACATACCCTCCTCCTGTCAAAACTCTCTAAGGCAGGCCTCTCCAGTGCGGCTACACACTGGTTTAACTCATACCTGGGTGGCAGGTCCCAATCGGTAAAAATTAGCGCCTCCACCTCAAACCCCCTCCCTGTCTCCATTGGTGTCCCCCAAGGCTCTGTCCTTGGCCCTATCTTATTCTCCATTTTTCTCAATTACCTTCCATCGTCCTGCCTGCATGCTGACATCCACATGTACGCAGACGATACAGTCCTGTACGCCTCAGGACACTCCCCGCTGGAAGTTGCATCCAAGATCCAGCAAGACTTTGCAGAAGTCCAGCACTGGTTTCGCAGAAATCAACTTATTCTAAATGCCAAAAAAACTATCTCCGTGGCCTCTGGCACGAGACAAAGACTCTCCCGCCTCCCTGCTTTCCCTACTCTCAAAACACTTGATGGGAACCCTCTAGAAGTCTGCACCTCTTTCAGATACCTAGGGGTCTGGCTGGATCAACACCTAGACTTTTCTACGCACATCGAAGCAACCCACAAAAAACTACACCCTAGGCTGGGGGCGCTATACCGGAACCGCAGCTGCATCCCTTTGCCTGCCCGCAAAGAGATACTACAGAAAATGATCCTCCCTATTTTCGACTACGGGGAACGTAGTCTATAGTTCTGCCCCTAAATCCACCCTGGCTAGACTGGATTCTCTTTTTAACTCCTTCTGCCGCTTTGCATTGGATTGTCCTCCCTCCACTCATCACTGTGACCTCTACAGCTACCTTAACCTACCCTCCCTTGCCAATAGGCGCTTTTACCACTGTAACAGACTTACAGCCAAATTCTGGACCCAGTTACTGCCCTCCTACCTAGCCTCTACCCTAACAGCTCAAACACCATCAGCATACTCACTCAGAAGTTTCGACTCCCGTCTACTACAAATCCCACACATGGCTACCTCTGCTGGACAGTCGGCTTTCAAAGTCCATCTTCCAAAACTTTGGAACTCTCTGCCGGCTGTCATCCGCCTCCCCTCCCTCGGCAACAAATCTCCTTCTAAAAGGGCAAGTCCCCACTAGCTGCTCATGTCAACAGTGATGCACTAGCATGGCCTTGTCAATTGGTGTGCACAATGTAAAGGACCAACCCCCAAATGCAATCTATGCTGCCCACTCTAATGCTTAACCACCAAATTTTGTTTGCCATTTCCTTCTCTACATATTCTGCCTAATATTATGCTGTGCACTCTCTGTTTCTTGTCTCCTGTACATACCACCTCTAGATTTTTATCACTGTTAATTATAAAACCTTGTACATACCGTATGTAACCTATGTAAACTTTTGCTGTTCTCTAATTTCTGTACTGTTTACTTGAAATGTACTTATCCCGTTCCCTCTACCCCCAGGATGCATGTGGAATCGAGCGGTAGTCTGCTCAGTATGTCTTTCTTGGTAAAACTTTTAAATAAACAAATAAAAAATATTCCTGCCTGGCACTGCACATGTCTGAAGAGGCGAAATCACATAAGTCGCCACCCGTACCAGTCGCGAAGTCAGAATTTTAGTAAATATTTTATAGTCAGAATTTAACAGATTTAAAGGTCTCCAACTGCGGATATTCTGAGGATCACCTTTTTTATATAAAAATGTCATTACTCCCTCCTGCATACTGGAGGGTAAACTCCCACCATCTAGTATCTCCTGATACACTACCTGTAAAGAAGCAACCAATTCAGTCTCAGAAAATTTATAAAATTCATTAGATATGCCATCCAACCCAGGGGCAGTATGGGGCCGACAAATGATCCATCGCCACCTCAACCTCCTCATTAGTCATTGGTCGCATCAACGCTTCCACTTCACATACAGGGATCTCAGATAATGACCCAACATTCAAAGGGACAGTCTTCTGTGTACTCGTAGGTTTCTGATAAATAAAACATAAATGGTCAGTTACCACCGTGTGTATGCCACATGCGTATCTCGCACTATCCCATCATGTCCAATTAAGGCCCTCATAGTTAATTTCTGAACTCCCTGTAATTCAGTTTCATAAGGGTTAACCAACTCTTTTCTTCCCTGTGTAAAACATTGTTGACATTTAGCAGTCTCTCCCTCCCGCCATTTATGATACTCACACATCCTCTCCTTGAGTACCTTTAGTTGCACCTGATTATCATCCCCTGCCTCCCAAGCCAGCGACAAAAATTTTAAATACCGTGCCCTCAAATGTAAGTAATCCAAATATCTTGAACTAGCAAAATACCTTGATGCCTTTTCCAAAAAGTCCCTTAAATCCCCCTTAGTATCCTCCCACCATGTTCCCAAAGAATCATATAAGAAGAGAACATCTTGTCTAACAAGCAAGATATTTCTAACCACCGCTGCACCGCCTCCTGCTGCAAGATAGAAGCATTCAATTTCCAATAGCTTCTACCAAAATAAATTTTGTGCTCTAAACCAATCCTAGCCTGTACCTGTACATGATCCGAGGTTTCCAGAGGTACAATATTAACAATTGTAACATTCAACCTGTCAGAAACAAACCAGAAATCAATACGTGTTGACAGTCTGCCTTTATAAAAGGTGCGTTCCGGAATGTTATCCACAAGATCATAAATATCACATAAGCCAGCAGTAGTTATAATTTTCGTCAATGCATTGGTATCACTATACACTTTTTGGGTTTGTCGTCCCCAAGCCCTAGGCAATAAACCACAATTAAAATCCACCCCCCCCACACACACAAAATCAACTTAGAGGTAGAGGAAAGGTTCTATAAGACGAAATAAGGCTACTCTATCTGCCTTAGTTTGTGGTACATACACATTAATCAAGCGATATGCTAGACCACCAATAACCACATCCACAAGCAACACTCTACCTGGTGAAATATCTAAGACTTTCAATATTTGGACAGGCAAATCGAAAAACAAAATACCCACACCAGAACAAGGCACTTCTCCTACCGACCATAAGGATGGCCCCCACCTCCAATCTTTTTTTGCCTGATCTATCTCAGAAATGGTGTGTAATGTGGTATCTTGCACAAAAGTAATCTGACTTAAATCATTATGTAAACTAGCAAAGGTAATAGGACGCTTCTGATAATTATGAATACTGTTAACATTTACAGCAGAGAGAAGTACAGAAGACAACATGAAAAAAAGAGTCAGAAAGTATAACCAGTAGATCCACATCATTTCCTTTTTTTCCTTTTTTTGGGCTTAGGCTTTTCAACCTTTCCAGGTCCACAAGACGTCTCTAGTTAAGATGATGTTACTGAGGAGCCATCAGACTCACCACCCCCCTCCTCTTCTGGTACATCCATAAGAATGTCAAATGGATTCTGAACCACAAGTTCTTCCACTGTAGGGATCCCTTTATGTTCTGCTTTAGACCGTGTGACCCTTTGGAAGGATAAGTCCTGCCCTCCCCCAGATGGGGGGCATCACCACCTCCATCTTGTCCTGAACCTAAACAGTCATACCCATTAGTGTCTCCCTGCAAAGCATGCTCATCTAAATCACGGTCAGACGAATCATGTTCCAAAATCTGAGGGGGTTCCACCTCCACTGGATTTTGTAAACCATCCTGGGAGGGCACAGAAGGATCCCGGGTACAGTCCTGAACATCCACCTCCACCACAGCAGGGTCAGAATGTGTTCTTGAACCAGGGTCAGCAGCAGGGACCTGCTCTTCGCCATCCATCTGGGCCATTAAATTACTGGCTTTCATTTTCTCCTTTTGTGCCGTGGCAACATAGACATCATGTTCAGCACGAACAGAAAGAGCTATATTATCATTATGGGATGCCCAGGAACAATTTCTAAAATGATGACCCTTTTCGTCACACAAGTTACATTTCTGGGGTTGTCTGCAATGTGCACCAGTATGCCCCAAATCTCCACAAAGGCCACATTTTTAATTTTCACAGACATTACTCAAGTGCCCAAGTTCACCACACTTATAGCAGGCTCCGGGCTGACCTGGACAGAAAATCACACCCCTACCTCTCCCCCACAAAAAAAAAAAAATTAGGTAGATGCTGTATAGCACCCTGTTCCTGTCTGAGTGTAACCAAGGCCCCTGGAATTCTGTGGTTCTGCGGTTGCGGAATTTGCCGCAGAATTTGCATCATGCCGCAGAATATATATAGTGCCGCAGAATTCATTGTTTTTGGTGAATTTTCATATAAATATACTGTTTTTCCACAGTGTCAGGCTTTCTTTCCCACCTCGTTTATCCTGAAGTCCCTCCTCTATGCTCAGCATATGATGTCATCGATGACATCACATAATATTTAGCCAATGACAGGACTGCATTCTGCCAGAGAAATGAATAAATCATGCCGCAGAAATCAGAAAATGCTGCCGCAGAAGTCAAGGAGCCCTGCCGCAGAAATCAGAAAATTCTGCTGCAGAACACCAGAGGCCCTGAGTGTAACCTTATCTTTCCAGCCCCCAGTCCACAAATGTTCCTCATCTAGAATTGGGTCAGGGTAGCCATTGCTACCATTGCCAGGCAATTGCTACCATTGCCAGGCAATGCTACTTCAACCAATAAGTGATATCAGTCACATTTACTCCCTCCCTCCCTCACTCCGAAAGAGGACCATGATCATTTTGGACATAGGCTTTGTCAGGGGTATGGCAAGGAAAGGCCGCCACACAGGGCCATTCAAAAGTAAATTATACTGTTTCAAGAACCGCTCGAGCACATTAGGATGTTTAAAACTAACATCATAGATGGTGTCTCCAGGCATATGAATGAGGGCATAAATTTCATAAGCATAAAACTTCATACTGTTCTTGAACAGTGCCCTCCCCACAAACAATCTATCAGGTGCATCTGAAGCATTACCCCTAAATTTCAGACGAACCGCATTTCATCTCATTGCTGGCTCAGAAAAATTTCTAGCGGGAGAAGGAAAAAGTTTATCACGCACCCCAGCGTGCCAAACATTTGGGGT
Organism: Neoceratodus forsteri; assembly: GCA_016271365.2. Classification (NCBI taxonomy): domain Eukaryota; kingdom Metazoa; phylum Chordata; order Ceratodontiformes; family Ceratodontidae; genus Neoceratodus; species Neoceratodus forsteri. The sequence continues at coordinate 595,763,352 of JADMNL010000022.1, read as the reverse complement.
AACAGTCTACTTCCCAGTGGTTATCACCACTAGAGTCAGAAACTTTAGGGACAGAGAAAGCCAGCTGCACCGGCTGCTCCCCCATCACAGGGGACTCCACTCGGGGACTTAAGGGAACAGGGGAAGGAGGAGGAGGGGGGACATCAGGTTCCAAAACAAACTCCTTTTCCTCTCCTTCTAATTCCCTAGCATCTGATAAGAGATCCCCTGGCCTAGCATTGGTAGGAGTCTCAAGGTCAACCATTCTCTCACCAGGAGTTAGCTGAGAAGGGGAAGCCCCAGTACCCCAACCAGAACCAGAACTCAGAAGCGGCAACAACAGGATCCAAATCAGGGTTATTTGCATCCCAGCCAGAACCATCCACTTTTCTAACCCACCCTGCAGGGATTTCACTACCCAGTCAGCCAGTGGCGTGGAAAGACTAAGCACCCCCCCCCCACCATCAGGAGAAATAGTAGCAGACTGTAAAGTGTTATCAACCCCATCCCCTCCAACCCAACCTTCCCTGCCTCGTAAGGGCTGGTCTTTAGGGGAAAGTTTCTTTCGAGACCCTCCAGTAGAAACACCAATTGTAAAAACAGCCCTAGATGGATCACTCACAGAGAAGGGCTCACCATGCACAGCAATGGAGCCAGTCTTAGAGAGAGGTCGACAGTCAGGAGTCTCCAAAACAGAAGTACAGTTAGGGAGATCAGTCACTCGGATAGGTTGTAGACCCCCACTTCCATCCAAAACATCTGCACCAGCAGAACATCCTAGTACCTGACTCAGTCTAGAAATATCCATAGGGCTCGAAACTGCTTCAGAAGGCTGTTCAACAACCACCATAGCCACCGGAACCGTATCCACATCCATACACGCAACCACTAAGTCATCCCGGTTGCAACCGTCCGACACCGCACCTGACCCAGTGCGCTCCAACAACAGCTTTTCCAGTTCCTGCCTCCTTGCAGCAAGCTGTCTCTCCTCAGCAGCAAACAGCTCCCGGATATCCACGACAGACGCCACTGCCCGCACGCAATCCACAACCTGCTGCATAATAACCATGATAGGTAGGGGAACTGCACATGAAGAACTATCAGTAGAAACAGCAGCAAAGTCGGCCTGACAAGATTCCGAGATCGAGGAGCAGGCCTGTTCCCCGGCCCCTTGCACATCCGTCCTCCAGAATTCCTCAGGCAGACTGGCCATAGCAGCACCAGTCACAGTGCCATCTACCACGAAGTAGGGGAATTTCCCCGCTGTCCTGGCCGAATTTCCCTCATTCACTAAAAATACCACCAACAGCTTAATCTGGTTCAATTTCAGTTGCTTACCCTCCATATCCCCCTTCCTCCTGGTCGCCCCTGAAAAAGGGACTTCTAGGCCCAGTGGGCTTACTGGGTCAACAAAATTCAACAAACAAACGAACAGCTCCGGTTTGGAGCTGAAGTGTTTCTGTTATATAATAAGACCATGTACTGGCTGACAGGCCCCCTGCCAGTCGGTACCTGGTCTCGGTATATCACAGACAGATGTAGACTCCAAACCGGAGCCTTTTGAAGATACAACAATACAGATTACTATATTGCTGTATCTTCAAACAGCTCCAGTTTGGAGTCTACATGTGTCCGTGATATACCAAGACCAGGTACTGACTAGCAGGGTGCCTGTCAGCTGGTACATGGTTTTATTATATCACGGAAACACTTCAGCTCCAATTCGGAGCTGTTTGCACTTGTTGTTATGCTGTTAGCTTGAGAACGATCCCCGGCTGCTCCCTGCAGGACACGTCATCACGGGGACAGCCGAGGGAGCTTGTGGGTGTGCCAAGGAGGGCTAGGAGTTCTAAAATGCTGGCGGGGAGGGCGCAGGATCAACCAGATACAATTAAAAAATAAAACTGGCACAATAAGTAACAAAAACGAGCAAATGTATTAAACTATTAATCGGGCCGTGCTTTACACGTAGGTGGGGCCCATCGGGAGGTGGACGTTTCCCTTTAAACACCGTAATGCTATTCTGCATTTTAAAAAAAAGTTCCTTTACATTTTGAAAATCGCTAGTTGTGATCTCTTTGTACCAGTTCTACTACTTCCTAATGTCACTAAAATGTCACAGTAAGTTATTTGTTTCATTAATTTAATCTTAAAATTGCAAAATTAACTACTCCAGCCTCTTCATCTAACAATTTCTAGCAGCAGTATTAAGTAGAGGGGTTCATAACTAGCAGTTACAGGAGTCATTTATAAAAACGTTATTAAAACACTGGAATTTGTGAGGAAAAACTGATGTCCAGAAATTATATAAAATAATACATGGGGTGGTGTGTGTTACCAGAATTTAATACACACCTGAAATGTGTAATGCCACATAAACCCCGAGAGGAGTTTATTTAAGCATCACACACCAAGCCTGTGTATTAAATTCAAGCAACACACACTACCCAAGTTCACATTGCCAGGAATGGGGCCAGTGCCACTTGCAGTAGATGTATCTTTATCTCTATGTTTATGGCCAAAAGATGAGGAATGCCATGACACGAACTGCTTCCTGTCCTGGTCCTTCAACTTTGACAGCCGCTCCTCGGCTGATGGTGAGGGTGCAACAGATTTTGGGCCCTGTTCTTTCTCCATGGCTGTTAGTTTTAATGAGAAGAATATTTTCTAGAGTTTTCTTGTGGCGTCACCTTATAGCCTGACTGAAGCTCTGGCAAATCTCACAAGTACGAAGGTTGTAGGGCAGGCCCAAAAAACACACACAGATCTCGCTTTGTCTTCTTTGTAAATGTTATCTCCGTAATCTCACAATATCAAAATAAAGGGCCTTTCAATTTTGGCGACGTGCAGAGACGACAAAGTAAACTGTTAAAGTAAAAAGAATAAATTGCAATGGCTAGTTCACACATTTCCTTCAGCAGGTCCAACGAGACTGATTGATGGCAGGAAGAGAACTGAGGAGTGATGGGGCCCCCACGTTTACATAGACATTGACATGATATGACATCGTTGTGAGCAGCCCCTGCCTAAAAAAAAGTTTCAGTGTTGTTCTAGTGCCTGGCAGCTATAGTTCCAAAGATGTAGACTAATGAATGAGACATCCTCGCAGAAGATCACTAGTTTTCCCGATTTGAGGATCTTGAGTCCAAACCTGAAACCAAGCATAGAGGTTAGAGCAACGAACTGTGAACCAGTTTGGTACATCCAGAAGGTCTGGAATGAATTCTCATAAAATCCAGTGGCATACTGTGTGAATCTGATCAAGTTACTTAACCTCCCTGTGCTCCTGGGATGCACCTGGAAATGGCTCAGTATATAATGTGAAGTAAAACAAAAAATAAAATCTAAATATAGAAAATATATGAAGTATAGGCTAGATTTCTTTAAGAATTATGTTACTTAGTTTTAATGTTTCCTGTGTGACATCAGGATGTTAATTAAGCAATAAGGCATGACAGGGGGTGCATTATAGTGGGATACCGGCCTACCTCAGGTGGGTTAAGCATGAGGTGACGCCAAGTGCTTCAACAACTCGCAAAGGGTAATTAGGCCACCATAAGACACCTCCTGGAGTGCTTTATTGCGATTATAAAATGCATCCTGTTTAGTAAATTGGATGTATTTTTACACATATTTTTGTTTTGCTACTTTCAGCCGGGCTGTTGTGCTTGGATACTGGCCCAGATGAAAGTACTTCTTGGCCAATCAGGAGCCAGCATTCTTTCTACCCATTTCATAATACAACACAGACTACATATCTGGGTGCCAACAAATAAAGAACAACCTGGGCATGTCCAGCTGTTGGGCCTGTGGCAGCCAGGGTTCGAAAGTGGACCAGGGACAGCGCTTGAGGACTGGCAGCATTTCCCAGGCTGGGGAAGGGGCGATGCCGCTTCTGGCACCACATCAACGCTTGTGGTGGGCGAGGAAGCTTGCTCCCCCCAGGGCTCCACTGCTGCGTCCGAGGCCAACAGCAGCATGTGCAATGCCACCTAGTGGGTGGAGGGTGGACAGCAGGTAGGGACACAACCAGGGGAGCAAATCCCCAAGACTGTCAGGATGATACTAAGGACACATTTGCACCCCACTCCATGGACCCCAGCAACAGACAGCTGGTAACTGGTTGATGGGATGGGGCCGGGTCGTGCTGGCCTGAGGACAAGTGAAATGCCTTGAGGGGGGGCATATATGAAAAAAAGAAACTATTGTACAGTATTATGAAAACAGTAAAAAATAAATGTTTCAATGAAAACTCTCCTAAGGAACACCAAAAGATCTGAAACTATTGCTTGAGTAGCCATTCTATAATTATATAAATAATCTGAACCGTAAAATAAACTTTAATGTTCTTGAAGCATACTAATTTAACTGAAAAATGTGAGAATGGATCAATATTTGAAGTCAGAGAGGGATATGCTTATGTGAGTGTTGGCACTGCCATTTGCCTCAGTGGTGTAATTTTAATAAAACTGGAATGTCAGCTACTATTTGTTCTAGCCTGTTATCCAAAGTGGATGTTGGATGGAATCCCTTCTAATGTGGGCGCTATGCAGACTTTATTCTGCTAAAGATCAGTGGGCTGCTAACTAACAACAACAAAAAATCATTACAGTCGCCATTATTCATTACAGCAACAACTGAAGTGAGGCTTTGTAGCAGCTGCTGCAGTTTACTGATGGGTCAGTTTAAAATTGTTAAACCAGGATCAGCCTTTTCAGGGGTGCACTGTTGATAGAAACATAGAAATTGATGGCAGAATGTCCCATCGAGTCTGTTCGGTACCTGCCTGTCTCCGCACCCAGCCTAATGTTGGACATGAGCTACTCTACTGATGTCCTTGCCTGTATTCTGACACTCTCCTCCCTTGTCTTTGACATTATTGTGCTCTCAGAAACCTGGCTCTCTCACAAAATCGCAAACGGGGAGATCGAACTCTGCGGAGTCACCTCTGTCAGGAAAGACAGACAGGGAAAAAAAGAGGGCGGCTGCATGTTTTTCGTTTCCAACAAGTTCTCTTTCACCAAACACAATCACACAATCTCAGCTCTGAGTTCATCCTGCTTGAGACCCTTTCCATTAACCTATTTCTCGGACAAAATAAAACTCTCACCCTCACTACTGTCTATCTCCCCCCAAGAACCCCTCCCTCCGACCTGGAGTCCTTGTTAGCCCGCAAACACTCCCTCCCTCTTAACAGGAAGTGAGTTCTTCTCGGAGACTTCAACATAAATTGGATCTCCAGCCAAGCCAACACTGCCAAATCCTGCATCGCCGACCTCGACCGTCACCAGCTTATCTCCACACCCATAAGGTCAAATTATAAGACAGGGACTCAGTCGCTAATCGACTAGGTCATCGACTCCAACCCCTCCTGCATCACTGACTCCAGAGTACTGCCAAACTGCATTGGTGATCACTGCGCCACCTACTGTCTATGGTCAGCTCAGTGCCCCCAAGTTCATCTTCTCTAGACGCTGGACAAATAACTCCATCGAAAATATAACACATGATCTCAGCCTAGTCTACTGGTCATTCACTGCTGCACCAGGTAACCTTGACTCTGTCCTTGACAGATTCTCTACCATCCTCAACAGTGTATGCAACAAATACTCCCCTCTCAAAAAATATCAGGGTTAGGGGAGGTGTTAATGAATGGGTATCATCCGACATCATTACATTGATGAGGACCAGAGACAAGGCCTGGGCCCATTACACCAAGCACAGAGACCCTGCCCAGCTCTCCCTCTACAAAGCACTCAGAAACAAGTGCAAATCAGTCATCAGAAAAGCCAAAATTGACTTCTTCCATAAAAAACAACTTGTGGAAACATCCAGCCCCCGTCAACTTTGGGTTACACTTAACTCACTACTCGGGAAACACAAGAATACCAAACCTATCACTCTGATCCAAGGTGGCAAGCAGACTAACGACCCCTTAGAAGCAGCAAACATTTTCAACCCATTCTTTAGTGACCTCGATAAATATAAACCATCCCCGTCACTCCCCTTCCCCCCTCATCCACCCCCCACCCCACCCCAATACTACGTCCAAGCCAAGCTCCAGATTCTATTTTAGGGTCCTAAAACCCCTGGACACCATAAAGCCCAACCGAACTAACAACCCTAAACCCAGCAAAGGGGCTGAAGGAATCAACTTTAAAATCCTTAAACTGACCATTAATTAATTAGCAGCCCCCATCACCAACATACTAAACTACTCACTCTACTCCGGCTATTTCCCTAGCACTTGGAAAACCATCACCATCAAACCACTGTTCAAGTCAGGGTCAAGGCATGAAGCAGGGAATTACCGACCTATCTCCCTCCTTGCTCCCCTCACCGAAATCATTTAAAAAGTTGTTCATACCCAGCTCATCGCCTTCCTTGACCGTAATAACTTGCTCTCTGTTGCCCAGCATGGTTTCAGATCCAGACATAGCACCGAAACCGCCCTGGTCAGATTCATCAGTGATATCCTCAAGGCAAGCAATAAGGGCCAGTACACAGGCTCTGTCTTCATGGACCTGACCAAGGCATTCGACCTGGTCGACTATGGCCTTCTCCTGGACATCCTCAAGGGCTTGCACATATCTGAAAATGCTGTCAAATGGGTCAGAAGCTACCTCTCCAGCAGATCTCAGAAAACTAATAGCAATGGTAATTTTTCTGCTGAATGCCCGATTAAATATGGGGTACCCCTGGGCTCCATCCTGAGCCCACTCCTGTTCTTGCTCTTTAGCAATAATTTTTTTTTGGGGGAGGATGTTTCACCAAGAAAGACAACATGAGCTGTAAACAGCTTGTTTCCAGAAGCGTCCTCCTTTCCATCTGCCAAACCATCCAACTAGTTCTTTACGCTGATGACGCAGCCCTCTACTGGAGCAACACTAACTTGGACACAATGTTCAGTCATTTGCAGGCTGACTTCAGCAAGCTACACACTTGGTTCTCTGACAAAGGCATGGTTCTCAACTCCAAGAAGACCAAGTTTATGATCTTTTCTGGACCAAGAAAAGCCCCAGTCATGGGCCGATCCCTCTCAGACAACCTTGGTAACATCATAGAACAAGTCTGTGAATTCAAATACCTTGGCCTGTACTTAGACCCTCATCTGACCTACAATATCCATATTAAAAACCTCATCAAGAAAATCCATATGAGGCTAGGTCTCTTATACCGAATAAAAATGTTCCATATCCCTGGGTCCAGACGACACTTTGCCAGATCCCTTCTCCTGCCCCTCCTTGATTAAGGCTCTATTTTCTACTCCCCCCCAACACATCTCCCCTTTTCTCCAGACTCAGGACTACATACAATAATATTTGCATGCTTCATGACCGGCCTCCCCTGGATAACCCATCACTGTAGCCGCTATACCTCCCTCAACTGGCTCACCCTTGAAGGCAGGTTTCAGCTTTTTTTTTTTTCTTAATTTATTTCACTCCAATCGCGGCTCGTGGGGCCATCACTCAGGCATCCAGTCCTTATCCTGCCTGCGGATCCCTCAGACTTAGCCTCCTCTCCCCCTTCCCCCACTGCAGCCGGCACCCCTGGTTTCACCAGCCCAGGGAAAGTAGCCCTTTGCCTTCTTTGGGCTCGCTTACTAGACAGACACCGACTGCGGGTGGGCCACTGAGGGAGGAACTGGAAGGCCAGCCGAGGAGATCCCGGCAGTGGGCATGGGGGACTGGTGCCATCGCCTGCTCCACAAGCCATTTTTTTCCTTTGTTCTGTGCTACCTCCCACCCCTGCGTGGCACGCCCCAACACAGTGGGGCACGGCAAGTCTGTCAGCGGCAGCCAACATATGCTGCCCAGCGCCTGCGGCTACTCTGATCTCCACTCAGGGCTGAGCGCCCGGACTCCCAATACCTCCCCAGAATAGGAGAGCAGCCCAACAGGCGCCAATCCAATCCCTCCCTGCCAAACCCCGCACCCGAGCTCACTCCCAAACTTGGGTCGCCGGCGTGGCGCAAGGTGTGGCGTCCAGCACCTCAACCCTCAGCGCCACTGGACCAGCTTGGTTCCAACTTAAAATGCTCTCTTTCCTACATAAAGTTCACCATAACCTGCTGCCAATCAGCGTTAACTCCCTTTTCCCCTTATCGGTTCCCAAGTGCAGTACAAGAGGGGCCACCTGTCATATCTTTGACTCCCCTTTTTACCGCACCAAGCATGCGCAGAACTCCATCACGTATAAGGGCCCTACATTTTACAATAAACTGCGCCCTAAACTTCAAGCCTGTAGTTCAATTGACTCTTTCATGTCCTCCCTCAAGGGCCACCTCCTCCAATCCACCACTTGTGCCTGCCCCAGTAGGCAACCCCCTGAATGTCCGCTAACCCTTGAAGCCTCCCCAAGGAAGCATATGCCTTACAACTAGTCTTACAAACATGGTGATGCTGGGTCCTGAAACTGAATCAACATTTTCAACATTCTCATCTGACCACTCTTAAAGCAACTGCACTTGTGGACTTTAAAGAACAAAGGAATTTTAACACATTTTGTGACTGAATCAACATTTTTGTCTGACCTTTTCCAAAGGTATTGTACTTGTCTCTGAGGACTTTGAAGATCAAAGGAAACATACAGACAAAAGGATTTCACACATTGCATATGCCTACTGTCTGACCTACTCCCAAGGTATTGTACTTATCTCTGAGGACTTTGAAGAACAAAGGAAACATATAGACAAAAGGATTTTACACATTGCATATGCCCAGGCCACAGTTTATCACCTTTCAGGAACTTTAACATATTATGTGATCCTGGATCTCAACAGTACTATAGTACTTCTCTTAAACCCTCTGGCACCAAACCCTCCAGTCTTTTTTTTCATTTCTCTGTGCTTAGCCATAGTGCTTAGCTATCCACCTTAGCCCACTAAACTGCGTCCCCACCACCTCCTATTGCTCACCCCCCGACTGCCTAGCCCACACTACTTCTCGGCTCTCTCTGCCTCGCTAAAAAATGCTTTGGCTTAGTCCCACCACCTGTCTTACTCACCCTCCTTTTCCTTTATGCCAACTCCTCCGCCTCACCCTACCCTCCACCTACTCTCTCACCTTTCTATACTACTACTCAAACTTTGTACCATGGCTTTTACTCTGGAAGTCTTAAACAAACATCACCCAATTAATACCTGGGTGCAAAGAGCCATATTTCCTAATTGAAACTGCCACATCATTATAACTCACTAACGATCACCTCTACTGGGACTCCAGAAGACAATCCAAGCATCTTAAAAATACAAGCAGAAACTCACTCCAACCTATTATGAACTACAAATGGCATCGCTGAAACTCCTGCTCCTCCTACTTTTAATATCTGGTGGATACACCCAAACCCTGGTCCTGTTGCACTGAAGTTCGACAAAAACAGGGAAAGTTGGTAGTGGTCTCTCCATTATCACTCTAAATATCTGCAGCCTCCTTCCCAAATTGGCATCTCTTCAAACTCTCGCTGGACAAAAAAACCCTGATATACTAGCCATTGTGGAAATCTGGCTATCTCCCAGCACCCCGGATCATGCAGTGAAGGCTACAATCTTTTCAGACTCGACCGGGCAAGCAAGAAAGGTGGGGGCTGTGCTATCTACATAAAGGACAACCTCTCCTGTCAACGCGGCAGCTCCACCCCACAAATACGCAGATGCAATCCTCCCTATCAAACTGCTCTTGGTGCACAAACAAAGTTCTCACAGTGGCCGCAGTCTATATCCCTCCAAAGACCACCGTGCCAGTATTAAGTCTGTACTTGATTTTGTTAGTCTGCAGCCCTCTGAAAATGAGCTCCTCCTCCGGGATTTCAACATAAACTGGCTCGCCTCTGACACTGGCTCTACAAAGATGACATCCTAGCAGCAAACCTGACTCAGATGGTAACCTCCCCACCCGGAAAAATTACAAAACTGGTACAAGCACCCTTATTGACTGGGTTCTCACAAATCACCCTGACCGGATAAAAACATTAAAGTCCTCCCTGACTCCTCAGTGACCACTCCCAGTGTCCTGTACCTGGTCTAATAAATTTCTCAAGCCACCCCCAAAGTTATAACAAGCAGAGTATTGCCTTATGGGAATCTTATCAAGTTGAAAACCCATCTCCTACAACAGGACTGGACGCCAATCTTTGAATCAACTGATATTAATACCGCACTAGAATACTTCATTAAATCTTTCAACTCTGCACGCCACTTATATAATGCCCAGTAAAAAAAAGTAAATCAAAGCGCTTATCAAATCCATGGATTACTGCCAAACTACTTGCCGAGCTCATGTTGGGACCACCTCTGGGCAGTTGCCAGAGACAGGCTACCTCATGATACCCTAAAATACAAGCAGGCACGAAATAGATGTACCTCACAAATTAGGCAAATGAAGACGCCTATTTCAAAATGCCCTTGAATCCACCTGGGGTGATGGAAGAGCTTTGGGACAACATCCAAACATAATGGGTAAATAATCAAAATTGTCACCTACCATTATGAAAGTTGATGGATCCACCACTCTTGACCCAAAGTCTATTGCAGATGCGCTTAATAAGACATTCACAGACCTTAGTGGGGTCCTCCCCCCAGATTTCTTCTCGGACTTACCTGTGCCTAGCCTAGTATCACAAAACACCCCTCGTGACAAACCACAGTTTTACTTCAAGAAAATCAAAGTGCACGAAGCACACAAGTACATAAGAAAGGCCTGCTCCAAATCCAGAACAAGTAGTGACACGCTAGATCTAAAAATCCTGTCTCTCACCCTGGATGAAGTAATTCACCCCCTTGCAAAAATTCTTAATCTGTCACTTTGCCAAAGTCAATTTCCTAACAAATGGAAATCTGCCATAGTTACGCCAGTGCACAAAGGGGGGGACAAAACCTCAACAGGAAACTATCGACCAATATCAATACTCCCTCCCCTCTCCAAAGCACTTGAACGAATAGTGGCAGACCAACTCTCTGATTACCTGGACAAATACAATCTACTCTGTAATCAACACCACGGCTTTAGGAAAGGACATAGTACAACAACAGCCTTACTTGATTTCTCTGGAGAAGTCCACTCAGCCCTGGACAAAGGGTGCCAAACAGGTGCAGTCTTTATCGATCTACAAAAGCTTTCAACACAGTCCATCATGGCCTACTTACCTCCCTACTTTCTAACCTAGGCCTGGCAGAGGTCCTTGTGCTTGGGTAAAAGTTACCTGTCCAATCGGTCCAGGCTGTAAAATCTCTAATGAACTCTCCGACTTCAAACCAGTTCTCTCGGTGTACCACAGGGATCAATTCTTGGACGCTCCTCTTTAGCCTGTTCCTTAACTCCCTCCCAGATATCTGCCAGGAGAAAATAATCTTATACGCTGATGATGCTGTAATTCTCTCTTCCTACAAGGATCCAAACTCCCTACGAAAAAGCCTGCAACTTTCTCTAGTGTTGAAAGGTAGTTCCTGGATAGTAAACTTGTGCTAAACCACAATAAAACAAAAGCCATGCTCTTCTCCAATCACCAAAACAAAAATAGGCATACTCCACTCACCATACAAACCTCTGCAGGAATTACACTGGACCAAGTAAATACTTTCAAATACCTTGGCATCTCTTTTGACCAAGGGCTCACCTTTCAACCCACTTGACAACACTGCGAAACAGTGAACCAACGCCTTGGAATACTATTCCGTAACTGTCAATTTCTAAATCAAGCGGCATTGAGAATAGCTATACAGAGTTCCATAATCTCAATCATTGACTATGGCCTTATTATTTATGGCTCAGCTACCTCCACTGCTCTAAGGCGATCTCAATCACTCTAAATAGGCCTGCGCTGCCCCTCACGGGGCTCAAAGACTGACTCACACGCAGATCTGTACTATGAATCAGGCTGGTTGAACCTATCAAATCGCCTTATTTATCTCACCTGCACAATGGCAAAAAATCTATCTTGGGACTGACTCTATTATGTATTCAAAACCTGCTCCGACTGAATCCTGGCTCATGACCCTCCACCAGATCTGAACCTAACCTTTCCTGGTTCCGAGATGCCGGACTGCACAGGGACAAAGATCTACATAGCCAGGGGCCCGACATGGTTCAATGCGCTTAGTCCACCTACTCTATCCTCAACCTCGCTTGAAGCTTTTTCAAATCCATGCCTATGCCCACCTCACCACCACTAGCAACTGTGATTGCGCTTAGATAAAGACTACTACTCCTCATGTCCATTCCTCATATCTGAGGCCTCTTCCTCCCTGACTAATGAACCTCTGGTACCTCTACTACTTCCTGTCTCCCACCCAAACTCACTCCCCTTTTTCCTGTCCCTCTCACTTACTCTCCCGCCACCACCTTTCCCTCCTCTCTAGCCTCCTTTGGCACCTAATGATCACCCTCTCCCTGGAAGTTTCCTTAACCTCCGAAATTGTCTACTCGCTTGAACCTGTTATAGCTTGTTTTTCTATGAAACTTAAAAACGTTACTGCCTTAAACTGTTAATAGCAAATTTATGATGTAACTTTCCTGTCTGGTTTTACCTGTAATGTGTATCGTGCTTTGTTAAATGTTCTTTGTGATGTGGAACCTTTGTAAAAGAGCCCTGGCTCAAAGGTATTAATTCCTAGACTAATAAACTAAACTAAACTAAACCCCTTGAGTTACGTTAAGAGTTTATATGTATCTGTATATAGACTCTACTGTTGTATGCTCTGTATTTGGGTTTTTTTTTTAATCTAGATGATTCTGTAATATACACTGTTCCCTAGTGTAAATATCGTAAAATATTGCAATTATTGTTTTTATTTTTTTCTCTGTAGCATCGAATTTATGTACCACTGGACGTTTGTGAAAATGGGCATTTTTGCTCACATCCTTTCCAGTATAGAAAATATAACTGGGATTGAAATTGTCCACTCGTCCCCTTCCATCAACTGACCTCCTTCTTTTCCTCCTCTCCTTCGGACCATTACCCAGTGCCTATCCCACCTGTGTTTAAAGCTGGCAGCAAGGCCGGCCCGGTTGTGCTGAGGGTTGAGGCGCTGGAAGCCACACTTCGCGCTACGCTGGTGACCTGAGTTCGGGAGCGTGAGGTCGGGTGCTGGTGGGTCAGCAGGGGCAGGTTGAGGATGGCGTGTCCTTGTGGTGCTCTCCTCCCCAGGGGAACGGGTTGGGTCGGCTCAGCGTGCCGGTAACCCCCGGTGGAGACCAGGGGACGTCGCAGCAAGCGGGCAGCACGAGATCAGCGTGGCCGATGCTGGCAGGGTTGCTATGCGCCAGAGCATCGGGGTGTGCCACACACAGGTGGGGAACCAGTGCAGAACAAGGAAAAGACCAGCTTTGAGGGACAGGCGATGGCACCTGTCCCCCATGCCCTCTGCCGGGTTCTCCTCGGCTGGCCTTCCAGTTCCTCCCTCCAGGGCCCACCTACAGCCGGAGTCTGACTTACAAGAAGGCCCAAGAGGTGAGGGCTACCCTCCCCGGGCGGGTGAAACCAAGGGTGCTAGCTGCGGGGGGGGGAGAGGAGGCACAGACTGAGGAATCCACATGTGGTCAAGATAAAGGACCAGTTGCCCGAGAGAAGGACCCACGAGCAGTGACCGGAGTGAAATAGAATTAAAAAAAAAAGCTGGCAGCAGACATCACACCAGCCACTTCTTCTGACCATGCTTTCCACCTCCCCACTACCCTTTCTGTAAACAACTTCCTTACATTCCTCCTAAAGCCTCTCCCCCCATCCCCCAGCTTCCACCTATGGCCCCTTGTTACCTTGCTCTTGTTTTTTAGTGAACAGGGCACTGCTGTCCACTTCATTAATACCCCAAAGGGCACTTAATTGTATCTACTGTTTGAAAGCAGGAGGTATTTGTTTCCAGTTTTTTTTTTCTCCACACACTAAATTTATTTTAAGCCAAGAAGGCCCAAGAGGTGAGGGCTACCCTCCCCGGGCGGGTGAAACCAGGGGTGCTAGCTGCGGGGGGGGGGGAGAGGAGGCACAGACTGAGGAATCCACATGTGGTCAAGATAAAGGACCAGTTGCCCGAGAGAAGGACCCACGAGCAGTGACTGGAGTGAAATAGAATTAAAAAAAAAGCTGGCAGCAGACATCACACCAGCCACTTCTTCTGACCATGCTTTCTACCTCCCCACTACCCTTTCTGTAAACAACTTCCTTACATTCCTCCTAAAGCCTCTCCCCCCATCCCCCAGCTTCCACCTATGGCCCCTTGTTACCTTGCTCTTGTTTTTTAGTGAACAGGGCACTGCTGTCCACTTCATTAATACCCCAAAGGGCACTTAATTGTATCTACTGTTTGAAAGCAGGAGGTATTTGTTTCCAGTTTTTTTTTTCTCCACACACTAAATTTATTTTAAGCCAGACTATATATCATATTTTAATAATAAGTTTATAGGGACAGTCGGGATCACTCTTAGAGTGTCAGAGTGTCTACACTAGCATTCTTAGGTACAGCCAATGACTTTCCATTTTCAAAAATGGCCAATTCCATTTGGCAAACTCCTAAAATGTATTTCCATTTTTTCCCCAAAACTGAAGGCAAATCAATATGTTTTTTAACAAAACATTGTCTCAAAATTTAGGAGTTTGCCCAAAAAGCTAGTGCAAAGTATTTTTTTCATGAACAACTGACTCCCAAGTGCAGGTTTAAAAATGGCTAATTCTGTTTTTTACTGTGTTTTCCACTGAAAATGGAAAATCACTGGCCCTAATTCTTAGGGCATCAGAAATGTGAGTGATTGCCTTCTATTCACAGGTCTCTTGCCCTAGCAATGCATGTGGAGAGACTATTATCCAAGTTAAGAGATCCTGTCAGAGGTGTCTCCTACTATATGAGTGTTATCGCATGAGGTTTGGGTGAGACGAGCGCTTTGCAAAGTTGAATTGTTGTGGCAACCCAAATGTCACACAGTAGCACTCTTACACAGCATGAGATACCCCTGGTAGGATCTATTAACTTGTAAGAGTTTCCTTGTGTGAGATTTGGGTGACGGTCCTCTCACCCAAACCTCTTGCAATTACACTGTCTTACAGAGTAAGAGCACCCCACCACCACCAGAAGGACCCATTATCTTGTAATAAATCATGACATGAAACCTAAAAATTAAGAGATATATTTAATGTGAATTCACATGAATTTTATTTGGCTGAATTAAAGAGTACTCCCTGGCTACTGCCACACACAAAGTGGTTTAGTAAGACTGTTTGCATGGAGGTAGAATGTGTGTGTGTGTGTCTGTTTGTTTCTTTGAGATGACACGGCTCGTGGCATTTTTTTTTTGTTACCTTCTATAGTTCTGTGCTGTCATAAACTGTACTAGTAGTGCAGAAGGGGAGAAAACAGCTGGCCCGTCTTCCAAGGAGTTGTGATGATCATGTCAATGCTTGGCTGCTGAGATGCGTAGATGGGACAGGCACGGCAGAGTGAGAGGTTGACAGCAGCATAAGGCGTCAACTGTACACAACATAAAGAGGAAAGTGTACAGATGCAATTCTTTACTGCTGATTGAGTTTTGACTTTAAATATTACTGGAATGTGTAATTGGATAAAACATTAAGAAATATATTTATAAGAGCTAAGCTGGAACTCCTAGAAAGCAATTCGCTTAAAGTGAAATATAAAAAAGTTACCTAAAACACAGGAATCATGTGGCTGTCACATAGTGGAAAGGGAGGATATACAACATACGATATGGCATTGTCCATGGTACATTAAAGCTAGACAGAACTGGCTAGGGCCTTTTTTGGACTGGCCTAATACGTCAGAAAATGAACTGACATTTATTTTATTTAATACTGCTAATGATAATATGATTAAGTGAGTTGCCAGATTTTTTCAGACCATTGTTAGGATAAGAAAGAAACGGAAACAAGAATAACTGTGATGTCCCTGTCTGTAAGTGCATGTTTTCGATCCTTTGTATATATGGCTGTGTAAAAATTTCTGGTAGGATATAGAAGCGGTGCAATTCGCTGACATTAGAGGATCTTTTTAAAAGTGTATTTATAAATAAATATTTTGTGTTATGTCATTGTTTGTATTTGTGGTTGTAATTTATATGTAATTTATATATTGTAAGGCTTTTTATGGTCAACAATTAAAGAATGATGATGATGACGATGACTGCTGATTGAGTGAAAGTGATATTATGATTTATTACAGCAATTAGAGACATCCCGACTGTTCCTATAAACTTACCAAATATTCCTTCCACTCCCCCCCCAATATAAACAACACCCTTATTACTGATCACCCCCAGTGCTGCTACTGAATTCAATTCATATTTTGCCTCTTGTGCCTCTGCTCTCCTATCCTCCTTACCGTTTACTAGGCCAGGTGCACCCTTCACCTCACCATGCATACTGCCCCAGTCTACATATTTCTCTTTCACTAAAATTGCCCCTTCTGACACCCTGGATGCCTTGCATACTTTAAACCCATCCAAAGGCAGTTCACCTGATGGCTTGGACCCCAAGATGCTATATCTCTCAGCTACGGCTATCTCTGCCCCACTGTCTGACCTCTTCAACCTCTCGTTCGAAATGGCAGCCATCCCACCTGTTTGGAAGCATACCATAGTTCTTCCCCTTCCCAAGGGCAGTTATCCTTCCTCACCGGGGAACTACCATCCCATATCATTCCTTCCCACCCTTGCCAAACTGCAAGAATACTTGGTTCTTGCTCAACTCTCTTCTTACCTCTCTAACTCCAACTTTTTCACTCCCTTCCAATCTGATTTTCGGAAAAACCACTCCACCACCATCTCCCTAATTAGGCTTACCGACTCCATCCTCTCAGGGATGGACAGTTGTCAAATCACATCTGCCAGTTTTGTCGATCTAGCCATGGCTTTCAACAAGGTTTCCCACACCCTACTACTAAACTCCCTTTCCTCAGCAGGTCTGACTGACTCAGCCACTAATTGGTTCAGAGCCTGCCTTGTAGGTTGGACCCAGTCAGTCAGAATCGCTAACTCCATGTCCCCCCCCATCAACACTGGTGTCCCACAAGGGTCCATGTTGGGCCCTATACTTTTCTCCATATTTCTTAATGACCTACCATCTATCTGTACATCAACCTCAGTACATATGTGTGCAGATGACATGGTCCTCTACACCTCCGGACAGTCCTCCACTGATGTTGCAAACAGACTTCAGCAGGACTTCAATAATGTTCAGCACTGGGTTTGCTTTCATCAGCTTTTTCTAAACACCAAGAAGACAGTTTCCATGACCTTCGGCACTGCGTAGAGCCTCTTTAGGCTCCCCTCCCTGCCCTCCTTTTATAACCTTGATGGGACAGTCCTTGAGGACACCTCCTCATTCAGATATCTGGATGTTTGTCTTGACCAACATCTCACATTCTCTGGTCATGTGGACGCCATCCTGAAAAAGCTGCTTTGCTCTGAACTCTCCTCCTCTCACCCACCACTGTCAGCTGTACCACTCCCTGGCATTTCCCCTTACTAGAAAATAGATGCCTCCATCATTGTGCTAAATTTGCCTTTAAATTCAAGTTTGTATCGCTCCCATCCCATCTCACTTCCTCTCTATCAGTCCTCCCTCTCTCTGTCCACTCACTTAGATCTTACAACTCCCGTTCCTTGGTTGTCTCTTGCCGGTCTACCACTGTGGGCCAGGCTGCTTTCTCGTATCACTTCCCAAAACTGTGGAACTCACTTCCTCACCAGATTCGCCACTCCTCCTCCTCCCCCTCCTCTATAACTTCAGCCCTACATAATTTCCTCTCTGTGAATTGTACCTGCAATTAACCTACCTGGTATTCCTGACCTGCTCCTCAACCTCTATCAATATTTTTAGTAGCTATTCTGAATTACAGCTCCCTTCCAGCCCCACTGCTTTCTTTCCGTGCAGTGATCCCTACCTGGCCATTCCTTCAGGTCATCTATAACTACCAATATAACTATGACTTTAGATTCCTATCAATCTACAACTATTAATATATCTATAATCTTGTTTCCTATTCATCTGCTCCCCTACCGGCCTTGCTGCCTTTCCACCTCTGCTGTTACTCCCTATCCACCCCTTCCTTTTGGGCTAAATGGTACCATCATCATGAATTTAAGGTGTTATCCTAATGTAATGCACTTGACCTGTCCATTGTGACCTCTGTAAACAATTGCACTCATATGCTGCATTTAATATGTTCTTTCTGTTATTTGCTGTTCACCGCTGCCAGTACTGTTGTAATAATGTTTGCTGTTGTATGTATGTATGTATTTCCACTACCCTTTCCTCAAGGACACACCTATTCGGAAACTGAAATTTCAGGGCATTCCACTTTGTTATTGCTAAAGACATTTTTAACAGGGTATTTTTCCTTAAACTTCATTTGTTCACATTGCCTGCACACTCGAGTGCCTCATTTGACTGGGGAAGGGGGCCTTGACAACATGGGTAACCCTCCCTCCACAGGCCAATGTCAGCAAGGTAGGCTTGTGCACCTCAATCATGGGAGGTGGGAAGTTCTTGTAAAAGAGGGAATAACTACTCTGGTTGCTGATGACGACAGGCTCCTAACAACCATGTCACCAGAGCCTAGCACTGCCTCCAACCCTCCCCTGGTGCTAAACATGTTTTTTTCCTGGGCCATACAAGCTCAGTGGTTCACGCTATACCAACGGGGTACTGCTGGGGTGCAGTGGTCTGAACAGGTAGTGGGCAGGAAAATGCTGGTACTGAGACAGGCAACTGGCAGGAGCAGCTTGTCATAAGGAAAGGAACTGTAGACAACATACAGGAAAAAAAGAATTGACCTACCGGTAATTCTGGTTGTGTGTAGACTCTGTTCATAGGTGGCCAGTTATAATGGTATGGGCTGTCTTCCTCTACTAGCTGGGTTACAGACTGCAACAGTCGGATATATTATTGGACATACCACTTGCCAGGATTCCTCAGTCACAAACTCTGTCCAAGTCTGTGAAGCACAAAAGAAACTAGGGAACTACAAATGGTAGGAGTCCAGGTCCCCACCTACAGTAGTAATATGCTTCATGTAACCACAACCACATCCGCATAGCGAGGGACACTTTATACACTGTAGTTGACAGAGGTGACTTGTGCATAACTGTACAGCACTGAACGCTTTGGAGGGCATGACTACCAATGAACACAGCCTACATATAACCGAAATTAACAGTAGGTAAACGTAATTCCCCTTTGTGTGTTGACTCCTATGTGCAATCAGCTACAATGGTATGTGGCCCAAGAAACAGTCCCTGAGTGGAAGGGAGTCAGTGTTGGATCACAGGGTCAGAGCCAATTGCTGTAAGCAGCATCTGTGCAAACTGACTAGATCTAAACAGTAGTGATTGGGAAAGAAAGCAAGGTGGCCCAAGTGTCTGTGCTACTAAGGCAGATAGGGTTGCCATGGCCTTCCCTACATAAAATGTGGCCATGGTACCCGCAGCATAAGCTTTAACTACTTTGGGAACTGCAGTTCTAGATGGATGTGCCTTAACCAGAAGACCTCTGGAAACCTGGAAACAGTTTTCCAGGAGACATTCTGGAAACTACGTTGCTGTCCTATTTGCAGGCAACCGTCAGCTCTGAGGGAGGAGGTTGCCCACCTCCAGGCTGAACTGGCAAGGACTAAGGAGGCCTCCCCCACCCAAAGAGCACCACTGCCACAACCACTGCCACAGAGGCTGCCAAGTATGAAGAGCAGTTGGACCACAGTGGGTTCTGGGAGGGTGCGGGTGGTGGAACAGTGGCGAAGCCCCCTAGTTGTACCTCTACACAAACAATATGCCAGTCTGGCATAGCAAGCTTCCTCTACGATGGCACCCTCAGTGGAGACCAAGAAGAATGCTGAGGACACCCAAAAGGGAGACCCACAGAAGGGTGGCAAGGGACATCAGAGGGGAAGGAAACAGCTTCTGATAGGGGACTCAATTGTTAGAGGGGTAGTCCTGGGGAAGGGAGTGGAGAGGGAAGTAAGGTGCCTGCCTGGTGCCATGGCTTGGAAAGACAAGAAGCAAATCCTCAGGATTGCAGAAGCAGCATCACAGGAGAGGGAACTAGATATCATTGTCCACCTTGGGACAAATGACCTAGCTAGGCATGGGATCAGTGCAGTGCAGGATGAAATTGTGGAGTTGGGGAGGGGCCTCAGACAGGTAGCAAGCACGGTTACCTTCTCAGAGGTGCTGCCAGTCCATAGCAGGGGTGAGGCTAGGGAACTACACACCATGCAGTTTAATGAATGGCTGCAAAACTGGTGCAGAGCACAGGGCTTTGGCTTCATTGGGGACTGGGGGTACACCTGGAAAGATGAAGGTCTATACTGGCACGATGGTCTGCATCTGTCCACTAAGGGAACCAAGATCCTAAGTGACAGGTTTAAATGCTTCCTTGGCAAGCTTTTAAACTAGCCATGGGGGGAAGTGCTAATAAGAGGCAGGAAATTTCAAGCCTCCCCCAACAAAACATGATGAGTAGTAAGGTAAACACTGAGGTACAGTGCTCAACAGAGGGCAGGACAGGGGTAAATGGAAAAATAGACAAGGGCAAAAAGAGCAGGCATGGGGGATAAAAGGATAAAGCCAACATTAAATGGAGGGCAATGAGTACCAATGCCCGTAGTCTGGGAAACAAGGTTCCTGAGCTAGTAGCCTTGATGGAAGATGAACAATTGGATATTGTGGCAGCCACAGAAACATGGTACACAGAGAACCATGACTGGAATGTCAACATACCGGGGTACACAGTCTACAGAAGGGACAGGGAGGGGAAAAGAGGAGGTGGAGTAGCTCTATACATAAGGGAAGGGATCAAAGCTACAGAACTAAATAGTAAAGGGGGAGGACAAGAGGCACTCTGGGTCACCTTGGAGACAGGGAATGGCATCACAATCTGCACAGGGGTTGTATACAGACCCCCATCTCAAGGGGAGGAAATGGACAAGAAAATGATAGAGGACATTCTCAAAATGGCTGAAAAAGGGGAGATACTGTTGATGGGGGACCTGAATATGCCAGATGTTAACTGGATGACATGTACTGCAGCCACATCCAAGAGCAGGGTCATTCTTGATGCCCTGCAGGGGGCAGGCCTTAGACAGCTAGTGTTGGAACCCACTAGGGAGCAAGCAATACTAGACCTGGTACTCTCAAATGGAGAGAGGATCACAAATTTAGAAGTCAGTAGACATCTGGGAACAAGCGACCACTGCACAGTGTGCTTCACAATATGCACAACCATGGAGACAAGCCATACAGAAACAAACATACTGGACTTTAGAAGGGCTGACTTTGGTAAAATGGGTGAATACCTGAGGAATACACTAGCAAATGGCCAAAAAGGAGGGTGGAAGAACAATGGAGAAAAATCAAAACTGCCATCATAAGCCGACCCGCCCGGCAAGTAGGGTTACCTTACAGCGCCAGCTGCCCGGGTTTGGGGAACGGACTCGGGCAGCTGGAGGGACGCCGGGAGGAAGGATCGAGCACCCAGAGGCTGCTCTCCTCCTCTGGGTGAGGTGGGATGCAGGTCCCACTGCGATACCGCCACCTGGGTGACCACGGTGGTGGTGCAGCGAGGACGCATAGCAGGGAGGAGGAGGCGTACTGGGAGCTGGAGGCGGTGGCAGCGTTGTGACGTCGCGTCGCTCTAGGCTCTCCTGCGTGCAGACGTCCCTATGGGGATGGGTGAAAAGGAAAAATACCTCCGTGCTCCCTGCAGATGGAGCTTCAGGCCCCAATCCCAGGGCTCTGCCAGCACGGGTGATGGATCCCGATGAATCACAGTCGCTTGGGGCGATGGAAGGGGAGCTCCCTCGTACCCGCCTGGGGGTCAAACCAAGGCAGCGTGGGGGAATGACTGCACCCGATGCTGACAGATGAGCAAGGACGCACAGGGCCGTAGGAGACTCCTGAAGGTGAGGAAGTACTGGGGTGAGAAGAGGGTGTAAAAAAGAGAATAAAAAAAAAAACTGTCATCATAGAGGCAACAAGGCTTTGTGTGAAACAGATAAAGAAAACAAAGCGGAGTAAAAAACCACTATGGTTCTCAAAAGAGGTGGCAGGGAAGGTTAAGGAGAAAAAGGCTGCATTCAAAAAGTATAAGAAATCACAGAAGAAGCACGACAGGGAACTGTATCAATTAAAGCAGAAAGAAGTGGGGAAGGCAGTCAGACTAGCAAAAGCCCAAATCAAGGAAAAAATAGCCAATTCAATTAAGAAGGGGGATAAAACCTTTTATAGGTACATTAGGGAGCATAGAAAGGTTAAGGGAGAAATAGTGAAGATTAATAAGGGAGAGGGGAGGTGGGTAGAGGGAGACAGTGAAAAGGCAGAGATACTTAATGAATACTTTTGCTCAGTATTCACAAAGGAAGATGAGGAGGAGTTACCTAAACCAGACAATAGAAGCACTCTGGGTAGGGGGGGTTGACACCAGTCCATTTACAGAAGAAAGAGTCCTGAAAGAGCTCCTAAAACTCAAGCTGGACAAAGCAATGGGGCCTGATGGGATTCACTCCAGAATCCTAAAAGAACTAAGGGAGTGACACCACTGACCACACTTTTTAACAAATCATGGGAGGATGGGGTGGTACCTGAGGACTGGAGGAGGGCAGATGTGATACCCCTTCACAAAAGTGGGAGCAAGGCAGAAGCAGGAAACTACAGACCTGTAAGTTTGACCTCAGTGGTAGGGAAAATGATGGAATCACTTCTGAAAGAAAGAATTGTTGAGTACCTAGAGGACAGCGGGCACAGGACCCAAAGCAGCATGGATTTACAGCAGGAAGGTCATGTCAGACGAATCTAATAGATTTCTTTGACTGGGTGACCAAAGTAATAGACCAGGGAGGGGCTGTGGATATGGCCTCCTAGACTTTAGCAAGGCATTTGACACAGTCCCCGCACACAAAGATTAATAATCAAGCAGCCAGCCTGGGAGTGGTCCCAGGTGGTAGCCTGGGTAGCAAACTGGCTGCACAACAGGACACAGAAGGTAATAGTGAATGGAACACATTCCGAAGAAAGGGGGGTCACTAGTGGAGTACCTCAGGGCTCAGTACTGGGTCCAGTCCTCTTTAACATCTTTATAGGTGACACTGCAGAGGATCTGGAGGGAAAGGTATGCCTATTTGCAGATGACACAAAGATCTGTAACACAGTTGATACACAAGGGGGTGGGTAGAAAGAATGAGAAGGGACTTGGCAAGGTTGGAGGAATGGTCAGACATATGGCAACTTGATTCAATGTAAAGAAGTGCAAAGTAATGCACCTGGGAAACAAAAATCCAGGAGAAGAGTACACAATAGCAGGGGAGGTACTAACAACAACAAAAATGGAACGGGACCTGGGGGTAGTCATATCAGATGATCTAAAGGTTGGTAAGCAATGTGAGAAGTCAGTAAGGAGAGCCAGGGGGATACTGGGATGCATAGGAAGGGGCATCACAAGTAGAAAAACGGAAGTGGTTATCCCTCTGTACAGACAGTTGGTGAGACCCCATCTGGAGTACTGTGTGCAGTTTTGGAGACCTCATCTACGCAAGGACATAGACAGGATGGAAGCAGTCCAGAGGAGGGCAACTAAAATGGTGCAGGGTGTGCATCAGAAATCATATGAAGAGAGACTGAGAGAGCTTAATATGTATACCCTTGATGAAAGGAGGGACGGGGGGACATGATAGAAACGTTCAAGTACCTCAAGGAATCAACAAAGTCCAGGAGGGTAGCATCTTTCAGAAAAGAGATGTGTAAAACAAGGGGGCACAATTTAAAGATAGAGGGAGAACGGCTCAGGGGTCATGTGAGGAAATTCTTTTTCACGGAGAGAGTGGTGGATGCATGGAATCGCCTTCCTGGGGAGGTTGTTGGGTCTAAAACATTGGGGGAATTCAAACATGCATGGGAAAGACATAAGGCAATTGTAGTGGGGGGTGGCAGGAAGTAGGCTGTTGGTTAACTAGAATCTGCAGCTTATCCAGTAGGTAGGGAAATGGGCAGACTGGGTGGGCCAAGTGGTCCTTATCTGCCGTCAAAGTCTATGTTTCTATGTAACCTGTGCCACCTAGATAGCCTTGCGAAGCCTGTTCGCTAGGAAGCACTTAGCATACCCCAAGCCTTGGCTCCCAACGTTGAGGAGGAACCTGTGAAACTGCTGGTCTGTGAAATCCCTGCTAGTGCTCAACAAGGTGATAGGAAAAGCCACAGTGAGTCCTTCCGACCAACCACCTTGGCACTTCGCTGTGTGTCACTTCCGCTTTAACAGGAGGCCAGTGTCTGTCTTCCCACTTCCCAATGTGAACCCCTTCTTCCTTCATTCATCTGGTTCCATGTTAAAACACGACTGCGGAACAGCAACTCGTGATAAAGGCGCTGAACCAGCAACACAACCAGTTTGGGAAATTACTTTTTTTGGGGCTTTGCCCCACATTCCCTTCTTTTAGATTCCAACTTTGTGGTCGGGCACCACTCAGGGGTGGAGGGGACTGTCAGTCGTACAAAGGTGTTGGCGCTGTGATTCCCTTGCAGTTGTCACAGATCGCTGTTCAGCAGTTGCAATATTGATAGCTACCATTCATCCTCATCCACGACTGCCTTTAAACTTTAACTCAGTGACCGTATCTCTCATGTCTGTTCCTATATCTAACATCCCTCCCCTCTTCTTGTCCCCCCCGAGGCCTGGATGCCTCTACTGTCAACTCCCCTTGGGCTGCAGTTGTATAATACTGCAATTTACTCTTGACTATGGACTTCTACACTGTATATTGTAGTATTGTAACTTTTAGAACTTTGCATATATAATTGAGTTTTTTAGTTCTGCTACTGTACTATTTATTTTCTTATATTCCATTTCCTTTCTGTAGTCCCCTACCCTAGTTGAGCACCTGGAAACAACCCACGGCACAGCATGCTTTTTCTGGGAAACCAAATCCCAAGTAAATTAAATAAATTTCAACCCAAAAGTCAATGCTATGGAATGCACTCACAGACACAAGATGCAGAGAGAGGCTGGTCGCACCAAAACCATAGCAAAGTATACATGTCAAAGGATAAAACTGGGGGACAAATCCAGAGGGTAACAGTTGCATTCCTTTATGTTTCAGTACATTATTTCAGACATTCAATGACATTTTTAGCAATTAGACTTCTACTGTTCTTTCTGAATGAACACTGACTCACAAATCCCATTCAGGGGCCAAGGCATTTCTAAATAGCACTGAAATAGTGGTACTGTTGGGGGAAACTGAAACCCCAGCTTGTACAATTTGGGGCATCTAAAATTAAAAACATTCTTGTGTCCTGAAAAATAATTGGAGGGGCTTGAAGTATCCGGGGTTACCTCTCCCCCTCCTGGAGTCACTTTGCCTCCAACCACAGCGCTTGCTAATGCACCAGACTTAAGATCTCACAACTGCTATCAGTTTGCAATAAGGTCCCTGCGCATTGTTGCCAGGGAAAATCATTCATGTCTGTATCAGGTTTATGGTTCATTACAGTCTGAAAGTTTTAATCTACTGTACTTAGATTTCAGATCTAATGGCCAATTAGTCGACTGTAGCATGATTTATGTCCCATTTATTAAGTCTGTGACTAGCTCCCTGACGGCTCATTATGTAAAATTCCCCATGTCATTACTTTTTATTACTCTGAACCTTTGAGTATCTGAATGAAGTGTTTATGGGAAAATGCATTAGTTCATTATAAAAGAGCCTATTGATTCAGACATGTATAGCACATGGAAATGAAAGCCGAGTACATTCTTTTTGGTTTTTGTCTGCATGTTTACAGAAAAAAATTAGACTTACAGTATAGACCCTTGAGCATGGTGCAAAGAAACATGGATGTCCTTGTACCTTACAACCAGGATGCTGTTGCTGCACTGAATTAGTTGGGACTCAGTCACACCACCTCATAGTACCGATTTTAAAATCAGTTGACTAGCCGGCCCGGTGGCACTGAGGGTTGAGGCACTGGATGCCACGCCTCGCTCCACGCCAGTGATCAGTGTTCAGGAGCGAATGCGGGCTGCTGGGGGAGGTGATGGATTGTGCAACCGAGGGACTGCTCTTCTTACCTGGGTGGGAGGGTTGCTGCTCCCCGCCAAACGACTGCCCCCAGGTGGAGGCCTGAGGAGCAGTGCGGGATGTGGGAGTGACACGAAGGGTGGGCGTTGCAGGCAGCAGTGCATGCATGCCTCCACACGCACATGTGCATGTCAGCAACGAAGGGGAAGGAAGAAAATGTGAAAAACTGGAGCTGGCAGGCTCCATGATGGCCCAGACGTGCACCAGCCCCCCCGGATTCTGGACTGTGTTCCATGGGGGAGTCGACTCCTCACTCTGGTCCCACCAAGGGGGGTGATAATCAATGGGGAACTACCAGGGTCAGGACTGGGACAGGCGCCCAGGCTCTGGGGATGAGACCTCCTAGGGAGGGCAGGAGCAGCAGAAGGTGGAGAAAGTACAATAATAATAATAAAAAAAAAAAGTTTACTATACCTTTAATCTCCACTAAATCCATGGTTACCAGGGTCACATTTACAATAAAGTACGTATGCCCTATCTGTAACCCTGATGGTATGGGAACCTGGGTACAAGAACAGAATTTGTACCAAAGAAATGTAACATTTTTTGTAACACCCTAATATGCAACTTTCTGGGTTTCTTTTCTTTTCTAAACTATATATTGCGTCTTTCGCCAGCACTGATGGTGGATATACCTGCCTGTCTGGCCCCCTGAGGCTAGGGACCATCATGGGGCTTGGCACTGGGGGATTTAACCCTTAGTTTCCCCCTTGTCCCCACTTCCCTCTGAAAATGCTGGTATAAACGATGAACGTCCAGACTGGCAATGTGCTGACGCACGTCTCAGCCAAGTGCCTAACGACGTCCCTCCCCCATACCACTGTCCCTGCACTGTCACCTGTGCATCTGCACATGGCAGTGTCAGAGTGGTGTGACAACCTTCCCTCCCCTGGTGGAGGAGAGCATCCCCTGGGATGCTCAATCCTCCTCCCCCCAGCTGGTTCCCCAATGACCCAGGCTCATTCCTGGACCCGGGCAGTCGGTGTCACGAGCAGTAGCACTACAGCTGCACTGACAGGCCAGCTAGCTTTCTAGGTTCCATTATAGCAGTCAGACACTTTACGGGATGGGTTACATTAGATAATCACTTATACCTCAGCAACAGTGGCAGATTTAGGGTTTTGCAATGTGGGTTAAGACTTGGGGGTGGGGCTTGGCAAGTACATTTTTTGAATGTTTTTTAAATCCTTTTTATAATCTGCTATTACCTTTTTATTACATTTTTTGAGAAAAAAAAATCATGCAGTTCTGGTACAGTTTGAAAATCTGCCAATAGTGAAGGGAAGGATGTTGGCAAGTAGGCTGAGTATCCAGTAGGAGGAATGTGCCCCTTTGCCCGCCCCCCCCCGGATCCACCATTGTTCAGTAATCACTGTCACACAAAAGTGGGGGGGGGATTACTTTACGTTACTCTTTCTCTCCCCAGTCATACCTTATTGCTTACAGAGCCAGTGATGCATCTGGGAAAAGTTTGGAAATTATATGGAATTCTAGTTGTATTTCCTAGACTTCCAGATTTTGCTATCCCCTGTTCCCTCTTTTAAAGGAAATCTGCATGGCAACAGGATCCTTGCCTTTTGGACATCATCCACTCCACTCCTGCTGGTTTTCTACATGTGACGTCATGATCTCCTGTTTGTGATGTTATAATCATTTCCACGGCAACTAATTGTGGGGAGAGGTAGTATAGCATAGTGGTTAAGAGCACTGAGCTGCAAATCTGGAGAAGTGAGTTTGAATCCCACAGCCACCACTTACATACTGTAGTAGTAATGATACGTTTTTAATGATTGGTTATACATCCATTACAAAATTCACAAAAACAATTAAATTCGCAATTGACTTTGTGCACAAAATATTAACAGTCACAGTACATTCTTGTTAGATATTCATAATATAACTATGAAATTCACTGCACTTGCCTTACGTAAAAAAAAAAAAAAAGTAATTTTCCTAGAAATATCGTTAAAATACACTTGCTTATTGTGTGACCATGAAGAAGTCACTTCACTGCCCTGTACTCCAAGTACATACCTGGAAACAAGCCTTGGCTTAGTGTGTCTTTCCTGGCCAGAAATAGTAATAAATAAATAAATAAATAAAAATATTCTTACCGGTAGCGCTATCCATTGCTTAACCCGACCCAGAATGGCCACACAAGATAGAATGGGTTAAATAAATAAATAACTGTGATTCATGAACAGATGATTATGACATCAGGTGTAGATAAGCAGCAAAGGCTAATAAAGTCTCATAACAGTATCCTATTTTCAAACAGCTGTCAGTAATAAAGATGGAAGTGTAAGGGCCCCTGATGACCAAGCCAAACTGTGTCACACTGCTCTGGAAGTGAGCCAGGTTCTGAAATGGACTTGGGCAGCTACGTTAGGGAGAGGCCATGGGCTGGAGCAACTGCTGCACAGCAGTGCCCTCCAGTCGGGAAGAGCGGATGGCAGGTCCTGGCACCACAGTGAGACTTGCAGGAGGGCCAGGGAGCTGGTTCCCTCCCGCACTGCATCATGACACACGGTGCCAAAATAGCTGTAGCTCACGCCATGGGGTAGAAGGAGTTATGGGGAGAAACACGGAGAGAAAACAGCGGCTGGTCATGAATAAAATTTGTATGACAGAAAAAAAAAGAAAAGAGGGGAAGATAATTACAGATAATATGTGAAATGTCAGCAGAATTGTTTCTAAATGTTCTGTTTTCTGAAGTTCTCCCAGAGATGGCACTTCTGTTTAGTGTTTGGAATGGTGGGCTGGTCCAAGAGAAGGGTAGCATTAAACTATGCTGCCACTTGGGAGGCTGCAGTTTTTTTGTTTGTTTTTTAACTTGCTGTTTATGCCCCCTTCTGTCACCCCATCTGCACCTTCCCTCGGGTACTCCCAATGCAGCCTAGCAGTGCACCGGTGGACCCGCCCCAGCCATGTGTAACCCCCCCTGCAAATGGGGGTTCCCAAAAGACTTCCAGGAGCTTGCTTGAATGCTCCAAGCCTGAATGGTGTTTGGCGTTTAAGCCATTTATCAGTGAGTGTTTTAGAACCTCTGGTATTGTCTCTTAAAGAGCTGTCTGCTTGCAGACATAATTAGTTGTATGGGGACTGTGTGCTTCTCTGTTTGAGTACCACTCAAGCTGCTGCCAATTCACTCCATTTTGCAGTCACTAGGAGTGCAAAGGAACCTATCTGAAAGATGTAACTGTTTGCCAGAAATTATTTAGAGTAATAATGAAATTACAGTTTGTCTAACCTGCTTTCTTTGCAGTCAGAACTGTGTCTGCTAGTTCCCATTCTAGTTTTGAACTGCTGAACTGGACCAATCAGTGTGGGGTAAGCTAGCTCTAAAATGGTGCCTTGACGAATCAGAACTTGGACTCATAATCTGAGCCAGCCACAAGAGGATTGTATGGGCAGTGACTCTGGGAGATGTAATTTAGACTTCAGTGCCTTTTGGACCAACAGCAGCAGTCTATTGAGTGACAGCCAATCCAGTCAAGAACTGGGAGGAACTCAAAGGAAGTGCCGGTTTTGTCGGTTGGAGTTTCAGTTGAGCTTTGGCAGTGAAGAAGGAAGGAGCCCTGTGCTTTTTCAGTGTGCAGTTTTAGTCAAAAACGTGTGTAAGGCCCAGAGTTCCGGTCTGCAGCTTGTATAACAGCTTGTTAGGACTGAACTGTCCTGTGAAAAGAATCAAAGGATCTCTGAAGGGTAGAAACCAGGCTCACCCTGTAGAAGACTGGAGAATTGCTGAAAATTGCACTCGGTCTGTCAGGAACTGAATCTGCTGTGTGTTCTCCCGGTATTGTGCAGTAATTATGATCGGATACAGATGCAGCCTGCCTGGTATAGTGCTTTCTTTATATGGATGTGTGAAGAGTTTGTGTACCTCAAGTGAGCCCTGCTGACATTGAAGGACCCTATCTTATTTGGAGGTCGTGAGTACTAATTCAGGGTCGCTCCTGTTGAATTGCCACATTAAATCCAAATGGAATTACTGTACTGCTGACTGTTTAATTCTCCTTTTCTCTGTGAAAGGGCCCCTACCAGCTGCCACGGTTTGACTAGCCACTAGGGCTTGGGTACCCAGGACAGTAACTGATAGGGATAGGCCTGTGCACAGAGCCATAGGTAGATTATTAGAGTGATAAGCTAATTAACCTGATTTCCCCCTGTCCTTGTTATATCCCCCTAAATAAATCAGAGCTGCTTGTTTCAGCAAAGTTATACTGCCTGAGGTATTTGTCTATGTTAAAATACTGTACTGTGATTGTTGCACTGTATCTCATTTCACAGGAGGTCCCAGTGCCGGAACCAGACCTGGGGGTAAGTGTATACTGTGAAGGTAATTCTGATATATTGTGTGGGCCACTAGTGGGAAGAAAGGGGGGTTGCAGTGTCCCAGAGGGCTGTGACCAAGTTAGTTTAACTACTGCAAACCCTGACCTCTGGGTGGAGGCACCCGCCATTGGATCCAGGCCCCTCAACCTGTTAGTGGCAAATCAGGCAGGGTAGTAGCCCTGGGATAGCGCCATCTAGGGTTACATCTTGAGGCACCGCTGGGATTGTGTGTCCTCTAGTGGCCATATTCTAGAACCACTGTTAAGAAAAAAATGGGTACCCGACAGAAGTGGCTGTGCACCGGCTGGTGGAGTGGTGTACTGGGGAGGAGATCGACCCCCAAAATGCTATGCTTATCCTGGACATCCCCCTGGGTATCAATACGGACACTGTGCAGGGAGTACTTTCCAAGGTGCAAGGTTTACAAAACCCTGTGGTGGTGGGTCGGCATGCTAATCTGCTCACCCACACTTCCTGCCCCTAGCAGAGTTTAAGGATCCCATAGATAGCTCCAAAGTGCCACAGACCATTACCCCAGAGGAGCCCTCACTGCTTGGAGAGTGATAACTAGGACAGTAAAGACCCGGAGAATCAGCCCCACCACTATCTGAAACTTTTGAGGAGAAATTTGCTGAATGGTTGCTGGGAGAGGGAAAACTGTGGAGGACTTGAAGAAACTATTCTTGCCACCTGGGGTGTTCCTCCCCAACACCCCTCCTGCTCCAGTGCCCGTAATGGTGGCTGAACCAATGCAGACTCCTATTTCTGCACCTGCCATTAGTCACGACTCTTACGAAGGTTGAGGATCTTCTCTGGCACCCTCCCCCACCCCAAGGGGAGGATGACTGGGAGACCTGGATAGACTATGTTGCCCCCAAAGTGCTAGAATGGCAATGCTCGGAAGGCGGAAAGCTAAAGAGGGTTAGTGAGAGCCTCCGAGGTCCTGCCCTGGCTACCATCCGTGCTAAACGGGCCAGTAACCCTGAAGCGACTGCACAGGCCTCATCTTGAGGCCTTGAAAATGTGTATGGGAGCCCAGATTCTGAATGAGGACCCATGGTGGAGAGTAAGAAATGCACAACAGTACCAAGGGAGTTGTTGTCTGTGTATGTCTCTCGGCTGGAAAAATTGTTGCAAGAATGCCTCAGAAAGGGTAGTTTGCCAGCGATTGAACTGGACCGAACCAGACTGACAGAATCTTAAGTCTGCCCCCTCTCAGAACTGCTGTTCCTTCAGTTACGCCTGGCAACTGACTGGAATCCCCACCCTCCTATGATGAGTTAATGAGAGAAATTGAGGAGTTGAGAAAAGGCGACCTCGGAGGTACCTGCACCAACAGCTGTGGCTCGGACCGAGTGACTGAGGGTGACCCATCAAGGAAGTTCAGGGGCAGAGGTTGACAGTCAATGAGTGCTCTGACAAGGAAAAAGATATGCCACAATGGGGCGAACTGTTGAGAGAGATCCGGGAATTCAAAAACAGTCCCTTTATGAAGGCCACGCCTGCAAGTACGGGCCCTGACCTATATCCGACTGCATCTGCTATGGGGGTGGGGGTACCCACCCATGTATCTCCTGCTGATAACAGCTCCAAACTCAATTCCTTGACCATGGAAGTGGAGAAACTGACGAGATGTCTCCAAATGCTTATCACGCCGCAGACAGAGATGGCACCCAGGTTTCCAGTTAGTAATACCCCTGCCCTGGCTCCCAGTGTGGCGCCTCGGCCAGCTCAAACTCCAGAAAGTATGTTTTGCTATAATTGTGGGAAAGATGGGCACATGAAAAGGGAATGCCAGTCCCCAAAAGACACTGACAAAGTTGCATATAGGCTACAAGGAGAGCTTCGGAGAAGAAATCAGTGGTTAAGAGGTGCACGACATGATCCCAGTGAGGGCACCAAAAATGCTAATTCACGTCCTTTTGTGGCAAGGTCAGTTGCCCAGGCCCCCACTACCGCCTCTCCAGACCGGTCCAGAATAGTGGGTCCCTCCATGGAGACCACCGTAAAGGTGAATGGAGTGTCTACAAGAGCTGTATTAGACAGTGGCTCCCAAGTGACAATTATGTTCCAGGATTGGTATCAGAAGCATTTGTCAGACGTACCCTTACAACCATTAGAAGGACTGCATGTATGGGGGTTAAGTGAGAAGGCCTACCCCTATTCCGGGTATATCCGAATTTGGCTGTCTTTCCCCACCTCCGTGGCTGGAGTGGCCGAACAAGTAGATACCCTAGCCTTAGTGTGTCCCCCACTGACTGTATGATGGTGTCCTTTGTTGACTGGAACAAATGCTCATATGTTCGAAGGCTGGCACAGTTGTGTTATGAAAACAGGGGTCAAAGACGAGTAGAGTTTAAGAGTTCCGGCTTTAATTAAGAAGGCCTATGAGGCACAGAGATGCTGAAAAACAGAACCAGAGGAACCGGTCGGAATTGTATGGAAGAAGGATCCTGAGTCTCTGATCCTGGCGCCAAATGCCCAGTGTACTTACAGGAGAGGTCCATATCAGAAAGGATGTTAAGAATAAAATATTAATGTTGGATGCACCAGGTGATGGAAAATTGCCAGAGGGACTGCTGGTCAAGCCTAGTATTTTGCCCGCAGAGCCCATGCTTATGCCAGAAGGGTAATGGTCCAAGTTCATAATGTGTCTGAAAGAGACATTCGAGTAAACAGAGGTTGCATCCTGGCTAATGTGCATTGTGCAGACACTGCAGTGCTACCCAGCAGCAAGAGTTCAAGGAAGAATGACAGAGTAATGCCTGACTTGTTTGATTTCGTCGACTCCCCGCTGCCAGCTGAATGGAAAGTGAAGATCAGTGAGAAGCTTGCCCAGAGAGACCAGGTGTTTTCTTTAAAGGAATGGGATGTAGGATGCGTGCAAGGAGCTGAGCACAATATCCAGCTGCATGACGAAAGACCATTTCATGAGAGGTCTCGACGCCTGGCACCTGCTGACATAGATGATGTGAGACGGCATCTGCAAGAGATGTTAGCTGCTGGTGTAATACAAGAATCCAGAAGCCCTTATGCTTCCTCCATTGTGGTAGTGAGGAAAAAGAATGGAACAGTAAGGATGTGTGTGGATTATCGCACCTTAAACCGGCGGACTATCCTGATCAGTACACAATGCCCGCATTCAGGATGCTTTGGACTGCCTAAACGGGAGCAAGTGGTTCTGTGCTGGATCTCCGCAGTGGGTACTACCAGATCCCGATGGCCCCAGAGGACCGTGAGAAAGACGCCTTTATCTGTCCGCTTGGCTTCTATGAATTCATGAGGATGCCTCAAGGGATTTCAGGTGCCCCAGCCACTTTTCAACGATTGATGGAGCGTGCAGTGGGGACATGAACTACTAGAGTGCCTGGTATACCTAGATGATGTTATTGTGTTTGGCAGCTCACTGGAGGAACATGAGAGCAGATTATTTAAGGTATTGGACCGACTGGAGGACTTTGGCCTTAAACTGTCCATTGATAAGTGTCAATTCTTTCAAACATCAGTAAAGTATGTGGGACACATAGTATCCACCGAGGAATAGAGACCGACCCAAGTAAAGTTGAGGCCTTGACCACCTGGCCACAGCCCAAAAATCTAAAAGAACTGCAAAGATTCTTGGGATTCTGTGGTTATTATCGCGCTTCATCAAGGACTATTCAAGAGTGATCGCCCTTTACTTAACCTTACTCAAGGGTATCCCCAGCCCACAAAAATACCAAAAGTCAGCCCCTCAAGACTGAAAGAGTGTATTTTCATCGAGTGAAGTATTTGGGGCCGCTGGACTCCTGATTTGAGACTGCTTTTCTTGAGATCATATATCAACTACCCATGCTCCAGTGCTGGCCTATGCCGATCCAAGAAAACCTTCGTCCTGCACACTGATGCTAGCTTGCAAGGGTTGGGGGCTGTGTTGTACCAAGACACGAGAATGGCCTGAGACCAGTGGCCTTTGCCAGTAGAAGCCTGACCCCATCCGAAAAGAACTATCCTGTACATAAGTTAGAGTTCCTAGCTTTGAAGTGGGCTATTGTGACCAATCTATGAGTACTTGTATGGGCTAAAATACTAGTAAAACTGACAATAATCCTTTGACCTATGTGCAGACCTCAGCTGTTGGATGCCACTGGCTAGGTGGCTTTCTGCATTATCTACATATGACTATGCTCGAATACCGAGCAGGTCTGTACCACATAGATGCTGATGCTCTCTCCGGAGGCCTGTTCCCAGAATGATTGGGTCCGATTGGCAGAACCTGACATTCGGCACTCTGCGAAGTTTGACAGGGAGGAACAATGTCCACGGACGCAGTGGACTGCATGGTGGATTGCTTGGGAGCCTCTGAGAATTGCATACCTGCTGCTTGTTGCCACTTTTCGCAATAGACACGGTGCACTGCCTAGCTGGACAATGACAGTATTCGGCGGGCTCAACTCGCGATCCCATGATCAAAGCAGCTTTAGAAGCCCTCTATGCAGGAAAAGATGTGTCCAAATTACGCCCACTGATTTGAGAACTGCACTGTTATACAAAGAAGGTCCTAAGTTGAAACTGATCAATAAACTGTTATACAGAGAAACAGTAGACAGAGGGGACAAGTAGACAAACAACAACTAGTGCTGCCCACTGCCTTCGAGACTCAGTACTGAGGTCCTTGCACAACCACATGGGGCACCTTGGTATAGACAGAACACTTGACTTGGTGAGATCCAGATTCTATTGGCCTAAGATGGGGCTGATGTGGAGCAACACATTCGAACTTGTAGTCGCTGCTTACAGAGGAAAGCTTTGCCCCAGAGGGCTGCCCCTTGTTAACATCATCACCAGTGCACCCATGGAGCTGGTCTGTATTGATTTTCTGAGTTTGGAGTCAGATCAAAGAAATATCAGTAATGTGCTGGTGGTCACTGACCATTTCACGAGATATGCCCAAGCTTCCCCACCAAAGACCAGAAAGCATCCACTGTGGCCAAAGTACTTATGAAAACTTTTTGTTCACTATGGGGCTCCACAAAGAATCCATTCTGATCAAGGAGAGACTTTGAGAGTCGTCTGATCAAAGAGAACTTCTCTGTGGGGAGTCGAAAGTCCAGAACCACTCCTTACCACCCCAGGGGACCCACAGCCTGAACGCTTCAACCACGACTTTGCTAGATATGCTAGGCACCCTGCACCCAAAGGACAAGCCTAGATGAAGCCAACAAATTAGCACCCTGGTACATGCTTATAACTGCACCAAAGTGATGCCACTGGATTCTCCCCTACCGCCTGATGTTTGGAAGAGAAGCTCGACTACCAGTAGATGTGTGTTTTGGGGTCTCCTGATGGGTTCAAGCTGACAACTATTTACAGTATGTGCAAAGTTAAAGGCCCAGCTAACTCATGCGTACCAACTGGCTCAAACCATGGCTGCCAAAAGAAATCTGGCCAACAAAGAAAGGTATGATAAAAGGTGAAAGCACTAGGAACTCCAGGAGGGAGATCGGTATTGCTACGTAAATCTGGGACTGCATGGCAAGCACAAGATTGCTGACAGATGGCACCATCTCCCTCACATTGTAGTGGGCAAACTAGATGATCTGCCAGTGTACAAAGTAAGGCCTGAGAATAATTCAAAATATGTAAAACAATGCATAGAAATCATTTACTGCCCATTGGACAAATCTTAATTGAGTCTGAGCCCTAGAAGATGCCCCTCTGGACCAGTGACTAGAGCTGCTGCTAAGAAAAGATCAAGAAAGTCTGCACCTACAGAAGCAAAGTTAAAGTGTCCCTCCACAAGTCCCAGTTGAGCATGACTGTCAGTCCATATCGGAAGAAAGTGAGAGTGACTTTGAATACTATCCTTCTTACGAACTGAGTCAATTGTTTCGGGCAATCCCTCTAGTCAATACTGGAGATGAAGCTGGGCCTTCTGGACTGTCTAAGCCCTCAGCTTCATCCCTGGAGCCAATGCTCCCAGAAAGTGAAGTGCAAAGCATCAGATCAGATGAAATGGAATCATTGTGCATGGTTGAACTGTTTGAGCTTCAGGGAGGAAAATAATGGATTGGGTCAGACTGGTGATACACCGAACAAGAAGAGTATTTGAGTGCCCTGACAGTCCACTGCCAGTGTCCAAAGCTCTCCATGCGAGCCAAATGTTGTGGACTCAGAAACTGTAACTCCTGGAGCTGAAGGTGCCCCAAGTTCTAGCCTCTCTACCCCATGGAGACTCCCTGACAAGTGAGGACAATGCTGAAAATGAGGCTCAGAGTGCAGAGACTATAACAGTTCCCCTAGAAAGACTGGTCGAGCTGTAAAGCCTGTGGTGCACCTCAGTTATGATTCACTTGGGAGGCCTGTGGACTTGCCTCTCAATGTTGTCCATAAAGGAGTGTATGTGTCCCGAGCTCATTGCTCAAACTGAGCGTCAGTGCTAACTCAAGTTACTTGTGTTGCCCTCTAAGTATGGTGCCCTTGCCCGTCCAGCCCCAAGGTAACTGATAGGAAGGGCCCTCTCTTCAGGTTTCATGTACAAGAGGTAATAACTTGAGTTATGGTACAATGTGTATGTAATACTGTGTAAAGAGTGACGTACTGCAATGTTTCAGAAATGTGTTCTTGGTAAAATGATATATTGACTGATGATTACATGTGTGAGCCTAATGCAAATGTATATGGTTGCAGTTAAAACTTATGGCGGTACTTGCTTGATGCGGACGTCAAGCTTTCCCAGGCCAGGAAGGGTGTAACCCCCCTGCAAATGGGGGTTCCCAAAAGACTTCCAGGAGCTTGCTTGAATGCTCCAAGCCTGAATGGTGTTTGGCGTTTAAGCCATTTATCAGTGAGTGTTTTTAGAACCTCTGGTACTGTCTCTTTAAGAGCTCTCTGCTTGCAGACATAATTAGTTTGTATGGGGGACTGTGTGCTTCTCTGTTTGAGTACCACTCAAGCTGCTGCCAATTCCTCCATTTTTGCAGTCACTAGGAGTGCAAAGGGAACCTATCTGAAAGATGTAACTGTTTGCCAGAAATTATTTAGAGTAATAATGAAATTACAGTTTGTCTAACCTGCTTTCTTTGCAGTCAGAACTGTGTCTGCTAGTTCCCCATTCTAGTTTTGAACTGCTGAACTGGACCAATCAGTGTAGGGTAAGCTAGCTCTAAAATGGTGCCTTGGACGAATCAGAACTTGGACTCATAATCTGAGCCAGCCACAAGAGGATTGTATGGGCAGTGACTCTGGAGATGTAGTTTAGACTTCAGTGCCTTTTGGACCAACAGCAGCAGTCTATTGTGAGTGACAGCCAATCCAGTCAAGAACTGGGAGGAACTCAAAGGAAGTGCCCGGTTTTGTCGGTTGGAGTTTCAGTTGAGCTTGGCAGTGAAGAAGGAAGGAGCCCTGTGCTTTTCAGTGTGCAGTTTTAGTCAAAAAACGTGTGTAAGGCCCAGAGTTCCGGTCTGCAGCTTGTTAGGACTGAATCCGTCCTGTGAAAAGAATCAAAGGATCTCTGAAGAGTAGAAACCAGGCTCACCCTGTAGAAGACTGGAGGAATTGCTGAAAATTGCACTCGGTCTGTCAGGAACTGAATCTGCTGTGTGTTCTCCCGGGTATTGTGCAGTAATTGCGATCGGGATACAGATGCAGCCTGCCTGGTATAGTGCTTTCTTTTATATGGATGTGTGAAGAGGTTTGTGTACCTCAAGTGAGCCCTGCTGACATTGAAGGACCCTATCTTATTTGGAGGTCGTGAGTACTAATTCAGGGTCGCTCCCTGTTGAATTGCCACATTAAATCCAAATGGAATTACTGTACTGCTGACTGTTTAATTCTCCTTTTCTCTGTGTGAAAGGGCCCTACCAGCTGCCACGGTTTGGACTAGCCACTAGGGCTTGGGTACCCAGGACAGTAACTGATAGGGATAGCCGTGAGACAGAGCCATAGGTAGATTATTAGAGTGATAAGCTAATTAACCTGATTTCCCCTGTCCTTGTTATATCCCCAACAAATCAGAGCTGCTTATTTCAGCAAAGTTATACTGCCTGAGGTATTTGTCTATGTTAAAGTACTGTACTGTGATTGTTGCACTGTATCTCATTTCACAGGAGGTCCCAGTGCGGAACCAGACCTGGGGGTAAGTGTATACTGTGAAGGTAATTCTGATATATTGTGTGGGCCACTAGTGGGAAGAAAGGGGGGTTGCAGTGTCCCAGAGGGCTGTGACCAAGTTAGTTTAACTATTGCAAACCCTGACCTCTGGGTGGAGGCACCCGCCATTGGATCCAGGCCCCTCAACCTGTTAGTGGCAAATCAGGCAGGGGTAGTAGCCCCTGGGATAGCGCCATCTAGGGGTTACACATGGATAACCCCCCAGGCAGGGTAGAAGGGGATCGCAGGTCACCCCCCCCAGCCAACATCCAATGTGTCCGGTGTTCCCACCATGCCTGCCAGGTGCTAGGGCCCATCTTCTGGTGCAGACATCGGGTATTTTCCGTGTTCTGGTTCCTCCCCCTAGATAACGGCACGCAAGGAGGTCCATGGAGGCGAGGGCACGCAGAGACGTACCTCAGCTTCGGACCTCGGCCGCCATCTAGCTCTCCCTGGTCAGTTCTGCTTCTCAGACCTGCACCACCACCGGCATAGCAATGGGACATGTAGCCCACCCTGCCCAGAGAAGGAGAGCAGCCCATCGGTCGCTCAATCCTTCTTCCCCCGGCTGGCCCTCCAGCCACCCAGGTTCGCTACTGAACCCAGGTTGCTGGCATCGCAAGCAGTAGTGCTACCGCTGTGCTGGTGGGCCGGCTTGGGAGGCTGCAGTTTGAGTACAGGCCCCGGATTCCACACTGGGGCCAGCTTGGGGGGGCAGACTCACTGTGAAGGGGAGGCACTCTGTACCCAGAGTGGGAGGGCTGGGGACACTCAGCATTTAGACACACACACACACACACACACACACACACACCCAGCCGGAGAACAACAGAGCAGCATGGGAATGACTACGAAGGCAACTTCTTCCTTGCCCTCCAAGATGAAGTAGGGGTCAAGCATATACCACTGCACTGTGTGCTTTTATCAACAGCTGCTGCCTTGAAGGGGGGGGGTACATAAATCCATAAGGCAAGAAAAAAATACCCAGTTTGGTGCTTTACCCAACTGAAAACTGAGTGGTACTATAGCAGTTGCAAGTTTCAGTTCCTCCAGTGCCGGACAAAGCTTAGAATTAATTGCCTTCATTATGAGATATCTCCGACAATCAGATAAATGGATTATGACAAATGCCTGGATCAAGGATACTGGTAGTGAAAAGAATGCACTGTTTCAGAGCCATAGCATTCTCATTCCACTGCAACAATATTGGATGTCTGTAAAAACTGGCAGACTGAAATTCAATAGGTGGTATATTGGACATGGCCTTCTCGGTAAATCTTAAAAATGTAAAGAATCCATGAAGTGTGAGAACACAAAATTCGAGAGACAGAGTGTCCCAGTTTATTTTTTTTTTAAGACATTAGCCTCATTGTTTCATTTTTAAGTACTGCACAGTGAGTCGTTTAGAAACAGAGAGTAGTTACTCTCAACAAAAAACATTTCCCTAGTCTTTAAACAAACTTGGACCTCATGCTGTTTTCAGTTTTAAAAACTCTTGTTTATTGATTGTTAGAAAATGGGCAAGAGAATCCTGGTGCTTCAATTGGCTAGGACACCCATCTAAGTGGGCAGGTATTTTTCAATAGAGCCATCTTTTAAAAAGTACCACTTCGGGGTGCCCCATTACTTAGTGTATCATGGGGCACCCCGAATTTTCAAAAAGGAGCCATGTTTCTTTCTCTCAGTAATGGACAACCAAGGCGCCCGAGAAGTCACCTCCCTCACACAAGGTGTAGCCAGACTTTAAAAGCCACTATTACTTATATGAAGGTTTTTTTTTTTATTCCAGAAAAAATAAAACTTCTTTTTCTTTCAACCCGATACCGTCTCCTGCAGCCCCACTGTTCAGTCTTTAGTCTGTGGTCTGACCCTTGAATCATCATATGTTAACAGTGACTCTAGCTGGCCTGGTGGTGTTGAGGGTTGAGGTGCTGGATGCCACACCTCGTGCCACACCGATGACCCACGGTCAGGAGCGACCTTGGGTGTCGCAGGGTCGGCTGGGGGCAGGAGGATTGAGCATCCCAGAGACTGCTCTCCTCCTCCAGGGAGGGAAGGGTGGGACTACCGCGGCTGTGCTGGCTCGTGGTGGAGACTGGGGGGTGCAGGCAGGTGGTTCACTGAGGGATGGCACGAACAGCATCAGGGATCCACAAATGTACAAAACAAAATCCTCCGGTGTGCTTCATGACATCCGATCCGTCGGCACTGCACCGCTCCGACTCAAGTTAGCTCCTCCCGGATCCGGACCCTCGGCTTTCCGCGGTGGTGGGGTATGTACCCACTGTGAAGCAGCCGGCAAGAGGAAAGGAGATGGGGTCGAGCGCAAGTACTGGAAGTGGTGTGGGGGTGTGGATCCTGGACTGATAGAGGGGAACCATAAGCACCACCCCCCCCCCAGCCAAGGAGGGAATATAAAAAAAAAAACACAGTGGCTCTGTTCCCCTGCAACACAGAAAAAAAAGAAAACATTTTCTTTTGTGTGTTTTATTCCTACATTTATTTTACTTCTGTTGCCCGGTCGCTGAACCTCCCTCCTTCCATAACGGCTGACGTTTCCTCCCGAGTCACCTTGATGGTACGTCAAGCAACAACGTCACGCTTCATTAAATTGAAAAGAAAAAGAAATTGAAACAGAGTTAAAAAAACTGAACATACGTCAGTTCTTTAATCATCCTACACCAATCCCTCTCCTTTTCTCACTCCAAAAGCATGCCTCAACTCCCTCAATTGTTGCACTTATGTTCAATATATTGAAATACTGCCTTTATTGTAACCTTGAATTTCATGTCTACTTTCTCTGCACCCTGTACTACCTGACTGTACTGTACTGTTTCTGTCTCCCGGGTCGCCCCTGAAAAAGGGACCTTTGGGGCTCAGTGGACCTACCCGGTCATCAAAATTCAATAAATAAATAAATTAATGTCAGAGAGGCAGAATAAAAAACGGTTTCTCCCATGGGTGCTCATGTGTATTGGGTGGGAGGAGGGCAAAGTAACCATGACAACCAGCTTAACAGCTACAGTGGCTCCACTGGGACAAGAGACCCTAATTTAAAAAAACAACAACATAGTATTCAAATGAGATGGAGGATCAATTTTATTAAAAATTAAATCAAACAAATAGTTTAAATATTTATTAATTTTTTTTTCACACATGTAAAATACAGTAACCTATTTTCTAAGCACAATAATCCCCTCCAGGGTGGGCGGTATGAGCTATACCTACCCTTCCAGGGGCTATAAGGCCCTCTGCCTGCGGTGTCAGGCCTCATTATGCCCTGGGCGGGTGGGTATAGCCCAGTACTGCCCACCCTGTCAGGTAACATACACTATGTTCAGGAAGGACAGGGGAGAGGGAAGGGGAGGAGGGGTAGCAATGATAGTCAAAAACTGCATTGGCATAGGGGGAGTAGAGGAGGCGGAGGGAACCGTGGAGGCGATTTGGGTCACCTTGATAACAAGGGGGGGCAAGAGAGTAAAAATAGGAGTGGTGTATAGACCCCCTGCCCTGGCGGAGGAGCTGGAGGACAGTCTGGTGGCAGATGTTGGGAGACACTGCAGACTGGGCAGAGGAATAGTGGTGGTGTTGGGGACTTAAACATGCCAGGAACAGACTGGGAGACTATGACATCCTCTGTGACCAGGGAACAGAGGTTGTTGGATGTCTTTCAGGCAGCGTTCCTAACTCAGCAGGTGAGGGAACGACCAGGGGCTGCAATTGCTGGATGTGGTCCTGGCAGACAGTGACCAGATTGGGCCTGGAGGTAAGGGACCCATTGGCGGGGAGTGACCATGCCACGGTCTGGTTCTGCCTGGACCTAGGAGGGGTAGAAGGCTGCACAAAGACGGAAGTAACCGACTTCAGGGGGCCAGATTTTAAGGAAATGGGAAGGATCCTTAAGGAGCATTTGGATGGGATTGGGTCAGACATGGACGCTGATAGTAGGTGGGAAATCATCAGGAGAGGGGTGCAGGATGCTACCAGCACCTGTGCAAGAGTAAGACGGAAATGCGGTAGGGCCCAAAAACCCTGTTGGTGGACCAGGGAGGTCCAGGAGGTGGTGCGGGGAAAGAAAGCAGCCTATAAGCAATTCAGGTGCTCAAGGAGGAAAGGATCGAGAGTACGAGCTGATGGCTAGAAGGACCACTAGAGTGGTGAGGGCGGCTAAGGCAAGGAAGGAGCAGAACCTGGCCAGGGAGATTAGGAGAGGGAACAAGGGGTTCTTTAGATACATTGGGGAAAAACGAAGGGTGAAGGGGCAGATTAGCAGGATTAAATCAGGGGAAGGATGGGCACAAGACCCGGGGGAGCAGGCTGAGGTACTAAATGAGTACTTCACCTCAGTTTTCACCAGGGAAAATGGGGGTGCTGCATCATACATGGGAGGAGACAGAGATACTGAGGAGGTGGGGACCCTACCGATCGGCAGGTAAGGGAGAGGAGGCATCACTGGCAGGTGGGGAGGGCTAAGCAGGGAGAAGGGGTACCGAAGTGGAAATCACAGCAGAGAGAGTGAGGGAAGCCTCAGTCCTTTAAGACAGAGAAAGCACCGGGTCAGATAAATTACATCCCAGAGTGCTGAAGGAACTTGCAGATGTCCTGGCGAAACCCCTGGCAGAGCTTTTCACCATCTCTCTGAGGACAGGGTGGGTGCCCCAAGACTGGAAGGTGGCGCATATAGTGCCTATCCACAAGGGGGGATCAAGGGAGGTGGCAGGGAACTACAGGCCTGTCAGCCTGACATCGGTGGTGGGCAAGGTGATGGAGGGCATTGTCAAGGAGAGGCTGGGGGGGACCTGGATAAGTCAGGGTGCCTGGACGATGAGACAGCATGGATTCATCCGGGAAATCGTGTCAGACAAACCTGGTGGAGTTCTATGACTGGGTGACAAGTGCCTTGGACCTGGGTAGACCAGTGGATGTCCTCTTTCTAGACTTCAGCAAGGCATTTGACTCTGTTCCTCACGTGGGCCTGTTGGATAAGCTGGAGAAATGGGGTGGGAACCAGATGACCAGATGGATAGGCAACTGGCTCCAGGACCGGACCCAGAGGGTCGTAGTTGGTGGGATAGTCTCATCCCCAAGGAGGGTCATTAGTGGGGTCCCACAGGGATCAGTCCTTGGGCCCCTTCTGTTCAACGCCTACGTATCTGACATAAGGACAGGAATCAGGAGTGAGATGAGTCTCTTTGCAGATGACTCAAAACTGGGGGCAGTGGTGGATGGGGAGGAGGGGAGGGTGGCCCTACAGGGGGACCTGGAGGCTCTGGAAAAATGGTCTAAAAAGTGGAAGCTGAGGTTCAATGCAGGGAAATGCAAGGTACTCCACCTGGGGGCCAGAAACCCAGGCCAAGTGTACACCCTGGGGGGAATGCTACAAGTCTCGATGGCTGAGAGGGACCTGGGGGTGGTGGTGGATGTCAAGATGAACAACTCTGAGACTTGTAGGAGGGCAGCAGCCAAGGCCAACAGGATGCTGGGATGCATCGCTAGGGGGATCACCTCCAGAAGGAGGGGTGATACTCCTCTGTATAACTGCTTGGTGAGGCCGCACCTTGAGTACTGCGTGCAGTTTTGGAAGCCACACTTAAAGCGGGACATTAACCTCCTGGAGAGGGTCCAGAGGAGGGCAACCAAAATGATTTGGGGCTTGGGGACAGGACCTATGAGGAGAGGCTCAAAGAGCTAAATATGTACACATTAGAAGAGAGAGAGGACCGGGGGACATGATAGAGGTCTTTAGGTACATGAAGAGGACAAATAGGGAGGAACAGTCGGGTGCTTGAAGGAAGGAGGAAGGGCCACTAGAGGGCATGGGTGGAGGCTGGAGGGGAAGATTCAGGGAGAAAGGAGGAGGTGCTACTTCACTGAGAGGGTGGTGGAGCCATGGAATGCACTGCCTAGGGGCTAGTGGAGGCAGAGACAGTGGAGGGGTTCAAGAGGGGGTGGGACAGGTACAGGGGAAGGGTTCTGGAAGCAAAATCCAATGCAGCAAGAATATCCGGAACTGGGAAGGGAGAAGCCAGAGAAGGCGAGGGGAACAGCAAGGTCAGCACCCAGGCTGGGGACTGACCAAACAAGC
The DNA here is from genome assembly GCA_016271365.2 of Neoceratodus forsteri. Taxonomy (NCBI): domain Eukaryota; kingdom Metazoa; phylum Chordata; order Ceratodontiformes; family Ceratodontidae; genus Neoceratodus; species Neoceratodus forsteri. The sequence continues at coordinate 595,718,758 of JADMNL010000022.1, read as the reverse complement.
AGACACGAAAGACCGTTAGGCCTATTCTGCTGGCATTTTAGTATGTTAGTATGTTAGTATTATTGATTGCTTATTATTCAATTTAAGGGAACAGGAACTAGCGGTGGTGATCCCTGAAGCATATTGGTTCAAACTAAGGGTATTGACTCATGAAGCATGCCCTGACTCTAGAAGTTTATTTATCCAGAATAAGATTATGCATTTCTGGTACTGCACGCGCCATCTCAGCTCAAGACTCCTGTTTTGATGAGCCATGACACTTGTTGGTGGTGCCATGCCCAAGGAGCTGACTTTGTGCACATTTTGTGGGCCTCTTCCAGAACATTTCCCTTCTGGAATCAGGTCCATAGATGCTGCACAGTTGTTCTTAAGCTGCAAACTCCCCTTTTCCCATTCGCCGTACCTACTAAGGCTACTGCCACCTGGCACACTTCTCCAAGTGCACACCTCCACTGGCTCCTAATGGCTAGCATCAAAGCCAAGTGGTCTGTCCTGCAAAGCAGACGATTGATATGCTCCCTTCCAAGACCCAGTGGCTGTCTGCAATCAGAAGCTTGGCCAGTCTAGCCAGAATGTCCCACTTTGCACAAAAAAACTATGCCAGCATACCTATTGGTCTGGGCCCCCAAGTATCTGTAGTTTGTATATTATCATGCTGTTCTGTAAACTGCTATACTGTAGTTGCACATGAATGTAACTGCTTGCTACTGCTACCTTTTGTATTAGGATGTTCTATAAAATCTTAACAAAACTAGGAGGAGCCCTTAGGCGTCTCCCACCCCTGTCCACCCAGCTAGCCCTTATCTGATGGCAGAAGGGTCCTGGAATTACAGACTCACTGTAATTGTTGATCTTATGGAATATCTTCAACAATGATCAAACATATGGGTCTAAGGCCAAAGGCACTAAGAACCCACAGAAGCTCTTTTCTTCTAGAGAGGGAGCAGACATCTTGTGCACCTACCAATAGCCATTGTCAGCTCCCTCACGCACCTCAGTTATGTTTGCTATGAGAGAAACAAAGTGGAGAGAAAATAAAAGAGAGGGCTAGATACTTTCTAGTCCAAAGAAATAGTAAAAGGATACAGGAAATAAAATAAACTGACACATTTTTGCAATCTCAAGCAAACTAACCTCGGGGACCCTAAACAATTCTGGGTATCCATTGGCTTGCTACTAAACCTCCCTCCTGTAAGCCTGTCCCACAGCTACACACTACTGCTGGCCTCATTACCGATCCCCAAGAAGTGGCCAAGGCCCTCAACGACAAATTCTCCGACCTCACTATGTACCTGAGCAAACGCCCAAACGACCTGCAAAAAAAACCTGTCTCCCTGCTCGCCCCCACGACATCACCCACCAGGCCTACCCCTCAACCTCCACCTCCCCCCCCTTTTTCTTCAAAATACTCTCACACACTGACATAGCTAAACTCCTAAAGAGCCTCCCAAATCACTGCTCCTTTGGAGCAGACGGATTATCCCGTCTTCCTTAGACTTATCTCCCCTGCCATTGTCATCCCCCTAACATTCATTTTCAACCCCGCCCTGACCACTTCCTCCATGCCCGATACATGGAAAACTGTGAAGGTCATTCCCATTCATAAAGCCAGGGATCCACAATCCACAGACAACTATCGCACAATCTCCAGCCTTCCTCACCTAAGCAAGCTACTGGAAAAAGCCGTCCACCACCAGCATGCTGACTACATAGGTAAATATGACCTACTATGTAGCCAAAAACACGGCTTCCACAAGAATCACTCCAGTACCACTGCCCTCACACTCCTAAGTGACCACATCCTCACAAACACGGACCATGGAAATGCAACTGGCACAGTCTTTGTTGACCTCTCCAAAGCCTATGACCTGGACAATCATTCACTTCTCCTCTCCAAATTGCATCATCTTGGCTGCTCTCTGGAGGTCACCACCTGGTTCGGAAGCTACCTTACAGGGTGCTCCCAGTTTGTGTGCATTGGCCCAGCCCACTCGCCCACCCTGCCTGACTCAACTGGGGTCCCCCAAAGCTCTATCCTGGGACCTCTCCTTTTCTCCTTATTCATTAACTCTCTTCCAGTGGATAGTCTCAATTGTCACTCAATCCTTTACGCCGACGACCTTGTGCTCTTCGCCAGCAGAAAGTCTCCTACCCTCATCTCTGTAGCCCTCTCACAAAACTACACCGCAGTCCACAACTGGTTCTCTGACAACCTCCTTCTGGTGAATGCCAAAAAAACAAAAACAATGTTGTTCAGATCTAAGCCCTTCCTAGTGAAATGCATATCTAACCCACCCCTAATCATCATGACCCCTGACGACCATGCCCTAGAGGACGTCAAACATTTCAAATATCTAGGAGTTGTGCTTGACCCCTCCCTTTCCTTTATAGAGCACATAAACTCCATGGTTCTAAGATTTCACAAAAAACTAGGGGCTGCCTACAGATACCGGCAATACCTCACTCCTGAGGCCCACCATGCCATCATACAGGGAAACCTGCTACCTATCCTGGGCTACTGCTCTACCATCTACTCCAGGACCTCCGCATCCACCATGGCAAAACTATCAGTAGCATACAACAGTGCCTGCTGCTTCTCCCTGCTGGCCCCTTTCTCCACACACCACTGTACACTCTGCACTACATTGTGGTGGCTCCCACTTGAAGCCCACTTTGACCTTGCACTGTACAGTTTTATTGATTCTGCCATCTGTATTGGCCAGAAATCCCCTCTTGCTCCCCTTCTCATTGTCCAAACCTCACACTGCTGCCTAAGCTCCTCCAGTATCCCCTCCCGGAAAAACCCCAGGGTAGCCACGAACATGGATGCTAGAGCCCTGTCTGTAGCAGCCCCCACACTATGGAACAAGCTGCCCACTGAACTGCGCACCATAAACACTCACCGCCAATTCAAGACTCGCCTCAAAAACTGGCTCCTGTTGGCATCCACCTGCCACTGCTATAAGGACTAGCTCCCCCGCCCCCATAGGTTCCAGGGGTAGGGCCAAAGAAAAAATTACTCACCTTAGTAATGTTATTTCTTCTAATGGAGTCTTGCTATATTATGACATATGCAGTGAGTCCCAACCTTCGAACTGCTCCGGAGGTGAAAGAGTTAACTTTCCATGCCAGGCATGGAACGCTGAGCTCGAGCTCGGTTGAAAACTCTGTCTGTTGTTCTTCAAACTCAAACTGTCAGATCTTTACGACCTAAACTCACTAAGGTCCTGTGTGGAAGCTGTAAACCTACACTAGCCAACTGGCTACTAAATATGAGAACACATTTTTTGGTCCCAAAACAAAGACTCAAGTCAGGAGACCCAAAAAATGAAAAACACAACACCAAATCACCCCAAAAAGGAGGGTTGAAAAAACAAGGTGGGCATCTACTAAGTGCCAACACTGCACTGCCCACCCACATCCCAAAAACAGAGGTTCTGAGAGGGGCAGGCAGGGAGGTCATAATATAGCAAGACTCCATTAGAAGAAACAACATTACTAAGGTGAGTAATTTTTCTTCAAACATGAAAGTCTTGCTATATTACTGTTATATACAGACACACAGCAGTACCTCCATGGAGGAGGGACAGAACCACTAGGAAATAGGCTCTGAAGCACAGCTGTACGCAAACCAAGCATCACTCCTAGCCTGGATGTCCAGAGAGCAATGCTTGGTAAAAGTGTGAACTGTTTTTCAGGTAGCTGCTTGACAAATCTCTAGAATGGGATCTCCTGGCAGCAGCCAGAGAAGCAGCTGTACCTCTGGTAGAGTGAGCCCTCAGGCCTGAGGGAGGAACCTTACCCAGCTTTTCATAACAGAATTGGATACAAGAGACAATCCACCTGGCAACAGATCTTTTAGTGGCAGGTTTCCTTTACCAACCTCATCATAAGTGAGGAACAGTTGGAGGGAGTCAAACCTGTGACCCTTGGTACGCTCAATGTAGTAACTAAGGGCTCTCTTCACATCTAAGCTGTGCAACCTCCTCTCGCCAGAGGAGGAATGGTCAGTGAAGTACACTGGAAGAGAAATAGATTGATTAAGGTGGAAATCTGAAACCACCTTAGGCAAGAACTTCCTGTTAGTCCTGAGGACCACCTTATCTCTATGAAAGGAGATAAAATCAGGCTCCACTGACAAGGCTTGTAATTCACTTATGCGTCTGGCAGAAGTGATGGCTACCAGAAACACAGTCTTCCAAGTCAAATACTCAAGCTCTGCTGAAGACAAGGGCTCAAAGGGAGGTTGCATAAGCTGAGCAATGCAAACATTAAGATCCCAGGCAGGGGCAGGGTCCCTGAATGGAGGGTTGGTATGAAGCAATCCCTTAAAAAACTTAGAGAATACAGGATGAGCTGAAAGAGAAGAGGGTTTAGCTGCTGAAATAAAAGCAGACACAGCTGTCAAATGCAGCTTTAGGGTAGCTGGTCTCAGCCCCAAAGTGTTTAAATGGACCATATAATCCAGGACTGTGGGTAAATCAGCAGATTCTGGGGAAATATGCTTCCCAGAGCACCATATGGAAAACCTCTTCCATTTGGAATTGTAAGTAGCCCTGGTGGAAGGCTTCCTAGAAGCCTTCAATATATCCATTACACCTTGGGAGAGGTGTAGATTGGCAAACTCTAACTCTTCAAGAGCCAGGCCTTGAGATTGAGAGATTTGAGGTTCGGGTACCAAACCCTTCCCGGAGCACAGGTTAACAGATTGTGATTCCTGGGAAGACACGGGGAAGATGGACTGCTAAGGACAGTAGGAGTGGATACCAGGGTTGTCTGGCCCAATCTAGAGCAATCAGAATCACCTTGCAGGATTGAGATCTGATTTTGACTAACACTTTGAACAGGAGAGGGAAGGGGGGAAAGGCATAGAGAAACTTCCCTTCCCAATTGAGAACTAAGGCATCCAGAGGGACTGAGCCCAACACTGGGGGCCTGCAGCAAAAAAGGGGAAGTTGGTGATTGTCTGGGGCTGCAAAAAGATCTATCTGCAGGGTGCCCCATCTGGCAAATATTACCCCACAAGACCAGGGGATCCAGTGACCATTCGTGATGACCCTGGGAAATCCTGCTGAGAGCATCTGCCAGGACATTGTCCTTGCCTGGAAGGTGAACTGCCGTAAGGGAGGTGTTCAGGGAGTAAGCCAGAGACCACAACTTCATTGCTTCGGTGCACAAGGCCATAGACTGAGTGCCTCCTTGCTTGTTGATGTACCACATTGTAGTGGTGTTGTTGTCTGTTCTGACCTGTACAACTTTGTTCTGAACAGATTTGGAAAAAGCTTGAAGTGCTAGAAAAACTGCTCTGAGCTCCAACAGGTTGATGTGGAGCAGAGATTCCTGAGGGGACCACAGTCCCTGGGTAGTGAGGTCGCCCATGTGAGCTCCCCACCCCAAGAGGGATGCATCTGTAGTAAGGATTAAAGAGTGAGACTGAGCGACAAAGGGAACCCCTTGTCTCTGGTTGCTCTGATCCTGCCACCACTGTAGGGCTTGGATCAGGGTTCGAGTTACTGGGATCAACTTGGTTAGAGGGTCCTTTCTTTGAGATCAAAAGGCTCTCAAATGGAACTGGATGTCCCTCATCTGAAATCTTGCTCCTTGCACTACTGCTGTAGAAGCAGCCATGTGTCCCAGGAGCTGCAGAAAATGCCTTGCTGGTCGAGAGACCTGCAGGGTGAATGAGGAGGCCAGAGAGACCAGGGTCCTTGCCCTGTCCAAAGGAAGGAAGGCTCTGGCTTCCTCTGTGTTCAGTTCTGTGCCTATGAAGGTGAGAAGCTGGACAGGCTCTAGAACTGACTTTGGAAGATTCAGAAGGAAACCTAGAGAGGTAAGCAGTTGCTGAGTTATCTGAAGATGTAACTTGACTTGGTCTGGAGACTGGCCTACTATGAGCCAGTCATCCAGGCAAGGAAAGATGGCAATTTTTTGCGTTCTTAGGTAGGCAACTGCCAGGCATTTTGTGAATACCCTTGGAGCAGAGGTGAGGCCAAAGGGCATTGCTCTGAACTGGTAATGGCCTGAGGGCAGCTTGAACCTGAGGTACTTTCGATGGGAGCTTCTGATGAGAATATGGAAGTAGGCATCCTTGAGGTCCAGGGACGCTAGCCAGTCCCCTGGCCACAGAGAGGGTAGAATAATTCCCAGAGTCACCATTTTGAATTTTGGTTTTAAAAGGTGCTTGTTTAAGTATCTGAGATCCAGGATGGGCCGCCATTCTCCTGTCTTTTTTGGGGTAAGGAAGTACCTGGAGTACAGTCCTTTGCCCTGGTGTAGGGGTGGAACCCTTTCCATGGCTCTGAGAGCCAGGAGGGTTGAGACTTCTGCCTCTAGGGCAAGTGCCTCTGATGGATTTGCAGGTGGAAAGGATCTGGTTCTCATCTTTGGAAATTTTTTGAAGCTGAGAACCAATGTCTGGCTTACTACTTCCAGGACCCACTTGTCTGATGTTAGAGACTTCCAGTCCTGGACAAAGTAAGCCAGCCTGCCCCCTACAGGTAGTTGAGAATCGGCCCTGGCCACCCCATCAGGGTGTCTGCTTGGCAGGGGCTTTAGGCTGAGGGGTGGAAGCAGGTCTGCTTGTACCCCGTCTGCCTCTCCCTCTAAAGAACCCCCTCTGGGCATAAGCTGAAGAGGAGGCCTGGGCTTGGTAAAAAGGCCTATGAAAAGGCCTGCCCCTGCCCCTGGAAGGCTGCCTTTGAGTAGTGGCCTGCCTTTCCTTGGCCTGTGCACTCCTATAGGTGGTTCTATACTCATCCATTTTCTTCATGTAATTCTCTGTCTGCTCCCCAAACAGAGAATTACCCACAACAGGAAAATCCATGGCCTTAGTCTGGGTATCCTGTGACAGGCTAGTACATCTGAGCCAAGCCATTCTGCAAGTGCCACAGATGTAGCCATGACTCTTGATGACACATCATTAGGAGTCCACTGCAGCATGGAATTGCACCTTAGATGCCTCAATACCATCAGCAGCCACCTGCTCCAGCTCCTTGGCAAGCTGGCAGGGACCTGTTTTGCTAGAGCCATAACAGTATCCCATCTGGATTTCTGGTATCTAGCAACATAAGCCATATAATTTGCCTGTCTGAGTCCCAAGGATGCTGCCATGTACTGTTTCTTTGCCATGGCATCAATCCTCCTGGAGTCCTTGTCAGGGGGGTGTGAAGCCAAGGGAATATTTGCCTTGTCACAGGCTGCAGCCTGCACTACCCCAACATGGCTGCATTGTTGTTTAAGGAACTCCGTATCAGAGCCTGACAATGTGTACCTCTTGTCCATTCTCTTATCCACAGGAGGTATAGTGTGAGGAGTTTTTAGAATTTTTGCTGTCTGTTTCCCAGAAGATTTATGCAAAGGAATAGACAGTCTCCTGGACTCTGGGATATCCATCATTTCCATATAGTCAGGCTCCTCTTGATCATCCACAGCTTCCTCCATAGGGAGCTGGAGGGTTTCAGCCACTTTTTTATAAAACATAAAATGAGAAGGGGATGCAGAAAGCCTAGGAGGAGACACTCCTGAAGGTCTGTCTGGGGAGATGTCCGGTTCAATGGGCACATCCAGACTTTCAAAGCCACATTCACTCTCCTCATACTCCTCTTCCCCCTCATCCGGTTCATAAAATTCCTCTAAATCATACTCTTGAACCGGTGGAACCAGCCAAACCGTATGCTTACCTGATGGTGCCGCTTCGGTCGGAACGGGGGAAAGCAACTGGACAATTTTAATCGCTTTGGCTTTTTCTTCAGCGGTTGGAGAGGAAAGTTTTGGCTCCACAACAGCTGATTTCCTAGTCCTTTTTGCTGGAACCGACTCCTCCGAGTCGTCTCTCCTTTTGGCCGAGGAAGTCTCGCCCTGGTCAGGGCACTCCCGGTTCGGTTTCAACCCGAACCCGGGCTGTCCATCGGGTCAGCGGACTTTTGGCCTCCCTTTCCTGAGCCTTTCAACCTCTTTTCCAGGGTAGCTGCAGGAAAATTTTGCAAATCTGGCAGTCTGCATTGAGGTGGTCAAACCCCAGACAATAAACACAGGTGGTGTGGGGGTAGTCTTAGCAAGACTTCCCCACAGACACTGCAGTGTTGAAACCAGTGGGCCGGTTTTTCTTTTGGGTTTCTCAGACATAGTGCCAGTCCTAACCAAACTTGCCCGTTTATGGCAATCCGCCAAGCAAGACCCTCTTATCGGTTCCCAACCGTGTCACGGGTCGTGGAAAAAAACGTAATAAAATCCGTTTTTTTTAGAACCGATAAGAACCGGTAACCACACTCTAAAGGACAGATTAATATATTTTAAACAACCTGATCGGTTCAAACCGAACCGATAAAACCGTTTACAAGTTCCACACAGAAGAATAAATGTAAAACCTATCTAGTACTCACAATACCATAGACAGAGCTTGAACCGACCGGTTGCGATTTAAATTCGGTCAAAAAAACGAGAAAATAATACTTTAACCGACAAAATGAACCGAGCAGAAGGAGAAATCTCCGGAGCAACTGTTCAGTGAAGCGGAGTAAAGAATCTGACAGTTTGAGTTTGAAGAACAACAGACAGAGTTTTCAACCGAGCTCGAGCTCAGCGTTCCATGCCTGGCATGCAAAGTTAACTCTTTCACCTCCGGAGCAGTTCGAAGGTTGGGACTCACTGCATATGTCATAATAATATAGCAAGACTTCATGTGGTTTGAATAGGTTCTCTTATTTACTGAAACTGTACCACCATGAGCCTTACTTTGCTTTGTTATTTGTTGTCCCTTAACTACTGCCACCATGTATTGCCAAATGTAACAACTGTAACCTTTCACTATGTATTACCCGCGCTTGTTATGTTTTAGTTATTCTGACGTTTCTACGCTGTGCCGCCTTACATGGCCCGGGTCATACCTGAAAACGGTCCCTGGGATCAGTGCACCTACCCGGTTAACAAAGTCATAAATAAATAAAATAAAAATTAGAATATGACTACCAACTTGGAGACCAAGGAGTGGGCCTACCAGGAGGCACATGAGCAGTGAGTCTAAAAAGGAACCAGAGCCAAAGCCTCTTAACCACTAGCCAGAAAGAGTGTGGACAGTGATAGGTAAAAAGGTAGGGCAGCAGCCCTGACCAAAAGGCTCTAGCAGAAGTAGCAAAAGGTGAAGTCCAGTTTGGGATCCCTTGCAAATGAGATGATAAAAATGCCAAAAAGGGAAAAATGACACCAGGACTCCCCAAAGAATAACTTGTTACCAGATAAGCTTGAGTAAACTCCCAACCCTGTTTTCTCTAAGATGACTGGTGAGAAAAGAGGTGAAGAGCATAGGAGTTGCAGCACTAGTAGTCCTAGGGAGTCAAGATATGGCGATCTCTTCTGGCATGTTGCAGACGGAGTGGGCAAAGGCCAATGCACAGAAATGTGACAAGGGATGCCAAACAAAAACCACAGCATGAGAAGAGAAACACGCTCTGCTTCTCCCTGCAACCACAGGGATGTACCTTGTGTGAAGCTAGGATGTTGATTCAAACAAGTGCATAGCACCCATCCAAAGACAAAGCATCTTTATTTGCAGGATTGTTTTGTGCTAATAGTCACATCATACAGCTTTACCCTATCTGGGTAAGCACTACCAGGTAGTCTAATTCCAGTTTTCTGTGCTATACTTAAGCCTACAGCCACACACTACAGAGGTGAGCGCCACAAGGTACTGTTATATCCTGTTTTCTGTGCTATAACTAAGCCTCCACATTCACCCTATCTAGGCTACAGTTATAGCCATAGCTAAGACTTAGATGTCTGCTCAGTACAGGCCTTTATGGGGATGGGGTTTACAGACGAGGCAGCCAGTTGTGCAGGCTGTGGGGTGCTCTTCTCTTCTCTAGGGATATGCTCTGGAGCAGAAGGCACTGCCCTATCTTCAGGACCTTGGAGGAGCTCCAGGCTCAGCCAGTGGCAGCAAAGGTACAAATATCTCAGCTGCGTTGTCAGCTCAGCAGGCGCCCACCCCCCCCACTCCCCCAAAGACCCACTGGCCCAGGGGTGTGGAAAGTGGTGGGGAGGAGGCAGGGAGGGGAAGCAGGGTTAGCCACAAGGAGGTTGTCCAGCCCCTCACCATCCAGACAGCGAACAGCTTCACACCCCTGGAGGAGGTTCAGGCATCTGACTGTGCTGGGGCGGGGTCCGAGACAGTTGCTGGAAAGGGCAGGGCAGCGTTATGGCATATAAGGGGAGCAAGTCTACAAGGAGAGTCCCAGTGGTCAGGGATTCCATGATTGGGTGGGATAGAGAGAGAGTGGTGGAGGGGGCGACAGATGGGAGGGGGGGATGGTCCTGTGCCTTACTGGGGCATCTGCCATCCAAGATTTAGACAGCATATGGAGCATGGTGGAGAGGAAGCATGAGCGCTTGGGGTGCTGGTACGCCTGGGTACCAATGATTTGGTGAACCAGTTGGTGGAGATGGTGAAGTGGAACTTTTGTAGACTGGGGACAGATGGGCAACACACTCGGCCTCCCTGGCCTTTACCCAAAGTCCTTCCTGTCTGGGGCAAGGAGGGGGAGCAGGATAGGATACGGAGGGAGGTAACAGAGGAGTTTAATGGATGGCTTAAGAAATGGTGTAAGGATAAGGGGTACCACTTTGTGAGGGACTGGGGTGCTTCTGGGACAGGAGGCTCTTCAACAGTGATGGTCTTCATCTGACAAGAGAGGGGGCCTGTGCTGGGGCAGAAGTTTGACATTTATATTGGATGTTTAAACTGACTGCAAGGGAGACTGGGATTAGGGGAACCTTGATGGCAGGAGAGAGGAAGGGGACCCTAGCTAGTATTCCCCCACATCTGGGGGCTTGTACCAGTACAGGAGGTACAAAGAAATCTGTGGCCCATACTAGACTAGGTGAAGGGTCTTTGCAAGAAAAACAAGGGATGAGAGGACATGCAACGTGCAATGGTAGTAGCAAAGCAGCATCAGGAGCTGGAAGGAGGTATGCCTTAATGCCAGTAGCCTAGGTAATAAAATCAGTGAGCTCTAGGCATTGATGGCAGACACTGAGGTGGATCTTGTAGTCATAACGGAAATATGGGCTCTGGAAAATAATGACTGGGAACTGACAGTCCTTGGGTACTTGATATTCAGGAGGGATACAGAGGAACAGGTTGAAGGAGAGGAGTAGCCCTTTTTGTCAATGACGGCATGGAGGTGGCAGAAGATAAGTGCATTGGGGTAGTAATGGGGAGACTGAGCTGCTGTGGGTGTGTAACTCCCTTGCAAATGGGGGTTCCTAAAACTACCAGCCTGGGCTTACCTTAGCTCTGCACCTTTTGTTCTCCTCCTGCTGTCTCCTGATTTGGTCACCAATTTTTTTTTGTAGTCCCCCAGGTCTGCTTTGCCCTTCTGTGTGCCCCTTCTACAGCCCAAATGAAAATCTAGCCCCTTGGGGCTTAAGAAATGGCACTCGCAAGCACCACAGTAAATGTGCTGCCTCCAGGGCAGCAGGACTTGCGATGGCGCGAAAAGTGCTTTGAAGTGGAAATGCTCAGTTTGTGGTCGCCTCGGGGACTGTGCTGTGGGTCTCAGGATCCCTTCCACCTAATTGGGACCCGGTGACCACGGACAGCCTGCTGGGGGACCGCTTGCTTTTAAAATTTAAAGGGTTTTGACCGGGGCTCATATAAGCATGTCTGAGCAGGGCCCCGGTCATCTGAATAATGCATACCAGTGTGCCTGGCTGCCTGCAGGGCAGCTATGTTTGGCTTTTGCCGAAAAGTAAAGAAATTAAATGTTTTAACTATGGTAACTGTTACTGCTTGTTGGGGGACTTATTGTACATGTGGGGGAAAGTGTCTAACTTTAAAATAAATACTTTTTTCCTGCCTTCACCAGCATTATGAGACTCTTGTGTGTCAGCCTGTCAGCTGCTGCAGGGGGAGCTTGCTATGTGCAGCAGCGGCAGGAAAACTGTAGGAGCCACATTCTTCATCTGTGTAGCAACTGCAAGTGCACCAACTGGGCTACTGAACTGTGGGGCAGTGGGGCAAATTACTAATTCTTTATGGCTGCACCAGGATATTATTTAGGACTGTATCTGATCTGCTATAAGGGACAGTGGGTTAAGCAGCCATTGCCAGCAGCCACAGCCAATTGGGAGCCAGGAATAAAAAGCCAAAACTTGTGGGACATTCACTGCACCTCATGGGTAACAACCCAAGTGCTCATGGGGACTTACAGGGACATCATTTTAGGCACTAGTTCTCCAATCCAATTGTGCCTCAAGTGTTCTGATTGACAGGCCCCTTAGCCAGTTAGAGACCTGTCACCCCATCTCTGCTGCCAATCAGGAGTTGAACTAGGAGCCCTATAAGATACAGTGTCTGCCAGTTTTTTCTTCAGATTCTGCCAGGGTGAGAAGAGGAGAGCAGGCTCCAGCCTGCTGGGAGCCCCCTGCAGGGGTGGGGGCTCAGGCCTCTCCATGCCACCAGGCCTGGGCCACTTAGCTAAGCTCCTCCAGTCATCAGGGGGTGTTTATTATTTTCTAGTTGAGATTTAAATGTAAAGTAAATCTAGTAGCTGCAACAGCTAGTCTGGAGGTTGCCAGAAATGTCCTCCAGAGGCTAGCCCTCCATCCCACGTCGGGGAAAGATGTGGAACAAGAAGCCATCTACCTATGCCTAAGCAGTGAGATAGCTGAAGAATCTTCAGGATGCCTTCAATTGCGGATGAGACCCGTGGAGGACCTGAGTGAGTACCCTTGTACCCCCCGGTGTGAGGGAGAAGCTGTACAAGTAATCTTGGTGGCCTCAAGCCTCATTAACAGTTATGTTCTGTTGATTCTGAAATTGTTGAGGTTATCAGTCTGGGTTACTAACCCCATCAGAGACTGTCTAGTGAAAGTTAATATGGATGCATCTTGTCTGTGGCCCAAATGGCTAAATCGCAGGTGCAGCAAGATGCCTGGCTAGTAATTCATATAAACGTGTTGCAAGTTGTTGTGGCTATGGGTTACAGTCCTGCCTCTGTGGAGCTGTCTGCCAAGCTGCGTTTGCTACTTCATGGGACAGGAGGCCCTGGAGCGTACTGTGTCTGTTATTCTGAAGAGAATATTACTGTTGTCTTACCCAGATGTCGTCTGACAGCGCTTGCCATAAGTGTAACATGTCTAGACGTACTGGATGGGACTTTGCCAATGAGTGCTGTTGTTATGTAAATGTACTGGATGTGACTTCATGCAACTACATATAGGATGCTTGGTAAAAGTGTCGCTGTCTGCTTAAGCTGGATGGATGCTTATTTGATATTTAACTGTACTGGATGTGACCTTGTGTCAAAGAAAAATGGGATGCTTGACAAAAGTGTCGCCTACTAAGTACTCTGGATTGGGACTTTCAAAATATTGTGCTGAATGTTCAGGATGTTAAATCCAAATAGCTTGTCCTGGAATGTTTGGAAGTCTGCAAGTGCAGGGCAATCCCTGTTGTTCAGTAATGTGCAGGGCAATCCCTGGCTCGTTGTGACCAGCAGGGTCAATTCCTGCTAATTCTGCTAAAATTGCAGGGCAGTCCCTGTCTTTGTTGTAAATAGTAATCTGCAGCTTTGCAAGAATCTGTTTCTAAGTTGTCCCCTTCCTCAAATCACTAGCTGGCCACTTCAACCAGCTGCAACATCCACCAAGCCTGCAACATCTTGGACTGTCGTATCTGCTCGACCAGTATGGTATGGGATTGTGGGGTTTCATATTGTTCTGGGACTGGTACCAGGGTGGGCAATAATGATAACTGTTCATGTAACATCTGATTGGTCAGCAGCTAGATAGCCAGGGCTCTGGGTATCGTAAGTCGAATGGTAAATTATGATTGCTTTCTGCCTATTAGTATGTAGCCACCCAGCTGGAGGGTTCACCAGCAAAAGCCAAACAATCTGTGTACATATGTAAATAGTGATCAAATAACTTCTACTCCACATCCCCATTCCTAACTCCTTTACCCCTAACTACATCTATTGTTATTGTTGTTGAAATATTTGGTGTGAGCATAATATTAGAGAGCCTTTAAATAATGTTGAAATAATAATAATAATAACAATTTTTATTTATATGGCACCTTTCTATTTCCAAGGCGATGTACAATTTAAAACAAAAACAGCCATTATAAAATCTGATAATACTCGACACAACCAAAAGTCATAATCAAATAGTTCAGTTCTCTAAAAAGGCTTTTTGCCAGAGAAAAGTTTTCAGACCATTCTTAAATTCCTCCACAGAAGTGCATTCCCGTAACTGACTGGGTAGAGAATTCCAAAAGGTGGGAGCAGCATAAGAAAATGCTCTAGCACCAGATGATTTCAGATTCACCCTTGGAATCTCTAGCAACCCCTCGTCGGCCGAGTGGAGCGATCGATCAGGGCAGTAGGGTACCAGGAGTTCTTTCAGATAGACTGGACCCTGACCGTGTAGGGCTCTGAAAGTCAGTAAACCAACTTTAAAGGTGATCCGCCACTGTACAGGCAGCCAGTCCACTGTACTGGTAGCCAGTGCAGTTCACGCAGCACCGGAGTAATATGACAGGATCTACTCGAGCCCACCAAAAGCCGGGCTGCTGCATTCTGCACTAGCTGCAGGCAACGGATTTCAACCCCTGAAAGCCCTAGATAAAGGGAGTTGTAGTAGTCCAGGCGTGAGGACACAAAGGCGTGGACCAGAGTTGGGAGGTCATCAGACGGAACCAGATGCCTAACCCTGGTGATGTTCCTAAGATGGTAAAAGGTCTTGACGACAGCTGACACCTGCGACTGCAGTGTCAGTCTATCATCAAGAACCACCCAGGTTACGCACCCATTCAGAGGTCAGGAGAGAAACGCTGCCAAGAATAATTCCGGAAGGCGCACCTGACCTCCCTATCTGGCGACCCGGGTCCACAACCAGTACCTCTGTCTTTTCCGAGTTCAACTTCAGCCAGCTAGAATCCATCCACTCCTGGATTTCTTTCAGACAGTTGTTAAAGACTGAGAGAGCTCCATCCTGGTTGGGTGCAAAAGAAAGGTATAGCTGCGTATCATCTGCGTAACAGTGAAACCTCAGCCCATACCTTTTTACAATGTCTCCAATGGGTAGCATATACACCACAAATAACATGGGTGACAATACTGAACCCTGAGGCATCCCACACAACAAAGCCGTTGGGTCCGAGGAAAAAAACCCCGGACACAACTCTTTGTGATCTCACCATGAGGAACGAAGAGAACCATCTTAAGACAATCCCTGATATTCCACATATATGCCTCAGGCATTCTATCAACACCAGCTGAGGAAAGATCAAGAAGAACCAAGATGGAACGGCTCTTCCGATCTCTCGCCATCAGAAGACCATTGAGCACCCGAACCAGCGCTGTCTCGGTACTGTGTCCTTTGAGAAAACTGGACTGGAGGGGTTCATAGATGTCATGGATGGTCAAATGGTCCTCCAGTTAAGCTGCCACTACTTTCTCAATCACCTTCCCAACAAAGGGAAGGTTAGAGATAGGTCTGTAGTTTGCGAAACAGTCTGGGTCCAAGGTAGCTTTCTTCAAGTGAGGTGTCACCACTGCGTCTTTCAGGGAGTAGGAAACTCACCCGATTCCAAGGAGCACCAGACTATCCGCACAAGGACTGGACCAATGATATCACTGCAACCCAAACTTAGGGAGGTTGGTCCAGAGTCCAAACTAGAGCACGTAGGTCGCACACGCTGGATAATCCTCATGACATCCATGAACTCTGGCTGACTGAAGGAACTCCAGGAAAACTGAGGAACAGTGATCTCACACCGTTCCACAACAACCCCCCTAGAGTGTGCTGGCTGCAAATCCACCCTGATGTCGGCCACCTTATTTGCAAAGAATCGAGCAAGCTCATCGCACTCTAACTGCGAAAAAACTTTCCGAACTTGCAGACAGGCTGGGTTGCACAGTCTGTCCACAGTTCGAAATAGCTGAGCTGGTCGATCCGAGCAACCGCAATGTCCCTGGACAGGAATTCTGCCTTCTTACGGGTGACTGCAGATTGACTGACTGCATAATGGTCTATCAATCTAAGGTGGTTGGCATCAAGAGTGGACTTTCGCCAGCAGCGCTCTAACCTTCACCCCTGTCTCCTCATCTCCCTCAATGTCCCATCAAACTAAGGGGACTTGGGGCGAAGGGAGAGGGGGCGGACAGGGCTTGGAGCAATAGAATCCAGAGCCACTGTAACAGCTGTATTATAAGCTGACACAAGAGTCTCTGGATCATTGCTTGCCAACGCGGGGGACAAGAGGTCAAGTACCACCACAAGGCCTTGGGAGTTTATATCCCGTAAAGGGTGGTACCTAACCATCTCCACAGGGTTAGGCCGTCTAGAGGGGGGTATAAGAACTAAACCTCATGGTTTAGTGATCTGACCACCCGACTGGTTCCACCCCCATGTCGGAGGTTTCGATCCCTAGAAGGAAGATTAAGTCCAAAGAGTGTTCAAGTTTATGTGTAGCAGTGGAAACCACCTGTGTAAGGCCCAGAGATATCATTAACTGGAGGAAGTGTTGACCAAACTGTGAGAGTTCGTCGTCGACCCCAGGTGTTAAAATCGCCCAGAACCATCAATCTGGGCGATTCAAATGCCATGTCGACGACAAAGTCCGCCATTTCCTGAAGGAATCGCTTCTCATCACCGGGTGGATGGTAGATGAAAGCGATTTCGAAAGTCTACATATGCTACTACTGTACACTCAAAGGACTCAACCTCCTCAATACTTCCGTGAGGCCTAGTTCAGTCTTGAAACAGACCGCAACCCCCCTCCCCCCCCCACGATCCAATCTCGGGCAGTGTATCACCGAGTACCCAGCCGGAGTCATAGCCTCTAAAATAGGGCCTGAGTTATCATCCAACCAGGTTTCGGTGATGCAAGCCAGGTCCACCATACCAATAAGATCAGCAGTAATTGCAGTCTTATTCTTAATGGATCTGGCATTGCACAACACCGCCCGAGTTGGAGAAATGTTTATTGAAGCATGTCTGGGGAAGGTTAATGGACATTGTGGGTGGTGTAGCATCTTGGGGGGCTACACCTAGTACCATCTTAACCACGTAACGCACCCTGAGTGGAGGCACTGCGCAAAGGTTTTAAAAAAAATGGTTATCAGTTAGCAAACCCAAACCCCTCAGCCTAGCTTGTAAGTAGTAGGCAGGGGTGTAAGACTGGGGATAGTGCCACCCAAGGGTTACAGGTGTAACTTACAACAGCCTCGGACATAAAAACTGCACCAGGGGGTTATTTATAATCCACTGGGGCAAAGGGAGGAGAGGGACGGAAAGCTCAGGGAAGAACTAGAAAGAGGGGCAGCTGAGGGGGAAGTAGTAGTGGTGGATGATATGAACCTGACGGACATGAGCTGGGATCTTCCATCGGCCAGGAGCACTAGAAACCAGTTCTTGCTGGATGCATTACAGGACTCTCTGCTGGTACAGTTAGTTAAGGAACCCACCAGGCAGACTGCAATTCTCAGTGTGGTGCTCACCAATTCAGAGGTGCTAGGAGATGTGGGAGTAGGGGAGCCACAAAGGAATAGTGACCATATTAGCTCCACTTGGTTTGAACTGGCCCTTGGGTCTGGTAAAAGACAACTGAGATCTTGAGTCCTTGATTTTAGAAGGGTAGAGTTCAATAGGCTGATTGAGCTGGTCAGGGATAAGTTAACCTTTAGGCTGCCAAAAGAATGTCTAGGAATTCTGGACTGATATATCGGTCCGTGGCACAGCAAGAGTTAACAGTGGTGTACAACATAGATGGAGTGTAAGAGAGATGGTGGCAATTAAGGGGGCCATTCTCGAGGCATCAAAGGTATGCATAAGAACAGTAATCAAACAGAATAGGTTCAAGAGACCACTACGGTTCTTGGCAAGGGACAGAAGCAGAGGGGCAAGAAAAAGGCCTTCAACATATGTAAATGTAACCCCCCCTGTCGGGGGCTTGGCCAGTAAAACCAGGTACACTTGGAGTCTCCCTACATGTGGGGACTTGGCCAATAAAACCAAGTAGTCTGCAGAAGGAAGACAGAGAGAGAGAGAGAGAGAGAGAGAGCTTATTCTGGTTCATGCGCACCTACATGGTGAGGAAAAAGAAAAGAAATGGTTGCATTAAGGGACTGGTCAAGTGAATTGGTATTCAGTCAGTGCAAAGTTCAGGGTCCTCAGCGGAGCCCAAGGTGAATGCCCAAGTCCCTCTGAGACCGTGTGCTGAGTGGGAAGTCAGAGACTGTGATCTGTGGTCAAAGGACCATGCCTGCCACAAGGGTAGGGGGTTGAAGAAGAATGCTTTCTTAAAGGAAAACTGTCCTTTGCAGGGGCTCCCACCCCAGCAAAGGTTACCCTCTGGTTTAGCTTTTTCCTCGCACCGCAAAGTACTTTAATTTAATCATCAAAAGTCCGCTAGCCAGAAATATGGCAGATGCTGGGTCAGCTCCATTAACTGTAAAGGTGCGGCGCTGCACCGTGGCTTCAATGCAAATGACGAAGGCGCGCGATTAACGGCCACGAGTAATGGAGGTTGACCCAGCGTCCGCCATACTTCTGGGTAGCGGACTTCTGATAATTAAATTAAAGTATATTATGGCACGAGGAAAAAGCTGCTTTTCTTACAAAAGTTAAACCAGAGAGTAACCTTTGCAGAGGCAGGAGCCCCTGCAAAGGACAGTTTTCCTTTAAACTTCTAACTAAAAAAAATGCCAAACTGAGCTGAGCCTAAGAGAATGAGAATTTGCTTACTTCCATCCTGAAGCCAGGTAGGGAACCAGCCAACCCCTATCAAGTGGGGCTGACTATGCCACAGGGAGCCACGAGTGCATGCCCGTGTGCTAGGGCACTCTGATCAGTACGGAGCCGGACCGTGGGGTCACTTCTGGGTCTGGGTTCCTTGTGGCCTGCAAAGCCTTGCGTCTGTGCTCTGCAACAGGCTGAAGGGGACAAGCTGCAAGACCTTCAATCAAGTTGGAAGATCCAAGCTGCCGAGTGCCTGCTCCATGTCTTAAGTCTCTTCAAATCCAAATGATTCCAAGATTCTGCTGTTCCATACACCCCCACAGCTACAGTCACCATGGCACCAGAAACCGTCTGCAGAACCGTGAGTAAAGGCAGGAATTGTCCGGCACCTGGGGATGTAAATAGTTGTGCTCAAGTTATGCCCTATTGCATAGTAAAGAGTTAAAGTAATCGAAGAGAAAGGAAAGCTAAGTTTAATTTAAAAGTATGCATGCCAATGCCAGCCAACAGCTGCACCTCAGACCTGCAACAAATACTTGGGCACCTGGTCAGAGACAAAGGGGGTAAACTGGTAACAGCTGAGGATTTAATAACCATTTGCAGAAGTTAGTTAGTTAGAAGGGTTGGTGTCTGCAACAATTAAGATGTGGTTTGGGATTTAAAGGGGAAATGATTGTTCTAAAATGCTAATCTCTGATGCCAACTGCGAAAAATACAAAATGCCTGTTTAACCTCTACTCCATTTACCCTTTCCTAATCCTCCCCCTTTAAATAAAAGGATGGTTACTGTTTTGGAAAATTCTGACCCGTAAGTCAAAAAATGCAAAGTGTTAAAATTGGGGGTTTTGGTTTATGGTATCCATGAGTTTAGAATGACTGTGTGGGGAGGTGGGTTGGTACAGTATCCCAGGGGGTTGTACTATTGAAAATCAGACCCACTTAAAAAGTACTCTGAGTGAAGGCGCCACGCATCTTATTTTGTATCTTGGGAAAGAACCGCTGGTAACAGCAAAATGGGAACCCAGGCCCCTCAACCTTGGTCAGGCCTGCAAGGCAGGGGCAGTAGCCTTCTTGGTAGATGGCACCAGGGCTACATAAAGAGAAGCGGGAGAGGGGGGATGGGAAAATATTTGCTGAAAAATAGGGAGGCAAAGGCAGACACAGAGCTATGTATTGTGGAGGGGGTCAAGAGCAGAGAAAAACAGTTAAGTCATATCAGTGAAAAAAGGAAAGGAGGGGGAACTATGTGGCTAACAGAGGGGGACAGGTTGACTGAAGTGGACGGGCAAAAGGCCACCATCCTTAGTGATTACTACTGATCAGTCTTCACTAGGGAGGCTAGTGGGCCCTTGCCAGAGAGTAGCATAACAGCATTAATTAAGGGGGGGGGGTCCTGGAGATGAGGCAGTCAACATTTACTAGTGAAAGGGTCCTGAAAGGGCTGGCAGCCCTGAAGACTGATAAGATGCCAGGACCAGATGGGTTGCATTCGAGGCTACTCAGGGAAATGACAACAGAGCTGGCTGAACCCCCGGTAGGTCTGTTCAACAGCTCTGTAAGGACTGGGGGGTGATTCTGAAGGATTGGAGGGTGGCAAATGTAGTTCTGCTTTGGGAGGGGGACAAGGAAAAGATGGAACTACAGACCTGCCAGTCTTATCTCCATTGAATGAAAACTGATGGAGTCACTGGCCAAAGAGGATCTGGGGTACTACTTTGAGAGCAGTGGTCTCCAGGGTGGTAAATAGCACAGATTCATGGCAAGGAAGTGTTGTCATACTAACCTGATGGCCACACTGTAGATCTGGTCTTCAACTTCAGCAAGGCTTTCAACTCAGTACCCCACAGATGCTTGCTGAAGAAGATGGAGGATCTGGGTGCAGCTAAGGTCAGAGTAAACTGGGTAGGTAATTTGCTAAAGGTGAGGCAGCAGAGGGTAGTGACTAATGGGGTTAAATCAGAAGAGAGGGAGGTCATGAGCGAGGTGCCACAGGGATATGTCCTGGGTCCGGTTCTCTTCAACATGTTCATTAGTAACATTGGTGAGGGGATCCGAGGCAGGCTATGCCGCTTCACAGATGACACTAAGCTCTGTGGGAAGGTGGATAGTGATGAGGGAATAAAGGAAATGCAGAATGACTGTGCAACATGAGGTATTAAAAGTGATTCAGGGCGAACAGAGCATGTCCTATTAGGAATGCCTCAAAGCCCTGAACATATAGAAACATAGACTTTGACGGCAGATAAGGACCACTTGGCCCACCTAGTCTGCCCATTTCCCTACCTATAGGATAAGCTGCAGATCCTATTTAACCAACAGCCTATTACTTCCTACCCTCCACAAAACTTACCTTATGTCTGTCCCATACATTCTTGAATTCTCCCACAGTTTTAGACCCCACAACCTCCTCAGGAAGGCTGTTCCATGCGTCCACCACCCTCTCTGTGAAAAAATACTTCCTCACATTGGCCCTGAGCCATCCCCCCCCTCTATCTTCAAATTGTGTCCCCTTGTTCTTGCACATCTCTTTTTCTGAAAGATGCTACCCTCTTGGACTTTGTTGACTCCACTGAGGTACTTAAAAGTTTCTATCATGTCCCCCCTCTCCCTCCTTTCCTCAAGGGTATATATGTTAAGTTCCTTTAGTCACTCCTCGTTTGGCTTCTCTTGCAGACCCTGCACCATTTTAGTTGCCGTCCTCTGAACTGCCTCCATCCTGTCTATGTCCTTGCGGAGATGGAGTCTCCAGAACTGGATGCAGTACTCCAGATGGGGTCTCACCAACTGTCTGTACAGGGGGGATAACAACTTCCTGTTTTCTGCTGGTGATGCCTCTCCCTATACATCCCAGTATCCCCCCAGCCCTCCCTACCACCTTCTCACATTGCTTGCCAACCTTAAGGTCATCTGATATGATTACCCCAGGTCCCTTTCCATTTTTGTTGTTACTACCTCTCCCCCCATTGTGTAATCTTCCCCTGGGTTTTTGTTTCCCAGGTGCATTACTTTGCACTTCTTTGCACTGAATCCAAGCTGCCTTACTTCTGACCATTCCTCCAACCTTGCCAAGTCCCTTCTCATCCTTTCCACGCCTCCTTGTGTGTCAACCCTGTTGCAGATCTTTGTGTCTCTGCAAAGAGGCATACTTTTCCTTCCAGTCCCTCTGCAATGTCACTTATAAAGACATTATAAAGGACTGGACCCAGTACTGAACCCTGAGGTTAATTTGACTACTAATCTTTTGTGTGGGGCTGTGTCAAATGCCTTGCTAAAGTCTAGGTAGGCCATGTCCACAGCCCCTCCCAGGTCTACTACTTTGGTCACCCAGTCAAAGAAATCAATTAGATTCGTCTGACATGACCTTACCGCTGTGAACCCATGCTGCCTTGGGTCCTGTGCCCCACTGGCCTCTAGGTACTCAACAATTCTTTCCTTCAGAAGTGATTCCATCACTTTCCCTACCACAAGTCAAACTGACAGGTCTGTAGTTTCCTGCCTCTGTCTTGGTCCCACTTTTGTGAAGGGAAATCACATCAGCCTTCTTCCAGTCCTCAGGTACCACACCATCCTCCCATGATTTTTAAAAGGGTAGTCAGTGGTGTCACTAGTTCTCTGCTTAATTCTTTTAGAATTCTGGGTGAATTCCATCTGGCCCCATTGCTTTGTCCACCTTCAGTTTTAGGAGTTCTTTCAGAACCCTTTCTTCTGTGAAAGGACTGGGATCGACCCCCCTCTCCAGAGTGCTTCTGTTAATTGGATTAGGCACCTTCCCCACTTCCTCTTTTGTGAATACTGAGCAGAAGTATTCATTCAGTATCCCTGCTTTTTCACTGTCACTCTCTGCCCACCCACCATCCATTCTATTCAGCCTCACTATCCCTCCCTTTGTCTTTCTACGCTCCTTGATATACCTATAAAAGGTTTTATCCCCCTTCTTTTTTTTTTTTTAATTTTATTTATGCCCAGACTCCTACAAGGCATCCTTCGGAGGTGCCCACACGATCCTACCCCTACTTCTCCCCGCAGTGACCAGCCACCATCGGTTCACCCTTCTCTTGGAGGAACTTCCCAGCGTTCCGGATCACCCCCCGGAACCGGGCCCGCCCACCCTCGGTGGCTCTTTACTTAAGTTAGAGGGTCCATCCTCGTGAGAGGTTGGCCTGGATCCCCGATGTGACGTGGTCCTGCATTGGGGATGAGAGGGAGATCACTGGAGCCCTCGTCATCTTCTCGGGAGCCGGGGTATTTTAGTGTATTTTCCCTTCCCACCCCTCCGAAGCACAGCTTGCAAGGCAACGTAATGCCGTGACTCCTCCACCCTGGCGTTCACCGTGCTTGCCCATTTGGTGCACCCTGGCCACCACCGGAAGTTGGCAGGAGAGCAGCACTCCCACCCTCCCGGGAAGAGAGAGCAGTCCTCGGACCGCTCATCTCTTCCGCCCTCTCCAACCTGGCGACTCGGCTCGTTCACGAACCGGGTCGCCAGCAGGCGCAGTGAGGCGTTCAGCGCTCAACCTCAGTGCCACAGGCCGGCCTATCCCCTTCTTAACCGAGTTGGCTATCTTTTCCTCAGTCTGTGCCTTTGCTATTCTGACTACCCTCCCTGCTTCCTTCTGCCTTAACTGGTATAGTTCTCTGTCCTGCTCCTTCTGTGTTTCTTATACTTCCCTAGATGCTATCTTTTCTCCTAACCTTCACCGCCACCTCTTTTGAGAACCATAGTGGCTTTTTCATTTTGATTTGTTTATTTGCTTCACACAAAGGCTTGTTGCCTCTGTGATGGCAGTTTTGATATTCTCCATTGTTGCTCCGCCCTCCTTCTAGCCTGTTTGCTAGTGCTTTCTAAGGCACTCTCCCATCTTGCCAAAGTCAGCCCTCCTGAGTCCAGAACCCTCACTTTTGTATGGCTCGACTCTGTAGCTGAGTTTATCGTGAACCACGCTGTTTGGTGGTCACTTGTTCCCAAATGGCTACTCACTTCTAGATCTGAGATCCTCTCACTGTCCCCATTTGAGAGTACAAGGTCTAAGATTGCTCCTTCACGAGTAGGTTCCAAAACTAGCTGTCTGAGGCATGCCACCTGAAGGGCATTAAGAATGGCCCTGCTTTTGGATGTGGCTGCAGCAAAGGTGCTCCAGTCAACATCTGGCATATTAAGGTCCCCCATCAACAGTATCTCCCCTTTCTCTGCCATCCTAAGTATGCCTTCTACTGTATCATATCCTTGTCCATTCCCTCCCCCTGACATGGGGGTCTGTATACAACCCCTGTGCGGATTGTGATGTCATTTCCAGTCTCTAAGGTGACCCACAGTGCCTCCTCTCCTCCCTGTTTACTCTTTTGTTCAGTTGCTTTTATCCCTTCCCTTACATAGAGAGCTACTCCCCCCCTCTTCTGCCCTCCCTGTCTCTCCTCTGTAGGTTGTAACTCTGGTATGTTAACATCCCAGTCATGTCTCTGTGTACCATGTTTCTGTCACTGCTACAATATCCAGGCATCCCTCTTCCATCAAGGCCACCAGTTCAGGGAGCTTGTTGCCCAGACTACGGGCATTGGTACTCATTACCCTCCAATTCTTGATGGCCTTACCCCTTTTTACCCCATCCCTGTCCTTATTGTGTTTGTCACTTTCTCCAGTTACCCCTGTGCTTCTCCCTATCGACATCTCTGTGTTGGTGTCTACCTCACTTAGTACCCTGATTTTTTTTGGAGGGGGGGCTAGGAATTCCTTGCTCCTTTCCGGTGCCTCCCCCCTTGGCTAGTTTACTAGCTGCAGACCGGAAGGAAGAGGAGAGATATCATAGTACCATAGTAATGTGTCAGCAGCAAAGGACCATCCTGGCCCATCTAATCTGCCCATCTCCCCCCCTTCCCTACTTGTCACTGGTGCACAAGGAGCTTATCCTCTGTCCTCTAACCAACCCCATATATCTATCCTATGTTCTCTTGAATCCCTCCACCGTTTTGACACCTACCACCTTCTCAGGTAATCTGTTCCAAGGTTCAGCCACCCTCTCAGTGAAATAACACCCCCTTACATTACCTTTAAATCTTCCTCCTTCCAATCTTGAAGTATGACCTCTTATAGTAACTCTGACTTTCCTTTTAAATAGACTTCCTTCCCTCACTTTATTTATCCCTTCATGTACTTGAATGTCTCTATCATGTGTCCTATCTCTCTTCTAAACTCCAGCTATGATAAAGACCTTCAGATTCCTAAAAGGAATTAACAGGGTGAACTGCAGGGAACTATTTAACTTGAATACCAGCTTGCAGTCATGTGGTCATGAGTGGAAGATAACAAGAGGAAGGTTAAAGAGGGACATGAGGAAATGGGGCTGGCAGTATAGCCTACAGGTTAGAGTAACGAGCTATGAATGAGCTTAGTACACTCAGCAGACCTGGGTTTGAGTCCCATAACCTCTACTTGCATACCGTGAGACTATAAGCAAGTCACTTAACCTCCCTGTGCTTCCAGGGCACCCACTGAACACAGGCACTTGTGCCTAGTGGGCCTTACCTGGTTACCAAAGAATATATATAAATACTATTTTACAGAAAGGATGGTGGAGCCATGGAAGAGGCTGACAGCCAAGGTAGTGCTTGCAAAAACTGTTAGTGGTTTTAAGTATGGCTGGGCTGGAACAGAGAGAAGGGTACAATGGTTGCTTGGGGTGTCAGAATCGGGAAACAGAATGGAGGGAAAATAGGGAGGGCTAGGACACTGGAGGAACAGGAGGTCCCAGGGAACTCAGGCAGACCGGATGAACCTTTGGCCTTTTTCTGCAGTCACTGTCTATGTTTCTATCTGCTCAGTGGAGTTAGACTGGAGAGTGCCCAGGGCACATGTTGCATATAGCAACTAAAATGGACATAACCCCCCCCCACACACACACACACACACACACAACCCCACAGGGGATGTGCCCCGGGCAGTGAGAATGAGAGAGAAAAATGGATGGAAGGTGACCACTGACCCACTGTATGAAGAAAAATAAAAGGGGCTCCTTTTTATTTATTTGTTGGTAGTGGAGCCAGAAGCCACCTCCCCCTTTTTATTATTTTTTTTCTTTTTTGAGAGTATTTGCACCAAGATGCCCAACTCTCTCTTTTGTGTTTTTTTACAAGTGGCCACCCAAAATGACCATGGCAGAGGAGACAGTGGTAGCACTACTACCACAGTCCACATCGCTTATAGCGGGCTAGTCTGTGTTATATTGTTTTGCTTGCTATATGAGTTGGACGCTATATCAGCAAGTCCAGTAAGGTACAGTACTGATACGTGGGACATAATCCAAGGCTCACATTAGGTGAGGGATGTATGTGTTATGAGTGCCACACTCTTTGAGGCACTGTGAAACAAGGAAAAGCAATTCTGCCAACTCGGGCTGGAGTGAGAGCCATGGGTAGAGGGGGAAGGGGACTGACATCTACTCGTTTTGTTACAGTACATTAACTCCGATGCAACTGCTCCCAAGCACTAAGGTATACAGTGTATTCATCTCTTCAGGGAGGCAGCCTGATCAAATGGACAATTTGGAACTCACCTCCATTCCCTGGTCACCAGTATCTCAAGAAGAGGAGGTTACACGCTGAGGTTTCTGAGCTGTTTTCAAGCTTTATCCCACACTTGCTTCCCATTAACTACACTAAACTTAGTCAGAGCTCCTTGTACTGACTCATTAGTTCAGATTCCCCTGGGTCCTAATGTATTGAACTCTTCAAATACACAGGAAAGGCATATAGCAGACGATCTGCCCAAAGAAGGCAGACACATTCTGTATTACTTTCAACTGGCTCTCATGAACTGACATTGCTATTAACACCTTGAGATGTGCTAACTACTGTCGGTAAGTTTGGCGACAGTGGGCTCTGGAAATGACAGCCTTGTGTTATGCCTCTGAATGGACAGAATTAACACCATAAGGTGCACTAACTAGCAGCTAATCTGCCCGAAATAGAAGGCGGGCATAGAACGCTATATGCAGCATTTTTTACATTATAGCCTATGGCATTGGAAAGTGGAAAATGTAATCTGCTTGCAAAAACCAAATGCCCATTTGAACCATGGGCACTATAAGTTGTGGGGACTGCAGCACCCACAGAGTAAGCAGCCACAGGACTGGGCTTACAGCTGGGCAGGGGATGAAGGGTGGGCATCTGAATCAATCATGAAGGTATTCAGAAGGATAAACAATTACGGTGAGTACATAATTTTTATATCTTCCCTGAATCAGTCTTCACCACTGATTCATACATATGTGTCTGAGTACCAAGCTTCCCAATTAAAGAGGAGCTGCCTCACCCTAAGGGAAATAGTTACTCTCAGCCCTCTGCATGGGGAGAACATCTGAGAGCAGGGACTCCTCAAGAGCCTGGTGAGGCCAAGTTCCTGCCTGGCACTCTGTGAGAAAAAGTGAGTCCCCCGGCACTGGGAGTTTAGCACCTTATGCGGAGCAAGAGAAGTCAGTCAACAAAGGTAAAGCCACACCATCTGCCGAATGAAGACTCTGGTTCCTACCAGCCAGTAGGCCACCTCATTGTCAGCATAACATGCCCTTGTCTGATGCCTTGCCAACACCTTGCCCTTTGCAGAAAGACAGATGGCTCACCCAACTAATTCTGAAGCTGGCATGGAAGTTAGGAAATGTCCTAGCTGTGCCCACAGGCACTTATTATACACTATCAGGTGTGCCTCATGTGCAGAAATGCACATCGCAGCACATGCCAAGGTGAAAACCTCCCTCCTTAATGCATCTGTCTGCACAGAGTCCGCATCAGGGGGACAATCATGCACTAGGCAATAAGGCTCATCCAGGGTCTGCAAGACCAACACCCCCAAAGTGGGGTGAGGTACTGTTCCAGCAGAGCCTGTGGGTGCACAGTACCACTGGTAGTCATCCCTGGGGACTGGAGGCACAGCTAAGGGACATCACCAAACTGTTCTGAAGCATTCCTCTAAGGCCACTGTCCAGGAAAGGATGACACTGTGGTCACTGGTGAAAGCTCCTAGGAATCCCAGCTTTGTGGATAGGGTATTGTGCATGGCCATAGTGACAATGTCCAGTACCCGCAGCATGTCCATTAGGAATCTTTGGTACAGAGAGTACTCAGAGGTTGAGGACATGTATTGGCAGCTCTGGTCCTTACCAGAGACAGGCTCAGCCATAGGGCCAGGGGAGAACTGCGTGACCCGGCTGGTCCCCGACCCCGAACCAGTGCCACCACTGGCACCAAACTCAGGGTCAGAAAATGACCCAGCTAGAGGAAACCTTCTGACTCCACAGCCAGCACCATCCTTGTTGCTGGGCCTAGTGCCAGTTCTGGCACCAGCCCATGATCCGTCCTCAGTCCTGACACCACAAGCGGTGTCAGAAGCTCGTCCAGTGCCGCTGGCGGCACCAGAACTGGGAACAGATCTGAGGGTGGTGCTGTCACCAGCACCTCACCCGTGTTGGGCCTAGAACCAACACTTGAGACAGCACCATGTCTGCCCATAGGGAATGTCACCCATCCTCCTCCACTGAGCCATGAGGGCTCAAGTCAGAGAGTGACACCACCACCTCCACAACAGGATGTGGACCAGGCACGGTGCCAGTCTCTCTCCAGGCACCGTGAACGGTACTGGGAAGGGACCTGATGTCACGACTGGCACCACATAGCTCACCAACACCGTGAAAGTTGTCAGGAACAGGGGCAGCACTAGGCCATGATACCAAGGTGTCCTCGGGTGTAGACTGAGCATATAACTTTGGCCCCACCACTAGGGATGTTCATAGCCTAGGGCAAACGGACTGGGGGAGTGCTCAGCTGGCCACCCAGAAGGAGCCAGCTGCCCACCGGACCTACCCCCACAGCCTCCGATGCCTTGGCAAAGGGAGGTTGGGAAAAGTCCTGTACTTACACAGTACCAGCCGCACTGGGAAAAGGCCCAGGGGAATGGCTTAAGGCCCTGAACTTGGCAACACAGGTTCTTGATATGCCTTAGAAGGTGGGAATCGACTAACCCAGCTTCAGTGCATGGAATTCGGCGAAACATAAATCCATCAAAAAACAGGCATTGCAGGAATCCATATCATGTTCTGGGCCAAGGCAAGTCCAGCAAACCTAATATCAGTCTTCTGCCATGACTCCTTTCCCACAGGAACACCGACACATAAGAAAAAATTACTCACCTGTAGTAATCTTGTTTCTTCCAAAGGGGTCCACTCATATTATTACTCTTGCAGTGCTCCCTTAAGCCAGCACTGCCCCAGAGAGAACAGAATCCTATGCTAATCATGCAATGTTTAGCTCATGCATCTATTTTCAGACTGCCCAGTGTCAACTGCCTACATTCTACCTCAGATATCTTAGAAGCCTGCAAAGAGGCCATAACAACATGTGAATCACTATTTAAATAATTACAGAAAAATAATGCCCAACCGGGAAAATAACATTAACCAAATGACTAGTATAAACAAATAGCCCCCTTTTTCTCTAAGTCAGCTATGTCTTTAGAAAAGAACCTACGAGTTAAGACATTACTAGAAGGTGCCAGCAGGTGGCATGCCACTCCAACTATACATCTTATCAGCTGTGGAGAGGATTTTTCTTGCTACGGATTCTGAAAGGGGAGGCAAGGGCGGGAAGTAATAATATTAGTGGATCCCTTTGGAAGAAACAAGATTACAACAGGTGAGTAATTTTTTCTTCTAACCCCAGGAATCCACTAATATTATTACTCTTGCAGACTATGCAGCAGTACCTCAAGGAGGTGGGCCAGAATCTATTTAGGAAAAAGACTGCAAGACTGCTGTGCCAAATCTGGCATCACTCCTGGACTGGGTGTCCAGGCTATAATGCTTAGTGAAGGTGTGAACTGACCTCCAGGTAGCTGCTTTACATATTTCCATTAGAGGGACCTCTCGGGCAGCTGCAATAGTGGCAGCTGTGCCCTTTGTAGAGTGGGCCCTAAGACCAGAGGGAGGAACCTTGCCTGCCTTTGAGTAGCAAAACTGAATACACGGGACTATCCATCGAGAGATAGTCCTCTTTGAAGCAGAAGTACCTTTACCTACTTCCACATAGGTGAGGAACAGTTGTTGTCTGTCCTGCTATGATCTTTGGTATGAGTCATGTAATAACTCAGTGCTCTTTTTACATCTAAGCTGTGCAATCTACGCTCACCTGAGCTAGAGTGTTCAGTAAAGAAAACGGGCAATCTTAAAGACTGGTTCAAATGGAAGTCAGAAACCACCTTGGGGAGGAACTTCCTATTATTTCTCAACACTACCTTGTCCTTGTGGAAGGAAACATAGTCCTTTTCCACACAGGGGGCCTGTAGCTCACTTATCCTTCTGGCAGAAGTGATTGCTACCAGAAAAACTACCTTCCAGGTAAGAAATTTAAGCGCTGCAGATGCCATAGGCTCAAAGGGCAGAAGCATAAGCTGGGCAATGCAAATATTAAGGTTCCATGCTGGCACTGGTTCCCTGTGAGGGGGAAACAAATGAGAGAGCCCTTTAAAGAATCTTTTGAATACAGGGTTTGATGCCAGGGAGATATCCTTTCTAGCTGAAAGGTATGCTGAAACTGAAGCCAGGTGCACCTTCAGAGTTGAGTGCTGCAACCCCAGGGAGTGCAGGTGAGACAAATAATCAAGAAGGGTTGGGATCCCGGGCCTGGGCTGGGACTATACCCTTGTCACTGCACCAAATGGAAAATCTTTTCCATTTTGAGGCATAGATTTTCTTGGTGAAAGGCTTCTTGTAACCCTTAAGGACTTTTTTTTTTTAATATTTAGTGTGCTTTTTGCTGCACCAGCCGTCGGGTTCACCTTCCCATACTGACTGTTCTCTCCAGGTCACCCCTAGCTTATCCCCCAGAGGGCGGAGTCACGGCACCGTACGGGCCACCACTGCTGCAATACTGGGACTAGTTGGGAGAGCCGGCTGGGAGGCTAATCGAAGCACGGGGGCAGGGCTTCACTGAGATGGACGGCCACAGAGTTTTCCCCCTCTAAGCTGGGGTGGGGATGTGCAATGATGGCCTCCATCTGTCCCACCCCAGAATTCCGTATGCGTCGGTGCAGGGCGACGAACCCAGCCTCCGCCAGGTGTCACTCCTGCCCGATCACAGACCACCCTCCCCCCTGGAGAAGGAGAGCGGTCCTAGGGACGCTTGATCCTTCTCCCCCTGGCTGGCCCCTCTGATGACCTGGATCTGTTCCCAAACCCAGGTTGCCGGCGTCACAAGCGGAAATCCAACCGCTGCGCCGGCGGACCGGCACACCCTCAAGGACTTCTAAAACTGCTTCAGAGAATTGGCAGTCTGCATATTCTAAGTCCTCAAGAGCCAGGCCTTGAGAGACCTGAGATTGGGGTACACTACCCTCCCCTGAAAGGAAGTCAGTAGATTGTACACCTCTGAGGGAGGTGAATTGGTTTGCTCACAGACATTGAGAGCAGCAGGGAGTACCAAGGCTGTCTTGCCCAGTCCCGGGCTACCAGAATCATCGAAGCTGGTTGTGATCTGAGCTTGATGAGCACCCTGAAGTATCAGAGGATAAGGAGGAAAGGCATAGAAGTACAGTACCTGCCTGTCCAATCCAGAATCAGGGCATCCACTGGAACTGTCCCCTTCACTGGGGTCCTGCAGCAATAAACAGGTAAGTGGTGATTTTGGTGAGAAGCAAAAAGGTCTATTTCTGGGGTCCCCCACCTCCTGAATAGAGCATTCACCATTTGCTTGTTCAATGCCCATTCGTGATGGGCCTAGTTTATCCTGCTCAAGGCATCTGCCAAGGTGTTGTCCTTGCCTGTCAGATGAATTGACTGTAGAGAGGCATTTAGAGAGTAAGTGAGGCTCCATATCTTCATTGCCTCTGTACACAGAGGAGTGGACCTTGTCCCTCCTTGTTTGTTGATGTAATACATTGTTGTGGTATTGTCTGTTCTGACTTGTACCACCTTTCCCTGTATGAGATGAGAGAAACCCTGAAGAGCCAGATAAACAGCTCTTAACTCCAGCAGATTTATGTGCAGGAGTGAGTCTGCACTCTCCCAAGTACTGTGGATGGTGTGATCCCCTAAGTGAGCACCCCAACCAAGCAGGGAAGCATTGGTTGTGAGAACCAGGAAGGGAGGCACCTGCAGAAATGGAACCCCTTTAGTTAAATTTTCCAGTTCCCTCCACCATTGGAGGGCCTGTAGTAATGTTTATGTGACTGGTACTGGCTTTGAGAGGGGGTCCCGCCTTTGGCACCAATGTGCTCTGAGGTGGAACTGAATATCTCACATCTGAAACCTTGCACCTATGACTGTGCTTGTTGCTGCAGCCATGTGCCCTAACAGCTGGAGAAACTGTTTTGCTGGCTTTGGCCTGCCCAGGGCAAATCAGTCTGCCAGAAGCTGAATGCTTTCTGCCCTCTCCTGAGGGAGAAAAGCTCTTCCCACTACTGTATTCAGTCCTGCACCTATGAACTGCAGAATCTGCACTGGGGTCAGGGCTGACTTTTTGGTATTGAGAAGGAATCCCAAGGAGAGCAGCATATCCTGGGTTACTTGAAGGTGGTCTGACACCTGTTGGTGGGATTTCCCTACGATTAGCCAATCATCCAGATAAGGAAAAATTGTGACATCCAGTCTTCGGAGGTGTGCCACTACTACTGCTATACACTTGGTAAAGACACTTGGTGCAGATGTAAGGCCAAAAGAAAGTGTTGAGAACGGGTAGTGTCCTGAGGGGAGTCTGAATCTGAGATACTTTCTGTGTGACTCCCTTTTGGGAATATGGAAATATGCGTCCTTTAGATCCAAGGAGGCTAGCCAGTCCCCTTTTTGCAGAGTTGGCAAAATCATGGCCATTGTGACCATTTTGAACCTGGGCTTTACCAAGTACCTGTTTAGCAGTCTGAGGTCTAATATAGGCCGCCACTCTCCATTCTTTTTTGTTGTTAGGAAATATCTGGAATAGAACCCTTACGCTCTTTGGTTGTGGGGGACAGGCTCCACAGCTTTTTGCCAGCAGTAGGGCCTGTACCTCCTGCTCCAGTAGTTTTCTTTCTGAGAAGGGAGCTGGTACAAAATGTTTTAACCTTGGAGGAGAAAGGGACTTGAAGCAAAGGGAGAGATCCTGACTCACTATTTCCAGGACCCACTTGTCTGTGGTTATTTTTAACCATTCCTGGAAACAGTGGTTGAGTCTGCCCCTACAGGATGTGGAGAGGCAGCCTGAAGGCAAAAGTCAGGGGTTCTGTTTTGCTAGCTGCTGACGCTGAGCAGATTGGGATCCTCACTGAGAACCCCTTCTATTTCTAGCTCTGTAAAATCCAGTCTGCTGTGGTTGGTACTGCTGCTAGGAAACAGCCTGTACCTGAAAGAAAGGCCTCCTAAAAGAGGTCCTGCCCCTGCCTCCCCTAGAGTAAGACGAAGTTGAAGAGGGCCTGTCTCTGGTCGAGTTGCTCCTAAAAGTAGCTTTATATTTGTCTACTTTTTTCATATATGCCTCAGTCTGGGCACCAAAAAGAGAGTGGCTTTTGACAGGAAAGTCCACTGCCTTAGTTTGGATGCCCTGAATGAGGTTGGTAGCCCTCAGCCAGGCAAATCTTCTTAGAGCAATGGAACCAGCCATCCACCTTGCAGCTGTATCATCAGTGTCAGCTGTCATCTGAAACTGGTAATCGGAAGCCTCCAAGCCCAATGTTGCTGTGTCTAGCAGCTCTGACACTGTTAAAAAGGCGTTAGCCTCAGCATTGTCCACTACTGACTGCCAGACAGCTTTTTGATGAAGGGCTGCATAGGCCTGGTAGCTGGCATGATGAATTGCCAGGGATGCCGAAAGGTACCCCTTTTTTGTCATGCTGTCCACCTTTCTTGAATCCTTCTCAGGCGGGTGAGAGGATAAGGGAGTTTTGGCTTTCTCGCAGGCAGCCTGCTGTACAATACCCTGGTGGTCTGGGTGACTAAAAAGAAACTCCGCACCAAATCTTTCTGATACTTCTGTCACACTTTTATAGGGAGCATATTTTGTGATGCGGCTCCCGCCAGTTCTTTGATTGTGGCCCAGAATTCTGAGGGAAAATTGGCCGCAGTATCTAGTTCTGCTTGGTAATAGTAGGCTTTAACTTCCCTAATCAATTTGGTGCAGCGATTTCTGGCTGTTCTAAAGAGGTGCCAATCTTCCTCTTTTTGGGATTTGAGGGCAGTTTTCTAGAGTAGCAACACAAGCTTACTGGGAAATCGGTGGGAGGACAAGAATTCAGAAAAAAAAGGCTTAAAATATTGACTTCCAAGATTTGAAACCGGAAGTTTTCGACTTCCACCCCAAAACAATAACATTAACAACCTCCGAGAGTGCCCCCTCCCCAAATGTGTCTACAACTCCCATTTAGTAAATAAGAAGTAGATGCTAACGAGGTAGCCGCTTGCCTGGTGATAACATGTTGAAGATCATGTCTACTGTGGGGCTCCACAGTCTGTCAGGCTCTCAGAGCCTGACAGACTGTTGCTTATATATATATTATCCACTTTCAGCTGTCCACTGACCACGAAGGATGAGTACCAACTGTAGCCCAATGCTAGCACAGTTCACTTTTCTTGGTACATTCTCAGCATGGTCAGACTGAACACAACAGCACCTAATGTGATGAGGATGGTCAGGACGCAGTCATTACTTTCCCTGCCACCATACTTTAAAAATGTTTCTTCCCACACCGAATGCTTCACAATTTTCCACGGCAACCACCCCCATGTGCCCCAATCTGCCACTGACTGAAGAAAGGAGGAACTTAATCAGTCGACATCTGCTTGCCTGTTCCAACACAACACCTCGTCTCACCCGCCATTTCCCCTTGTGACTTGTCTGGGATTCGGATATCGTGCGCAGCGCATGTCATGAAACATGTTGATTACCAGGCTGGCCGATCAGGGGAGTGGCGCTGGAAAGCCGGAGGTGCAAGCACAGTGCACAACATATGACTTACAGACTCTTAAGGCAAAAGAGTCCTGTAATGTTTAAAGGGACAGTAATTACTCAAAAAAGGGCAACACATATTAATAAAAAAAGGAGGTTCCAAACAAGGGTGGGTTCGTTCGGAACCTGACAAACCTCCTGCTGGCAACAGGCTTGGAAAGTATTCTCCACTTACTGGATGTTAAGAGGGTCCTTAGATTTTACCTAGACAGGACTAAGGATAACTACAGTAAGTCAAAACAGCTCTTTGTCTCTTTCAACCCTATTCGAAAGAGATGGCCAGTCACAATCAACCAACAAGGTCCCCTCATATGTCTCAGATTGTATTCCCTGGAGTGTGTTAGGCACCTACGCTCTAAGGAGCTATTCCCTAATTGCCCTCCAAGTTCCAAGGGTCAAAACTCGTTTCGGTAAAGCTGCTCTAAGCTTCTCTTTACCCACATTGTGGAACGGTTTACAAAGGAACTTGAAGCTGAGCTGCCCTGTTAGCCTGAATATCTTCAAGGTGCTCTACAATTGCTACATGAAAGCACCTTGCAATGTTTTCCTCACCGCAACTCCCCCTTTCCATCCTGACGCTCGCCATGTTTCTACCCCTGGCTCACACTCTTTCCCTATTAACTCTTCCTGCTGCACCCACCCTTCCCTGTCCACTCCAGCCTGGCTAAAGTCCCACCCCATCCATAGTAGTGTCCCAATTATCTACCCCTCCTCCGTCATTATCATAATAAACAAGTACACGACAGCCATTGTCACTTTCTGTGGTTTTAGCCCAATTTTTCCTCAGTCATTGGTAATATATCCCTCCTCTTCTTTACCTCTCTAACCTGCCACCCCATACACATGGCCTCTTTGCCCTATATGTGTAGTTGCCGGCTGCCTCACTCAAAAGAGCTCTGCTCATAACCCCTGTATGCCTATGGTTGATAGAATATCTGTTGACTTCAATTGTAAAATAATGCTGTTTTTTTTTTTTTTATTTCAACCTTGTACTGTACTGTATACACTGTATATACTTTTTCTTCCTTGTATATTATTGCTTTTTGTATACCTGCTTCTGTATTGTACTTTGATGTATTCATGACCAGGTCCACCTTGCAAATGAGCCTTGCTCAATGGTGCCCGCCTGGATAAATAAAGATTTTGATTGATTGATTGACTGACAATCCACTGCATTTTTATCTGGATTGTAAATTGTCTTTGCCACTGTTACGCCATGGCTCAGTTTAAACTGAAAAGTAAAGTACACATGTACTCCACCAGAGCAGGTGCCACTTCCCTGGTAGAAAAATGCTCTGTGCCTATTGGAGAAATTTGCAGAGCTGCAACTTGTAACACAGTGCATACCTTTACCAAGCACTATGCCCTGTATGTCCATGCCGGGCAGCATGCCACCTCTGGCAGGACAATTCTGAATGGATTACTATCCTGAATGAGCCCTGAGCTCCAGCCTCCCTAGTCCAGGGGGAAATTCTCTGAGCTTGGTACTCTGACTCATTACCGGAGATGATTGCCTCTTGGAAGATATGAAAGTTGCGTACTTACTGTAACTGTTGATCTTCCTGAATATCTTCTCCATAGATTACCATGCCTGCCCACCATCTCTCAGACTCACTCCAGTATTGTTGGGTTATGGTATTCCCCCATTTGTAGTTGGTTTTGGCTGTGAAGGCACTGTGTTACTGAGTTTGGTGACCCTTCCTACACAGGCCACCAGGTCTATCTTATGCCCTTAGGTTAAGAATATAGGTTACTCATCAGGCTCATACTGCTCACCTCCTCAGTACTGACGTGGTTATGGGCTGGCACCGCTTTATACCAGTGGGCACGTCCGGTGATGCACCCTGGGCCTACTCACGCCACCAGCCCTCCAGAGACGTTCTAGCTCCCGTGGGGTCCTAGCACCACCAGCACAGATCCATTAGTGGTAATCTATAGAGAAGATATTCAGGAAGCTGACCAGTTATGGCAAGTACATAACTTTCATTTCTTGAAACATGTTGCACTACACCACAGTGATAATGCCCTCTTAATACTGGTGAGGCTCCCTGTGTCCTTCCTCCGCCACCAGCCTTCTTTCTGGAGGTTTTTTGCCATCACTAACATTCTCTCTCTGGGTAAAGACCTGCTGGGGAATATACTGAGCTCCAAAATTATTTTATTCTAACAATTACAAGAAACATTATGAACTTCAAAAATGTTTCTGATAGGGCTTATCCAATGGCCCAGTGCCAGCACCTCACATTATAATAAGGGTGATTGGAGTCAGAAGTGAACATGGGACGCAGGCCAACACATGACTGTGATCTGTCAATGCTGCCAGTGGCAACATGTCCTCTATCAGGGTGGGTGGCACCTTTCTGCTCACAAAGCGGACAGAAGCTGTGGCAAGGTTCCAGGAAGGTGGTACTTGTTGGGAGAAAATGGGGGGGGGGGACTCCCAGCCTTCCTTCTGACATCTGCCAACACTCCTGAATTCCAGCTTGCCATGACAGTAATGGATGAGGCTGGGAGGCTGACAGACACATCAGAAGACCTTAAGAACTGGGAGGACTGGCATGGATGGGAGAAAAATGTTCTTTCACAGAAGATGGCACATGTTCTGAAAGGTCCTAATTTTTTCCAGACTGGTTCTCCCATCCCTACTGATCCAGAAGCAAATGATTTGATACCTTTTAATGGACCAACATAGATGTAACAACAAGAACAAAGTGCTCTAGCTTTCGGACCAACCAGTCCTTCTTCAGAAGCTCATGGCAGTTGTTTAGAAAATACAATACTTATAACAGCTAGATAATGCAGAGAAAAACAGAAAAAAATCCCCATTGGTTTAAAATACTCATTTAAAAACAAAAAAACAGAAGATGATGTCAGAGACGTTTAACAGTACCATACTGCCTTCAGCCAGAAGGAACCCTGGGTCAAACGTGCTTGGTGGAACACACATACAAAGAATCCTACTGCATATAAATTTAATTGACATAAGATAACACTGCTGAAGCAGATAACTCCTAAATCAAGTTATGAGTGTCACAGTTAGTATAAGGATGTGATTACTGAAAGGCAACCCCCACCCAGATTAAAGACAAACTAAGATTGTTATAGGGCTCATGAAGTTTCAATGTCTGTATTATAGACAAGAATTTACCAGTAAAGTTGTCTTAAAACATCAGCGCACACTGTGTGATGTGTAAAATCTAGCTGGACCTGTCACCCAGCTGTACTCTCTAGCTAGATATAAGGCCCAAGAAATTTCAAAAACCTCAGGACTATATAAATTATAATTTAAATATAAATTGATAATATTAGCGTCAAACAAAAAACTCTAATCGAGGAACCTCAAGGAATTAAGACCATGTAGCCTGATATGTACTGATGTCAATATACACTGAGAATGTAACAACTTGATGTACCACACGTGTCTAAGGAATCTGAAAAAGAGATAACAATGTAATTTCTCTCCTCCTCTTCATACAAACAATACACCCTAACCCACTCCCACATCACCATAATGTGGGTGGGGGAGATACATAGCTTTAAGGAGATGTTGTCTCTCTCTCTCTCGGCCCCCTTTTTTTTTCCTCTCTCTCTCTCTCTCTCTCTCCCTCTCCACACACACACACACACACACTCACACTCTCTCTCTCTCTCCTAGTGAACCTATATTCACTTCAGTCACTGCAATTGTTCCCCAAAGGAATTCAACTTGTCATGAAATCCTGAGTAAAAGGGCTTATGTCTCCTAATACCTACAGAGCAAAAATGTGACACTATTTAACCGTACTACTATCTGCATAGTAACATTTCCAAGGATACTGGATAGATCTACCATGAAATAAACCTGCCACCCTCCCCAGGATAAGGTAACTAGAAGTAAATTTAAAGTATGTGTGTAAGACCAGAAGTCTAACATACCTACATATCCACAAATTACTACAATATTAGCCTAATGTAAAAAGATTTGTGCAGGACCCCCATGCAAATGAGATCACGCACCCCAATATGTACAGAGTTACAAAAATTATATGTGACAGTATATGATAACACTCCTGTATGTACAGTAGCAGGCTAGGTAATCTGAATATGGTGCAATGGAATCAATCCCACCCCAAGGCAAAGATAAAAAGTAAGGAGGAATTTTTTTTTTTTTTTAATTTTATTTAGTTGTTTAACCAGGTATAGCACACTAAGATGAAAGCTTTTTTACAGGAGCGAATTAATATTCATTATGTGTGTGAAGTAAGAATAGTAACACATTATAACTCCATATATCTAAATAGAGACTTGCCTCAATGTGACAGCAAGCCCCACATCTGTTATATCACATACCTCACAGCACATACCCACACACACATACACACACGCACCCACATCCCACACATGCTGAAGTCCTATAATATGTCAGTTTGAAGAAGAAAAGGTCTGTGGATGTTAGTTTCTGTAGTGTCCCATAAAACCAAGATCAACGTTCATCCAATCTGCTACCATATTGAGATGTAAAATAAGTTTAATCTCAAAAGCTCGTCTCTGTTGTGTGTTTTTGAGATTTCCTTTTAAGACCATTACTGACATATCTGAGATTGAGTGGTCAGGCTGGGAGAAGTGGTGCTCCACTGGTTTTTCAGTCTTCTTTGCTGTAATAGAATGTCTGTGCGAGTTCATCCTAGTGCGGAGCTGTTGGCGTGTCTCTCCAACATAACCTGTTTGTGGACATCTCTTGCACTGATAAAATAAACAACATGTCGTGATATGCATGTATAATCCCATGCCTAGGAATTGTCTGTTTTGTGATGTAACCACACAGTCCAGAGGTAGAAATGAGCCCACAAGTCTTACAGGGCGTTGATTGCAAGGTCGTGTGCCATTGTGTGTCATGGTATTCTGTTCTGGTGAAAGTTTGCTCTAATAATTAGGCTGGATAAATTTGGTGGTTGTTTAAAAGATAGTAGTGGGAGTTCCTTAAAATACAATTAAGGGTTTCATCCTCACTAAATATTGGGTGGAGATCTTTAATAATCTTACATGAGCGTTCAAGGTCTGGATGATATGTGACTACCAAAGGGTATTCTGTCTGTAGCTTCTTTTCTTTATATTGAAGTAGTTGTTGTCTTGGTACTTGCGTTGCTCATTCTGTTATCCTGTCAATTTCCTGGAAGAGTGTCCCTGCTCAATAAAGGTGTTTTTCAACATAGCCAAATGTGTATCTCTGTCATCCTCATTTGAACAAATCACGGTGACAACAGGAGTGCTGACTGTATATGACAGATTTTTGGTATGGTTTGGGTGGTTACTTTTCTTGTGCAGGTATCTCTGTCTGTCTGTTGGCTTCCTGTAAATACATGTATGTAAGGTTCCATCCTTAATGGTGACTGTGGTGTCCAGAAAGTTAACCTTGGTGGTAGAGTACTCCAGGGTAAGCTTTATGGTAGGGTGGAGAATATTAAGTTTGTGATGAAAATCTTTGAGTGCATCTGTGCCCTCTGTCCAGATGATAAACAAATCATCAATGTAACGGAAATAAGCTAGTGGTTTGTGGGGATACTGCCTTAAAAATTGTAGTAATTTGTGGATATGTAGGTATGTTAGACCTCTGGTCTTACACACATACTTTATATTTACATACTAACATACTATTTGCCAGCAGATTAGGCCTTACGGTCTATCGAGTCTGCTCGAACCTCAGATCCCTAGTTGCGTGCCGAGGCCCCCCCCTTGTGTTCCAGAAACCCCTATCATCCATTCCCACCCCCCTAGGACAGGCCATCATCTGATACATCCACTTTCTGTGTCTGTCCCACCCTCTCTTGAAGCCCTCCACTGTGGATCTCTGAACCAGCTCGCCAGGCAGTGCATTCCAAGGGTCCACCACCCTCTCAGTGAAAAACCTCCTCCTCTTTTCCCCCTCACCCTTCTACCTTCCAACTTCAAACCATGCCCTCTGGTGATACCTCCCTGCTTTAGTCTAAAGATCCCCTCCATGTTTACCCTATTTATTCCCTTGAGGTACTTGAAGACCTCAATCATGTCCCCCCTGTCTCTCCTCTCCTCCAATGAAAACAGGCAGAGCTCCTCAAGTCTGTCCTCATACGTCAAATCCCCTAGCCCTCGTATCATCTTAGTTGCCCTCCTCTGTACTCTCTCCAGAAGCTGTATGTCCCTCTTCAAGTGTGGTCTCCAGTACTGTACACAGTACTCAAAGTGTGGTCTAACCAGTCCATTGTACAGCGGCAGAATCACTTCCTTGCTCCTAGAGGTGATTCCCCCTTACGATGCATCCCAACATCCTGTTTGCCTTGTTAGCTGCTCTCCTGCACTGCTCAGAGTTATTCATACATGCATTCACCATGATCCCTAGGTCTTTTTCCCCTACTGAGGCCTCCAGCGCCCTCCCAGGGTGTATCTGTGTTTAGGGTTTCCCCGCCCAAGATGCAACACCTTGCACTTGGTGATATTGAAATTTAATTTCCATGTGTGAGCCCAGCTTTCCAGGGTGTCCAGGTCCCCTTACAGGGCCAACCTCCCCTCTTCTCCCTCAACTACTGCTCCCATCTTGGAGTCATCAGTGAAGAGACTCATTTCACACCATATACCCTCCCTGATGTCCGATATGTATGCATTAAACAGGATCGGACACAGGACCGAGCCCACTACCAACCTCTCTAGGGTTCAAGAGCTCCCCACAGACCACTACTCTCTGGATGCGTCCAGCTAGCCAGTTTTCAATCCATCTGACCATCAAAGGGCCTACTCCGAACCCCATCAGTTTCTCCACCAGACCATTGTGGGGGACAGAGTCAAACGCCTTGCTGAAGTCCAAGAATAATACATCCACAGGCTTTCCCCTGTCCAGTTCTGATGTTACCCATTTGTAGAACTCCACAAGATTGGTTTGACATGATCTACCTGGCACAAACCCATGTTGCCGATTATCCAGAGCTCCCATCTCCTCCAAGTACACCCCCCTAGTTACCTTATCCTGGGGAGGGTGGCAGGTTTATTTCATGGTAGTTCTACCAGTATCCTTGGAAATGTTACTATGCAGATAGTAGTACGGTTAAATAGTGTCACATTTTTGCTCTGTAGGTATTAGGAGACATAAGCCCTTTTACTCAGGATTTCATGACAAGTTGAATTCCTTTGGGGAACAATTGCAGTGACTGAAGTGAATATAGGTTCACTAGGAGAGAGAGTGTGTGTGTGTGTGTCTGTGGGAGAGAGAGAGAGGAAAAAAAAGGGGGAGAGAGAGAGACAACATCTCCTTAAAGCTATGTATCTCCCCCACCCACATTATGGTGATGTGGGGTGGGTTAGGGTGTATTGTTTGTATGAAGAGGAGGAGAGAAATTACATTGTTATCTCTTTTTCAGATTCCTTAGACACTTGTGGTACATCAAGTTGTTACATTCTCAGTGTATATTGACATCAGTACATATCAGGCTACATGGTCTTAATTCCTTGAGGTTCCTCGATTAGAGTTTTTTGTTTGACGCTAATATTATCAATTTATATTTAAATTATAATTTATATAGTCCTGAGATTTTTGAAATTTCTTGGGCCTTATATCTAGCTAGAGAGTACAGCTGGGTGACAGGTCCAGCTAGGTTTTACACATCACACAGTGTGCACTGATGTTTTTAAGACAACTTTACTGGTAAATCCTTGTCTATAATGCAGACATTGAAACTTCATGAGCCCTATAACAATCTTAGTTTGTCTTTAATCTGGGTGGGGGTTGCCTTTCAGTAATCACATCCTTATACTAACTGTGACACTCATAGCTTGATTTAGGAGTTATCTGCTTCAGCAGTGTTATCTTATGTCAATTAAATTTATATGCAGTAGGATTCTTTGTATGTGTGTTCCACCAAGCACGTTTGACCCAGGGTTCCTTCTGGCTGAAGGCAGTATGGTACTGTTAAACGTCTCTGACATCATCTTCTGTTTTTTTTTTTTAAATGAGTATTTTAAACCAATGGGGATTTTTTTCTGTTTTTCTCTGCATTATCTAGCTGTTATAAGTATTGTATTTTCTAAACAACTGCCATGAGCTTCTGAAGAAGGACTGGTTGGTCCGAAAGCTAGAGCAATTTGTTCTTGTTGTTACATCTATGTTGGTCCATTAAAAGGTATCAAATCATTTGCTTCTGGATCTATTCTTGCAAGGACCAATACGGCAACTACTAAATCTAGATCCCATCCCTACTGTGAAGTTTAAACTAGAAAATATTAATTCTGATTAGCACACCAACTTTATATAATAAATTAATACAGCCTGAGTGCCTCCATTGTCTGTACTCCAGAAGCAGCATTGGCAGTGCTGATCAAGTTAAGCTGAGGCACGTGGTAATCAAAGACAGCAGCCCTCTGCTTGGGGATAGCATGATGTGAAGCTGTGTGCTGCTGAGAGTGAAAAAACCAAAAAGGAACAGAGATCAGTACTCCTGGTATAGTACTAACAGAAAGCAACTGTTACAGCTTTCAGAGCTTCCTAGGCTTCCCATTTCAGGTGTTGACAAGCTCAGAGTAATGGAGCTTTCTGCGCAAAGTACAGAACTGCAGTATATGAAATCCCTGACCGAAATGGTTTAAGAATCATGGATTGAGCTCCACTGCTCCTTTGATTTACTGTTTGCAGACAAAATACTAACAAACTTGTGCTTGGTTTCCCAGCATCTCTGACCTATCTGCACTACAGTTAAACCAGTAGTACCTACCAAAGTTTCACCAGGGGGCAAAGTCCATGGGCTGCTGCCCCTATGAAATGAAAGCAGGAGCATGGAGGTGGCAGCAGTTGGCACATGAGGGAACATTTGGTGGATTGATTAGAGGGTCACAATCACAACAATAATTTCCTTTTCAAGTTTTTTTCATTTTTCCCCAATTTTTATCTTTGATGAAGCTTGGCAGCTGTTCAAGCGAAATGTTATTTGTGTTGCGCCACAATGACATGTCTCGTTACGACGTGTGCAGCACTGATACCTGTGAGTATCTGAATTTTTGCACATTGCTTACTGCACCTTGACTTAATGAAATTTTACCGTCAGCATTATATGGTGGTCACTGCTCATATGTTCTGTTGACTGTGGGTGCAATTTTCTTTTTTTTAATACCACACCAGTGGGAATAAATTTTCCCTGATAAATTTATCACGCTAGCTCAAGGCATAAAATAAGTGGGTTCACATCGCAATTTGCTACCCATAAAATGCTACTGACTAATCAAGTGCAGCCTTGATTAGTAGAAGTTGCTTATTAACAGATCTGCTGCACTGCGGGTAAAAAGTTCCAAACTGTGGTAAATGTTTTCCACAACTGTGGCAAAAAGTACAGAATTATGTAATTCGTCTCTCAGTGTGGCACTTTCCCTGCAACTGCACTCTTCTGGACTGTATCTTATAGCTCAGATATAACCATTTAGTGAAACTGCTCCTCAAACATGGCTGGTTGCTAATCAAAAATGTTTTGATTACCTAACCTCCAGATAAACATTTATCTAGGTAACATGTGTCACAATCTCTTTTCTTGACCTTTGTACAGAACAGAACCAGAGAGCAGCAATCACAATGCTGACGACATCATAACAGGTCTGTACAGCACTGAAGTAAGCAGTTAAAAATCATAGACAAAAAGTAACATCTTCACAAAAAAAGTTGGTTTAAAGAGCTATTATAGATCGAGGGAGAGCTCCTGACCAATAAGAGCACTCCTTTCCTCTGAGCGTGAGACACTCTTATTCAATGAAGAGTGTCTCGTGCACAGATGCCCTGGAAACAGGCATGTTACAGGGCAGGTTTTTTTTTTTTTTTTATATAACATTGAGCGCTCCCTCAATCTATAAATCAAATACACAATAGCTTGACTAAAATATACAAATGGTCTCCACTTGTGAGGGGACAAGACTTTCATAGCTTTGCCACTTTGTGAGTTATGGTCTTGCCTCCTCATACTGTAGTATTTTGAGTCAGGTCATTGTGTTTCCCCTACTTATTTGATCAAATAAACTCTTGTACTTGCCCCACAGCAGCTTCAGATGCATGTGGTGTTTATGGAGGCAGTATAGTGCAGTGGGTTAAGGCTCTGAGCTGCAGATCTGGAGACCTGTTTTTGAATCCCACA
The DNA here is from genome assembly GCA_016271365.2 of Neoceratodus forsteri. Classification (NCBI taxonomy): domain Eukaryota; kingdom Metazoa; phylum Chordata; order Ceratodontiformes; family Ceratodontidae; genus Neoceratodus; species Neoceratodus forsteri. Next base: position 595,673,948 of record JADMNL010000022.1, on the reverse strand, counting down.
GCCACCTAGGTGCATAATGTGTGATCCTGAGTTCCCAGGTCGCATCTGGAAACAAGCTTCGAATAAGTGTGCTACTCCTAGTTAAACAATGTTCCCTCTCCCTTTCTTATTTTTGTTTTCTCTACAATTTATTTATCAGGATAACCCAGCTAAGACTCAGCATCTCATTTTCAGCAGAGTCCTGCTTCTACCCATTTCTGCATTTGGATGGACTGGATCACTGGGAGGTTCCCTGACTTGCTCAGGGTCACACAGTGACCTCCTGTTTCTGAAGTCCAGTCCTCTAACCACTAGGCCACACTGCCACCTTGTAAATGTCGACATTTCTTTAGTCCAAAGTGCCAAACCGCTGGAAAAAAAGACCACAATTGAGCACTATTCACAGTAATTGCTGCGAAAAGTGCCAAACTACAGTTAACTGAAATTTAGCAAGTTCTTCTGCAACTGTGGGACATTGCTGAAAATTGTTGGCCCAACACAGAGGCTACAAGAAACCAAGTTGGAGGTTGTCAGTGGTTCATAGGTCATACTTGCTATGAGTATGCCCTATTGTGCCTGGCGTCTTCGGGTGCAAGTGGTCTAGCTGCAGCAGTGGTGGGCCGGAAAGGCAGCACATGAGAACACAGCACAATATGTTTGTAAGTGCTCACTATAAACAATGATAATTTATTTATGTATTGAAAGAGTTTTGCCAGGAAAGGACTACTAAACTGTGACTACTCTACTACGCTACTGACTACTGTGCCTAGTTGTTAGACTAATTGAACATTAGCTGTTTGACAACGCCTCCCCTGAGGCAGCTCCCTATTTAGTATAGTAATCTTGTGTTTTGTTTCCTCTACTGTGCTTTAGCTACCACGGGCAGTGGTCACAATCCAGCCACAGCGGTCACGATTCAGCAATATCACCTCTACGGTGCAAGAAGCCTGATCCACCCACCCCCCCAAAGAGATAGATAAGGTGCCACTTGCCCCCACAGGCAGCAGTCACGATCCAACCATAGCACCTCTACGGTGCAAGAAGCCTGATCCACCCACCTCCCAAAGAGATAGATAAGGTGCCACTTGCCCCCACGGGCAGTGGTCACAATCCAGCCATAGCACCGCTACGTTACAAGGAGCCTGATCCACCCACCCCCCAAAGAGATAGATAAGGTACGACGCTTGAAAAATTGCCACAATTTCTCTGGACTGTGTGAACATTGAACCGGATCATCACTTGCAATTTGCTGTTTTCAATTTCAGCGCCTTCTCGGGGTAGCGCTATTGGCGCCACGCCTGTATAAAGGCCCCTGATTGGCTGGTCTCACTCACCTGAGACAGGAGCACTCGAGACGTGTGGCTTACTGTAAGCCTGCATCCCTGTACTCGACTTCTAATTTATATTTTTTAATTTAGCCTGTTCTGCTCGGCCTGTGTAAAATAACTTACCATTCCCCCCCTGCTGCAGTTTCTCTCCAACTGTATGTGCATTGATCCAGTGCTAGTTCTGCAAACTTCCCCTTGATTTTTCCCCAGTTAAGCTTTCACTCTGAACACTGCCTTGAACCAAGTTTGTAAAAAAGTTTTACTGGCTTTGTTAATATATTTTTTTTTAATCCTATTTAAGACTGTACTGGGTTTACATGCATACTGCTATGGACTTAGAAAATTCAGTGAATTGTAAAATCTGTGTAGCCTCTGTCTTGAGCCTAAGGCTCCTGCCCTTGACTTTCATTCTTAATGATCTTCCTTTGTCCCCCTGTCCTACTCTGTCTCTGTTCTGTCCCTCCTGCCCTCCCCCATCAGTCTGTTCTTTTGTGCTTGTTTTGGATTCTCGAGTTAGCCGGTACCTTGCCTCTCTCTGAGGCCGCCCTCTGACTTGTCTTTCAAGTTGGTGCACAGCTCTCTTTGTGTGTCTCTTTTTAGACACCCCCCCATCTGCTCCTATTTAATCTGCTATCTCCTTCCTTACAGGTGCCACTTGCCCCCCTGGGCAGCGGTCACGATCCAGCCATAGCACCTCTACGGTGCAAGAAGCCTGATCCCCCAAAAGAGATAGATAAGGTACAAGACTTGAAAAATTTTCACGATTTCTCTGGGCTATGTGAATGCTGAACCAGATCATCACTTGCAATTTGCTGTTTTCAATTTCAGCACCTTCTCAGGGTAGCGCTATTGGCTCCACGCCTGTGTAGAGCTCCCTGATTGGCTGATCTTACTCACCTGAGACAAGAGCACCCAAGACGTGTGGCTTAATGTAAGCCTGCATCCCTGTACTCGGCTTCTAATTTACATATTTTAATTTAGCCTGTTCTGCTCGGCATGTGTAAAGTAACTTACCATCCCCCCCCCTGCAGTTTCTCTCCAACTGTATGTGCACTGATTCAGTGCTAGCTCTGCAAACTTCCCCTTGATTTTTTGTCCCACTCCCCCTTCCCCTCTGAGGCCTCCTTTAAATGCACACAGTCTCCGCCTACTCCTATCTGATGTTTCAATTTATTGGTTACTTACTGTCAACAACTGCAATTCCTCCCATCCCCTTTTTGCAACTAAGCCTTCTAGCAGCTTTATCTCATTCTGTCTTGCTGAGGCATACCATTTTGGTACTTTAGGTGTGCTTATTGCTGACTAGCATATCCTGTCTTGCTAAGGCAGTTGATTTAGGTCAGATGATCTCTCTAGTACTTAGTCTGCTCCACAGTAGTAGCTAAGAAATTTGCTTGAAAGCCTCTCTGCCCCTAGTACTACTATATAGTCAGGTGAACTCTTTTTTTATTAGCCTGACTAGGAGCTGTACTTAAGGATGACTGCTTCAGGCTCCACTGCCTATAGTAGTATTCTGCAGGGATTAAGAAATTCTCCTCCATTGAGAATCCCTTCTCTTGCCCGCACTTGTAGTGCCCATTGGGTGATAGTCTCATAATGAGGGCATATTACCTGCTTCTATGCTTGTCTCTGCTCATCTTACATGTATTGGACCCGAACGTGAATAAAAAAATAACTCCTAGAGTGGAGAATGGCTCTCTTTTTACATTTTCCGACCAGGACTTTTCCTATCAAGTAAAAGAACTTGTATGTGCTCTAACTTCCCCTAGCCCGCTGCTGGTCCTTCACCTGCACCGGCATACAGGAACTCTCCTAGAGCCTGCCCACAGGGCTACACCACCTTCTGCATACTCCCCCCTACTCCCATTGGCTCACTCGGTCAGGGTATTATTGTATGCAGCATCAGGAAAACTGGGAACTAGCCTCAGAACTCCCTATACTGCCGCAGACAAATCACGTAACCGAAAGAAGACCCAGCCACCCACACTTCTCCTAGGACTCTGCAGGAAACTCTTGTTCCTGCTTTTACTATGCTCAGGAAATGTTGAGCTTAATCCAGGCCCTCTGGCACCCATGGAATCCCCAGCAGAGCTACAAAGCCTCAAGGAGCTTACATTCTTGCATGTTAATGTATGTAGCCTATTAAAAAAAATCACTTCTGTTCAGGCCTGGGTATGTCATACTGCTCCAGATGTTCTGGTGATTACAGAGTCCTGACTCCGACCGGTGACCAGTAACAACGAAGCTGACATCCCCTCCTACTCTTTGTTCAGAACTGACAGGCAAACCAGAGGTGGTGGGGTAGCTATTTACATCCAAGGATAAATTCCCTGCCTCCATAATTGACTCAACCTCTGTCACAAAAAAATTCGAAAGCTTGTCATTAAAGATTGAAATTGCTACCGGTGTCTCATTATGTATAATAGGATGCTACAGACCCCCATCAGCTGGACTACAGTTGTTAAAACATCTCGAAAACATCCTGGGTTCGGCATCTTCAGAGTGTATCATATTAGGGGGCTTCAACTTAGACTGGCTCTCCAGTGCATCCACCCCACTTAAAATGTTCTGTTGTTCCCTTGGGTTGTCACAGCTAATAAACAAATCTACTCGTCCTAACAAGCTCAACCCTAATAACAGTACTCTCTTGGATATCATTTTAGTTAACAAACCCCATTTATTCTCCCATGCTGGCATCTTTTTCTCTGATATTAGCGACCATTGCTTCATTGCGTGTGTAAGATCCACTCTTAAATCCACAACTGTACCAAAATTCTCCTTTAAAAGGTGCATACGCAACTTTGATCTCCATGGGTATATATCAGACCTAAGAGACTCCATGCGATGGCAGGACTTCTATCTAGCCAAGTCCCTGACTACGGCTTATGATATTTTCTGAGAAATTGTGCTAGGGGCTCTCAACAAGTATGCTCCCATAGTAAAAGTCTGTGCCAGAAACAAATCCTGTCGATGGTTTACAGAAGACCTGAAAAATGCTTTGCGGAGTAGGGATGTACTCTGGAGAACTGCTAGGAAAACTAATTTAATAAATGACTGGAATTCTTTCCGGAAGGCGAGGAACCGCTGCACCAAAATGGTCAGAGAAGCCAAAGCTAATTTCTACCGCTCTCAGCTGAAGAGCTCCTCAAGAAATGCCTCCAAATTCTGGAAGACTATCAAAGACATTGAAGGTCACACCACTGTAAATTCCCTACCTACTAAATTATTGATCGACAATACTGTCATCTCAGACAGACCGTCTATCCTCGATGCTCTCAATAATCATTTTGCCACTGCTGGGCTAGCCTTTGACTCCTCTCCCGTGAATATCCTCCGCCAACAACTTAGATTGGATACACAAGAAAAACCCATCCCCAGTCCATCCTTCTCTCTGCAGCCTGCCTCCCTGAAAGAAGTCGAAGATCTTCTCCTTCAGCTGGACACTAGGAAAAGTGCTGGGGCCAACCTCATTGACCCCTACTTCTTAAAGGTCAGCTACCGTGTCTTCACATTCCCAATTACTCATCTCTTCAACTTATCCTTGTCCCAGGGTGACCTACCGCCCATTTGTAAAAATGCACTTGTGATCCCTTTGTTTAAGTCAGGAGATCCTAGTGACCTCAATAACTACAGGCCAATCTCCCTACTTCCAATCCTGTCAAAGATGCTGAAGAAAATAGTGAACTCCCAGCTTTGGAAGTACCTGGAATCAGAAAAATTGCTCAACCCATTACAATCCAGTTTTAGAGCACAGCACAGTACAATCTCTGCTCTAGCCAAGGTGACAAATGACTGGCAGCTTGAATTAGACAAAAAAAACTTTGCGTAGTTTTCTTGGACCTAAGCAAGGCGTTTGATAACGTTGATCACAGACTGCTTCTGTCGTCCCCCAGAACATTGGTTTGGATTCCCTATCCCTTAAATGGTTCTCCAACTACCTCCCAGGACGACTTTAACAAGTAAAGGCAGAAGGGGAAGTTTCTCCACCAAAACCCCTATTGAGGGTGTACATAAGTTCCATTCTTGGTCCCTTGCTCTTTACCATTTATATTAACAACGTAGATGCTCCCATCAAAGAAGCACAAATACACCTATTCGCGGATGATACGGTACTCTATGCTAGTAGCCCCACACCTGAAGCGGCCTGTAAAGCCCTTCAAAATTAATTTAATCTGCTACAACATCAGTTTATAAACCAGAAACTGCTCTTAAATGCTAAAAAAACCAAAGCAATGTTCCTCTCGCCCCTTCAAAATGCAATAAATCCTGCAATTGCTGGGACACTCCCGCAGATCACTACCATTCTAGGTGAGCAGTCGGACTACGTACCAAAGTTCAAGTACCTGGGGGTCTGGTTAGACCATAGACTTACTTTCAAAGATCACTTAGAAGAACTGGCAAAGAAACTTAGACAAAGACTTGGTCTGTTCTTTCGGATTAATAATCTCCTCACAAGAGACACTAAACTGAAACTGATTCAACCTACCTTTCTTTCCCTATTGGATTACGCAGACTTTCTATATAGTCAGGGACCTGCAGGTACTCTAGCCAAACTCGATACGCTTTATCACAGAGCCATAAGATTTATCACAAGTCTTCCATACTCAACCCACCACTGTGCATTGTACACGGCAGTGGGATGGTCATCCTTTGATTACAGATGGCAAAAAAATGCTGCAGTTTGGACATACAAAACTATCTCAAATAAACTGCCCCAGTATATCTCTGTCTGTTTACCTTTGTGCACTCTGGGGAAGTATGCCCTGAGAAGCACCACATATATCTACCTTTATGTTTACAAAGCAAAATCTCGCATTGGCAGAGCAGCCATCAGCTTTGTACTCCCTCAGCTGTAGAACAAACTGCAAAAAAATTGAAACTAACTCACCCCATCAGCCTAGCAGCTTTTAAATCTCTATATCTACATCATAATAAGGAGTCCTGTGCCTGTCTACCCTAAATAGTGACTTCTATAAGTCCAAGCACACTCTAATTACTACTGTTAAAAACCTGATCACATCTATAATCGACTCTTCCCTCTCCCCTTTTCCTACCCCCATATCTGTCCCTTCCACATTCCTTTGACCCTGGTTCCAGTTCTAAATTCTCCATACTGTATCACTATATATCTTTTTATATTAGGTTTTATTTGTGTTCGGTGCACCTGATATGTATATTTCTTTACTTTTATGAAAAATTGTGTCCTACCCAAAACTAGCTGTATCTTCTGTTTCAAACATATACTACTGTCAATGCTACCTGCTGATACTTTATATATACTGTATTATTGTATCTCACTTTATTTGTATTATTACTATTTTCTTGTGTGTTGCATCCCATGTATATTGTCCCTCGTTCCTTGTTAACAAACCCAGGTCCACCTCGAAAATGAGCTTGCTCAACGGTGAGCGCCTGGTTAAATAAAGACTTTGATTGATTGATTGATTGATGTGTTTGCTACTACTATACATTAGCTACTATCTGTATAGGACAGTCCTTCCTGTTGACAATGCCCTTGCCTGAGATGCTGCACATTGTTATTAATCTTGCATTGCACTGTATTTCTCAAGTGTATTATACCCACCTGTTATCAAATGATCTAAATGCTGTCCTGTAATAATCTGTCTATGCTACTGTATTTACTCTGTATTTTGACTCTGTACCGGACGTGGAGCCTTTGGAAACGAGTCTATGACTCAAAGAATTGTAATTCCTATGTGATCTTAAATAAATAAACAACTAATTTCCAGAGGTGTCCTGGGGGAGCTGTATATAGGGAAACACATCCAGCAATTTAACAGCAGACAGAAATTCAAATACAATGTTTATCAGCAGCTTATAATACAGGCAGTAGGAGTGGTGTACCAGTAAAAAACATAAATAGTACTATAAGGTAATGTGACCACAAGAAGAAAAATTCATATAGTATTTATGTATCTGAAATTACTTTAACCAGTATAACAACCTATGATACAGCATCTCATTTCCATGGGAGTCCCAGGGAGTATAGAGTCATGGATAGTTTTATGCAGGATAAAATATAAAGAGGAAAAAAGAAACACAAGCTGTAAAGGTAAGTATATACGAGTAGCAGCAATTTAGTGAATTTAAACCATTTGGTTATAGGCTTGTTCAGTCCTGATCTGTTTTATTCACCTACTGTATTTCTATATTCAACTGTGTTCTCATTCTGAAGTTTTTTTGTTTTATTTGTATAGCTGGACTTCTCTAAGTTTTGTTCACATTAATGTCACAATCTGGAGTTCTTCCCTGGGCAGCTTAACTTCAACAGTCCTGAGTAATATGCTGTTTTGAATATTCTAGCATCTTACTACTATGGTTTAAAACCTGTTTTTGCAGGTTCCAGCTAGCTCACCACGGGATCTCCCAGCTTTCTGGTTTACCTTAACTTGCTGTTTGGTGTTTTACTGCCTCTGCACTTGCTGTACCTGTGCACCTTTCAAGCAGTACAGTTTGGCTTTCTTGTATTGGTCAGTTAGTCTCTCCTTAGTAGTAACCTAATTCTAGTTGGTCCTAGGACTCCAGCTTTCCTGTTTCACTGTCGCTGCCCACTTTAGAGCTCAGTCCTTTGCTTCTGACCATCCTGAAAATGTTGTGCTCATCCATTATTACAGGGATTACATTTGTAGCCCTGCTAGTCCTCACTGACTATGCTACTCCAGTTCCCAACTTCCAGTTTCGGCCCATCTCTGATACCATACCTGCCTTTAACCTCTCTAACCTACTCCCCTGACTAAACTAGGTGCCTTGGATCTAAATGTGTTTTTTCATCATTAGCCATTTGACTACATATTCCTTCCAAAAGCCTCTGTTAAATTCTTTGGTAACTGGTCTCTTTGGTGTGTGGCACCTATTCCTCTGCATTACCTTATCTGTGGACGTTGAACCCAATCCTGGCAGACTCACTTATGCTAACCCTGCCAGCTTCCCGTGATGGTTTGGTGCCAAAACAGTAGCCCAACTGAATGTTCATAGCCTTATGGCCAACTTAACAGAACTTGAGGCTTAAGTAACCCAATACAGTCCTGATATATTTGGTCTAACTGAAATCTGGCTAAATCCCTCCATCCCTTAGTCTTATGTGCTCCTTGTCAGTTTACAAACAGCTCAGACTTGACCATTCAACCTCTAAGAGGTGGGGAGGCGGGGCATCACAACCGTTCTTTAGCGTGCAGCTCACACCTCTACCTGTGCATACTCAAACTTCCTGTGAAGTTCTGCACTTTCTGACTGTCCTTGGGAATACCAATGTGTTTATAATTCCCCTGAAAGTGGGATAGCTGATCTGTCTAATGTTATCCACCACCTGGCCACCAGCATGGGAAAGAATGAAATACTCCTCTTGGGTGATCTCAACCTGGACTGGCTTGGCAATAAGCAATAATGCAAGCATATTTAAAACCTTGCTAGGTAAGCTCCATCTTATTCGGATTATTACCTTGCCCAATAGGGTATCAATAAGGATCAACCACCAGTCCCTTATTGACTGGATCCTTATAAAATCGAAGGGTCAGGATCACTACCTCTGGCAGTTTGCCTGATGTGACAGGGTAGCATAGGACCCTGTCCCAGTTGTTATGGAGAGTCTGAATGCAGGGATCTGTTCTGTCATTTCCTTTCCTGCCTCTTGTCTGTCTGGTTGCACAAACCAAATTTTCCTTTGAGACCTATGATTTGATCACCTCAACAGTCTCACAATTCTTTGCCTCTCACTATCTCTGAGTCTTCCCTTGCTGTTCTGTCTCCCCCCCCCCCCGAATAGCTGCTGGTATGTCGGTATAAAAATATATGCAAATCATCATGTGGAAATGTAACTGATATTGGGATCCCTTTGTTTAGAAATTATATAGTGTTAATTTTTGAAATGAATATAATTATAGTTTGAGATGACTGCAAAAAGCTATTCGAAACTCGAGGTTACCTGAGTGCAGTTTTTAAGGCTTTTGCAGAAGAGCTGTGGAAAAGAGGCCTCAGTTCTGGGACATTGTGTTCCTGCCTGCACCTGCCTGATATATACAAGAACATTTAGAAAAAACAGGATGCTTGTTAAGAAGGGGGATTGCAAAGACTTATAAGAGAGAGCGCTACAATGTTTTGGAAGAAACACAAAGATTGAAGGAAAACTCTTGATGGATCTTCTCTATTTATTCTGCCTTTGTAAATATTTACACTGAACAAGTTTATTTTTTATGTTACTGCTAGTACAAATAAACATTGTTGTGAATTCTAAAACTGCTCCTGGTTTTCCTATGCTTCCTGACCTGTGCCTCGATGACACCTGACTCTATTAGTGGTCATTTGCCTAGTTTCTGGATATGGAAAGCCCATACCCCATCTAGCCCTCCCAAAGAAATAGTCTTTCATTAATTTTCCAAGCTTAAACCCTGATGACCTCTCAGCAGACAAAAGTCAGATAGACTGGTCTCCTTTATATCACACATATGTAGGTAATGCTCTAAGCTTATTGTTTATTGAAAATACTTAGAAATAACCTTTGAGCACAAATTGCTCATTTGCAAAGGTTCCACATCACATGAGAAAAATACAGTAGACAATACAGAGTACCAATTCATTACAGATTCAGACTGGTCAGTTCAAGTGGAGCCTCGTTGCAGGGCTACTGGTGGTTACATAAGGTAGACATAAGTAGGTAAGATGCACTATACAAATAAATACAGTTCAATCTCGTTTATCCGACCAGCATGAGGGACATCCAATTGGGTCGGATAAATGGGATTCACATCTGTAGTGCTGTATGTAGGCTCTCATCCATCCACACTCACACATTAAATCAAACTGAAAATAACTCTGTGAAAAAAAACACTCCATCTTTATTGAATCACAGCAAATAAAGTGCATAGTAAAATAAATTTAAAAGACACTCGTTTATACATTCTGGTCCAGATATTCAGACTGCGCCTGGCAATGGCACAAGCATGGGCGCAGCGCAGCAGGGATGCGCCAGGGCCAGGACCAGATGATATTCAACGGTGATGTGCCATGGCGCAACACCGTTGAATATGGCACAGACTGCAGACAGCGCAATGGCACTGCGCTGGCACAAGCCACAGTTAGGGGGCACGGGGATGCGCCGGTGCAAATGCAGTTGCGCTGGGTGCAGCACCCGTGATATTCAGAAGAGGGTATGCAAATGAGGCCATAAAACATGCAAGGTGCAGCTGGGGCCATATGCATGTCATTATAGCCCCATTTCATGCCTTGCGCTGGGCAGCCCGGCGAAATGCATCTGGTGCCCTGCACTGAATGACGTGTGGACTGAGGGGGTCCCAGGGCATTCCCCGCCCCATAGCTGTGATCGCGAGTATTAGGTATGGTAACACAAACCCTGGTAGTCTAGTGGTACCCCTCCCGAAGCTGCGATGCGGTAAATGTAACCTACATTCCCTGGTAGTCTAGTGGTACCCCCTTCCATGCCACGATCTCCGGCAGAATGTAATAACCACATTCCCTGGTAGTCCAGTGGTCCCCCCCAGCCCTGAATGCCAGTAAAGCGACATTAATACATTCCCTGGTGGTCTAGTGGTCCCCGCCCCTAGTCCCGATCGCCGGTACAATGACATGAGAACATTCCCAGGTGGTCTAGTGGTGCCCCCCCAACCCTCTTACCCTCCCAGGACCCCTTGCCCATCCTGCCCCCCCCGTCATCGGTGGGCAGCTGCAACTCACCCACAAACCACCCGGCTGCAGACCAAATGACAGCTTACAGTATGTGCTGTAAGCCCATTGGGCTTATAGGGCATATTGTACTAGGCGGTCACACATATTTGTGACTGTCTAGTACAGTATGCCTCAACCAAATACTGTAAGCTGTCATTTGGTGGGCAGAGCGGAAGATTCTGGCGTGGTTGCAACCGCCGCCAATGATGGGGGAAATAGAGGCAAGGGTCCTGAGTAGAACGAGAGGGAGGGGGCAGCACTGACACCACCAGGGAATGTTCTCATGTCACTGCACCGGCGATCAGGACTAGGGGTGAAGAGACCACTAGACCACCAGGGAATATATTAATGCTTTACCGGCGATTGGGGCTAGGGGCGGGGGGACCACTGAACTTAAGAATCATGGTTATTACATTCTACCGGCGATCGCAGCGAAGGGTACCACTAGACTACTGGAGAATGTAGTTCTTACATTCTACTGGCGATCGCGGCCATGAGAGGGAGGGGGTACCACTAGACCACCAGGGCATGTAGGTATTACATTTTACCGGCGATCGCGGCTACAGGAGGGAGAGGTACCACTAGACTACCAGGGACGATATGGGTGCTTGTGGATGGTGTTCTGGGTGGGCGGGTGGCCACCCACGGCTGTCAGCTACTCTGTTGTGCCCTGCAATACAGCAGCCTGCCTGTGGGTGGCCGGCAGTTGGTCCTGTTTTTTCCTGGCACAAGTTTGCGCCCAGGTTTGCGGTGCAGCTGGGGTCTGTGCCAGCATATGCGCATCCTTTTGAATATCCGGGCCTCTATGTTAAAAGGTTTTACTTTTTGTAATAATCACTGATCGATTTTTGATGCAGCGTGTCATATTGTTTTCTAGCAGCATGCTGTTTAATGCTTCTCAGTAGCGTCACTTGTATCGGATTGCAATCCGCTTGTGATTCGAGGTAGAGGATTGCTTTATCTAAGTGCTGGACAGCCTCGCCATGACTTGTAACAATCAGCGGAGGATCTTCACTGTCAGAGTCCGGCTGTTCATGGTCTTCTTCTGGCTCTTGCTGTGGGTGTGTTACCATTTCAACAATGCCGTCGTCTGACAGCAGCTCATGCCCCTCTTCGTTCTGATCGTACATCAACCACTGCCACACTTTATCTTTGGAGGGCGGGTTTGGTAGATCCGCCGCTAGCTTGGTGATCTCTGCTGCAGAAACATCTATGTTGTCAGGGAGGTCAGGGACATCAGAGGGGTCAGCCACAGCAGATTGCTGAGTCGGATCTTTGCGATCTGCACGACTTGTTCGAATCCCCGATTTTCTCCACGATTTCTGAATCAGTTCCAGGCGTACATAATCCCAAGCCTCAGCAGCCATATACACCACATCCTTTAATGTTATTGATTTGATGATTTGGGTAAGGGGAGTGTCATGGCTGTCATTAGACAGGACTGTCTGTAGCAATTTCTTTCGATACCCATGCTTAAAGATCTCAAGAACCCCCGATCACATGGTTGTAACTCTGTGGTGGTGTTTGGTAGAAGAAAAATGCAGCGGATGAAACTATCCCTTGTGCGAACATTAGACATGTTTAGTGTGCAGGGGAATTATCCACCAATAATAAAGCCTTCAGAGGTAGAGGTTTTGACCACAGATAGAGCTTTACTTGAGGCACAAAATGATTGTTGAACCGATTTGAAAAAAATATCTGTGGTCATCCAAGAACTTCTTTGTGCCTCATACTATACTGGTAGTGATGCCAGGTTCATGTGCTTAAAGCATCTAGGCATCCAAGATTTCCCCACCACAACAAGCTTTAACTTATGTCCAGCTGCATTCACGCAGCCAAGGACAGTTAAACTGTCTTTTTGTTCCTTAACTCCCGGAGCGTCTTTCTCTGTAAGTTGTTTTGTCTCAAAGCTCCAGGTACTGCAGGACAAGCTCCTCCCCATAATAAGGCACAGGGGTAGAGGATGAGCCACCAGGTGGCTACATAGTGACCTGCTTATATCATTCAAAGCAAAGGATAAGTGTTAGACTAGATGTAAAGCCTCTGGGTTAATTACTGACCAGCTTATACCACTCAAAGCAAAGGATAAGTGTTAGACTAGATGTACAGCCTCTGGGTTAATTATTTGACCAGCAGGATTACAGAAAATGGAGGAATAAATGTAAGAAAGCTAGTCGGGTCACCAGAGGTTCCTACTGTAAAGAGCTTCTTCAGTCCTCCATTGGTGACTGGAGGACTATTAAGGGTTTTATGGGATTCTGGAGTCGTAGTAAAGTGATTTAATCAGTTTATTTAATTCCAAAATGGACTTACTTTATTTTAAGGGACAAGGTGCACGGCTACATGTCCTGCAACCAGTAACAACTCCTAACTCCAGGGAATGTTTAGAAAATCATTTATTAATTAAAATGTTATGTAGCACCCCCAAAAACAGCTAGTCAACATTTCACACTGCACTAGTGCTTTTTCAAGACCTTATTACCTTATTTTATATTTTATGCTGGCTCATTTCAATGGAAGGCAGCTGTGGTTACAACTATACTAAAGAGTGGTGACAAAACCTCCCATAGCAACTATTGCACCATCTCTATCCTCCCCCCATCTTCAAAACCCTTGGAAGGATTGTATCCGATCAACTCTCCAATTTCCTCTCAAAATATAACCTTCTATGTCGTCAGCAACATGGGTTTAGGAAGGGCCACAGTACAACCACTGCCCTCCTGGAATATTCTGACTTCATCCATGAAGCCCTTGACTGTGGCCACTTAGTTGGATCTGTGTACATAGACATATGAACATATGAAATTGCCAGCAGATATATGCCATTCGGTCTATCTAGTCTGCTCGGGTGTGCAGCACTTCAGTCCATTAGACTGCACCTGCCCACCTCCCTTATATGCCCTCCCCATCTCACGCCCCCTCCCGATTTGTACCCTCCCCTTGAATCTGTCCCACCCCCTCTTGAAGCCCCCAACACTCTGCAACGACCTCCTCTGGCAGGGCGTTCCACCCTGCCACCACCCTTTCAGTGAAATAGTACCTCCTCCGTTCCCTCTTGAACCTGCTCCCTTCCAACTTCATAGAGTGTCCCCTGGTTTCCCTTCCACCCCTCAGACTGAACATACACCTGGTGTCTACTCTGTGCAAACCTTTCAGGTACCTGAAGGTCTTAATCATATCCTCTCTCTCCCTTCTTTCCTCCAGGGTATACATATTGAGCTCTCTCAGTCTCTCCTCATATGGTCTGTCCCCCAACCCCAGGATCATTTTTGTTGCCCTGCACTGTACCCCCTCCAGTAGTTTGATGTCCCTTTTCAAGTAGGGGTGCCAGAACTACACGCAGTACTCTAGGTGTGGTCTCACCAGGGACCTGTACAGGAGCAAGATGACCTCCCCATTCCTGGAAGTAGTCCCCCTTGCTATGCAACCTAGCATCCTGTTTGCCTTCACTGCTGCCTTCCAGCACTTAGCAGAGTGGTTCATCTCCCCATTTACCAGCACTCCCAGATCTTTCTCCTCCTTGGATTTTGCTAATGGGACACCTTCCAGCCGGTAATTGTGTCCTGGGTTCTTGCCTCCTAAATGTATCACTTTGTACTTCTTGGCATTGAAACCAAGCTGCCAAGTGTGAGACCATTCCTCCACTTTTGCCACATCCTCCTGAAGTACTTTTGCTCCCTGGCCGCCATCTACCTCGGCACAGATCTTTGTGTCATCTGTGAAGAGACTGATCTTGCTCTTAATCCCCACTGCAATGTTGGCTATGAAAATGTTAAGCAGAACTGGTCCCAGCACCGAGCCTTGTGGTACACCACTTGTTACAGCCCTGGGTTCAGATGCCTGCCCCCTCACTACTACCTTCTGCTGTCTACCCTGCAGCCAGTTCTTGACCCATCTGGCCAGTTTCTTCCCTGCTCCCAGACTCTTCAACTTGCAGGTCAGCCTATCGTGTGGCACCCAGTCAAAGGCCTTGCTGAAATCCAGGTAGAGGACATCCAATGCATGTCCCCTGACAAGTGCCCTTGTAACCCAGTTGTAAAAATCAACCAAGTTCATTTGGCAGGATCTGCCTGAAACAAACCCGTGCTGCCTGCTGTCCTGGAGGTTGTTATCCTCAAGAAATTGCACCAGCCTTTCCTTGAGAATTGTCTCCATCCGTTTTCCCACAATTGCAGTAAGGCTCACCGGTCTGTAGTTCCCCAATTAGTCCTTGGGCCCACTCTTATGGAGAGGTACCACATGTGCTTCCCTCCATTCCCTGGGCATGCATCCCGAGTTCAAAGAGGTATTGAACAGGTCCGCCAGTGGCCCTGCCAGTACCTCTGCCAACTCTCTCAGCACCCTGGGGTGGACTCCGTCTGGGCCAGGTGTCTTGTCCACCTTCAAGGACTTAAGGCCCTCCCTTACCCTTTCCACCATGATTTCCCCATCTGTGGTTGCTTCTGCCCCACCCTCTCCCACCTCGCCCTTCCTTTCAGGTATGGGCCCATCCCTTTCCTTGGTGAAGACTGAACAGAAGTATTCATTACGTACTTCTGCCTGCTCAGCCCCGTTTTCTACTCACCCACTTCCCCTCCTGATCCAAACAACTTGATCCTTACTCTTCCTCTTCTCTCTGATATATCTGAAGAAATCCTTTTCCCCTCCTTCGATCCCCTGTGCTAACTTCCGTTCCCTAGACGCCTTTGCTGCCCTAACAAAAGCCTTTGATGCAGTCAGTCACTCACTCCTCATTGACTCCCTTACGTCCCTGGGCCTCTCATAAGATGCCATATCCCAGTTTGCCAACTACCTTGGTGGAGGATCTCAATGGGTGAAAATCAGTGACACTCTCTCCTCCAGTCTACCAGTTCGTTCTGGGATTCCCAGGCTCAATTCTTGGCCTGCTCTTGTTCAGTCTCTACCTTAACACCCTCCCCCTCGCCTGCTCTGGGCAGATGTTACTGTATGCGGATGATGCCATAATTTTTTGTAGCCACCCCGATCCCACCCCATTGCAAAGTGATCCTCAAAGGTTCTTTTCGGAAGCTGAATTGTGGTTCTCCCATCACAAACTTATTTTAAACTACAAGAAAACTAAAGTGATGGTGTTTGCCAACCCACAAAACAAACATGAAGGCTCTCCTCTACACATTCTCAACTGTCAACTTGAACCCCTGGAACAAGTACATAGCTTCAAATACCTCTGCATCACTCTCGACTCCACCTTCTCACTTCACGAGCACATAATCCTGGTCTGTAAGGCAGTAAACACCAGGATTGGCCTTCTCTTCAGACACAGACCATGCTTGTCAACTGATGCCCTTCGTCTGGCTGTGACCAGTTCGGTCCTATCCATGGTCGACTTTGGGATTGTTATCTATGGATCGGCCGCAGACACAGCTTTAAGCAGAATTAAGGTCACCTTGAACAAAGCATGTTGGCTTGTGGTTGGTTGTGATCATTTCACACACTCCTGCGACCTGTACAAACAAGCTAAATGTGTTGTTAAGGGGCTAAACTTTGATGGAAGGCTTCATTACCAGACCACCCTGTTAGCTAAAAAGATAGCCTCTGGTATCTCCTCCTACTGCCAAATATCTTCTAACTCCTGCTCCAATTACTCAGGCTACCCGAAGCTCCTCTAAAGCCACCATCCTTATCCCGATTTGTAGGACTTACATGTACAGAGCCCCTCTCTGGCTGAATGGCCTGCCCACCGAGGTTTCCTCTGTAAATAATTTAGGCCCTTTTAAACACAAACTCCAGCAGCATCTCCTTGACTCTTGCCGCTGTGACTGTTACCAACCCTCCAATCTCTGCTTCCTCCTCTCCTCGCCCCTACCCCTGATCCTCAGACTTTTTTGACAATGTCACTTCCGACTGCTCTAAGTAATATTTTTCCCCCTTTTCTTCATTCCCCCTCTCTTTCCCCTATCTGTCCCCTCTCCTTTCTCCTCTGTCTTGTATCTTGTCTCCCCTACCTTCCCCCTGCCTGGCTGCCCTACTTCTTCCTGGAGCTTGCACTGTAAGGCTTGTCAACTTATTTTGCTACATTGTATATATGTTGTATATTATTATTATTATTATTGCACTTTGTGTATTGTGTTTTGCAACATTGTATTTTTCTGTGAACCATCTGACATGGAACCTTTGTAAAGGAGTCTCTGACTCAAAGGTTTGTAAATCCAAAACTTCAATAAATCAATAAACAAATCAATAAATTAATTTGGTCCCATTTTCAATAATTTATTTAGTGTCTGTGTTTAGATAGAAAAGATAAAAACATTACTTACCATAGTAATGTTGTTTCTTCCCAGCGATACTCAAATATTCATAACTCTTGCAATGACCCTCTAAGATAGAACTGCCCGGAGAGATGGAACATATGCAAATGATGGAATCTTTTGCACGTGCCAGTTTTTCAAATGCTGCCTTCTACTAACTGCCTGTATTCTAAATCCTTCAGATTTCCTGGACGCCTGGTAAAGACAGGCCCCCGAGGACTTAGTATATTGAATAATAACAATAATAATGGTAGTAACACCCTTACCCCAAAAACACTCCAACTGGAGGAGGTTATAACATGCAAAAAAGTTCCAGAGTGTCAGAATCACCTGAAAAGAGGAAAACACTCACTGTGAACACAGTTTTTTTTTTTTTAAACAGATGTGCCAGAGTGTGGCACCCATATTCCTAAATGTATAACTTTTGTAATGCAGAGGCTACTGGTTCTAGCAGGGAAGGCAGGGTGGGAGAGTTATGAATATTTGAGTATCCCTGGGAAGAAACAACATTACTATGGTAAGTAAGTTTTTTCTTTTAACCCCAGGAATATTGCAAATATTCATAACTTTTGTAGACTAAGAAGCAGTACCTTTGGAGATGGGCACATAACCTACTTTGGAAAAGACTCTGCAGGACTGCTGTGCCAAACCTGGCATCACACCTGGACTGGATATCCAGAATATAATATGAACATACGAATTTGCGAGCAGATAAAGGCCTTATGGTCTAACGAGTCTGCTTGAGTGTGCAGCTATCAACCCTTATACTGCAGCTGCCCCTCCCTCCCCTGACCATCCCTCTTACCGTATCCCAACCCCTTTTGAAGCAGTCCAGTGTTCTACAGGATACCACTTCTGCAGGCAATGCGTTCCACCCAGACACCACTCTCTCCTTAAAAAAGTGTCTTCTCATTTCCCTCCTGAACCTTCCACCCTCCAATCTGAGATAATGACCTCAAGTGTTCCTGCCCCCCCTTAACTTGAATAGTCCCTCTGTACCTGTCTTGTTTATCCCCTTCATGTACTTGAAGGTTTCAATCAAATCCCCCATCTCTCCCCTCCTCCGGTGAGTACATGTTCAGCTCCCTCAGCCTGCTCACGTAGGGTATGTCCCCTAGTCCCTGGATCATCTTTGTTGCCCTGTGCTGCACCCCCTCCAGTAACTTAATGTCCCTCTTCAGGTATGGGCACCAGTACTGCATGCAGTACTCCAGGTGTAGCCTAACCAGTGACCTATACAATGGCAGGATCACCTCCCCTCTCCTTGAAGATATGCCCCTCGCAATACAACACAGCATTTTGTTGGCCTTTGCAGCTGCCTTCCTGCATTGTGCTGAATTGTTCATTGAGCCCATTATGATCACCCCCAGATCCTTCTTCTCCTCTGTCATGACTAGCTGACCCCCCCCCCCGAGCTGATAGCTCCTTCTTGGATTTTCTGACCCGAAATCTAGCACCTTGCACTTTTTGCATTGAACCCCAACTGACTGGTGTCCAACCAGGTCTCCAATTTTGACAGATCATCCTGCAACCCACGCCACCCTCCTAGGTCATCCACTACTGCTCCCATCTTGGTGTCATCTGCAAACAAACTGATCTTGCTCCTCATGCCCATTGAGATGTCTGATATGAACAACCCAAACAACACTGGGTCCCAGCACTGAGCCCTGCGGTACTCCACTTGTCACTGCCCTCAGAGATGAGAGCTCCCCTCCCACCACCACACTTTGCTGCCTTCCCTGTAACCAGTTTACTACCCATCCCACCATTTTCGCCCCTGCACCTGTACCTGCCAGCTTACTACCCAGCCTCCCATGCGGCTCCAAGTCGAATGCCTTACTGAAGTCCAGAAACAGGACATTCACTGCATGGCCCTTGTCCAACTGTCTAGTTACCCAGTCATAGTAATCCACCAGGTTGGTCTGACAGGATCTGCCCGTGACAAACCCATGCTGCCTAACATCCTGCAGCCCACTGGTCTCCAGAAAGGACACCAGCCTCTCCTTCAGAATTGTCTCCATCAGTTTTCCCATGATGGATGTGAGGTTTACCAGCCTGTAGTTTCCCAGTTCATCTTTGGGACCGCTCTTATGTAGGGGTACCACATGAGCCATCCTCCAGTCCTGAGATACACTTCCTGAGACCATGGAGGCATTGAACATTGCTTAGTAAAGGTGTATACTGTTTTTCAGGTAGCTGCTTTACAGATGTCCACTAGAGGAACATCCCTGGCAGCTGCTATGGTAGCATGGAAGAAGCCCTCAATCCTGTTGGGGGCTCTTTCCCAACTTTTGAGTAGCAGAAATTGGATGCATTGTACTATCCATCAAGAAATGGACTTTTTCGATGCTGGGTTACCTTTTCCCACATCCTCATAAGTCAGGAATAGCTGCTTCCTTTCCTGCCTATGATCCTTGGTGACTGTCAGGTAGTAGCTAAGAGCTCTCTTGACATCCAGACTGTGAAGTCTTCTTTCACCAGAGCTAGAGTGTTCAGTGAAATGACAGGTTGGGTAATGATTTAGTTCAAATGGAAATCAGAAACCACTTTAGATAGAAATTTCCTGTTTGTTCTCAGGACCATTTTGACCCTGTGAGAGGAAATGTAGTCCTGTTCAATGCAGAGAGCCTGGAGCTCACTAATCCTTCTGGCAGAAGTCACTGCCACTAGGAAAACTGTTTTTCTTGTGACATATTTCAAGTTAACTGAAGACATGGGCTCAAAGAGGTAACCCATAAGCTTAGCTATACACACATTTAGATCCCATGCTGGCACCGGTTCCCTGTGAGGGGGGTGCAAGTGGGCTGGACCCTTAAAGAACCTTTTGAAGATAGAGTCTGAAGCTACAGACACACTGTCCAGCTGAGATATAAGCAGATGCTGCAGCTAGGTGGACATTTAAGGTAGTGGGCTGCAGGCCCAATTAGTGCAGATAGGTGAAATAATCCAGCACAGCTGGGACCCCTGCCTGTGCTGGTATCACATCCTTGGTTGAACACCAAATAGAAAACTTTTTTCACTTTGCTGCATAGATTTTCTTGGTAGATGGTTTCCTGTAACCCCTTACTATATTCAGAACACTTTCAGAAAGATGCAAACCTGCATACTCTAGGTCCTCAAGAACCACGCCTTGAGCCTGACAGATCTGAGGTTCGGGTACAGAAGCCTCCCCTGGTTGGAAGTTAACAGGTTGTGCCTCCAAGGGAGGTTTATTGGCACGGCCATGGACATGGAGAGCAGTAGAGAGTACCATGGCTGCCTGGACCAATCTGGCGCTATCAAATCATTGATGCTAACTGTGCCCTCAGCTTGAGCAACATTCTGTAAACCAGTGGGAAGGGAGTTAAAGTATATAGGTGCTTCCCTGAGCAGTTCAGAGCCAAAGCATCCAGGGAGGCTGTTCTCCTGTCCGGAGGTCTGCAACAATACTGTGGCAGGTGGTGGTTCTGGTGGGATGCAAACAAGTTTGCCTCTGGAGTGCCCCACCTCTTGAAAATTACTTGCACCACCTGACTGTTCAGGGTCCATTCATGATGGCCCTGGTTGATTAGATTCAGTGCATCTGTCAGTATATTGTCCTTGCCTGGCAGATGAATTGCGCGCATGGAAACCTGCAGGGAGTAAGCCAGATTCCATATTTTCATGGCTTCTGTGCAGAGAGGGCTTGACCTGCTTGTTTATGTAGTACATTGTCAAGCACTTTGTGAACAATCTTGGAGCTGAAGTGAGACAGAATGGCAGGGTTGAGACCTGACAGTGACCTGATGGGAGTCTGAACTGGAGATACTTTCTGTGAGACTCCCTTATGGGGATGTGGAAATAAGCATCCTTTAAAGGAAAAGTCCACCCAAAACTTGAAAACATATATGTTGTGCAGAGTGTATTAATTTGTATGTAAAGTTCTAGTGTTTCCTTCCCTCTTACTGGTATTAGGAGTTTTTCCTAAATTAGCCTGCTGGCTTTATGCTAGTTTTATGACCCCTGGGGATCTTCATGCCTGACAGCTTAATTGTATTTCTTGTTCCCACAGTGCAGCTTGTCTCATGTGACAGTGATGTAAGAGAGACCCAACATTCAGCATACGCATGCCAAACAAACTAAATATCTTGGAAGCTTTACAAACTGCACAAAAATTACCAGCAGCAAAGTTTTTCAGGACAGTAAGACCTTTATGACGAGGGTGGTCACCAAGCTGAATTCTACAGAGTCTAAAATATAGCCATCTCTACTGTTGTGAACTGATTGTAAAGCAATGCTTTCTGCTGGATTTATGGTCTCTGCTACATCACCATCACATGAAACAAGGTGCATTCTAGGACAAAGAAATACAATTAAGCTGTTTCTTATGGAGATCTCCAGGGGTCGTAAAACTACCCCAAAGCTAGCAGGCTAATTTAGGAAAAACTCTTAATACCAGTCAGAGGGAAGGAAACACTAGAACTTCACATACAAATTAAAACACTCTGCACGACATATATTTTTTCAAGTTTTGGGTGGACTTCTCCTTTAAGTCCAGTGATGCCAACCATTCACCTTTTTGGAGTGTTGGCAGAATCAGTGACAAAGTTACCATTTTGAACTTTGGACTTGTTAAGTGCCTGTTTAGCACCCTGAGGTCTAAGATAGGCTGCCACTCCCCATTTTTCTTTGTGGTAAGACAATACCTTGAGGAAAATCCCTTTCCCTTTTGTTGCACTGGAACAGGTTCCGCTGTCTTGGACTATAGTAGGCTTCAAACCTCTTTTTCTAAGAGTTTTCTTTCTGCATAGGTGGATGGTTTGAAAACTGGGAGGGATTTGAAACTTAGAGACAGTCCCTGATCCACTACTTCCAGGATCCACTTGTCTATGGTTAACTGATGCCAAGCCTGGAAACAGTGAGACAATCTGCCTCCTATAGGCAGTGGGGAGGCAACCTGTACCAACCCGTCAGGGTGTCTGTTTTGCTAGGGACTGGGTCTGGGACTGTGAACCACATCTGGGACCCCTTGTGCCCCTGCTGCTGAAGTACTCCTGCTGTCGGTACTGCTGAATTTGGGATGGTGGCCTAATTGCTCTTGAAGGTGGCTTTGTGTTCATCCATTTTTTTCATGTAAGCCACTGTCTTGTCCCCAAAGACAGAATTACCCTCTAATGGGAAATCCATAGCCTTTGCTGAATGTCCTGAGTAAGGTTTGTGGCTCTCAACCAGGCAAACCTTCTGTATGCTACAGTAATTGCCATCCATCTGGCAGCAGTATAATTGGGGTCAGCAGCCATTTGAAATTGGTACTTGGCTGCCTCCAAACCAAATCTTGCTGTTTCAGCTAGGCCAGCTGAAAGTGGACCTTGTCAGCCATGGCCAGGACAGAGAGATGTCTGGTATTGAACAGCATAAGCTTGAAAATGTGCTTGTCTTATGGTTAAAGAGACTGACAAATATAATTTTTATTTTTTATTTTTTTTGGCCATGCTGTCAATTTTCCTGGAATCCTTTTCTGGAGGGTGGAATGCCAGGGATGCTTCTGCCATGTCACAGGCTGCTACGTGTACCACCCCGATGGTCAGGGTGGGAGAATAGGAAAACATCTCCCTCCCTGTCCAGCTGGTATATCTTATCCAACCTCTTATCAAGAGGTAGAGCAGAATTAGGAGTTTGTAAAATCCTTAGTCTTTCTTGAAGAATTTATTTATTGGGAGGAGCAGCTTTTTAGTGGATGTTAACCCCATCATTTCTAATTATTCTGCTTCCTCTTCATCCTCAATCACTTCACTGGTGGTGATGTCTAAGCATCCACCATCCTTTGCACAAAGTGAAATTTGAGGAATAATCCTCAGAGGCTCTGGGGGGTGAGCCAAAGTCATGTTCAGGGGAAACCTCAGGTTCAATGGGTTCCTCTTCCTCCTCTTCTTCATATTGTTCACCATAATCCTCCTCCTCTAGGCAGGAAGGTTGGACAGAGAAGACTGACTATCTAACATGGGTCTGCACAGCAGTCTGTTGAACAGCAGGCAGACCCTACAAGGCCTGAATGATTCTGAAGGCCTGTGCAATCTCCTGAGGAGATGGCATATTTATTGCACCTACAGAAGTCCCCATATGCTGAACAGCGGGGGGTTCTGTGTCTTAGATCTTTTTGAGTAAACCGGGGAGTCAGCTGTTCAACAAGCCTCTTAGGAACTGCCTGTATACCCGTATCAGGGGTAGCATTTACATCTTTTGTGGTTTCACCCACAGTAATAGAGGGTATCGCCTGGTCAGAGCTCGAGGGACCCTTCGATGGAGGAAGTTTTTTCTTAAGCCTCTCTAGACATTTTTCCACAGTTTTCTCAGGAAAAGTTTTGTAGATGTCACAATATGCTTTTAAATGTTCATAGCCAAGGCGCAGAACACATAAAATATGTTCATCTGCCTTGGCAATTATTTCCCCACACTCAGAACTAGGTTTAAACCCAGGTTCACCATTTCTTCTTTTAGTTTTTTCTGACATTTTAAAGGGAAAACTGATAAAATTACAAACCTCTAAATAACTGTTACATTTTTTTTTTTATTTAGCGGTTGCAGTCGGTTCCGGAACTGATGGATAACCCGTTCAGAACCGTTTGGAACCGGGAACTGAGCGAGAATGAACCGAGGTTATCAGTTCTGTAACCGCAGTTAGCAGTTACTAAAATAAACAAATTTAAAACAAAATAAAGTAAGTTAACAGAGTTTTTTTAGTCCAGCTCAACTGTCAAAAAACCCGGTTTCCTGCGAGTTTTATACCGAACGTGAGAAACCAAGAACAACTGTTTAAAAACTAAAACTACAGTTTAATATAGATTTACAAAAAGGAAAAGGCAGCAAATGAAAGAAAAAAAAATACTTACATGTATTTTAGAAGTTCTTTGCGTCACAATGAGATGATGAGGAGGGAAACTCCAACCATCTAGTCTTGACAAGTGGAGAGAGAAATCTGAAGGGTTTAGAATGTAGGCAGTTAGTAGAAGGCAGCACTTGAAAAGAGGCACATGCAAAAAAATCCATCATTTGCATATGTTCCATCTCTCTGGGCAGTTCTATCTTAAAGGGTCACTGCAAGAGTTATGAATATTTGCAGTATTCCTAGGGTTAGAATATACTTTGGCCCCAAAAGGTGACCAGTTGATTCCTTCACTTCCCAATTCCTCTGGCACACCTCTGTGCTCAGGCATGTAATGATCTGCAGCAAGAGACAGTGTGGGGGCGCACCCCACTGATGTCAATGGGGCCAATTTTGATTACTATTTATTAAATTGGACTTTTGCATTGGGGGTTGGAGGTGCAAACTGGTCCTCGCTGGGACCCCCTCCTTCCCCACTACATGGACTGCTGTACTCTCTCTCGCGGGGCTCCTTCTACGAGGAGTCAGACCACGTAGAGAGCGAGAGACGGAGAGATAGGAAAGAAAAAAGGGGTGCCAAATTTAAACTGCTAGTGCAGTTTAAATAGCAGGGCTTCAGCCTTGGTCGCAGTTAGACTTTTGCATCGGGGTTGGAGGTACAGACTGGTCCTCACTGGGACCCCTCCTTCCCCACTACATGGACTGCTGTACTGTCTCGCGGGGCTCCTTCTACGAGGAGTCGGACCGCAGAGAGAGCGAGAGATGGAGAGAAAGGAAAAAAAAGGGGCACCAAATTTAAACTGCTGGTGCAGTTTAAATAGCAGGGCTTCAGCCCTGGTCACAGTTGGACTTTTGCATCGGGGGTTGGAGGTGCAGACTGGTCCTCGCTGGGACCCCCTGCTTCCCCACTACACGGACTGCTGTACTCTCTCTTGGGGCTCCTTCTACAAGGAGTCGGACCGCGGAGAGAGCGAGAGATGGAAAGAAAGGAAAAAAAGGGGGTGCCAAATTTAAACTGCTGGTGCAGTTTAAATAACAGGGCTTCAGCCCTGGTCGCAGTTAGACTTTTCCATCAGGGGTTGGAGGTGTGGACTGGTCCTCGCTGGGACCCCCTCCTTCCCCATTACATGGACTGCTGTACTCTCTCGTGGGGCTCCTTCTACGAGGAGTCGGACCGCAGAGAGAGCAAGAGATGGAGAGAAAGGAAAAATTCTGCCCCCTCACCCACCCCATTCCCTCCTCCCCTTAAATGCCTGTAAGCCCCACCCTTAATGTTTCAGGGACCCTATTGACAGATTGGGTGCAGCTTAAAGAAAGAAAACAGTTTCTTGTCATTTTTCCTTTTTCACTAGCTTATGATATCTCACACTGTATGGGGTTTCGTTCCTTCGTACTGCTTACACTTTCCTGTACCATTTGATTATTGAATGCTCCTGCCTACTCTTTAAAATTACCCTGAACTGTTACTTCTGGTGTTTGTCCAGCTAATAATGGCAAAAGTTAGTGTTCTCTAGGTTTCATGCTAGCAAATACCCTAACTGCTAAGTATCTCCATAGGATGTTGCTTTGGATGTTTGCTGGACTATCTAGGTAAAAATGTTAGGGTTCTCAGGTTTCATACTTGCCTTCACCTAACTGTCAGTATCACCGGGGTGAGTGCTTTTGCAATTACGTCCATTGTGTGTCTGTCTACGCTGTATGCCTTTACCCTCTCAGGCAGACCCTGTCAGCACTAGCTGTACTAGTGCCCTAAGAACTCTGGTCTCACTCCTTTCAAGCTGACTCACCAGTCATGGCTGTCTCTTTGAGTTGGGTGTCACTGGTCACTGCTGAGGGAAAAGGGGAAACGGAAACTCCAAGGCCTACCAGGAATGGTGTCCTGTCCTTCTTATCTTGTGTAGTCCTCTCCATTGGTCTCCTTGCCAGCCTTTTCTTCTCTCTAACAGTCATAGACTCTTCTCGGTCATATGGTGACCACTGGGAACCAACTGTCCCACATGAGGTGTTTGATTTCGCCTTCTCTAACCTTCTAGCTCAAGACAGACTGCCTCCCTGGCCTACCTGCTGTCTTGACCGCAGATGCTTTCTGGGCACTGCCTTGGTGAGAAGACGACCATCCCAAAGGCCCTCGGCCAGTGGTACTCCC
The DNA here is from genome assembly GCA_016271365.2 of Neoceratodus forsteri. Taxonomy (NCBI): domain Eukaryota; kingdom Metazoa; phylum Chordata; order Ceratodontiformes; family Ceratodontidae; genus Neoceratodus; species Neoceratodus forsteri. The sequence continues at coordinate 595,647,689 of JADMNL010000022.1, read as the reverse complement.
CCCCATAAGGTTTCTCCCCTGGCTCTTCTTAGTGATACTGGCCCTTGCTGGTGACACCGAGCTAAACCCTGGTCCCACAGATCAGGCCTCCTCAATCCCTGAATGTTGGAAATTGGGAAAGGGGTTAAAAAATGCTCACCTTAATATTCGCAGTTTACTACCCAACTATGACGAATAATCTGCCTGGGTCGTCCACTGTAAGCCTGACATACTAGGCATTACAGAGTCCTGGCTGAAACCCTCAATACCAGACTCAGCCTGTGTACTTCCTGGCTATGAGTTTATTAGACAAGATAGGCCGGGAAAAAAGCGAGGGGGTGGTATCCTAATTTACTATAACAGTCATCTTAGAGTATCTGCGATAATCCATCAGCAGTCCTCCCTGTCTACCTGCAAGCTGCTGCACACTGTACTGCTGTTTGGAAATACAAAGAAGCTGCATGTTGTATGCACATATAATCCCCCCAAGGGTGGTCTGCCTGGACTTACCCACCTCCTGGATACCATTGTTCCTTCTGTTGGGGATAATGAACTTTTGATCCTAGGAGATGTGAACTTAAACTGGACAGGAGGTAACTCCAGTTTGAACCTCTTTTGGCGAGTCTTGCCCTGTCTCAGCTTATCCAGGAACCCACTAGATGGTCTGCTAAAGGTGGTACTAGCTCCCTACTGGACTGGGTCCTATCAAACCGTCCAGAAAGGATCAGCTCAGCTGGAACCCTACCTGACTCCATCTCAGATCACACCCCGGTGTTTTGTGTGTGGAAGGTCCCCTTCCCAAAAATTCCCCACAAAATCATTCATGTTAGGGATTTCTATAGGTTTGATCTGGGGTCATTTCACGAAGATCTGAGGATCACTGACTGGTCAGGAGTGCTTAGTGCCCATGACCCGTCTACAGCTGTCTCCCAGTTTCTCACTGTTTTTGGTGCCCTGCAGGACAAACAAGCCCCCCTTATTAGGTGGAGAGTGAGCGGGTCTGCCACAAAATGGGTGCACGGGAGCCTCCTAGCCCTTATGTGTGCAAGGGACAAGTGTTGGGCTCACGTTAAAAGCACGTTGGATCAGCCCATCTTCCAACAGTACAGGAAGCTCAGAAATGAGTGCAAAAATGCCATCAGAGTGGCAAAAAGTGAATATTGTAAATCTGCCCTGCTTAGCTCTGTTAAGGACCCACGAAGGTTCTGGAGGAACATAAAAAACTTAGTCAGTGGCTCCTCCAACTCTGGGGTTTCTGATATGCTCATTGGTGGGTTAAGTTGTAATAATACACTTACGACTGCTAATGCTTTAAATTCCCACTTTTCTGACTTGTCTGCACTTACCTCCTTTTTCCCTGCTGTAGGGAATATCAGTGGTCCCTCGGCCACTGTCCCTCAGGAGGCTCACTCCTCTTGCCCATTATTTTATCTCAGGGCTGTATCTGTCAAGGAGATGCAGAGACTTCTCTCTGGTCTCTTCCCACACTCCAGTTCTGGCCATGATAACATGGAGCCCAAGCTTCTCAACCTGGGTGCTCCACACATTGCCATCCCAGTGGCACATATCTTCAGTCTGTCCCTTGCCACTGGTGTTATCCCTGGCATTTGGAAAGTAGCAAGGATTGTCCCCGTTCTGAAGCAAGGTAACTCCAAAGTCCTGGACAACTATCGTCCAATTGCCATCCTATCGGCCATTAGTAAACTCTTAGAGAAAGCTGTGGCCAAACAGCTCACAGAGTATATTCAGGCTCATAAGTTGCTGTCCCCTGCACAGCATGGATATCATAAAGGGTATGGCATGATCACTGCCCTTGTCTCTGTCTCTACCAGCATCAGGGCCGCCATGGACCAGGGCGAACCCTCTGGGGCTATATTTATAGACTTATCCAATGCCTTTGACCTTGTGGACCATGCATTACTCTGCTCACAGATGCAGTCCCTAGGCCTGTCCCCTCCTGTCTTGAGTTGGCTGAGAAACTACCTCCAGGGCAGAATACAGCAGACTAAATTCAACAAGGTCCTCTCTGAACCCCACTCCGGTGACCTCTGGTGTCCCACAGGGATCAGTTTTGGGGCCCCTTCTCTTTTCTGCATTTGTTAACAACCTCCCTGCTGCTGCTTCCAACTGTAGTGTCACCCTTTATGCAGATGATCTTGTCATCCTTGCACATTCCCGGGACACTGGGGTTCTTAACCTTCAGCTGAGTGAAGCCTTTCAGAATATTCAGGCCTGGGTAACGTCTCACAAGCTGGTCCTTAATCTGAAAAAAACTCAGGCCATTCTCTTTGGGTCAGCAGCCAAGATCAAGGCCTCCCCTGTCCATCTATGTGTCAGTGGTGTGGATGGCTCTCTTTTCCTAACTACGGTTTCAATAAAATACCTTGGGGTAACACTTGATCCCCAACTTGACCTGGGGTGTCACATCCTAAATGTTTGCAAAACCGTAAACTGTGTCTTGCCTATAGGGCAAAGAAAATTTTGATGTCTGCAGCTTGCTTGGCACTGGCCAGAGGTGTGCTGCTCCCTTCACTTAGCTATGGCCTTCTCCTGTTCGCTGGCACCTCCAAGGTCCACCTTGCCAGGTGGAACACGACCTACAACAACATCTGTCGCTTTGCCCTGGCAGCCCCACATCTCACCCGCTGTTGTAAATTATACGACAAACTTAGCTGGTTTTCCCTGGCCAATCACTTGAAATATGGGTTGGGCTGCTTCATAGGAAAGGTGCTCAGAACTGGCACCCCAACGGGGCTGGCGCAGCTTCTCAAGCCTGCTGAATCCTTCTCCTACTCCCTTAGGTCTCAGGGTCTGGTGGTGCTCAAAGTTCCACATACTCGAACCCTAATGGGGGATAGGGACTTTGCTACATGTGCTCCGAGGCTATGGAACTCCCTTTCTGACCACGTACATTCCTCCCCCTCCCAACTGTGTCTCCAGAATTCCCTGTGGGAGCACTTGAAACTATCCTCGATGTGTGGGTGTCCCAAACCACCCTAACCAGGTCTCCAAATTGGTCCCATCCGACCCACAGTTTACTGTCCTTTAACTCTGGGAAGCATGTGATTGATCGCCATCTGCTTATGAATTATGTGCCCTGGTAAATAGGGTCACTCATACAATGTAATTACCATTGAATGTCTTATTCTATTTATTCTGTATGTATATGTATATTTTACCATTACTGCTCACTGTGGACAATCTATGTTCATCTTGCTCTCTTGATACTCTGTACATTGCCCCTCTTGTTGTTATGTACCTTGTTTGAACCTGTATTTTCACTGTACTCTCCCGGGTCGTACCTGAAAATAGGCATACAGTTTGTCTAGTGTACCTACCTAGTCAACAAAAGCTAAATAAATAAATAATGATGGCCAGTTGGAGATTAATGAAGGACACCACTCAGCTAACTAGGCCCTTGTTAGTAGAGCAGTGGCCTTTATTAATCTCCAGCTCATCATCATCATGAGGTATTAAATGGGAAGGAAAACTGAGTCCCATTCATTTCAATGGGGCACACCCCCATGCTCTCCCTTGCTGGATATCATAGCGCAGGGGTGTGTTCTTTAATTGAGAAGTGAAGGATTCGGCTGGCCACCTTGTCAGGGCAAAAGTACAATCCCTTCTATCTAAATACAGACAATGAAAAAAATATTGAAACAGGACAGAATGAATTTCGCCGGCATAAGGTGTAAAATAAGGTAAGTCAGGTTGGAATTTAAGAAAACCACTTTAAGGTTGTTTTTTTTTTCAGTTATTTGTTTAGCCATTTTCCCCATTTTCGCCCACCCTCAAGTCCTTGGCGTGAGCGTGTGCGTATGGAGGCACATGCACATAATGCACTGCGGGATGCCCCACCATACCAGTCACCCATTACCCACCTGTGCCGCCAACTGACTTCCACCCAGAGGCGGTGGGACTGTGGAAGGGTGACTCCCCCCTTCCTGGGAGAGGAGAGCTGCCATTAGGCAGCTCAATCCTGCTCCCCCCCATGCAAGTCCGTTCCCGAACCTGGGTCCCTGGCATGGCACGAGATAAAGCGTCCAGCACCTCAGCCCTCTGCACCACCGGGCTGGCCACTTTAAGGGTTTTATGGGTAAAGGTACTAACCATACAGTGATATGTTATTACATGGAGTAAGCTGTAACAACTTGGTGACAATTGCACATTTTTTTAATTCTGACTTCTCCAACCTAACCAAAAATACCAATAAGTCTCGCTCTGCCCATGACCACTACTCCTCAGCTGTGCAACTGGCTCCCCACAACCCACCCCCGTTCTACCTCAGGGCTATCACACTCAATGAGGTTCTCCATCTATTGAGGACAATATCTCCTTGCAGTAGTGTTGGCCATGATGGTTTTGAACCAAGGCTTCCCAGGACTGCTGCACCCCAGCTAGCCTTGCCAATAACTCCACTGTTAAACTTGTCCCACACCTTGGGTATGGTGCCCAAAATCTGGTAGGTTGCCACAGCGGTGCCAATCTTCAAAAAAGATGATCCCAAATGTGTTAAGAACTATCGCCCCATTGAAGTCTTGGCAGAGAACACCAGGATGAAGGAGTGCTGTGTGACTGGACTTCTCTACTGGGACTAAGAAGTAGAACTCTTCTACTGGGACCTTCAATTTAGGGTAAAAAAACAAAAAAAAATGTGTGTGTTTGTCTGAGTCAGCTGAAGTGAATGGTTATCTGAGCAGTTATCTAGGTGTAAATCTCTGGTGGCTGAATGGGATTGTTATCTGTGTAATTTAATTACATAGATACATAGATACATAGACAGTGTCAGCAGATAAGGGCCTATGGCCCACCCAGTCTGCCCATTTGAGCTTGTAAGTTCAGTTTGTTTTCCTAGAAGTCTGTTGCCCCTTACCCCTGACCTCCAGAATTCCTTTATGTCTATCCCATGCATTCTTAAATCCCGTGATTGTTTCAGCCCCCACCACTTCCTCTGGCAGGGTGTTCCACTTGTCCACCACCTGTTCTGTGAAGAAATTCTTTCTCATGTTTCCTCTGAATCGTCCTCCCTCCAACTTCATCCCATGCCCTCTAGTCCCGGAACATCTTTTTCGCTTAAAAATAGTGTTTTCCTGCACCCTGTTCCTCCCTGTAAGATACTTGTATGTCTCTATCATATCCCCTCTCTCCCTCCTCTCCTCCAGGGAGTACATGGTCAGTTCCTTCAACCTGTCTTCATAGGACTTGTGATGCAATCCACGCACCATCTTTGTTGCCCTCCTCTGAACCTTCTCTACCCTGTCTATGTCCTTACGTAGGTATGGTCTCCAGACCTGTACACTGTACTCCAGGTGGGGCCTCACTAGTGCCTTGTATGCGGAATTATGACCTCCCTTTCCTGCTGGTGATGCCCCTGCCTATACATCCCAGCATCCTATTTGCTTTTACCTGCTGCCTTGTCACACTGTTTCCTTACCTTGAGGTCATCAGAGATGACAACCCCAAGATCCTCGCTCCTGCTTGGTGCATGCTATATCCTCAATCTCCAACTGATATATTGTGCCAGGGTTTTTGTGCCCCATATGCATTATCTTGCACTTCTTTGCATTGAATTTCAACTGCCAAACCCCTGACCATTCTTCAAGTTTCTGCAGGTCGCTTCTCATTCTGTCTACACCCTCTGGTGTGTCTACTCTGTTACAGAGCTTTGTGTCATCAGCGAACAGTGAAATTCTGCCTTCCAGGTCCTGCGCAATGTCACTGATGAAGCTGTTGAATAAGACCGGTCCCAGCACTGATCCCTGTGGTAACCCACTGGTCACTCTTCCCTCTGTGGAGTGACAGCCATTTACCACCACCCTCTGTGTCCTGCCACCCAGCCAGTTACCTACCCACCACACTACTGTCCTGCCCACACCCATATTCCCCAGTTTGTGTAATAGTCTTCTATGTGGCACAGTGTCAAGGCCTTGCTGAAGTCCAGATAGGCCATGTCCACTGCCCTCCCTGATCCACCTCCCTAGTCACCCAGTCAAAAATTCAACGAGGTTGGTCTGACATGACCTCCCCTGGTGAAACCATGCTGCCTTGGGTCCTGTAGTCCATTGACAACCAGATGTTCCACCAATCTCTCCTTCAGTAGTGCTTCCATGATCTTCCCCACTACCGAGGTGAGGCTGACTGGTCTGTAGTTCCCTGCTTCCTCTTTGTTCCCCATTTTGTATAAGGGGACTACATCTGCTGTCCTCCAGTCTTTGGGTACCTCCCCTGTTTCCAGTGATCGGCTAAACAGGATAGCCAGAGGTTCAGCCACCACCTCTCTTAGTTCTTTAAGGACCCTGGGTGCACCCATCTGGCCCCATTGCTTTATCAACTCTTATACTTCCAGTTCCTTCAGGACCCTTTCTCGTGTAAAGGGACTTGTGTCCATTTCTGCACCATTCTCACCCTTGTACTCCTTCAGACCCATTACCCTCCTCTTCCTCAGTAAAGACTGAGCAGAAATACCTGTTCAATATGTCAGCTTTACTGTTGTCATCCTCCACGCGGCCCCATCCTCCCCCTTCAGTCTCACTATCCCTCCCTTTGTCTTTCTTTTTTCACTTATGTACTTGTAAAAGGTTTTGTCCCTCTACCCACTGATTTTGCAATGTGTTCTTCTGTCTGAGCTTTGGCTTCCCTTACTGACCTCCCTGCCTCCCTTTGCTTCTCCTGGTACTTCTCCCTATCCCTTCTGCCTGTGTCTTTTTGTATTGCCTGAATGCAATCTTTTTGGCTTTCACTTGCTTTGCTACCTCTTTGGAAAACCATAATGGTCTCCTCTTCCTTTTCCTCTTGCTAACCTGCTTAATGCATAATTCTGTTGTTCTTGTAATCCCCATTTTAAATACTGCCCACTGTTCCTCAACCCCGATTCCTGTCCCATGCCCTTAATGCCTCTTTCAAGTATCTCCCCATTTTCCCAAAGTCTGCCCCCCTAAAATCCAGGATACGTGTTTTTGTGTGGTTTGGTTCTGCTCTTTCTGTGATTTCAAACCACAATGACTGGTGGTCACTGTTTCCCAGGTGCTCCCCCACTGTTACCCCCATCACACTGTCCCTGTTTGTGAGCACAAGGTCCAGTATTGCCTTCTGCCGAGTTGGTTCCATGACCAGTTGCTTGAGGAAGGCACCCTGAAGGGAGTCCAGGATAAATCTGCTCCTAGTTGATGCTGCTGCTGGAATGCTCCAGTCCATGTCTGGAATATTGAAGTCTCCAACCAGTACTACCTCACCCTTGTCTGCCATCCTTTGGATGGCTAGCATCAGCTCCCTATCTGTTTCTTCCTCCTGGGCTGGTGGTCTATAGACCACACCTGCTGGGATGCTTGTCCCCATTTTCCTTTCCAGCTTAACCCACAGTATCTCTCCCCATTTTGTTCCTCCTGGATCTCTGTGGCCCTTATGTCATTTTTCACATACAGTGCCACTCCTCCTCCTTCCTGCCTGCTCTGTCTTTTCTGAATATGTTGTAGCCAGGTATGGCCATCTCCCAGTCGTGGTTATCATTACACCAGGTTTCAGTGATGGCCACAATGTCCAGGTCTGACTGTACCATGACAGCCTCCAGATCTTCCATCTTGTTGCTAAGGCTCCTGGCATTTGCACACATGGCTTTCCATGATTTGACCTCCCTAGACTGTTTCACTGTTCTACTCCAGCCCCTTCCTTGGTTGTCATTTATCTCTGGTTCTCCTTGCTGTCTGCCCTTCTGCTGAATTTTGCCCCTTTTCTGCTTATCCACCTCTTGGGCACTAATCTCCATCTTTTGCATACTGCTTTGCAGAGATAGCCACTCCTCTGGTTCACTGGTTCCACTGCTAGCTGTGGGGATGAGCAAGTAGGTACCTCCTTGCTGGCCTGCCACCCCTTTGCTAGTTTAAATGCTTGTCAATGTAGCATTTAAACTTATCATTGAGTGCTTGATTCCTCCAGGATGGATGCAGGCCGTCAGGCTTGAACAAACCTCCATCCCTCCAGGTGGGTCCCCAGTCACCAATGAATCCAAATCCTTCCTCACAGCACCAGTTCTTCAACCATGAGTTAAAGTTCCTGGTGCATGCACTCCTATGCTCTCCCTTGCCTCTCACAGGTAGTACTTGAGAAAGTGACAGAAGTGGCTACTTGCTTGAGACCCTCCCCAGTTTCTAAACTCTTCCTGAACTTCCTTTGGCTCCCCATTTGCCAGGTCATTAGTACCTAGGTGGATAATGACATCCAGCTCACCCTCCTGTCTTGCCTTCCCAGTGATCCCCAGGATCTTCCTTCCATCCCTCCATGCCGGTAACCTGGTGAGCACCTCACCTCCCTGTCCTCCACTCCTGTGTTCCTAGCTGGATCCCTCTTATGATGGAGTCCCCACCAGGATTCCTTCTCTCTTCCTCTGGGGTCCACTGCTTTCCCGCTGAGGTCACCTCCATGGCTAATCCTCCACATCCTTTCCTTCCACTTCTCTGGGTACCTCTATTTGGTTGTCCTCATTTGCCAGTGTGGCATATGAGTTCTTGAGTGGAATAGGATCTGGGATGTGCCTCTGCTGACTTCTCTAACCCTCCCTGAGGCCACTGTCATCCAAGTGCTCCTCGTTCTCGGCATCCTTTGAGGAAGTTGCATTGGACTGGGTGGTCCCTGGATAGGGATGATGGTACTCCTGACCCAGTTTACTTCGCTCTGAGTCTGGCTACCTCATCCCACAGTCCAGAGATGCATGCAGATAGGGCAGCACCTCAGTGTCCAGAAGGTCTGCCTGAATATGGCTGCCCACAGCCACTGCATTGCACCACTCCCCACATTATACTGCAATTCCACTACTTGTCTGCTACTGAAGCTCTCCTAGTTCCCTTTTTATTAATTAACTGTACTAAAAATCCTGCCACTGATCCTCAGATAATTTTTTTTTTTTTAAAGAAAAAGAAACCAATAAATAAATAAATGAGTCAAAACACTTGTCGTGCTGAGGGTGGGCTTCTTCCCCCTCATGCCCCTCCTACTTCACACCCCTTACTATACTCTGTGTTTAGCTCCTGTCAATCAGATTTAACAGGGCATATAATTAAAGAAAATTTGCAGCAATTAAAGACAGCACAGAATTACACCACCACTATGTTTTAAATTTTCAACAGCCCAGAAACAATTATAAGTAAAGACAACAAAGAAAGTATAGTGTCACTAAAAGCCCACAATCTAAGTTTAAAAGGAAAATAGCAATTACCAGTTACTCTAAAGCACTGAATTGAATATGTTTCCTTCCTTCCTTCCCCTTCTGGCTTCTTCTGAGAAAGATCTATTAAGTAGGGGGAAGTGGCTTAACTAGAAGGAGGCTAGATTTAAACACTGTCCTAGATAGATTCTGCCAGAGGCATGGCAGAGAACACCAGGAGGAAAGAGTGATGTGTGACTGGACTTCACAACTGGGACTAAAGAAGTAGAACTCTTCTACTGGGACCTTCAATTTAGGGTGAAAAAACACAAACAAAAAAGTTAGTGTGTTTGTCTAAGTTAGCTGAAGTGAATGGTTATCTTCAGTCTTCAGTTAGAGGGGAATGGGGAAGAAGCTTCTAGCTGGATGCTGGGAGAGTAAGGAGACTTGAAAGATTTTCTTAGCTGGTTTTCTTTGTGTTTCCAGCAGACAATTTGGTGTTTGTGTGTGTTTAAAAGCTGGAGGCAGGGAGAGTAAGTAGACTTGAAAGATTTTCTTAGCTGGTTTTCTGTGTGTTTCTAGCAGACTATTTGGTGTTTGTGGGTGTTTAAAAGTTGCTATCTGGCCTGTAAGTGCAGGAATCATATTACAGGGGATTAGTGCTGTTTGAAAGTAAGGTGAGACTCCCAACTCAGTCAGTCAGTCTTCAGTTAGAGGGGAATGGGGAAGGAGCTTCTAGCTGGATGCTGGGAGAGTAAGGAGATTTGAAAGATTTTCTTAGTTGGTAGTGCTTGGAGGTGCTGTGAGTGGCAGACACAGGGCTGATACACTCTCGTGAGAGTCAGGTGTAGGCCTTGATCCCTCCCTCTCCAGAGATTGGCTCTTTTATAGGGGAACACCTGCCCTGCAATTGGAGGAAAAGCCTTCAGGTGCAGCTCATGTAGTTCTAGCCACTGGGGGTTGGGTTTAAAGGCTGGAAGAGAGGAGCTTAGGGAGTTGTACACTTCCCCTATAAGTTAACTGTGTAGTACTGCACCTAGTAACGGAGGTACCTGTTTACTGTGGGACTGTATCTAGGATTAGTGGGTGATCTGATTAGTGGGTAGGGGTGTATCTTGGACTAGTGGGGAACCTGGTGGTTCACCCAAGGAATCCTATTTGGAGGAGGATGGGACCACACGTCATTAGGGCTGGCATCTTTGGGAGGGTGGTGGGGTGCACAGAGTGTGGGGCGGCCATAATACTGGACTGGGCTTGGAAGTTCAGTGGTTGCCCAGTGTGCTACCAGCTGGCACAGCTTAGGGAGGAGGTTGTGGGGATTAGGAGATAGCTGGAGGGACGGCAGAGGTATGGTTGGGGAATAGGGCAGGGGCTCTCCCGCGGGGTTGCACCAAGCACTAGGGGCAGGGGCATAGGGAAAGGAGTGCAGGAGAGTACTCTGGGTTACATAGGGACCCTGACAGAGGGGGCCCAAAAGAAGGACACTACCAAGGAAGCAGGCAGGTATCTGGGGACCCTCACAGAGGGGGCCAAAGGGATGACATTCTCAGGGAAGTAGGCAGATGGCTGGGGCTGGACAGAAGGAAGCAAGGGGGAGAGGTGGATCGGACCTTAAGCTCAGTAACCACTTCAATTCTCTTCTTCTGCTTGAGGATGAGGGGGGTGATGTTGCAATGACAGGGGCAGTTAGAGATGGAAAGGGCATGGAGGGCAGGAGGCAGGGGCCGGATGGCAGAAAAAACAGGGAGGAACTTGGAACGTGGGAAAATGGGGGGAGCGGTGGATCAGAGCAGGAGGAGGAGGGGGTAAAGGGAGGAAAGCGCAAGGAGAAGGACCAGTTGGGAGGAAAGGGCAAGGAGAGGGATCAGAAGTACAAAGAAGATACAGTAAAGGCAGTTGAGGGTTTATGCCAGTGGAGCACAACAGGCAAGGAGGAGCTGGACAGAGACAGGAAGGAAGGGAGGATGAGCCAGGCAAGTTTAGCAGATGGGGGGGAAGGACCAGTTGCAAGCAGTGACAGGGGGATAGTGGGGTACAAAAGGATACTCGAGAGGAGGAGAGACATAGGATCGGAAGGGAGGGGGTGGCCACGGTAATAAGGAGGGGGCTGCAGGGGCACCCAGATAGGGGAGGAGCAAGGAGCCAGCTGGGGAGGGACAGTAGAAAGGATGAGGGACATGGAAGGGTGGAAATGGAGGAAAAGGGGTGGTCAGAGTGCTCTTGTTGGGTGACTCCATGATCAGGGGTATCACATGGGATAGGGAAGGGGAAGCCTGCCTGGTTAGAACAAAATGCTTCCCTGGACTAATGGTGCACAGGGCCAAGCATGAGATATATCAGCTGGCAAAGGATTGTGGAGGTTTCCCGGACATACTGGTCCACCTGGGTACCAATGACATTGAGGAAATAGTGAGCTAGAGGATACAGGCAAGCTTCAGGGAGCTTGCCAGGGTCTGTTAGGATGCGCGATTTCCTTCTCGGAAATCCTGCCGGTGCCAAGGGCTAGTGGGGAACACAAGAGGAAGATTAGGGAGATAAACTAGTGGCTCAGGGAGTGGTGTAGGGCCAGAGGGTATGGGTTGATGGGGGATTTGGGGGAGACATGGGAGGATAAGGGGCTGTATGTGAGAGATAGGCTCCATCTCAATTTGGGGGGAGAGGGAAATCCTTAAGTTGAAAATAGAGGGGTTCGTTGGTGAAAGGTGGGGTTTAAACTTGTGAAGGGGGGAGGGATGGGAGAAAAGGCTGTCGAGGGGGTCTGATAAAGTAGGGAGTCTGTTTCCACCCCCCTGGAGAGCTGGAGGAATGCAGGAAAAGGCCGAGTGGTAAGGTGCTGATCGGGGGAAGACGGAATCCCCATGGGAACGCGAGCAGGGGAAATGGAAGTATACGGAAAGGGTGGAAGGTAGTCCTGCTAAATGCCAGGAGCTTGGGCAATAAAATGCCTGAGCTCCAGGTGATGCTAACTGAGGGAGAGGTGGATGTGGCAGCGTTCACTGAGACCTGGGCCACCGCAGGGCACATCTGGGACCTGAACCTGAGGGTTACACCATGTTCAGGAAGGACAGTGGGGAGGGAAGGGAGGAGGGGTAGCAATAATAGTCAAAACTGCATTGGCATAGGAGGAGTGGAGGAGGCGGAGGAACTGTGGAGGCGATTTGGGTCACCTTGATAACAAGGGGGGGCAAGAGAGTAAAAATAGGAGTGGTGTATAGACCCCCTGCCTTGGCGGAGGAGCTGGAGGAGAGTCTGGTGACAGATGTTGGTAGGCACTGCAGATTGGGCAGGGGAAGGGTGGTGGTGTTGGGGGACTTAAACATGCCAGGAACAGACTGGGAGACTATGACATCCTCGATGGCCAGGGAACAGAGGTTGTTGGATGTCTTTCAGGATGCGTTCCTAACTCAGCAGGTGAGGGAACTGACCAGGGAGGCGCGGATACTGGATGTGGTCCTGGCAGACAGTGACCAGATTGGGGGCCTGGAGGTAAGGGACCCATTGGCAGGGAGCGACCATGCCACGGTCTGGTTCAGCCTGGACCTAGGAGGGGTAGAAGGCTGCACAAAGACGGAGGTAACTGACTTCAGGGGGGCGGATTTCAAGGAAATGGGAAGGTTCCTTAAGAGGCATCTGGATGGGATTGGGCCTGACATGGACGCTGACAGTAGGTGGGAACTCATCAGGAGTGGGGTGCAGGATGCTACCAGCACCTGTGCAAGAGTAAGATGAAAATGCGGTAGGGCTCATAAACCCTGCTGGTGGACCAGGGAGGTTCAGGAGGTGGTGAGGGGAAAGAAGGTGGCTTATAGGCATTTCAAGTGCTCAAGGAGTGAAAGGGATCGAGGGGAGTATGAGCTGGTGGCCAGAAGGACAACTAGGGTGGTGAGGGCGGCTAAGGCAAGGAAGGAGCAGAACCTGGTCAGGGAAATTAGAAGAGGGAACAAGGGGTTCTTTAGATACATTGCGGAAAAACGAAGGGTGATGGGGCAGATTAGCAGGATTAAAACAGGGGAGGGATGGGCAGAAGATCTGGGGGAGCAGGTTGAGGTACTAAATGAGTACTTCGCTCAGTTTTCACCAAGGAAAATGGGTGGGCTGCATCATACATGGGAAGAGATGGTGAAACTGGGGAGGGGGGACCTTTGCCGATCGGCAGGTCTGGGGAGAGGGGAGGGCCATCACTGGCAGGATGGGGGAAGGCAAAGCAGGGGGATGAGGTAGCGGAGGTGGAAATCATGGCACAGAGAGTGAGGGAAGCCCTCAGGTCCCTTAAGACGGAGAAAGCATCGGGGCCAGATAAATTACATCCCAGAGTGCTGAAGAAACTGGCGGATGTCCTGGCGAAACCCCTGGCAGAGCTTTTCAGTATCTCTCTGAGGACAAGGTGGGTGCCCCAGGACTGGAAGGTGGCGCATATAGTGCCTAGCCACAAGGGGGGAACAAGGGAGGTGGTAGAGAACTGCAGGCCATCGGTGGTGGGCAAGGTGATGGAGGGCATTGTCAAGGAGAGGCTGGGGGGGCCCTGGAAAAGTCGGGATGCCTGGACGATAGACAGCATGGATTCGTCCCAGGGAAATCATGTCAGACAAACCTTGTGGAGTTCTATGACTGGGTGACGAGTGCCTTGGACCTGGGTAGACCGGTGGACGTCCTCTATCTTGACTTCAGCAAGGCATTTGACTCTGTTCCTCATGGGGGCCTGTTGAATAAGCTGGGAGAAATGGGGGTGAGGAACCAGATGATCAGATGGATAGGCAATTGGCTCCAGGACCGGACCCAGAGGGTCATGATTGGTGGGATAGTCTCATCCCCAAGGAGGGTCATTAGTGGGATCCCTCAGGGATCGGTCCTTGGGCCCCTCCTGTTTAATGCCTACGTCTCTGACATAAGGAAGGGTATCAGGAGTGAGATGAGTCTCTTTGCAGATGACTCAAAACTGGTGGTGGTGGTGGATGGGGAGGGAGGAGGAGGGAGGTGGCCTACAGGGGACCTGGAGGCTCTGGAAAGGTGGTCTGGAAAGTGGAAGCTGAGGTTCAATGCAGGAAATGCAAGGTACTGCATTTGGGAGCCAGAAACCTGGGCCAAGTGTACATCCTGGGGGGGGGGGGATGCTACAAGGCTCAATGGCTAAGAGGGACCTGGGGGTGGTGGATGTCACGATGAACAACTCTGAGACTTGTAGGAGTGCAGCGGCCAAGGCCAACAGGATGCTGGAATGCATCGCTAGGGGGATCACCTCCAGAAGGAGGGAAGTGATACTCCCTCTGTATAACTGCTTGGTGAGGCCGCACCTCCAGTACTGCATGCAGTTTTGGAGGCCACACTTAAAGAGGGACACTGAACTCCTGGAGAGGGTCCAGAGGAGGGCAACCAAAATGATCTGGGGCTTGGGGGACAGGACCTATGGGGATAGAGCTAAATATGTACACATTGGAAGAGAGAAGGGACCGGGGGGACATGACAGAGGTCTTCAGGTACATGAAGGGGTTAAATAGGGAAGAAGCAGTCAGGGTGCTCCGAAGAAAGGGGGGAGGCAACTAGAGGGCATGGGTGGAAGCTGGAAGGGGGGAGATTCAGGGGAGAAAGGAGGAGGTGCTACTTCACTGAGAGGGTGGTGGAGCCATGGAATGCGCTGCCCAAGGGACTGGTGGAGGCAGAGACGGTGGAGAGGTTCAAGAGGGGGTGGGATAGGTACAGGGGAAGGGTTCTGGAAGCAAAGTCCTGTGCAGCGGGAATATCCGGGACTGGGAAGGGAGAAGCCAGAGAGGGTGAGGGGGGCAGAAAGGTTAGCTCCCAGGGTGGGGGCTGACCAAACGAGCAGACACGAAAGACTATTAGGCCTATTCTGTTTGCATTTTAGTATGTTAGTATCTGAGCAGTTATCTGGGTGTAAATCTCAGGTGGCTGAAGGGGACTGTTATCTGTGCAATTTAATTACATGTAGAAAGATCTGTTAAGTAGGGGGAATGGCTTAGCTAGAAGGAAGCTAGATTTAAACACTGCCCTAGATAGATTCTGCCAGAGGCTTGGCAGAGAACACCAGGAGGAAGAGTGCTGTGTGACTGGACTTCTCAACTGGGACTAAAGAAGTAGAACTCTTCTACTGGGACCTTCAATTTAGGGTTAAAAAAAACACAAACAAAAAAAAAAGTGTGTTTGTCGGAGTTAACGGAAGTGAATGGTTATCTGAGCAGTTATCTAGGTGTAAATCTCAGGTGGCTGAAGGGGATTGTTATCTGTGCAATTTAATTACATGTAGAAAGATCAATTAAGTAGGGGGAGTGGATTAGCTGGAATGAAGCTAGATTTAAACACTGCCCTAGATAGATTCTGCCAGAGGCTTGGCAGAGAACACCAGGAGGAAGGAGTGCTGTGTGACTGGACTTCTCTACTGGAACTATATTGCTCTCCTTCCCTCCCTCCACCCTCCCACCCAAAGCTAGTTCTACTTTTATAGGCACAGGATTTGACTGACAACAAGAACTTCCTGTTTGGGAGCAGGAAGTGAGCGATCACAGAGCCACCAAAGACTCACCATCCTAGAAGGGCAAGAGTAGCTCTCCAGCCCCCACTAGCTGCTGGAGGTCTGCCTCTGAGCAACTAAGGGGTCTTCTGAGAAATATAGGATCTTCTTGTCTCAGAACAGGACGATCAAGAGCTTAAGGGGCACAGAGGCAGTAAGTAGGGAGAGAAGGAAAAAAAAACAGGAAAGAGTAAGGATTCCAAACAACAGTGAAGGGGCAGAAATAAGACATGATGGGATTAGTGCAGTGCAGTGGCTGTGGAGCAGCAGTCTTCCGGGAGACGTTCTGGAGGATGCAGTGTTGTCCCATCTGCAGGCACCTCTCTGGGCTGAGGGAGGAGGTTGCTCATCTCCAGGCTGAGTTGGCCAGGATTTGTGGGACCTCCTCTTCCATCCAGGGACCACCAGGGCCACTGCCGTTGCCTCAGAGGTTGCCAAGTAAGAGGAGCGGTTGGACCTTAGTGAGCTCAGGGAGGATGAGGGTGGTGGAACAGAGGCGCATCCTTCCAGTTGTACCTCTCCACAATTCCTATGCCATTCTGGCAAAGTGTGGTTCCTCTATGGAGGCACCCATAGTGGAGACCAAGAAGGATGCTGGGAACCTCCACAAGGGAGACCCACAGGAGGGTGGCATGGGATCCCGCAGGGGAAGGAAACAACTCCTGTTGGGGGACTCCATTGTTAGGAAGGTAGAACTGGGGGAGGAAGGGGAGAGGGAGGTAGGGTGCCTGCCTGGCACCATGGCTTGGAGGGACAGGGAGCGAATCCTTAGGCTCGCCGGAGCAGCTGTACAGGGGAGGGAGCTGGATGTCATTGTCCATCTAGGGACAAATGACCTGGCTAAGAAAGGGATCAGAGCAGTGCAGGAAGAGTTTGTGGAGTTGAGGAGGGGCCTTAGACAAGTAGCATGCATGGTAGCCTTCTCGGAGGTGCTGCCTGTCTATGGCGAAGGTGAGGCTAGGGTGCTCCACACCATGGGATTCAATCAGTGGTTGAAAAACTGGTGCAGAGCTCAGGGATTTGGCTTCACTGGGGACTGGGGGTCCACCTGGAGTGATGCAGGCCTATACTGGCATGATGGGCTGCATCTGTCCAGGAGGGGAACCAGGATCCTAGGTGATAGGTTTAAATGCTTCATTGGCAACCACTTAAACTAGCCAAGGGGGAGGCACTGGAAAGGAGCAGGGAAGTCCTAGCCCCAAAAAGTCAGGGTAGTAAGTGAGGTAAACACCAAGATAGAGATGTCGATAGGGAGAAGGGCAGGGGTAAATGGAGAAAGTGACAAAGGCAATAAGGACAGGAATGGGGCAAAAAGGAGGAAGGCCATCAGGAAATGGAGGGTAATGAGTACCAATGCCTGTAGTCTGGGCAACAAGCTCCCTGAACTGGTGGCCTTGATGAAGAGGGATGCCTGGATATCGTAGCAGTCACAGAAACGTGGTACACAGAGAACCATGACTGGGATGTTAACATACCAGGGTACATAACCTACAGGAGAGACAGGGAAGGGAGAAGAGGGGGAGGAGTAGCTCTCTATTGAAAGGAAGGGATAAAAGCAACTGAACAAAAGAGTAAACAGGGAGGAGAGGAGGCACTGTGGGTCACCTTAGAGACTGGAAATTACACCACAATCCGCACAGGGGTTATATACAGACCCCCATGTCAGGGGGAGGGAATGGACAAGGATATGATAGAAGGCATTCTTAGGATGGCAGAGAAAGGGGAGATACTGTTGATGGGAGACCTGAACATGCCAGATGTTGACTGGAGCACATTTGCTGCAGCCACATCCAACAGCAGGGCCATTCTCAATGCCCTATAGGTGGCATGCCTCAGACAGCTAGTTTCAGAACCCACTCGTGAGGGAGCAATCTTAGACCTCATACTCTCAAACGGGGGCAGTGAGAGGATCTCAGATCTAGAAGTGGGTTGCCATCTGAGAACAAGTGACCATCAAACAGTGTGGTTCACGATAAACTCAGCTACAGTCAAGCCAGACAAAAGTGAGGGTACTGGACTTCAGGAGGACTGACTTTGGCAAGATGGGAGAGTGCTTTAGAAAAGCACTAGCAAACAGGCTAGAAGGAGGGGTGGAGCAACAATGGGGAATCATCAAAACTGCTATCACAGAGGCAACAAGCCTTTGTGTGAAGCAAATAAACAAATCAAAAGGAAAAAAAAAAGCCACTATGGTTCTCAAAAGAGGTGGTGGGGAAAGTCAGGGAAAAAAAGATAGCATTCAGGAAGTATAAGGAAACACAAAAGGAGAGGAGCAGGGCAGAGAGCTGTACCAGTTAAGACAGAAGGAAGCAGGGAGGGAAGTCAGACTAGCAAAGGCCCAAACTGAGGAAAAGATAGCCAACTCGGTTAAGAAGGGGGATAAAACATTTTATAGGTACATCAGGGAGCCAAAGACAAAGGAAGGGATAGTGAATAGAATGGACAGTGGGTGGGCAGAGAGGGACAGTGAAAAAGCAAGGATACTGAACGAATATTTCTGCTCAGTAGTCACAAAAGAGGAGGAGGGGGAGGTGCTAATCCAATTAACAGACGCACTCTTGATAGGAGGTGGATCCCAGTCCTTTCACAGAACAAAGGATTCTGAAAGAACTCCTAAAACTGAAGGTGGACAAAGCAATGGGGCCTGACAGAATTCACCCCAGAATTCTAGAAGAGTTAAGGGGAGAACTAGTGAAACCACTGATTACCCTTTTTAACAAATCATGGGAGGATGGTGTGGTTCCTGAGGACTGGAGGAAGGCGGATGTGATTCCCCTTCACAAAAGTGGAACCAAGACAGAGGCAGGAAACTACAGACCTGTCAGTTTGACCTCTGTGGTAGGGAAAGTGATGGAATCACTTCTGAAGGAAAGAACTGTTGAGTACCTAGAGGCCAGTGGGGCACAGGACCCAAGGCAGCATGGGTTCACAGCGGGAAGGTCATGTCAGACAAAACTAATTGATTTATTTGACTGGGTAACCAAAGTAGTAGACCAGGGAGGGGCTGTGGACATGACCTACCTAGACTTTAGCAAGGCATTTCATACAGTCCCACACAAAAGATTAATAGTCAAATTAACCAGCCTGGGAGTGGATCCCAGGGTGGTAGCCTGGGTAAAACACTGGCTGGACAACAGGACACAGAAGGTAATTGTAAATGGAGTCCACGCTGAAGAAAAGAGGGTTACTAGTGGGTACCGTGAGGTTCAGTACTGGTCCAGTTCTTTTAATGTCTCTCATGAGTGACATTGCAGAGGGACTAGAAGGAAAAGTATGCCCCTTGCAGATGACACAAAGATCTGCAACAGGGTTGATATACAAGGAGGTGTAGAAAGGATGATAAGGGGCTTGGCAAGGTTGGAGGAATGGTCAGAAGTATGGCAGCTTGATTCAATGTAAAGAAGTGCAAAATAATGCACCTGGAAACAAAACCCAGGGAAAGATTACACAATGGGGGTAGTAACATAACAAAAATGGAAAGGGACCTGGGGTAATCATATCAGATGACCTTAAGGTTAGCAAGCAATGGAGAAGGCAGTAGGGGAGGGCTGGGGGTATACTGGGATGTATAGGGAGAGGCATCACCAGCAGAAAACAGGAAGTTGTTATCCCTCTGTACAGACAGTTGGTGAGACCCCATCTGGAGTACTGCATCCAGTTCTGGAGACCCCCTCTTCGCAAGAACATAGACAGGATAGAGGCAGTTCAGAGGAGGGCAACTAAAATGGTGCAGGGTCGCAAGAGAAGCCATACGAGGACAAACTAAAGGAGCTTAATATGTATACCCTTAAGGAAAGGAGGGAGAGGGGGGACATGATAGAAACGTTTAAGTACCTCAGTGGAATCAACAAAGTCCAAGAGGGTAGCATCTTTCAGAAAAAGAGATGTGCAAGAACAAGGGGGCACAATTTAAAGGTGGGGGGGTGGTTCAGGGGCAATGTGAGGAAGTATTTTTTTCACAGAGAGGGTGGTGGATGCATGGAATAGCCTTCCTGAGGAGGTTGTGGGGTCTATAACTGTGGGAGAATTCAAGAATACATAGGACATACATAAGGCAATTCTTGTGGGGGCTAAGAATAGGCTGTTGGTTAACTAGGATCTGCAGCTTATCCTGTAGGTAGGGAAATGTGCAGACTAGGTGGGCCAAGCGGTCCTTATCTGCCGTCAAAGTCTATGTTTCTATGTTTCTATGTCAGTGCTGAACAAGTTACTGGAGAAGCTAGTGGCCTCTCAGGTTACGCAGCACCTTCAAAAATGCAACATTTTATCTACTGCACAGCATGGTTTTAGGCAGGCCCATAGTACATCAACTACCCTAATCCAGTTTACTAATGACGTCAAAGTGTCTATAGATAGGGGTATGTGCACAGGGGCTGTTTTCATCAACCTAACAACGGCTTCCAACCATGTGTACCATACCAAAATCAAAACTAAATAATCAGCCCTTGGATTCTCGCCTGCTGTCATTATCTCATTTTCTAGTTACTTCAGTGATAGACAGCAGTTTGTCAAATTTAACCAACCTAAATCTGACCTCTTCACCATTAACACAGGAGTTCCTCAAGCCTCCATACTGAGCCCACTGCTCTTTACCCTGTTCATTAATAACCTGCCCAGGTCCACATCTTCCTGCTCCACCCTGCTTTATGCAGACAATATGGTTCTATATAATAGCTCCAAGAATGCAGCTGGCATTAATTTGTGGCTCAATGCTGACTCTGGTAGTGTTCAGTCCTGGCTAACCCAAAACAGGCTTATCCTGAACACTAGCAAAATGCACTCCATGCTCTTTGAGTCAGCACCTAAACTGAGGGCTTGTCCATCTGACTTGGCTATTTTCTGTTCTAATGGCTCTCCCCTCACCACTGTTAACTCCTTCAGGTACCCAGGCCTAACACTGGATCCTGCCCTTGAATTTACCCTGCACATATCTACTGCCTCTAAGTCTGTTAATTCGAAACTTGGACCTGCTTATAGGGTCAGACCTGCCCTGACACCTCTTGCCAGGCTAGCTATTGCTCAGGGTGTTTTGTTGCCTAGCCTCACCAATAGTCTTATACTGTACTGTATTCTCAGGTGAGCAAATGTAACTTAAGTAAATGGAACACCACTTATAATAACATTCGCTGCTTTGTCTTATCAGTGCCCAGGCTGAATCACCACTGCGCCCTGTACTTAAACCTAGGGTAGCTATCCCCAACTTCATGATGGTTATATACCCAGACCTCAGCTGTTAACAAAGACAAGATTATTAGATCAGCCAAACCTGCTGCCCTTGATGACTTTTTCACTAAACCTGATCAGGCTTACCCCTTAAGATGTAGTAACCTGTCACTCATGTCTGTGCCCACGTGATCTACAATTATGGGTGGGCAGGCTATTTTCTGCTTCGCCCATAGCTCTGGAACTCACTTTCACCTAACCTTGGGATCTTCCAGTGACATGCAAATTTCAAGAGTGAGCTTTGCAAGTTCTTACTTGTCTGGGGGTGCCAGGGAGCCGGCTTTTAGACAGGATGCTCTCCTTGCAAGCTCCACATCGCAGTTTCTTAAAATTTGAATTTTAAACTCATTGATTATTAAACAGTGGGCCATAATTAGTATTTTTGGATTCCTTGTACTGAAAGCTGTTGAATGATATTAAATTTATGATGGGGTGTATAAGGAATGTACAGCAGCAGCAGTCGGGAGCTTTGTGGCCTCCAGCGCAGCATGTTTCTCAGCCTGAACATTTTGCGGGGCCTCTGTGGCCAGACTCTATGAAGACCATGGATTGCAAACTTGAAAAATCATTGACAAAACTTGAGAATTGCACGATGCAACAATAATTTGAAGGATAGCCAGCACAGTGGCATGGAGGGCTGAGGCATCCTTGCCTTACCTCCTGCCACACCGATGACCCATGTTCGCGGTGTGAGCGGGCTGTCAGGGGTCGGCTGGGGAGGGAGAAGATCAAGCGTCCAGAGGACTGCTCTCCTCTCCCAGGGAGGGAGGACTGGCGCTCCTGCTGAATGACTGCCCCCAGGTGGAGGCCTGTGGGCAGTACAGGATTGGTGCCAGGAAAGGGGGTGCTGGGGATTTTCACAGAGGCGCAAGAACTCCACACATGCACATCTGGCTGTGTGTGCCCAGTAGGGGATGGGAAGAATGGAGGGAAAACCCGACTGCAGGATGATGCCCGACTCACGCAGGCCCTGCACCCGAACGGGCAAGGTAACCCGTGATTCCGGGTGATGGAGGCTGGGGTGGTGGGTCAGATGGGGCGCGGAGGCAGTGGGAGAATAAATTGTATATATAAAAAAAATAATCATTTGAAGGATACAGTTGCAGAGGCAGATAGGAGGTCTCTGGCGATGCAAGCTACGGCAGCGGAGCTTACAAAAGAAAACAACCAACTTCGGGGAAGGTTTGAGGTCCTCGAAAATGAAATCAGTGCTGGCAATTTACGTCTGAATGGGGTACCAGAAGTCAAGGGTACCCAGCTCCTAAGTTTTCTGAAGCATTGGTTGACAGAGACGCTTTCAGTTCCAGCTGATTTCAACTGGACCCATCTGCATTTAGCATACAGAATTAATCCTTGTGTCAGGCCGGCTTCTGAAACCCAACCTCGTACTATTTTATTGCGGAATGCAGGATCCGATGTCCATGATGTTCTCCTTGCTGTGGCTAGAACTGAGTACACAGGAACATGATGTTAAATTCTTTCTGGACTTATCCTTTCAAACTCGTGCAAAAAGAAAGCAGTTTGATGCTGTCCGGCAAAAGCTTTGATCCCTCGGTATTATCTATTCTTTCTTGCTTCCTGCGAGGCTACGAATAAGGTAAATCCTGGCAATTTTCCATTCCGAAAGATGCTGGAAGGTGGACTGAGACGACAAGATCCAGGGGCCACGGCTGAAGAGTCAGGAGTCAGATGAAGGATCAGTACTTTTACTGGGCAACATGCTGGCTATAGACTTTGCTTCCTTGTTTATTACTCATTGAGACTTTGCTGAGATTGAAATGTTATTAAGATTATTCTACAAATATACGCCTGTTGGAGTAAATAGATTGCTTAGCAGAGGGATTTTTTGTAGTTACTTGTAGTGACAGGATTTTAGCATCACTACCTGCATGTTTATGTAGCAGTGTTTTTTCCTCAGTGTTTTACCTCTGCTTTAACTTTATACCTGATATTTTCCTACATGCTCCAATGGGTGTGTTTTATGTTTCCTGTTCAAGATGGCATAATGTATAAGGAGTTGAACTGTCAGAACTGGACTTCAGGAGGACTGACTTTGTCAGAAATAATCTGTTTGTTCCTATTAAGAAGACTGCGATGTGAGGTGCGGAAGAGAAGTACTTTTACTGTTTAAACTAAACATGGACTGGTTAATACCACTTTAGCTAGTGCGGATAGCTTCCTAAGTACTCTCCCTTTTTATGTCTGCTTGCATGCATGTGCAAGAAACATACTGCCATCATCTGAGTTTTCGGAGGTGTGTCAGCCCTCTTCCAATTCAGTCAGTGTGTTTGCAGGTGCGGCCGCAGTTCTCCAATGCCTGCTGGAGCAGTCTATGACAGCTCCAAAATGCAGTAGCGTACAGTTGAAAGGGGGAGCTACGCTTCAGTGAGCAGAGATAAGATATAGCCTGCTCATGCGTCCCCCCTACACACACACACACACCGCATGCATGCTCGCGTGTGCCCCCCACGCACACACTGTGTAGCCGACGGGAGTGCCCAATCCCCGTCAGCTGTGCTGCGCCCACAGATCGGAGTATAGCTGACGGGCATGCCCAATCCCCGCTCGGCTCCACTGTCTCCCCTAAGGGTGCCACGCTGGGAGCCCACCCCACAGGGCAACAGATGTTATGGGTTTACTGGGGTGCCTAATCCCCATTGGCTCCACGCCCCAACCAGTCGTCTCTTCTGCCATGCTGGGAGCCCACCCCAGCGTGGCAAATGTCCAGCGCCATCATCATTCAAAAAAACCTGAAACTGAAAAAGCGGTCTCCGTAGTCTCCCTGCCCCCCACCGCAACCCGCACCCACCCCTGCACACCTGCCTCCCACACAACCCTCACCCCATACTTACCTTCGAGCTCAGTGCCGATGATCTCTGTGGACCCGGAATAGCCTGCACTCTTCAAAGCCGACCACTAACTGAGGAAATGCCGGTAAGCTGTATAATGGGATAGACAGGGTTTTTCAACTTTGTTGCATATCTCAGGCATTTTGGGAATTTTGGGCCCAAATTGTCAACATGAGTTTTGGGACCCCTCCTCATGAATTATTGACTGTCATGGTGTTACTCGGGCCGAAGGGTGATTTGCTTACTGCGCGAAATCACCTTCGGAACAATAACAAAACGACACTGCCACTGTTCATAAGGTGGGCTCTCAAAAGCCTATGTTGAAATTTTGGTGGAAAATTCTAAAATGACTGTTTTATTTAGCGTCGTTCTGCTGCCTTCCTACATCGCCAGACGCTCGTGAATTTTCAATATTTTCACTCCAGATTTTCAACTTTGCCATTTTACCACACCTCCTTATGAGCAGTACAGCTGTCATTTTATACATCTTGCCTAAAACGTGTTTCCACACACGTAGCGCACAATGGTGCAGTCAGTGTGCGAAAGCAATGTTTGGGACACATTAAGAAAATCACAGTTACACTGTTCATGAGCAGAGGTCTGAAAATGGCTATGTTGAAAATTTGGTGACAAAAGTCCATAAAGTGACTGTGTTACGAGTCAGCATTGCGCAGTTTCCACGCACCCTCGTAAGTTCATGACTTTGTAATATTTTCAGTCCAGATTTTCACCAGTGGCATTTTTCCACACTTCCTTATGAACAGTACAGCTGTCATTTTTCACAACATGGCCGAAATGTGTTTTCACACTTTCAGCGCAGAGATGCATGGTCGCTGTGGGAAATCATTGTTCGGGACAGATAAAGAAAATCACAGTGACACTGTTCATGATCGGAGGTCCCAAAATGCCTGAGTTGACAATCTACTGTAAAAAATCCCCAAACTAATTACATTACGAGATTGTCGTTGCACAGTTTCTATCGCGCCGTGACTTCACCAGTTTTTAATATATTTTTACTGCAGATTTGCAACATTGCCATTTTTCCACCTCCCCATGAACAGTGCAGCTGTCATTTTCACATCCTGTTCAGAATGTGTTTTGCACCTGTGGTGCTAAATGCCGTAGTCGCTGTGCATAAGCAGCTTTCGCTAACAAACTGATATTGCCACTGTTCATGAGGTGGGGGTCTCAAAAAAAACATGTTGAAAATTTGGAGTGAAAATACCAACGAATGCCTGAGCCGTTAGGGTTTCCAACCATAACGCCCCACCCTGTAGAGAATGACAGGCATCAGGGGTGTGACTTGGGATTCTTGCCTGTAATGCTCATACCATTCCACACCCTGCAGCCAGTGAGAGGCATTGAGGTATGCCTTGGACTCTTCGGCCTCAAAGTTCACCCCATTCTCCTATACTGCACCCATCTCACCACATTTCCTGAATGGAATGGGGTGCGCATAAAGGCCAAAGACCCCAAGGCACACCGTGACACTTGTCAGTGTCTGCAGGGTAGGGTGTGGTGAAATGGCGTGGCTGTTATGCCTGACGACCCAAAGGCACACCCCAATGCCTGTCACTCTTTGCAGGGTGGTGGTGGGGTTGGCTTCAGTTCAATACTTCACTGCCATTCCTATTATGCAGCTCTGTAACTTCTACACTACCAATGCCAATGCCAGCAAGCAAACATTCGGCATTGACAAATGCTTGTTAGTAGTAACCTTTGCCACTGAAGCGGCTGGCACTTCTTGGACATTTTGGTTTTGATATTATTTTCTTTTCCCCCCTTCTCCTACTGTACCTGATTGTAAGATGATATATTGTGTGCTCCCTCTATTTTCTAATTGCAATGGTTGCCATACTGTTGGTTAATATCTTACACGAGTAAGTTTTCTGAATTGTTTCCTTATGAAAACAATAAATAGAAAGTTTAAAAAAAAGTTCCTACTGTCTTCTTATAAATGCTCATATACCTGATGCACTGTATTTGCTGTGATTATTTGCCTTTGTGTTACTCTTTCAGTTGTTCACATATCATAGCTGCTCATATGGTTTTGCACTACTGAATTGTTTGACTTTTACAACAGATGTCTGTACAACTGTGCTTTTGCACCCTGTAAATAGAAATTATGTACCTACCGTAATTCTTGATCTTCTTGGATTAAGTCTTCGCCCCTCATTCACACTAATGGGACTACGCCGGAGATGCTAGTACCCCGAGGGAGCCAAAAAAATTCAGGAGGGCTGGCGCCAAGATAGGACCGTGCATGCGCAACACCGCTAGACTGCTTCGCACCCATATAGGCTATCTTGGTGTCGACCCTCCAACTGCCTCAGTATCTTTTTGACCAAGAAGGTGCAGCGTAAACTAACCTAGAAAACTAACCTAAACTGGGCATAATATAGCCCGGATGACCCATGTAAGAAAGGTCAACCCAACAACGTCTTCACAGCCTAAGCCAACGAGGGAGTGAAGACCAGAAACAGGCTGAGTGAGCCTGGGGGATGGTGGGTGGGTGGATGTGTGAATGAGTGGTGGAGACTTCATCCAAGAAGATCAAGAATTACTGTAGCTACGTAATTTCCATATCTTCCTGGACTAAATGTCTCCACACTCATTCACACTAAAAGGAGAGTACCGAGTTAAAAACCAATCCCCTGAGCAGGGTGGCAGGAGACAGAGCTCACTTAGGATAGAAGTCCATTAAGGATTGTCCTGCGGAAGTGTGCTGTCTGGCATGGACATCCAGAGCATACTGCTTCACAAAGGTGTGCACTGAGCTCCAAGTCGCCAGTTTGCAAATATCTGCAATGAGTACATTACAAATCTCCACCAGGGATGCCGCAACTGCTCTGGTAGAGTGAGCATAAACTCGGCCTTCCAACTTGACCGACGCCACTGAGTAGCAGTGATGAAGACATGCCACCAACCATGCAGAAATGCAACAGGCTGACCCAGCCAGGCCACGCTGAAAAGATACGAAAAAGTTGCTTGCATTTGCGAATCTCTTTAGTTCTGTCGATGAAGAATCACAGAACCCTTTTGACATCCAAAGAATGAAGGGTGCATTCCCTTTCATTCTGGAAGTGGGCAAAATAGGTAGGAGGAACCAATGGCTGATTAAGGTGAAATTCCAAAACCACCTTGGGTAGGAATTTAGGAAGAGTCCGAAGTACCACCTTGTCCTCGTGACCAAGGCATATATTTCAAAAACTCTGCAAGCGGAGGTAATGGCCACCAGGAAGGCAGCCTTGAAAGGTCAGAAACTTCAAGTCACAGGTGGCTAGAGCCTTAAAGGGCTTATGGGTGAGCATGTCTAACATGAGGTTGATATCCCACGCAGCCACCGGTTTTCTGGCCGGGGGTCTAGTGTGTAGGATTCCCTTGAGGAATCCCTTGACTAGCGGTAACTGAGCCAACAACATGTTTTGCACTGGCTCATGGTAGGTGGAAATCGCACAAAGGTGTACCTTCACTGTTGAGTATTGCAGTTCTGCATTTGACAGGTCTAACAGGTACTCCAACACTTTATTCGGTGGGCAACCAAATGGGTCCAGTGTGGACTTTGCGCACCAAATGGAAAACCGCTTACACATCGCTGTATAAGTTTTCCTAGTAGAGGGCTTACGCGCTACTAAGAGGATTTCTGAAATTCTTGGAGAGACCTTAAATCTACCCACTTCTATCTCCTCAGAAGCCAGGCGTGCAGATGAAGGGAATACAGGTTGGGATGGACAAAGGGTCCCTGTGTCAGGAGGTCCAACCATTCGTACAGGAAGTCGCCTCGGAGGAACGTCCGACAAACTATTGCTCAACGGAAACCATATCTGTCGAGGCCAGAATGGGGCGATGAGAACTGTGCCATTGTGCCTCCAGTTTGAGCAGCACCCTCTGAATTAATGGAAGAGGAGGAAATGTGTTCTGGATTTCTGGAGCAGAACAGAGGCAGTTTTGTGTTGGGTGGGGACGCAACTAGGTCCAGGTCCAGACTGCCCCACTCATCATAGAAACATAGACTTTAATGGCAGAAAAGGACCACTTGGCCCACCCAGTCTGCCAATTTCCCTATCTTTTGGATAAGCTGCAGATCCTAGTTAACCAACCGCCTACTTCCTCCTACCCCCCACTAGAATTGCCTTATGTCTATCCCATGCATTCTTGAATTCCCCCACTGTTGTTGACCCCACAACCTCCTCAGGAAGGCCATTCCATGCGTCCACAACCCTCTCCATGAAAAAATACTTTGTGTTGCCCCTAAGCCGTCCTCCCTCTATTTTTAGGAGGCAGTATAGCGCAGAGGTTTAGGGCTCTGAGATGCAAACCTGGAGACCTGAGTTTGAATCCCACAGCCCCAACTTGCATACTGTGTGACCTTGAGCAAGTCACTTAACTTCCTTGTGCTCCCAGGTCGCACCTGGTAACAAGCTTTGACTTAGTGTGCCTTTCCTGGTTTAACAATTTCCCCTTTCCCTTTTCAAATTGTGCCCCCTTGTTCTTGCACATCTTTTTTTGAAAGATGCTGCCCTCTTGGACTTTGTTGATTCCCTTGAGGTACCTGAAAGTTTCTATCACGTCCTCCCTCTCCCTCCTTTCTTCGAGGGTATGCATAATAAGCTCCTTTAGTCTGTCTTCCTGTGGCTTCTGGTGCAAATAATAAAATAAATTATGCAAGCAGCAGGAACAGTGCAAATACTGCAGTTGAAATAAACACCACCGGTAAGGTGAAGTCAGGTGAGGGCAGAGATTATGAGCAGAAGCAGACATGAGTACTGTCGACTTGGAGTAGGGTCTTCAAGGAGGATGCGGAGGAAGCAGCGCGAATGGGGGAAGGGAGAGGATGAAAATAGTGGAAGCCTATTTTTAGTGTCATAAATGGATGCTTTATAAAAGCAGCAGTGCAACAAAGGCAATCTATTGGGATCAAATGGCTATACTATTAATGTTTGAAGCCTGTTTAATTAAATTAAACAATAACAACCGAGAAGCCAGTCATTTCTGAAGTATTAATGACCAGTTGGGGGGGATAAGTGGCCCAAGGCATAGCCGAGGGCCACCTCCTTCCAACCGGATATTAATCCAAGAAAATTACGAGCTTTGAGGTTGTTATTGCAATTATAAACTGAGGCATCAAAGGCAAGCATAAAAACAGTATAGAAGAAAAACAGGTTTAAGAGACCACTATGGTTCTCGGTTAGGGTCAGGGTAGTGGTTAGGGTCACAAAGGCCTTCTATAAATACAAGGAAAAGCAGGGGGAGGAAGAATGGGAGGATTATCTACAGAAAAATATGAAGGCAAAGAAGGCTGTCAAGCAGGCAAAAGCAGATACGGAGCTGCGCATTGCAGAGGGAGTCAAGAAATGAGAAAAACTGTTTTTCAGATATACCAGTGAAAGGGGGGGAATTGCACAGCTAGTTGAGGAGAGGTAGGGTGAAAAAGGAGGATGGGCAAAAGGCTGCCGTCCTAAATGACTACTTTTGCTCAGTATTCACTAAGGAGGACTGTGGGTCCATGCCAGAATGTGAGGGTCCTGAAAGTGTTGGCAACTTTAAGATAGATAAGACCCCAAGACCTGATGGGTTGCATCTGAGGATACTTAGGTAATTAGCAGCAGAACTGGCTGAAACACTGACGGGGCTGTTCAACAGCAACTGTGTGGGAGGGTGGATAGTGATGAGGGAATAAGGGATATGCAGAGGGAACCTAGAAAAACTAGAGGAGTGGTCCAAAGTCAGGCAGTTAAAATACAATGCCAAAAAGTGCAAGGTAATGCACCTAGGGAAAAAGAACACCATGACGGAGTACTGGATGGGTAGGGTGAGACTTAGCACTACAGAAGAGGAACAGGATCTAAGAGTTATCACTAGTAACTCCCTTAAACAAACAAGCCACTGCAACAAGGCCTATATCAAGGCTAACAGAATGCTGGGATGAATCAGCAGTTTCCAATTCAAAGACGGCCCAGGTAACAGCAGCCAGGTGTGCGCTATCAGAGCCATATTCCTGCCAGCAAGACTCAAGACTCCCACCTCCCTAAAGAACCATGGGGTATTTTGTCTCTTATTATAAGCACATACAGTATGGTTAGATTTGCCTCGTTCAATTCCTGTATTAAAAAAAAAAAGAAATGCAGGTAAGCAAACTGGAGCCCCCAACACAGAAGGTCATAGTCCGCACTCAGGTAGACATTTCATGTGCTGGCAGCTGACTGCTTGAGATCATACTGAGCGTAAGCGCTAAATCTGAGAGAATGTGACACACGTTTACCTCCTATAAACCAGGGCTCTATGTATGGAGAATGTTCTTAGACTATATGATGTGCCCTCTCCTTTTTTTTTTTGAAAGTCTAGGCTCAGTATCCACGTGTATACATGTGGACATCGAGGGCAGACTTTGTATAAAAAATAGTCAGAGGTCATTTTATATAGTGTAAAGAAAATCTCCAAACAGCCATGCTTTCCAAGGGGCAAATACATCACACTCTTGCGGGTTCAGCGCTTGCGTTCAGCACTCTCCCACGCATTCAGCAGCCAACACGTGAAATTTCTGCCTGACTGCTGGCTGTGACCTTATCTGGCATGGTGGGGGGAGGGGCCTCTGTTCTGTTTACCTGGATTTGTATACATGGGACTACAGGGTGGATGCTTCTTTCGGACTCTCCTTAAGCGTTATAGTCAAATGCCAGGTACACTGGTAGTTCTCTTTAACACTAACTTGAATGAAGAGGAAAGCATTAAAAATAAGTAAACATGCCATGATTTGAATAAAATGGAATCGCTGGAATTTTTGTCTTGCATGAGCTGCTGTATTAGAAAGACAAGTCAAGAAATGTAAACATCAGCATGCAGTGAGAAACCTGAAAACCAGAACCGACCATTACTATCTCTGGACTCTGAGATCAGGTAATTAAGGAGGGATTTTTTTTATAGCTTAAAAAAAATAGATAACTTTTATCGAAGGTAGAAACTTGCCTACAGGCCCAATAGACAATCAGATCATATACATAATTCCCCCAATAAATGACCAGATCGCTATTAGTTAAGTATGTCGATTCTGGGGTCCCAGCAGGAAATGAATGCCATCATCACAAATCTGGAACCAATAAAAGATTAGTAATTCAAATATACAGGGATGGACTCCAGTTACAGCACTGCACATTTTTTTCCTTGCCCTCCAGATGGACAAAATATCTTGCAGGAAACCTGCATGTCAAGGTCACGGCAAAGAACCATTTCCGAAAGCAAAGCTGTTCTTTTTTTTTTTAGCAAGTCATATCCGGGGCTTTATGACAGCATTTCAAACATTGTATAAACATTGCATAATACAGTACTCCTGGCTGGTATGTGTTCTGTTTATACAATGGTTCTGGGAGAGGAGTTGGGGAGGCAAGAAAGGTAAGAAATTAAATCATTATAAACTATAACGCAATGTTCTGAATATGTGTGACATCATCTGAAACACAAAAAAATGGGCTGTTATCCACTGAGGACTTAGCAGAGACAGACAGAAATATCATGTCATCCATGATTTGGTATAGCATGTATCATGTTTGTATTCCACCCTTACTGTATGCAGCCTGCCGTTGTCTCCTTACCCAGTTCACTCACTCTGTTCATCAGCAGCACTTACCTTCAGACCTCTCAACTGTCCCTTATTTTCAGGGATGTCCCTGGTTTTGCCTCAAAAATGTCCTCTGCCCCTCGTAAAGTCTGTGCATTTGTGACTGAAAGGTGGAATTGTAAGCAAAAATGGTATCTTGTGATCGGGGGTTAGTCATGAAGTGGTCGGCTACTGAAAGGTGACCCGACTTAGGCGCCTTCCTGTGGTGAGTCAGTAGGGAGGCGACCGGATGGGAGGGTTTGCGAATGGTGACAGGATGTCACTATATGTACATGCGCCGGGGGCGAGCACGGCTAGCGAGGGGTGGGAGGGTTTGTGAGGAGTGGTGCCGTGGTCAGCCACCGAGCTGGCTCCATGGTGTGGTGGGTGGGTGTTGGCCTAGGGTGGCTGGGATGCAGTGTCCGGGTCCGGGTGCAGGTATGTTTTGTTGTGCCCAGCCCGAGTAGGTAAACATTTTTTTTTACACTGTTGCCCCCATTTGTGCCCAGTTGAGAATCTAATAGTGTGTGTGTGTGGGGGGCCACATCCCTCTGCATAAAAGTACACTTTACTGTCCCCATGCGCTATTTTGTCGTTGGGGTGTACATCGAAACTGAATTTTGCCGATGTACACGCGCCATAACGACATAGAACCTAAAACACAATGTTCAAACAATTACAGGTACAGTCTCCTTCTCCAGAAATGCATCTTACACTAATCCCCTTATTCCATTAGCTTGCTGAGCGAATATTACAAATTTTTAAGCTGTGTCCCTGATTTTGGGTCTTTGTCCCTGATTTTTTTAAGCCTTGTTCCTGATTTATGAGGCAAGACGTTTGTTTACCTTCTCATTTCCCAGAATGAAACCTGAATTTAGTAGAAAGGCCTTTGAATTTGCAGCACCAGACACTGGAAAAAAACCTCCTAGCCAGCTGAGGAATACTTCTAGTTTGCAAGCAATCAAGTCCAGTCTTTCCAACCACCTTAGAACTCCCTGTATATTGTTTTGATCCAGAATCTCCCTCTTCCTGCCTCTGGTCATGTTGCATAACAATACTCATACTCATTGTTTGCTTGGACCCCACATTGTTAGCTTGCTTTGATTACTGTTCAGAAGTAATTACCTTAACAGATTTTTTTCCTAAGCATATTTTAGCCTATATGTAACTATTCCTGCTGGACTATGTTAAACTTGACTGCAGCTTTCTTCTCCAGGACCCTCATGAACATGACATGCTGCATCTTATACAGTTATCCCAGTTGGAATAACTACAAATAAATACATGAATAAAAGAAATAAACTGCAAATAAGCTGTCCAACTTAAAGAGCTAGTAGTGCCAAACACAGACGGCAGAAAATGTTACAATTTTACAAGAGTAGCCAGCTGCTACTTTTAATTGCTGATGTAGTTGTTTTCCACTGATAGTGTATTAGGTGTGATGAGAAAAGTTGTGTTTTACCTGCTGGCTGACACATATAGTTCTAATCCCTTTTCAATCCTCATCAGCACTGTGGTCATGTGACATCACAAGTGACTTGATCAGGCAGCTGGTGAGTAGCTCTCCCTGGTCAACTGTGATGTCACAGGCAGTAAGATCACAATAATGAGGGGGTATGAAGGGGAACAGAATGATATCTCAGCCTTTAAACAAAGTACTATTCTGCACATCATATCAAGAACTGTCATTCTTTAATTATCAGTAGCAAAAAGAAAAATAAGAATTAGCATTTATATAGTGCTTTTTAAGCACATGTTCCAAAGTACTTTACAAGCAACAAGAGACTGGTAGTGAAGGACTGAATGTGCAGTGGCAGCCATTTTGCACATCAACACCCACACATAGCCCTGGACAACTGCCAGAACCGCTTCTGTGGGAAGAGAAATATTGGTGAGGACGCCGGTGAAAATCCCTCACTCTCATGAAAAGTGCCCTGGGTTCTATTACTTCTACCTGGACACCCACCAGGACAACACCTGAGGTGGGCAGAAGGGATCTTGTTTTAATGTCTTATCTGAAATATAGCACACTAAGACGGTACTGCATGCCTCAAGTACTGCGTTCAGGTGCTCTCGTTATAGCATCAGCCCAATCTAGGTAAAACAGGTCAGGACAGGAAAAAGAAAAATTGCTTCAGATATAAGAAGTGATAGTTGACTACTTTCAAAAGTTAATATTAATTTCAGGCAGTAAACTAGTAGTAGTAGTATCACAGAGACATAGGTCGGTTCCATGTTATAACAGTGATCGCGAAAGGCGATCGACGTTAGGGCGAGTGCACATCGTCAAAATCAATTTTTGCGATGTACACTTGCAGCACAGAGCAGCAGACGATTTTCCCCCACTTAAGGATCTCACCTCAACCTCAAACAAAAATATGAAAATCCAACCGGGCGAAAAATGGCATATGCCCAGCATCGAACCCGGCCCTCCCAACCCTAGCCTGCCACCAACACACCATGCCACACGGCCAGCCTGTAGCCCACCAACTGACTCACTTCACAAACCCTCCCTTCCTTCCACCCATAACACGCGCGGCCTACTCCACCCCCACGCATGTACATATAGCGACATCCCGCTGTTGTATTCGCTAACCCACCCTATCTGGTCACCTCTGTCCAGTAGCCCCGGGAACAGGCACCACATTGAGCCGCCTTTGAACGCTGCCAAAAGCTGTCACCCTCATCACAGGATACCCATAGATCAGGAAGAAAAATTACTTATCGTAGTAATATTGTTTCTTCCAAGGGATCCCTCATTACGCTTAAACCTGTGCAGCTAGCCTGACGTCTCGAACTGCCCCGGAGTGCGTGGAGTGTATGCAAATTAGGAATACTGTTTGAACTTCAGGCTCACAATGGTGCTGTGCTGCATCACTCAATGGCAGATCTTTTTCAAAGCCATTCAAAGCAATAGCTACAAACCTACTATCCTAAATCTTTGGCAGATTAAAAAAAACTATAGTAAACTGATTGTGGACGAACAACAAGGAATGCTCAAGCAGTAAACCTTAACAACAAAGAGAACACTGATCTTAAAGCAGAAGAAGCCAGAAGGGGAAGGAAACATATTCAATTCAGTGCCTTACAGTAACTGGTAATTGCTATTTTTCTTTTAAACTTAGATTGTGGGCTTTTAGTGACACTGTACTTTCTTTGTTGTCTTTACTTAGAATTGTTTTTGGGCTGTTGAAAATTTAAAACGTAGTGGTGGTGTATTTCTTTGCTGTCTTTAATTGCTGCAAATTTTCGCCCCCCCTTCCCCCAACTCTTAATTATATGCCCTGTTAAATCTGATTGACAGGAACTAAACACAGGGTATAGTGAGGGGTGTGGAGTAGGAGGGGCATAAGGGTGAAGAAACCCACCCTCAGCACGACAAGTGTTTTGACTCATTTATTTATTTATTGGTTTATTTTCTTTTTTTAGAAAGAAAAGTATCTGAGGATCAGTGGCAGGATTTTTAGGACGGTAAATTAATAAAAAGGGAACTAGGAGAGCTTCAGTAGCAGACAAGTAGTGGAATAGCAGTATAATTGCAGTATAATGTGGAGTGGTGCAATGCAGTGGCTGTGGGGCGGACCTTCTGACACTGAGGTGCTGCCCTATCTGCATGCATCTCTCTGGACTGCGGGATGAGGTAGCCAGACTCAGAGCAGAAGTAAACTGGGTGAGAAGTACCATCACCCCTATCCAGAGACCACCCAGTCCAATGCAACTGCCTCAAAGGATGCCGAGAATGAGGAGCACTTGGATGACAGTGGGCTCAGGGAGGGTTAGAGCAGTCAGGCAGAGGCACATCCCAGATCCTATTCCATTCAAGAACTCATATGCCACACTGGCAAACGGGGACAACCAAATAGAGGTACCCAGAGAAGTGGAAGGAAAGGATGTGGAGGTTAGCCAAGGAGGGGACCTCAGGGGAAAGCAGTGGACCCCAGAGGAGGAGAGAAAATCCTGGTGGGGACTCCATCATAAGAGGGATCCAGCTAGGAACACAGGAGGGGAGGACAGGGAGGTGAGGTGCCTACCAGGTGCCACGGCATGGAGGGATGGAAGGAAGATCCTGGGGATCACTGGGAAGGCAAGACGGAGGGTGAGCTGGATGTAATATCCACCTAGGTACTAATGACCTGGCAAATGGGGAGCCAAAGGAAGTTCAGGAAGAGTTTAGGAAATTGGGAGGGTCTCAACAAGTAGCTACTTCTGTCACTTCTCAGAAGTACTACCTGTAGAGGCAAGGAGAACAGGGGTGCAGCACAGGAACTTTATCTCATGGTTGAAGAACTGGTGCTGTGAGGAAGGGTTTGGATCCATTGGTGACTGGGGACCCACCTGGAGGATGGAGGTTTGTTCAAGCCTGGCGGCCTGCATCCATCCTGGAGGGGAATCCAAGACTCAATGATAAGTTTAAATGCAACACGAGACATTTAAACTAGCAAAGGGGGTGGCAAGCCAGCAAGAAGGGTACCTACTTGTCACCCCCACCAGCTAGCAGTGGAACCTGTGAACCAGAGGAGTGGCTATCTCACAAAGCAGTATGCAAAAGATGGGGATTAGCACCCAAGAGGTGGATAGGCAGAAAAGGGGCAAAATTCAGCAGAAGGGCAGACAACAAGGAGAACCAGGGATAAAGGACAACCAAGGAAGGGGCTGGAGTAGAACAGCAAAACAGTCTAGGGAGGTCAAATCATGGAAAGCCATGTGTGCAAATGCCAGGAGCCTTAGCAACAAGATGGAAGATCTGGAGGCTGTCATGGTGCAGTCAGACCTGGACATTGTGGCCATCACTGAAACCTGGTGTAATGATAACTATGACTGGGAGATGGCCATACCTGGCTACAACATATTCAGAAGAGACAGGGCAGGCAGGAAGGGAGGAGGAGTGGTACTGTATGTGAAAAATGACATAAGGGCCACAGAGATCCAGGAGGAACAAAATGGGGGAGAGATACTGTGGGTTAAGCTGGAAAGGAAAATGGGGCCAGCCATCCGCACAGGTGTGGTCTATAGACCACCAGCCCGGGAGGAAGAAACAGAAAGGGAGCTGATGCTAGCCATCCAAAGGATGGCAGACAAGGGGGAGGTAGTACTGGTTGGAGACTTCAATATTCCATAAATACTGGATCTTGTGCTCACAAACAGGGACAGTGTGATGGGGGTAACAGTGGGGGAGCACTTGGGGAACAGTGACCACCAGTCACTGTGGTTTGAAATCACAGAAAGAGCAGAACCAAACCACACAAAAACACGTATCCTGGATTTTAGGGGAGCAGACTTTGGGAAAATGGGAGATACTTGAAAAGAGGCATTAAGGAATGGGACAGGAAATAGGGTTGAGGAACAGTGGGTAGTATTTAAATGGGGATTACAAGAGCAACAGAATTATGCATTAAGCAGGTTAGCAAGAGGAAAAGGAAGAGGAGACCATTATGGTTTTCCAAAGAGGTAGCAAAGAAAGTGAAAGCCAAAAAGATTGCATTCAGGCAATACAAAAAGACACAGGCAGAAAGGGATAGTGAGAAGTACCAGGAGAAGCAAAGGGAGACAGGGAGGTCAGTAAGGGAAGCCAAAGCTCAGACAGAAGAACACATTGCAAAATCAGTGGGTAGAGGAGACAAAAACCTTTTACAGGTACATAAGTGAAAAAAGAAAGGCAAAGGGAGGGATAGTGAGACTGAAGGGGGAGGATGGGGGCCGCGTGGAGGATGACAACAGTAAAGCTGACATATTGAACAGGTATTTCTGCTCAGTCTTTACTGAGGAAGAGGAGGTAATGGGTCTGAAGGGAGTACAAGGGTGAGAATGGTGCAGAATGGACACAAGTCCCTTCACAGCAGAAAGGGTCCTGAAGGAACTGGAAGTAATAAAGAGTTGATAAAGCAATGGGGCCAGATGGGGTGCACCCCAGGGTCCTTAAAGAACTAAGAGAGGTGGTGGCTGAACCTCTGGCTATCCTGTTTAGCCGATCACTGGAAACAGGGGATGTACCCAAAGACTGGAGGATAGCAGATGTAGTCCCCTTATACAAAATGGGGAACAAAGAGGAAGCAGGGAACTACAGACCAGTCAGCCTCACCTCGGTAGTGGGGAAGATCATGGAAGCACTATTGAAGGAGAGATTGGTGGAACATTTGGTTGTCAATGGACTACAGGACCCAAGGCAGCATGGTTTCACCAGGGGGAGGTCATGTCAGACCAACCTCGTTGAATTTTTTGACTGGGTGACTAGGGAGGTGGATCAGGGGAGGGCAGTAGACATGGCCTATCTGGACTTCAGCAAGGCCTTTGACACTGTGCCACATAGAAGACTATTACACAAACTGGGGAATATGGGTGTGGGCAGGACAGTAGTGTGGTGGGTAGGTAACTGGCTGGGCAGCAGGACACAGAGGGTGGTGGTAAATGGCTGTCACTCCACAGAGGGAAGAGTGACCAGTGGGGTACCACAGGGATCAGTGCTGGGACCGGTCTTATTCAACATCTTCATCAGTGACATTGCACAGGACCTAGAAGGCAGAATTTCACTGCTCGCCGATGACACAAAGCTCTGTAACAGAGTAGACACACCAGAGGGTGTAGACAGAATGAGAAGAGACTTGCAGAAACTTGAAGAATGGTCAGGGGTTTGGCAGTTGAAATTCAATGCAAAGAAGTGCAAGATAATGCATATGGGGCACAAAAACCCTGGCACAATATATCAGTTGTGGGGTGAGGATATAGCATGCACCAAGCAGGAAAGGGATCTTGGGGTTATCATCTCTGATGACCTCAAGGTAGGAAAACAGTGTGACAAGGCAGCAGGTAAAGCAAATAGGATGCTGGGATGCATAGGCAGGGGCATCACCAGCAGGAAAAGGGAGGTCATAATTCCACTATACAAGACACTAGTGAGGCCCCACCTGAGTACAGTGTACAGTTCTGGAGACCTTACTCAACGTAAGGACGTGAGACAAGGTTCAGAGGGGCAACAAAGATGGTGCATGGATTGCATCACAAGTCCTATGAGGACAGGCTGAAGGAACTGAACATGTACTCCCTGGAGGAGAGAAGGAGAGAGGATATGATAGAGACATACAAGTATCTTACAGGGAGGAACAGGGTGCAGGAATACACTATTTTAAGCAAAAATATGTTCCAGGACTAGAGGCATGGGATGAAGTTGGAGGGAGGACGATTCAGAGGAAACATGAGGAAGAATTTCTTCACAGAACGGGTGGTGGACAAGTGGAACACCCTGCCAGAGGAAGTGGTGGGGGCTGAAACAATCACGGAATTTAAGAATGCATGGGATAGACATAAAGGAATTCTGGAGGTCAGGGGTAAGGGGCAACAGACTTCTAGGAAAACATAAACTGAACTTACAAGCTCAAATGGGCAGACTGGGTGGGCCATAGGCCCTTATCTGCCGACACTGTCTATGTATCTAAGTATCTATGTATTTCCAGGTTCTGGAAGGGGAGTCGGGGTGGGAGATTTAAGCATAATGAGGGATTCCTTGGAAGAAACAATATTACTATGGTAAGTAATTTTATCTTCAAGCCCCAGGAATCCCTCATTATGCTTAAACTGGTGCAGACTAGAAAGCAGTACCTTGGGAGGTTGAGTACAAAATCTACTTAGGGAAAAGGTTCTGCAAGAAAGCAGTGCCAAACCTGGCATCTGTTCTGGACTGCAGGTCCAAGCAACAGTGTTTTGTAAAGGTGTGTACAATTTTTTCAGGCAGCTGTTTTACAAATGTCTAGCAAGGGAACATCCCTTGCAGTGCCACGAGTGGAATGCGTCCTGATACCTTGTGGTGGCTGCTTGCCACCCTTGTTGTAACAGAACTGTATGCAAGAGACTATCCAGCTAGCAACAGTTCTCATGGAGGCTGGCCTACCCTTACCCACTTCACCATATTTGAGAAACAGCAATGAGTGGGAAGATCTGAGCTCCTTTGTGTGGTCCAGATAGAACCTGAGAGACCTCTTGACATCCAGACTGTGAAGCTTTAGCTGACCAGAGCTGGACTTTGCTGTGAAGAACACTGGAAGAGTGATAGACTGGTTCAAATGGAACTTGGACACTACCTTTGGGGGGAATTGTCAATTAGTCCTAAGGACTACCTTGTCTCTGTGGAAGATGATGTAGTTAGGGTCAATGCAAAGCGCCTGCAGCTTATTTATTTGTACATCGGTTTACAACCTTTGAGGCAGAGGCTCATTTCCACATTGAGGACAAATACATAACAGACTTTTGGTTACAGCATATGGGTTACATAGTTAGCCAGCACATGTGATTACAACAGTTAAACAGATAAACCAGTTTGGTTACAATGGCACATTCTTGCACGATGGTAAGAGCAAGCAGCAGGATAATAGCAGTTCAATCAGCAATGGGTGAGGATTAAAAGATGTGTGGTGAGGATGCTGCCCAGCGGGCATTGTCAGGGCACGTAGAGCTATGCCTCAGTTATAGACAGGTGCAGCTACGCGTATTAAATAGTTGGCTTCGAAGTGCGGTTTTGAATTTGAAAATCATGGGGGCATCCGAGATGGGGGTAGGGAGCGAGTTATACCAAGATGGAGCTCTATAGCAGAAGGACCTCTGTCCATGGGAGGTCCTAGATCTTGGGACCAGAAAAGTGGCCTTGCAGGAAGTCTGTGTACAGACCAAGGGTTGGGCATGGTGGAGGGAGGCTGTCAGCCCGGGTGGGGATAGCCCGAGAAGAGTTTTTTTTGTTATTAGGCAGGTTTGGTATCGTAGAAGTTCATCTAGATTCAGCAGTATTGCCATGTCATAGAGCTGGCATGAATGCGTGAGCCTGGGGGCCCCAGTGATTGGCCTGCATGCCTTATTTAGGATGAGGCGAATTTTATTGAGGGTGGTCGTGTCAGCAGCACCGTATACTGTTAAGCCATAGTCAACAAGGGATAATACAGAGGATGTAACCGCTAGAAGGAGGACAGCGGGGGGGGGGACAGTTTTTATAGCGGTATAAGATACCTAGCCGCACAATAGTGGCTGAAGCAAGTGCATCAATGTGGGTGTGGTAGGTGAGGGCTGAGTCAAAGGAGACACCAAGGTACTTGTAGGAGTGGACTTGCTCTAGTGGTTGTTTGGAGCAGGGGAGGATATGGAGTGGGAAGTTGCTGGCCTTGTTTTGGGGGTGGGCAAAGAGCATTGTTTTTGTTTTTTTGAGATTAATGACCAGTCTGTGCTCTTTAAACCAGGTTTCGGCATCATTATAGGATAGCTGTAGGGAGTCCTGGAGGGAGATAGGGTTACGGTGGGTGGCAAAGATGACGGTGTCATCTGCATACAGCAGAATTTTTCCAGTGCATGCACTGGGCAGGGTGTTAAGGTAGAGTGAGAAGAGTAGGGGTCCCAGGATGGAGCCCTGAGGAACCCCTGAGCGGATGGGACAAGTTTTGGAAAGTGTCCCATTAATTCTGACACATCGGGAGCGGGCAGATAGGTAGCTGGTGCACCAGGCAAGAGGCCCAGTAGAGAAGCCAGTGTGGCAGAGGGCATCCAGCAGAAGGGGGTGGGAGACAGTGTCGAATGCCTTTGAGAGGTCGACGAATACTGCCCGGGCTAGGGAGCCAGAGTCCAGAGAGGAGTGTAGGAAAGTTTAAAATTCAACTAGTGCAGTGCCGGTACTGTGTCCTGCATGGAAACCGTGCTGTTCAAGGCAGAGGATGTTGTGTTTGGTCAAGTATTCAGTGATTTGTGTGGCAACCAGCTTTTCTAGGGCTTTGGAGAGGGGTGGGAGTATGGAGATAGGACGGTAGTTCCCGGCAGAGGACCTGTCACCACCTTTGTGAATGGGAGTAACAATGGCGGTTTTCCATGCAGTTGGGAATTGCCCCAGGCAGAGGGATTTGTTGAGAAGGCTGGTGAGTGGGGCAAGGACCTGATCCAGTACCAGACGGAGAATGCTGGGGTCCAGGGAGTCATCGCCAGGACTATTGCTTTTTAATGCTCTGACCAGGTGGGGTCTGGCTTCCTGGGCAGTTACCCTACGTAGGTAGAAGCTAGGGCGTTGGAGGACTGGGGCAGGTAGGGAGGGTGGCAGGTCAAAGAAATTACTGGGGAGGACAGAGCTAAGGTCCGTGAAGGATGTGTTAAGGTAGTTTGCAATGTTTGCTGGGTCCATAAGAAAAAATTACTCACCTT
The DNA here is from genome assembly GCA_016271365.2 of Neoceratodus forsteri. Lineage (NCBI taxonomy): Eukaryota > Metazoa > Chordata > Ceratodontiformes > Ceratodontidae > Neoceratodus > Neoceratodus forsteri. Next base: position 595,606,224 of record JADMNL010000022.1, on the reverse strand, counting down.
AGTAATGTTGTTTCTTCTAATGGAGTCTTGCTATATTATAGACATTAGCAGTTTGATCCAGCTCTAGAACTGCCCCGGAGTGCAATGGTTAAAACCATTCCAAAATAGAATTTTGGCACGAGAGCAGCTCTATCTGTGTCATTTCAAACTTGAACTGTCAGATCTTTTGAGCCAAACTCACTAAGGTCTGTGTGGAAGCTGTAACCTACACTAGCCAAATGGCTACCTAAATAATAACAACCATTGATGGTCCCAACACCCAAGACTCAAGTCAGGGGACCAGAAATACTAACACCATTCTAATAATATGAAAATGGAACATAAGTATAATAAAACACACACACGCATACACACACACACCCCAAAGTCCCAAAGGGACAAAATGCTAACAGGACACATAAGTAGTGCCTACTAATTGTTGCCTCAAGTAGAGGTTCTGAGAGGGCAGGTTGGGAGAAGGTTCATAATAGCAAGACTCCATTAGAAGAAACAACATTACTAAGGTGAGTAATTTTTCTTCAAACAACATGAAGTCTTGCTATATTATAACATTAGCAGAATACACAGCAGTACCTCCATGGAGGAGGGCAGAACCTACTTAGGAATAGGCTCTGAAGAACAGCTGTGCCAAACTGAGCATCTCTCCTGGCCTGGACATCCAGGGAGTAATGCTTGGTAAAAGTGTGCACGTTTCCAAGTAGCAGCCTGGCAAATCTCTAATAAAGGGATATCTCTGGCAGCAGCTAGAGGCAGCAGCTGTACCCCTGGTAGAATGAGCCCTCAAACCGGGGGCTCTGCCCACTTTCTGATAACAAAATTGGATACAAGAGACAATCCACCTGGCTATTGATCTCTTAGTGGCAGGTTTGCCTTTCCCAACTTCACCATAGGTAAGGAAAAGTTGAGGATTCAAACCTGGACCTTTGGTACGCTCTATATAATAACTAAGAGCTCTCTTAACATCCAGGCTGTGCAACCTCCTCTCACCCAAGAGGAGTGATCAGTGAAAAATACTGGAAGGAGATAGATTGATTAAGATGGAAATCTGAAACCACCTTAGGCAAAACTTCCTATTAGTCCTAAGGACTACCTTATCCCTGTGGAAAGAAATAAGTCAGTCTCCACTGACAAGGCTTGCAATTCACTTATGGCCTGGCAGAAGTGATAGCCACTAGAAAACAGTTTTCCAAGTTAGGTACTTAGCCTGCAGAAGACAGAGGTTCAAAGGGGTTGCATTAACTGGGCAATGCAAACATTAAGGTCCCAAGCAGGGCCGGTTCCCCTAAAGGGAGGATTAGTATGAGTAATCCCTTAAAAAACTTGGAAAACACAGGATGAGAGGAAAGAGGGATGACTTTCCTGCTGACACAAAAGCAGACACAGCTGCCAAATAAACTCTCAGGGTAGCTGGTCTGAGACCCAAGGAATTAAGATGTACCATGTAATCTAACAAACTGGGCAATTCAGCAGATTCTGGGGAAATATTTTTCCCAGCACACCAAATGGAAAACCTTTTCCATTTAGAAATATAAGTAGCTCTAGTGGAAGGCTTTCTGGAAGCCTTTAGGATCTCAAGAACACCCTGAGAGAGTGTAAATCAGCAAACTCTAACTCCTCAAGAGCCAGGCCTTGAGGTTGAGGGATTGAGGTCCGATACCAAACCCTTCCCGGCACAAGTCAACAGATTGTGATTCCTGGGGAGGCACAGGGGAAGATGGACTGTCAGACACAGAAGGAGTGGGTACCAGGGCTGCCTGGCCCAATCCGGGGCAATCAGAATCACCCTGCAAGGCTGAGATCTGATTTTGACTAGTACTTTGAATAGGAGAGGAAAGGGGGGAAAGCATAGAGGAACTTCCCCTCCCAATCCAGAAGAAGGCATCCAGGGAACTGAGCCCAGCACTGGAGGCCTGCAACAGAACAGAGGAAGTTTGTGATTGTCTGGGCTGCAAAAGATCTATCTGAGGGATGCCCCACCTGGCAAAAACTATCCCCAGCACTTGAGGATCCAGGGACCATTCGTGATGGCCCTGGGAAATCCTGCTGAGGGCATCCACTAGGACATTGTCCTTCCTGGAAGATGAACTGCTATGAGGGAAGTGTTCAGGAATAGGCCAGAGACCACAACTTCATTGCCTCGGTGCACAAGGCCGAAGACCGAGTGCCCCCTGCTTGTTGATGTACCACATTGTTGTGGTGTTGTCTGTTCTGACTTGTATCACCTTGTCGTGGACAGATGCAGAAAAACTTGAAGAGCTAAAAAGACAGCTCTGAGTTCCAGCAAATTGATGTGGAGCAGAGATTCCTGGGGGACCAAACTCCTGAGTGGAAAGGTCGCCATGTGGGCTCCCAACCCAGAAGGGAAGCATCTGTAGTGAGAGTCAAGTTGTGAGAAGGGAAATGAAGGGACCCCGCTCTTAAATTGCTCTGATCCTGCCACCACTGGAGAGCTAGGATCAAGGTTTGAGTCACTGGGACCAACTTGGAAAGGGGGTCTCTTCTCTGAGACCAAAAGGTTCTCAAGTGAAACTGAATGTCTCATCTGAAATCTGGCTCCCTGCACAACAGCTGTGGATGCAGCCATGTGCCCCAGGAGCTGCAGAAAGTGTCTTGCTGGTCGAGAGACCTGCAGAGTGAAGGAAGAGGCCAGAGCCACTAAATTCCTTACCCTTTCTGGGGAAGAAGGCTCTGGCTAGCTTTGTGTCCATTCTGCCCCTATAAGGTGAGTACCTGGACTGGTTCCAGAACTGACTTTGGTAGGTTTCACAGAAAACCCAGGAGGTGAGAAGCTGCTGGGTGACCTGTAGGTGAGATTTTACCTGTTCTGGGGACTGGCCTCAATGAGCCAGTCATCTAGATAGGAAAACAGCAATCCTCTGCCTCCTTAAGTGGGCCACTGCCACTGCTAGACACTTTGTGAATACCTTTGGAGCAGAGGTAAGGCCAGGGCATTGCTCTGAACTGGAAATGACCTGAGGGCAGTTCGAATCTGAGGTACTTCGATGGGATCTTCTGATTAGGACATGGAAATAGGCATCCTTGAGGTCCAGGGAGGCTAGCCAGTCCCTGGCCTTAGGGAAGGTAAAATCATTGCCAGAGTTACCATTTTGAACTTTGGTTTCAAAAGATGCTTGTTCAGATATCTCTAAAATGGGCGCCACTCTCCTGTCTTTTTGGGTAAGGAAGTATCTGAATACAGACCCTGCCCTGATGCAGGGAGGAACCTTCTACTGCTCTGAGAGCTAACAGGATGAGACCTCTGTTTCCAGGCGAGGGTCTCTGAAGCACTTGCAGGTAGAAAAGTCTGCTTCTCAACTTGGGAAACTTTTGAAGCTGAGAACCAGACCCTGGCTTCACTACTTCCAGAACCCACTTGTCTGAGGTTAAAGAAGCCCAATTCTGACAGAAGTAAGCCAGCCTGCCCCCACTGGTACAGGAGATCTGCCCTGGGCACCCCATCAAGGTGCCTGTTTATAGGAGCTTTAGGCTGGGGGTGGGAGCAGGTCTGCCCACCCCTCGTCTGCCCTGCCTCTGAAGAAGCCCCTCTGAGCATAGGCAGGAGGAGGCCTGGAGTCTGGTAGAAAGGCCTGAAAGGCTACCTACCCCTACCCCTGGAGGCATGCCTTTGAGGAGTGGCTTGCAGCTCCTTAGCCTGGGCACTCTTGTAAGTAGTCCTATATTCATCCATCTTCTTCATGCTAGTTCTGTCTGCTCTCCAAACAGAGATTTCCCACCACAGGAAAATCCATAGCCTTAGTCTGGGTATCCGTGACAAACTAGTACACCTGAGCCAGGCCAACCTCACGAGGCTACAGATGTGGCCATGACCCTAGAGGAAACATCATTAACATCCACAGCAGCATGAAACTGAACCTTAGAGGCTTCAATGCCATCAGCAGCCACCTGTTCTAGTTCACTAGCCAGCTGGCCATGGGCCTGCTTGGCCAATTGCATAACAGTATCCCATCTAGATTTCTGATACCTAGCTACATAAGCCATATAATTTGCTTGCCTGAGTCCCAGAGAGGCTGCCATATACTGTTTTTGCCATGGCATCAATCTTCCTGAATCCTTGTCAGGAGGATATGAAGCCAAGGAATATTAGCTTTATCACAGGCAGCAGCCTGAACTACCCAACATGACTGCATTGTTGAGAAAGGAATTCTGTATCAGGGCCTGACAATGTATACCTTCTGTCCATCTTTTATCTACAGGAGGCACAGAATTAGAGCTTTTAAAATTTTAATTGTTTGTTTCCTAAAGACTTATGTAAAGGAATAGACAACTTCTAGACTCTGGAATATCCATCATTTCTACAAAATCAGGCTCCTCTTGCTCATCCACAGCCTCTTCTAAAGGAAGCTGGAGGTTTCAGCAACTTTTTATAAACATAAAATGAGATGGGTTCTCAGACAGCATAGGGAGATTCTAAAGGTCTGTCTGGGGAGATGTCCGGTTCAATGGGCACACCCAGACCTTCCCAGCCACATTCATACTGTTCATAATCCTCCCCTCCTCTGGTTCATAAAATTCCTCAATATCATAATCCTGAACCACTGGGACCGGACGAACCAACCTTTCACCAGATAGTGGTGGTTCGGACGGACCCTGAGACAGTGACTGGACAATTTGTATGGTTTTGCTATCTCTGCAGCAGTTGGAGAAGGAATTTGGACTCCAGACCTGCTGATTTTCTTGTTTTCTTTACTGGAATTGGTTCCTCAGAACCAGCTTTTCTTTTGCCCGAGGAAGTCTGGCCCTGGTCAGAGGGCACTCCCTCTGGTTCGGTTGGCACCGAACCGGGCTGGCCATCCGGGTCAGCGGACTTTTTGGCCTCTCGTTCCCTGAGCCTGCCCAATCTTTTTTCCAGGGTGGCTGCAGGGAAATTCTTACATACCTGGCAGTCTGACTGGAGGTGGTCAAACCCCACACAATAAACATGTGTGTGTGGGTAGCCTTGGCAAAGACTTCCCACAAACATCACAGTGTTGAAACCCAGTGGGCCCGGTTTTCTTTTGGGTTTCTCAGACATAATGCCAGCCTAACCAAAATCTGTCCTTTTAACGGCGTGCCAGGCAGGACACCCTTTATCGGTTCCTAGCCGTGTCACGGTATTGGAAAACGTAATAAATCCGTCTTTTTTAGAACTGATAAGAACCGGGAACCGCACTCTAAAATACTAACTTTTAGTTTTAAATGAGTTTTAAACCCACTGATCGGTTCAAAACCGAACCAATAACTTACAAGTTCCACACAGACAAAACCTTCATTTACTTACGGTTACCACAGATAGAGCTTGGACCGAACGGTTTTGCGCTTAAAATAAAACTATTCTCGGTTAAATCCAACCAAGAAAACACTTTTTAAACTGAGAAATGAACCGAGCAGAAGGAGAAATCTCCGGAGCGACTGTTCACTGAGGCGGAGTAAAGAATCTGACAGTTCAAGTTTGAAATGACACAGATAGAGCTGCTCATGCCAAAATTCTATTTTGGAATGGTTTTAACCATTGCACTCCGGGGCAGTTCTAGAGCTGGATCAAACTGCTAATGTCTATAATATAGCAAGACTTCATGTTGTTTGAACGGTTGTGCCGTCAGTGGTGATCTGGGATGGGGAGGGGAGCGTGTGCTCCCATTTAATTGGTTGACATTATCCCAGAAAGTTCGGGCACACCCCCAGGAGGAGGTGAGAGTGGCCTGGTAGTGGTCAGCCTTGGCATTTCGGATGGCCCAAGTGCACTTATTCCACGCAGCGTTGTAGGCCTGTCTGTCAGTCATCCAGCCTGTTTCTGTGGCAAGGTGCCATAGGTTATCCCTAAGCTTGAGCAATTGTAATAGGGCAGGAGTAATCCAGGGCACGTTATGTTTTTTGGTTCGGGCAGCCGTGAAGGGTACGAAGAGGTCGCAGGCTTTGTTAAAGGTTTGGGAAAAGAAGGCAAGGGCAGTATCTATGTCAGGAGCATGGTGAATGGGGGACCAGTTTATCGGGGCAAGAAATTGCTTGAGGTTTTTCAGCTCACCTGGTCTGAAACGCCGACGGAGTATGGGCTGGGCTGTGAATCGGGGCGAGGGGGTCACCCAGTGGAATAGGATAGGGGAATGGTCACTGAGTGAGTCAGGGAGGACTTGGATGTCCAGGATTTTTTTGGGGCGGTTGGTGATAACATCTAGGAAGGTGCTGGTACCTCTCTTAGGGTTTACTCTTGTGGGTTGGGAAATGAGTTGTGTCAGATCAGTCGCCGCGAAGGAGTCCCGGGTGGTGGAGGAGGCGGCGGCGCTGAGCCAGTTCACGTTAAGGTCCCCCAAAAGGACTTACTCTGCCTTGTAAGGGAGGGTGGCAAGATAATCAGTTAAGGATAATAGTGCCGGGTTTTGGTTCTTTGGGGGAATGTAGGCAGTGGTGAGATAAGGGGGCCCCTGGAGGTCCGAGAAGTTTAAGGGTAAGGGCCTGAGCCCCGCTTGCAAGGGCCAAAGCAGGGAGTGCTTGACCAGTGAGTGTATCCCTGGTATAGACTGCACAGCCACCCCCACATTTGCCTACACGATCCTCCCGGTATAGGGTGTAGCCAGGGAGGGAGACAAAGGAGTGAGGGGTGGACTTTGATAGTCAGGTTTCTACCAGTGCAATGACATCTAGTTTGTGCGGCATGACCCAGCATTGGAGGGTATATTTTTTCAATATGCTGCATATATTCATGGAGGCAATGCTCAGACCGGGGGACCCACCTGGTGGGCTGGTCTGGGTGAAGCCTGGGTTAGGATGTATATTGCCTGTTAAGAGTAGAAGGAGGACCACGGCTCTGGCCAGGGAGCAGTGGTGATGTGTAGGCTTCCAATGGGTATGTAGGGATGGGGAGGGGACCTTCAGGGAACAGGGGATGGGTAGGGTTTGCCAGGTTGGGAGGGTGAGAACGATTAGCCGCCAAAGGGAGCCTGGGTAGGCGGTGGGGAGGTACCCAGGGGATGGGTGCTGTGGGCCAGTGAACATGGTCAGTGTAGGGTGAGATCGAACTATGTCAGGGAGGATTGTTGGCGCCGGTACCAGTGAGCCAGGGGAGATGACTGACTGGTGGGACGAGGGTACTAGAAAGTAGATGAGGGGGAGGCATTTTAGGAGGAGGTGGACTAACATAGCTCTTGTGGTAGCAGTAGGGTAGAAAGGTAGAAGTATTTAGGTTGTCTTCCAGAAAGCGTGGATACCACTTTGGATTAGTGGTAGTGACACGGACTCGGGTGGACAAGGTACAAGGTTCGAGTCTCTGCCAGGGCAGCTAGAAAAGGGCCTGGGTGAGAGCAGTGATCCACGTTCTAGGGGTCTGATGCAGGCTGGGTTGGGCCGAAAACGGGGTGAGAAATAGTGACTCCTAGTGGTCACTGGGTGTAGATTTGGTGATGCAGTCAGGAGGTAGGGCTAGCTGTGGGGCTGGGTGCTGAGAGAGGTGTGGGCAGAGGTAGGTGTGAGTTGTGGAGGAGAGAGGTGGCACAGGAGGTTAGAAGGGTTCCAGGAAGTCGGGGGAGGGGGAGACAGGTAGTGGAGCCTGAGGTGGGAGTGTGTGGGTCCCTCTAGTGGCTGGCAGGTATAACCTGCAAATGGAAAAGTGGGGACTAAAAATAATGAAGGAGAGGAAGTGATGTCATACGGCAGCGCCTATACAGGTAGTGATGACCCAGAGTGGGTAGGTGGGGCAGTCGATGCGAGCAGTGTGTCGATGGGCTAACCCCTCTGAGGTGCAGCTTAGAGGTACTTAAATTACCTCTTCTAGGCACCCGCGATAGGTCCCTGCTCCTTGAGGGAGCTCTTTGGCTGGTGGGCAGGCAGCTGTGAACTTCGGAGGGGACTGGAGAGTAGAAAGGCCTATATTGGAGGGGGAACAAAGGAGCTCATTAGGATGCAGCGGGATTTACAGATGAAGCTGTGCATGTACAAACTGTCCTGACACACAAGTGGTACCTAACACTCGCGAGGATGCTCTGGAAAGTTAAAAACAAACAATGGCTACAGGTAAAAAGACTTATGCAGCTATATCTTGTCTTACAGTATAATTCAATTACCAAAGCTCTTAACAGGTGTAGTCGCTAGAATGACCCCCCCCCCCCACTAGCACTAGCATGAAACTGTAAGTAAATTCCATTGAAAGACTCCGAAAGGTATTTCAGCACTAGCACACTGACAACGCAGCGTTTGGCAAATCTGCAGTCACAAGCACCATAGTAGTTTAGTAAAGAACCCCCACAAGGGTGCAGTTTAGAGGTACTTTAAATTACCTCTTCTAGGCACCCGTGTAGGTCCCCGCTCCTTGAGGGAGCTCTGTGGCTGGTGGGCAGGCGGCTGTGAACTGAGCTCACTCACTCTTCAGGGCGAGGTGATGGCCACCAGGAGAGACCATCTTCCAAGTGACCTACTTTAAATCTGCAGTAGCCATGGATTCAAATAGGAGCTCCATGAGCTTGGCTATGCACAAATTCAGATCCCATTGGGTGGACTGGTTCCCAAACAGGGTGATACAGGTGCAGTAGGCCCTTAAACATTTTCCGGAAAATTGGGTGGGAAGCCATTGTTTTCCTTTTACCTGTGGAAATAAATGTGGAGATAGCCGTTAAGTGGACCTTAACGGTGGAGAGCCTGAGACCCAGAACCTGAAGGTGAACCAAGTAGTTCAGGAGTATGAGCAGGTCTGCATGCAATGGGTTGCTTAGAAGCACACCACAGAGAAAACCTCTTCCATTTGGAAGCATATGTCCTTTTGGTAGCAGGCTTCCTGGAAACCCTGAGGACTTTGAGGACCTCATCTGAAAGCTGAAAATCAGAGAACTCTAGCTCCTCAAGAACCAAGCCTTGAGGCGTAGTGACTTGGAGGCCCAGGAAGGTTATCTTACCCTGGGACATGGTCAGCAGATTGTGTCTCTGAGGGAGACGAATGGGCTGTTTGGTGGAGAGGGCTAGGAGCAGAGCGTCCCAGGTTGTCTGGCTCATTCCAGGGTGTTGTCGAGGCACATGTCAGGAAGCATAGGAAAACCAAGAGCAGTTGTAAAATTCGCAACACGAGTGTTATTATTAAAACAGTAAAATAAAAAAATAAATAAAGTTGGCAGTATAAACAGAGAAAGTCCATCTGGGTTTCTTCTCAATTTCCAATCTCACTCTCTCTGTCTTAATCTTGCAAAACACTGCAGATCCTTTTTATAAGTCTGTGCAAGAGCTTGTTAAGAAAAACAGCATGCTTCTCATACAGTGTTCTTGTAAGTTTCTAATGTTCTTGACAATTTCCTGCAGGTGCAGCAAAAAGAACATTGTGACCCAGAACTGACTTCTTGCTCACAGCTCTGCAAAGGAATTTTGCATCCAGCATTCTTTGGTTAACTCCTCGAGTTCCAAATAGCTTTGCAATCATTTCACCATATAGCTATTTACAGTTTTAGCTTTGCAATCATTTCAACAGTATAACTATATACAATTTTAAACAAAAGGATCTCAGTATCAATTACATTTCCACAAAAAGATTTGCATATTTTTTATACCAGCACATATGCAAGGGGGAAGAAAGAAAAAATTACTCACCTTAGTAATTGTGTTTCTTCTAATGGAGTCTTGCTGTATTCTGACAATCTGCAGTTAGCTCCAGCCTTTAAACTGCTCCGGAGAGTATAGGGTTAATTTTCTATACAGTGCATAGAATGTTGAGCTCAAGCTCGGTTGAGGTCTCTGTCTGCAACACTTTGAAACCCAACTATCAGATTCTTACGAGCAAACACTCACTAACTATACTATGTGGAAAATGTAAAATTTTTAACTAGCCAACTGGCAACAGAAAGTTTTGGATTCCCAAAGGAAGACTCAAGTCAGGAAACCCAAAACCAAAACCTATCTAAAATAAAGATAATAATACAAAACCGCCCAGATAAAAAGGAGGGTGAGCAAGAAGCACCCCTGGGGTGCAACAGTGCGCCTGCCCACCCACTTCCCAAAAAACAGGTTCTGAGAGGGGAGGCAGGGAGGGAGGTCAGAATACAGCAAGACTCCATTAGAAGAAACACATTTACTAAGGTGAGTAATTTTTTCTTCAGATAACATGAAGTCTTGCTGTATTCTGACAATCTGCAGACTACCAAGCAGTACCTCCATGGAGGACGGAGAGAACCTACTTTGGGAATAGGCTCTGAAATACAGCTGTGCCAAACCGAGCATCACTCCTAGCCTGGATATCCAGAGAGTAATGCTTGGTAAAGGTATGGACTGTTTTTCAGATGGCTGCTTGACAAATTTCTAAATGAGGGATATCCCTGGTAGCAGCCAGGGAAGCAGCTGTACCTCTTGTAGAGTGAACCCTCAGGCCTGAGGGTGGAATTTTTCCCAGTTTCCCATAGCAGAATTGTATACAAGACACAATTCATCTGGCAATAGTTCTCTTGGTGGCAGGTTTGCCCTTTCCCACTTCCCCATAAGTGAGGAACAACTGGAAGGAATCAAACCTATGACCCTTGGTACGCTCTATGTAGTAGCTAAGGGCTCTTTTAACATCTAAACTGTGTAGCCTCCTCTCTCCTGAGGAAGAATGCTCAGTGAAGAAGACAGGGAGAGACATAGATTGATTCAAGTGGAAGTCTGAAACCACTTTGGGCAAGAACCTCCTATTGGTTCCAGGGTCCACTTTATCTCTATGAAATGAGATAACATCAGGTTCCACTGACAGGGCTTGCAATTCACGGATACGTCTGGCAGAGGTAATGGCTACCAAAAACACAGTTTTCCAAATCAAGTATTTAAGCTCTGGTGAGGACATAGGCTCAAAAGGAGGTTGCATAAGTTGAGCAATGCAAACATTAAAGTCCCAGGCAGGAGCAGGATCCCTAAAGGGAGGATTGGTTTGAAGCAATCCCTTGAAAAATTTGCAGAACACAGGATGAGATGATAGTGAGGAAGGCTTCCCCACTGACAGAAACAGCTGACAAGTGTACCTTAAGAGTAGCTGGTCTGAGGCCTAGGCCATTAAGATGGAACATATAATCCAGAACTGTAGGCAATTCAGCAGTGTCTGGAGAGATATGCTTTTGGAACACCAAATGCTGAATCTTTTCCATTTGGAGTCATAAGTCTTTCTGGTGGCAGGCTTTTGAGAGGCTTTGAGAATATCCAGAACCCCTGGGACAGGTGCAAATCTGCATACTCTAACTCTTCAAGAGCCATGCCTTGAGATTGAGAGACCGAAGATTGGGGTACCAAATCCTCCCCTGAGAGGAGGTTAACAGGTTGTAATTCCTGGGAAGAGACAGGGGAAAATGGACTGCTAGAGACAGCAACAGGGGGTACCAAGGCTGTCTGGCCCAGTCTGGAGCAATCAGAATCACTTTGCAAGGTTATGACCTTACCGTGACTAGAACCTTGAACAGTAGAGGAAAGGGAGGGAAGGCATACAGAAATTTCCCTTCCCAGTTCAAAATCTGAGCATCCAGAGGGACTGAACCCAGGACTGGGGGTCTGCAACAAAAGGGAAGAAGTTGGTGATTGTCTGGGGCTGCAAAAACATCTATCTCTGGAGTGTCCCACCTTGAAAAAATCACTTTCAACACCAGGGGATCCAAGGACCATTCGTGATGGCCCTGGGAGAGCCTGCTCAGTGTATCTGCTAGCGCACTGTCCTTCCCTGGAAGGTGGACTGCTATCCGAGAGGTCTACAGGGAATAAGCCTGGAACCACAATTTCATGGCTTCCGTGCACAAGGCCGTAGACCAAGTGCCTCCCTGCTTGTTGATGTATCACATGGTGGTGGTGTTGTCTGTTCTGACCTGAACCACCTTGTTCTGCACAGACTGAGAGAAAGCTTGCAGGACCAGAAAAACTGCCCTGAGTTCCAAGAGATTGATATGAAGAAGGGACTCCTGAGGGGACCACAGTCCCTGGGCTGTGAGAGCCCCCAGATGAGCTCCCCACTCCAAAAGGGAAGCATCCATGGTAAGGACCACCGAATGAATCTGAGTGACAAATGGGACCCCTTGCCTTAAATTGTCCTGATCCTGCCACCATTGAAGAGCTTGGATCAGTGTCCGAGTCACTGGAATCAGTTTGGTAACAGGATCCTTCCTTTGGGACCAAAAGGCTCTCAGATGGAAGTGAATGTCCCTCATCTGGAATCTTGCCCCTTGGACCACTGCTGTAGAAGCTGCCATGTGGCCCAAGAGCTGAAGGAAGTGCCTTGCTGGTCAGGACACCTGAAGGCTGAAGGAAGAAGCCAGTTCTATAAGAACTCTTGCCCTTTCCAGAGGAAGAAGGCTCTTGCTTTGACAGTATCTAACTCTGCCCCTATAAAGGTAAGAAGCTGCACTGGTTCGAGAACTGACTTGGGGAGGTTGAGAAGAAATCCCAGGGAAGTGAGCACTTGCTGGGTCACTTGCAGGTCTGACTTGACTTGGCCTGAAGACTGACCCACTATGAGCCAGTCATCCAGATATGGAAAAATGGAAATCTTTTGCCTTCTTAAAAAGGCCACTACTAGTGCCAGGCACTTTGTGAAAACCTTTGGAGCTCATGTTAGGCCAAAGGGCATTGCTTTGAACTGGTAATGGCCTGAGGGCAACTTGAACCTGAGGTACTTTCTGTGGGAGCACCTGATGAGGATGTGAAAGTAGGCATCTTTGAGGTCCAGGGAGGCTAGCCAGTCCCCTGGCCTTAGAGAGGGAAGAATCATTCCCAGAGTCACCATCTTGAACCTTGGTTTTAAAAGATGTTTGTTGCCGGCCTGGTGGTGCTGAGGGTTGAGGCGCTGGACGCCACACCTCGCATCATGCCGGTGACCCGAGTTCGGGAACGGACTCAGGTTGCGGGGTCGGAGGGAGGAGGAGGATCGGCGTCCCAGCGGATGCTCTCCTCCTCCAGGGTGGGTTCAGGGTGCTATATGCACCCGGCGCTCCGGGCCGTGGGAAGCATGGGCACCGGGCACAGGCAGCCGAGCCGGGAGGAGGATCAGAGCACTTGACAACGGTACGCGCCAGCATCGTCGCCTGTCTGGACATCAGTCCTGCATGCCGATGTCCCCATGGGGTAGAGGGAAAAAAATGGGAAAAAACCCTCGGTGGTCTTAGATGAAGACGGCTCCACCCAAGACCACCGAACCCAGAACAGACCCCAATGTGCAGAAGGAGGGAGGAGAGACGCACTCTAGGGGCAGATCCTGGGTAAGTGGCGTAAAGGGGATGAGCAGTCTGAAGGAGTGGACACCGGGGTAGGAAAGGAGGATAAAGAAGAGAGTTAAAAAAAAAGACGTTTGTTCAGGTATCTTAGATCTAGGATGGGGTGCCACTCCCCTGTCTTTTTTGGGGTAAGGAAGTACCTGGAGTATAGACCTTTGCCCCAGTGTAGGGTAGGAACTCTCTCTATGGCTTTTAAGGCCAGAAGAGATGAAACCTCTGCCTCTAGAGCAAGGGTTTTGGAGAGACTTGCAGGTGGAAACGATCTGGCTCTCATCTTCGGAAATTTTTTGAAGCTGAGAACCAGTCCCTGGCTTACTACTTCCAGGACCCACTTGTCTGAAGTAACAGACACCCAGTCCTGGATGAAGTAAGCCAGCCTGCCCCCTACATGGATAGCAGAGTCGACCTGGGCAGGCCCATCATGGTGTCTGCTTGGCAGGGGCCTTAGGCTGAGGAATGGATGCAGCCCTGCTCATCCCCCTTCTGCCTCTCCCTCTGAAGAACCCCCTCTGTGAAAAGGGAGAAGAGGCCTGTGCTAGGTAGAAAGGCCTATGAAAAGGCCTGCCCCTGCCCCTAGATTGCTGCCTTTGAGGAGTTGCCTGCCTCTCCTTGGCCTGTGCACTCCTATAAGTGGTCCTATATTGCTCCATCTTCTTCATGTAATTCTCTGTCTGCTCCCCAAACACAGAATTACCTTCCACAGGGAAATCCATGGCCTTAGCCTGGGTGTCCTGTGAGAGGCTAGTACATCTGAGCCAAGCCATTCTCTGAAGAGCCATAGATGTAGCCATGACTCTTGATGACACATCATTGGAGTCCACAGCAGCATGAAACTGTACCTTAGATGCCTCAATCCCATCCGCAGCCACCTCCTTGGCCAGCTCGTGGGAGGCCTGTTTAGCCAGTGCCAATAAAATGTCCCACCTGGACTTCTGGTACCTGGCTGCACAGGCCATATAATTAGCCTGCCTGAGTTCCAAAGAGGATGCCGTGTAGTGCTTCTTTGCCAAGGCATCCATCCTCCTGGAGTCTTTATCGGGGGGGGGGGGAGTGAAATCAAGGGAACATTAGCCCTGTCACAGGCTGCAGCCTGCACGACCCCAACATGGCTGCATTGCTGGTAGAAAAACTCTGTGTCTGAGCCTGATAAAGTATACCTCTTGTCCATTCTTCTATCAACAGGAGAAACAGAATTAGGAGACTTTAAAAATTGTTGTGTCTGTTTCCCAAATGATTTGTGCAGGGGAATAGACAGCCTCCTGGACTCCGGGATGTCCATCATTTCAACAAAATCAGGCTCCTCTTGATCCTCTGTAGCTTCCTCCATAGGGAGCTGGAGATCTTCAGCCACTTTCCTGTAGAACAGATAGTGGGGAAGGGACTCAGAGAGCCTAGGAGGGGAAACACCAGAAGGTCTGTCTGGGGAGATGTCCGGTTCAATGGGCACATCCAGACTTTCTGCTCCATCATAGTCATCATCTTGTTCATAATCCCCCTCCTCCTCAAATTCCAGTCCATAAAAATCTTCAGGGGCATAATCCTGAACTGGTGGAACCAACCAAACTGAGCCCCTAGGTAACGAAGCCGGATCGGACGGAACCGGGCGAAGCGATTCAACAATCCAAATCGCTCGGGCAATCTCATCAGCGGTCAGAACATGAACCTCCGGATCCGAACCAGCTGACTTGTCTTTACGTTTCCTTTTCGTAGGAACCGATCCCTCAGGATCGGCCCTCCTCCTGCCCGAAGAAGTATCGCCCTGGTCAGAGGGCACTCCTTCTGGTTCGGTCGGAACCGAACCAGGCTGGCTATTCGGGTCAGTGGACTTCTCGGCCTCCTTTTCCCTAAGTCTGTCTAATCTTTTCTCCAGGGTAGACTTCGGAAAGATTTTACAAATTTTGCAGTCTGTATTGAGGTGTTCAAACCCCAGACAATAAACACAAGTGGTGTGGGGATCGGCCTTAGCAAAGACCTCCCCACACTCACTGCAGTGCTGAAACCCAGTGGGCCCGGTTTTTTTCTTGGGTTTCTCAGACATGGCCAACCTAACCAAACGTACCCTTTTTTTGGCAACCGCCAGGCAAGACTCCCTTATCGGTTCCTAACCGTGTCACGGGTATTGAAAAAAAATGTTTAAAACACGTTTTGTTTGAAACCGATAAGGACCGGTAACCACACATTAAAGAAAAGCCCAAGAAATCAAACTAATGGATTGGTTCAGCCGAACCGATCGAACAAGTCTTACAATTTCCACAAAGTAAGCAGAAAACTATCTAAGTACTCACGGTACCGCAGACAGAGCCTGAACCGACAATGCGGAATTAATTTCGGATTTAAATTCGTAATAAACCGACATCTTTAACCGACTTTGAACCGAGCAGAAGGAGAACTCTCCGGAGCGACTGTTCAGTGAGGCGGAGTAAAGAATCTGACGGTTGGGTTTCAAAGTGCTTCAGACAGAGACCTCAACTGAGCTCGAGCTCAATGTTCTATGCACTGCATAGAAAATTAACCCTATACTCTCCGGGGTAGTTTAAAGGCTGGAGCTAACTGCAGATTGTCAGAATACAGCAAGACTTCATGTTGTCTGAAAGACAAAACAGCAAGGGAAGGCAGAGAGATAGCAAGAGACAGAGAATTGCAAGACCGCTGGGGTGATCAAGTCCTACGTCTCACAAGAAAATCTGATTGCACAACCAGACAGAGAAGAGACAAAAAAGGAGAGAATAGAACAGATCCTTGCATTTAAACTCCTTCTCCATAATAACTGGGATAGGGCGCATATTCAACCCTGTCACATGGGGCCACCAGAATCATGGTTGCAGGCCGACTCTTCAATTTGAGGAGAACCTTTAGAAGCAGGGGAAAGGCAATCTGATAGATTTCTTTGACTGGGTGACCAAAGTAGTAGATCAGGGAGGGGCTGTGGACATGGCCTACCTAGACTTTAGCAAGGCATTTGACATAGTACCACACAAAAGATTAATATACAAGTTAGCCAGCCTGGGAGTGGGTCCCAAGATGACAGCCTGGGTAAAGAATTGGCTGGAGAATTGGACACAGAGAGTAATAGTAAATGGAGTCCACTCAGAAGAAAGGAGGGTTACTAGTGGGGCACTGCAGGGTTCAGTATTAGGACTGGTCCTCTTCAATGTCTTTATAAGCGACATTGCAGAAGGACTGGAAGGAAAAGTATGTCTCTTTGCAGATGACACAAGATCTGCAACAGAGTTGATGCACAGGGTGGGGTGGAAAGGATGAGAAGGGACTTGGCAAGGTTAGAGGAATGGTCAAATGTATGGCAGCTTAGATTCAATGCTAAGAAGTGCAAGGTAATGCACCTGGGAAACAAAAACCCAGGGGAAGAGTACACAATGGGGGGTGAGATACTAACAACAACAAAAATGGAAAGGGACCTGGGGGTAGTCATAGCAGATGACCTAAAGGTGGGCAAGCAATGTGAGAGGGCCGCAAGGAGGGCTGGGGGATACTGGGATGCATAGGGAGAGGCATCACCAGTAGAAAACAGGAAGTTATTATCCCTCTGTACAGACAGCTGGTGAGACCCCATCTGGAGTACTGTGTGCAGTTCTGGAGACCCAATCTCTGCAAAGACATAGACAGGATGGAAGCTGTCCAGAGGAGGGCAACTAAAATGGTGCAGGGTCTGCACTGGAAGACATATGAAGAGAGACGAAAGGAGCTTAATATGTATAGCCTCGAGGAAAGGAGGGAGAGGGGGACATGATAGAAACGTTCAAGTACCTCAAGGGAATCAACAAAGTCCAAGAGGGTAGCATCTTTCAAAAAAAGAGGTGTGCAAGAACAAGAGGGCACAATTTGAAGATAGAGAGGGGGGCGGCTCAGAGGTAATTTAAGGAAGTATTTTTTCACAGAGAGGGTTGTGGATGCATGGAACAGCCTTCCGGAGGAGGTTGTGGAGTCAAAATCAGTGGTGGAATTCAAGCATGCATGGGACAGTCATAAGGCAATTCTAGGGGGTGGGGGTAGGAAGAAGTAGGCTGCTGGTTAACTAGGATCTGCAGCTTATCCAGTAGGTAGGGAAATGGGCAGACTGGGTGGGCCAAGCGGTCCTTATCTGCCGTCAAATTCTATGTTTCTATGTTTCTATACAGGAACCTTCCTGACCAGTCCAGTGCCAGGGAATCCATGGGCGGTGTGCCCACTACTGGAGGCCTGCAACAAAACAGGGGAACCTGGTGATTTTCTTCGTAAGGAAAAAGATCTATTTCCGGTGTGCCCCACATCCTGAAAATTGTGGCCAGTACCTGCTCGTTTAGGGACCATTCATGGTGCCCCTGGAACTAGAGCATTGTCCTTTCCAGGGAGAAGGATTGCTGATAAGTGTACATCCATGGAATTAGCCAAACTCCAAATCCTCATGGCTTCTGTTTATAGCTTGGAGTACCTAGTGCCCCCGTTTGTTGTTGTAATACATGGTGGTGGTGGTGTTTGTGCTGATTTGGACTGACTGACCATTCACCTGAGGGGTGAAGGAGTGCAGGGCGAGATAGACTACCCTTAGCTCCAGAAGGTTGATATGCTGCCTGGACTCCTGAGGAGACCATACTCCGCTTACTGTCTTGTCACCTAAGTGTGCTCCCCGGCTTAGAAGAGAGGCCTCTGTTGTCAGAATCACAGTGGGGGATCGTTGTTGGAAAGGAACTCCCTCCCTGAGGCTGTCCCTTTCCTTCCACTAATCAAGAGCTTGTAACAGCGTCTTTGTGACCAGTAACAGCTTTGAGAGAGGGTGACTTTTCTGATACCAATGTGTTCTCAGATGGCACTGAATGTCCCTTATTTGGAATCTGGCACCTGGAACCACACTTGTGGTGTACACCATGCGACCCAAGAGCCATAGCAAAACTCTTGCTGGTCTGGGCTGAACCAGAACAAAGAAGTTTGTCAAGCTTAGGAGATTTTCAACCCTCTCCTGAGGAAGGAATGCCTTGCCTTAGATGGCATCTAACTCTGCTCCTATGAACTCCAAAAGCTGCATTGGTTCTGTTTGGATTTTTTTTTTATCATCGTAAGGTTTTATTACAGTTTTTTTTTTCAAATACAAACAAAAACTGCAGAGACCTGTTTGGGATTTTTGTACATTTATGAGAAATCTCGGTGATTCTAGGGTGCTTTGAGTTAGCTGAAGAGCATCCTTGACCTACTGGTGTAACTTCCCTGTGACTAGCCAGTCGTCCAAACAGAGAAAGACCATCATGCCCTGCCTGCAAAGAAGTGCCGCCATCATGGCCAGGCACTTTGTGAATACCATGGGAGCAGAAGAGTGCCCAAAAGGAAGGACTGTGAACTGGTTAGGACCAGACCATAGTCTGAACCTTAGGTATTTTCTGTAACTGGACCTGTTTGGGATGTGGAAACAGGCATCCTTCACGTCCAGAGAAGCCATTCAGTCCCCTTGCTGCAAGGAGGGAATCACTAAGGATAGAGTGATCATCTTGAACTTGGGTTTTTTCATATGCTTGTTCAAAAACTTGAGATCCAAAATGGGTCACCACTCCCCATTTTTCTTTCGAGTGAGGAAGTATCTCAAGTAGAGACTTTTCCCTCACTGCTCAGGGGGAACCTGCTCCTGCAGCAACTTTTTGACCTTTAACTCCAACAGTATCCTTTCTAGTGGGGTGTGAGGCTTGGAGTTTCTGTGGGTCTGGAGGTTTGAGAATCTGTGGAACTGCAGAGTGAGCCCTTGACCCACCACTTCCAATACCCACTTGTCTGTGGTGATGTTTTTTCTATTCTTGGAAGAAATGAGTCAGCCTTCCTCCTACTGGCAATGAATGGGTAACCTGAGCAGATCCATCAGGGGTTCTGTTTGGGCTAAGCCTTAGGGACTGGGGCTGGATCAGTCTGTTTGGAAGCTCTTCTGCCTCTGCCCCTAAAGAAACCTCTAATTTGAGAGTAATCATAGGGCATGGGCATAGGATAGAATGGATGGGGAAATACCCCCTACCTCTGCCTCCCCTTCCCTGAGACCTGTAGGAAGTGGAAGCCCTTTCTTTCTGGGCATTGCTTTTGTAGGTGATTTTGTACTCGTCCATCTTTTTCGTAAAAGCCTTTGTCTTGTCACCAAAGGAAGAATTATTCTCACATGGAAAATTCATGGCTTTTACCTGTGTATCCTAAGATAGTTTAGTAGTCCTTAGCCATGTGAATCTTCATAAAGAAATGGTATGGGCCATAACCCTAGAAGCACTTTCATTAACATTAACTGCCATATGAAACAGGTATCTGGTCGCGTCAATGGGGGTTTGGGCCAAATCCTATGCTGGGCCACCCAGGATTTTCTCAGCTAGCACCAGCACAGAGTTCCAGAATGCTTTTTGGTACGGGGCAGTGTAAGCTATATAAGTAGCCTGCTTTAACAGTAAAGAGGCAAACATATAGACTTTCTTCCCCATATTATCCAGCCTCTTGGAGTCTTTCTTGGGGGGCTGAGTAGGAAGGGTAACTGTAGCTTTGTCACAGGCCACCACCTGGACTACACCTTCATGATCCGGGTGCATATGGAGGTAGTCAGCATCACGTTTAACTAGCTGGTACTTCTTCTCAACTTTTTTATCCACCTCTGGGGTACAAGTAGGGTTCTGCAACACTATGCAAGTCACCCTTCTAAAAGACCGGTGTACAGGTAACACCAATTTCTTGGGGGACCCAATCATATCCATGTAGTCAGGGTCTACCTCTTTCCTCCTGATCTTCCTGAATAGAGAGGCCAAGAATATTAGCCATTTGCCATCCAGAAGTATGAGAGGAAAAATCCTCGGCTTCGTGAGAAGTGGCATCAAATTTTTTTTTTTTTTTTTTACTGTGCTTTATGGGTCTTCTGATGGCAACCCCTCGGCCCCAGCTTCCATAGGCAGATCCTAAGATCCCTGCTCGCAGTATCCCCTGGATTACCCCAGGGCAGAGACTCCAGAGCCCCCAAGCTTGTCCCCATCAGATCTAGGTGGCTACCCGGGTCCACTACAGAGCGGGGGCCTCATTGAGCATGCCAGAGGGATTTTTTCAGATGTTGTGTTTTTCGGGGGGCATGTCAACTGGATGCTGGAGCGTATCGACATGTGTCTGACATGCCCTCCCAGAGCAGCACTTGCTGGTGCTCTGGTAACAGCACATCCTGTGGTCACCTGGGAGCACCATAATGGAGGCACTCTAACCCCTGCCCCCCTCGTAGGTGGAGAGTTTGCTATGGTCACTCAATCCACCCCAGCTCCAGCTGGCCCTCAAGCATCTCCAGTCTGCTTCCAAACCCTGGTCACCTGTGTCACAGCAGTAACTCTTTCCGCTGTGCTGGCAGTGGAACCAAATTCTTGTTCTGAGGAACCCTCAGGCTCTATGGTTTCCCCACCATTCTCCTTCTCCTCTTCATAAAACAATTCAGCTCCCTGGTCCTCAGGAACCAGAGGAGGGGCAGGAGCTGGGGAGGGCATATTCATGAAAAAATCCATGATATGAAATGCCTGGAACATTTGCCAAAGTTTAGCCATGTCCTCCGCAGCAGGCATTTTATTTGTGTCCACTGACATCTCTTTTGCTTCTTCAGCAGGAGGGGCAGCGACATGTTTCTTTTTTGAGGAAACCAAATTTGGAACCTGCTCAGTTGATCGTTTATGTTTTGGCATCTCAGGATTCCCTTTTTCAGAAACTTTGCCAAATGGGGGAAATTGTGGGACCATCGGAGTGACCAATTTCTAGGTGCCACAAGAAAAGTTTGATTGCGCAATTTGACAGGCAAGAGAAAGAGTCAGAACAGGACAGGACAAACTAGATCCTTGCTTTAACTCTCTCAGAATATTTATTTCTTTATTTGAAAATTGGTGATTGTGAAAGGCACACTGAGCCGAGGCTCATTGCCAGGTGTGACCCAGAGAAGGGAAACAGGAGGAACAAGAAACAAATTATGTGTGATTCATATTACAGCAGTTAAGTGCAGACACAATACAAAATATTAACAAAATAAAGTGCAGGTACATCATGGAATATTATAAAGTGCAGTTATGCAAAAAACAAGTCAAGCGAAGTGCCCTGACAAATACAAAGAAACACTGCCGTAGCAGTGTTAACTAAATTGAACAGGCACACGTATCAACAAGTTTAGATGGGAGGAAAACCCAGAACTCAAGTCACTACAATCGTAAAGCCTGGAGGGTTGATTAGGGGAAAAAAGAGCATGTAGAGGATGGAAGGAGTTTCAGACAATGCCTGAAGGAGCCTGGGGTGAGGGCATGATGGAAGGATGTGGGGGAGCTGGTTCCAGAGAGCAGGGAGGCAATAAGAGAAGGCAGATTGCCCAGCAGTGGAATGAGGAAGAGGAATGAGGAATATATGCTAATCCCTGGAACAGAGCGAGCAGGTGGCTGGAGAGAAAGGTGATCAGAGGTAGGAGGGAAGTGAACCAAACCAGTATTTGGAGATAAAGGAGGAACAATGTAACTGGCGACAACATGACAGTGGGGAAATGGAAAGGGAGGAGTAGAGGGAGCAATGGTGTGTACAAGGAGGTGAGTTTGTAGTAAATAAAAAAAAAGGCATTGCAGAGGGTTTCCAATCTGGTGAGGGAAGTGAAGGGGGTCAAACCAAAGGCCACATCACCATAGTAGAAAACCAGAAGCACCATTTTGATGACCAGCTCATGGCGGACCATTAGGGTAAGGCAGTCTTTATTTCAGTATAGGGCATAACAGGGAATAACAAATAAGATAGGGTCTTAACCAGCCCTCGCAAGTAGTAGTAGCAGATTTCTTTATAATTATTGGTGCCCTTCCCTGGAGGCTCAGGAAGCCATTACAATAAAAGCAATAAGGTGGGGAAATGGTGCAGATGATACTGTCCTTTACTTAAGCCGTAAAATGCCAGAAGCTGCCTATGAAGACCTCCAATCCGAATTTAATCTACTGCAGAGCCAACTACTTCACAAAAAGCTCATTCTCAACGCCAAAAAACACGAAAGCGATGGTCTTCTCTCCATTTATCCATTCGGCTAATTCGGCCACTATTGGATCAGTTCCCCAGATTACCACCATGTTAGGAGAAAAATTGGAATTCGTCGAAAAATTCAAGTACCTGGGAGTTTGGCTAGACCACAGACTTTCCTTTACTGAACACATTGAGGATCTGCTAGAAAAAACTAAGACAGAGACTGGGACTCTTCTTTAGAATTAATCAATTTATCACCAAAGATGCTAAGTTACGTTTGGTCCAATCAACGTCTCTGTCGTTGATAGACTATGCGGACTTCCTATATAGCCAGTGTCCTATCTCTTGCTTGACAAAATTGGACACACTCTATCACAGAGCCCTGAGGTTTGTAACGGGACTTCCCTTCAGCACGCATCACTGCTCCCTGCACGTGGCTGTAGGATGGGCCTCCCTTAAGTTCAGGAGAGATAGAAATGCTGCACTCTGGACCTTCAGATCTATATCAAAAAACTGCCACACTATATTTCCAGCTGCCTCCCATTAAGCGTAATAGGTAACTACACACTAAGAAGTTACTCCTTTATCTCTCTCAAGGTACCTAAGGCTAAATCTCGCTTTGGCAGAGTGGCAATAAGCTTCATGCTGCCTTCTCTAAGGAACAAACTGCAAAAAACTCTCAAATTGAGCATCCCTATCTGCCTGACTGCCTTCAAGACACTATATTCCCACTCAACCAAAGTATGCAACTGTTTTTCCCTCCCAAGATTTGCATCAGGGTCTGCCATGGTACCCCATCCTGCCTGAAACAGTATATAAGACTTGGGTATTCCGATTCTGTCCACCGCCCTCTTAAGCCCTAGCTGTTCCATCATCTCCATCTGCATCCTCACCTCCACTTCTTTTCTCCCCATCTTAACTCTAGTACATGTCTCCCATCTAAAGGATAGGAATTCTTTGTACCCCTTGGTTGAGACTATCTCCTCGCCCCTTCCCCTGTACCCTGCACTCCTTTTATTTCCCAACTGGCTGTCCTCCACTACCCCCTGCACACACCCTCCCCCACCCTACCTTGCTTCTCCCTCTGTACCTCTACTTATTTCCTTTTCTCCCACCCACCCCCCATCCTGACCTTCCTGCTGACCAAGCTGTCTTCAGCCTACTATATTATTTTAACTATGATTCTTTTTTCTTCTCTATTATTATGCCCAGATTGAATATATGTACATGCTCCTACATTTTGTACTATTGCCTCGAATGTTACAGGCTTGTATGTTCTATTGTTCCTTGCTGACCTGTTGTCAATATTTAACCAACTTGTTCTGACTGTATATAATGTACTACTTCGTGTTGTTATGTTTACTATGTTCCACCCAGGTCCATCTTGCAAATGAGCATTGCTCAACAATGTTCGCCTGGATAAATAAAGATTTTGACTGATTGACTGAAATCACATATAACACAAAATAAATAAATAAATAACTACTACATCATTGAATAAATACACAGCTTAAATAATTTAGCTAGCTGTCTGGGACATCCTGTGGAAATATTTTTATTCCTACTAAATATATTCAACAGTGAAAGTCAAACCTATTAAGCTTAGCGCTATCTGGTAATGTAACAATGCATGTGAACTTATGATCTTTAGAAACTAAAAATTAGATTCTCAGGAGACCTCCATGACTTTTACTGTAAGAGTTCAGGAGTCACATTACTGTGGAACTGTTCATGCCTAGAGGCTTGTACAGTAAAACCCAATTAACCAAAACTCTCAATCATACAAAACTGTGGTGCGTCTCCCAGCTTAAAAGACTATATTGCAAAGTTCTCTCACTTATCCAAAACCCCATTTATCCAAACAACTGCATTGTCTGCCAGCACATTCGGATAAATGAGGTTATACTATATTTTGTTTCAGTCCTCAATCACTGTCAGCAACACCTGAGGCAAGGAATGCCCATAACGGCCAAAGTGGTCAAAACAGACTAACTGATCACAGATTGATACTCTATCAACAACAGCCTAACATGACACTGCAGATACAGGGCATACAGATAGATTTTCATCTGGAGTTCTTAGACCTCCTGAGGGATAAAAACCTGGGGGTGTTCAGGGAAAATGTTATGAGTCCCGACAGGCACTAGAGAAACAGAGTGCTAAACTGTAGAAATTACTGCAATTCTGCATTTTTACTGCATTTGCAGGAAAAAATTACCTTAACTGTGGAAAATTGCTGCAAGTATGCAGAAACTACTGCAAGTGATAGCATGTCCACGGGATATATAGTATAGGCCATCAAACTTAATTCTGAGACAAGACAATATATACTATGGTATCATTAAAGGAAAACCGCACCTCTACAGTAAATGGAACTGCCTAAGCGTCTGCCATACTTCTGTGTAGTGGACTTTTAAAAATTAAATTAAACAACTTTGCAGTGGGAGAAAAGAAAAAATTACTCACCTTAGTAATGTTGTTTCTTCCAATGGAGTCTTGCTATATTATAGACATTAGCAGTTTGATCCAGCTCTAGAACTGCCCCGGAGTGAAATGGTTAAAACCATTCCAAAATAGAATTTTGGCACGAGAGCAGCTCTATCTGTGTCATTTCAAACTTGAACTGTCAGATCTTTATGAGCCAAACTCACTAAGGTCTGTGTGGAAGCTGTAACTACACTAGCCAAATGGCTACCTAAATAATAACAACCATTGATGGTCCCAACACCCAAGACTCAAGTCAGGGACCAGAAATACTAACACCATACTAATAATATGAAAATGGAACATAAGTATAATAAAACACACACACACGTACACATACACACCCCAAAGTCCCAAAGGGACAAAATGCTAACAGGACATAAGTAGTGCCCACATTAAGTTGCCCGCACCCCACCAAGTAGAAGTTCTGAGAGGGCAGGTTGGAGGTCTATAATAAGCAAGACTCCATTAGAAGAAACAACATTACTAAGGTGAGTAATTTTTCTTCAAACAACATGAAGTCTTGCTATATTATAGACATTAGCAGAATACACAGCAGTACCTCCATGGAGGAGGGCAGAACCTACTTAGGGAATAGGCTCTGAAGAACAGTTGTAGCTAAACCGAGCATCTCTCCTGGCCTGGACATCCAAGGAGTAATGCTTGGTAAAAGTGTGTACCGCTTTTCCAAGTAGCAGCCTGGCAAATCTCTAATAAAGGGATATCTCTGGCAGCAGCTAGAGACGCAGCTGTACCCCTGGTAGAATGAGCCTCAAACCAGGGGGCTCTGCCCACTTTCTGATAACAAAATTGGATACAAGAGACAATCCACCTGGCTACTGATCTCTTAGTGGCAGGTTTGCCTTTCCCAACTTCACCATAGGTAAGGAAAAGTTGGAGGATTCAACCTGTGACCTTGTACGCTCTATATAATAACTAAGAGCTCTCTAACATCCAGGCTGTGCAACCTCCTCTCACCAAGAGGAGTGATCAGTGAAAATACTGAAGGAGATAGATTAAGATGGAAATCTGAAACCACCTTAGACAAAAACTTCCTATTAGTCCTAAGGACTACCTTATCCCTGTGGAAAGAAATAAAGTCAGTCTCCACTGACAAGGCTTGCAATTCACTTATGCATCTGGCAGAAGTGATAGCCACTAGAAAACAGTTTTCCAAGTTAGGTACTTAAGCTCTGCAGAAGACAGAGGTTCAAGGGGTTGCATTAACTGGGCAATGCAAGCATTAAGGTCCCAAGCAGGGGCGGGTTCGAAAGGGAGATTAGTATGGGTAATCCCAAAAAACTTGGAAAACACAGGATGAGAGGAAAGAGGGATGACTTTCCTGTTGACACAAAAGCAGACACAGCTGCCAAATGAACTCTCAGGGTAGCTGGTCTGAGACCCAAGGAATTAAGATGTAC
Organism: Neoceratodus forsteri; assembly: GCA_016271365.2. Classification (NCBI taxonomy): domain Eukaryota; kingdom Metazoa; phylum Chordata; order Ceratodontiformes; family Ceratodontidae; genus Neoceratodus; species Neoceratodus forsteri. Next base: position 595,580,177 of record JADMNL010000022.1, on the reverse strand, counting down.
CATGTAATCTAACAAAATGGGCAATTCAGCAGATTCTGGGAAATATTTTCCCGGCACACCAAATGGAAAACCTTTTCCATTTAGAACTATAAGTAGCCTAGTGGAAGGCTTTCTGGAAGCCTTTAGGATCTCAAGAACCCCTGAGAGAGGTGTAAATCAGCAAACTCTAACTCCTCAAGAGCCAGGCCTTGAGGTTGAGGGATTGAGGTCCGGATACCAAACCCTTCCCTGGGCACAAGTCAACAGATTGTGATTCCTGGGGAGGCACAGGGAAGATGGACTGTCAGAGACAGAAGGAGTGGGTACCAGGGCTGCCTGGCCCAATCCGGGGCAATCAGAATCACCCTGCAAGGCTGAGATCTGATTTTGACTAGTACTTTGAATAGAGAGGAAAGGGGGGGAAAGCATAGAGGAACTTCCCCTCCCAATCCAGAAGAAGGGCATCCAGGGGAACTGAGCCCAGCACTGGAGGCCTGCAACAGAACAGAGGAAGTTTGTGATTGTCTGGGGCTGCAAAAAGATCTATCTGAGGGATGCCCCACCTGGCAAAAACTATCCCCAGCACTTGAGGATCCAGGGACCATTCGTGATGGCCCTGGGAAATCCTGCTGAGGGCATCCGCTAGGACATTGTCCTTCCCTGGAAGATGAACTGCTATGAGGGAAGTGTTCAGGGAATAGGTCAGAGACCACAACTTCATTGCCTAGGTGCACAAGGCCGAAGACCGAGTGCCCCCCTGTTTGTTGATGTACCACATTGTTGTGGTGTTGTCTGTTCTGACTTGTATCACCTTGTCGTGGACAGATGCAGAAAAAGCTTGAAGAGCTAAAAAGACAGCTCTGAGTTCCAGCAAATTGATGTGGAGCAGAGATTCCTGGGGGGACCAAACTCCCTAAGTGGAAAGGTCGCCCATGTGGGCTCCCCAACCCAGAAGGGAAGCATCTGTAGTGAGAGTCAAGTCGTGAGAAGGGGAAATGAAGGGAACCCCGCTCTTAAATTGCTCTGATCCTGCCACCACTGGAGAGCTAGGATCAAGGTTCGAGTCACTGGGACCAACTTGGAAAGGGGGTCTCTTCTCTGAGACCAAAAGGTTCTCAAGTGAAACTGAATGTTTCTCATCTGAAATCTGGCTCCCTGCACAACAGCTGTGGATGCAGCCATGTGCCCCAGGAGCTGCAGAAAGTGTCTTGCTGGTCGAGAGACCTACAGAGTGAAGGAAGAGGCCAGAACCACTAAATTCCTTACCCTTTCTGGGGGAAGAAAGGCTCTGGCTAGCTTTGTGTCCAATTCTGCCCCTATAAAGGTGAGTACCTGGACTGGTTCCAGAACCGACTTTGGTAGGTTTAGCAGAAACCCAGGGAGGTGAGAAGCTGCTGGGTGACCTGCAGGTGAGATTTACCTGTTCTGGGGACTGGCCTACAATGAGCCAGTCGTCTAGACAGGGAAAACAGCAATCCTCTGCCTCCTTAAGTGGGCCACTGCCACTGCTAGACACTTTGTGAATATCCTTGGAGCAGAGGTAAGGCGAAGGCATTGCTCTGAACTGGTAATGACCTGAGGCAGTTCGAATCTGAGGTACTTCGATGGGATCTTCTGATTAGGACATGGAAATAGGCATCCTTGAGGTCCAGGGAGGCTAGCCAGTCCCCTGGCCTTAGGGAAGGTAAAATCATTGCCAGAGTTACCATTTTGAACTTTGGTTTCAAAAGATGCTTGTTCAGATATCTGAGATCTAAAATGGGCCGCCACTCTCCTGTCTTTTTTGGGGTAAGGAAGTATCTGGAATACAGACCCCTGCCCTGATGCAGAGGAGGAATCCTTTCTACTGCTCTGAGAGCTAACAGGGATGAGACCTCTGTTTCCAGAGCGAGGGTCTCTGAAGCACTTGCAGGTAGAAAAAGTCTGCTTTCAACTTGGGAAACTTTTGAAGCTGAGAACCAGACCCTGGCTTACTACTTCCAGAACCCACTTGTCTGAGGTTAAAGAAGCCCAATTCTGACTGAAGTAAGCCAGCCTGCCCCCCACTGGTACAGGAGAATCGGCCCTGGGCACCCCATCAGGGTGCCTGTTTCGCAGGAGCTTTAGGCTGGGGTGGGAGCAGGTCTGCCCACCCCTCGCCTGCCCCTGCCTCTGAAGAAGCCCCTCTGAGCATAGGCAGAGGAGGCCTGAGTCTGGTAGAAAGGCCTGTGAAAAGGCCTCCACCCTCACCCCTGGGGCATGCCTTTGAGGAGTGGCTTGCGCCCTTAGCCTGGGCACTCTTGTAAGTAGTCCTATATTCATCCATCTTCTTCATGTAGTTCTCTGTCTGCTCTCCAAACAGAGAATTTCCCACCACAGGAAAATCCATAGCCTTAGTCTGGGTATCCTGACAAACTAGTACACCTGAGCCAGGCCAACCTACTAAAAGCTACAGATGTGGCCATGACCCTAGAGGAAACATCATTAACATCCACAGCAGCATGAAACTGAACCTTAGAGGCTTCAATGCCATCAGCAGCCACCTGTTCTAGTTCACTAGCCAGCTGGCCATGGGCCTGCTTGGCCAATTGCATAACAGTATCCCATCTAGATTTCTGATACCTAGCTACATAAGCCATATAATTTGCTTGCCTGAGTCCCAGAGAGGCTGCCATATACTTTTTTTGCCATGGCATCAATCTTCCTGGAATCCTTGTCAGGAGGATGTGAAGCCAAGGAATATTAGCTTTATCACAGGCAGCAGCCTGAACTACTCAACATGACTGCATTGCTGAGAAAGGAATTCTGTATCAGGGCCTGACAATGTATACCTTCTGTCCATCTTTTTATCTACAGGAGGCACAGAATTAGGAGCTTTTAAAATTTTAATTGTTTGTTTCCTAAAAGACCTATGTAAAGGAATAGACAATCTCCTAGACTCTGGAATATCCATCATTTCTACAAAATCAGGCTCCTCTTGCTCATCCACAGCCTCTTCTAAAGGAAGCTGGAGGGTTTCAGCAACTTTTTTATAAAACATAAAATGAGATGGGTTCTCAGACAGCATAGGGGGAGATTCTAAAGGTCTGTCTGGGGAGATGTCCGGTTCAATGGGCACACCCAGACCTTCCCAGCCACATTCATACTGTTCATAATCCTCCTCCCCCTCCTCTGGTTCATAAAATTCCTCAATATCATAATCCTGAACCACTGGGACCGGAAGAACCAACCTTTACCAGATAGTGGTGGTTCGGACGGACCCTGAGACAGTGACCGGACAATTTGTATGGCTTTTGCTATCTCTGCAGCAGTTGGAGAAGGAATTTTGGACTCCAGACCTGCTGATTTTCTTGTTTTCTTTACTGGAATTGGTTCCTCAGAACCAGCTTTTCTTTTGGCCGAGGAAGTCTGGCCTTGGTCAGAGGGCACTCTCTCTGGTTCGGTTGGCACCGAACCAAGCTGGCCATCCGGGTCAGCGGACTTTTTGGCCTCTCGTTCCCTGAGCCTGCCCAATCTTTTTTTCAGGGTGGCTGCAGGGAAATTCTTACATACCTGGCAGTCTGACTGGAGGTGGTCAAACCCCAGACAATAAACACATGTGGTGTGTGGGTCAGCCTTAGCAAAGACTTCCCCACAAACATCACAGTGTTGAAACCCAGTGGGCCCGGTTTTTCTTTTGGGTTTCTCAGACATAATGCCAGCCTAACCAAAAACTTGCCCTTTTAACGGCAGTGCCAGGCAAGACACCCTTATCGGTTCCTAACCGTGTCACGGGTATTGGAAAAAAACGTAATAAATCCGTTTTTTTTAGAACCGATAAGAACCGGGAACCGCACTCTAAAATAGTAACTTTTAGTTTTAAATGAGTTTTAAACCCACTGATCGGTTCAAAACCGAACCGATAACTTACAAGTTCCACACAGACAAAACCTTCATTTACTTACGGTTACCACAGATAGAGCTTGAACCGAACGGTTTTGCGGTTAAAATAAAACTATTCTCGGTTAAATCCAACCGAGAAAACACTTTTTAAACCGAGAAATGAACCGAGCAGAAGGAGAAATCTCCGGAGCGACTGTTCACTGAGGCGGAGTAAAGAATCTGACAGTTCAAGTTTGAAATGACACAGATAGAGCTGCTCTCGTGCCAAAATTCTATTTTGGAATGGTTTTAACCATTTCATTCCGGGGCAGTTCTAGAGCTGGATCAAACTGCTAATATCTATAATATAGCAAGACTTCATGTTGTTTGAAAAGCGGCTTTTTCTTCTAAACCTGAACCAGAGGGTAAGATTTGCAGGGGCCGGAGCCCCTGCAAACCAGTTTTCTTTAAGGGTCAGACATTATTTCAGCCAATTAGCTTTCAGGATTTGTCCTAACCGTTTTATGATACGATTTTGAACATTATCGGAACAAATCTGGTCTCCCCCATACTGTATGTTGAGAACTCAGGTGTCCCTCACTCTGTATAACGGGAACTCGCTGTAACAAAAAATACTCCCAGGCCCAGATATTCAAACTGCGCCAGTCTGAGGCGCAAGCCCCTGTGCTGCTCAAAATAGTTGCGCAGGGGTGTGGCCAGGAGTGATATTCAAAGGAGTTGCGCTGTTGAGCAACTCCTTTGAATATCACCTCGAGCCATGCGCATTCTGGCAAGATAAGCGCAGTGGGAACTTTGCGCCACTGCTAGTTGCCAGAGTTGAGTGATTAAACTTGCGGTGGCGCAAGTACCATTGCTTCATGCTCAAATTTCCGATATTCAAAAGGTGACATGCAAATGGGGCCATAATTTATGCAAGGAGGGGGCCATTTGCATCTATTTATGGCCCCATTGCATGCCATTTGCATGTAGGTGCGCCGATCCCCGGTCTTGCTCTGGCCACCCTGCCCAGGCAGCAGCCGTCGGGGGCCGGCCCTTAATGCAGCCCGATCGCGGGTATCACAGTTACATGACACCCCCACACATCTCCCACAGCCCGATCGCGGGCAGAGCACGTACATGTCCCCCCACACAATCTCCCACAGCCCGATCAAGGGCAGAACCTGTATGAATCCCCCAGTGCCCGGATCGGGCAGAACCTGTATGAACCCCCCAGTGCCCAATCGGCAGAACCTGTATGAACCCCCAGTGCCCGATCGTGGGCAGAACCTGTATGAACCCCCAGTGCCCGATCGCGGGCAGAATGTAACCCCTCCCAACCCGAATAACTCCCTGGTGGTCAGTGGACCGTAAAGCCCGATCTGCGGGCAGAAGTCACAGCAACTCCCCACATCTCCCTGCGTTCAGTGTCCCCCCACCCACGAAGCCCCTCCTCACCCCACTCCCCCGCAGTCAAGCGGGCGACAGCATCCCACCCGCCTGCCGCCCGACTGACTGACCTGAGAAGAGATCTGGATAAACTAGCAAAATGGTGGGAAAAGTGGCAACTGGGGTTTAACGCAAAGAAGTGCAAGATCATGCACATGGGGAAGAGAAACCCTGAAGCCACCTATAGGTTGGGAGGGGAGCTGCTGGCAGTCACAAAGGAAGAAAGACACTTGGGTGTCATCATCACCGATGATCTGAAATCATCCAAGCAGACCACTAAAGCAGTAGGTAAGGCTAGAGGATGTTGGGGTGTATTAGTAGGGGTATCACAAGTCGGAAGAGGGAGGTAATAATCCCTCTTTACAAGACACTGGTTAGGCCCCATCTGGAGTACTGCTTGCAGTACTGGAGGCCACACCTTCACAGGGACATTGACCAAATTGAGGCAGTCCAGAGAAGGGCAACCAAAATAGTGCAGGGACTGCATCAGAAAACATATGAGGACAGATTAACTGAGCTCAATATGTATACCCTAGAGCAAAGGAAGGAGAGAGGTGATATGACTGAAACATTCAAACACCTTAAAGGCACTAACAAGGTGAAAGAGTGTAACATGTTTCAATATAAGAAAAATAGCAGGACAAGAGGACACAGCATGAGATTAGAGGGTGGCCGATTAAGGTGTAAGGTGAGGGAAGTTCTTTTTCACAAAAAGGGTGGTGGATGCATGGAACAGCCTACCTCAGGAAGTGGTGGATATGAATACAGTGCAGGGCTTCAAACAGGCATGGGATAGGCATAGGGAGCAATACAGATGAGTATGAATAGATAGGCCATTGACAGAGCCAATGGCACATTCATAAGGTAGAAAATGAAATGGGCAGACTGGATGGGCCTTGCGGTCCTTATCTGCCATCAACTTCTATGTTTCTATGTTGGGCACCGAATTCCCCAAGGAATTCATGCATCTGCCGCTCGGTATTGTCTCATCTGAGAAAGGAAATGCTGAGATCCTTAATCATCCTCAATAAGAAGCGTTGATATTCCGTGAAATCAGTGTCGGATGAAAGGTGAGCAGAGGGTTCCTCTCCCTCACAGGAAGGAGTCGAGGAAGGTGAGGAACTCGAATGCCCAGAGGACTCCTGCGGCGGTGGGGAGAGGCGAAAAACCCGCTCATGCACATACCTAACATATGACGGGAAGGCCTCCTCAGAGCCTCTGAACGTCTCCCAGGATAACAGGCCCGTAGGACCGACATGGCCTGGAAGAGAGGGGGGTGGCTGCAGAGGAATGGGAGAGGGGCACCTACAAGAAGGTAACTGTCCTCTGCTAGGGCTCTGAAATCCAGGGAATGGAGCCCGAGCTGGTGGGATCCTGGATATCAAACCAGGTCGCAAAACAGAACCCTGAGGATGCGAACTCTGGAAGAGCCTGGCGGGGGAATCTCCCCTGTGACACACCTGGGGTTGCAAGGGTCCAGAAGGGCAGCCACAGCATACGGAGGGTCCCTTGAGCCCTAAGAGGGGAGGCGCTCGGCACTTGGTTCCTCCCACACCCTGAGGGGGTGGTGGTGAACTCGACGCCCCTCACTTCGGCCTCTCAACCACTCAGACTCTGAGGATGCCCTCCTCCTTGACCCCAGCGACAGGTTCCATTGATCCTGAGGCCCCCCAAGGGAGGCCCCTGGAGACAGAACCCTGAGTCCACCCCGAGAAAATGAGGCAGCACCGGAAACGGTAGCTGCCACAGCCCACTCTGGGGAGATAGACCGGTCCCTGATCTCCAAACCGCCCTCCCTGATGGGTTCCAGGCCACCCCCAGCCTGGGAATCCTCGGAGGAAGATAATTGGGGAGACTCAGGAATCAGAATGCTGGGCCGACTGACACCGCATTCCAGAAAAGACTCTGATTTCGAAGAATTGGGGAGCCAGGTCGGGTCAACTTCTGAATTGTCTGCCTCCGAGGAGGAGTTGACCAGAAGGACCTCGATGCTGGCCACCCCAAGAGTCCCTTGAGAAAGAGCACCGGTAACAGCGCCGGTGCCATGCATGATGCCATACGGTCCCGGTGCATTGCCCGCAGCTCCAGAACCCGGACTTGATCCATCCACAGCTTCGGCTAAGTCCCCCGTGCCAACCGCGGCACCAGAACCCAACATGGCGCCCTTCACGGAGTTAACATACTAACATACTATTTGCCAGCAGATTAGGCCTTACGGTCTATCAAGTCTGCTCGAACCTTAGTTCCTTAGTTGGATGCTGAGACCCTCCCATCCCTTGTGCTCCAGAAACCCCTATCATCCATCCCCACCCCCCTGGGACAGACCATCATCTGATACATCCACTTTCTGTGTCTGTCCCACCCTCTCTTGAAGCCCTCCACTGTGGATCTCTGAACCAGCTCACCAGGCAGTGCATTCCAAGGGTTCACCACCCTCTCAGTGAAAAACCTCCTCCTCTTTTCCCCTCACCCTTCCACCTTCCAACTTCAAACCATGCCCTCTGGTGATACCTCCCTGCTTTAGTCTAAAGATCCCCTCCATGTTTACCCTATTTATTCCCTTGAGGGTACTTGAAGACCTCAATCCTTGTCCCCCTGTCTCTCTCTCCTCCAATGAAAACAGGCAGAGCTCCTCAAGTCTGTCCTCATCGTCCAAATCCCCTAGCCCTCGTATCATCTTTGTTGCCCTCCTCTGTACCCGCTCCAGGAGCTGTATGTCCCTCTTCAAGTGTGGTCTCCAGTACTGTACACAGTACTCAAGGTGTGGTCTAACCAGTCCATTGTACAGCGGCAGAATCACTTCCTTGCTCCTAGAGGTGATCCCCCTTACGATGCATCCCAAGATCCTGTTTGCCTTGCTAGCTGAACTCCTGCACTGCTCAGAGTTATTCATACATGCATCCACCATGACCCCTAGGTCTTTTTCCCCTATTGAGGCCTCCAGCGCCTTCCCTCCCAGGGTGTACCTGTGTTTAGGGTTTCCCCGACCAAGATGCAACACCTTGCACTTGGTGATATTGAAATTTAATTTCCACGTGTGAGCCCAGCTTTCCAGGGTGTCCAGGTCCCCTTGCAGGGCCAACGTCCCTCTTCTCCCTCAACTACTGCTCCCATCTTGGAGTCATCAGCGAAGAGACTCATTTCACACCCTATACCCTCCCTGATGTCCGATATGTATGCATTAAACAGGATCGGACCCAGGACCGAGCCCTGCAGTACCCCACTACCAACCTCTCTAGGGTTTGAGAGCTCCCCACAGACCACTACTCTCTGAGTGTGTCCAGCTAGCCAGTTTCCAATCCATCTGACCATCAAAGGGCCTACTCCTAACCCCATCAGTTTCTCCACCAGACCATTGTGGGGGACAGAGTCAAACGCCTTGCTGAAGTCCAAGAATAATACATCCACAGGCTTACCCCTGTCCAGTTCTGATGCTACCCATTCCTAGAACTCCACAAGGTTGGTTTGACATGATCTGCCTGGCACAAACCCATGTTGCCGACTATCCAGACCTCCCACGTCCTCCAAGTACACCCCCAATCGTTCCTTTAGTATACTTTCCATTAATTTTCCCACCACCGAGGTCAAACTGATGGGTCTATAGTTACCTGGTACTTCCTCGACCCCTTTATGGATTGGTACCACATGTGCCTCTCGCCAGTCCTAGGTACCTCCCGTCTCAAGTGACCTGCTGAAAGTTCACTTGGGGTGCAGTAGTATGTCCGCAATTCCCATAGTACTCGGATGAATGCCATCCGCCCAGGAGATTTGTCTTCTTTAGGCCTTGAGGCTAATCACACCCTTTGGCGGAGATAGCATCATCTGTCCCTCCACCTTACTGGCCTTTTTACCTTATCCATATGTGACACCCTGGGGTACCTGTCCCTCCTCTGCTCCATTTCTGTTGCTCCCCTGATCCCACTCACTGCTGCTTCTATCCCTTCGTACCTTTGCTTTGTAGATATCCAATCCCTCCCTAGTGAACACAGAGGCAAAGTACTCATTAAATACCTCTGCCTGGTCCCTCGCCTCTTCCTCCCACCTCCTTCTGATCTCAATCTGCTGAGATGGCCCTTAGTTTTTCTCCGCTCCCCAATGTACCAGAAGAACCCCTTTTCCCCTCCATGTACCCCCTGTGCCAGCTGCTGCTCTTTACTGGACTTTGCTCCCTTCACCATACGGGTGACTTTTCTAGATGCAAGCTGGTACATTTCCTTATCCCTATCCCCTCTTGTTGTTTTATATTTTTTGTAGGCCGCCTTCTTTTCTCTGACTGCTACCTGTACCTCACTGGACCAAATGTTACATTTTTAATTTCAGCCCCACTGAGATTTGAACTCAGATCACTGGATTCAAACTCCAGAGTGCTAACCATTACACCATCGGACCACCACCAGATTTGACTAGACCCATGATGCCGCGAGTGGCGCCGAAAGCTAACACGGCACCGTCCTGATCACCGGCACCATGGACGGCGCCAGGATCCAAGACAGCACTGGAGGGCGTCGTCGAGGGTCCACCAGTGCTGGACCCAGCAACTGTGGGCCGCGACACTGGGGGAGCCTACATCTCTGAAGAGGTGACTGCCAAGACGGTGTCCCCACTGCGGCCCCTGGATGGACCATGGCGTTCCTCCGACACCGCAAAGAGGCCTCCTCCTCGGCAAGGCTGGAAGATGAGGAGACCTCCTCTTCACCAGACTGTATAGGATTGGGAGGGGACCCGACGGAAGAGCCTAGAGACCTGGCCTGGGAGGCCCGAGAGCAACGCCATCCTCCGAAAGTCAGCGGGGCTGTGCCGATTTTGAATGCATGGACTTTGAGAACACGGCGGTCCATCGAGAAGCAGGCATCGCATCTGCCCATATCATGGTTAGGTCCCAGGAACCGAAGGCAGACATCATGTTGGTCCGTAACGGAAAAATGTCGGCCACAGGCACTCCGACACATTGGGGCACGGCCCGCTTTCGACTTACACTTAGCTCCCAAACCAGACATGACGCGAAATTAACTATAACACAGAAAAGCTTCTGGTGCCGTTAAAATATTAAAGAAAAGAACGGTCTTACTGGCAACGGCATTGGGAAAACGAACTGAGACGGAGTCGCTGATGAAGTCATAGAGAGAAGGCCTAATGGTGTAGCACTGTCCAACTCATGCAGCAGGTGTTGCCTCGATGGCGGGAGAAACAGAACTGAGATGGAGGAGGAGTCTGTGGCGCCTAACAGCCGCCCCTCGCACACCACGTAGTGCGTCGCTTTTGGGGGTGGCGCTGATCTCCTGCTCCAAAAAAAAAAAACTCCCGTGAGGGTGCGGGCCTCCGGCTTACACCCAAGCAGTAATGAATGGTGAAGATTGACAAGGGAAGATCTTGTGTGCTGGCGCTTTATTGGCTCTATTGGCCACAGAGGTCTCCCATCTCAGGCAGCATCTCATTTGGTGGAGGGGGGGAGAGGAGTAGATACAGGGATGAAAACAGAAACAACTCTGGCATTCAGGCAAATAACGCCACTTTTTTTTTCCCTCTGCCTGGTTGCTCTACCCAGACTCAGGATTCCTTAACCTCCCCACCAAAAGGACTACATTTGTAGACGCGACTGAACAATCAAAGGGTTACTGGTTCAGTTTGCATGGAATCATGGGCTTGGACTTGGAGACAGCCCAAAGAAGAGCCTGGCCAACTGGGGAAGGAGGGAAAAACAGACATTTAACAAAATGTTTTGCATTAACTACACCATCTGATGCTCTCTTGCCAATTACTCCCTATTTCTAATACTTCCACCATGTTGATATTCTCTTGACAGCTTCACCATTGTGAATACCCTGTACATTATTGTGTATCTTACGCACCTTACACAGCAATAAGTGCAGATTTTGTGGTTTTCGCTGCTCTCTGTAGCTGACCCCTCATGATTAGATCTTATTGTGCTGTCAATTACTAATATGCAACTACTGTGACTGCTTTGCAACAGTACTATAATCAAACTGTGTGGGTGCACCATCGTCACAGTCTGGTTTTTAACGGCTCTGTAACTTGTACCTTCCTGTACATTTACCGTGTCATCACACCTGCTGTACTGCTGCTGTTATCTCTTGCAGTTGCTAATTTTGTCTCTACCTCTCTTGCAGTTTTTAATTTTGTCTCTCTACCCAGCAGTGTAGTGCTAAATTTAGAAGTGAGGGGTTGCCACAATCCCACCTAACCCACCCCCAAAACAGAACAGCTAATCATTAACCTGATTATTTAAAATAGTTACTGTGTTTAATTAGAAATTCAAATGATCATTTTTTAGGTATATTATTATAAAGCAGCAGTATATATGCAAGGTCAGCAGAGCTTTTAGCTAATCAGAAAAACTTCATTTTAGATAAGGTGTTACATATTAGACATGATTAAAATACCATCAATCAATCCACATTTGAATATATAAGAAAGCAACACGAAAAATGATATGGACTCACTGAAAGTATACTTCAATCACTCTTACAAAAGTTTCCATAGGTGCTCTCTTGTGATCAGGTCTGCCTTTGCAACTTAGGTTTGCATGTCAACAGCTGAGTGGTGGTTGTGCAACCAACATTACGTATGTTTCAAAAATGATCAGTGATAATGGTTAATGTTGTGACTTGCTTTGCATGAAATCTGAGTGAAATCGAGATAAGCTGAATTAATTTTTAATTGAATATTTTAGCGTTATATATGAACTGAAATAATGCAAAATAATCTACATTTGAAGTATGGGAGTGGCGCTCCCCATGCATATGAAGTGAGGAGTCGGGGCTCCCTCGCGACCCCGCAGGACTACACTAATGTCTCTACCTCAAATATGTTTTAATTATGGATGCACTTCATTGCTGTATTTCTTTTTGCACTGTTGCTCCCTGCTGCCCCCCCCCCCACACCTGGATGCATCTGGAAAAGAGCTGCTACCACCTCAGTACGTCTTTCCGGGTAAAACTTCTGAAATAAGTAAATCTGATTTGTCCTTTTCTCAGGCAATAAATGCGCCGTAAAGTGTAAGTCTTGTTCCACAAATTCATTTTTTTAAACTCAGCTTTATTGAGTCGTTACTCACATTTGCTTTACATCTCATCACATCTTGGTATCGCCACATTAATCAGTCACCGTTAGAAATAATTTTGTACAGCTTTACAAAGGAATATGTTCCAGACTTCATTTGTCAAAGATAAGACAGTTCTCTTATAGTGGAGACTATATACTGATAGTACATCCTGGCACTAAGAATTTCCCTTTAATTTACCTTTCTGCCAACTGGTTCTTGGAAAGAGGCAAATCTGTGTGTTTCCTCAGCTAACAGCTGAGTGGCCACACTAGCAGTAACAAAAACATATTTGGCTCTGGAGCCTAAAACCAAAGGTCCTAGAACTTGGGCCTTCCCAACATGGCCCCTGGGTATTGCTGTGCTAACTTACCCCCCCCCCCGAAGTCCTGTCCACCACCCCCCCAGGCAGCACAGGCCACCACCCCTTTCTCCACAACAGAGATGGGCTTCCTCTGACTACCTCTTAAATATCTTTGGTTGCCACCCCTTAGTGGTTAGAATCGTTCCCACTCAATCATGACTCCCAGCCACTCCATCTTTCCACAAGTTTATCCCAGTTTAGGCATAGTTTTGCGATAATTGATTCCATTAAGACCACTTCCTTCATCCTATGGATCCACTCTGTCCTACTTGGGGGGGGTCTAGCTTCAGCCACTTTCCAGTAATACACTTCAAGGTCACTACTATCATTCTGTACCTTCCTGACTTCTGCAGACTGATGTGTCACAGTTGGGAGGCCTAATACCTGGTCTTCAAAAATCAGAGGGATTTTGACTCTAGTTATATTATATTCTGTTTCTTGGATTTCTTTCCAAAAAGAGGTAAGCACAGGGCAGCTCCCAAAGATGTGCCAGTGACTACCCGTTCCCCCACATTTCCTCCAGTATCCATCATTTTTAGAGGTACCATAATGTTTAGTTATTGTAGGGGTGTGAAAGAAATGCATTAAAACTTTCCAAAAGAATTCTCTCCAGATAGGAGCAGATGTGGCCTTCCACCCCCATTTTAACCTATGAGACCAGTCTGAATCCGGGATTGTAATGGCCGCCTCAGTCTCCCACTTTCTCTTAAGGTTTCCTAACTGATTCCTTCCCTTACGGGACAACAGTTGGTAAATGTAAGAAATATATCCAGTGTGGCCTGTTATTGTAACCACCCCATATACGAAGTTCTCCCAGCTAGAGTATGGGCGGGAAAGTCTCCTAACATGGTCTTGGGAATTTATAAAATGTCTTACTTGCATAGAGCGTAAAAATTCTAAATTTGGCAATCCAAATTTCTCCTTCGCCCTTTGAAATGAAATGCAATGACCTCCCTCTATAAATTGTGAGAACCTGGTAATCCCCATAGCAGCCCATCTAGCATAGCCCAAATCACGGATGGTGGGAAGAACTCAGGAGTATTCCGAATCAGAGGGAGGGGGACCAACCCCACCGGGACATCCAACTTCTTACGAAGTTCACCTAAAACATGTAGCTCATGTGAGACCCATCTGTTCCTGACCTGCCTATTGTAATCAGTCTATCAAAATTAAGGAGAATAAGGGTCTATCTTTTAAAGCTGCATCTTCAATAGCATACCACTGCGATGTGGCCCTTTGCTTAGCCCAAGTCATTAGACCTGCTGCCTGAGCCGGCAAGTAATACGAGTGTAAATCTGGGAGTCCCAGCCCACCCTCTTCCTTTGGTAATTGGAGAACAGCCTTAGCAATCCAGGGATTTTTATGGTTCCAGATAAATCTGGACACATCCTTATTCATTTTGGACCAGAACTTATTTGGAATGCATATGGGGAGACACTGGAACAAAAATAATAGGCGTTGCAAAATGTTCATCTTAATAACTTCTACCCTCCCCACCAGAGAGAGGGACAGTAATCTCCACTTAGCCATGTTCTGTTCAATCATCCTCTGTAACTTTACATAGTTTGCTGAGAACAACTTAGATGTGTCTGTCATAACCTGGATGCCCAAGCACCATGCAAAGGGGAATCCCTGTGTGAATTCTTCCTGTGGGAGCCCACTCAAAACCACTGCTTCTGATTTAAGGGAGTTAATTTTATAACCTGAAATCTCCCCGAAGGAGCACAAAACCTCCACCAGAGGGTGCAAGGATTTCTCTGGGCTGGATAGGAAAAAGAGTGAGTCATCCACATATAAGGACAGTTTGTGTTCCACATCCCCCACTGTAATCCCTTTAATCCGAGTCTCTTGGCGGATTTTTTGCTGCTGGAGGTTCAAGGCACAATGCAAAGAGTAAGGGCAACAGGAGGCAGCCCTGCCGTGTTCCCCTGGAAACTGGGAAAGGACTAGAGCTGATACCATTAACTCTTACAAGGGCTTCTGGCTCAGTATAAGTTTGGGAAATAGTTTGAAGGAATTTGGAGCTGAGATTCATGATTTCCATGAACTGTTTTAAAAATTTCTAATTAACCCTATCAAATGCTTTTTCAGCGTCCATGGATATTGCCAATTGAAATTTGGGGTGGAATGTTTGAGCCGAAATAATATTGAATAACTTTCTAAGATTATCAAAGATATATCTCCCAGATATAAACCCGGTTTGATCTTCATGAATCACTTGAGAAATTACTCCCTGTAGTCTCCTGGCCAGAAGGCCTGTAAATATTTTAAGGTCTACATTTAATAAAGAAATTGGCCTATGGCCCACATTCCACAGGGGTTTTCCCTTCCTTGTGTAAAACAATAATTTGGGCCATACACATACACCAGGACTCGGGGACAACTCCACCCTCCATGACCTCTTTATATACATCCAATAAAATCTGAGTGAGGCTGTCCTCGAAGGCCTTATAAAACTTGGACGTGAATCCATCCAACCCTGGAGACTTCCCCCTCCTAAGGGTCTGCATCTGCTCCTTTAACTCCAGTAAGGTTACCTGGGCATCCAATGAGTCTCTATCCTTTTGGTTTAAGAGTCTAATCGTCATCCACTGGAGGAATGTATGAACCTTCTGATCAAAATCTTTAATAAGTTCCTGTGTATAGAGCTGCCTATAAAATGAGGTGAAGGAAGCTGAGATTTTCCCAGGGTGGCTGGTAACCTGGTTATCATCTGGATTTTTAAAGCTCAGCACTAACCTACTGGCCTGCTGTGAGTAGAGAGTGCCGACTAAAACTTTCCCCGTCCGATTTCCCCCTTCAAATAATGTCTGACGTAACCTTCTATATGAGCCCTCTATTAGTGATGTCAGAATTGTGTCCAATCTCTTTCTGGTCTCTTTGAGCTGTCTTTTCGTTTCTGGATTTAGACAGATTTTCTGTTGAAATTCAAGATCTGCTATCTTCCCCTCCAGTTCCCTAATTTTACTATTCCTCTTCCTTTTTTCCCGGGCAGCAAAGTTTATGATGGCCCCCCTCAGGACTGCCTCAAGGGCATCCCATCTGATCGCATGTGATGATTGTCCTCTAGGGTTGTTGATTAAGAATTCATCAATCACCCACTCAATGTATGATTTAAAATCGCCACAGTTTAGCAGGCCTGCATTGAATCGCCAATGTGAGTTTCTAATAGATGGTACTAAAGTCAAGGACATCTGTATAGGTCCATGATCTGAAATCGAGCAAGGAAAAATAGTGCACTTATTAATAGTATAGGCCCACTCCTCCAACAAGAACAACATATCTATTCCTGTGTAACACTCATGCCTATCAGAGTAGTGGGAATAATCCCTTTTCTGACCATTTTTCCATCTCCAAACATCCAGCAGGTTCCAGTTATGCAATAATCTATTTAAAGTGGCTCCAGCAGTTCTCAGGCCAGGTAGCCTTGCGCCCCCGCGTTTATCCAGTGAGGCTGACAATATAGTGTTAAAATCTCTGTCCAAGATGCATAGTTTTCCCTCTGTATCAGCCAACCTGGGAAAATGTTTCTAAAAATATAAGCAGCCTCCCTATCTCCATTTGCAGCATAAATACTTGCTATCGAGCATGGGGTATCCCTATAAGACCCCGATACTTTAATAAATCTTCCTTCAGGGTCCATGGTAACATTCTGCACCTGGAATGCGCACGATTTATGAATCAAGATGGCAGTTCCTCTCCTATGTGGGTGTGCCAGATAGGAGAGGAGGAGGAGTACACCGCGCCCACCCACTTCCGTCACAATCTTTTTATGCTCCAATTCAGTGAGATGAGTCTCCTGCAAGAGAGCTATTTGAGTGTCTAACTTCCCCAGTTCTTGTAGGATTCTAGATGTTTTAATCAGGTGGCTAATACCCCGGACATTGTAAGTAGTAATTTTTAACCCCTCCATTGCAAAAGTGCACCACGTGTACGCACCCAGTAGCTTGGTCACCGGGTCCGTAGTTGAGCAGGAGTATGACAGAGGAGCATGCACACAGCAAAATTAAAAATAACACAAAAGAACCTCTTTAACTGATTAACAATAACATAGAACATTCTGTTACCCAACACATCCCCAACATGGGAATCAAATATTTGCTTAAGTGAACAGTTTTGTCCCTTCCAAAGTGTCACGAGGTACCCACCCTTTTGCAAATGTAGTTTGCTGGGCAACGCTGGGATATACCTAACACCTGGCTGTGAGCACCGTAATTATCTTGGTGCAGGCTGCATTCGTGGTTATCGCCTATCCGATACAGATCCCATTCCTCCTCCCCCCACTCTGGAGTAAGCTCAGTTGGGTGAGATCCCCCCCACCACCATTTACACACGCGAGGCATTTCAACCATTCAAGAAAGTTCCTTAACCCTGCAGGCAAACACATAGAAAGCAAAACATGATCCCCCTTGCCACTGAGCCCTGGAAAGTCAGTTCCCCAGATTCACTTCTTACAGTATATGTCCATACTTTTTCTTATACTAGCAAGAGGGGGACAGTGTCCCCATTAGAACTAAGAAAAAAGATAAGGGGGGCTTAGCTTGAGATGTAGGAAAGGCAGTCCATTTGAAGTCCCGATCCAGGTTTGGACTAGTTCTTGCCTGCAAAGATCACCAAACGTCTATAACAGTTCTGAAGCTTTCAGGCTTTGCGTCTGGTAAGGAGTCCAGTGTTCTTCAACTTGCAGATTCCTGTGCCCAGTTTCGTAGGTGATTCCATAAGTTCAAGTTCCCTAACTTGTACGCTAACTTGGCTCTTCGACTCCCACCAGGGCCATTGCCCGCCAGCTGCCACTGTCGTTTCTCAATCTGTTTTATGACTGAAGGGGGTATTAGATCATCTACCTGGAGCTCCAAGGAAGTAAGATATTTCTTTGCTTCATTGAAAGTTTCAGTTATTTTAGATCCTGCATCTGAAGTAATCCTAAGACGTGCTGGAAAGTCCACTCTGGCTTAAAGACCCTTCCCTCTCAGGGTTCTCACTATTGGGAACCAAAGCTTCCTTCTTGCCATCATCATTGGAGCGTAGTCTGGTTCAAAAAACAACCTGGTGTCCCCAAAAGTGATGTCCCTTTTGGCCCAAGCTTTCTTAAGGACCATTTCCTTCATACGAAAGTCAAGGAAAGCAACAATAATGGAGTGAGACTGCGCTTTGGGGTCTTTAGGAGGTGTAGATAAGGCCCTGTGAGCACGAATGATATTTAGAGGGAGATCCTTCTCAATGTCCAGCAGTTCCTGGATCAGGCCTTCCATAAACTCTGGCATATTTCCATTCTGTGTGTTCTCTGGAAGCCCATGGATCCTCAGATTAATCCTTCGAAATCTATTTTCCAGATCCTCCAACTTGCCCATGAGGAGCTGCGTGTGGTCGTGCAGTTGCATAATTGCACGACTGTGTAAGTCTGAAGTCTCAGTATATGTTGTAAGGTGCCCCTTTAGCTCCTCTAGCTGCTTGCCTTGTTTAGAAATATTGCGTTTGTTTTCTTTTATGTCCGCTTTTAAAGATTCTAAGTTGTTACTAAGCTGATGTAGCTCACGACAAAGCTGGCAGGAGGTGATTGTGAAATTCTCCCCTTCCTCCTCCAAGTCACTCTCCCAAGTTGATTCCACGGGCTTTGAGGCCTCCTCCGTGCACACCAAAGGCCTGCAGGGTAAGTTCAATTTTTGTTGCTTAAGTCCTCCGCCCGACCCCGATTTGGGTCTATTTCTGGTCGTCATGCTGATCACTTGAAGTGCTTGCCTCCGAAATCGAGTTGCCCCATGGGTGGTGTTTTAATTTAGGTTATTTTAGTCGGGGGTGTGGGAGAGCTCTGAAGCCATGTGACTACATCGGATGGTGATGTCACCAGAAGTCCCACAAATTCATTTTAACAAGAGTGACTCATATAACTTTGAACCAAGTTTCATTTTGTTAGGTATAGTTACTTACAATGAACATAATAAGCTATGGAACTCAACAGATTAGAGCTAGATGTCAAAACCTACACATACACACACACACGATGTATTCTAGAATGACAGAATATCAACAATAAAGACTCAGAAACATGGGGCCCAATTCCAAGATAAATGTTGCAACTCGAAGGCGTCTGCAAGTTGCGACATTCTATCGCTACGCCGGGGACCCTGCACTGTATTTCTAAGAGCGCAGGGTCCCAGCACCTACGAACCGCGACAGGCGAGGCATGTGCCACAGGCATGGTGCAAGTGTGGCCTGCTGCAAACAGCCCCCCTGCCCCAGAACACCATGGCATGCACCAGGGAGCATAGGGGATTGAACAAGTGGCACAGGCATCTGGTGGGGCACCTTACAACACGGACCCTGGGGGTCCCCGACATACGGGGGGGTCATGCACATGTTCCGGGGGGCCACGGGGAGCACTGCAAGACCTGTGCCGCAGCGCTGCAGAGTGGGCATCCGTCGACTGGCACTGACGAATGCCCCTTAGAGCATCTCCAGGATGTTCTAACTCCGACGCACTGGTGCGGCTCCTAGAATTGCGTAAGTGGGTTACGACAGTCCCCCTTGTAGAATAGGATGCAGCTGCTGCTGTAACCCACCCTTGCACCATGCCATTATGGGTTCCAGTGTAGTGGGTGGCGCAACCCACATATGGTGCAACCCACATTCAGCATGGTGCAAGGCACCTTTCCGAATGCCAACTGGCATTAAGCCTGGCGTAAGGTGCCAGTTGTGCCATTGGGTGAGGCATAACCCGCTTTGCGCCGACGTAACACCTCTTAGAATCAGACCCATAGAATTTTACGACAGAAGGAGACTAAAGGACTTCCAGTGACGTCCCGGAGCCGGCAGCAGGCAAGTGAGTGGAGCTCCCGACCCCGATAACCCAAAAGGGAAAAACTGACACAGCATTGCGCTAAAAAAAAAAAAAAAATGGCTTCAATATATCGTAGCAAGGAGAAGGCAGGTCGGGATAAAGCAAAAAGTAAAACTAACGTGCAGGATGTAAAGGGATCGAGTGCACACACCAGAAGGCCGAGCCGCAGCTCCTCTCCTGCGAGCATGGTAGACACAGAGGAAGAAACAGAACATTTATCCCGAGCCCATTTTGAACAGCTTTTTAAAGAAATACGGGAGATGAGAGCAGAAACAAAACTAGAGTTTAGAAATCTTGACCAAAAGCTAACTGGGCTACAGCAGCGAACTGAAATGGCTGAAGAGCGGATTGCCAACACGGAGGATGGTGTGATTCATTCCGGAACAATACTGCAAGCACTAATAACTCAAACAGAGAAGCTACATGAAAAGTGCATAGACTTGGAGAGTTGCTCAAGAAGGGAGAACATTAGATTGTATGGCCTCCCCGAGGGCACTGAATCCGTCAGGATGGCAGATTTCCTTACAGATTTATTAATGGATGTCCTACAACTGCCCACGGGCTATATGTTGAACATCGAGAGAGCACACAGAGCTCTGCAGCCAAGGCCAACGGAGGAAGGGGCAAGGCCACGTTCAGTAATTATAAAGTTCAACAGCTACAAAACAAAAGAAGACATACTATCAAGGGCATGAAAACAGAAGGAGATAACATATTTAAATCATAGACTGTATTTTGACCATGACTATATGCAGGAGATTCAGAAACAGCGCACCCAGTATGCTGACACAATTAAACTGCTGAAAGCTAAAGGATACCGTTTTCAAACACCTTACCCTGCAAAAATCAGGGTTTTTTGGTCGGAAGGTACAAAAACATACAACTCACCGGAGGAGATCAAAGGGGCATTGATTGAAAGAGGCCTGATGGAAGCACAATCTACCCCTGGTAAGGACTCAAATTCTGAAGCGGGCATCTGCAGAGTGGAGAATCACAGGCAGCAGCAGGAAGAGAGGACGCGGCAGCGGCGACGCCAGCAACAGCGCGGCACTATACAATCAGAAACCTGATTCAGAAACTACAGGAGGGCCGCCAAGGCCTGCAGAAGGACTCTAGAGACTGATACCACACAATTTAGGGATTCCTTTGAAAAGGAGTGTTGTCGACATGAACAGATGTTGTGGGTCATTCGTAGGAGGAAAACAGGTCGGTGTTATTGAAGCACATTTTCTCCTACCTGCTTTTTTCATTGGGAACTTGCGATTTGCAAAACTGAACTGATTTAAGCTCGCACAAGTCTTGGGCATGAAGGCAAATGCTGGACTTGAGAGAAGCATTCTTCTATTTGTTGGACATAATCCTCGCTGTCCAGGACTTAATACATCTAGAAGGAACTAACTGAACTTAATTTTTTTTTTTTTTTTTTTCGAAAATGCATAGAGTCTAGTTCCTACTACTACTGGGCATATGAGCAAAAGTAATGCTGTGTCTTTCTTCATTTTAAACATTTGAAAAAAGTTGAATTTTGTTGCTTTGGGGGGGGGGGGGAGCTGTCAAATAGTTTTTGCTGTAGTTAACCAGAGACCCGGTTATTATCTTTTCCCTTTCTTTGGCCTACTAGGTGAAGGGACGTCACAAATATTATTGTACACACTTGTTTAGCGTTACATAAGAGCCTGCTAATCCACTATCGAGGCTCTCGAGGAGTACCACACTTGGTGTGGTATTTTTCCCTCCTCGTTCCGGTGTTCCTCCGAGACAGAAAGTTCACTGGAGCTAGAAGCCCCTATTTGGTGTGTTTAAGGGGTTTCCACGTTTGGAAGCACAAGTTTATGTGACTCTGGTCAGAAGAGTGGCAACTGGGATTTAATGCAAAGAAGTGCAAAATCATGCACATAGGGAAGAGAAACCCTGAAGCCACTTATAGGCTGGGAGGGGAGTTGCTAGCAGTCACAAAGGAAGAAAGAGACTTGAGCATCATCATCACTGATGACCTAAAATCATCCAAGCAGACCTCTAAAGCAGTAGGTAAGGCTAGGGGGTGTTAGTGTATTAGTAGGTATCACAAGTCGTAAGAGGGAGGTAATAATCCCTCTGTACAAGACACTGGTTAGGCCCCCATCTGGAGTACTCATGGCAGTATTGGAGGCCACACCTTCACAAGAACATTAACCAAATTGAGGCAGTCCAGAGAAGGGCAACCAAAATGGTGCAGGGACTGCATCAGAAGACATATGAGGACAGATTAACGAGCTCAATATGTATACCCTTGAGCAAAGGAGGAGAGAGGTGATATGATAGAGACATTTAAACACCTTAAGGGCATAAACAAGGTGAAAGAGTCTAACATGTTTAAATGTAAGAAAAATAGCAGGACAAGAGGACACAGCATGAGATCAGAGGAGGCCGATTAAGGGGAATGTGAGGAAATTCTTTTTCACAGAAAGGGTGGTAGATGCATGGAATAGCTTACCACAAGAAGTGGTGGCTATGAATACAGTGCAGGGCTTCAAACAGGCATGGGATAGGCATAAGGGAGCAATACAAATGACTATGAATAGATAGGTCACTGACAGAGCAAAGGCCGATGGCACATTTATAAGGTAGAAAAAGAAATGGGCAGACTGGATGGGCCTTGCGGTCCTTATCTGCCGTCAACTTCTATGTTTCTATGTTTATGGTTCTAGTTTACTTAATGGTTAACATATTTAGAGTTTTGATGTGGTGTAGGTATTTAAGTTATGAGTTGGTTAGAAGTTTTGGGGACAGGGTTACGGCTGATAAGGGAGGGTGGTACATGGTGAGAGAATTATGTGGGGAGAAAGAAAGTACAAGTAAGGGGAGTTTCAAAAAGCACCAAACAACCCAAGAAAATGGATAGTTCTGAGATTATAACTTTATCTCTTAATGTAAATGGGCTATCGCATCCAATCAAGAGAAGCAGAACAATGTCTTTTCTAAGAAAATCACAGGCATCTTTTATAATGCTCCAAGAAACCCATTTGAACAAAGTAGAGCATGATAAGCTTAAGAAGTTTGGTTTTCAAATAGTCCAGTCTTCATCATATAGGAAAGGTAGATGGCGTGGTGTCGCAGTATTGATTCCAAACAATTGTCCATTTGAATTATTCGACTCCATTAAAGATAGTGAGGGTCGCTATGTGGGGATAAAAGGTAAATTTGGTGAAGCTACGGTCTCGTTGGTCTCAATTTATGCCCCTCCGGGGGCTGATTTTTCTTTTTATAGGGAATTTTTCCTTAAAATAATTGAGTGGGCAGAGGGCAATCTCATTATAGGGGGGGATCTAAATTTGAGACTTAATGCTCATTTAGATTCATCAGGTGAAGTGGTCAGGCAGGAAAATGGGACAGCCAAGAGAGTAGGGAAATTACTGAAGGAATTGGGTCTTATTGATACTTGGAGACAGATGCACAAAAAGACTAGACAATACACTTTTTATTCGTCAGCGCATAAATCGTAGTCAAGGATAGACTATTGTTTTCTATCTAAAGAAACTACCGCTTTATGCACTGATTCCTAGTTAGGGAATATGGTAATTTCAGACCACTCACCAATTTACCTGAAACTCAGACTGGGCCCTAGAAAAGGTAATACCTTTTGGAGATTAAACCTCTCATTAATACATGAGGGAGAGACCAGGGAAACAATAGAGAAGGTCATAGAGCAAGCGGTAAAGGACAATAGTGATCCTGAGATATCCCCAGGGATTTTGTGGGATACGGTGAAAGCCATAGTGCATGGTAAATTTATAGAGATTTCGTCTAGAAAAAAGAAACTGAGGGAAAAGAAAAAAGCGCAGTTGCAGGACCAGATAGCCGAGTTGGAAGGCCTACAGCAGCAGCACTTGGATAGGGAAAGAGGAAAGCAGCTGAAAGAACTGAAGAGGGAACTGATAGGCATACTTGACTATCAAGTTGAACAAAAGTTACTATACCTTCACCAAAGATATTATGAAGGGGGTCCAAGGGCGTTAAGACTTTTATCATATAGGCTCCGTCAGCAGAGGGTCAGGGCTTGTATTTCAAAAATAATAGATCCAAAAACTAAAAAGTGGCAGGTCAAGGTAGAAGGTATAGCAGAAGCTTTCAAGCACTATTATATGAAACTATATAGTAGGGGAACAAACCCTACCCCGGAAGAAATTGAGAGTTATCTCACCCCTCTTCGATTGCCCAAAATTACTAAACAACGACAGAAAACCTTGACTTCCCCTTTTTCAGTAGTGGAAATACAGGGAGAAATAACACGTCTGAAGGAAGGAAAATGTCCTGGCACTAACGGATTGCCGAACGAATTCTACAAAGAATTCAAGGAGGTAGTAATTCCCTTAATAAGAAAAGCATACAACACCTTATGGGAGAGCGAAGGAAAATGTGCCCCATCTTGGTCCCAGGCTATTATTTCAGTTTTGCCAAAGCCAGCCAGAGACCTCACGATATGCTCATCATACAGACCGATTTCCATATTAAATACAGACTACAAAATACTTACAGGGTTAATGACCAGAAGGCTTGAAAAAATACTACCAGAAATAATTAATTTAGACCAAACAGGGTTTGTCCTGGGAAGACAGACCTTCGATAACATCAGGAGGTCGATGGATGTGATTGAGTATTTACAAAGGTCAGGAATTCCAGCATACGTGATGAGCCTGGATGCTGAGAAGGCTTTTGATCAAGTGTCTTTTTTTTTTTTATACTTTAATTTTTTTTATTTTCATTTGTTATACAACATATAACAATTCCATATTCAAGATAGGCCCAAGCACAATGCTTACAACCATCAGAGAGTCCAACAACTCCTTAATAATAGGATAAGTGCATCTTAAATATTTTGATACCTCATATGGAAGGAGTACTAAATTATATTACTATAAATTTAAACACGTTATAAAGCTGTTGAAAGAGTCCATGAGCAGAGCGACTACTTTGTTTACTAAAGTCTCTATAAAAAAGTCTAACATTGCACGTCCCTTGGGACTACTGGCGTCGCTCTATATCCCTCTAAGATACAAATCCCATTAGATTTAGTTTACAAGGCAGCAAACAACGAGTTAGCAAAAAGAGCAGAAAAAAAATAAGGATCTCCCACCACAGAGAAACTGGGCTAGTTCCGATTTAACATCTATTAACTATTAGTCTTTGATCAGATGACTGCAATTATAATTATTATTGCGTGATTAATTCCCCAAGATTAACTCAGTTTAATTTGTTACAGTAATTTCCCCTTACCTGATCTAGACCATTTTTAACAGAGAAAATTCCAACCATAACAACACATTCTGATTACCAAAACCAAACAGGTTAAATCCACAGCTATATTGAATTAAGTCATTCCCCTTCAGTCTCATCGAGATCGCTGTCTTCTGTGTCGTTAATTCGTGACTGGTTCCTTCGTTTATCTGCAAATCGAGAAGCCCACTTGCCTGCTTCGGAAGGATCGGAGAACATCCAGGCTTTACCTTCATACACCACCCTAAGACGAGCTGGGTAAACTATGACATTGGGTGATTGCAGCCTCCCGGAGTTTCTTGCGCACTCCCTAAAATCTTTTACACCTCATCCGAGTTGCGTAGCTGATATACGGGAAAAGAAAAACTGAACGGTCGTCTTGTATAATCGGGCTCACTTGTCTTGCCAGACGAAGAATTTTATCTCATGTTCCAATGCCATCAGTAATCACCAACAAGGTACGTGGGGTATCGGAATCCTCCCGGTAACCCCTTGGAGTAATGCGATATGCATTTTGTAAATTAAAACGAATTGTTTGATCCTCTGGCATCAACTTCTCCCTTAACCAATCCTGCAAAAACATAAGGGGGTGATCCCCCTCAATCCCCTCAGGTAAGCCGAGGATCCTCACATGAGCCGACCGGGTCTGGTTCTCTAAAGTCTCCAATCTGGCTTTGAGATGTGAATTCTCCTTTAATATAAGTGAAGTGGCAGCAGAGGTAGAATCTGAATTTCGTTTCACATCACACATCTCCGTTTGGATATTTTCCATTGTTTTTTCAACAAGGTTTATTCTGTTGTTAAACGTGTCAATTTTAGTATTCAAGTCAGCAACTGATGTTATTATTCTCTGTAGCTTTAGCCCAATAGATGTCATAGATGAAAAAATTACTCACCTTAGTAATGTTGTTTCTTCTAATGGACAAAGAACCTCTGTGCGCAAACACTGAGGCAAGGGTTACCCCAAGGGGCATTTGGCTGGGAAGCCAAGTTTCAAGAAAATACAACATCACACATGCCCCCACAATGCAAAGCATCATGGGCTGCATATGCAAATCACCACAGAATGTTATGCTGGTCCAACTTTAAACAGAATTGCATGGTGCCGAAAGGCCTCTCACACAGTTTGCAAAGAGTGCTAACATTCTGTGGTGATTTGCATATGCAGCCCATGATGCTTTGCATTGTGGGGGCATGTGTGATGTTGTATTTTCTTCTAATGGAGTCTTGCTATATTATGACATATGCAGTATGACCGCAGGTTAGAACTGCTCCGGAGGTGAAAGAGTTAATTTTCATGCAGTGCATGGAATCTTGAGCGTGAGCTCGGTTGAACACTCTGTCTGTTGTGCTTCAAACCTAAACTGTCAGATCTTTACGAGCAATACTCACTAAAGGTTCTGTGTGGAAACTGTAAACCTATACTAGCCAACTGGCTACTATATATTAACACATTTTTATGGTCCCAACAATAAGACTCAAGTCAGGGGACCAAAGAATGAAATACACCAGCAAACAAAAAGCTAACACTAGGTGCCAACAGATCACTACCCACCCACAACCCAAAAACAATAAAAAGGTTCTGAGAGGGGCAGGTAGTGGGGGAGGTCATAATATAGCAAGACTCCATTAGAAGAAACAACATTACTAAGGTGAGTATTTTTTTCTTCAAACAACATGAAGTCTTGCTATATTATGACATATGCAGACTACACAGCAGTACCTCCATGGAGGAGGGCAGAACCTACTTAGGAAATAGGCTCTGAAGCACAGCTGTGCCAAACCGAGCATCACTCCTAGCATGGGTGTCCAAGGAGTAATGCTTTGTGAAAGTGTGAACTGTTTTCCAAGTAGCTGCTTGACATATCTCTAAGATAGGAATGTCCCTGGCAGCAGCCAAGGACGCAGCTGTACCTCTTGTAGAATGAGCCCTCAGGCCTGAAGGGGGAACCTTACCCAGTTTTTGATAACAAAATTGGATACAAGAAACAATCCACCTGGCAATGGATCTTTTAGTGGCAGGTTTCTCTTTACCTACCTCACCATAAGTGAGGAAGAGCTGGAGGGAATCAAACCTGTGACCCTTGGTACGCTCTATATAGTAGCTAAGGGCCCTTTTTACATCCAGACTGTGCAATCTCCTCTCACCAGAGGAGGAATGGTCAGTGAAATACACGGGAAGAGACATAGATTGATTCAGATGAAAGTCCGAGACCACCTTAGGCAAGAACTTTCTATTAGTCCTGAGGACCACTTTATCCCTATGAAAGGAGATAAAATCAGGCTCCACTGACAATGCTTGTAGTTCACTTATACGCCTAGCAGAAGTGATGGCTACCAAAAACACAGTCTTCCAAGTCAGGTACTTAAGCTCTGCTGAAGACATGGGTTCAAAAGGGGGTTGCATAAGCTGGGCAATGCAAATATTAAGATCCCATGCGGGAGCAGGATCCCTGAAGGGAGGGTTGATGTGAAGCAACCCTTTGAAAAACTTGGAGAACACCGGATGAGCCGAAAGAGAAGAGGTTTTACCTGCTGAAAAGAAAGCAGACACTGCTGCCAGCTGCACCTTTAGGGTAGCTGTCCTCAGCCCTAAAGTATTTAAATGCACCATATAATCCAGAACTGTGGGTAAGCCGGCAGAGTCTGGGGGAATACCCTTGTCAGAGCACCATATGGAAAATCTCTTCCATTTGGAGTTATAAGTAGCTCTGGTGGAAGGCTTCCTTGAGGCCTTCAAAACATTGAGCACCCCCTGAGAAAGATGTAAGTCAGCAGACTATAATTCTTCAAGAACCAGGCCTTGAGATTGAGAGATTTGAGATTCGGGTACCAAACCCTCCCCTGTGCACAGGTTAACAGATTGTGATTCCTGGGAAGGCACAGTGGAAGTTGGACTGCTAGGGATAGCAGAAGCGGATACCAGGGCTGTCTCAGCCAATCTGGAGCAATCAGGATCATCCTGCAAGGTTGAGATCTGATCTTGACTAGCACTTTGAACAGGAGAGGGAAGGGGGGGAACGCATAGAGAAACTTCCCTTCCCAGTTGAGAAGGAAGGCATCCAGAGGGACTGAGCCCAACACTGGGGGCCTGCAACAGAAAAGAGGAAGTTGGTGATTGTCTGGGGCTGCAAAAAGATCTATCTGAGGAGAGCCCCACCTGGCAAACACCACCTCCAGGATAAGGGGATCCAGAGTCCATTCGTGATGGCCCTGGGAAATCCTGCTGAGAGCATCTGCCAAGACATTGTCCTTGCCTGGGAGGTGAACTGCCGAAAGGGAGGTGTTCAGGGAATAAGCCAGAGACCACAACTTCATTGCTTCGGTGCACAAGGCCGTAGACCGAGTGCCCCCTGCTTGTTGATGTACCACATTGTAGTGGTGTTGTCTGTTCTGACTTGTACCACTTTGTTCTGAACAGATGTGGAAAAAGCTTGAAGTGCTAGAAAAACTGCTCTGAGTTCCAACAGATTGATGTGGAGCAGAGATTCCTGAGGGGACCATAGTCCCTGAGTGGTGAGGTTGCCCATGTGAGCTCCCCACCCCAAGAGGGATGCATCTGTAGTAAGGGTCAAGGAGTGAGATTGCGTGATAAAGGGTTCCCCTTGTCTCAGGTTGGTCTGATCCTGCCACCATTGCAGGGCCTGGATCAGGGTTCGAGTTACTGGGATCAACTTGGTTAGAGGATCTCTCCTTTGAGACCAGAAGGCTCTCAAATGGAACTGAATGTCCCTCATTTGAAATCTTGCTCCCTGCACTACTGCTGTGGAAGCAGCCATGTGCCCTAGGAGCTGCAGAAAATGCCTTGCTGGCTGAGAGACCTGCAGAGTGAAGGAGGAGGCCAGAGAAACCAGGGTCTTTGCCCTTTCTAGAGGAAGGAAGGCTCTGGCCTGTTGTGTGTTCAGTTCTGCGCCTATGAAGGTGAGAAGCTGAACAGGCTGTAGAACTGACTTTGGAAGATTGAGAAGAAAACCTAGAGATGTGAGCAGCTGCTGGGTGACTTGAAGGTGTAATCTGACTTGTTCTGGGGACTGGCTATATGAGCCAGTCATCCAGGTAAGGAAAGATGGCAATCTTTGCCTTCTTAAATGAGCAACTGCTACCGCAGACATTTTGTGAATACCTTTGGGGCAGAGGTGAGACCGAAGGGCATTGCTCTGAACTGGTAATGGTCTGAGGGCAGTTTGAATCTGAGGTACTTTCGGTGGGAGCTTCTGATGAGGACATGGAAGTAGGCACCCTTGAGGTCCAGGGACGCTAGCCAGTCCCCTGGCCTTAGAGAGGGTAAAATAATTCCCAGAGTCACCATTTTGAATTTTTTTTTGTTTTTTTTTTGTGTAAAGAATTTTTATTTGCTTTTTCCAAACATCTACCACAAACAAATAAATGTGTTTCAACTTTCGCCAAAGGTTAGCACTATAAAAAGTTTACATATATATTTCATCATACTGCTTACTTTACGTTTAGCCATAATAGTCAAAGATAAAAAACTCAATTTCCACCTGGCGAGACCACTTTCCATCCTGATCCAGGGAAAGAAAAAAAAAAAAACAATTAATCTAGAACATTACCTTTAACTATTTACAAAGATCCACATCAATGCATGCATTTGGGCTGAGACGAGTTAATTACAGTCATCACAGGTTACAAGGTCCTTATAAATAATAGTTGATAGACAAAGAACACTGCTGTTTCAGTGCATCTACCTAGGGCTGGAATCCATATCACGCCCCATCGCCAAATCGCATATTCCACTATCTCTCTTCCCTGAGCTCCCAAACCTACTGGGAAAGAATCGGGAGGAGTGGACCCCAAATTATTTCGAAGACCTCTGCTCTCTCGTGAATCTGATAAGCCCTCCTCTCCATAACCAGAGCCGAAACTAATAATGTTTCCCATTGGGTGAGAGAGGGATCCCTCGCCGAGACCCAGGTATTTAAAATACACTGTCTGGCAACGGCCAGGGCCACTCTCAGCCATTTCTTATGCAGACCCCATTCCTCTCCATCTCCTCGGTCAATGCCCAGTAACAACTCTAGTGGATGAAGGAAACCTCGCCTCTGTCTTCCTATTTAGAAACTCCACCACCTCCTTCCAAAAACTCTGCAACCGGAGCACTTCCAAAACAATGTATGTATGTACCACGTCTTTGTTACATCGAGGGCATATTTCTGACACCTCTGCGGTTTTATGCACCACAACTGAGGATAATAAAGCCTATGTACAAACTTATAGGCCGTCTCCTTATATCTGTTTGATAATACTAAGCCCAGATGTGTCTCCAATATCAATTCCCAGTTCGAATCTGAAATCCGGGTCCCCAGGTCTCTCTCCCACAACCCCCTCCTGCCCAGCTTTCCCTTCCATAGTCCCTCCCTTAGGATACGCACCGCAGTACCTATTATTCCCTTGGGATTATGTTGGGCCTTACATATCGCCACTTCCCAGCTTATTCTGGCGGGGCTCAAACCTGGTTCACCCAGCCCACGAGCCAAGTCTCTTGCCTGAAAGAATCTAAATGTATGGTTACCCTGTATCCCATCTAGCCCTTAATTCCTCTAGAGAAGAAACCCGCTGTCCCTCAGACAAATCCTGCACACATTGTATACCCTTTTCGTCCATTCTCGAATCCCTGGTCCTCCAACCCCGGTAAGAAAAGGGTTACTAGGGAAGGAGCAGCGCCTCCGCCTTCCCATCATTAATCCTAACCCTTATCTGTTCCCACCCTTCTAAAGTCCAGGTTACCATAGGGCTGGGTTGTGCCTGGTGTAAGTATGCCCTTCTACCTCCTTTCCTCAAGTAGGCTGATAGCCGGTCTTTCACCCCCTCTCCCTCCAGGTCCAGCCAACTTGCTGCCTCAGGGCGCGAAACCCAATCTTTAATTATCCTTGCCTGCGAGGCCAGATAGTAGCTTTGAACATCTGGAAACATAGCCCCTCTCCTCGCCTCTAGTTTCAGTCTTTGAGGCTAATCTTAGGCTTCTTTCCCTGCCAAAGATAGCCAGAAAATCCCTATCCAGCCTCTTCATATCCCTTTGGTGACACCCATAGGAAGCATCTGTAGGAAATACAATATCCTGGGCAAAATGTTCATTTTATAATATTCATTCACCCATCCAGGAAACCGGTATGACCTCCATCTTTTCATATCCCTAAGCACTTCGTCAATCATTGGGGTGTAGTTTAATCTATACAAGTCAGCTAGTGACCTTCCAATTCTAAGTCCCAGGTACTGTAGAGACCCCTTCACCTCACACAGTCCCCATTTCCGTAAATCCACCAGTTGTTCTCCGCCTATACACATTGCCTCAGATTTTGCTAAATTTATTTTATAGCCTGAAAACAGCAAAAAACCTTCAATAATGTCCAGCACAGCCGGGAGGGACTCTCCTATCCGAGTTAGGTAAAGAATCATGTCATCAGCATAGAGAGATAGTTTATGCTGTCGTCCCCCTTTCCCCAAGACTCCCTTCACACTTCACTGCCTGATGGTAGTAGCCAATGGTTCCAAGGCAAGATCAAACAAGAGAGAGAGAGGCATCCTGCCTAGTCCCCTAAATAATTCAAAAGCCTGAGAGGCCACCATTAATCATCATTGTGGCCTTTGGCGAGTGGTATAGGACCCTTACCATATTAAGAAACTGCTTGCCAATCCCATACCGCCTCAAAACCTCCATCATATAATCCCATTCGATCCGATCAAACGCCTTCGCATCCAGTGCCAAGACAAGGGTGGCTCCAGGACGTCGAGAAGAGACATGGATCACATTTAGCACTCTCCGCATCGCCAGATATGAGTGTCTCCTTTAATAAATCCGGTTTGATCCGGATCCACCAGACTAGGCATCAAGCCCTCAAGCCTACCTGCCAGAACCTTCGCATATATCTTAGCATCTACATTCAGCAGTGAGATAGGGCTTTAAGCAGCACAATCCCTGGGGTCCTTACCTTGTTTGGGGACTACACATATGGTCGCCATTTCCATAGAGGGAGGCAGGGATACCCCCTCCCCAATCCCCCTATATACATCCCATAACAAATCCACTACTTGTTGTCCGACTGTTTTATAAAATTCAATAGGAGCCCATCGGTCCCGCCCGTACTTACCGACTTGATTCCCTGATGGCTTTTCCTATTTCATCCTTAGTAATATCAGTCTCGAGGGCAGCCTTTGCTGTTCCGACAGCTTTCTCAATTTGATCCCCTCCAAGAACTGCGTCATTCTGTCTAGAGTCCCTTCCGTCTCTCTTTGATATAGCATGCTATAAAATTCCCTGAATCTCTCCCTAATAGCCTGCGAATCCCTTGTCACATCCCCATGTCTATTTCTTATTTCCAGCACCCGAGCTTTCCCTCTTCTGCCCTTAATCAAGTTGACCAGCAGAGGGCCAGGCTTATTCCCCCATTCATAAAATCTCTGTTTCACCAACCATAGCTGCCCTCTTGCCTGTTCCTCAAGCATATTGTTCAGCTCTCCTCTGGCTGCCGCCAACCCTGGTTCACTCCCTACGTTTCCTTTAAGTACCTGTCCCTCTAGTTCTCTAACCTTCTGAAGCAAGGTCTGATAATTCTTATTTCTTTCTTTTTTATATCCCGAGACAAATCCAATAATGGCCCCCCTTAAGTAGGCCTTTCCAGCATCCCACAAAATCTGTGGGGAAGGAGCTGTTTCCTTATTCAACTCCACATACTTCTTCAATTGTTCCCCTAAAAATATCCTAAACTTCTCAGTCCCCATCAGGTACGATGGAAAACGCCACATATTAAGCCTTTCCCCGGACCCTTCTAATTCTATTGTCAGGGTAACCATGGCGATCAGATATATGGATGGGTTCATGGTGCACGTCCACCACCCTTGATACCTCCTCCTCCATATAAATATGATCTATTCTCGACCAGCTCTTATGGGGTTAGAGAAAAAGTGAACTCTCTTGTTTTTGGATTTGCCTCTCCAAACATCTATTAAATCTAAGTCCAATAGACCTTCCCTCCAGTCCTTTAAGAATTTGCCCCCCCTGCCCTTGCCCTTCGAATGGTCCATCACCATATCGGGGGTGCAATTAAAATCCCCCCCCCAGGATTAGCCCCTTAAATTGCTCTTTCACCATAATTCCTAATAACAGTTTATAAAACTTGGGTTCAGTAACTGCAGGTGCATATACACTGCCGAATGTTATTGAGTTTCCTCTGAGCATACCTTCCACAAAAACATATCTGCCTTCTTTCCTATCAGACATGACTCTAGTTACCTGGAAGGGGAGATTCTTGTGAATCAGAACTGCGACCCCCCCTCTTATGCGAAGAGAAGGAGGCCATATATACTTCCTACCCAACTCTAACTAGCTTTCTATGCTCCTCTGAGTCAATCGTTTCCTGTAAAAGGCCTACCTGTGTTCCAATCCTCCTTAAGGCAGTAGAAGCATGGTCCCTTGATCGGGACAGACCCCCTAACATTCCATGACACGACTTTTAAATTATCTTTAAAGCCATAGCTCTAGGGAACCTCTGTTGACCCCTGTCTTTTCCAATCTCATATTTCCCCCAGCCCATTGTGACATATAACCAAGTTATTTTCTTTGCATTGTGGATCGAGCGTAAACAATATTAACATAATGAACCCCAACAAACCAGAAATCCCACAACTTATTTACAACATACCCCAACATAGACACATACAATGCGTTCAAATATGCGCAGTATGTCCCCCTGTAGCCTTGCAGGGTTTGAAACATAGAAACTAGGTATCTCTACGCTCAACCTCCCCCAGGCAAGTCAGGAGTTTCTTTCCACCATCTAAACTGCGACCCCTTGATTAAACACATTATCAATCTCCCTTCCTCATTACTGTGGTAAGGCATAAAAAGAGGAAGCAGCTACTTAAATTCACCAGGAGCTACAAAAGAATAAAGAAGAAGAGACCCAGCGTCCCCAACCCTCCAGAAAGTCCACTTCAACTCCTTGTCTTTTATCTTCCAGGGACAAGCTGTACCTCCATAGCTCCGATACCAGATCGCTCCCCGAGGATATCCAGGCTAGGCCGCGCCCCAAGATATCCACGCGCCAGCCCCCCCGGATACCCTCCAGCCACTTCTCCAGGCGATATAATCAAGTCCACAGTCTCAAAGTCATATCCTTAGGGTGGGGTAGGGTCAAATCCAAATCACAGTACTTGTAAATTATGAGACCCGAGTAAGTTTACACCCAGGAAGAAACAGTCTCCAGACTTCTTGCGAAAGATCAACCAGATATCCTAATCTTTCCCCGGCACCTCACTGGTTACCCCATTTTTCTCTGCAGTTCAGCCACGAAACCCCGTGCTTTCTCCACCTCCCAGAAGCTGTAGGTAGCTCCTTCATGTTTAATTTTAAGGATGGCCGGAAAAAACATGTACCAGTCCACTCCTATCTTCTGGCAGGTCGCAATTATCTCACTGAATTCTCTTCTCTTCCTACCAATATGAGACGAGTAATCTTGAGAGAGAAACAAACGTACTCCCTCATACTGGAGCTCAGGCACAGATTTATAAGCCCTCCACATTTCCTGCCGATCCTGATAATTATGGAAACGAAGTATATTCTGTCTGGGCGGCTGGCCACCTGAGGCCTAGGTAGAACAGTCTCGATGTGCCCTCTCGAGCTTTAGCCTTCCTCCCTTGGCTGCATCCCAGGAGCGCAGGTAGAGTCTTCGCAAAAGCCCAGGACATCAGGGCCTCTTTCCTCCAGCAGACCTCTCAACCGCAAGTTATTTCTCCGTAGTAGTTCTCCTGATAATCCAAAACTTCTCATTTCTGCCACTTGTTTTTCCAATTCCGTGACCCATCTGCCGAGAGGGCTTAGCGCTGCCTTCTGCGGTCGAGACCCGGCCTCCAACTCCTCGACTCCTCTCGCTTCTGTCTCTCAGCCTGAGCTTCTACCAGGGAGAGCCTGCCCTCAATTTTGCTCTCAAGGCTCTCGAGTTTGGGCGCGAGCGCTGCCATGAGCTGATCTTTCAGCTCGCGTCCCAGGGCCGACATTTCTGCCGCAGAGAAAGAAATGGGGCCTGTGTAACTCGTTGTAGAGCCCGACGGAACCTTCTTGGTGTTCTTGGATGAGTTTCTCTGAGATTTGCCAGCTGCAGTCACCACAAACTCATCCATCGCTGTTTCTCCTACCAATCAGCCACAGAATTCGGGTTAATTGAGAGTTTAAAAGGCGGTTCTCAAGATTTCGAGCCGAGAGAGGCGGCTAAAGGCACGTCCTTACTCCATCTTGCGGTCACGTGACCCCCCCGAATTTTGGTTTTAAAAGGTGCTTGTTTAGGTATCTGAGATCCAGGATGGGCCGCCATTCTCCTGTCTTTTTTGGGGTAAGGAAGTACCTGGAATACAACCCTTTGCCCTGGTGTAGAGGAGGAACCCTCTCCACAGCTCTGAGAGCCAGGAGGGTTGAGACTTCTGTTTCCAAGGTGAGAGCCTCTAAAGGACTTGCAGGTGGAAAGGATCTGGCTCTCATCTTTGGAAATTTTTTGAAGCTGAGAACCAGTCCCTGGCTTACTACTTCCAGGACCCACTTGTCTGACGTTAAAGACTTCCAGTCCTGAACGAAGTAAGCCAGCCTGCCCCCTACAGGTAGTGGAGAATCGGCCCTGGCCATCCCATCAGGGTGCCTGCTTGGCAGGAGCTTTAGGCTGAGGGGTGGGAGCAGGCCTGCTCGTGCCCCGTCTGCCTCTCCCTCTGAAGAACCCCCTCTGGGCATAAGCTGAAGAGGAGGCCTGGGCTTGGTAAAAAGGCCTGTGAAGAGGCCTGCCCCTGCCCCTGGAAAACTGCCTTTGAGGAGTGGCCTGCCTTCCTGGCCTGTGCAACTCCTATAGGTAGTCCTGTACTCATCCATTTTCTTCATATAATTCTCTGTCTGCTCCCAAACAGAGAGTTATCCACAACAGGGAAATCCATGGCCTTGGCCTGGGTATCCTGTGAGAGACTAGTATACCTGAGCCAAGCCATTCTACAAAAAGCCACAGATGTAGCCATGACTCTGGAGGATACATCATTAGAGTCCATTGCGGCGTGGAACTGCACCTTGGATGCCTCGATACGCTCCAGCTCCCTGGCAAGTTGTTCAGGGAGCAGCTTTGCAAGAGCCATAACAGTATCCCATCTGGATTTCTGATATCTTGCAACATAGGCCATATAATTTGCCTGTCTGAACCCCAGAGATGCTGCCATGTATTGTTTCTTTGCCATGGCATCAATCTTCCTGGAGTCCTTATCCGGGGGGTGTGAAGCCAAAGGAATATTTGCCTTTATCACAGGCTGCGGCCTGCACTACCCCAACATGGCTGCATTGTTGTGAGAGGAACTCCGTGTCAGAGCCTGATAAAGTGTACCTCCTGTCCATTTTCTGTCCACAGGAAGCACAGAATGAGAGCTTTTAAAATCTTTACTGTCTGACTCCTGAAGGATTTGTGCATAGGAATAGACAGTCTTCTAGACTCTGGGATATCCATCA
Source organism: Neoceratodus forsteri (assembly GCA_016271365.2). Lineage (NCBI taxonomy): Eukaryota > Metazoa > Chordata > Ceratodontiformes > Ceratodontidae > Neoceratodus > Neoceratodus forsteri. Next base: position 595,543,912 of record JADMNL010000022.1, on the reverse strand, counting down.
TTTCCACATAGTCAGGCTCTTCTTGGTCATCCACAGCTTCTTCCATAGGAAGCTGGTGGGATTCAGCCACTTTCTTATAGAAAATAAATGAGAAGAAGAGTCAGAAAGCCTAGGGGGAGAAACTTCTATAGGTCTGTCTGGAGAAATGTCCGGTTCAATGGGCATGTCCAGACTGTCAAAATCATATTCACTCTCTTCATAATCTTCCTCCCCCTCCTCCGGTTCATAAAATTCCTCTACATCATACTCCTGAACCGGTGGAACCGACCGCTCACCTGATGGTGTCGGTTCGGTTGGAACCGGGAAAGTGACTGGACAATTTTTATTGCTTTGGTTATTTCTGCAGCAGTTGGAGCAGGATTTTGGCTCCAAACCTGCTGACTTCCTAGTCCTTTTAACTGGAACCGACTCATCCGAGTCAGCTCCCTTTGCCCGAGGAAGACTCACCTTGTTTACGGGATTCTCTGGTTCGCTTGGCACCAAACCGACTGTGTATCAGTGGACTTATTAGTCCTTTTCCCTGAGCCTACCAACTCTTATCCCAGGTAGCTGCAGGAAAATTCATACAAATCTGGCAGTCTGAATTGAGGTGGTCAAACCCCAGACAATAGACACATGTGGTGTGTGGGTCAACCTAGCAAAGCTTCCCACAGACATCACAGTGTTGAAACCCAGTGGGCCCGTTTTTTCTTTGGGTTTCTCAGACATAATGCCAGCCTAACCAGAAAAACTTGCCCGTTAACGCTCCTACGCTGCTAAGACACCCTTATCGGTTCCAGACCGTGTCACGGGTCGGGAAAAAACGAATGAACTGCTTTTTAGAACCGATAAGAACCGGGAACCGCACTTAAAGTACTTTAATGATGTAATAACAACCTGATCGGTTCAAAACTGAACCGATAATATCGCTTATAAGTTCCACACAGAATAATGTAAACGAATTACTTACGATACCACAGACAGAGATTGAACCGACCGGTTATGTTTTATTTAAAACAAATACGGTTTAAAACCGATAAAATACACTTAAAACCGGCTAAAATGAACTCGAGCAGTAAGAGAAATCTCCTGAGCGACCGTTCAGTGAGGCGGAGTAAAGAATCTGACAGTTTAGATTTGAAGCACAACAGACAGAGTGTTCAACCGAGCTCGCACTCAAGATTCCATGCACTGCATGAAAATGAACTCTTTCACCTCCGGAGCAGTTCTAACCTTCGGTCATACTGCATATGTCATAATATAGCAAGACTTCATGTTGTTTGAATCTTCGGTTTCGGGCTGAGAGGCGGCCTGCGTCTCTGGGCCTGACCGCATGGGCTGCGTGGAACTTGATGATTTTCCCCCTGTTACACCAGAGCGATCCTTACGAGGGTTGCCCATTATAGGTTCCCGACCTTCCCAGATTCAATGGAAGAAGTCCTTTCAGCGACGAAAAACTCCAAGTTGGCAAATTATTAGGATTTGTCCTATTTAGTCACAGAGCTTGTAATTACTGCTGCTAGCAAGCTCGGGCTCCACAGCGCCCCCCCATATCAAGTGTCTTGGTCATATTTGTGGGGCGCTCTGGCCGGCTTTGGCTTTCCTACCCCCTTTTCAATTTTTTTGTCAAAATTATATACTCATCCCACAGCACACATTAGGACAAACGGATATATGTCTGGCCCGTTTATGTTGGCGAGAGGTACCAGGCAGTGCTGCCCCTTATCTCCTTTGCTTTTTGCACTATACATAGAGCCTCTGGCACAGAGTACACGGGTAAATGAGGGGATTACTGGTGTATCCATTGGGCAAATTAATCACAAAATGGCCCTTTATGCGGACGATGTCCTGCTGTATTTGACTAATCCGTTAGAGTCTCTACCAGAGGTCTTTAAGCAAATTAATAGTTTTTCATCCTTATCAGGGTACACCTTAAATTGGACTAAAACGGAAGTGCTGGTGCTGTCTGCTACGGTCCCGGAAGATATAAAAATAAAATACCCTATGAAGTGGGACAACGAGAACATTAAATATCTTGGGGTGATGGTAGGTAAATCTCCAACAACATTATATATAGATAATTACCCAAATCTGGTCAGGCAACTGCGTGCAGACTTACAGAGGTGGAGCTGCATACCTTTTCCATTTTATTCTAGATTACAAATTATTAAAACTAATATCGTGCCGAGGTTTTTATACTTATTTCAAACAGTTCCATGCACAATTCCAGAAAAGGAACTCTTTAACTGGCAAAAATGGGTCTTGTCTTTTGTATGGGGAAACAAGTGTCCTAGAATCGCAAGACATACACTTTATTTACCAAAACAAGAGGAAGGGCGAGCCTGTCCACATATAGTAGATCACTGGACCGCAGTTCAAATGAAAATTGCATTGTTATGGGCCCATCAAAATTATCAGGCACGTTGGCAACAACTTGAACTGCACCAGATGGGCAAGACACGGTTGTGTGCCAAGTTTTTTTGACCCACATGGCAGACCCTTAGACATGGGAACATTAATGACCTCAGTTAGGACAACCTTAAAGGGCTGGTACCAGGGTATTAAAAGGGGGTACACAGGTAGAAATATTTGGAGATATACATGGTGGGCTATGGATAAGGGGTTTACCCCTGCTAAGTTTTCAAACTGGTATGAGAAGCAGATAGACAAGGATATATATGCCTCTTGGCAGCTAATTAAAGGAAACACAGTTATTTCATTTGAAAGTGCTAAGTCCTTATACGGCTGGACAGAGAGGGATTTACTATATTATTATCAAATAAGAGATTATATTAATGATAGGCTGCAAAAGAATCTACAACATATTGATTTAAGACCCTTTCCTAATGTTATTGAACTTATCTGGGATTCACCATCTGGTAAGGGAGCAATAACAATGCTTTACTGGAACCTGATAGCCGACCGAGCATATAATACAGGTAATATACAAAAAGGGTAGGAGCAAGACTTGGGAATATGTTTAACCCTTAGGCTGCCGGAAGATTTAGAACGCATAGGTTTTTAGGACAAGATATCTTGTCAGCGGCAGCCTAAGGGTTAAATCAATCACAATGGTGTTTGGTGTTTAGAGGTAGTTGGCGTACAACATGTTCCCCAAACTGGCAGGAATTTGCCTGGAAAATTAAGATCAGATATTTTTTAACCCCAAGCAGGCAGGCTAAAATGGGAGTGAGAAGTAGCGCAGAATGCTGGAGAGGGTGTGGCTGCTTGGAAGCCGATATGGCTCATATATTTTGGAAGTGTCTCTTGCTTCAGAAGTACTGGGACGAGGTGAAAAGCTATCTTAACAAAATATTTGGCACAGAGTTGAGGTCAGGCCCTGAAAATATAATATTGGGAATATACCCATCTGAAGTTAAAGGGAAAGAGGGGCAATATCTATGGGCCATATTATGCATAGCTGCTTTGAAGGCTATTACTAAAAAATGGCTCCAGCGGCCTGCACCAGGAATAAAAGATTGGCTGCAGATAGTCCTTCAAATTCAAATAATGGAGAGAATCACTTTTGCTGCTAACCATGCTATAGAGGCATATGTGAACAGATGGACCCGTTGGGATTTGTATAAAGATACAATGGAATAGAATTTCCTCTCCCCTTCTCCCCTTTTCTCTCCCCCTTTTTTCCCTCATACTTTCATCAACTTTGACCAGAACCCTTAATGTGCAGTTTGTAGTCCCCTAAATATTTTTTTTTTTTTTTTGGTTTGTTACTTTTTTAATGTTATTTTTTAAAGAAAGGTCTGAGATTAAATGTTATTTAAGGAATGTAATAAGAACATTAATAGGAATTATAATTCTAGTAAATAGAATGTACTTTTATCTTTTTTTGTAAAAAAGGAGGCATTTCACTTGGTGAAATTGTTAGGAAAAGTGAATGTTTTGTCTGTAAAAATGAAATGACTGTATAAGAACAATAAACAAAGTATAAAAAAAAAAGAAGGAGGCTGAAGGTCCATGGAGTAAGCCCTTATTACCTCACTCTATCAACCTACTGTACTGGTCATCTGTTACCCTTCTCCCCTACCCCTCAAAACCAGAATGCCCCCCCCCCACCCGGGGACTATGAGCCCCTCTGTCCTGTCCAATCCATGTTTCAACCCATTAAGAGTAGCTGCCACCACCACTTACGCTGGCAGTCTGTTCCATTGTTCCACCACCCTTGATTTGACTCGATCAGTATTCTTCACAAACTGCATCCCTTTTAACAGTCTACAGATAATTAAACCATGCTTAAATAAACTAACAGAAAAGGAGATGAACAAATAAACATGCAGATTTCTAACAATTTCTAACATGTTCCAGAGACCAGCAGGGTCGGTAAACAGTTCAAAGTCAGGGGAAAAGGTGCCAAACGTTTTTAGTTTTATTTTGAGAACTGCCAGATGCATATCAACTGTAGACCTTGGAAAGGAACTCCATCAAAGAAAGTGACACAATGTTAATATCCTTCTCCCTATAAAAGACAGACCTGCTAATAGTTCCACCCCAAAGGCCTGCAAGCATTTGGTATTTGTGGGGCTGATACATTGCCAGTTTTGACTGGGTCTTCCCCGACTTCATAGACGGAGGGGATGGGGGAAAAGGGGACAACTTGGAGCATATTATCCAAGGTTCTGTTCCTGTGTGTGACCCTGGTCCCCCTTCTTTCTTTTTTTTTTTTTTATATATTTAAGTTTTATTGAAGCAAAGTCAAGACAATACAAAGGATGAAGACAATACCATTACAGTAAGAATGCTAGATTGGGGTAGTGACAATTAAAAACATAGCAAGCATTAATCATATGCCCTGACCTATAGAAGAACTACATCCAAGTACTCAACTTAAAGATCGGATAAAGGAGTGCATGACCACCATCCTCCACCCTGGTCCCCTTTCTCTTCTCTTGCAGTGTTACAGATGCTCCTCTCCCCCGGGGGCATCTGCCTTTGCAACATGTGCCGACATTGCTCTGCTATCCGCTGGCAGTGGGTGCTTGAATGACAGGAGGTCCATGCCTGTCCGCTTCTGAGACAAAGTGCCTCACCTCCACAGACCTCTACCTGTCCTGTACCCAGGAAACCACAGCTCAGACACAAACCCAGGTCACTCAAGTCCAATATACAGAATAATGCACAGGCAACCATACACAACAAGGCTATGTTTCCATCCAGGGGTGAAACCACAGCTCAGACACACCCTTAGGTCACTCTAGTCCAATATATAGAATAATGCAAGGGAAACCATACACAACAAGGCTGTGTTTCCATCCAGGGTTGAGATGACATTATAGGGACCCCAAGTTTGAAGCTTGAGGTGTCCCAGACTTCATCATAATCACCCCAAGTACACTGTTTCTATAGTACAGCATATGTATGATTTTAATTTGTTCATTTTGTTTTCTGCCCCCTCCAAAAAGGAAACACTTCCATTTATTTTTTTTTACAATTTGAAAATATAAACCCACTCACAGCTAGTTCTGTAATAATATTTGCCCTCCCAATTTGAAAAGTAGCATTGGTTATGCTTTTTATGTAGAAAATATAACCTGCCCAAAAGCGCAGAGGTAACACCACTACTTGCTACGCCAGCAACCCGGGTTCTGGAATGGACTCAGGTCCTCAGAGGCTGGTTAGGGAGGGAGGGAGGACTGAGCTTCCCATGGACTGCTCACCTCCCACGTGGGAGGTGGGGGTGGAGATGCTATGTCCCATTAATTGATTGCCACCTGGTGTGCACATGGTGGCACTGCAGTGGAAGAACCTAGAAGGGATATGGGCAGGGCCACTGGAAAATTGCGGAAAAGGTTACCCAAAATTGCGGAGCATTTTGCAAAAATTGTGGGAAAATGCGGGGGTTCTACTATAGACCCTGAGTGTGTCACAATAAATCTTTTAATGTTTTCTGCAGTATATATCAGTTCAATTTGCTAAATGAATACACTGACACCTGAATATGTTTAAAACATAAAGAAAAGTTTAAGCTCCTAAAAAGAACACTTAACTGATAAGCTATCGTAAGCGTTGCCTATCTTCCAAAAAGTAAAAGCATCTGCTTGATACAGTGCTAAATAGATTCTATAAAGTGAGACACAGCAAATCAATATTAAATAAAGCCAGAAGAAATATTTTTATTTGTTTCTAGCTGTAGAATAATGAAGCCTAATCAACAGCTGTTTACAGTACTCTGCTGGCTATTCACCCACTTTGGTACATGAAAAATTAAGCAGATAGAGTGGTGAATAATTGAGTTTTAGTAAAATGTTGTTAAAGTGTTTAATGGTCATAATTTGTACTGTAGGTACTGTAAACTAGTTTTGAAATCACATATTTAAACATTAAATTTTGGGGTTATTGGGGCTGGCAATATAATCTAGAGGTTAGAGTAACAAACTGTGAATGAGTTGACAACATCTAGCAGACCTGGGTTTGATTCCCACAACCTCCACTTGCATACTGGGTGATTCTGAACAAGTCACTTAACCTCCTCAGTGCTCCTGGGCTGTACCTGAAAACAGGCACTTGTGCCTAGTGGGCCTTACGCGGTTACCAAAAAATATAAAAAAATACCAATATATTTTTACTGCATCATACAGTAGTCAGGGTACTCTGTAATTTGCCTTTGTTTTACTCTGGCTGATTTTGTTTAGTTAAGTGATAACATTCAGTGAGTTGGGGTATATGAAGCAATAACCGGCTTCTGTGAGGATTAAACGCCAAGGCGAAGTCGAGGTGTTTAATCAACACAGAAGCTGGTTATTGCAAGTATACTCCAACTCGCTGAATGTTATTACTATTATACGAGTTGGAGTGTGTTGCAAAAAAAAAGTGTTTTACTGTCGGGGAAAACTACTGGTGCAACAGCATTTTCTACTGCTTGGTTTTTTTTGATGTGTGTGTGTGGGGGAAGTGATTAAACCACTGTGGGGGGGGGTGATTAAACCACTGTGGGCGGGGTTTAGGTGAATAAACTACTGTGAGCCATTGTTTTGAAGTTTGTGGGGAAATAACTGACCAGAGTTCTGAATGCTGATTGGCTGAGTACAGATACCTGTCGTATATAAAGATAAATGTTCAGATACATGCTGTGTTTAATAAGCTTGTTTTTAGACTTTAGTCAGGTTTTTATTGTAGTCTTTGCATGTGAGCATCTAGGAGGTAGTTGCTAAGAGTGAGATCACTGTTAGCGACTAGCTCATTCAAGTTTAAAATCGGCAGGGCCATCCAAAACTCCTCAGCTGTTTGAATCAAAACTAGTCTGAATAGGTAGCAAAGAAAGTGAAAGCCAAAAAGATTGCATTCAGGCAATACAAAAAGACGCAGGCAGAAGGGGATAGGGAGAAGTACCAGGAGAAGCAAAGGGAGGCAGGGAGGTCAGTAAGGTAAGCCAAAGCTCAGACAGAAGAACACCTTGCAAAATCAGTGGGTAGAGGGGACAAAACCTTTTACAGGTACATAAGTGAAAAAAGAAATGCAAAGGGAGGGATAGCGAGACTGAAGGGGGAGGATGGGGGCCGGATGGAGCATGACAACAGTAAAGCTGAAATACTGAACAGGTATTTCTGCTCCGTCTTTACTGAGGAAGAGGAGGGTAATGGATCTGAAGGGAGTAAAAGGGGTGAGAATGGTGCAGAAATGGACACAAGACCCTTTACACGAAAGGGTCCTGAAGGAACTGGAAGTAATAAGAGTTGATAATGGGGCCAGATGGGGTGCACCCAGGGTCCTTAAAGAACTAAGAGAGGTGGTGGCTGAACCTCTGGCTATCCTGTTTAGCCAATCACTGGAAACAGGGGAGGTACCCAAAGACTGGAGGACAGCAGATGTAGTCCCTTATACAAAAGTGGGAACAAAGAGTAAGCAGGGAACTACAGACCAGTCAGTCTCACCTCGGTAGTAGGGAAGATCATGGAAGCACTACTGAAGGAGAGATTGGTGGAACATCTGGTTGTCAGTGGACTACAGGACCCAAGGCAGCATGGTTTCACCAGGGGGAGGTCATGTCAGACCAACCTCGTTGAATTTTTTGACTGGGTGACTACGGAGGTGGATCAGGGAAGGGCAGTGGACATGGCCTATCTGGACTTCAGCAAAGCCTTTGACACTGTACCACATAGAAGACTATTACACAAATTGGGGAATATGGGTGTGGCAGGACAGCAGGGGTGGGTAGGTAACTGGCTGGGTGGTAGGACACAGAGGGTGGTGGTAAATGGCTGTCACTCCACAGAGGGAAGAGTGACCAGTGGGTACCACAGGGATCAGTGCTGGGACCGGTCCTATTCAACATCTTCATCAGTGACATTCATGAGGACCTAGAAGGCAGAATTTCACTGTTCGCTGATGACACAAAGCTCTGTAACAGAGTAGACACACCAGAGGGTGTAGACAGAATGAGGAGGGACCTGCAGAAACTCAAAGAATGGTCAGGGGTTTGGCAGTTGAAATTCAATAAAAAGAAATGCAAGATAATGCATATGGGGCACAAAAACCCTGGCACAATATATCAGTTGGGGGGTGAGGATATAGCATGCACCAAGCTGGAAAGGGATCTTGGGGTTATCATCTCTGATGACCTCAAGGTAGGGAAACAGTGTGACAAGGCAGCAGAAAAAGCAAATAGGATGCTGGGATGCACAGGCAAGAAGGTTCAGAGGAGGGCAACAAAGATGGTACATGGATTGCATCACAAGTCCTATGAAGACAGGTTGAAGAAATTGAATATGTACTCCCTGGAGGAGAGGAGGGAGAGAGGGGACATGATAGAGACATGCAATTATCTTACAGGGAGGAACAGGGTGCAGGAATATACTATTTGTAAGCAAAAAAGATGTTCCAGGACTAGAGCGCATGGGATGAAGTTGGAGGGAGGACGATTCAGAGGAAACATGAGGAAGAATTTCTTCACAGAACGGGTGGTGGAAAAGTGGAACACCCTGCCAGAGGAAGTGGTGGGGGCTGAAACAATCACGGGATTTAAGAATGCATGGGATAAACATAAAGGAATTCTGGAGGTCAGGGGTTAGGGACAACAGACTTCTAGGAAAACATAAACTGAATTTACAAGCTCAAATGGGCAGACTGAGTGGGCCATAGGCCCTTATCTGCCGACACTGTCTATGTATCTCTGAATGAAAGTATGCTCACAAGGAAAAACTTGCACTGCCACTTACAAAAATCTTCATAGTTAGCACCCCATTTAAGTGAATGTGATAATTTGCATCTTTTCTCCCATCTTTTGTTTCAGTCTGTGTGGCAACAAAAAGTTTTCTGATAGACTACTACAATACAAAACACATGTTAAGTGTTTAAGTGTACTTATGCTTGGGCAGTGGATTTTGAAACCAAACAAGACAAGGATTCAAAAGAAATCAGTGTTACATGAAACCCTTGCCCTACCTTGTTTCGTCCAAATCCAAGTCTGCATGCAAAATTGTCAATATATTTGAGAGTATTTTAATACTTTTTGTATTAAAAAGTATTAATGTTAATACTCTTTACACAGTTCGATATAAAAACTAGAAAATTGCAAGAAATTGTGGAACGTGTCAGTTTTTGTAGAAAATCATGAAAACTGTGGATTCCGCAAAAAAATTGCAGGCGCAATTTTCCAGTGGCCCTGGATATGGGGCAATGACTGAATGCTTTCGCACACATGCACAGGCATCACAGCACATCAGCATCCTTGGGGAAAACCAAGAGTTGGAGGGAAAAAAAACCTGGTCCGCCTTCATGCCAGCACCACCGCATTTACTGACAGGGTAGGCCGCCACCATTATCGCGCTCCACGGGGCAGGATAACTGGTAAGTCCCTAAGAAGGTCCATGGCGGGCTGGGGGTTATGGCAGGGCGGGTCTCATGGAGCAGGAAAAGCTGAATTAAAAGGGGAAACATTTTTTTTCTTTTATTATTGGTGCATGGTGGTTATTTAGCGAAGACTGTGATTTGATTACTGCTTCTGTTTGAATGGCATCTCTGATTCACACAGCCACAGTTTGCAAGTTATAATTGTCAGTTAACAGATGCCACTAAACAATTTTAAAACAAAAACGGGTTTTGAACATTAGGAAGCAGAATTAGTACTAGTTTTGACATTGGGAGGGTGGGCACTTATCAGCTGAGTGTGAGGTGGGTTTATGATCAGAAATAATGAAACACTGAAAGCTTCACTTTTTGGGGGGAGGGCTTTGTGGGCATGTGGTGAGGTGAAATAGCATGCACAAGTGAATGTCGATGGAATAAACAGCAAATGGCATGAGGTGGCAATCTTCAGTGTTCCATGACCTTTGAACTATGATACAACTTTTTAGCCTGTATGGATTTTCATACAGAGCAAGGGCTAAACATATATTGTATCTGTGTTTGTACTTTACTGCTTTCTTCACCAGTTCTCACTTGCAAAAGAGATGCCAGTTTCACAGGGATACCAGGTTAGACCCTACCCGGTCAGAATAGTGCTACCAGAATAGCGTACGTAAAGAGAGTGCTAGTCTGAATAGCGCTGCCAAGAACAATGATAAGGGATTGACAGCGATTGCAGTAAGCGCTCCCCAGGCCGCTGTCTGTGGTGCTGCCACAGGACAAGGGCAGCAGAATTGTGGAGGCTGGCTGAGCTGCTCCCGTGGCGTGGAGGGCTGAGGCATGGAGCAACTTGGCCAGGTGGTAGTGGAGACCAGGGGTCTGAGCCTGGTCTCCCTAGATTTTGCCTTTATCGGGACTTAATTGTATTTTACAAGGGGCCGTGGAAACAGTATTCCACGGCCCCACAATTTTCTTCTTGCTCCGTGATCCGATCCCCCCAGACTTAGGATCTTTCAGTCCGGGGAGCCACAAAACATAAAGTATGGCATTCTGACTGGAGCAATTCTTGACCGCACTGTTTTCAGTGGCGCTATTCTGACATAGTGCCGGTTAGACAAATGTGTAATTAAACAAAAACAAAACTCCGCAAACCAAGTGACTGGGAACAACTCTGTGATGATTTTATCATCATGAAGCTTCAAGCATAAGCCACATAACCATATTCTGCCCCCCCAGCTTCACCCAACTAAATAACCACCTCACAATATATAATAGTAAATGATAACTGCCCTTTAAAGGGCAGACTTTTGCAGTCTTATCATCCAGTGTAGTTAAATCAATAATCATCAACTTAAAATCACATGCCATTCTAATTTCCTCTACTTTCACCACACTCCCTCATTGTCACCTTGAACAGGGAGAGCTGTGTGCAGCTGGGTGGCTACACTTGGCAGTAAAGCAAAAGGCAATGGCAGGGTACAAGTGAGGAGACAGGACAGAAAAATACAATTGTTACCAGCTGTTTCCAGTCATTTTTCTGAAAACTCGTACAACAACATGTATTATAACAGGTAAACTACACCTGACTGTCAATGTATAGGAGTGTGAAGCTATACTGGGGTCCTGGTGACGACTATAAAGCACTTGGCCTATGGCCTTATGCTTCATAAATATCATTAGAACCCCTGGATAGCCTTATTCCTTATTATATGCAACTGGATTTAGTTTATTAGCCCCTTATGCTGTTCACAGGCAGGGCATGGCTATTTTTATGGCACAATATCCAACAGGTACAGGGCACCTAACAGTAGGAAAAACATAAAATATATATATAAAAAAAACTAAATAATCATTCAACCATTACTATAAGCTAACGTAAAACAAATGAGACTTGAAGGCCTTACTAAAGGCTTTCATCGAGGGGTCATTATGAACACAGGATGGCAGTGCATTCCAAATCAAAGGGGCAGCCACCCCAAAAGCTAAGCCCACTTTGGCAGAACGGAGAAGGCAAACAGCAGCATACACAGACAGGACATCTCCCAGGAAGCCAAGGCCCAAATCATGCAAGGCCTTGCATGGTAACAAGCCTGTGTTGACACTGATGCAGCACCAAACTGACAGCCAGCACTGACCATGCAGAACCAGTGTGATATGCTCTGCCTCTGACCCTGAAGTTCCAGCAATAAACTGTGTGGCTACATTCTGGACCAGCTGCAGGCAACTTATCCATCTTTCAGATACATACACAGCAAAAAATGTCCGCTCAAAATGCGCCAAAAAGGAAAAAGATGCCAAACATAGTTTGTCGCAATTTAAAAAAATTCCTTGAATACAGCAGTTTTTATACCAGTAAAACCATATGCAAATCTCAACAATTCATTTAGCAATATAATCAAAACTCCACCAAAAACATGTATCAATCATTTGTCATTAAATATTAACATAAATCACCCCTTAGATTTTTGAAGAGACCAGATCCCTTGAAAAAGCTTCTGTAAAGGAGCGAAACAATCATCTGTGTTCTTGTTTTTGCCCTGGAGGTTGTGTGCCTGTATTTTAAACATATCTGTGTAGCCCAGGCGCCATAACCAAGAGGAATACCACCCCTGCCTGTTGGCCTGCAAACAGGTTAAGGGGCCTGGGTCCTGCTACATTGGCATTCGTGGGTTCTATCCCAGACATGAAATAAAAATAGTGCGGTGCCTCCACTCAGAGTAAGTTGAAGTGGGCCAGGTGTGTGACTGGTACAACCCCCTGGGATGCTGTACCTACCCACCTCCCCTTCCAACCGCCCCCCACACTGGATGCCAAATCATTTCCCAATACCATTTACCACATACACTTTACAGTTGGTTCCGACACAAAACACCCATTACACAGCAGTTCCAAACAACAAAACACAGCTTTATTGGGGGAAAGGGCTAGGATTGGGGTACCTGGAACCAGGATAGCTGTGAAAGGAAGAATAGTTAATAAATCTGTTAAGAACAATTAGTAACCACAGCCAGCCTGGTGACGTTGAGGGTTGAGGCACTGGACGCCACACCTCGTGCCATACCAGCGACCCATGTTTGGGAACGAGTACGCGTCGCCGGGGGTCGGCAGGGTGGAGATGGATTGAGTGTCCGATGGATTGCTCTCCATCTCCAGGGAGGTGGGATTTCGCGACCAGTGCTCGCCTGAGACCTAGCGGAGGCTGGGGCTCAATGGCACGGAGTTGCACAACAAGGGGCGAGGATGTGGCAGCTGCTTGACGGGGGGCATGCATGGGCGCTTGAGCGGTCCCAGTCGCGGGCAGCATTGCATTCCACGTTCCTGCAAGGGGAGCAAAAAGTCGAAAATAGCCCGCAGATGATAACAGGGGAACTCTCAGGGCTTGCACCCAGCTAGCCACGGCACAGCACCACTGGATCTGGCTTCGAGGGGGAGGCCCCCCTCTCCAACCCCACCAGGGGGGGGGTTAAGCCCTGGGGGTGACTGCTGTGCTGGCTGGTAGATGCCAGGGTGACAGGGCTGGGGTTCCCCCAGAGTGAGAGGGCTGCAGGGCTGGAGCATAAATAATATAAAAAAGAACAATTAGTAACATATAAGCCCATAGGCCAAAACACTCCAGGAGCCCACCCCCACTGGTACCAGTGTTACCCTCTGTTCTGCCTGGGTACCCAGGAGCTGCAGTGCAGGCCTGCTCAGTGCCGTGGGTTGGCTGGCACTGGAGCCCTGAAGATGATGTAAGCTGGTTATAACAATTAAATAGACACTCCCCCGATTGCCAGGGAAAGCCCTGGGTACTCACGTTCCTGGAGATCTGAAGAGTTCCTGGTGCAGAGGGCTCACACCAGTCTGAATTAGGTTTTCACATGTCAAAGGAGAGCAATCAAATAGGCAGCAGCAGGATTCCTGAAGACTTGACCTTGACTGAAGGTCTGGCCGCTTGTCCCCTTGATTGAAGATCTGGCCACTTGTCACGTTCAGCCTATTCAGGCCGTTACAGAGCTACTGCGCAAGGCCCACCAAATTACAGAGGACCCAGACTTAGGAGTGGCTCCACAGCCCAGCTCCCTCACAGGTCAGAGTACCCTAGCACTTGGGAGTAAACCCATGATCCCCTGGGGCCAGCAGACCCCACTTGATGGGGGTTAATGAGTTCCCCACCTGGCTCTGGTGTGCAGCTGGAAAACTCCTCAGAGCCACTTTCTTCTTTCAGCGGAAACAGCTCCGATGTGCAGCAGGGTTTTAAATAATTGATTAGCAGTTTTTTTTTTGGGACAATACTAACTGTACAGAAAGTATTCATATAGGTTTTCTAAAAGTGTTGTGTTTGTTAAACACAGTGAGGCAAGTGCTATGCATTTTCACAATATTTTAGAACTTTTATGAGCAAAACGCTAATCAATTTTTAGAGTTAAATAAAACCCTGTGCAGACAGACAACTTCACTGTTTCTCTACTTGCCAGTGCCGTTTTGCAACAAATTCCACAGTCCAATTCACCAGTTCTTTTCCACAACTGGAATACAGCAACCACCACAGGTTCCTGAAGCACAGGACATCTGCTCACTTTTTTGTCCTTTCGGCCTCTTGGCTTCAAACGGCAACCACCTTCCATTCTGGCTGGCACACAGTTCTCCACAAGGCTCCTTCCCAGCAAACAGTCTCTCTCTCCAGTCCCCACACTGGTGCAGGATAGCTGCAGCAAAGAATCTCCTCCAACACAGCAACTTCACTTGGCTGCCTGAATCTCTAGTCACACCAGCAAGGCTCCTCTCAAAGAGCAGATTTCTTCACCTTTATTCCCCAAATAAACTCCGGCTTAAGTCCTGTGAAAGGCCACACAAATATTTACTCCTCACAGCACTGATCCTTATCTACTCGACAAGAGCCCAGGACAGACTGACTCCACTGCCCAAAATCTCTGGGATGTCCCTCGAGAATCCTGCCCTCTGATTGGCTGCCTCCAGTTGTCAGTCACAAATATCCATAGTGATTAGCCCTCTCCGATTACTGATTGGTGAAGTTCTCTTGGCGCCTGAAATTAGTTAACACCTTCTCCCAGGAGCCCCTCTCACAGTCTTTGGGTGCCCGGCTATCTGACTGGCCGCTTTAGGGATCAAAGTATCAGTAATATGGCTGCTGATAAACTTAGATGCAGTCCCATACAGTGTCCCCAGGAATAAAGTTCTGGTGCAGCCAGCATGTTCACTTTTATTAAATAAAAACCCCACAGTCATGTAGCCCCTTGAGTGTCCTTTAAAACAATCCCAATATTAAACATTTATTTACAGTAGCTTTCTGGTCACTGCCGCCAAAATACAGTCCCCCCAAGGCGGCAGGCAGCATCCTCATTAATATTCATAGAGGCTTATTAATATTCATTAGCCCCAATTTATGCCCCACGTTCAAACTCAGTTTTTACACACTAGTGAGGCTTCTCGACAGCCTGCTCCTGGTCTCTGGTCCCCAATTAGGTGAGCAGGGGCACTGGGACCACCGAAATATCCTCTGTTTGGACCGCAAATGGCGGTTGGTAACATCAAAAGTGCCTAGGCACATGTGCGATCGCCCACTGGCACAGTAGTGCAGAGGAAAACAGCAGCGGATCGCGGTTAGCTTTTAAGCCAAAAATTGGCTGACACATAGTACTGGGGATATGAGGAGAAACGGAGGCAAAATCAGAAGGCATTTAAGGTAAGCCCCCAAAGGTAGGGGGTTACATAAGCATTAAAGGAATTTTTCTAAATTGCAACAAACTATGTTTGGCAGCTTTTTCCTTTTAGAGAATTTTGAACAGACCTTTTTTGCTGTGTACTGATTTGGACTTCAGGTTTTACGCTCTGCTATAATCCAGGAGCAGCTCTTTTTGTGTTTCTAGCTTTCGGATAACCCTAGGTAGGTTGAGGATAGTAATAATCCGACCTGAAGTAACAAGTCATGTAGCACTGCAGTCAGATCTCCTGGCACTAGATACAGTTTAATCCAGGCAAAGTTCTGTAAATGAAAAAAGCCACTGTGGCACTGACACATGGTACTCCAGAGTTACCCTGCGGTTCACAGTGGTCCCCAGGTTTTTCATCCTACCCATAGCTCTGACGGGTAAAGTATAGAGGCAAAAAACGCAGAAATCAGGACTTGCCCAATCACCAAAGAGTATTATTCCTCAAATCATTTTTATTTTGGTTTTAAATACTTTCTTTTTCTGAACCAGTACTTTCAAACCACTACACTGACCCCAATTTTGTCACTTCCTCGGGGTGGTACTGGCAATTTTCTAACTGAGATACAGATAATTTAATGGAACTCTAGGTTTGGTTCCAGGTCAGAATCAACCATGAGTGAAAAACGTGATGTAAGACTAAAATGCCATGTACTAGTACATTATTTTATATTATGTCATTGTAAGGTTTTGATGCTTAGCCAAGCAATATTGATTTCTGATGTGAATGTAAACAAGAGTGAGTAGGTTATGCTGTAATCAAGTGACACATTTTCAAATATTACGTCTCGGTGGGTACAGAGCACCATCTCTGTAGATACCATTGTTAGGATCTCTAAATGTTTAAACTGTGATCCAGTCGAATTATTTCTTAAGTGTAATGACATTGCTGGGAAACACGGAATTTGAGTTCTGCAAGATCGCTGCACCCTCACTTGCCATGTTGTGTGGAAATTGATGAACCACCCACAACAGCAACTTTGGCACTCTGGTTTCAGAGAACAAAGATTCTCATCCTCTTGGTCTCACCATGCACCCTGAATATCGATAATCTCATGCAATCACAACAGCACAAAGCACAACTGCGTGAGACTACCGACATAGGGGCCAGGTGGTGAGACAAAGAGAATCTGGTTCTTTGTGCTAGGTACAGTTGTTTGTAATAGCACTTTTAAATTACCAGAGATGAGTCTGTGATGAAGTTGGCTACTGAGGACTGGGCGACAAGGATGACAGGACGAGATGATTCACAACTGTAGTGAATCAAACAGTAATAGTTTTCACAATAAATTATACTTGGCTTATCTTTTTTTGCAGTGGGAATCAAAGTACAGTAAACTGTTAGCTGCTAACAGCACTTTTTACATAGTTGAATTAACTCTATATTCTAGGCAAGGCAAGGCAAAATTTATTTAAAAACGCCCAATCCCAGAGGCTCTGGGCGCTGTACAAAATGAATAAATACAACATCAGAATAACATAATACATCACAAATTTTTAAAACACAAGATAAAATTAATAACCCAGCAAATAATTTTCAAGTTCTACTACGGTTTATGTTTTTATCCCATGAAAGCTTGGGAAAATAGGAGGGCCTTCAGATGGACCTTAAACTATAACATGTTAAACTTATACATGAAATGAGGGGTTCCCAGAGTCCTAATATTTGTCATACTTTTTTTTTGTCTTTTTTGCTGGAACATCTCACAAATTAACTAGACATGCCCTATGCTAATTGATATATCTTAATATTAATTATAATTGATTAGAAAATTGGCTTTTTATTTCCTGACATCTGATTGGCTAGTACCCTTGCCAGGGGGGTACATTAACTTTCAGTAGATGGCCAGGAAATAAAAAGTGCTATTCTATAGTGCCCCTTCACCCACTTAAGTATCCTAGTGCCAACCTTGCTACCTAATTGGCTGAAACCACCTAATTTGAAAGTGAAATCGCCGCCATTTTTGTGCCTCGCTTAGCAAGAAAAAATATCCATAGTGAGTCAGCCCTACGAAACACACACAGCACAACCCAGACAGGAAATATTTTGGCATTTAAAAAAAAAAAGCAACTGAAAGTACTTCTTTTGTAATGGCCAGTAAAGCATCTGTTTTTAATTCAGCTACATTACTTTAACCCCTTACACTTGTTCTCCACACATCCCCCGTCCGAACATTCGTCCTGGCCCCTGTCCCGTCACTGATTGTCAACCATTTTCAACAAAACGCCACCCAACAAAAGCTCACAAATGTACCTGCTTTAAGCAGGATTAGTTTTCTCTTCTGCCACCTTGCTCCACTCATCCTACAAAAGCTACAGATGCTCCGTGATGTCCGGACTTGGCTGAAGTAATGTACAGCGCAGCCGCTCGCCTACCATCTTTGCTCCACTCCCAAACTATGGAGTATTCTTCTGATACAGAAAACAATCTTCCCACTCCCGCTCTGCTCCCCAATCTAATCGCTGTGTGCTGCACTATAAGCACTGGCATTTAACAGAACAAGTAAACGTACCAGCACAGTGTCTGAGGTAACTGCTGGCATTACTGGATCTCTCCTGCTCCACTCTGGATGACATTCGCAGCCACATGAGGCGGGGGCACAAATGAAGAAATAAAAACGAACCTGTCAGCCCGATCGGCTTCAGGCAACTGGGTGGGGGGTCAGGCACGAATGAAGAAAGAAAACGAAGCCATCAGCCTGATTGGCTTCAGGTAACTGTCGCTGGATTGCGTGCGCTCTCCATGACTGCCACACTCCCGATCTGAACAGCAACAGCTACTTCCCCAAGTTAATACTTAAAGAAACAAATACTGGGAGAGACACACACACACAAATAACTGAGTAAATAAATTATACACACTAAAACAAAAGCGCACGTGTGTGTGTGTGGGGGGGGAGTAACCCTGACAACCTGCTAGCTTAAAAAAAACAACAACATTGCAATTCAGGTGGAGGAACTATTTTATTACAAAATAAGAGTTTTTACATGTAAACATAATTATTTTTTAAAACATACTGTACATAATACAGTGGCCCACTTTCTAAGCGCAATAATACGCCTGCGACGTCGGGCCTCATTACGCCCCTGGACGGTCTGGTATAGCCCAATACCACCCACCCTGTCGGGTATTATTGCTTACATAGCTCTCAAGTGTAATTTTTCTATTTTATAATCTTATAATTACTGGTGATGCTGTTTATTGACTAGACTGACATTATCTGATGTCATAATAACTGGGTCCCATCCATAATAATGGACTCCTTATTGCAGCGTACAGTAAGTGTCAGCCAGACAGTAAGCAGTAGTGTTGTGATGTTAAGAGCAGCTGTCTCACTCCCCCCACCACGCACACACATACACACACTCAATCATCACTCAGTGACTGTGTAAAAGTCATTTCAACTTAATATCACTTCTCCAAAGTGATATTTAAAACCGGAGTTATTTATTTATTTTTTTTACAGAGAAGTGGAGCTGACAGCAATAAAGCAGTAAGATGGAAAGCTATCAGTCAAAAGCCGCGAACCAGCACTAACATAAAATAAACTATGAGGTATCATACATTATTTATTTATTTTTTTTGGTTTACACACCCTCAGTGCTTAATACCATCGCAAACCACTCATGCTTCGCATTTGTGGTTTATGTGATATTACAGACCTCGGGTGTATAAAAACAACTCATAATATACAACACCTCATACAGTATTCTCTATTTAATTACACAGTACACTATTATTATGTAACTCACCTCCCACAGACAGGAGACTACCTAACAGCCCCTCCATGTTAACGCCAAAAGTACGTGTGTAGATATACTTATGTACTGCATACTATATGGAAGTTTTTGTGTCCAATCTTTATCGCATTCCTGTTTTGAAGAATTCATATTTTGTTACTGACTCTACTGCCACCACCAGGGCTTCACCGTAAACTGAGATAATACAAAGCTTTGCCTGCCTGAATAGTTTAAAAACACATGGTTAAAAAACAAAAACAAAACAGTTAATCGAAAAGTGACCTGCAATCAAGTTAAAGTAGAATGCTGAAATAAACTACCCCCTTGTTCTTAATGCATTACACCTTAAATATTGATTTATACAGCACTCTAGTGTTTAAAATGTTACCAGTAAATGGCTCTTAACATTCTCTGGATTCCATGAAAGGACTGGTCCATTTTATCAATCAGACTAAACAATCTGGCTACATCTGCTTACCCAGCTTATCCAGGGCTGTGTCCTGCCTGCTGTGCCATGTCACAGATTACAGAATGCTCTATATCCAACAGTCTGCAGTGGCAAGCCTCAAAAAGGCCAGAGAGAAAGACAGAGGAAAGGAACAAACATTTGCAAAGGATTAACAATGTTATCAAATAGCTCCCTTCTCACATCAGGACTGGAGTTCGTAGCAACTCCAGATCAGACATTTCTTCCGCTGTAAACATTCCATTACAACACAGTAGACTTCCTTTGATCCTGAACCTTGCAGTCTTCCTAACTTGCAGATAATGAAACCCCCACCCCCTTACTTTTTTAAAAATCCCCCCCCTCAATAAATCATGACCTGGGCACTTACTACTTCTTTGGGCTGCTCTTGCCCCCGCTGTTCCTCTCAAGTCATGGTTCACTCCCACCATCCAGTCCAGACCTTCAGCAGCCCCAGAGCTTTCCCCCTCCAGTGACCCCAGCCCAGTCAGCTGCTGAAACTCAGGTAGCAGATCAACAAGAAGAGAAGGTTGCCGGCCCAGTGGTGTACAGAGCTTGAGGCACCTCGTGCCTAACCTCTCCCACGCCATCGACCCGCATTCGGGAAAGAGCCTGGGTCACTGGGATCACTGGGGGGGGGGGATTTGCTGGGAGTGGACTGAGCAGCCTCTTGGCAGCACTCCTCTCCTAGATTGGGGTGGCAAGTCGAATTGGTTCTTGGCTACCACTAGGTGGAGGCCTGGCGGTAGCTCTAAAGAGCGAATGGTTGACTATGGTCAGCGGTGCATGGGCTGTGGTTCTGGGACACATGTGCGCCTCCACTTGCATGCATATCCCGTGTCACTGTGGCTGGGGTGGAAATGTGGAAAAAGTGGGACTTAATGAAGTTCTGCCTGCTGGTCCCGAGTCCATGTAGCCACCCACCACTTGCCACCTGTCCACTCTGGATTACTGTACTTGATGTGGGAGGATGGCCATCCCTTCTCTGCCCCACCCTGATGGGGAATTTGTGGGAGAACTACCAACCATCAGGTAAGTGCCTGGGGAGGCGTGTGCCAGTTTGGGGCAGAAGGGAGAGGGCTGAACAGCTGTCCCTCGAGCCTGGGAGCATACAACCTACATGGAAGAACGAAGAAAAAAAAAAAAAAACAAGACGACAAGGTGCGGGGATGGAAACATAGAAGTTGATGGCAGATAAGGACCACAAGGCCCATCCAGTCTGCCCATTTTTTCTACCTTATGAATGTGTCATAGGCCTGTACTCTGTCAATGGCCCTTCTATTCATACTCATCTGTATTGCTCCCTTATGCCTATCCCATGCCTGTTTGAAGCCCTGCACTGTATTCATATCCACCACTTCCTGAGGTAGGCCGTATCATGCATCCACCACCCATTTGTGAAAAAGAACTTCCTCACATTACCCCTTAATCAGCCTCCCTCTAATCGCATGCTGTGTCCTCTTGTCCTGCTATTTTTCTTATATTAAAACACGTTAGACTCTTTCACCTTAATACCCTTAAGATGTTTGACTGTTTCAATCGTATCACCTCTCTCCCTCCTTTGCTCTAGGGTATATATATATTGAGCTCCGATAATCTGTCCTCATATGTTTTCTGATGCAGTCCCTGCACCATTTTGGTTGCCCCTCTCTGGACTGCCTCCATTTTGTTAATTTTCTTGTGCAGGTGCGGCCTCAAAGTACTGCACGCAGTACTCCAGATGGGGCCTAACCAGTGTCTTGTAAAGAGGGATTATTACCTCCCTCTTACGACTTGTGGTACCCCTACTAATACACCCCAACATACCTTTAGTCTTATCTACTGCTTTAGTGGTCTGCTTGGATGATTTCAGGTCATCTGTGATGATGATGCCCAAGTCTCTTTCTTCCCTTGTGATTGCCAGCAACTCCCCTCCCAACCTATAGGTGGCTTCAGGGTTTCTCTTCCCCATGTGCATGATCTTGCACTTCTTTGTGTTAAACCTCAGTTGCCACTCTTCCGACCATTTTGCCAGTTTATCCAGATCTCTTCTCATTCTGACCACCCCATCTGGATCATCTACTCTGTTGCAGATCTTGGTGTCATCTGCAAACAGACAAACCTTACCCTCCAGTCCATCTGCAATGTCACTGATGAAGATATTAAAGACGACTGGCCCCAAGACTGATCCTTGAGATACCCCACTTGTGACATGCATCTCTTCTGACCGTATACAGTTTACCACCACTCTCTGTTTTCTACCCGCCAACCGGTTTGCCACCCAGCTGACCAACTTCTGACCCAACCCGAGCCTACCCAGCTTATTAATCAATCTTGTGTGTGGAACAGTATCAAAAGCTTTGCTGAAGTCAAGGTAGGCGACATCAACTGCACCCCCTTGGTCCACCACTCTGGTTACCCAGTCAAAGAAATCTATGAGATTAGTTTGACAGAACCTTCCTGTTGCAAACCCATGCTGTCTTGGATCCTGTGCTCCTATGGATTCCAGGTGTTGCACTATCCTTTCCTTAATTCATTACCTCCTGGACGGCCATTTCGTGTCAGGTAAACAATGGATAGTTCAGACTTCATATGGAGCTATTGGAGGTAATGAGTTTAAGGAGTGCCTCCATAATCTTGCCCACTACTGAGGTAAGACTGACTGGTCTGTAGTTCCCTGCCTCCTCCCTGCTACCACTCTTGTGGAGCAGGATCACATGAGCCCTTCTCCAGTCTTCTGGGACCTCTCCTGTGCTCAAAGACTAACTAAACAGTTCTGATAATGGCTCTGCTAGTTCCACCCTTAGCTCTTTTAGTACCCTGGGATGTATGCCATCAGGTCCATTGCCTTGTCCACCCTGGAGCTTAGCGAGATCTTGTAGGACCCTTTCTTTTGTGACGTGACTAGTGCACACCTCCCTTCCCCTGTGTCCATGGTGCTGAGCTGTGGGCCCTGCCCTACCTTCTCTTCAGTAAATACTGAGCAGAAGTATGTATTTAGGATAGATGCTTTTCCTTGGTCCTCCTCCACACACTCCCCCTTATCCCCTTTGTTCTTAGCAATACTGGACTTTCTCCTTTCACTAATGTATCTATAGAAAGTCTTGTCCCCTTCTTTTACTGTTTGTGCTAGTGTTTCCTCAGTTTGGGACTTTGCCTGCCTTACTGCCTTACTGCCTTCCCTTCTTCCCTTAGGGAAGTTTGGTATGCCTCCCTATCTTCGTCTCGCTGTGTTCCCTTATATTTCCTGAAGGCCAGCCTTTTGGCTCTGACCTTTTCTGCTACTGTTTTTGAGAACCAAAGTGGTTTCCTTCTTCTTTTGTTCTTGCTTTTCTCTCTAACACAATGGGATGTTGCTTCAAGTGTTGCATCCTTAATGCTTGCCTACTTTGCCTGTACCCCCTCATCTGTATTTCTTCTTGCCAGGGCTAGCTTAACTCTGTTGGCCATCTTATCAAAGGATAGGACTAATAACAAGGGGTGGCAGTCAGCTGTTATTAGGGGCTCCTGAGCAGTTGTGCTGTTTTCCCCAGATTTTCTCCCACTTCCCCTAAAGCTGGCACGCCCAGCCTCTGTTGCTGTACCTAGCCAGTGGAGGAGCCAATGACATGTGCATACTCACAACATCAAAGCCACCCAGCAACAACCCACAAGTGGCACTGTTGCAGTGAGACAGGTTTTCTTCCCTCTTCAAGCTTGAGAACACTGTCTGCACAAGGGCGAAGGGGACAAGAGAACCCAAATCACCCACATGAGAGTGCCTCCAATGCTACAGGGTTGGGCGGACTCCCCTTACTTCTAACAACAGCCACCCTTGTGTGAAAGCAGGGCTAGTTGTTGCAAGGGCTGGGCAGATACAATCTATCATATTCCAGAGAGTTTGGACAGTGGCACTGTCCATCCAAATGGATATCCAAAGATACTCGAGTATCTAAGCTGCAGCTAACTGAGTTGGATGGATCAGATATAAAGTATCGGTTCCGATCTGATTAGTGATAATGTTTACTTGTAAAAAACAAACAAAAAAATGAATACCCTTCTCCCTTTAAAAAAGGAACTAAAGTATTTTGCCTCCCTGGCCCAAAGAGGGAGAATTTAACAACTAGCCCCAACCGTCGGTCATCAGGGATGGGCGGGGGAGAAGTACAGAATAAAGCAATATCCTCCCAATTCCCCCTGCCCACCACCCTGCTGCAGTACCCACGTCCCAAGTACCTTAAAGTTCTGTTGCATTTTTGGCTGGCATTACCCCTTCTTTGTCCACCTTCCTCAGATCGATTTTTGGGTGAGGGCCCAGTTTTGCTCCCACTAAAGCAGCAGTGAGCAGTAAAGAGCCAAATACTTGTATGGTGTAAGTTTGAATCCTAAATGGCTTTTTGATTCCAGGTTAAGCAGGTAAGGGTGGATTGCGACAGCAGCCCCATCCTTGCCCACTGAGTCATGATAGGAAATACAGAGCCATTTAGAGCTCAAACTAACAACACATGGCAGTGTTTGGCTCTGTGCTGCTCACTGCTGCCTTAATAGGACCTGCACCAGACCCACCTCCCCAGGATGGATCTGGGGGTGGGCAATGGGGAGAAGGAAGGCCTCCAAAAGAATTTTAACATATTGGTGGGACTGGGTACTGCAGCTTGGATGGAGATATGACTTCATTCTGATGGTGCTGGGTCACCACCCCACAGGTGGGGCGCCAGGAGTAGGTCTAGTAGGCAGCATGGTATAGACAGTAAATGGATGACTCAGCGTATAGTCCATACTACTCGCTAATCACTTGAGCAGCACATAGAGGATTCTGCCTAAGTCTTTCAGGTAAAACTTACTTTCAAAAAATGGCAGCATTGCAGTCACTGTGATACAAATTTTAATTTGTGTAAGCTATCCTCACACTTCAGCACCACAAGGAATGCAACTCCAACCTCCAGAGTATGGCTGAGGCATAGGCCTTTTTAACTTTTTGTACAGAAGGGCCTGGAATTGTGCTGTTGCTTATCTGGGCAATTACTTACTGACGTTGTGCTTCCACCAGGGGGAGCCCTCAGATACCGGTTATCATTCAGGACATTCTCTCCCAAGGTATTCATAGTAATATATGAGCCAAAGCAGGCATAAGCCCATGTGCAGCTCGCCCTTAACTCAAAGGGAATATCTGCCTATATCCTGTGAAACGCAGAAAGTGTCAAACCCCTTTTTAAATGCTGTCAACTTAGCACTCCCCACTACCCCTAAAGGCAGTCTGTTCCACATGTTCACCACTCTCTGTGTGAAGCATCCTGCTCTTTTTTAGTTCTATATAATTGACCTTTCAGCTGGAGCTCATGTGATCTGATATTGTGACTACTGGACTTACTTCACATTCCAGTCCCATGCACTCCCACAGGTCATTGTTCATGAAGGCCCTATAGACTAGGCACATGTCTCCCCTCAAACACCTATACTCCAATGTGTATAACCCCAGAGCCTCCAGTCTGCCTCCGTATCTCAGATGTTTAACTGATTTGATCATTCTTGTAGCCCTTCTTTGCACCCCCTCAAGCAATGAGATGCCAATTTTGGCTGAAGGAGATGTGAACTATGCACAGTACTCCAAGTGAGGCCTCACCAGAGAGGTACACAAGGGCATCAATACCCTCCTATCCCATAGCTAGATGTCTTTATATACAACCCAGTATACCGCAAGCCCTTTTCGCCATTAGTTGGCAATTTTTATTCAGTTTGAAATCCCTGGTGATTACTACTCCCAGATCTTTTTCCTCAGTAGTTTCCTGTAATATCCTCCCTACAATGAAGCACGGCACTAGTGCATTACTGCTACCTAGGTGCATGTCAGCACATTTTTTCCAAGTTGCATATCAACTTATGCTCCTTGGCCCAATGCTGTTGTTTTGTCAGTTCCATCTGTAACTTATCTATATCGCTGGTGCTCTGGACCACACATCCTAGCTTGGTGTTGTCGGTAAATTTCGACAGCCAAACTCCCTTTCCACACCTCATAGATGTAATATATATATTAACAAGCATTTGTCAATGCCAAATGTTTGCTTGCTGGTATTGGCATTGGTACTGCATGAGTTAGAGAGATGCATAATAGGAATGGCAGTGAAGTATTGAACTAACGCTAACCCCCCACCCTGCAGAGACTGACAGGCATTGGGGTGTGCCTTGGGTCGTTGCCATCTGCCACACTATTCCACTCATTCCCACCCAGCAGACACTGATATACGGTGTGCCTTGGGGTCTTTGGCCATTACGCTCATCCCATTCCATAAGGAAATAAACCGAGATGGGTGCAGTATAGGAGAACGGGGTGAAGATTAGGGCCGAAGACCCCAAGGCACACCTCAATGCTGATCAGTGGCTGCAGGCTGGGGGTGGAGGTGAAATGGTGTCAGCAAAAAGGCAAAAGACAGAGCCTTCTTCTGAAGGTTATCTGGGGAGTATGGGTGGGAGCTTACTGATGCTAAAGGACACCTTGGCAGAAAGAAGATTACTACGGTGAGTAATTTTTTCTTCTTATGGCCAGGTCACATACTTAATATGGGCAGTAGCCATGGGCTCGAAAGGAGGCTCCATAAGCTTGGCAATACAGAGACTAAAGCTCCAAGGAGGAACAGGATCCCTGAGTGGGGGCTGAACGTGGAGGAGACCTCTGAAAAACTGCTTGAATACTGGCTGAAAGAAAATCGACTTGGTCTTTCCCACAGAAAGATAAGCTGAAATAGCAGCCAAATGAAGCTTCAAGGAGGAAGGCATTAGCCCTGAGTCCTGTAGGTTTACCAAATAATCCAGGATATTAAGAACAGAAGTCTTAAAAGGATTGAAATGCTTCATCTTACATCAAATGGAACTGGCTCTTGGGGCATTTACAGAGGGTAATGGTGGGTGAGATATTCTCCTCTCCCAGGAAGGTAATCATTGGGGTCCCTCAGGGCTCGGTATTGGGGCCACTCTTGTTCAGCGCCTAAGTCTCAGATATAGGGAGGGGGGGTTAGAAATAGATTGAGTCTCTTTGCGGACGATTCAAAGCTGGGAGCTCTGGTAGATTGTGAAGAAGCGAGGGAGGCGGTCCAGGGGGATCTGGATACCCTGGAGGGGTGGTCAAGGATTGTAGAAGAACTGCAGCCAAAGCAAACAGGATACTGGGCAGCATATCCAGGGGAATTACGTCCAGAAGGAGGGAGGTGATCCTCCCTCTGTATAATGCCTTGGTCAGGCCACAGCTCGAGTACTGTGTACTGTTCTGGAGACCTCACCTGAAGAAGGGCATAGTGCTACTGGAGAGGGTCCAGAGAAGAGTGACCAGGATGATTCAGGGCATGGAGGGGAAGCCTTATGAGGAGAGACTGGAAGAGCTTGGGCTTTACTCACTGGAGAAGAGGAGGGACAGGGGAGATATGATAGAGGTTTTCAAGTATGTAAAAGAAATAACCAGGAGTGGAACCAAGGAGCTTTTTAGGCTAAAGAAGGTGGGAACAACCAGGGGCCATGAGTGGAAGCTGGAGGGGGGAAACTACAGGGGGAAGCGTAGGAAGCATTTTTTCACTGAAAGGGTGGTGGAGCCGTGGAATGTGCTACCTGGGAGGCTGGTGGAGAAGGGCACAGTGGAGTGATTCAAGAAGGGGTTGGACAGGTACAAGGGGAAACTGAAACTACAGAAGACCCTCTTGGGAGCTAGTAAGGCGAGCAGCCATTCGGTCGCTGGCTTTCAAGCAGACAAGACAGACCATTTGGCCTATTCTGCTGGCTTTTTAGTATGTTAAAATAAGTCTTCTTTGTACTAGGCTTTTTGGACATCTTCAGCACCTTCTCCGAGTACTGAGAGTCTGGAAACTCTAACTCCTCAAGAGCCAGGCTTTGAGGCAAAGGGGTTTCAAGTCTGGATAAACCACCCCTGTCTGGGGAAGGGGCAGAAGGGAATGGCTGAAGGGAAGATGAAAAATGGAAATTATGTACTTACCATAATTATTGATCTTCCTGGACAGTCCCCATCACTCATTCACACTAGTGGGATAGCACCAGAGGCACTAGGACCAAGTGGGAGCCTAAAGTTTTCTGAAGGGTCGGCGCCGAAAGAGCACTACACATGCGTGGCACCACGAGACTAGCTTGCGCCTGTGTAGGCTATCTCAGCATCAACTAATGAGAATAACTCATCCTGAGTTTCTGGGCCTGAGAGGGCCCAGGTGGCCTTTGCAAGAAAGGTCAAAGAATAATGTCCTCACAGTCTGAACCATAGGACCGTGAAGACCAGGAAAGAAAACGAGTGAACCCAGGGGATGGTGGGTGGACGTGTGAATGAGTGATGGAGACTGTCCAAGAAGATCAGTAATTACAGCAAGTATGTACTTCCATATCTTCCTGGACTAAGTCTCCATCACTCATTCACACTAGTGGGAGAGTACCGAGCTAAAACCAACAACCCTCAGTAGGGTGGTAGGAGATAGGGTTCACTCAGAAAGGACAGCCAAGGACTGTCCTGGTAATAAAAAGAGCTGTCTTGTAAGAGTATCTAGAACATCGTGCCTACAAGATAAGCGCTCGAGTTGTAACTCGCCACTTTGCAGACGACTGCAATGGGCACAAAATGAAAGTCTGCCAGGAAGTCGCAACCACTCTAGGAAAGCGGCAATAACCTAGCCTTGTAGTTTGGTCTAGGACTAAAATTAATAGTGTCAAAGACATGTACTAATGTAACATAAAGGGACCTCAGGAACTGAAAGAGTCGGAGGTAAAGTCTACTGGTTCAGGGTAGACCGGAAAGTGCAGATGGAAACCCCCACTATCCAGTATGGCTGACCTGTAACAACAGGTCCAGAAGCACCTGAACCCCTTACTTGGTGAGCAAGGGGGGCCCAGGTGGGGTTAGCCCATCAAAGAGAATGGTCTCCACTTAGCCACAGGAATCTTCCTGATGGAAGGCCAAGCACGACTTAGAAGCCTCTCGTGGTGGTCTAGTAGAACCAGATCCTACCCACTGCATATTCCAAAAGGAGTCATCTTGCCCCTGTGTGTACAACTGTAGCAGCAGTCTCTGAGCTCAGGGAAGAAAGGAAAAAGTGCACAGGAGGACATGTCCACTGAGGAAAAAACATTCAGACAGAAAAAAAAAAACAGGGGCTGGATTTCTAAGGCAAATAGAGGCAGATGTGCGTCGAGGAGGGACACAGCAGGACCATGTTAGGGCCAACCCATTTGTTGAAGTGACTGAAAAAGGCAGTGACTCAATGCGGTGAAGCACTACCCACTCTGGCTTCACTGAAGGGAGTAGGAAAGGATTCTAGTTTGTTTGCTGAAAAATAAACATCACAACTCCATCCCGCACTTGAAGAGGATAGCTTCGTGAGTGACTGGCATGGACCAGGGCGCAGGAACCGAAGGTGTGAATATTTGAGAAGCTACTTCAGAAAAAGGACCTACTTGACCTTCCGTCAAGAAGGAGAAAATCGCCTGTTAAATTAAGCAAGCAAGGAAGTAGGAACCTGAGTTCCAACTCGGTGGAGAGTCGCTACTGCTGCAAGGCTCTGCTCAAGAGAAGAAAGCCTGATAAAAAGAAAGGGGAATTAACAGACTGGGCAGTCGCCTAGGTCTAGTAAATGTCTCTGAATGAGAGAAATCTCTCTTAGAGAAACAGATGACCCATACCGCTGCCGGATCGGACTCCCCCCAAGGGAAGAAGAAATCAGGTACTCTTTACCGTACTCTGGAGACGAGTGCCTCAGGGGCTGAAGCGGAACCTGACCAGATCCAAAAAAGGGGGGTATCGGATAATTTCCGCTAGGCCCTGTGCTGTGATAAAAATTATATTTATAGATATATATTTTTTTTATTTTTAGTCCGAGCCTAACAAGGCTTTCAGGCTGCTATTTTGCAAGGATTGTCTTGATACAAAAAGACGAAGATGTTCTCCATCTGAGTGCAGAAGGAGCCTGAGCGTCCATACTGAAATCATGACTGAACTAACAATCACAGCTGGAGATATGTTAACCACCTGTGCCAAAGAAACCACCGAAGAGGCAATATCACAAGGGGGCTATATACCCCTATCAAAGGAAGAGTCAGAGTGGCTGCCGACCATTAAATTAGAATGTTCCACAGAGTGTAACTGTCTTGACGATTGAAAAAGTCTAGACGCAGAAGTGTATGGTCCACGGACGCAGTGTGAAATACTATAGTGGACACCATTACTGAGGAACTACTGAAAAGATTTTCCATCACGAACTCTGATGATAGAGAGGATGTGCCCTTCAGTATATAAAATGAGTCGTCCGCTGTATTACTGACCAGAAGGACAGGGAAAGACCCATCTAGATGCACTTCTATCCCAGAAGGACCTCCAAGAGAGGTCTAGGTCAGATCCATTAGAGACTCTGCCATCAGGAAGGATGTTGAGGAGCTTGGTACCACATAGGGAGCAGAAAAAGTGCTGAGCAGAATGAGATTCCGCTGGCAGAGCAGTACAGCAGTGTTCCATCAGCAGAAAACTGCTGAATGACACAAGACCCCACATAGACCACCACTCACTAAGATGTGTGGAAAAAATTATCCGCAGAGCAGGCGCTCATTCTGCGATAAACATCCCGCCACAAGTTCTGTGGAAAAGAAGTCCGAAAAGAAAATATGTGTCACTAATTCTGCCATACAGCACCCACTAGCACCCTTGTGGAACCAGCACCACTCGTGGCACAGGAGGACACCAAGCAGTGCCTATGCCAACCTGGGCGATACCCGAGGGCAGCTGTGGCAGTATCCACAGGCCCCCCCCGGCACCCATGTAGCAATGGCACCCGAGGGCAACCCCAACACCCATGGCACCCATGACAAGAATGGCACCCGAGGGCACCAGTGGCACCCACGGCACCCAAGGGAACCAGTGGCACCCATGGCACCCGTGGCACACATGGAACCCATGGGTACTCACGGCACCACCTGTGGCACCCACGGGTGCTCCGGCACCACCCATGGCATCTCTGGCACCCATAGCACCCACGGGCACCACGCAGCACCCGTGGGTGCTCGGCACTGCCCGTGGGTGCACAGCGCCACCCACAGGAGCACGGTGCCACCCAGACACCCACAGCACCACTGATGGCACCAACAACCAGTGGCAGCAACAAGAGCACCCATGGCAACGCACAGAGTGATGGCGCCGACCCACGGCGTCGAGTACGGCATGTGCCGATCAAGGCTCCAAGGCACGGCACCGACCAAGGCTTCGAGGCTTGGCGCCGACCAAGGCACCGAGCCACGGCGCCAAC
The DNA here is from genome assembly GCA_016271365.2 of Neoceratodus forsteri. Taxonomy (NCBI): domain Eukaryota; kingdom Metazoa; phylum Chordata; order Ceratodontiformes; family Ceratodontidae; genus Neoceratodus; species Neoceratodus forsteri. The sequence continues at coordinate 595,512,983 of JADMNL010000022.1, read as the reverse complement.
TAAGGCACTGAGCCACGGCACCGACCAAGTTACGGCGCCAACCAAGGCACCGAAGCTCAGCGCCAACCAAGGCACTGAGCCATGGCTGCGAGGCACGGCACCGACCAAGGCACCGGGCCACGGCGCCGAAGGAAAATGCCAGTGGAAATCCTGAGAAGGGGAGAAGGAAAAAGGTGGTGCCCATGCCGGCCCCCGCATGGAAAAGGGAGAGGGGGGTAGGCACGAGGTGTCGACACGATGGCAAAAGCACAAAGAGAGGACCTCGCCATTCATGATCCAGTTGACCCGGCCCCAGTCCAACGGCTCCGAGACCTGGAGGTCCCGAAATCAGGAACAGAGCCAGGAAGAACTGGAAAGTCAAACCCCCTGCTCCATAGGAGCAGCCCAGAGGTGAAACTGCCCACCGGAGCTCCAACGAGGACAGAGATGGAGCTCGGAGTTGAGAATGCAGCTGTTAGGAGCGTGGCCAAGAGGAACCCACGAAAGTCGGTTCAGGCCCATCGCCCCTCCTGACAAACACTCCTCGTGCAGACATACCAACGGGCAACCTCGAGCAGCACCGATTCTTCTTCCCCCAACAAGGAAGAGGATCTCGAGGTTAAGGGGAGCCGGATCCCCAGAACTGCTAGATTTGTGCTTTGGAGGACTGTCCTGCCCCCGAGCATCGGACTGTCCATAGTCGAACCCCCCCATTAATTAAGGGCGGCAGACCGGACACAGCCCTTCTGCCATAAAAACTTTCAAACAAAGTCCTCCTACCATCACCGCTACTGTCTAAGGACGACTCAGTTGATGGCAGGAAAGAATTTCTTTTTCTTCTTCTTCATAATCTTCTTCTTGTTCGTAAAATAAGAAATTACTACTTAAAATATTAAAAGCTGCTGTCGTATAGACGAAAACTTCGACTCCGGCAGACGAGCGACGTCAACATCCAAGCGCACTCGACAGCGGGAGAAAAGGAACTGAGGCGGTTGGAGGGTCGACGCTGAGATAGCCTACACAGGCGCGAGCTAGTCTCATGGTGCCACGCATGCGTGGTGCTCTCTCTGCGCTGACCCTTCACAAAACTTTAGGCTCCCGCTTGGTCCTAGTGCCTCTGGTGCTATCCCACTAGTGTGAATGAGTGATGGAGACTTAGTCCAGGAAGATGGCTTGTTGCAGGACATGGACATCAGAAGAGGATATGGTGCCTGTCTCGGCCATTCTGGTGCCACCAGAAGCATTGTTACAAGCTGATTTCTGAGCTTTAACAAAGTTCTGAAAATCATGGAAAAAAGAAGAAAAGGCATACAAAAACTTTCCTGTCCATTCCCGAGTTAAGGCATCTGTTGGAAGGGTTCCCAGAACTGGGAGCTTGCAACACAACAGAGGAAGTTGATGGTTGAGGGAGAGGCAAACAGATCCACTTCTGGTGTGCCCCATCTCCTGAACATTGTGGCTAACACTTGTTTGTTGACACCATTCGAGTGTCCCTGGTTGATATGACTGAGGGGATCTGCCAGGATGTTGTCCTTTCCTGGGAGGTGTATGGTTGACAGGCTAACTCCCAGGCAGTGGGCCATACTCCAAATCCTCATGGCCTCTAGGCACAGGATAACAGACTTTGTGCCTCCCTGCTTGTTTATGTAGAATATAGCAGTGGTGTTGTCTGTTCTGATTTGGACGTTGTCCTTTTATCTGAGGAACAAATGCTTTGAGAGCCAGGAATATGGCTGAGTTCCAGGAAATTAATGTGAGCCTGTGACTCCTGGGGAGTCCAGGAGCCACTGACAGAACAGTTGTCCATGTGAGCTCCCCATTCAAGCAGAGAAGCATCTGTAGTGATGATTTTTGAAGGGGCGGAAACCTGGAAGGGGACTCCCACTGACAGATTGTTGGAGCTCTTCCACCAGTCCAAAAACTGAAGTAAGTTTTTTGTAACTGGGATCAACTTGGACAAGGAATCTTTTCTTTGTGAGATCTTAGATAGTGCTGAATGTCTCTCATTCCGAACCTGACTCCTGGAACCACCACTGACATGGATGCCATGTGGCCCAGGACCTGCAGAAAATGTCTGGCTGGCCTGGGATGACCCAGGACAAAGGAGTTTGCCACTGTTAGAAAATTCTCTATCCTTTCTCCAAGGAGAAAGTGCCCTGCTGTGTACAGTGTCCAGCTGAGCTCCTATGAATGTGAGGAGTTGAGTAGGTGCTAAGTGGGATTTCTTCAGGTTTATAATGAACGCCAGCCCTTGCATGGTGTCTCTTGTTAAGAAGAGAGCCTGTTCCAAAAGAGGAGACTTTGCTACTATGAGCCAGTTGTCCAAGCATGGGCATACTGACATCCCCTTTTTTCTTAAGTGAGCTGCCTGTGGCAGAGCCCCAGTAGAGTACAGTGGCGGTACCTCAAGGCACTCCTCTCCCCTTTACCCCTTTCCAAAGTCTGCTGCAGCAGCTCCAGTTCTCACTATCCTTTTGTCTTTTTCTCATATTTCTACTACAGTAGGGTGGCCTCCTACTGTAGTATCTGTGCCCTGCACTGTTCCCTCTTTTTATTCCTCTTTTTGCCTAAGGTGCCTTTGTTGCTGTAGGTTGCTAGGCAAAGTAATGCCTGCCCCCCCCCAAGTCTGCCTCTCGAGTGCCTGGTAGCTTCTAAAATAAAGTAAAATAAAAGGCACATCAGACCGTAGCAGGCTATATAGATAAGCAGCATTGTTTTCCCTGCAAACATGCTCTCTCTGCTGAAGTCCCAAAAGTCCCGGTGTTCTGTAGCAGGAAAAAGAAAAGTAAAGCGCTTATAGCGCCAAGTAGAAATTACTGGGACTCCTGTTCAATGTGCTGTGGCGCCCTACGAGGTTAGCAGATATACCTCTGTAGCTACCAGCACAGGCGGAGTAAAAATGCAAACAAAATGTTCCCCAAAGTAAAGGCAGGGAGAAATGTATCTAGGAGCTGCAGAGTTGTTTTGCCGCTATCACAGCTAGAAAATAAACAGAGAGGAACGGCTCAGACTCCAACGTGGGCCCCAAGAGTTTCATTTTTTTTTTCCTAATTGGCATTAAGCAGAGAATTGCAGGATTCCATTAAAAGTGTAGTAATTTTATAACCAGAGGGAGTGAGATACAACTGAATTTGCTTGATTGTTGGGGTTGAGACCTAGGATTTAGAGGGATATTTTTGCAACATTTTAAAAGTGTCCTGCTGGCTGAGTAGTTAAGTTTTGATCCCTGGTTTCACTGAAAGATTTTGTGTATTGAATCAGACAGCAGCCTGCCTACATTGAAAGGCCTGCTTACATCACAGGTGTCACTAGTCAATCAGTTGGCTTAATTCTTAAGATTTTCAGTGTAGGAAGAGTGTAAAGCACAGCTGACATATTTTGGGGCTGACCGCTTTCAGAGCATAAACCACCAGGCTGTTTTGGGGCTGGGGAGGGTTACATGTGTCTGAGTTGGATGTCTGGATTTTGCTCTGTTTGATTAGCAGGGTATTTTCTCTGTCAAATTGTTGTGTAGGGCATCTTGCTGACAGGAAGGCACTCATCGCAGTGCTGGGTCAGAGCTTTTAGCTGATTGTTTTGAGAGGGCACAGTTTAGGCCCAACCCTTCCCACCTCACCCCACCCACCCTGGAAATAGTTCCTTTATACCTGGGGTTCTGACATCATTCCTCAAGAGTGCAAGGCATATCACTGTCATATCCTCTCTAGCACACTGCACTGACAATATAAGCATACACATTGTATAATATATATATTTCTATATAACAAACCAATCACACACACACAGACAAAGAAGAAATTAGATAAACATGTGGGGAGTAGTACAATGTAATGGCTGTGGGGCAGCAGTCTTCTGGGAGTCTTTCTGGAGGCTGAGATGCTGCCCTATTTGCAGACAACTCTCTGCCCTGAGGGAGGAAGTTGCCCATCTTCAGGCCATGCTGGACAGTAGTAAGGGAACCTTCCCCCAGGCCACACTGGACGGTAGGAAGGGAACCTCCCCCATCCAGGGAGCACCAGAGCCATCACCACTACCTCAGAGGATGCGAAGAAAACACAGCAGTTGGACCACAGTGGGCTCAGGAAGGGTGAGGATGGTGGAACAGAGGCACACCCAGTCAGTTGTTCCACTCCAAATCCATACAGCATTCTGGGGGAGCATAGCTCCCCTATGGATGCACCCACAGAGGAGACTAAGGAGGCTGAGGACAGCTGTCACAAGGGAGGCCCACAGGAAGGAGACAGAGGACACCACAAGGAAAGGAAGCAGCTCCTGGTGGGGGACTCAATTATTAGGGGGATAGAACTGGGGGGAGCAGGGAAAACTGAAGTAAGGTGCCTGCCTAGTGTCATGGCTTGGAAGGACAGGAAGCGATCCTCAGGATCACGGAACTGCTGCACGGAGTTCAGCTGGACGCCATTGTCCACCTAGGGACAAATGACTTGGCTCATCATGAGATTAGAGCAGTGCAGAAGGACTTTGTAGAATTGGGGAGGGGCCTAAGACAAGTAGCACACACAGTATCCTTCTCAGAGGTGCTGCCTGTCAATGGCATGAGTGAGGCGATGGTACTTTGCACCATGCAGTTTAATGAATGGTTGAAAAAATGGTGTGGAGCACAGGGGTTTGGCTTCATTGGGGACTGGGGTTCCACCTGGAGGGACACCAGCCTATACTGGCAGGATGGTCTGCATCTGTCCAGGAAGGGAACAAGTCTTTTGAGCAATCAGTTTAAATGCTTCATTGGCAAGCTTTTAAACTAGTCAAGGGGAGGCACTGATAAGCAGCAGGAAAATCCCGGCCTCCCCCTACAAAACAGGGTACTAAATGAGAAAAAGACCAAGGTAGAAAGGTCAGTGGGGGATGCTGCAACAGAAGGTAAAGCCATCAAAAAATGGAGAGCAATGAGTACCAATGCCCGTAGTCTGAGTAACAAGCTTCCTGAATTAATGGCCTTGATGGAGGAGGAACATCTGGATATCGTGGCAGTCATAGAAACATGGTACACACAAAACCATGACTGGGATGTAAACATACCAGGATACACTATCTACAGGAGGGACAGGAGGGTAAAGAGGAGGAGGAGTAGCTCTTACATAAGGAAGGAATCAAAGCAACAGAACAAAAGGGTAAACAGGAGGAGAAGAAGCACTGTGGATAAATTTGGAGACAGGCAATGGCACCACAATAAACGCACAGGGTTAGATACAGACCCCTTCTCAGGGGAGGAAATGGACAAGGAAATGATAGAAAGTATACTTAGAGTGGCAGAAAAGGGAGATACTGCTGATGGGTGATCTGAATATGCCAGATGTTAACTGGAGTGCAGTTGCAGCAGCCACTTCTAAGAGTGGGTTATTCTAGATGCCCTACAGGGGCATGCCTTGAACAACTAGTATTGGAGCCCACTCGAGAGGGAGCAATCTTAGACCTGGGTTCTCAAATGGAGATGAAGAGAGATCACAGATGTAGAAGTGGGTAGTCATCTGGGAACTAGCGACCATCGAACAGTATGGTTCACAATAAACACAGCAATAGAGTCATGCTTACACAAAGACAAAGGTACTGGATTTTAGGAGGGCTGACTTTGTCAAATGGGTGAGTGCCTAAGGAATGCACTAGCAAATGGGCAGGAAGGAGGGTGGAAGAACAATGGGGAATAATAAAACTGCCATCACAGATGTATCAAGCCTTTGTGTAAAGCAAATAAACAAAACGAATGAGGTAAGAAACCACTATGGTTCTCAAAGGAAGTGGCAGTGAAGGTTCAAGAGAAAAAGAAACATTCAGGAAGTACAAGGAATCACAGAAGGAACAGGACAGAGAACTGTATCAGTTAAAGCAAAAGGAAGCTGGGAAGGCAGTCAGAACAGCAAAGGCCCAAACCGAGGAAAAGATAGCCTACTCAGTTAAGAAGGGGATAAACCCTTTACAGGTACATCAGGGAGCCGAAGGAAGACCAAGGGAGGGATAGTGAGGCTTAATAAAGGGAGGAGGGTGGGCAGGGGTGACTGTGAAAAGGCAGAGATACTAAACAAATATTTTGCTCAGTATTTACAAAGGAAGAGGGGAGGTACCTAAACAAACAGTAGAAACACTCTGGATACAGAAGTTGATACCAGCCCATTTACAGAAGAAAGGGTTCTGAAAGAACTCTTAAAACTGAAGGTGGACAAAGCAATGGGCCTGATGGGATTCATCCCAGAATTCTAAAAGAACTAAGGGTAGAACTAGTGACACCACTGACTAAACTCTTTAACAAATCATGGGAGGATGGGGTGGTACCCGAGGACTGGAGGAAGGCAGATCGATTCCCTTCACAAAAGTGGAGCAAGGCAGAAGCAGGAAACTACAGACCTGTTAGTTTAACCTCAGTGGTAGGGAAAATGATGGAATCACTTCTGAAGGAAAGAATTGTTAAATATCTAGAGGCCAGAGGGGCACAGGACCCAAGGCAGCATGGATTCACAGCGGAAGGTCACGCCAGACAAATCTGATAGATTTCTTTGACTGGATGACCAAAGTAGTTGATCAGGAGGGCTGTGACATGGCCTACCTAGACTTTAGCAAGGCATTTGACACAGTCCCACACAAAAGATTAATATACAAGTTAGCCAGCCTGGGAGTGGGTCCCAAGATGACGCCTGGGTAAAGAATTGGCTGGAGAATAGGACACAGAGAGTAATAGTAAATGGAGTCCACTCTGAAAAGGGGGTTAGTAGTGGGTACCAGAGGTTCAGTATTAGGACCGGTCCTCTTCAATGTCTTTATAAGTGACATTGCAGAGGGACTGGAAGAAAAGTATGTCTCTTTGCAGATGACACAAAGATCTGCAACAGAGTTGATGCACAAGGTGGGGTGGAAAGGATGAGAAGGGACTTGGCAAGGTTAGAGGAATGGTCAAATGTATGGCAGCTTAGATTCAATACTAAGAAGTGCAAGGTAATGCACCTGGGAAACAAAAACCCAGGGGAAGAGTACACAATGGGGGGTGAGATACTAACAACAACAAAAATGGAAAGGGACCTGGGGTAGTCATATCAGATGACCTAAAGGTGGGCAAGCAATGTGAAAGGGCAGCAAGGAGGGTTGGGGGATACTGGGATGCATAGAGAGGCATCACCAGTAGAAAACAGAAGTTATTATCCTCTGTACAGACAGCTAGTGAGACCCCATCTGAGTACTACGTGCAGTTCTGGAGACCCAATCTCTGCAAAGACATAGACAGGATGGAAGCTGTCCAGAGGAGGGCACTAAAATGGTGCAGGGTCTGCACCGAAGACATATGAAGAGAGACTTAAGGAGCTTAATATGTATAGCCTCGAGGAAAGGAGGGAGAGGGGGGACATGATAGAAACTTTCAAGTACCTCAAGGGAATCAACAAAGTCCAAGAGGGTAGCATCTTTCAAAAAAAGAGGTGTGCAAGAACAAGGGGGCACAATTTGAAGATAGAAGGGGGGCGGCTCAGAGGTAATTTAAGGAAGTATTTTTTCACAGAGAGGGTGGTGGATGTATGGAACGGCCTTCCAGAGGAGGTTGTGGAGTCACAAACAGTGGTGGAATTCAAGCATGCATGGGACAGTCATAAGGCAATTCTAGGGGGTGGGGGTAGGAAGAAGTAGGCTGCTGGTTAACTAGGATCTGCAGCTTATCCATCAGGTAGGGAAATGGGCAGACTGGGTGGGCCAAGCGGTCCTTATCTGCCGTCAAATTCTATATTTCTATGTTTCTAACTCAAATGAAGTTCAAAATGAATTAAAAGGGTGTGCAGAGACACATGGCTCACTAGGAGCATGTACAGCCAGTTCTTAGAGACTAGGCATAACTGATACTGCCCTTACCTAGAAAAGAAAAAATACCACTGCAAAAGAGAAGAGGGGCCCAAATGACATTAATTCACGTTGGCTGAAATTGTCAGCCGACAGGACAACATGTTGTTCTTCTGCTTTATGTTCCCTTTTGGTGCATGCCTGCAACTGGCAGACCTTGCCATGCCACGTTTCAGATCAATTAACAGAACAAAAGACTCCTCTCTTTTCCTACTATTCTTTTAATTGTTTGTTGTGGTGCCAGTGACAGGGTCTGCTAGTACAGCAAACAGCAACACAGAACATGCCATGGGACTGGACTATACTGTGCTAGTTGTGCAGGGTCTTGTGTCACTGTTGTTTTCATGCAATGACTTGAGCAATAGAATACAATGGGGTGTGCATTAGACATTTCTAACGCTCACCCTTAGACGTAGTGGGCTTTCAGCCCCTGGGCATGCAATAGAAATGACTAGTGCACTCCCCCACCCCCCCAGTGTCTTACTGCACTTATAAAATGGAATTTTTTATATGCATGAAAAAAGTAAAATTAATAGGTTAAAATAACACAAAAATTGTTTTCTCAATTTTACATAAAACAGTTCCTCCACCTGCATTAGCTTGAGGCATTGTTTTTTTCATTTCTTTATACCCCCTTCTCTCCAGCCCCTCAGCCTTGCAAGCAATCGTCCGAGACTCCCCAGTCGTGGTCACCTACTTCCACGGGCTCTGACTTTGCCCCAGGCGGGTCAGGGTGGGGGCTTCCAAAATTGTGCATTTTGTCAGGCAGGCGCCATGATCCTGAGAAGCGGAAGCCCGTGAGCTCCCGCGGGCTGTCATGGTGGAGGTGCCGGTGCCATTTTCCTTGGTTTTCACCCTACATCAGGAGACATCACACATGTGGACGCCAAGGTGATCCTGCCCACGTTGTGCATGCGCCTGGTCACCGGCGTCAGCGACATCTCCTCCTTCCCACTGCCCATCCCATCTACACTGCCACATGTGGTCCGCCCAGGTGGCAGTATTGCAGCGGAAGAAGGCACCCTCCCACCCCAGTGGAGGAGAGCTTCCTCTGGGACACACAACCCCACCACCACTGCCAGACCCCAATGACCAGGGCTCATCCCTGAACTTTGGTCACCGGCATCATGAGCAGTAATGGGCTGGCAAGGCATTTTTTATTTCACTTGAGTTTTTTCCTTGGTAGGCTTCTACAGTTGTAGATTTTTTTTGTGCTGTTCCTGTTTGAGATCGCTGAGAACAAGTGTGTCAACTGCAGCAATACTGACAGATTAACTGGCTTTATATAATGCACATTTCACCATATTTCTTTATTTTGTTTTAAATCCATGTCATGGAGAAGTGTACAGAACTGCATGGCTGTCGGTTGCAACCGAGAGCGACTGCATGAGTAAAGCTGCAGTTCTGATACGAAAAAAACATGTGCCAGCAAGTTCTTTTTACTTTTTTTTCATTAAAACCTTCATTAGCTATTCACTGTAGGGCTGATTAAGCCAGCATGAGAGGAGTGAGAGGAAGGGCGGGATTGAAATGTTCAGCACAAACAAGCTCATGATGTTGACAGGCGGTGTATAGAAAGAAAGGTGAAGGAGAGACAAGATGGTTTCTGTATGCCATTGGGACAGAATGTGCGTGTGTGACAGAGAATGTGTACGAGTCAAGATGGCAAGAGGGGGACAGATCATAGCAGCTGCACGCAGAAAAACAAGGAGACAAAAAGATAAATGTCAGTTCAATTTGTGAGCAGGAATGAGTTCCAGACAGGGTCAGGAAGAATGCAGTGCAAGCAATAAGTGAGAGCGAATGGTTGATGGGCAGGCAGGGGGCAGATAACAGTGGCTCCAGACAGAAAAACAAGGAGACACAAAACGACTGTTTGAAATAAATGTCAGTTCAATATTTTGCTGGTAAGCAAAGAAGCAAGCACCAGGTGGGAGCGAGTGGTGGTCGGGGGGGCAGGAGAAAAACAAGGAGACAAAAAACAGTGACAACATTATTTGTGTTTGAAATAAATATTAGTTACATTTTTTGTTAGTGAGCAAATAAGCAAGCTGCAGATGGGAATGAGTGATGGGTGGGGGAAGGGCCGGATGGGGGTAAAGATCGAAATGAACAGGGAAAAGACAAAAACAAACAAAATATTTATAATAGTGTGTTTAAATGCCAGTTTATTGTGCTACTCTGTACTGGTAACTTGTCAGTAAGCGGTGGGCGCGGATGGTGGCAGTTACTTTCTTTAACATTCTAAGAAATGGCTCAAAGATTCCTTTGGTCTCCAGCATCCAGGTTGGCAGCACTTGTTTTCAGCCACTCATTAGACACCTCTAACGCATGGGTAATGACCAATCAGGACACAGGATTTTCCCTTGCCATTTTATAATCTGCCACTGTAACTGCCAACGTTGCAAATGAGCTGTGCTCAGTGGTTTACTCCTTTTTAAGATCTTCTTGAATAAACTTACAGATTGATAGATTTAGACATCTGCCTTTTAAAATGCAGTTGTTCTTGCAATAGTACAGCAACTGGACCTCCCCTTCAGTTTGTTCATTTTCCATTACTGTCCATACAGGATTAAAGATTACAGCTGTAAATATGGCAAGGGAACAGGAACACAGCAGGGTGAAAAAGTAATATTGTATATGGTTGCCCTTATTGAATATGGATTTCCATACACAGCATTTTCTTGTTACAGGACAACACAAAGGTCATGATAAGTTTCTGTAGCATCGTTCGGCTGTCACACTGACACAACAGATTTCCACCTTTGACGCGCGTGCCCACTTTTCAAATTTATGCCACTCAAACCACGCTGCTACAAGTTTTACAAAAACGATTTTTTAACTGCCTATTTGCATTTTTCCTTGGATGTCTGTGTCCATCAGAATGTGTAGCTGTGGGCCCGACTACGCTCGGCCACCTGTTGCCTGCTCCATTGCAGTTCCATTCCCTGCTCCTGTTCCTGAACCTTACATTTGGCTCCCCCTATTTTTCCCTCCCGCTCCTGTGTTACTATACTCTCCCCCCTAGGTGGCGCTTCTTTCCATTTAGATAACTTTCCGCCTCTGTGTTGACACACTGTTTGTGGTTTGACCAGGCTTCCTTTTCTAGTGTCTCCATAGCACTTGGCTACTAGGAAAACTTTTTTTTCTGTTAAAAACCATATACTATTAGTAAGCAATAACCCACGACAGGGTGTGCAGGTATTGGGGATTAATCAACACCTTGGGTGCGTTGTGAGGCATGAGAATACCTGTACACCCTGGAGTGCGTTATTGTGCTTATAACATGGGATGTACTTCAGTGAAGCTGAAAAGTATGTAAAGGGGGTCTCTCTCTATTTATAACAGAAGAAAAGTCATGTATCCTGCCACCAAGGAAAGTAGTTCCTAACAAATAATGCATATGTCACTGCTTCTGTGCATATAACAATGTCAGAAATGTAGCAGTTACAAGATTTGTGACATTCGTTGTGGTGAAAACATATTCTGCTACTGGAAAACTCTTGTATTGTCTGCCGCGACCCCCCCCCCAACTGGAGCGCTAACACCAGATGACAACATGTACGAAGCCATGGATACAGAGAGGGAAATGGAGACATACACAGAGAAAAGCATCATACTGCAGATTTACAATACCGTTCGCTATGTGCCTGTCACACTTTCAATTTAACAATAACACACATACTGGACCGCACACACATTGGTTGCAAAGTGTGTATTAGCGCCATCTGCGTCTTGCTGCTTCGCTCTACACGGCACCAGAAGACTGCAGCTGAGTGGGACTTGAAGATGGTCTGTCTTTCTGTGTAAGTTGGGAGTACAACCAGACATCATGGGGGAAGAGGGTGGGAATGACGTAAAGAAACACAGCTCTGTGACCACACCTCAGAGAGTGAGACAGAGAACGTGAAACGGGAAATACAGTAACGGAGAGAAATCACACACCTATCGGCTTGTCGTGAAGAATTCTCTCTCTCTCTCTCTCTCTCTCACTGAGATCTGGGTTTCTTGATGTATCTATGGATATGCACGGTGCTACAGTACTACTAGTGACTCCTGGTGCAAATACACTATTGTCTCTGTCTCTGTGTCTCTCAACAGTGGGAGGGAGGACACATTGTCCGTTGGGTGGAGGGGAGAAGTCGCAAAACTTGGCAATATCTCATCAGTTCTCCACGAGACACAGAAGAAATACAGGAGGAACACAGCAGCGAACAGACACCGAGCAACCATGGGGTTCTGCTGCAGGATGGATCTGTGTGTTATGCCTGTGTGTCTCTCTTTCTTTGTCTTTCTGTCTCTCAATCGATCCATAGAGAGCTACTGAGCGAGATAACAGCCACAGAAGGACACAAAATTAATGTAGAGCACAGACAACATACAATTGAAGCCAACTGCTGCAGTGCCACTGACTTTACCACCCGCTACAGTACATATGCAAATATGGCTACTTTGAAGTTTTCATCCATCATCACACAGACCACAGATCCAGTACACTGATTGATATATCTCTGGCCTTCTCACATCACCTAAAAAAATATTGTGCATTAACGCAAGCTCCCGTGACCTGCTTAAGCCAATCAGATTTCCTTTTTCATTACCCCCATGTTATAAAAAAAAAATAGTGTGTAGCAACCCTATGAAACACGGCTGTGTTTCCACTGACAGCTTGAGAGGACATCACTGGGACCGCGACAGCAAACCTGGAGAGGTCACAATAATGTCATCTGATACCTTGAGTACCTTTCGCTCTCTAGGTCTATGTTGTCATTGCACCCCTTGATGGAAACACAGCCTCAGTGGGGTGAATAGGATGCAGGAGGGGAGTCTCTTTCAAATGAGAAAGAGCAGAGCACCAGGACCAGTGGGCACAAGATAAAACTGGGGGAGAGGGCAGTTTAAAAAGAGATTTGTGGGAATATTTCTTCCCTAGAAGAGTGGTAGACGACTGGAACAGACTGCCAGCAGAAGTGGTGGAGGTGCCGGCCCGCCGGTGCAGTGGTAGCACTACCACTTGCGATGCCATCGACTCGGGTTCAGAAATGAGCCTGGGGAGGTGAAGGGCTGGCCGGGGGGGAGAAGGCTCGAGTGTCCGTAGCCGTAGGAGAGCTCTCCTTCTCCAGGAGGGAGGGGGACCAGGCTCAGCACTTGACTGGACTCTGGCAGAAGTCGGAGGCACAGCAAGCGCAGAGCAGACAGAGAAGGTTGGGGCGTGTTGGATGGTGGTGGAGACAACTTGACATCGGGTGCACACCACGCTCCCAGAACAGGGGAAAATAAGGCAGGAACGCTGAGAGGAAGGAGCGCCAATGCAGGCCCTAATGGCTCCCGCCTGCCTGAACCACCGGGGACCCAACAAATCTAGAAGTGTCTTGGGGTGTATGGGCCCCACTTCGTACCCACCTGGGGGGGGTACAGCCACAGCTCCATGGGGGTCTACCGTGGAAGTCAGGTAAGGCGGTGAAGCAGGGTTGACACATGAGTGTCTCCTGATGGAGCAGGGTTCTGGCATGAGGGAGGAGTATAAATAGAAATAAAAAAAAAAAAAAAGTGGTGGAGGTGAAATGTGCGGGCTTCAAGTATGCATGGGATAGACATAGGAGTATATTAGAAAACAGGCAGGGAGGAGGGAGGGTCTTCAGAGATCAGTTTGGGTCTGTGTAAACAGATTAGGCAGGGAACATCTGGGCAGACTGTGTGGGTCAAGCAATCCTTTTCTGCTGACATATTTTATGTTTCTATGTTTCCATGTTATGTATGGATGGACATACACAATTCTATATGTTGGCCGTTGTATGCCAGAATTCTTTTGCAGAAGCAGAGCCTTCAGGTGGTATTTATTAAACTTTGTTAAATCAAAGCATCTCATAAGGGAATATCAAAAGGGAAAACGACTCTAGTTCAATTAGTCCCATGATAATGCCAAAAGGAATTTTTTTGCAAAACACGACATGCTCGGATGGAAAGCCTGTCTCCTGTTCTAATGATGAAATTCCCAACTTTCAGAGGTTCAGAATGGTGATAAACAATTCAGAGGAATAACAGAAAAACTGACACTCAGCAGACATTGCCTTAGTCTGAATTACTTGCATTTGTTCTCTCTACCTGCATTCTGTTTTCAATTTGTAGAAAACATAACTTGCCTACTCAAATCCCATCAGTGAACCACTAAACATGTCTTTTTTTCTGAGGGGGGTTATATTAAAAAATAATAATGCTACATCTGATGAATAAAAGAAATGTAAATTTTTTTAAAATGATCTTTTTCTAGGCTTATTCATATATAGTTGCAGTTGAGTTGGTGTCTGTGTCGAAACCACTGCTTTTGCCACCTTCTAACTTGGCCATCCAGGGATCTAGGTTTTTACAAATTGGATGCTCCCTCTAGGTCCGCAGGGCTAATTTCATGCCAGTTTTCAAAAGAATAGGTCACAGTAATTTTAGTGCCTAACAGCACCGAAAGTACAGAAAAACACCCCAAATTAGGGGGCCTTATGATGGCCCACTGGGTAGTGCTGTGCACTCCCACATCAGCAAACTAAGTTCAGAAGCAAGCCTGGGAAGCCGGTCGAGCGACCCTAAGGGCTGGGTAGGAGCTGCCGTGCGGTAGCGCTCCCTGCCAGGGAGAGATGGCGTCATGTCCCACCACTCTAGTGACCCTTGAGGTGGGCCAGGGAGCTTGCCTTTCCTGCAGGGGCATGCTAGAGCATGTGAGGCTGCTTTGAGGCTAGGTCTGACATCGGGGAGGAGGGCGAGGTAAAAAAAAAAATAAATAAATACCTGCATTGGCTGCTGGGTGATTCCCTAGTCGTTGCAGCCCCTGCACCACCAACAGGGGCCTAGGGACCTCTGAACTGTGCTTCTGGGGTGGGGAGGGTGCGGGTGGACCTCCCGCCTTGGACCCCGCCAAAGGGGGAAGATCTATGAGAGATCTTCCCCAGGAAAGTCCCTGAGACAGTGGGTGATGGGGGTGGACAATCAGGAAGGAAGGAAGGAAGGGGGTTAGGTGGGACATAAGGGAGCATGATGAAAAGTACAAAATTAAAGAGCTGCTGAGGTGTATTTTTCCTTGGGGCAGGCAACTCATGGCAAGAAGCTGCCTGCCCCAGGACCTAACTGAGCCACAAAAATATTTTTTTTAACCAGGCATTATTGTTTTAGTTACCTAAGAAGAACCACAATCACAGTTCCACATTAACAGCCAGCCACTAAGTGCCCGCCACAGCCCCATCTACAAAACTGCATTTTGATGATGCAAAGTGGGGCAGCGGCTGCAGGGCTATAGATAGTATTATATTTATTTATTTGCTTTTGGTAACCGGGTAAGCACACTAGACAGCAAGTGCCTATTTTCAGGTGCGACCCAGGAGAATCACAGGGTAATTACATAGGAGAGATACATTGACAACATTACAATCAGGAACAGACATGCTCCAATAGTGAGACAGAGTATCAGTTACAAAGTTAACATTTTTCCAGGTGCGACCCGGGAGAATCACAGGGTAATTACATAGGAGAGATACATTGACAACATTACAATCAGGAACAGACATACTCCAATAGTGAGACAGAGTTATCAGTTACAAAGTTAACATTTTTCCCAGGTGCGACCCGGGAGAATCACAGGGTAATTACATAGGAGAGATACATTGACAACATTACAATCAGGAACAGATGTACTCCAATAGTGAGACAGAGTATCAGTTACAAAGTTAACATTTTTCCAGGTGCGACCAGGGAGAATCACAGGGTAATTACATAGGAGAGATACATTGACAACATTATAATCAGGAACAGACATACTCCAATAGTGAGACAGAGTATCAGTTACAAAGTTAACATTACAATAGGGAGCAGAACGTACTCCAATAGTGGGATAAACTAAAGGGATTATTAAGGCGGGAGAACAAGCAACGGAACTGCATATCAACAATCACAGACTACCAAACATACAGGCCCAGGGGCTACAGGGTGGTATGAGACCTCCCCCAGGTTGAAAGGCACAAAAAATCATCTACTTAACTAGTAGAGTGCAGCACCGAGGTGGCGAGGGGGACAGAGCCTGGTTGGGGTACCAAAGCAGATAGGTTGTGGGGCTGGGCGTTAGGTGGCACACAGGCAGGCTGGAGCTAATGCTACCTGGAGCAGCAGCAACCTTTACGTGTAACTTGTACCTATTACAGGCACTTATACATGTTGGGGGGGTAGTACATGTCAGTGGCTACTCTGGTGGCAGTGCAGTCAATGGTGTCGTGGTAAGGATGGATGCAGGCTGAGGGTCTGCACATGCGCCTTGGACCTCCCTAGCACACCTGCATCAGAGGGATCAGAGAAACAAAGAAATGGCCCCACTGCTGGAAAGTTGATGAACCTCAGTGGACCAATAAGGAGTGGTTCAGGACCCCACAGCTAACCACCCAATGTGGATGATGCATTTGGAGGGGTATATTCATCTACTCTGCCCAAGGGGCATAGCAGAGGCAGCATAGAGGTAAGACAGCTGATGGAGGGACAGGGTCCAGCAAAGCCAGACACCTTGGGATTTCAGAGAGAGTTTGGGCAGTGGTGTGCAGGGGGCATAAACACAGAATACAGAAAAAAAATATTAATGCATCAGTTAGGGGTTTTATTAAACCATAAAAAGCTGGGAAATCCGACGTTAGAGTTATCAACGCTACCACCCCACCCCACTCACCGTCACATACCACCAACCGGCATCCAGGTGTGCCACGGGGTCATCAGGCCCAACTCGCACCCCATTCCATGTGTGAACAAGCTGACATGGTACAGTGTAGAAGAATGAGTGAGAGTTAGCTCTGATGACCCCGTGGCACATCTCAATGCCTGTTGCTGTGTGGACAGAACAGTGGTAGGGTTGGTAACCCTAACATCAAATTTCGCAGCTTTATATGGTTTCATAAAAACCCTAACTGATGCATTAACAGAGTTTTTTTCAGTGAATTTCCCTTCTTTTTTAGATAGTATAATAGTCTTTTTATTTTACTGTTGGAGCGCACTAAACTCACAAAGTTATGCGTGTGTGCGGAATAAATTCAATGAATGCACATAACTCGGGCATTTTCACCAAATTGTCAACATGGGTTTTTTGGAACTTCCTCTCATGAACAGTGGCACTGTGATTTTGTTAATCCATTACAAAAGTTGATTTTACACAGGGACCACGCCATTCTGTGCCACAGGTATGAAAACATGTTCCAGGCAGATGTGCAAAATGACAGCTGTACTGTTCATGAGGAGGTGTGAAAAAATGGCAATGTTTAAAATCTGGAGTGGAAATATTAAAAATTGGCAAAGTTACGAGCATGTGTAGAAACTACGAAGCACACGCTCATAACGCAATCAATTTTTGGAATTTTCTTCACCCAATTCACATCATGGGCTTTTTGGGACCCTGCCTTATGAACAGTGGCACTGTGATTTCGTTAATCTGTTCCGAAAGTTGATTTCCCACAGTGACCGCGCCATTCTACACCACAGGTGCAAAAAAACATTCTAGGCATGTTTCGCAAAATGACAGCTATACTGTTCATGAGGAAGTGTGAAAAAATGGCTATGTTAAAAATCTGAAATGAAAATATTAAAAAGTGGTTAAGTTATGGTCGCGTAGAAACTACGTAACACATGCTAAATAGCATAATCATTTTGGAATTTTTTACCAAATTTGCAAAATGGGGTTTTGGGACCCCATCTCATGAACAGTAGTACTGTCATTTTGTTAATCAGTCCCAAAAGGTGATTCCGTGCAGCGACCGCGAAAACACCTTTCAGAACCGAGAAACAAGATGACAGTTGCATTGTTCATGAGGTGGGGTCCCAAAAACCCCATCTTGAAAATTTGTGGTCCAAATTCCCCAAATGGCTGAGATATCAACATAAGTTGAAACCTCCCACTGACTCTCATTATACGGCTTACCTTGATTCCTCAGTGTGTAGTTCGGCTTTGAAGAGTGCAGACATGTCATCGTCCAGAGAAGATCGCCGATCCCGACCTCCAGAGGGTAGGTATGGGTGAGGGGGGTGCAGGGAAGTGGGTACTCAGTGGGAGTGGGGTCTGGGGAGACGACGAGGGATGGTTTCCTTTTTTGCAGGTTTAATTTTAAAAAAAGGACTTCGGGGGGCCTTTTTATTTTACAGGAAATTAAGAAATAAAAAAAACATTTGGCACACTGGGGTGGGCTCCAAGTGTGCCACACTAGTGGGGTGGACACGAACCAACTCAGGGATTTGGCAGCCCGATGTCGGGAGAAATAAGCGCTTTGAGGGAAGGCATCCGACACCGGGAGGGGGGGGCACCCTGGTGTCGGAAACAATTTAATACAATTAAGGGACACTGAGGTGGGCTCCCAGTGTGCCAGGTTAGTGGGGGTGCATGCCAGCATGAGAACTGTGCACCCCAATGCCAGAAAAAACATTGCAGGGAACAAGCTGCATCAATACAGAATCCTACATCGAAACTTTCGATATAGGATTCTGTAACGAGGAAAAGACAGTGGGGGATAGTTTTCTCTTTTCACAGGTTATACTGTATTATAACTTGTTTCAGCACACTGGGGTGGGCTCCCAGTGTGCCACGCCAGAAGGGGGGGGCGACACAACCCGACTCAGGGACTGGGCAAAAGCAACTGGGCTTGAGGGGGTAAAAAAACAATGTAAGGAGCGTATTCCCTTGGGACCCCATTAGGTAAACACAACTGTTAGTGTTTACCAAGGGGCTGTATTTTAAACATTTTAAAACTGTGAAAAGCCTTGCAAAAAACATAATCAAGATGGCAGAAAATACAAACGGAAACCTGAACTGCGACCAGTAAAATGCGATAAGTAAATGCCTTTTATCATTCGCATATTTACTGTTCGAACGGTAAATGCAATTTACCCTGTGCACTGCCTGTCTTGCATCTATCACAAAAAACGTTATAATTCAAAAATGGTAATATATGTTTTCACCAAACAATCCAAAGGCACATCCTTGGCATACACCCCTTTATCCCTCAAAGTATCAGAGGCACGATTAATTCCATGTGTGCTGTACATGAGGGCAAAAAATCCCATTGTTATCCTATGGGAAAAAAATGTTCCTTTTCGCGTTTTTTACCACTTTATATATCCGAAATCGTAAAGGCTGCCATCATGAAACTTTCAAAATCTTGCGACACTGACAATACAACAGCACATACCAATTTTTGTGTTATTTGGTTGACAAATGACAAAGTTATTAGGGTACAAAATTTGAGATTTAACATTTAAAGGCTGTACCAACCTTAACTATAAGGATGCTATCGCACCCTTATAAAATATAAATATATATATATATATATATATATATATACACTGTATATTTATGTGTGTGTGTGTGTGTACCAGTCGAGGTGGAAGGAGGGCTGTGCCGATTGCTCACTGTGAGACCAAGTGCATACTGTGGTGGTACTAGAAGGGGGAGGTGGGCAGCATGAGTGCCCAAGATGGATGAGACTGTTTTTTTGGGGGGGGGCATAGAAGTTTTTCTCCCGTGGTTGATGTCGGTGTGGGCACGCTCTCAGGTTTGTTCCCGTTTCAGACTGCCATAAATGGAAATTACATACCTACCATAATGCTTGATCTTCTTGGATGAAGTCTCTACCACTCATTCACACTAATGGGAGTTCGCTGGAGGCGCTAGGACCCAGCGGGAGCAAACTTTTTTCAACAGGGCCGGCACCTGAGATGGAGTCATGAGGAGAGGCACTGCTAGCCCTGGCTCATGTGGCAATATCTTGGCGTCGACCCTCCAACCGCCTCAGTACCTTTTTTTTCCAAGGAGGTGCAGCGTAACTAACCTAGAAGGACTAACCTAAGAATCGGACATAAGATAGTCCGAATGACCCATGTAAGAAGGACCAACAGTAAAGTCTTCACAGCTCAGCCATTGAGGGAGTGAAGACCAAAATAATGAGAAGTGAGTTCTGGGGATGGTGGGTGGGTGTGTGAATAAGTGGTGTAGACTTCGTCCGAGAAGGTCAAGAATTACGGTAGGTACTTAATTTCCATATCTTCCTGGACATAAAGTCTCCACCACTCATTCACACTAATGGGAGAGTACCGAGGTAAATAATCCCCTGAGATGGGTGACAGGAGCTAAACAGCTCACATACTCAGGACAGAATTCTGTTAAGAATGGTCTTGCCAAACAACAGATGTCGTCTGGCATGGACATCCAAGGCGTAGTGCTTAACGAAAGTATGCACGGAGCTCAAAGTGACCGCATTGCAAATATCTGCATTGGGCATGTTGCGGATTTCCACCAGACATGCCGCGACTGCTCTGGTAGAATGAGCGCAGACTCTGCCTTCCTGCTTGACCTGTGCCATAGAATAGCAGTGGTGAAGGCAAGCCACCAGCCACGCTAAAATACATCTGGTAGCGACAGGTTGACCCAGCCAGGTCTCGCTGAAGGAAACAAACAGTTGTTGAGCCTTGCGAATTTCTTTTGTTCTATCTAGATAGAACTGCAACACTCTCTTAATATCCAGGCAGTGAATGAAGGGCACGCTCCCCTTCATTCTGGAAGTTTGCAAAGTAGGTAAGAAGAACTAAAGGTTGGTTTAGATGCAATTCTGGGACAACCTTAGGGAAAAACTTATGATGAGTCCTAAGAACTACTTTGTCCTTGTGAAATACAGTTATGGGGGTCTGTGACCAGTACATGTATTTTGGAAACTCTACAGGCCGAAGTGATGGCCACTAGGAAGGCCGTTTTCCAAGTGAGGAACTTCAAGTCGCAAGTAGCTAGAGGCTCGAAAGATTTACGAGTGAGCATGTCTAGCACAAGGTTAATGTCCCAGGCTGCAACTGGATGTCTGATAGGAGGTCTAGTGTGCAGAATACCCCTAAGAAACCTCTTAACCACAGGCAATTGAGCCAGTGACATGGAAAGTCACGATATGCTGAAATGGCACAAAGATGAACTTTGTGGAGTACTGCAGACCTGTATTTGAGAGGTCTAAAAGATACTCCAAGACTTTATTCGGTGGGCAGGAAAAAGGGTTACAAGAGGATTTTGCACACCAGATAGAGAAACACTTTCATTTGGCTGTGCAGGTTTTTCTAGTGGCCGGCTTATGTGCAGCCAAGAGAATATCTGAAACTCTACGAAAAAAACTGAACCTATTCACCTCTATCTCTTCAGGAGCCAAGCGTGAAGGTAAAGTGACCTCAGGTTGAGATGGACCCAAGGACCCTGGGTCAGAAGGTTTGTCTGAAGGGGAAGTGTCTTCGGGAGGGGGGTTCCGATAGACTGCTGAGTAGCGGAAATCATATCTGCTGATGCAATGAGAATCATTCTGCTTCATTGAGATTCCAATTTGAAGTACCCTTTCAATTAGGGGAAGGGGCGGAAAGGCGTATAGAAAGCGTCTTGTCCACCGCAGCCTGAATGCATCCTGATAAAAAATGCCAGGTCCTGGATTTCTGAAGCAGAAGAGAGGCAGTTGAGTACGAACACAAAAAGGTGCAGGTCTGGAGTTCCCCGCTCTTTGAAGAGCGACTTGAATGACGGTCAAGTCGAGAGACCATTCGTGAGGATCCGCCTCTGTTCTGCTGAGATGGTCTGCCAGCTCGTTTTGTACTCCTGGCAGGTAAACTGCCTGAATAAAAGCCTTGTGTTCCAGGCACCACTACCACACTCTCATTGCTTCCCTGCATAATGGGTAAAAGTGTGCACCGCCCTGTTTGTTGATGTAGTACATCACTGCTTTGTTGTCCGTTTGAAGGAGAATGTTCTTGTGACAAAGTATGTCCTTCAAGGCTTGGACTGCATAGAGGACGGCTCTCATTTCTAGGACGTTTATGTGGAGCTAGGACTCGTCCTGAGTCCATGTACCCTGGGTGTGGAGGTCCTGGCAGTGAGCTCCCCAACCCATCAGGAACGCGTCCCTGGTAATTGAGAACTGATGATCCAGAGGGGCAAAGGGATATCCCCGCAGGAGATTGTTCTCCAGTGACCACCAGGCGAGCGACCTCTTCAGAGGTTCCATCTCCTTGATGAGAAAGGACTGAAGGTGAGTGGTTGGGGACCACCGAATACTGAGTATCCACTGAGAGGTTCTCATGTGGAGACGAGCTAGGGGTACAGTGAACACGGAGGATGCCTTGAGGCCCAGCATCCGTTGCATCGAGATAGCTTGGACCGAGCTGTGTTCTCTAATGTATCGGGCCATCTGTAAGATATCGCTCCTTCTGTCCTCTGGAAGAAAAGCCTTTGCACAGGAGGTGTCCAGAAGAGTTCATATGAAGAGGAGCTTCTGGGAGGGCTGCAACTGCGACTTGTTGAGATTCAGCAGGACTCCCATGGACGTGAGGAAGTCTGAGGCTATAGCCACGGCCTCCAGAGTCTCTTGCCTGGAGGGACTTGCTGGGAGCCAGTCATCCAGATATGGGAACACTTGTATTCTGATTTTCCTGAGGTGCGCTGCGAAAACTGCACAACACTTTGTAAAAACTCGAGGCGCCAAGGATAGCCCAAAGAGCAGGACTCCGAAGTGATAGTGTTGACCCAATGCCATGAACCTTAGGTATTTGGGGTGCTTTGGGTGTATGAGAATATGTTGGTAGGCATCCTGCATGTTCAGAGAGGCTAGCCAATCGTGTCGATGAAGCAAAGGTAGCAGGGTACCTAATGATATCACCTTGAACTTCTCCTTGTGAAAGAATTTGTTCAATTTTCTGTGATCCAGAATGGGGCACGTGCCATTGGTTTTCTTCGGGACCAGAAAGTAATGGGAGTAGAAACCTGTGTTTCATTGATCCAATGGAACTATTTCTACTGCCCTGTTTTTCAGAAGGCCTTGTACCTCAGAAGCAAGATGGTCTGACTGTACTGCCAACAGCCTGGGCTGTCGTTTGGAAGGATGATCCACAGGGGTTTCCAAAAGATTGAGAGAGTACCCCTCGTCGATTATCCGGAGGACCCATCTGATGTTATAGATTTCCACTGATTGTAGAACTGAGTCAGATATCCTCCCACCACTGAGGAGGAGTCCCCCTCAGACAGCTGAGGTGGGACCTGGGCCAGAAACTCAGAAGGTGGCACTGGGCACTTTGGGCCCTTGTGCCTTCTTCTGCGCTTTCTTTTGCGGCTGAGGGTTGTGTTTTTTTTTTAAAACCTCCTCTGCCCCAAAAGGACTGATGGTTGTGAAACTGATGCTTGTTCGCACCCCCCTCAGGAGGGGGCAGGTGCAGGTCTAGCCTTCTTAATGGCAGATCTAGTCTTCCGTGTGGCCTCCAGAGCTTGCTCCACCTGATGCCCGAACAGATACATACCGTCAAAGGGTAAGGCCATAACTTGCTGCTGGGCGTCATTCGTGAAGCCCGAAGTACGTAGCCAAGTGTGGCAGCGGGTGCAGATGCCAGTCATCGCCGCCTGGGAGGCGGTATCGTAGGCATCCATTGCAGCTTTAACCTGTTGGTTACTGGATTCGATACCCCTAGTTATGGTGTCAAGTAACTCTGAGCTAGCTTCTGACTCGGACAGAGCTTCCAATATTTCTTTGGGGGAATGCCAAGGTACATACTCATATTGAGAAAAATAGCCTTGGTAGCTGGCACTGCACACCCCCAGGGCTGAGGCAGCAAAGACTCTCTTACCTAAGGTGTCTATCTTACAAGATTCTTTGTTCATTGGTCGGGCCATAGATCCTTGAGGAAGGATGGCCTTATCATTCTCTGCCAAGATCACAATGGCATCAGCAAAGGCTTGTGAGGCCAAAATAGGGCGATCCTTGGAAGAAGCATACTTCCTATCGATGGACTTGGCCACGGAAAGAATGAGAGCTAGATTCTTCCACACCATCTGTGAGAGGGTCTTGAAAGAGGGCTGTACCAGAGGGGTTAAATCCATAGGGATCTCCAGGACATGAAGATATTGGAGTCACAAAAGCTTCCTAGGATCAGTTTCTGAAGCTTGGAAAGAAAGAGTAGATTATAAATATTTGAGCAGAGACTTAAAGGAGAGGTCTTCCACCACAGGCTCTGCAGAAGGATTGATCCCTGCTCCGAGGGCACTAACTTCATCACACAGGTGAAGATCTGGGTCAGACTCAAAATCATCTCCTGACAGTCCAGGGGGACTGCATAGACAGGAAAGGAGTGAAAATCAGGAGGAAGAACAGAAGAAGAAAGAATCAGAGTCAAGAACCCCTGAAGACCAGTCGGCGCCACACCAGCTCCTGGCACCGAAGAGGAAAATGGTGCTGAGAACAAGGAGGGAGGCAAATGCCAAAGTGCCGCTGTGTGTGCCCCTGGCACCGAACATGGTGCTGACAGCACACACGGCACTGACAGAGCCCCCAGCACCACACATGGTGCTGATACCACGCACAGCACTGACAGAGCCCCTGGTGCCGAAGAGGCCCCATGGCACTGTGCGTGGTGCCGACGAGCTCATGTGACTGCCGGACGGGCGCCAAGAGAGTCCCAGAGGTTAGACAACCGCGATTTGAGGAAAACGAGGGAAAATGGCAGGAGATTGAGGCATCGCGTGTACCCCGCGCCACTGCCATGTGAGCGGATAAACACGGAGACGGAGTCGACGGGCACCCAAAAGGTGTCGCCAACTAGAAGGCCCAACCGCCATACCGCCTCCCAAGCCAAATGGCTCTAAGACCCCAGCGCCAGAAAGACTGGCTCGGCAACTGGACCAACCTCCAAGCCCACTGCTCCATAAGAGCAGCCCACTGGTGAAACTGCTCATCAAAAGCTCCTTGGATAGGCGGAGAGGGGCTCCAATGTCGAAGAGGTTGGCCATCAGAGACAGAAACCAGTGACTCCGACAGAGGTGGGGACCGGAGCCTGGCCCCAACAACCGACCATCTACGCACAGACATACCAGAGGGTGACCTCCAGTGATGCCTTTTCCTCTCCGAACTATGTGTCGAAGAGGAACTCGAGGCTGAATGGTGCCGAGAATGGGATTTGTTTCCTTTTATGCTTTCTGGGGGACTGCCCATCCCCCTGAGCATTGGACCATCTGTTGTCTGACCCCCCCCCCCACCGGGGAGGGCGGCAGACCAGACCCGGCCCAGCTGACTGAACAGCTTTCATAAGAAGTCTCCCTACTGTCACCTGACCCACTCATGGTCGACTCCATCAATGGAGGGCTAAAGACTTCTTGTACAATTTAAAATATATAATCAGTACTAATTCAAAATAAAACTACAAAACAATAAACTCAACTATTGCTGCCAGTGAAGTTTAACTCCTGCGGGGTGGGCGACGTCACTGAAGCGCACTTGACGGTGGGAAAAAAAGGAACTGAGGCGGTTGGAGGGTCGATGCCAAGATAGTTATTGCCGCACGAGCCGGGGCTCGCGGTGCCACTCCTCATGGCTCCATCTCAGGTGCTGGCCCTCTCGAAAAAGTTTGCTCCTGCTGGGTCCTAGCGCCTCTGGCGAACTCCCATTAGTGTGAATGAGTAGTGGAGACTTTATGTCCAGGAAGATTCCCAAGATCCCGCATGGATTTCCCCAATGTGGCAGGACTGGAAAGAGCAGGGCCATCCTCCCCCCACCCAGGGACACACATCCAGATGGGGCAGGCAACTGGCTGACAATGCGAGGTGGAGGTTGGCAGGCAGAGTTTCATTTAGCTCACACCAACCCTTTTCTGCATTTCTCCCTTGCCGCTACAGTGAACGGGTGTGTACATGGAGGCACACATGCCTACGGAACTGCATCCCTTCCCTTTGTGTCACTCGAACTTCTGGCGCTACCCCCAGGCCTCCATCTAGGGGAAGCCAAGGGCCAAGACAGCAAACCACTTCACCCTGGGGAGAGGAGAGCTGTCCTCCAGACGCCCAGTCTTCTCCCTCCCAGGCTGACCCCATGCGACCCGAGCTCGTTCCCGAACCTGGATCACTGGCATGGGAAAAGGTAAGGCCAGAGTGCTTCAGCCCTCTTCTCCACTGGGCCGGCTGAAGAGGGTTTTTTGTTTAACTTTTTTTTTTTTTTTAAACAGGTGTAAGCACCCTTTGGGCGTTTACTAGATAAAGTTTGGTTGCTAGGGGATAGCTAGGCGGAAAGAGAGTTAGTGGTGCCGTTGAGTCTGGGATGTGGTGCTGCCTGCTGACTGCAGGTGGGGCCTCTCTATAAAGGGTATAAATAGCAGGGGAATTTGGCACCGAAGGGACAGACCCAAGGAGAGAAGAGTTGGGAAGGTTCAAGTCTAAGTTGTTCTGCTGCCACAGGCCATGGCGGGGCCAGGTGTGGTCTGTTTGTCGCCTGCCCTCCATCCTTGAAGACCCGCAACTGGAAGCGATATTTCAGAAGTAGTAAAGGGGAGAAATGGAGCAAAGCAGAAGGGACCTATTGGTGCATTTTTGGAGCCGAAGCCTGGGGAGAGGAAAGAAATACGGAGGCCTGCCAAGTGGACTTTGGCACTTTGGTATGGTAAGCACTGATAGGGCCTAAATGCTCAAAAGAAAGATTGCCCTTGAGAAGTTAAGCTGTTGGGTCAGAATGGTTTACTGTGGGAGGGCCCACTATAGCAAATAGGGCTGGGGGGTGCAGCTTGGAAGTGGCAGCCCTTGCAGTTGAGGGTATAACGGTGGCAGAGTTACCCCTATTCCCCAGGTTGGAGACCACCGCAGAGTTGGGACCCATGGTGTGAGACATTTGTGGAGGCGGGGAAAGTCCATTTGGGGGAGTGATGTTTGGGATCCCAGTGGGGTGGCAGTCCATTGGGTGATATGTGTGGCACTGGCAGAAGTCCCCCTGATAAGTCAGTTCAGACGCTGGAATCGCTGCATGAGCGAAGTGTGCTGCTAAGGACTGACATCAGGTCCAGGGCACCCAAAACACCAGAATAAGGCCCAGCCACCAGCTGAGGCATCAGAGATCGGATATCTGAAAGGGTTCTGGTGGTTCAGTGCCTGCTTAAGAACACCTAATGCAAAGTACAGAATTAAGGTCTGGAAGGGAAAGAAAAGTTTGCTCCATTAAGAAATAGCCCCAGGTGGAGAAGGTATAAGATCAGGCTGGTGGAACTGAATCGAAGAGAGGGTAAAGGTTTGGGACATCTCGTGCTGTCATAAGCCAGAGTAAAAATAGAGGAATGGAAGTGCCTGAAGAAAGAGTAAAGGGAAAGAAAGGTAACTGCTAAAGAGAGAAGGAGAAATTACGGAAATATGAGTCAGTGAATTGTTTCGGTGTTAAGCTACTTCATGTTTAGTGGCCTTTTTGGCTCTAGAAATGCTGCCAGAAATTCCAGCCTTTTCGGCAGAAGGGAGATCTGCATGGAATGAATAGTCTGTTAGCACAAAAAACCTTTGCAGTAGATGTCCCAGCTATGTCTGTGAAAGAAACCCACAGTTTAATACCCCCGCTCCTTGGAGTGGCTGTTACTCTTTTTTCAAGTTTAATTAAATCATTTTTGCACTTTGATTCTGGAGTGGAAAATGAAAGACTGCCGCCGACAAGATATCTTGTCCTAAAAACCTATGCGTTCTAAATCTTCCGGCAGCCTAAGGGTTAATCAATGTGACTGCGCATGCTTGTTGCTAACTAACATTCCCCCCACTGTCTGGAACAGCTTGCAGCAGCTTGGTTCCCCTGTGTCTACAGTGATCTCTAGTCACAACAACTCAAAAGAACCCAGGTAACGAGTTGCTTCTATTCTAATTTTTTGGACTATGTTGCTTGTGTTGTGAAGTGCCCCCCCTCCCATATATTTACCATCTGGATACCTCTAGACGGGGCTCACACAGGTTTTACAGTTTGTGCAGCTGGTGAAGCGGTTTCCGACGACTGTGCATGTGATTGTTCTGTGGTTTTTAAACACTTATAACTTTTAATTTGGACTACTCTTGGCCAATAGCTAACAAATCTGAAAGATTCAGGTTTTCAATGTGTAACCCCCCCCCCCACAAATGGGGGTTTCCGAAAAGTCTTCCTTGAGCTTGCCTAAATGCTCACTGCCAGGCTGGTGTCCTGCATTTTAGCAGTTTAAATGTAATTGCCAGAGAGTGCCTGTATAGCCTCTGTGCACTGCCTCTTTAAGAGCTACCTGGATTGCAGCCATAAGTAATCTGAGAGGGATCTCTGTTGAAAGATGTAACTATTTGTTGAAAATCATTTAGAGTGATAATGATAATGATAATGTAGTTTGTCTAACCTGCCTTCTTTGCAGCAAGGACTGTTTTGTTTATCTCCACTGTCTTGGTCCTGGAGTGCCAAATTGGACCAATCAGTACTGGTGGGATCTAAAATGGAGCTGGACTACAGGAGCTGTCTGGAGTCAAAATCTGTAGGAATTGTAGTTTTGGGCTTTTGGTGCCTTTTTGCACCTGAAGGGGGAGCCTTTGTTGTGACTGACAGACAGATCAGCCAACCGAACCTTCTGGAGTCTGGGGAAAGGCCCAGGCTTGCTGGCAGTTGAGTCAGATCTAAGTTGGGAGCCGAAGAAGCAACATGCTTGAGTCAGTCAAGCACCGTCTGAGTAGTTTTGCGTGGGAGAACTGTGGAAAGGCCTGAGTTGAGGCCTGCATTTGTCTGCCTGCTGCCCCTGAGAGGGAGAGAACAGAATTATTTTGGATAAATCCAAGTCTGTGAGAACGAAGTAAGCTACTGATTTTTTACCAGACTCATACCTGAAGAAGACCGAAGATTTTGCTGAATGCAATCAACCTGTCAGGATCTCCAGCTGCTTTTGAATCCCCGGTTTGTGCAGAGACTTTGCGATCATGACCGGAGAGCGGTTTGCCTGGTACAGTAGAATTTCCTTACATGTAAATGTGCTGTGTATTGAAAGTGGGTCGTGATTTGGTTCCCCACTGTGTGAACTGTGTTCTACTTGCTGGAAGCTTTATCTAGCCTAATTGACTGAATCCGCGTTCATCTCCATTTGGCCTGGGCCATGCCACGCTGACCCTGTCAGACTACCCCAGTGCACCAAGAAAGCCACCGACGAGAGATCTGCCTGGGGATCAGCCCCCTACTCCACACTTGAACAGGAACGAGGCCTCGGTGATTCATGTGGGCCCTGCTTCTCCTGGCACTCCAGATTAACCACCTGCTCTCTCGATTTTCGTCCAGCCTGTGTCCAGTCTTGGGTATTGTGAGTAACCATCAGGGTAGCTCCCTGCAACAACAGCCTAATCTAAAAATGTGTCATCTGATTGTCTTGTTGTTTTCTTTTCATGAACTGAGCCCTCCAGCTCCGGATTACAAATAGTGTGTGTTGTGCATGTTGTTTTTCTTCCATCACAGGGCCCCAACCAGCTGCAACGTTCCTGGCTAGCCCACCGTTCTCTATCTGGGTACCTAGGGTGTGTGACTGTTTATGGACCCTGAAGTGCATGCGTAACTGTTTGATTCAAACAGCCTTTAAGCAAATTAACCTGATTACGCCCCTCCCTTGTTCAAGTCCCTTAAATAAATCAGATGTAACTCTTTTTTGCATTTACTCTGACTGTGGTTCCAGTTTGTGCAAGAGTACTGTACTGCTGTTATTTGCTGTGTATAACTTTGTTTCACAGGGGGTCCCCAGGGCCGAGCCAGAGGAAAGCCCTGGTGGTAAGTGCAAACAGTGTGGGTACTTGTGTGGTGTATCAGGGGTATTGTGAAAGTGATTATTGTGTATTGTTCCGGCCACTAGTAAGGAAAGAGGGGGGTTACAGTGTCCTGGAGGACTGTGACCAGGTTAGCTTGACCACTACCAACCCTGACCTCTGGGTGGAGGCACCCGTTTCAGAACTCAGACCCCTTAACCTGCTACTAGCCAAGCCGGCAGGAATAGTAGCCCTTGGGATAGCACCACCTAGGGGTTACAAATAGGTGTAATTTTTGGTTTTTTATTTGAGTGAAAAAAAAATGAAAAGAGGGGATTTTATGTAATATGTACTATCTGTAACTGTGTTGATAATTATAATTTGATTCTGATTTTATTGGTAGGGTAATTAATACATTTAGGCAACAAGTGTCTTTTTTCAAAGGTGACACAATCAAAAGTTACAATACATCATGTAAGCAATAACCCACGACAAGGTGTGCAGCTGTTGGGGCTCAGTCAACACCCTGGGTACGTTGAGGGGCATGAGACTGCAGGCCGAGTGTCCTCACAGTGCCTGGGGTGTTGATGAATCCCCAATAACCGCACACCCTGGACTGGGTTATTTACTGCACTTATAACATGGGCTGTCACCAGACATTCAAAAATCTGAGGGAAGCATGATCAATGTATGAAAAGAGAGGAACATTTTTCTGTGTTCTGCCACCACCAGAAGTACTGCTGTGCTGACAGTGATGACCTGAGCACAATATGCACTGCTCACACTTGTGATCATCTGTGGCGTGTACTGCAGCAGTACAGACACACTGACCTCTGCACACACGACAGGGACAATATACATACTGTCAACAACAAGACCGTTCACTGGTTTTGCCGGCTACGCTGCAGCTGCATGAAATGTGGAGAAAGAGAAAGAAAGAGAGAGAGAGAGAGAGAAATGTCACACGTTGCTCATAGTCACTCTCTCTCTGTTTGGCTGGCCATAAGCAACAGAACCTGCTGCGGGGACACAGAACACAGAGAGAGCAAGTTGCAGGAAAACCCATGCCACCCGAGTTGCCATGTATGTTTTCTTTTATATTACACACTTTCAGTGGGATACAACAGGACTGTAATACACAATACTAGCACCTTCTTGCGACCTTGCTATGTTGCTCTGAGACCCGGGGCTGCATTTGGTGGAGGGGGCATGGACTGCTCACTGAGTTTGTATTACACTGTAATTTCAGCCACACAGAGACAGAAGACAGCACACACTGTCGCCGAATCTCTCGCTGACAGCCTGCGACTGAATGTCACTGCAGCGCTCACAGTTCTCCACTGAAGCAACTTAGTCTCAGTCTGCATCTGTCTCTCTCGCTCTCTCCAGCGCGATCACTGCCTGTTCCCCACTCACCACAGAAACTGCTGCCAGACTGCAACTCACACACAGACGGGACGCACATGAAAAAAACAGCCAGCCAGAGACACACAGAGAATTCTGCCCCTCCCCACAGTGGTGCTCCGTGTACGGCTAGTTACAGTGACAGAACTGAAAGCCACATTTGCGATCGCTCACATTCGGGGACAGTATCATGACCGTGCTGTCCTGCTACCTGACTGCAGCATGGGGGGGGGTCACTTGCTGTCTGCACGCAGAGAAAGAAAGTATGGGACAGCAAAGACAAACACTGCTGCAAATGCCCTGCTGTCCCAGTTGTCTGTGGCACGAACAGGGGGGAGGGGAGGCTTTAGTCAGTATGCGCAGTATGTGGCTGTCATCATGTCACAGTGGCGGTTTGCCATATCTCACACTCGGTGTCACTACCTGCAACTTCAGCAGGGGGAGTGGACAGAGACACAAATGGACAGGCAGACACAGAGACACAGTGGATAGTGCTGCAATTCAGATGTACAAGCCCCGGCCTCTCTGTCTGCTTGTCTCTCATGGTGCACAGCTCACTTCACCCAGGTGTTCCTATGTTTCTGTAGCATGGGGTAACTCTGCCCAGTGTATGTTTCCAGTTCAATGGGGACGACATCAGTTGGAATGTGCTGTCTTTTGCTTCAGAACACTAGCACCCGCTGTGCGATGGATTTTAATGGCTGCGTTTTCTAAGGCATTTCCCCACACATAACAAGTGCAGGTCTGCCCAGGAATCTGCCTTTACTGCTTCTTCACACCAACTGTGCGCATACTGGGGATTAATCAACAGTCAGGTGACCTTCACTGACCAATTGCCTAACTGTTTCATCATACCCAATGTTATAAATATTAAATAAAACGTACAATTTTTGGTTTGTTATACAACAATACTATGTCATTAAATGTATAAATTGTCATACAAATGCATAAATATTAAGCTATATCTAAAATTAGCATACAGCAAATACATGCAAAGAGACTCATATCCAAAGACAGTCTCATCATAACCACCCTCAATTTTAGTTTATGAACAAATCAATTTAAAACATTTACAATATACCAAATCACTCAAATAAAATATCATATCTCTCTTAAAAGTGCAGCATTTGTTGTTGCTTTATCCTAGGGCTGTTCTGTTTCTAAATATTCCAAGATGCTCATTTTTTGTGGATCTAGTGTTGTAAACATTCAGACATTTAGTCATTAACACATTATTAATATGCACTTAGCCTCCGAGACAGAAAAGGTGCACATCTGTTTTCAAAACCCTAGGTACTAAAACAGCCACCCCAGGCCCATTCTTGTGCAGCGGGACTACATGCGCGGTTCTCCACTCCAGCGGCATGCACAACGCGCGTATCTAATGATTATGTTCTATACATATCCAATACATGGATGGGCCCTTTTCCCCACAGAAAAAAAAAAACACTGTTCATTTTCAAACACACCTACCCAACTGAATTACATATATCTAACCAGGTAAATGCAATATACCTACCCAACTGAATGCCATATACCTAGTACCCAATGAACTGTTGTCACCTAATTAACCTATGAACAAGTAATAACACATTAACACCTGATGAGCACACTACAAAACACATTATTACAACCTTTGCAAACAGCAACCATCAAGATCTCATTGAAATACAGAATTTTCCAGCAGATAAGGAGCGATTGGCCTACCTAGTCTGCCCATTTTTCCCTGCCTATAGTATCACCGCAGACTCATTCACCCCATCCCTCTTCCCTTTCCCTAAGATACCCTTATGCCTATGCCATACATTCTTGAACAGCACCATTGTTTCCGCCCCCCCCACACCTTCACTTGAAGATTCCAGGAATCCACCACTCTTTCTGTGAACAAGTACTTCCTCACAGCTCACCTGAATCTAACCTCCTCCAGCTTCTTACCCTGCCCCTTTTGAACACCATTCTTCCCTGAAAAATACTTCCCTTCTGTACCTTATTTACCCCTGTGAGGTATTTAAAGGTCTCTATCATATCCCCCCTGCCTTACTTCTCTCTTACAGGGTATACATATTTAGATCCTTAGGTCTCTCCTTGTAGAGTTTCTGATGCAGACCCTGCATCATTTTAGTTGCCCTCCTCTGGACCACCTCCACTCTGTCACTGTCCTTCCAGAGATGTGGTCTCCAGAACTGGACACAGTACTCTAGTTGGGGTAATAATAGCAAGTTATACAGAAGCAACATCACTACTGTACCTCTTTCTGTTGGTGATGCCCTTCCCTATGCACCCCAGTATCCCACTAGCCCTCCCATTTCCCTTGTTGCACTGCTTGGCCACCTTAAGGTCCTCCGATATGATTACCTCCAGGTCTCTTTCCTGCTTGGTGGTCATCAGTACCACTCTACCCATTCTATACTCCGCCCCTAGGTTTCTGTGCCCCAACTGCATTGTTTTGCACTTTTTCGCACTGAAACCCATCTACCATAACCTTGACCACCCAGAAGTTTTCTTAGGTCTCTGCTCATCCTTTCTACCCCCCCTTGAAGTTTCCACCTATTGTGTACTTTGGTGTATCCACAAAGAGGCATCGGTCCCAGCACTGATCCCTGAGGCACCTCACTGGTCACCCTCACTTCCTCGGATGGGACTCCGTTTACCACAACCCTCTGCTGCATATACCCTAATTTCTTACCCAGTTTACCACCTTTACACCCAATCCTAAACTACCCAGTTTCTTACTAGCCTCCTATGTTGTTTTATTTCAATTACTTAACCAGGAGTGGCACACTAAGCTGAAAGCTTGTTTACAGGTGCGACCTGGGAGCCCAGGGAAGTTAAGTGACTTGCTCAGGGTCACACAGCATGCAAGTAGGGGCTGTGGGATTCAAACCTAGGTCTCCAGATTTGCAGCTCAGAGCCTTAAACCACGGCGCTATACTACTGAAATCTGGGTAGACCACATCCACTGCTCTACCTTGATCTAATTCTATGGTCACCCAGTCAAAGAAATCTATCAGATTTGTTTGACATGACCTCCCCCCCCCCATGAATCCACTGCCTCGGGTCTTGTAACGGTTCTATGTCATAATGGCGACTGCCAAAAGGCGATCGCCACTAGGGCAACATCACATCGCCAAAAATCAATTTCGGCAATGTGCCCCGCCCCGGCGCACAGTAAAAGGGCACCAGGGACTTACAATTTTATATTTTATGCGGACTCCCCTACTTTAGGATTCTCAACTCCACGGGGGAGTATGTCGAAGGGTGTGCGCAAACCATGAACAAAAAAAAATTTGGGACGGGTGTAACAAAAACACACCTGCGCCCGGACCCAAACCCACACCCTGTCCACCCAAGCCCTGAACCCACCCACCACACCATGGGGCCAGCTCAGCAGCTCACCATGGCACTACACCTCAAAAACCTCCGCCCCTCACTGAGCAGTGCTTTCGCCCCCCCACATGCATCGTACATGTAACAACATCCTGTCGCTATATGTGTGAACCCACCCCCATCCGGTCGCTCTACCTCATCCGTAGCCCCATGACATGCGCCATGATTAAGTCACCATTTTTGTTTGCGCTCAATCGCAGTCGCCCATGTCACAGGCTAAGCTTGTAACCCGCCAGATTCAAGACATTCCACAGTCCTTTCCTTCAGCAGTCACTCATTTAATTTTCCTTAAGTTAAACCCTAACTATTGCATTAACGTTTTTTGCAAAGAATTTCCTTTTGTTTTGAGATAGTGGGATCACATACCCATTCACACAGGAACCTTCAGGACCTACACAAATGCAGATGCTCTGGGCCCTCTGTGCCAAGGAAATACTCCGTCCACCTACAGGAGTGCAAAGAGCTGCTGGTCCTGCACTTCCATGCAACGACAGATGTCAAGAATTCATGGGGCTGTGGAAGCACAAAGCCCTCTAGGCCCTGCGCATCCATGTGGCCACAGATATGGATGCACAGGTCAAATAGTCCATCTCTCAGCAAATGCACAGAGCCCTCTGCCATGATCCTATGCCAAGAGAAGGGCTGTCTTTACTGTATGATACCAGGGCCCATGCAGGGCAGCCTTGCACCTTTCCTTCCCTGGCTGGAGGGGAGGTCGCATAACAGTGCCATCCCCCCAGCCTCACCCCTGAACTTGCCCCCAAGGGATCATAAAGCACTACCTTCTGGCATAAAGTCTGGCACTACACACAATGGCGGGCGATTCATGAAAAGTCATGCATGAGGTGCGTATCAGGGTGTGCAGCTCTGCACCCATGGGATTTCTGCGTGGGGGCTGCATTCACAAACACTAGCCTCCATCTGGCTCCCATACTTGGCTCTGCCCCCCGCACACAGCTCCACAAGGGGCAGGCGGGTGCGGAACGGCAGATCTGGGTGGGCAGTCAATCGGCTGCCCAGGCAGGGACCCACAGTGGACCCCTTGTGTCCAACGGACGCCATGTTGTCAGATGGCACACAGAGCGCCGACCATGCCAATGTGGGGGGGTACTTGGTCCACCCAAATTCCATCCTCCCAGTGTGCCCCAATGGCAGAGGCAACATTGTTGGTGGGTTGGGCCATTGCCCCCCCGCTATGTCCCCCGCGTCTGGAGGCAGTTTTCCTAGGGGGTGTGTAATAAGCCCCCATGGTTTCTGACTGCCTTCCAGACTTCAAACGGCAACCCCACATGAGCACTTCACAGTGTTGTGAATGCACAGAGTGCTGGCATGCCCCCCCCAAACCACCCCCGTGCAGAGTTCTGTGATCGACCAGGGGATAGGGTGCATGGGGGGGATGTATTGGTATCCTGCATAGGGCAGAGGGGGAACAGTGAGTGCAGGCAGCTGCACTGTGGCTATGCACCTGAGTTACATGGCGTGTAGCCACAATTCTCTTTTGTGAATAGAGCCCGATGTTTCTTTTTTCCCCCCTCCTTCCCCATATGGCTCCCCATCTGGCCACTTCTTCGGAGCCCCTAGGTCCCCAACTGCCCCTCTGACCCCCACCACCATTCTACCAGTCCTTATTGCAGCTTACCTTGGGCAGCCCGACATACCCCTGCATCGGGAGGGTCCCTCTCTTCCGGGAGTGCCTTGTCAGCATATATGCATCCCAAGGGCTGCAGGGCTGGACCCCGCTGTTCCATGACTTTGTGGCGGTAAGGGCAGTGCTCATCATCCAGCCAGGTGGGGACCACTTTTTCCTGCTTTTGGCCCCACCTACTACAGTTCTCAGCCTGGTGTGAGCTGGAGGCAACCTAGGGCGAAGATGTACAGGGGAGCGTGTTGAGGCCTATGTCCCCCAAGCACGTCGCCCAATTCGCCCATAGGTGCCCAGGCCTGTCCCATCCCCCAGGAGAGCCGTCCAATGGATGCTTGTAGATCCCCGCCGGTCTCCACTCCTGGTACCTGGGCTTGGGCGGCGAACCCGGGTCGCCAGCATGTTACACGAACCCCTTCGCTCGGCGCCACGGAACTGGCCCCAGTGTTTCTTAATGCTTATTATTTTGACCCCAAATTTTCAATATAGTTGTTTTATGACTCCCCTTATAAACAAGACATGATTAAGGTATTTATAATATATTGGCTCAAACATTAGTGTCAGTGGCTCAGTAGGTAGCACACTCGCCTCTGAGGCCGGGAGATCAGAGGGCTGTGGGTTCAGTTCCCACATCTGGCACTTGGGTTAATATCCCAGTACTGACACTGTAGTGCAGCATGAGAGGGGTGCTGCACTTCTGAGGTGCCGTCTTTCGGATGAGACATTAAACCGAGGTCCCATCTGCCTGGATTGGTGGTAGTTCAGGTGGATGTTAAAGATCCATGGCACTTATCGGAAAGAGTGGAATTTCCCCAGTGTCCTGGCCAAATTTCCCTCATTCACTAAAAATACCACCAACAGCTTAATCTGGTTCAAGGTCAGTTGGCATTCATCTGTATCTCCCTCCCCCGGGTCGTGCCTGAAAATAGGCAGGATTTGTCTAGTGCACTTACCCGGTCAACAAAAGCTAAATAAAATAAATAAATAAATTATTTTGCACACCAAGAACAAAAACACATTTCATCCAGGATATAAAAAACACTTGTCACATTTATCAGGTGGTGTGAAGAAATAGGTATGTTAAAAGTTTGGAGTAAAAATATTGAAAAGTAATGAAGTTATGAGTGAATGTTGAAATACTTCAAGGTTCACACATAACTTCACCATTTTACCATATTTCTACACCAAATTTTCAACACAGCCTTCTTATGACTTCACCTCAGGTGAAAATGTTCAAATCATGCCTGAAATGTGATTTCATGCCCCGACTGCAATATCACCTTTTGGCATATATATGAAAAATTTCAACTGCTTTTGAGGTAATGTTGAAAGTTTGGTGGAAAAATATTGAAAATCAGTGAATTTTTGAGTAAACATTTAAATATTTCAATGCTCATTCATAACATTTATTTATTTATTTAGCTTGTGTTGATTGGGTAAGTGCACTAGACAAATTCTGCCTATTTTCAGGCACGACCTGGGGGAGGGGGATACGATGAATGCCAACTGCTGAAATAGATTAAGGCGGTGGTACACTTTTAGTGAATGAGAAATGGCCAGGACACTCAGGAAATTCCTACTCTGTGGAGGGAACCTTTGGTGGACGGACGCAAGATTGCCACTTCTGCTCTGACTGTGGAGGAGATGGAGGTGACTGGGACAGGGGAGTGGGCCTCCTCCCCTGCTCCCATTGAACTTGAGGCTGTGGATTTACTTGTTGTTGATCAGGATGCTTCTTTGCCTATGGAGTTTTTTGACACGGTTGATACAGCGCTTGAGGATGCAGTTAAGGTACCTACACAGTGCACTGTATTGAAGGAATCGAGTGCTGCACTTACTGAGAAGGAACGTTTGCTGACTGAAGTGCAGGATGCAGCTGAACGCTGCTCACGTCGTAAGGCTCAGCTTCAGTCTGAAATTGCTGCTTTGCGTGCTGGCTCGACTGTTTTGGCCGCATCGACCTCCCTTACTTCCGGGTTGCAGCATTGTGATGCGAGAGTTGGTGCGCAGCAGAGCGTTCCTGCCTCTCAGGTACAGTCTAGCCTGGCTCCTACACTTCGGACCGATCCTGCCTGTTTTCCTGACCAACACTCGGATTCTGGTAGTCGGGAGGATGATGCGACTACATCACACGGCTTGGTTGTTGCAGCGGCGACATTTTTGACGAAACGGATGGGTATGACTTCCATTATTAAA
This sequence comes from Neoceratodus forsteri, assembly GCA_016271365.2. NCBI lineage: Eukaryota > Metazoa > Chordata > Ceratodontiformes > Ceratodontidae > Neoceratodus > Neoceratodus forsteri. Next base: position 595,475,010 of record JADMNL010000022.1, on the reverse strand, counting down.
CAGGCGAGGTTGTGTTGCGAAACTGGTGTTTCTACCGAGATAGGGAGCACCTTGCTTGTGGGAAGGGAACTGTTGGACTTGCCCTGCTTCACCTTTACGGTATCTGACTTACATCTTTCTCCTGCTATTCAGTGTCCTCCTGCTGCACAGAGCTTAGATCCTCTTTGCCCATAATGATTCTTCCTGTTGGTCTCCTGAAAGAGCGATAGCTGCAGCAGGGTGGTTGCCTAGCTCTAATGGTACCTGGGTGCGGATCCAGCAGATGCAGCTGTACAACGCTACCACTCCTCTGCTAGTAACTCGGGTGGCTACTATTACTTTATCTAGTACTGACTCTGTGCCTGCTACTTCTCAACAGTCTGTTTCTATTCCACCTGTTTCTGTGGTTTCTACTCCAGCTGTCTCTTTATCTACTTCTGGTGTTGTTCCTCAAATAGCTGTTTCTGGCCCTGTGCAGGAAAACAAAGTCACCCCCTACCCCCATTTAAACTTTCTGATTTGTTTTCTAACAAGGGTGAACCTCTTACTCGTAGGAATGTATGCAGTTTGATTTATAAGGAGGCTTGGAGATTTACCTGATAGGCTCTATATTGCCAAAGTTTTGCTAAAAGGGTCTATGAAGTTTTTGTCTGCTGATATTTATGCACTGATTCATTTGGGTAATTCTAACTCGATGTTAGTTTCAAAACCCCTTCAGGTTTGGGCGTTTTTGGTCTCTTTTCCAGATGGTTAAGAATTCTCACTCTGGATACCTTTTTGCTGTGCCCTTACCAAACCGTCTGTTAAGTTAATTACGATCATGTTCCGTAATGAAGGGTACATATTGAGGATATCCTTTTCTGGCTGCGTAGAATGTGAAGTACTAGATAAACCTGTACCGATTCTTGATAGTGAACAAATTTGGAATGGGGGTTGGAAAATTAGGGTAAAGCTTTTTGCTTCAAATAATGGCCCTCAACATTTGCCTAATAGTTTTTTTGGAGAAGGATAGAGGGAGTTTGTTTTATGTTGGTCAGCCAAAGTCCTGTTTTAAATGTGGTTCTAGGACTCATCTCAATACGGCCTGTGACACTCCTCGCTGTTCCCATTGTTTTGAATTTGGACATTTGGCTGCCACATGCCTTAACCTGTTTAAATGCAATTTATGTAAACAGACCGGACATGGCTATGCTAAATGTCCTTGGGCATCCCATAATAGGGATGATTGCCCTTCACATGAAGGCTTGATTGTGGGAGCTCAACATGCTGAATCTGACCCTGTTCCTCCCCCTATTGGTGGAGACTCACTTCCGACCTCACCATTACCTAGTGCATCTTCTTTAACAGTTCCAGACATGGGTTCGAGTGCTTCAGTTCCAGCTGCTTTGCCGGCTGCCGGGACCCTGCATTCCTCAGTAGTTCTTGGGGTTGTCTCATTCCCTGTCGCCTCTGATTTATCTCTGTGTGGCAGGTCGGAGTATCCGGAGATGCCTCCTCCTCCGTCACCAGTGTTGCCTTTTATAAAGGTCATTGCTAAAAAACGTCACAGATCGGGGAAACCTGTTCCTGCTCAGCCGGTACCTGTGGCCTCTACTAGTGGAGTTGTTTCTGAATCTTGGAAACTAAGTAACAGCTTTGCTGTTTTGGGGTCGAAGGATGAGTCTGATGGTGAAGACTCAGATCTTTCTTCCAGAGCTTCTGTGATTACTGACGCTTTTTCGGAAGGTGATGATGGTGAAGTAACACAGGTGGAGTGTCTACCTAGACGCTCTCAGCGTAAACGTGTTTCTAAAGTCTCATGAGGCTAGTATGATCCTGAAATATTGTTCTCCCTTTCTTTGTTTTCTTATTATGGCTTCTTTGACATTTACTACTATTAATGTTGATAGTATTAAGAGTCACAGGAAGATGGTTACTACTATGTCCTGTTTACATGGCTTACGCAGTGATGTGATTTGTCTCCAGGATACACGTTTAAAATCTCTTTGTGAAGTGCAACGCGCACGTAACCTATGGTCTTCGGGGGTGTCTTTCTGGTCGAATGGGAATCCCTTGTGAAGGGGTTGGGGTACTTTTGCCAATCCAGAATTGAAAGTATCAAGGATGGTTGACATTTCTCGGAGACGAGCATTGTTGCTTGATCTTAATTTTGGAAGAAGATTTTGATTAATTAATATTTACGCTCCACAGGCCAAAGCGCAGTGTTGCACTATTACAAGACATTCAACCCTATTTGTATACCTCTAAACTTACTAGTTTGGGCTGGGGATTTTAATTGTGCTCTTAGTACTAGGGATAGAGGTATGAAGACGTCAAAATTGTTTTGTGATTCTCATAAATTAATGCAGATATTAGATACTGCCCAGCTCAAAGATGCATATCGTAGTGTCTATTCTGGCGGTGGTAAGGCGTTTTTAAGAATACATTATCCACCAGGATAGATTTTATTTTTCTTTCTGTTGTTTTACAAGTTAATAAGGTGGATTTACGGGTATGGGAATTTTCTGACCATAAATCTCTTATTGTTTGCTTGACGTGGGAAGGTATTCCAAGATGTAAAAAGAATGTATGGAGGTTGAATTCCTCCTTATTGAGTGAGGAACCTCTTCAATGATCTTGGAAATTAGAATTACAGGCTAGGCTTTCTGTCTTTGACTTTTATGAAGATGCTGCCTCTTGGTGGGAAGATTCTAAGACGGACTGGAAGACTTTTTTCCAGACTTACTCTTGCACCAAAAGCACCTCAAAGTATCTGGAGTACTTACGTTATAGAGCACAGTTACAGAAATTGATCTCTTTGACGGAAACTGAGGGGTGTGACTATAGTACTCAAATTAGAAATGTTAAAAATCGTATGATGGAATATAGGTATGATAGGGCAAAGTCTTTAGACCATGAACATCGATTTGGTCTGAAATCGCACAAAGGTGCCTTAGATCCCTTTCAAGATTGCAAAGACAGGATTGGTAAACGTTTCATTTCAGAATTACAAAATTAATCTGGTGACTTGGTTAAGACTCCTTCGGCTCTACTTGAGATAGTTGGACGTTATTTGGAATCTTTATATCAGAAGGATGATGGGGTTCAGTGCGGATTGATAGATTTTGACGGATTACAAATACCACAATTATCTGCTGCTGATAGTCAGCAGCTGTTGAGAGCTATTTCTGAATCTGAGGTTAAGGATGCTATTTTCTCATTGAATGTAGATTCTCAGCCGAGTACGGATGGGTTTGAGTGGATTTCTACGGACCTTTCATGTGGATTTGGTTCCAATATTGACTGTGGTGTTTTCCCAAATGTTGTCTACTTCTCGATTGGCTCCTCAATGAATCAAGCATTGGTGGTTTTACTGTATAAAAAAGGTCTGAAAGTGGACTTGAGTAATTGGAGAACACTGAGTTTATTGAATACAGATTTAAAAAATTTTGAGTAAAATTTTTTTGCGTAGATTGTCTGTTCTTGTGGATAGATTGATAAGTCCTTATCAGACGTGTTCCATACCTGGTAGGACCCAAAATGATAATTTATTATTGTTACGAGAACTTTTCTCTGCATTTCAGTTAGGTTCACTGGAAGGGTATTTACTTAGTCTTGACCAAGAAAAAGCTTTTGATCATGTTTCTCATTAGTTTTTGTTTTCTGTCTTACGTGCGTATGGTTTGCCACAAGGTTTTCTTGATTGGATACGGTTATTGTATCATTTCGCTTCCCTTCTGCCGAACGTGAATGGATGGATTGGTACTCCAGTTGTGGTATGGAGAGGAGTTCGACAGGGATGTCCCTTGAGTCCAGTCCTGTATGTGTTTTTTATTGATGTGTTACTTCGTCTGATTAGTGTTCATGATGGTCTGGCGGGAGTAAGTATTGCAGATGGAGTTGTGCCTATCAAGGTCCTTGCATATGCTGATGACTTAGTTATTTGTCTTTCAAAGGTTACGGAAGATCCTATATTGAGTAATGTGCTGAATCTATTTTCTAGTGTTTCTGGTTCAAAGATTAATTATGAGAAAAGTAGGGTTTTCCTTTGGTACCTCTAGTATCCGGACACCGGTCTCCTTGCTGATGTTTTAATCTCTAAAGCTCCGATACCTATCTTAGGAATAGAATTTGGTGATGGTGACATGTCGTATACCAATTGGTCTCATAAACTGTATAGCTCAATCGAGGGTAGCGAGTTGGAGGGTAAACAAATCGCTAAACGAAACGGGTGTTGCTTATTAAAACCTTGTTGTTACCTACTTTTTGTATATTAGTTATGTGTTTCCACCTCCGATGTCCTTTTTACTTCCTATATAGTGTTTTTCCAGGCCTTTTGGAAGTAGACTGAATCCCATTAAAGAGGCTTCACTAATAGGAATATTCGACAAGGTGAGGTTGGTATGGTTCATCCTGTGGCCTTTTTCTTAGTGTTTTTTCTTACAATTTTAGTCCTCTACTTAGACCTGGTATGAAGGTTTGGTTTCCTTTGGTTCGATTATGGTTTTGGTTGGAATGCCTCTGTGGAAGCAGGGCAAGTCGACTTCTTTGCTCGACTTCCCTTGTTTCCCAAGTATGGCATGGAAGCCTTTAAATCTTTATTGAAATGGAAGATCACTGTTTCTTGTTTGGAAATGAAGACTAGTAGCGAGTTGACGATTCCATTGTTTTAACTGATTTCTCTGATATTTTGACCTTTCCGGATTGTCCTCCCAGTCTCAAGATAGAGTTTTATTGTTACTCTCAGTGGCAGTTACCTGACTATTTTGGGATAGTGTTTGGTTGGGTTCCTATGGCAGATTACCAGTGGGTAACACGCACAAACATAAACAGCTTAGTGAGAGGCGGTGTACCCGTGAGTCATGTGGATCATTGTTAGAAACGCAGGAACATCTTTTTTTGGATTGTCCATATATTAAATCCTTTTGGGTTTTGTTAGCTACTCACTGGAATGAGCCTCTCTTTCAGTCACTTTCTTATAGGACTCTAATGTATGGTACAAATGGGGGTGAATGGTCCGTGTATCCTGCTGACACTTTACTGTTGGTTTTTTGTCATTCGTTTTATATTTGGCAATCCAGGTGTTATTGGTCCACTCAACAACATATGGTTTCATTTGAGAGCTTCTTTTCAATATTAAGTCTACTTTATGGAAGATTTATGAATCTGATATGACTATCTATGGCCATGTTAAATGTTCCTCTTTATGGTTGCATTGTGAAAAATGGCTGACATGAGTTCCTTTTTTTGAGTTTCTTCTGTTTAGTTCAGTTATTTTTTGCTCTGTTTTTGTATGTATTGCTTTATGTATTTTGTATTTCTTGCTTGTCTGGAGTCCTCTTTTCAATAAAAATTCCCCTACTCTGTGAGACAGAGGGCACTGCATACTTGCAATTTCTCCTCAGTGTGTGGGAGTTTTGGTATGAGCAGACGTGCAGGAGACTGAGGAGCCGATCACCTCCTCAGCTCCCGATGGACGACGTGATCAAGATGGCCTCAGACCCAGATTTGGACCTGACAGATTCTGCATCTAGTTTGCAGTTACCTGCTGAGGACTGCTCCTGCAATGTCCCCTTGGAGGCAGAAGCGGCTCTGCTGACCCGTGATGCAGTCGGAATTCATTCTCAACTTGCTGAGCTTGACCGCCAACGGAACCTTTTGCTCCAGGAATTGCAGCAGTATCGAGAAGATGTTCCCCGAGCTCCAGAACAGGAAGGGTCACATATCACCGCTGCACGAGTCCCTTGCTGTAACACCAGTTATGGAGCCCACGGAGCTGCTACCTGCACAACCTTCTTGCTCCACTACTGAATTATGGGAAGAAATGGGTGAGTCCACGGTTTTATCTACCGCTGCACTGCAGCATCCAACTGCTGATTCTGTGGGGATTGATACTACTTGTGTTTCGAATGCAATTCCTGAAGGCTCGACTGTGGGTCTTTTTTCTATAGGCCTCTCCCTGAAGGACAACCGATCTCGGCATGGGGGTGCAGGTAGTCAAGCTGCTAAAGGGCGTAGATCCCCTTCTTTGTCTGAGACTGCTCCCATTTATTCACAAACTGTGCAACCGCTAGATGGGGAAGCTAAAGCCCCTGCTACCTGGGTAGCTGCAGCCTTAGAAGCCGCGAGGTGGGTGAAATCCCCTGATGGAAAATCTTGGGATGCTAATTTTCCTGCAGGAGGGAACAAAGCTCCTTCTTCCCCAGTTGCAGCCTCATTGATAACGCTAGGTCAGTTACCTGCTGAAAGGTCTGATCTTGTTTCACCTACTCCCAGTCCTGATTTGATGGATGACATTAGTCGGCCAGAAGAAGATGGCCCGCCACCTCCCACTGACCCCCCTCCCCCGCTGAGGCCTTGAATGAAGTACTTCCGCAGCCCAATCCTGCAGCACCTTCATTGACTGTATCTGAACAACAATCTTCTTCGTCTGTATGGCATGCCAAGGTGAATGAAAAACTGTTTCCTGCTACGTTTGGTTTATTAAATTAGCCTGCTGCCAGATGAAATGCAGTGAGGTTGAAATGTAGGGGATCAGTGGCTGATATACCTAATAGACTCTTTATAGGGCCGGAACTGCTGAAAAAAAGTATGCGGTTTTATGCATATGAGATCTATGCATTAATCCATATGCCTGGGGATTCTATCTTTGACATAAGTTTCAAGCATCCTGCTGGGTTGGACCATTTTTAGAAACAGTATCAGGCTTTAAAAAACACTCCTTTATGGAAACCTTTTAGCTATCCCCTAACTAAACCTGTTACAAAGAAAATTACAATATTATTTACATAGCGAAGAGTCAATGTTGCTGATATAACCTATTGGTTACAACAGCACTGTACTGTTAAGCCCCTGAGCCCATTCTTGACGAAGAACATCTTTGGACAGGGGATTGGCGTTATTTGATTGACCTACGTTTAGAGAATGGTTTAACTAAACACCTGCCTGTTTTTTTCTAGGATGGGACAGGGGTGTTCTTTTTTATCCAGGACAACCAAGGGCTTGTTATAAGTGTGGGGGCATTGGGGCATTTGAGTAATGCGTGTGACCAACAGAAGTGTGGGCTTTGTGGAGATTTAGGCCATATAGGGGTTCACTGCAGACGTCCAATGAGGTGTAACCTCTGTGACGAGCAGGGGCACACTTTCTGCTCTTGCTCTTGGGCCTCCCATAATCAGGCTGACCCTGCCCTACATGCTGAGCAAGATGTGTATGTTGCCAAAGGAGCAACAGAAGATGCAGGATTTACTCCTACATTCTGATTTACCTACTACTGTCCCTCACATGCCATCCGCCTCTTCTCCAGTTCCTGCTGAAGAAGGGACAGATCAGGCCCAGGCCCTGGAGCACATGGACACTACTACCCCAGTCTCTTTTCCTCCTACTACTGTTGGAGTGGGTGCTGAATATTTTCATGTTTCCCCTACTCTTCCTACAAGCTCTGAGCAGGTGGCTCTTCCTTTGGTTGATATGGGAATCCCTCCACTCGATGTACCCCAGACTAGTGTGCCTGTGGAGGGACAGACGTTTAATAGTATGCCCCTCCCGGGGGTGCAGTGTGAAATTCCCTTTCAGAGGATCACTTGCTCTAAGTCTTTGAAATCTAGTTCTGAAGCCCTTTCTCTCTTTACTGAGTCTGATCCAGTTGTAGCTTCCAATTCTTTTGCCCCCTTATTGGACCATGAGGGAGATGATGACAGGTAGATTCAGATTTCTCCACGGTTGCTTCCTCACTCCCAGAAACTTCCCCTGATGCAGAGGTTAAGGATAAACCTAAACCTAAAAAGAGGAAGAAAAGGAAATGATTTACTCTTTATCTTAGTCCTTGACCCTTACCTTCCTTAATTTTATGGCAAAAGACATTTCCTTCCTTACTGTTAACGTGAACAGTATTAAATCTCAAATAAGGAGACGTATTACTTTTGCCAGCTTAAGTGAACATCCTGGTTCCATCATCCTCTTACAGGATACCAGATTGGGTTCACTGAAAGATATGAAAGATGCAGAAAAGGATTGGCGGTGGGGTAACTCCTTTTGGTCGTCAGGAGAGGATGTTTGTGATGGTTTGGGAATATTATTCTCTAATATAGAAGTACAAGTTTTGCAGGTCCTAAACCTTATGCCTGGTAGGGCTATGCTTCTGGATATCATTGTTTCCCTTTGTGTATACCGCCTTATCAATGTTTATGCCCCTCAGTCAAAGGCAGCCAGGTCGGCTTTGTTTCATCGCATTTCTCCATATTTGCATACCTCAAAGCTGGTCCTGTGGGGCGGTGACATTAATTGTGGTCTCGATGCTAGAGATTGGGGTTGTAAAACCCAGAAACTATTTTGTGATAATAATGCGTTATTACAAGTCTTAAAATGTAATCATTCATTGGATGCTTATGATAAGTTACAGTTGACACCAGTGCATACCTTTTTTAAAGGTACCATTTCTTTCAGAATAGATTTCTGGTTCTTATCAGACAGACTTACATGTTTTACCATTACAACTTTTCCACTAGAGACTTCTGATCATTTAATTCTCAAATTATCTATTGGCGCATATCAAGAACTTCTGATGGGATGTGCTTATTGGAGGTTGAATACGTCCTTGTTACAAGATGATGATCTTTACTCACAGATTCATTCCTTTTTTTTGATACGATCAGCTGTTGGTTTTTTGTATGACAGTCCACTTGATTGGTGGGAAGACACTAAACGTGATCTGAAGAAACTTTTTATTCAAGTCTCTCAGACTAAAGCCAGGAATTCCTATTTAACTTATCTGAGATATAGAGCTCAGTATTTAAAGCTCTTATCACAGGCATGCTCCTCACCACGTACTATGCGCCAACAGTTTCTAGCTGTTAAAAATAAGATGACTGACTTCTTTAAAACCCAGGAACGAAGATATAGATACTAACAAAAATATGTCACAACTGGTACTCATGAACAGCTAAACCCACTTGATCTTTCTGAGCAGGAACTGACTAGATTGTGTATGTCTGCCTTACAGGCTCCTGATGGGTCATGTGTCCACGACACCAGAGGATTACGGACTGTAGTTCAGTCCTATGTTTTTCAAACTTTTAAAAAGCCCATCTCTGATTCTTTCCATCCTTTTTTTTTTAATGACTTGAAATTCCGTCACTATTACCCTCAGAAATTGAGGCACTTGAGTCCCCTATTTCCATAGATGAAATTACCCAAGCTATTAGTAATTTGTCTACATGAACTAAACCAGGGATAGATGGACTACCAAATGAACTGTACAAAACATATGTAGATATTCTATCGCCATGGTTACTTTTAGTGTTTCAAGCTGTTTGGGCAGAAAAAAGACTTACATCTAGTATGTATAATGGTATTATGATTTTTTCTATATAAAAAAAGGGAATCCTACCTTGTTACAAAATTGGAGACCATTGAGTTTGCTAACCTCAGATCACAAAATTCAGGCTAATATTTTAACTCAACGTTTCTCCAAGCTTGACAATAAATTGTTAATCTCCATGCAAACTTGTGCTATTCCTGGCAGAAACATCTCTCAGAACCTAGTCTATATCAGGGAATTAATAGATCAGGGTCTTAGTAATAAACTATCTGGCTATCTTTTAGCTCTAGATCAAGAGAAAGCCTTTGATGCCATACGCCATGATTATATCTGGGCTGTTCTGACTCACTATGGTATTCCTGTTCATTTTTTGACATTGATTCAAACCTTATATAGTTCAGCAAGGGTGACACCTTTGGTTAATGGGCATTTGGGTTTCCCTGTTCCTTATCAGGTTGGGGTTCGTCAGGAATGTCCTCTGAGCCCTTTGTTGTTTGTTTTTGGTTTGGATCATTTATTGCGTTTCATTGAAACAGATGATAATATTTTGGCTATTGTTTCCTCAGATGGTTATTCTTTTTATAAAGTTTTGGCCTATGCGGATGACTGTATATGTTCTATAGCTGATATGGATTCTGGAAAGTAAGTCCTTGCCCTTTTGGATTCTTTACAAGCCTGTACTGGAATTATGATTAATACTACTAAAAGTTCACTGATGCCCTTAGGTACGGCCCATAGCATAGGCACCTTCGACATTCCGGTTGTTACAGATAAATTGAAACTCATTGGTATATATTTTGGTTCTCAAGAGGCGTACAAAGTAATTGGGACATGGTTTATGACAAAGCATACCATAAGGTTAAAAAATGGCAATCCTGGAAAATGACACGTAAGAAATGGGTGTTTCTTCTGAAATCCTATATTGCTCTTCTTTTTTGTTCATTTCATGTATATTTACATTGCCGTTTTGCATGCATACAAAAAATTTGAGTCCTTTTTTTCAGCTGCTGTGGGGCAGTCGTTTGAATCCTGTGAAGAGGGCGCACACCTACAGACCCTGGAACATGGGTGGACTGGGTATGATACATCCCATCGTTTATTTTTTTGGTCACTTTTTTTACAGTTCAATTAGGCCTATGTTATTAGAACATGACGATATGGGTCGGATGTGTATGTCACTGTGGGGCCGCCCTTTTTAACTGCTTGGGGATGGGGTAAATGGCATTCCACAGATAAACAGCTCCCTATTTATGTTCAACATACATTGAAGTACATTAGGATGTGGAAAGTGGAGCTCTGTTGGTTTATTTCCCATGAACGGAAATCTTTTTACACTTATGTTGCATCTTCCTGTTATTTTGAGGACCCCATTTTTACTGTACCTACTGGTATAAACATTGCTTCCCTGCTGGCAAACATAATAGATCCCAGAATCCCCCCAAAAAAATGCAGGATGTGATTTGGCTGTGTGCTCATCAAAAGCTCAATGTGAGGGCCAATCACAAGCACAAGCAGCTTAGTGATAGGATTTGTCAGGAACAATCATGCCAGGGGCAGTGTAAGACTACGCAGCACCAGTTTTTTGAATGTTCCCTTACTCAAAATGTTTGGACCGCATTGGCACACTGGTGGGGAGAGCCACTACTTGTTTAATATCTGATGAAATTTTGGTATTAGGGCAGATTCCAGCGGAGTGGAACAAATGGCATAAAAGCACAGTTATAGTTTTGCTAGCCTGCCTAAAATGGCATATTTGGCAAGCCAGGTGTTTAAGAGTGCTTCAGAATAAAGTAATACAGCTGCAAGATGTTTTTTTTTATATACAGGAAGAATTGGACACTCTTTATGAGTATGAATTCCACACTCTAGGAGAAGAAGCAGGTGCTTTCTTATGGCATAACATTGGATGGGTAGGATGAATTACTGTTTTCTCTCTTTTTTTATGTGAAAGATTACTGTATATGATGATTTGTATTTGATGTTTCTCTTCACTGTACAGTGTTATGTATGTTACTTTCTTTTGTTTTTTGGTTTTGTTATCTAATAAAAATTTCCTCTATTCTTTTCGATTGCCATGGGATCTTTAACATCCACCTGAACTACCACCAATCCAGGCAGATGGGACCTCAGTTTAACGTCTCATCTGAAAGACGGCACCTCAGAAGTGCAGCACCCCTCTCATGCTGCACTACAGTGTCAGCACTGGGATATTAACCCAAGTGCCAGATGTGGGAACTGAACCCATAGCCCTCTGATCTCCCGGCCTCAGAGGCGAGTGTGCTACCTACTGAGCCCCTGACATGGTCATTTTAACATATTTTTACAACACATCTTCAACACAGCCTTCTTATGACCCCGCCTTATAAACCTGGTAGGTGAAGATGTTCAAATCCTGCCCAAACTGTGATTTTGCACAACAACAGCAAAATCATCAATAAATGAGAAAGTTAGGACTAAAAATTCAAGTCCCACTGAAATACATTAAAATGGACTTACCTTATTTTCTCATATTGTAGTTGCCAGTTCCAGCAGCAAGACATTTCTTCGATTGGGGAGTGGATCTATGTTGTGGGACATGTTGAGGTGAGTGACAATGTAAGTGTGTGTGGCGGGGGTGGTAGTCGGTGCTGAGTGGGTGATCGGGATGGGGGGTCTGGGAGGTCAAATCGGACATGGACCATTTTTATTTTTACAGGTTAATTAAAAAAAAAACATCAAGGGACTGTTTTCTGGTTTGCAGATTAAAATGTAATTCACTACAGGATCCAACACTAGGGATATGGAACCCCAGGGTTGGCTTAACTCCATGGCGGCACCAGTGGTGAGCACCCTGGTGTCGCCACCTATACATTGGTTAGGGTGACCTGGAGGAGAGGGGGTTGGAAAGCAGTACTGGGGCTGGGCACCCAGGTCCACTTTTCTTTTAGTAATTATTTGTCAGGGAAACAGGGATGGCTGGCTGAGCTGGGAGGGGGAGAGAATAAAAAAATGTAAAGAGACAGACTAGCTTGAGAGACAGAGAGAGGGAGAGATCCACTGCAGGCTCACTGCTGTCACATAGGCTGGCAGCACGTCTCCATCTGTGGAAGCAGATTCCAAGAAACTCCCACTGTTTTCACACAGACAGTATGTGTGAACAGCTCCTCTTGCTAGGCTGGGCACCCTGGATTTGGGGGTGCCCAGAAAAGGTAGTGCTGCCCATATTTAAAAAAAAAACCACCAGAATCTAGCTAAATGGGTCCCATTTAGCTAAGTTCGGGTGTTTGTTCATTTTCTTTTTCAGGAAAAAAACAAGATGGTGGCTGTCACGACATGAAATTTTTTTTTGTGTTGTGAGAAGCAAGCAGTGAGAAAACACAAAGTTCTCACAACACAGAATTTTTTCGTGTCGTATCAGAGGGTTATAAAACAAAATCCTTATAACTCTGGAACCGTTTAAATATTTTTTCATGAAACCTTCAAAAGGCAATTGGTACAGCCGACGTCTGCCCCAAAAGTTTTGGAAAACAATTCCGTTCCATCTTGGCTGTATGTGAGAACAAAAAAAACAAAACAAAACAAAAAAAAATTGTAATTATAAAAAAAAAAAAAATAAGATGTCTACAGGAAAACAACATACTGTATGCGGGTCTCAGAAACTGCACAAGCTGCCATCACAGAACTTTCCACATACTTGGACCCTGCCTTCTAGACAATGCATGCCAAATTTCAGGCAATTTCACTGAACACTGCCTAAGTTATTACGGTGCAAAATTAGGGGTTTAACACAGAAATGTCTTGGGAGAAGGTAGCTCCCAGTTGCATACCTCTACATTCTCTGGTCTGGGCCACCAGTCAGCTGTCAGGCAGTGGGATCTGCTGTGAATCCACTCCTGGGAAAGGTGAAGATGCACTGGATGACTGTTCCATCATCTTTCTGTTGGCCCAGTTGGGATCCAGGGTCTGAGACTCGACACCTCAGTGCCCTCACACAGACAAGCATGTGCTCTACCACTAGGCTGTTGGGTCAACAAGAATAAATCTAAAATATTAGAAAATGAAAATTTGCTTCAGCGTGATTGTTCAGAACACTGCAGGTGCTCTGTAAACACAGAGGATGATTCTGTTCTGGGATTGAGGGTATGGGACTTAAACCATCAAAGGTCGATTCTCAAAGGCATGCAAAGAGTCCATAAACAAGGGGAGCTAACAACATATTGAATATTGAGTCTACAGTGCTGGGAGAATCTAGGGCCATGCTCCCCCAGGAAATTGTTTTAAAAACTAGTTTAAAGGTACATTTTCCTGCATCTTAGAGCTTCAGTAATATCACCAGCCCTTTCTTTCAGAAATGTTTATTTTTTGCCCTAGAGCTTTTTTGTTGCCTTGGTTAGTGCGGGTAGGCTCTCAGCCCCGACCCCGCTGCCTCCTCCTCTTGCCCCGAACCCACAACACCAGACCGTCAGTCCAAAATCCCCCTCGGATTCCCCTTGTGGTGGGGCCAGGAAGAGGAGGCAGTCCTCCCCCCACCTGGTGACACACATTCAGATGGCCCTGATGATTGGCCCGCACTGCAGAGTGCAGGCAGGTGGGCAGGGCTTCATTTAGCCCACATCATCCATTTTCCTCTTTCCTCCCTAAGTCCCCTGCCGCAGTGGCATGTAGAGATGGACACGGAGGCGCACATGCCTATAGAACCGTGGCCCCTACCTTTGTGTCACTTTAGGCTGCTGGAGCTTCTCATCAGGCCTCCATCTGGGGGCAGCCAAGGGCCTAGACAGCAAACCACCACTCCCAGGAAGAAGAGAGCTGTCCTCTGGATGCTCAGTCCTCTCCTCCTGGCCGACCCCTGGAGACCTGAGCTTGTTCTCGAACCTGGGTCACCAGCGTAGGAATAAGGCAGAAAATACATCAGCCCTCTTTGCCTCTGGGCTGTCAAAAAATAGTTTATTTTTCAATTTTTAACTTTCAATAAAGCTCTTTCACTTTAAACCTGTTTGATTGTCAGCTTTTTTTAAGATAAACTAACACCAAAACAACTGTCACATAAATCAAGACCATTAGTGTCTTCAGCTCTGCCTGACTTTCACACCAATTGCAAACAAACCACATTAGCTGCCATGTGCTACTAGAACAGGCACTAATTGGGTGACGCTGCCTGTCAGAAATCAGATCCAGGACTGGCTCCACATTTGCACTGCTGCTGCTCAGATCCCAACCTAGTCGGCCTTCTCTGGGCACATGAATATGATCTTGGCAAACTCTTTTTTTTTTTTTTACTTGCTTTAATAGTAAAGGTAGACTGGTCCTCAAAGGCCAAGTTTCAGTCACATCATCAGTGTCTGCACGTAACAGAGATCTTGTGGTTGTGCAGGACTACTAACGGTTCCAAAATGCACTTTAGGCATGGCGTTGGCACCACTCTTGTCCCCGGCCCAGAAGCCAGTTCCTCTGTCAACTTCTAACTGGAGAACTCTGGATATCAGACGGTGAACAGTGGTGGTGTTGGGGGGCATGGCCCTGATAGGCCACCCCCTGTGCTATGCTGATTCTCCACTGACATACCAATAAATCTCAGATACAGATACAATCAAAAGGATCACTCTGCAGAGATGCAGAGAAACTCAAAGCCAGTCCCTACAACTGGAATTTCACAGCCAGCATTGGCAGGACACTGTGGCAAATAACCCTGCTGTAGTACTGCAGTTCTATGTGCTGCCAGCAGGGGCTGTGGAGGATATTATGGACCAGAGTCTGAGTCACAATCAGGAAAGGGGGAGACAAAGCAGGTGTGCTGATTTATATTTCTCCTTTAAAGAAGGATCTAATCACTACCACAATAATCTCAGTTTTTACCAAATTAATTGTGTAAAACCATTGTAACAATGGCTGAAGAGTCTGTAATCCAAGTTATTCGATTACTATGTCTGCTTTACTTCTGTACTCAGAACCAAGTACGATTTTTCATTGTATATTTTTACTATGAAAAGCAATAAAGACAAAATTTAAAGATTTGTGGAAAACCATAAAAATTCGTTTTTTTCATCATGTATTTCTCCTCTGACTTCCCCATCTCCTCCCCTCATTCAGATGGCATTCTGCAGCCCCATCACCTACCTGCTCTGAGACTTACCCCATCTTTTTCCTAGTGTCACTATGCGGTAGGTATGCCGCAGTCAGCAGTGTGCAGCCTTCAGGATCGCCACTGTCATCCTGATGGTTAGGGGTATCTCCTACATTTTCTCCTGTTCCCAAGGTCTGCTTTGTATGTAATGACGGGTAAGGCCATCTGGATGCGGCGACCGCTGCTACAGTATACCACCTAACCTTATCTATGTGGTGACCAAACAGCAGTAAACAGTGAACCGTCTTTCGGATGAGACGTTAAACCGAGGTCCCATCTGCCTGGATTGGTGGTAGTTAAGGTGGATGTTAAAGATCCCATGGCACTTATCGAAAAGAGTAGGGGAATTTCCCCGGTGTGTCCTGGCCAAATTTCCCTCATTCACTAAAAATACCACCAACAGCTTAATCTGGTTCAAGGTCAGTTGGCATTCATCTGTATCCCCTTCCCTCGGGTCGTGCCTGAAAATAGGCAGGATTTGTCTAGTGCACTAACCCGGTCAACAAAAAAAAAAAAAAAAAAAACCTGTCTCCCCTCCCCAAAGGATGGAGCTATTCATGGGTTGCTCAATCCTCCTTTCTCTAGCCGGCCTCCGAGAGATCAGAGTCCATTTCCAAACTCAGGTTGACAGAGTCACTAGCGGTGGCACTACTGCTGTGCTTCCAGGCTAGCAAACCGTGAAAATTTTAATACCACTTGCAAATGCAGAATTCTGCAGAGGGGGGGAATCTGCAGAAATTATACAAGATGAAACTGGCATACTTTTCATGGAATTAAAAGGTAGCAGAATTTTAATATCCACCCATTTCCACAGGTGGGAAAAAAGCATCTGCACAGCCTTATTTGGGGTAAGTAAATTCTCGAAAGAAAAAGAGTGTTGAGAGTTAGGCATTTCATGCAGAATTAAAGAGCTTCTTTCACAAATAAAACTGACCCCAATTCCTTTCTTTCCGTGCCTGATTCCTTACAAAACTGTCACATATGGGAGCAAGATACTGGTAATAAAAAACACCATGTGCATCTGTTCTGGCCCTCTGCTGCAGCGTCTAGCTGTGCTGGTCTACTGTACACCAACTGCTCAGCCAGCATGAGCTCAGCTTCCTCGTTCAAATGCCAATCTCAAGTACTTTGATGGTCTACTGAAAATACATGAAGTATATGAAAATACACAATGGAATAGGTTAACAATAACATTTCTTGATCCCATATTTACATTTTATTTTACACTGTGGACCACTAAAGCTCCAGAACGTGCCGTATGGACTATTAATATTATATATTCTGTATTAATTTATTTATAAACAAAAAACTTCTTTAAAGACTACCAGTAGGGCCAACCCTGAAGCCTGGTGGAAGGAAGCAGTTAAGTATACGTAAATCTGCTCCAAAAATAATAGAATTGCACAGGTGCAGTACAGCTTTTTTACAAAGGACTTACTGCACACTCACACAGACCCATACATATGACTATGACGATTCCCAGTCAGATAGATGCCCCAAATTCAATACAATGGAAGGCACTTTTCAACACCTGGGATGGGAATGCCCAGCAGTGAATGGATACTAGAGGGGAATAAGGGAAGTGTTAGCTAAATGCCTGGACTTCAATTTTGACATGTCTGTCAGAACAGCGATACTGGGTTGCCAGCTGCTAAGAACCCATGTCCATCAGAAAAGTGATAGCGGGCTACCAGCCGCTAACAACCCATGTCCATCACAACAGTGCTGCTAATGACCCCACATGTTAGATATGGTCACCCACTGTGGCAATTAGGCATAGCAGTCATGGAGATGGCTCTCGCACACCACTGGATGACACAGCGCATCCCCACGGTGGCACAGTGAGGGGAACTCATGTTAGAGTACCTCAGACTAGAAAAAAACACACATTAGGTA
Source organism: Neoceratodus forsteri (assembly GCA_016271365.2). Classification (NCBI taxonomy): domain Eukaryota; kingdom Metazoa; phylum Chordata; order Ceratodontiformes; family Ceratodontidae; genus Neoceratodus; species Neoceratodus forsteri. Next base: position 595,457,734 of record JADMNL010000022.1, on the reverse strand, counting down.
TTGGGAAATCTACACAAATACAATGAAATATGGCGTCCTCTTGAACAAGTTCTCAAGCAGGGGCTGTTCCCAGGGTGATTAGCACTGCCAACTTTCTATGGGGTAACGAGACAATTTGTCACACTAACTGATCAATTTTACAGTTGTTATTTAAGACCTATTAAAAATATGTTTAAAGTCAAGTAAAAGAAGTGGAAACAATGTTAATGTGAAATGTCACTAAGTGTAATGTAATGCATTCTCAATAAATATGTGATTAACTGTGCTTATTATGTTTCGCATCGACTGGAAGCATTCGATAAACAAAATCTGCAAAAAAAGACGACTGGTAAAAATTTAAAATACATGCCGTTTCATTTCTACTTATAAAATAGATAGGGTAAATGCTGCATTCTGATTGGCTGCCTGCCATATTTAATTACAGGACTACCAGGCTGGCCCAGTGGCATGGAGGGCTGAGGCACTGGTACCTTACCTCCTGCCACACCGGCGACCCATATTCAGCAGTGAGTGCAGGTTGCTGGGGGCTGGCTGGGGATGGACAGGACTGAGCACCCCACAGCTGCTCTCCTTTCCTGGGGGTGGGGTGGAACCTGCACACTCTGCCAAATGACTGCCACCTGGTGAAGGCCAGCTGGTAGTATGGGTCAAGGAAGACAGCTGAAGGGGGGACTGTGGGACTCCATGGCGTGCACGTGCCTCCACACACGCACGTCTATGGGTGCACCCCAGTGTGGGGAACAGGGCCAAAAGCAGAAAAGGGAAGGCTTTGCGAAGCCCTGCCTGCCTGCCCTCGCTCCAGTGTTGCCATATGACCACCACCTTGACTTCCCAGGGGGAGGGAGAGTTGCTTGGGCTGGCAGATGCCGGGTGGGAGTGGCAGGGACAGGGTTGACAGCCTGCCAGAGTGGTGGACATGCAGAGGAGAAAAATCTAAATAAAAAAAAAACAGAATTACAGGACTACTAACACCTAAAAACAGTCCCACTATGCAATCTTGAAATTTCAGTTTCAAAATTGACAGCCTGCATTCTCTGCTCCACAAAAATTAAAATGTCAGCCTTTCTACCAGTTAGCCTTTGACTTCTCCATAGATGCTACAGTACCTTGAATTAATTTCTGGACCCAGCAGAAACAACTGAGGGGGGACTATTAATTTGAAAACTATAACCATTTCTTCTTTATTGTTATTTTCTTTGCTATCATAAACTCATTTTATAAGTACAATATACAGGTTACTGACCTGTAACAGGAGTTCTAGGAATGGTATATGTTGTTCATCCACACTGTCTGGCAGGTTCCTTGCCGCTTTAAATCTTGCCGGAAGGTCTTCAAGCTGGCTCCTCCCACCCACCCAGGTGGTAAAACCAACGGCTCCGCCCCATAACGCCAGATCTAGCCCGCTGGAAGCCAGGTTGTGCGTCAAAGCCAGGGAGTCGGGTGGGTGCGTGTGGATGAACAACATATACCACTCCTAGAACTCCTATTACAAATGGTCTTTATTTCTAGGAACGATGGATATTGTTGTTCATCCACACTGTCTGGCAGACTCCTAGCAGTTCTCCGAGGAGGAGCAAGGCGCGCACCCCCTACTTAGGGAATAAGGACTGGAGAACCAAGGTACCAAAACCAGCATCCCGGCGTGACTCAAGGTCAATGTGGTAATGGGAAATAAAGGTGTGTGCTGACTTCCAGGTAGCAGCCCTGCAGATTTCCTGGATAGGGACGTCCCTAGAAGCAGCCTCCAAAGCAGCGGTATGGCGGGTAGAATAGCTCTTATCCCTTCGGGAGGCTCCATGCCTGCCAACCTATAGCAGAGATCTATGCAGGAGGTGACCCACCTGCTTATCGTCCACTTGGCTGCAGGTCTACCAGGTACGGCTTCAGCGTAGGTGACAAACAGCTGGCGAACCTCTCCCCAAACTTCAGCCGTCCACTCCTTATAATAAGCAAGAGCTCTTCTAGGGTCCAGAGTATGGAGCCTATATTCGGCCTCTGAGGTGTGATTGGGGTAGAACACCGGCAGAGTCAACACCTGGTTAAGGTGAAACTCCGACACCACCTTCAGAAAGAATTTCACGTGGGGACGCAAGACAACCTTGTCCCTGTGGAAGACCAGATAAGGAGGCTCGACGGAAAGCACCTGGAGCTCTCCCATCCTTCTGGCTGATGTAATAGCCACCAAGAAGGCGGTCTTCCACGACAGGTGGGAGATATCGCACCTGTGCATCGGTTCGAATAGCTTGCCCATGAGCTTATGCTTACCAGCAGTAGATCCCATGGAGTGGAGGTTCTCGCATCGGAGGGGATATGTGATCAAGGCCTTTGAAAAAGCACCCAACCACCTTCTCCTGTGCCATCGACTGCTTGCCGGCCCGCGCCCAGTAAGCAGAGATGTCTGCCAGGTGCACCTTAAGGGTCATCGACCGAAGCCCTAGTTGAGAAAGGGACCACAGGTAGTCCAGAATACTAGCCAAGGAACAGGAAGAAGGGTCCAACTCCTTGTCTTGACACCAAATGGAGAATCTCTTCCATTTGAAGGCATAGCATTTTCTGGTCGACTCCTTACGGGACGCCTCAACGATGCTGAGGACCTCATCAGAAAGACCCAAGGCCTGGTACTCTAGCCGATCAAGAACCAGGCCGTCAGGTGCAGGGATTGAAGGTCCGGATGGAGAACCTTCCCATTGCTGACTGAGCTCAGGTCTGGGCGGGCTGGAAGCCACCTCGGGAGCCTGGAGCTGAGGCTGAGGAGATCTGGGTACCAGAACTGGCGGGGCCAGTCTGGGGCTACCAGAATCACCTGCGCCTTGTCCCTCTTCGCCTTGGGAAGCACCTTGTGGATCAAGGGAAAAGGAGGAAAGGTATAGAAGAGGCCCGGGGTCCACGGCCTTGAGAAGGCATCCCCCTGCAGCAAGCCCTGCTGAGGGGGGCGGGCATGAAACAGCCTCAGCTTCGCATTCTCCCTGGAGGTGAACAGGTCCACCTGAGGGGTGCCACAATGGGAGAACAGATCTTGTACTACCTCCGGCAGGAGAGAACACTCGTGAGATCCAACGCCTATCCGGCTGAGGGCATCGGCCAGACTGTTGGAGAATCCTGCTGCATGGATGGCTCGGAGATCCTCCTCCAGGCTGATCACGAGAGACCAAGTGCGGAGAGCCTCCTTGCACAGAGGCAAGGATTGCATCCCACCCTGTTGGTTGTGGTAGTACATGGTCATGGTGTTGTCCATCTGGACCTGAAACACTTGACCTCGTACAAACGGAGCAAAGGTGGTGAGGGCTAGACGCACTGCTCAGAGCTCCAGCAGGTTGATGTGGCATCGAGACTCCTGAGGGGACCAGAGGCCGTGGGCCCTGAGCACCCCCAGATGGGCACCCCAACCCATCAGAGAGGCGTCAGTCGTCAGAGTGACCGTCAGCTCAGGGCGGACAAATGGGATACCCTCCTGCACATAAGCTGGAATGAGCCACCACTTTAGGCCATCCCACATCTCCTGGGTCACCGTCACTGGCTGGTCCAGAGGACCAGAGCGCTGTGACCATTAGCAGGCCAGCCCCCATTGCAGGGGACGCATATGCCTACGGGCCCAAGAGACCACGTTGGTGCAGGCCGCCAAGAGACCCAAAAGGCGCAGGAAGTCCCGGGCAGGGCACAATTGCCCAGCAGAAATGATTGGGCAAAGGAGAAAAGGACCTCGGCCCTGTCCGCCGGGAGCCGGGCTCTGGCTCAAAGAGAGTCGAGCTCTGTTCCAATGAACTGAATCACCTGCGATGGCACGAGTTCCCACTTGGCCTCATTGATGAGGAGGCTAATCTGAGAGCAGACCTGGAGGACCAGATCCCTGGACCACTCCGCCTCCAGCTTGGAGGGGGCTGCAATCAGCCAGTCGTCCAGGTAAGGGTACACCCGGACCCCTCGGCACCGTAGGAATGCTGTCACCACTTTCATGTATTTGGTGAAGACCCTGGGAGCTGGAGAGAGGCTGAAGGGCATGGCCTGGAACTCGTAAAGAGATTCCTCTTCTCGGAAGCAGAGGAATCGCTGATGAGATGAACAGATTGGGACATGAAAGAACGCATCCTGAAGGTCCAGAGAACAAAACCACACGCCTAGTTCCAAGGATGGAATGATCTGAGCCAAAGTGACCATCCTGAAGGTGCACTGCCTTAGGAACTTGTTCAGGTCGTGCAGGTCGAGAATGGGGCGCCAGCCCCCGTCCGTTTTAGGACCAGGAAGTACCTGAACACAAACCCTGGGTCTGGAGGAGGGTCGCCACCTGGCTGATCACCTCCTTCTGGAGGAGCAGGGCAATGTCATTTCGAAGAGCTGACAGAAGACTCTTGAGGAACCGTTGCCCTCCCTCCCGTAGGCGGCTCGATGGGGAGGGAACTGCTCGAACTCAGAGAGCAGACCCTGCCTACCACTTCTAGCACCCAGCGGTCCGTGGGGATAGCGGACCAGGGGGAAAAGAAGTGGCGGAGCCGTCACCCCATGGGGGAAACCCAGGGAGGAGTGAGGAGGTTCGGGGCGACACCCCTCAACCCGTCACTGGGCAGGCTTGGAGGAAGGGCCCGCTGAGGGACCTCCTGGACCCTTGCCTCCCAGCTTCCTACTGGAGGAAGTGGCAGACTTGGCCTTAGGGTGCCAAGTGTGTGCCTGCTGGTCCTGGTGCTGGTGCTGCTGGGCCGGACGTGCTGCAGGGGCGGAAGGGTGAGAGGGCTTACGCTGCTACGGGTGGCCTTTGTCCTTCTGGGCAGACGTGACCGAGTCCAAGGTGGCACTGGACTTCTCGATCCTCTGGAGATGGCCTTCCAACCCCGGTCCGAACAAATCGGTGCCCAGGAAGGGAATGTCTGCCAGCTTGTGCTGGGTGTCTGCCGTGAAGGTGGAGACACACAGCCAAGCTCTGCGGTGCATGGCCACTGTGGCCGCTACTGATCGGGCACAAGAATCACCTATGTCCAACGAAGTTTGGAGCTGTTGTTTTGCTACTGCCCTTCCCTGATCCTGCACCTGCTTGACCGTCATCTGAAGGTCAGCCGGGAGATCAGGAATCACCTCATCCAGGGAACCCATAAGGGCGTGTGAGAAATGTGCCATCAGAACAGCTGAGCTAGGCTGACGAAGACCTAGGGAGGAAGCAGCGTAAACCTTCCGCCCCGCGTAATCCAGCTTTTTGGATTCCTTATTGGGCAGTTTGGCCACATCCCGGGCGTTCCCGGAGCACCAGAAAATGCTATCAGTCACTAACCGCTCCGCAGAGGGGTGCTCAGAAACGGAGTGAGCGGTGGGGACTGCGTGCTTTGAGCCATCCTGGCCGAAGGCGTGGGACAAGATGCTGGCCGCTGCCACAACTTCAGGGCCAGGCCAACAATGGCTTCGGCCACAGGAAAGGCCTCCGTAAGGGGAATCCCCTTGGTCCAGTATCTCCGTGAGGGGACACTTGGCCTGTTTTGAAACAGGTTCAGGCTGCATCCTGGTGGATTCCGAGATAAGCCGAAGCAAACCTAAAAACGAGGATGGACTCTCGTCCACCGACTGTCCCCCTGCAGACTCCAGGTCAAGTGGCCTGGAGAACAGGGAGGAATCATTGTCAGACTCCGAGGAGTCTGCAAACAGCTGCTGGGTGCCTGAGCCACCCTCCACCTGCCGAGGTCGTTCGGGAGTGAGGGTGACCGACAGCCTGTGGGGCAAGCCCTGACCCAACCGAGAATCCTTGGTCGGGGCCCCAGTCTTCGATTGTGGAGGCGGAGGTTCCACCACAATGGGTGGAGCAGCCAGCTTCAGCCGAACAACTGGTGCTAGGGTCGGCTCCTCGACCACTACAAGGGGTTGTTTCGGCTGCTCCAGTGACAGCCACTTAATGGCCGGAGAAGGCGACGGAGTCGGCTTATTCCTGGACAGTAAAAGCTGCTGCCACGTTAAATCCTCGTAGCGCCGACACAACTTGCGCTGAGCCTATCCTCCGAAGAGGACGACGAGGATGAGCAGCGACGCTGCTTTCCATGGTGCCGAGACCAAGACCGCCGATGTCGGCGGGACCGGCTGGACCTGGAAGAGGACCGAGACCAAGACCTTCGGGGGTTCCGAGGGTTGGTCAGAGAGTGGACGGGGGGGAACCCACTCCTCCCTCAGTGCAGGGACCTTAACCGGGGACTCTGACACAGGAGGCACAGGCAAGTCCTCGGTTTACACCGGGGGAACCAGTGAAGAAGGGTTGTCAGCTTCTCCAGTTGACAAACCGTCCGACGGGTCCAGAAAAATCTCGACCGTGTTGACAGATGTCTCAGCTGGCTGACCTGATGGGGGCATCATGAAGCCAGCGGCCGCAGCCGCAACCTCGACTGAAGTCGAGAGTCGACGGTCCGGTAAAGGGGATCTCTCCCGCTCCCACGAACATCGACGGTGGGACTTACCCTTAGAGTCCTTCTTCTTGGACCAACTGGAATGTCCCGATGGCCCTTCTCCCTTGGTGGACAGGGACTGGCAAAGCTCCTTAAATGAAGCCATGTAGGAGGAGCCCAAAGAGAGCAGGATAAATGCTGCAGCCAAGGAGGAAGAAGAAGCGGCCTGGGCCGCCTCCTCTTCGAGGGCAATCAATTGCTCCAACTGTTCCGAGGAGCCTGCCACCGCGGACACCGCCCAACGGGCCTCCTTAGACTTGACCAGCGGATACCGTCTTTTGGGTCGCCTGAGAAGAAGTCTGGCAGCGCCGTCCTCCAAGACCGGAGCCGAAAAGGACTTGCACAGTTCGCAAGCCTGCGAGTCGTGGCCAAGCCCCAGGCAGTAGACGCATGTGGAGTGCGAATCGGTCCGGGGCATCTTCTGCCCACACGGGCATCGACGGAAGCCGGGAGTCGATTTGTCCATCGCAGCCGTGAGGGAAGACGAAGACCGAAGTCTTGTAAATTTTAAAATAAGTTTCGGAAATGCCGAAGAGTGTAGAGCCAGGCCTAAAACACAGAGCGCTAAGGAGGGAACCTGAGTTTCCAAGCAGTAAGGAAGATCTGGCATCATGGGGCGGAGCCGAGGGTTTTACCACCCGGGTGAGTGGGAGGAGCCAGCTTGAAGACCTTCCGGCAAGATTTAAAGTGGCAAGGAACCTGCCAGACAGTGTGGATTGAACAACATATCCATGTCCCTAGAAAAGGCATTCCAGGTTGTTAGCAGTGGTGCCCTGAATGCACTTCCAGGGGCTGAAGGCACTCAGCCGGTGGCCTCATACCTTACTACACACTTGGGTATGCGTTCGTTCATGGCACTACTGCCAACAGCCTGTCATAGCTTACTGCTTACTTACAGCACGTGCTAGCATTAACACCTGTGTTTAATAAAAAAGAAACATTGCTCAGTTGTACCGCAGGGCTGTGCTAACATGTTTTTTCACTCTCTGTTCCTTCACTGATCTTTCAGATGCATGATATCCTGATGATGTCATTTTAGTCCTTGGACTCTTAATTACTTGCACTCCTGCCCTTTAGGAAAAAACTTGTTTTTTTAACAAACTAGTCACAAGACATACATTTATAGTTACAGAACTAATTGTATATAGCAAGGGGTTCAATATGCCCATTTTTAGTAGGAAGAAAGGCATGCTGCGACAAAAATGACTTTATACTATTTCCCATGGAATACTGCAGCACTGTGTTCTCAGGGCAGAAGCAGCAGTGACAAAAATGCAATACCGTGATGTTATGATTAAAGTAAATTTTAAACTTAATGCTGCAGTCTTTTGGGCTTCATAGTCCCGTTACCTTAACCCTGCGATAGTCCTTCTAGCATAAAATTCTATTTTAATAATTATAATTTTTAAGAATGTTGAGCAAGGGAGGAAAGGGATCATAAATGGAGCTGTAACACTGGCCAGCCATCCCTTCCACTGCCTGGTCCGCCTGCCCCGTCCCAGCGCTTAGACGTTTTGTGGCGTCTATCTGGGGAAAGTGCAGGGGTGCACCCCATTGAAGCCTATGGGGAAGGATTTCCTCAAAGTTTTTAAAGATGTCTAAGCAACCTTATGTAACCCCTAGATGGCGCTATCCCAGGGGCTACTACCCCTGCCTGATTTGCCACTAACAGGTTGAGGGGCCTGGATCCAATGGCGGGTGCCTCCACCCAGAGGTCAGGGTTTGCAATAGTTAAACTAACTTGGTCACAGCCCTCTGGGACACTGCAACCCCCCTTTCTTCCCACTAGTGGCCCACACAATATATCAGAATTACCTTCACAGTACACACTTACCCCCAGGTCTGGTTCCGCACTGGGACCTCCTGTGAAATGAGATACAGTGCAACAATCACAGTACAGTACTTTAACATAGACAAATACCTCAGGCAGTATAACTTTGCTGAAACAAGCAGCTCTGATTTATTTAGGGGATATAACAAGGACAGGGAAATCAGGTTAATTAGCTTATCACTCTAATAATCTATTTATGGCTCTGTGCACAGGCCTATCCCTATCAGTTACTGTCCCTGGGTACCCAAGCCCTAGTGGCTAGTCCAAACCGTGGCAGCTGGTAGGGGCCCTTTCACACAGAGAAAAGGAGAATTAAACAGTCAGCAGTACAGTAATTCCATTTGGATTTAATGTGGCAACTCAACAGGGAGCAACCCTGAATTAGTACTACGACCTCCAAATAAGATAGGGTCCTTCAATGTCAGCAGGGCTCACTGAGGTACAAACCTCTTCACACATCCATATAAAAGAAAGTACTATACCAGGCAGGCTGCATCTGTATCCCGATCGCAATTACTGCACAATACCGGGAGAACACACAGCAGATTCAGTTCCTGACAGACCGGTGCAATTTTCAGCAATTCTTCTTCTACAGGGTGAGCCTGGTTTCTACTCTTCAGAGATCCTTTGATTCTTTTCACAGGACGGATTCAGTCCTAACAAGCTGTTACACAAGCTGCAGACCGGAACTCTGGGCCTTACACACGTTTTGACTAAAACTGCACACTGAAAAAGCACAGGGCTCCTTCCTTCTTCACTGCCAAAGCTCAACTGAACTCCAACCGACAAAACCGGCACTTCCTTTGAGTTCCTCCCAGTTCTTGACTGGATTGGCTGTCACTCACAATAGACTGCTGCTGTTGGTCAAAAAGGCACTGAAGTCTAAACTACATCTCCCAGAGTCACTGCCCATACAATCCTCTTGTGGCTGGCTCAGATTATGAGTCCAAGTTCTGATTCGTCCAAGGCACCATTTTAGAGCTAGCTTACCCCACACTGATTGGTCCAGTTCAGCAGTTCAAAACCAGAATGGGGAACTAGACAGACACTGTTCTGACTGCAAAAGAAAGCAGGTTAGACAAACTGTAATTTCATTATCACTCTAAATAATTTCTGGCAAACAGTTACATCTTTCAGATAGGTTCCCTTTGCACTCTAGTGACTGCAAAATGGAGTGAATTGGCAGCAGTTCAGTGGTACTCAAACAGAAAACACACAGTCCCCCATATAAACTAATTATGTCTGCAAGCAGACAGCTCTTAAAGAGACAGTACCAGAGGCTCTAAAAACACTCACTGATAAATGGCTTAAATGCCAAACACCATTCAGGCTTGGAGCATTCAAGCAAGCTCCTGGAAGTCTTTTGGGAACCCCCATTTGCAGGGGGGTTACACTTAGATAAAAACGAAACCCATCGCTCATCTAACAGGGTCCCAGTGACCTTGGGAGCAAATTCAATGAGGTTGGGCAAGCTACAGCAGCAACTCTCTCACCAGTGGATTAAAGCCGAACCTTGCAAATCATAAGGAGGCCCACCTCAGGGGAAGAGAGAGGGCAGCAGGTCTGATGAGCGGACAGACGGTCAAGCAGGTAGCTAAGCAGCAAGACCTAAGAAAACTCAAACAGTGGTCAGTGGTATGGTAATGTGAAAAGTGCAAAATAATACACTTGGGGCATGAAACCCAGGGACAGAGTTCAAAATGGGAGGAGTTGCACTGACAACCACCAAGCAGGAAAGAGACTAGGGGGTGATCATATTGGATGACCTAAAGGTAGCCAGGCAGTGTGATAAGGCAGTTGGGAGGGCTAGTGAGATACTAGTGTGCATAGGGAGGGGTATCACCAGCAGAAAGAGGGAGATGACATTGTCTCTGTATAGATCGCTACTAAGACCCCACTTAGAGTACTGTGTCCAGTTCTTTAGACCTCATCTCCAGAAGGACATAGACAGAGTGGCGGCAGACCAGAGGAGAGCAACTAAAATGGTGCAGGGTCTGCATCAGAAGCCCTGCAAGGAGAGACTTGAGATCCTAAATATGTACATCCTGGGAGACAGGAGGGAGACAGTTGATATGATAGAGACCTTTAAATACCTCACAGAGTAAATAAGGTGTAGGAGGGAAGCATTTGTCAGAAAAAGGTGCTCAAGGACAAGGGGGCATGATAAGAAGCTGGGAGGGGGGGTAGATACAGAAGAGATGTAAGAAAGTGCTTCTTTACAGAAAGAGTGGTGGATTCCTAACAGTCTTCCAGTGGAGCTGATGGGGGTGAAAACAGTGGTGGGGTTCAAGAATGCATGGGATAGGCATAAGGGAACGTTAGGGGAAGGGAGGGTGGGTGAATGTGCCAGAGGTCAAATAGGGTCTGTGACAATACTATAAGCAGGGAAAAATGGGCAGACTTGGGGGGCATGCTGTCCTTATCTGCTGGCAAATTCTATGTTTCTATGTCAGTTTGGTGTTGAAATGTTGTTACATGTATAAATAAGGTGGCTGCTGCAAGCGAAGGTTGCAATAAGGTATTTCATACATGGGTGTAGGCAGGCATACTCCAAGCACTCCATGGTATGCAATTTTATTTAAGGGGTGTAGCAAATAGGCTCTGAACTGCTTCCCTTTTCCATGAAAACTAACAAAGAAAATACTGAACCTTTCTGTAATTTTATTCATAGGAGTCGATACTAGAAGGACTGGTGACCAATACTCTCTTTGCATCCCAAGGACAATACAACTTTACAGGCTCTGGGCAGGTATGTGGGTGTCTTAGGGAACAATGTATGGCATTTGTATTTACCCATGCACGGCAACAACCACTGTCATGAGATACAAAAGTTGTATTTATTGTGCCAAATAGAAAGCGCAGTCCTGGTGTACATTTGTATATTGTCTAGCTACACCGGGAGGTTAGCATGAGTCCACTTGGTGTGCAGATCTGAAATCCTGGCACCACCCCTGATTTCATAGTGTGCTCATCAGGTGTTAATGTGTTATTACATGTTCATAGCTTAATTAGGTGACAGCAGTTAACTGAGTAGGTATATGGCACTGAATTGGGTAGGTATATTGTACCTAGACAGACAAACAGGAGGCAGTCCAGAGGATGACAACTAAAATGGTGCAGGGTCTGCATCAGAAACCCTATGAGGAGAGACTTGAGGACCTAAATCTCTTCCCTCCTCTCTCCTGCCCCATCGCCGTCATACTCCCTATGCTCTAGGGATTCCCGCTTCTTCTCACTTCTCACTCCATCTTCAAACACGGGCAAATCTGCCTTCAATTATTCATCTCCCCTATCTGTGGAACTCTCGGACTCCTCTGCTACGCAACTCTCCCTCCCACTTCTCTGTCCAATCACTGCTGCGCCTCCTGCCCTTCCATACTTGCTCCCACATCACATAGCTTTGTACCATGTAGTATCTACCTTGCTCTATGACAGTTCTCCCTTACCATATACTTTAATTAGCAGCACAGCCTGTATGCTGTATTAGTTATCCTGAAATGTATTATCGTGCTTCCTGTTGTGTATTATGTATTTTATGCTTCCTATTGTGTACTATTGTATTTGTATACTTTGTACCCATGCTCCCTGTCCCCTGGGTTGCACCTGGAGACGAGCCTTGGCTCAGTGTGCCTTTCCCAGTCACCAAATGTTTAAACAAAAATAAAAAATATATATGTGCACCCTGGAAGAGATGAGAGACAGGTGGGATATGACAGTGACCTTTAAATACCTCACGGGGTAAATAAGGTACAGGGGGGAAGTATTTTTCAGAAAAAAAGGTGTTCAAGGACAAGGGGGCATGATAAGAAGCTGGGTGGGGGTGGATTCAGGAGAGATGTAAAGAAGTAGTTCTTCACAGAAAGAGTGGTGGATTCCTGGAACAGTCTTCCAGCAGAGGTGGTGGGGGACAAAACAGTGGTGAGGTTCAAGAATGCATGGGATAGGCATAAGGGAATCTTAGGGGAAATGAAGGGGGTGTGGTGAATGGGCTGGCCATCAAGCAAGATCTACGTTTATCCTACAGGTAGGGAAAAATGGACAGGTTAGGTGAGCCAAGTGGTCCTTATCTGCCAGCAAATTCTATGTTTCTATGTTACAGCTTTTCCAGAGTCCCCTTGAAAACCCTTTTAGCGTGCACACCCTTCCTCCATTTACTCTAGGTATCAGAAACAATTTCGATGTTGCACGCCACACCAGACTGATAGTTCATATGTAGCCCCTTTTACTTAGGTGATGCTGGGTTCAAGACTAGTTTAGGTGCTACACCTCACAATTCATTTCTAGCACATTTGGGGATGGCAGCCCATATTACAGTTCACAAGTACTTGGGACACATTTCCTTCAAGTGTTTCTGGCAAACAATCACACAACATTGTTCCTTACATGAGACTCATCCATCACTTACTGCTACCTAAGCAACCCTATGAACCACTCCAACCAACATGGGAGCACTGTTGCCCAATTCATATACTCATTCAGATACCCTACCTAGGCGTGGTTTTTGTACATCATGATGGACCTCAAATCCTGGATAAGACTGCCCTTTTGTAAGAGATAGGATACATGCTCTTTTTTTTGCCATATAGCTTTTTGGCCCCCATTGCCACTTCCTACCTTACTTGACAGCGGGAGACACTGGTATTTTTTATTTTTATTTTTGCTTCGTTCTCCTCTAACCCAGGACCCCCAGAACACAGTACTTGCACGTGAAGGTGAAACACACACCGTGGCTCGGTGGCGGCCCTTCCCCTGCCGGCCTAACACAGAGTCTCCCATAGGGCCTGGCACTACCACCAAGCCTCCAATCAGTGGCAGCAAAGAGCCTGAGATGCTCAGACCCCCGAGAGAGAGAGCTGCCTTTGGTAGCTGAGATCCAGCTCTCCCCCCCAGCTGACCCATGGTAACCCAAGCTTGCTCCCAAACTCGGGTCCCCGGTGTGGCGTCCAGCGCCTCAACCCTCAGTGCCACCGGGCCAGCTTAGGATATGTGTTCTTTACTCTAGCTGCGATCTGGGGCAATTGCTTTCACAGATGTCCTCATTATCAGTGGTCCCATTAGCGTCTCACTGGGTCATGCTCTATGCAGTACTTCTACTGCAGCATCTTAAGAGAATCCTCCAGGCCTGAAAACCGCTGATGCAACTACCTTGAGGGGAAGCTCATCCTGGAACTCACTAGTGCTGTACAGAACCATTACCCAGTCATCCTGCTCCCCTTGTAATGCCCATCTGTCCACGCTGTGAACACAGAGGGTTCCGAACCTAGGGCAGGATCCCCAATTATCTCATCAAGCAGATCCAAGAGGGTGACCTAAACATGCAGGAACCCAAGTCTTGGTCCCCTGATACCCAGCAAGAGTTCACCTGCGTCAAAGAACCACTGTCTTTCACCCCTCCTCCAAAGGGTTTCCGGTTGACCCAGCTCTGCAAATACATGGCTACCAGATCCCTCTCGGACCCACCAGCAGAACCCCAGAACAGTACAGTCTTAGATCCTTCTACTCCCCAATATTACAAGCAAACAGAGCTGCCAAAGAGTTCTGTGCCACTCCTACTCTGGTACCGTTCCACTGCAGACCTCCAGTGTCCCAATGGTACCCTGAAGACTCAGCACAGAGCCCATGCCACTGGGCCGGTCCACCGCTGCAGCAGTAGTGGACCGGCCCACCGGTGCAGCGGCAGCGCTACCACTTGCAACGCCAGCGACCTGAGTTTGGTAGCAAGCCTGGATTGCTGGAGGGCCGGCAACGGACAGAAGGACTGAGTGCCCATCGGGCTGCTCTTCCTCTCCAGCAGGGGAAGGCTGCAGACCTCACTGCTATAGCGCCACCTAGGCGACCACAGGTGGTGGTGCAGATGAGGAAGCAGTTCAGGGAGGGGCAGACATCAGACGAGAGCCTGAGCGATGGCACATTTCTGCGTGCCTTCATCTCATTGGCCCTCCCTGTGTTCCGAAGTCTGCGGGGGTGGGACCAGAAACATGGAAAATCCCTACAGTGGTGCCTGTAGATGAGATCCCGCGCCGGCCAGAGGGTTTGAGGTGGCTGCGGCTCCTGTTGCATGTTCTTCCTGAAGGGTGAAGGGGAAGTGGGGACTCCTCCACCCCGCCGGCGGGCAAACCGGAGGCTCAAGAAACACTGGAGAGTGGGGCACTCATAAGGAAGCCAGTGCCACTCAGCCCCCTCCGGTGCTAGCTCTGGGGCGCATTAGGGACCCTGAAGGAAGGAGCTGCTGTGGAGTGCAGGAGTGCAGGAGGATAAAGAGTAAAAAAAAAAAAAAGAACCCATGCCACCCTGATTCTGGCACAAAGTACAAAATATGGGTGGAATGCCTCTGATGACTACCAAGCAGGGAAGAGACCTGGGGGTAATTACAATGGAGGAATAAAAGGTGGCCAGGCAGTGCAACAAGGCAGCTGGGAGGGCTAGTGGCATCCTGGAATGCACAGGGAGCGGTACACCAGCAGAAAGAGGAAGGTGGTGTTGCGGTCCAGAGAAGGGTAAAAAAAAAAATGATGCAGGGTCTGCATTAAAAGCCTTACAAGGAGAGACTAAAGGACCTCAATATGTACACCCTGGAAGACAGGAGGGAGGGAGGATATGACAGAGACCTTTAAATAGCTCATGGGGGTAAATGAGGTACAAGAAGAAAAAATTACTCACCTTAGTAATGTTGTTTCTTCTAATGGAGTCTTGCTGTATTCTGACAATAGCAGTGAGTCCCAACCTTCGAACTGCCCCGGAGATGAAAGAGTTAACTTTCCATGCCAGGCATGGAACGCTGAGCTCGAGCTCGGTTGAGACTCTGTCTGTTGCTATTTAAACTCAAACCGTCAGATCTTTATGAGCTAAACTCACTAAGGTCCTGTGTGGAAGCTGTAAACCTACACTAGCCAACTGGCTACTAAACATAAAACAGATTTTTTGGTCCCAAAACAAAGACTCAAGTCAGGAGACCCAAAAATGAAAAACACAACACCCACTCACCCAAAGAAAGGGGTGAAAACAACAAGGTGGGGCACCTCCTGAGTGCCAACACTGCCACTGCCCACCCACATCCAAAAACAGAGGTTCTGAGAGGGAGGCGGGGAAGTCAGAATACAGCAAGACTCCATTAGAAGAAACAACATTACTAAGGTGAGTAATTTTTTCTTCAAACAACATGAAGTCTTGCTGTATTCTGACAATAGCAGACTACCAAGCAGTACCTCCATGGAGGAGGGACAGAACCTACTTAGGAAATAGACTCTGAAGCACAGCTGTGCCAAACCGAGCATCACTCCTAGCCTGGATATCCAGGGAGTAATGCTTGGTAAAATGTGAACTGTTTTCCAGGTAGCTGCTTGACATATCTCTAGAATAGGAATATCCCTGGCAGCAGCCAGGGAAGCAGCTGTACGTCTGATAGAGTGAGCCCTCAGGCCTGAGGGTGGAACCTTACCCAGTTTTTCATAACAAAATTAAATACAAGAGACAATCCACCTGGCAATGGATCTTTTAGTGGCAGGTTTCCCTTTACCAATCTCACCATAAGTGAGGAACAGTTGGAGGGAGTCAAACCTGTGACCCTTGTTACGTTCTATGTAGTAGCTAAGGGCTCTTTTCACATCTAAACTGTGCAGCCTCCTCTCACCACAGGAGGAATGGTCAGTGAAGTACACAGGAAGAGACATAGATTGGTTAAGGTGGAAATCTGAAACCACCTTAGGCAAAAACTTCCTGTTAGTCCTGAGGACCACCTTATCTCTATGGAAGGAGATAAAATCAGGCTCCACTGACAGGGCTTGTAACTCACTTGTCGTCTGGCAGAAGTGATGGCTACCAGGAACACAGTTTTCCAAGTCAAGTACTTCAGCTCTGCTGAAGACAAAGGCTCAAAAGGGGCTGCATAAGCTGAGCAATGCAAACGCTAAGGGTCCCAAGCAGGGCAGGGTCCCTGAATGGAGGATTGGTATGAAGCAATCCCTTGAAAAACTTGGAGAATACAGGGTGAGCTGAAAGAGAAGAGGGCTTACCTGCTGAAATGAAAGCAGAAACAGCTGCCAGATGCACCTTTAGTGTAGCTGGTCTAAGCCCCAAGCTATTCAAATCGACCATATAATCAAGGACTGTGGGCAGATCAGCAGACTCTGGGAAAATATGCCTCCCAGAGCACCATATGGAAAATCTTTTCCACTTGGAATTATAAGTAGTCCTGGTGGAAGGTTTCCTAGAAGCCTTCAGAATATCCATTACACCTTGGGAGAGGTGTAAATCAGCAAACTCTAACTCTTCAAGAGCCAGGCCTTGAGATTGAGAGATTTGAGATTCGGGTACTAAACCCTCCCCTGAGCACAGGTTAACAGGTTGTAATTCCTGGGAAGAGACAGGGGAAGATGGACTGCTAAGGACAACAGGAGAGGATACCAGGGCTGTCTGGCCCAGTCTGGAGCAATCAGGATCACCTTGCAAGGTTGAGACCTGATTTTGACTAGCACTTTGAACAGGAGAGGGAAGGGGGGAAAAGCATACAGGAACTTCCCTTCCCAACTGAAAACTAAGGCATCCAGGGGGACTGAGCCCAACACTGGGGGCCTGCAGCAAAAAAGGGGAAGTTGGTGATTGCCTGGGGCTGCAAAAAGATCTATCTGTGGGGTGCCCCATCTGGAGAATATCACCTCCAAGACCAGGGGATCCAGTGACCATTCATGATGGCCCTGAGATATCCTGCTGAGAGCATCTGCCAGGACATTGTCCTTGCCTGGGAGGTGTACTACTGTGAGGGAGGTGTTCAGGGAATAAGCCAGAGACCACAACTTCATTGCTTCTGTGCACAAGGCCGTAGACCGAGTGCCTCCTTGCTTGCTGATGTACCACATTGTGGTGGTATTGTCTGTTCTGACCTGAATAACTTTGTTCTGAACAGATTTGGAAAAAGCTTGAAGTGCTAGAAATACTGCTCTGAGTTCCAACAGATTGATGTGAAGCAGAGATTCCTGAGGGGACCACAACCCCTGGGTGGTCAGGTCGCCCAAGTGAGCCCCCCACCCCAAGAGGGAGGCATCTGTAGTAAGGATTAAAAAGTGGGACTGAGCGACAAAGGGAACCCCTGTCTTAGATTGTTCTGATCCTGCCACCACTGTAAGGCCTGGATCAGGGTTCAAATCACTGGGATCAATTTGGTCAGAGGGTCCTTTTCTTGAGACCAAAAGGCTCTCAAATGGAACTGAATGTCCCTCATCTGAAATCTTGCTCCCTGCACCACTGCTGTGGAAGCAGCCATGTGCCCCAGGAGCTGCAGAAAATGCCTTGCTGGTCGAGACACCAGCAGGGTGAATGAGGAGGCCAGTGTGATAAGGGTCCTTGCCCTGTCCAGGGGAAAGGAAAGCTCTGGCCTTTTCTGTATCTAGCTTTGTGCCTATGAAGGTGAGGAGCTGAACAGGCTCTAGAACGGACTTTGAAAGATTCAGAAGGAAACCCAAAGAGGTGAGCAGTTGCTGAGTTATCTGTAAGTGTAACTTGACTTGGTCTGGGGACTGGCCTACTATGAGCCAGTCGTCCAGATATGGGAAGATGGCAATCCTTTGCCTTCTTAGAGAAGCAACTACTACTGCCAGGCATTTTGTGAACACCCTTGGAGCAGAGGTTAGAATGAAGGGCATTGCTCTGAACTGGTAATGGCCTGAGGGCAGCTCGAACCTGAGGTACTTTCGATGGGAGCTTCTGATGAGAATATGGAAGTAGGCATCCTTGAGGTCCAGGGAAACTAGCTAGTCCCCTGGCCTTAGAGAGGGTAGAATTATTCCCAGAGTCACCATTTTGAATTTTGGTTTTAAAAGGTGCTTGTTTAAGTATCTGAGATCCAGGATGGGCCGCCATTCTCCTGTCTTTTTTGGGGGTAAGGAAGTACCTGGAGTACAATCCTTTGCCCTGGTGTAGGGATGGAACCCTTTCCACAGCTCTGACAGCCAGGAGGGAAGAGACCTCTACCTCTAGGGCAAGTGCCTCTGAGGGATTTGCAGGTGGAAAGGATCTGGTTCTCAGCTTTGGAAATTTTTTGAAGCTGAGAACCAGTCCCTGGCTTACTACTTCCAGGACCCACTTGTCTGATGTTAGAGACTCCCAGTTCTGGACAAAGTAAGTCAGACTGCCCACTACAGGTAGTTTCGATGGGAGAATCGGCCCTAGCAAACCCATCAGGGTGCCTGTTTGGTAGGGGTTTTGGCTGAGGGGTGGAAGCAGGTCTGCTTGTACCCCTTCTGCCTCTCCCTTTAAAGAACCCCTCTGAGCATAGGCAGAAGAGGAGGCCTGGGCTTGGCAGAAAGGCCTATGAAAAGGCCTGCCCCTGCCCCTGGGATGCTGCTTCTGAGGAGTGGCCTGCCTTTCCTTGGCCTGTGCACTCCTATAGGTGGTCCTATATTCGTCCATTTTCTTCATGTAATTCTCTGTTTGCTCCCCAGAGAATTACCCACAACAGGAAAATCCATGGCCTTAGTCTGGGTATCCTGTGACAGGCTAGTACATCTGAGCCAAGCCATTCTACGAAGTGCCACAGATGTAGCCATGACTCTAGATGACACATCATTGGAGTCCACTGCAGCATGGAATTGCACCTTGGATGCCTCAATACCATCAGCAGCCGCCTGCTCCAGCTCCTTGGCAAGCTGGCCAGGGACCTGGTTTGCTAAAGCCATGACAGTGTCCCATCTGGATTTTTGATACCTAGCAGTATAGGCCATATAGTTGGCCTGTCTGAGTCCCAAGGAAGCTGCCATGTACTGTTTCTTTGCCATGGCATCAATCCTCCTGGAGTCCTTGTCTGGGGGTGTGAAGCCAAGGGAATATTTGCCTTATCACAGGCTGCAGCCTGCATTACCCCAACATGGCTGCATTGTTGTGTAAGGAACTCCGTATCTGAGCCTGACAATGTATACCTCTTGTCCATTCTTTTATCCACAGGAGGTACAGTATTAGGAGTCTTTAAAATCTTAAATGTCTGTTTCCAAAAGATTTGTGTAAGGAATAGACAGCCTCCTAGACTCTGGGATATCCATCATTTCCACATAGTCAGGCTCCTCCTGGTCATCCACAGCTTCTTCCATAGGAAGCTGGAGGGTTTCAACCACTTTTTATAAAAACATGAAATGGGAGGACTCAGAAAGCCTAGGAGGAGACACTCCTGAAGGTCTGTCTGGGAGATGTCGGTCAATGGGCACATCAGACTTTCAAAACCACATTCACTTTCCTCATACTCCTCTTCCTCCTCCTCCAGTTCATAATATTCCTCTAAATCATAATCTTGAACCAGTGGAACCAGCCGAACCGAGCGCCTCCCTGATGGTGCCGGTTCGGTCGGAACCGGGGAAAGCGACTGCACAATTTTTATCGCTTTGGCTATTTCTTCAGCGGTTGGAGAAGAAAGTTTTGGATCCACACCAGCTGATTTTTCCTTTCTTGTTCTCTTAGCCGGAACCGACTCCTCAGAATCGGCTCTCCTTTTGCCGAAGAAGTCTCGCCCTGGTCAGAAGGCACTCCTTCTGGTTCGGTTTGAACCGAACCGGCTGGCTATCCGTTCAGTGGACTTTGGCCTCCTTTCCTGAGCCTACCAACTCTCTTTTCTAGGTAGCTGCAGGAACATTTTTACAAATCTGGCAGTCTGCATTGAGGTGGTCAAACCCCAGACAATAAACACAGGTGGTGTGGGGTTAGCCTTAGCAAAGACTTCCCACACACACTGCAGTGTTGAAACCCAGTGGGCCCGGTTTTTCTTTTGGGTTTCTCAGACATTGTGCCAGTCCTAACCAAACTTACTCTTTTAATGGCAATCCGCCAGGCAAGACCCTCTTATCGGTTCCTGACCGTGTTACGGGTCATGGAAAAAAAACATAATAAAATCCGTTTTTCTTAGAATTGATAAGAACCGGTAACCATACACTAAAAGTACAGATAAAGATTTTTTAACAACTTGATCGGTTCAAACCGAACCGATGAACCATTTACAAGTTCCACACAGAATAGAAAATAATATAAACCTATGTAGTACTCACAAATACCACAGACAAAGACTGAACCGACAGGTTACGGTTTAAATTCGGTTGAAAACCGAGAAAAGCGGTACTTTAACCAACAAATTGAACAGAGCAGAAGGAGAAATCTCCGGAGCAACTGTTCACTGAGGCGGAATAAAGAATCTGATGGTTTGAGTTTAAACAGCAACAGACAGAGTCTCAACCGAGCTCGAGCTCAGCGTTCCATGCCTGGCATGGAAAGTTAACTCTTTCATCTCCGGGGCAGTTCGAAGGTTGGGACTCACTGCTATTGTCAGAATACAGCAAGACTTCATGTTGTTTGAAGGAAGTATTTTTCCAAAGAAAAGATGCTCAAGAACAAGGGGACATGCTATTAAGGTGGGGGGGGTTAGATTCAGGAGAGATGTTAGGAAGTACTTCTTCACAGAAAGAGTGGTGGATTCCTGGAACAGCCTTCCAGCGGAGGTGGTGGTGGCGAAAACAGTGTGTGGGGGGAGGGTTCAAGAATGCATGGGATAGGCACAAGTGAATCACAGTGGAAAGGAAGTGGGAGGGAGAAAGAGCTGTAGATCAAGTATGGTCTACAGAAATTATGTAGGTAAGGAATAATAGGCAGACTGGGTGGGCCAAGTAGTCCTTATCTGTCGTCAAATTCTATGTTTCCATGTTTTTCAGGATGAGATCTTGGGGTATAAATCACCGAATCCTCACAGCAAGAAGAGAGAATAGAAGTAGAGTGAGGGTGACCATCTACAAACTGTTCTTCACCCTCATATTCTTCCTGTAAATCTGCCTCTAAGACCATGAGGCCAGGATTATATTCCATTTTGTCGTCGTCATCAGTGAGTGGCGATGGGAGCCACACAAGGAGCTGGCGATGCCAGCGGCTGACAGGAAGGAATCTGTGGTGTGCAAATGAAATCCGTCGATGGGGGCCAAGAACCAGAAGGCCCCACTGGCAGAATAACTGCTTGCAATGGCAACCCTGGCAGAATGCATCAAATCATTTTACAGAACAATGCCAGCACAACCTGGGAGCTGACACACCCAGAAAAGGGGCCAGGACTACCTGCATCAATGGGCCATGGCCCAATGAAGATGGAATCATACCATCCATAGCAGAAATGGCAGTGACTAAGCCAAGCCCTAATCTTGGTGTCTTAACGATGGTCAAGGGGGTTGCTGTCGACACCGCCGGAGCAGGTGCTGACAAGGACATACCTTTTCTCAATGACAACCAGAATCTCACTGGTGAAGTTACTTGTTCTTGTCTCTGCATTTGTGCTGATGGCCAGATGGGGAGGAGGCTGGAGATAACAACCTTTCCATCTCCTTATCCTTAGACTTTGATTACCGTTTCTCAGCTACTGAGGAGGGAGATGCAGATGTTTGAGCCCTTTTTCCTTCGCCAAGGCTTTTAATACTTTCAAGACAAGGACATTTTCTCGAGCTTTCTTACAGTGTCGCTTGTAGTCTGGTTGAAGCTCTGGCAAATCTCACAAGTTCTTATGTTGTGAGTCAGGCCCAGGTAGCAGACACAAACCTCGTGTGTGTCTTCCTTGTGAATTGTATAGCCACATTTACAATACTAGAATAAAGGGTCTTTTGACCTGGGTGGCACACAGAGACGATGACAGTAAATTAGATAAATTAAAATAACAAATGACAATGGCTTGTTTGACTATGTTTCTTTCAGCAGGTCTGACAAAGATGATCAATGGTGGGAGAAAGAACTAAGAAGTGATGGGGTGCCCACTTTATATGCGCATCATTGCTGCACGTTATTGTAGGCAGCCCCAAGCTAGCAAAAGTTTTCCATGTGGTCTTGACACTGATGGCTTATAGTTCCAAAGGTGTGGCCTAATGGAGAAGAGATCCTTGATGGAGATCTATTGGTATTGACAAATCCATGATCCGTCTTCGAAGAGAGAAGGCTATGGTTACCATATTCTAATAAGTAAAGTTATTTTCTCGGGAGTGAATGACGGGGGAAGGCCATCTGCCCTTAGCCACAGGAGCAGTGTACTGTGTGGGCAGTGGCTTTGGTTGGATTCAGACCAAGAAACTCCCCAGGTAAGAGAATCACTTCTGAGTGGTGGCAGCTACCGAGATATCCTTTCAGACTTTAAGGGTTGGGAAACTTAGCAGTCTGTTGCAGGAGGAGTCCTGGGTGAGGTCACGGGTTATGACAAAATACCCAAACCTTTACTGCACAGCCCTGTCCATATCTTCGGACTGACTGGACTGTATCGTGACTCATCCAGTCAGAAAGATCTCATAGTGATTGTTCAGATTGCCATTGTATTGTAAGTCACAGTATTCGTAGTATACTGCAGTTTTCAATCCTTTCATCTACTTTTTTCTGTTCACAGTGACAACTGTACCTTCTGCCAAACTCATTGATTCAAGAGCTCGAGGAGGCTTCTTTTTAAAAAAAATGACTTCTGTCACTCCATGCTATAAGATGACCATGGTATTACGTGTGATAAATATCATACTGTCAGAATTTCACATTGTGACATCTCCAGCAAGGAGACTCAATCAACATCTAAACTATTTTTACTGACCATACTCTGTGTTTGGTAATATTATGGTTACTACAGTATATAATATTTAATATAACATATAATGAAACTTTGTGTGCAGACTCTTATTGTAAATATAACTGACATTGCGTTTGACTTTATCAAGTATGTTGTGCTGTAATGTTTTTATTCTTGTCAAGTGTTTACATGTCAGGCGTGTCCGAAAACAGGTTTTCTATAACACCGACACCCATGTCCCCCGATAAAACAATGAAATAAGTAAGTAATAAGCCATGACAGGGTGTGCATTATAGGATTTTAATGCATGTCCCAAGGGTGTAGTATGGCACAAGGCCAAGGGTCGAGTGTCCTTACACCCCTGAGAAGTGCATTAAGCTCTTATGATGCATACCCTGGAGAGTCTTATTACACTTATAAAATGGCTCTAAGTAGGTGTTTTCGGGGGGTGATTAAAATCAGATTCGGCACTTGGCTGTGCGTCTACAGATATTTAATGCATGGTCAGGTGATGTCTCTCAGCCAATTAAATTTCTACATTTTTTTCTTGCCATTTTATAAAAATAAATCAAAAATATTTCTGGCTGTAAGTAGTTTTAGTATATTCCAAACTGCTGCTGTGTGGAATCCTCTTGAAATGCGTGATATGCCTAAATTACGCATCTGTTTTTTTTTCCCTTTATAGTGTATAGAATTACTAAAGGAGTGCACTGATCATGTTTGGACATGGGGGTGCAGGGTTAGAAAAAAGGGGTAAGTATAAATAAGACCTTTTGAACCCTAGTCACAAGTGACAGGACTTGTTGCGTATCCTGAATGGTATCCAGATGGTTGAAACAAATACAATCAACAGAAGCCAAGATGAGTGACATTTATTTACGCAGTGACAACTGACAAGCCAGTCATTTCCTAGGTATTGATGACCAGTTGGGGGACTGGTAGCCTAAGGCATAGCTGAGGGACACCTCCCTCTAACCAACTGGCAATCCAAGGAAATGACCGACTTTGAAGTTGTTATTGCAATTATAATTCTAATTGCAGTAACAACTTTCGGTTTTAGATTTTTTACTTACTTTTTGGTTTTCAGTGGTGTCGCATGAGCCGTGACGTACAAGTACATCTTATTATGTCTAAGACCTTGAATGCTTCACACGGCCAATTGGCAGTTGGATCGATCATTTCTAAGATGTTAATGACTGAACAAGTAGCCAATCAGGAGCCTCACTAGGGTCATTAATATTTAATAAGAATTATAATAAATCTTAAGCAAAAATGCTGATAATCACCAGTTCATGGTAGTGGGCAGTGTGGGGGGAGCCACTATCGGGGAAGCTGGTGACCTGGTTTCACACCCCAAGCCTGGAACATCAGGAGAGGAGACCAGCAGGGATGGTGATAGAGTGTTCATGCAGACACTCCCCTGATGGTGGGATGGAGATGACATGTACTGCTCAGAAAGTAGCACCTGGGCTGGCCCCGGTGGCGCTAGGGGTTGAGGCACTGGATGCCACACCTCACACCACACTGGTGACCCGGGTTCGGGAATGAGTCAGGGTTGTCGTGGGTCAGTGGGGGCAAGGAGTAGGACTGAGCTGCCGCGAGGCGGCTCTCCTCTCCCAGGAAGGGATGTGGAGATCAACCGGTCCTTGGCTGCCCTCCAGTAGAGAACGGATGGCAGTTTGGGCTACGGGAACCTCGACACTCACCAGGGGAGGGGCAGAAGGGGCTGAGCTGGCGCCACGCGTGCTTGTGTGCCTCCACACACGGCCATATGCTTGCGTCCTGGGTACCAGAGAGAAAACAGGGTAAAAACACTATGTATCCCCATCACCAAGTAGGTGGGAGGTGGTGACGGGGGTCTAACAGCTAAGTAATAATAAAAAAAAGCAGCACCTGGAGGAAGTGCGGTGCCACTGCTGGGGTGGGTGCTGACATGGGCACACTCCATGTGGGAGGTGAAGATAAGCATGAAGTACAGGGGGAAAATGCCCTGCCAATGCCGTCCGAGGTGACAACCTCGCTGTGCAATCCTCCATGTCACCAGACCCTCATCAGAAGCGTGCCCACTACCTAGTTCCAGATGCATGACCCTTGGCTTTGACATGTCTCCCCCTCCTCCAGAGCCAGGAAGGGCCCCCCCCCCCGGATATACAGAACTGACCTGGGTACCATAGGGACACACTGGGATCTGTAGACAGATGCTGCCACATTAGTAAGTCCTGCAGGCAGAGGAGTGTCACAAGGCAAGGACCTGAAAGAGTGAGGCATGTGGAGCACAGAAGGTGGCAGAAGAGATTTGGATGAAAGGACCATACAGTAAGATGGCATAATACATCCCCCCGTATAGGGGCATGAAACATATGGCTTGCCACTTACTCTCATCCCCTTGCATCATTCCACTGCAGATCACTTTTATCACCAACCTGCTATTGTAAATCTCTAAACCTGGATTATGTAAAAGATGAGAAGTACTCTATATATTAAATTAACTGTGGTACCAGAAACAATATGCAGAGATTCATTGTAATGCTCTCTTGGGAATGTACAGTCTGGTATTTTCAAGGTAGCTGAACAATTTATTAG
Source organism: Neoceratodus forsteri (assembly GCA_016271365.2). Taxonomy (NCBI): domain Eukaryota; kingdom Metazoa; phylum Chordata; order Ceratodontiformes; family Ceratodontidae; genus Neoceratodus; species Neoceratodus forsteri. The sequence goes on along the minus strand of JADMNL010000022.1, from coordinate 595,432,362 downwards.
CCACATCAAAAGGAGCTAGGTCAAGACTTGATGTGTGTAAAAAGATGATAAACTGCTTCTGAAAATCAGATTCAGACATAAGACACCTATTTCACTTTCCTCCAAAGGATCATGGCCAAAGGTCTTCATGGAAACGCAACTTTATGAAAATTCTGTCAATCTGTGCTCATTTTTCCCCTCTCACAGAAGATCAGTTCCAGTAAAAAGAAAGAAGTCTGGTAGTTGACAGTATAACTAACCTGTTCTTACATCTGTAGGCAATTACTAAGCCATTTCTAAACACATTACTGTTTTTGAGAGCATCAAGCTAGCTCGATGAAATCAATAATCAGGAGCCTTACCTTTCATGGAATCAAGGGTCAGCTGGTCCAGTGGAATGGTGAGCTGAGGCACTAGTTCCCATGTCACCTGCCACACCAGCGACTTGGGTTTGGGAGCAGACTGGGGTTGCTTGTGGGCCAACCAGGGAAAAGAGGATCCAAAGTCATGGAGGGCTCTCCTCCTTCAGGTAGGGGGACGGCACATGTCAATGCTTTCCGGGCACCTACTGGAAGCTGGGCAGTGAAGTAACAGCACCCACATTTTGGAGGGCCAGGGGCAGGCATCACAGTATGTACAGCACCTTCACACCATACACCTACACCACTGCATGCATACATACCTCAGGGACAGAGAGAAAAATCACACTATATACGCATCAGCGCTGCACGTTACTGTAGGCAGCCCCTGGCTAACAAAAGTTTTCCATGTGGTCCCATGTTGTTTAAGCAATAATCCATGACAGGGTGTGGGTTATGCTGGGGATTTACTCACGCCTGGTGTGGTTTGGTCCTGAGGCCACAGGCCAAGTGGCCAAATCTACACCAGACATGAGCCAATCCCAGCACAACCCATACCCTGGAGTGGATTACTGCGATTATACATTGGGACATTTATTAAAATACATTCAGTATAAAAAAAAAGGAAAAATTGTTAAGATTTTGATGTTTTTTGGTTTATATAGAAATACTTCACCACATCATGTGCGTGTGGCTAGGGTTATCACTCCGCCTTGCACCAGTTACTGTTAAAGACACAATGATCCTGCTCCTGGCTTTTCGTCATACTAGCTGTATTTCTAGTGCTGCTTGCTATGTATTTAATGTATGTAAATAATTAACTTATTTCTGCTTAGCCATGTTTGTATATACCACCGTATATTGCATTCCAATTTTTTCTGCTCCTCATGTGCTAAATGTTTGTCACTGTATTTTCCCCTTCCCAGGATTCTCCTGGAATCGAGCAGTACTCTGCTCAGTGTGCCATCCTGGTAAAACGTTTCAATAAATAAATATTTTTCCACAGCAGTGTAAATAGTCATTTGTCAGCACTAAATTATGGTTATAGATGCGTTGTGTCCCTCTCCCTTCCTGTGACTTGAATCTGAAAGCACCACTAGTGGGACATCGAGGAGTGTGGTGTAAAAGCACAGCCATTGGAGGGCCAGAAGTGTGGCTGCGTGACCCTTACTAATTGTAGTTTAAAATGGGAGACTATGCAGTGGAAAGCAAGCAAAGGAGTTTTGTTTTTGTGAACCGGGGATGGAGTGAGCTGTAACTTGTGGCTTTGCTAATGTGTGGCAACGGAGCGAATGTGCAGTGACGGCGCAAGGAGGTAGAAGAGAGAATGACGGAGCCGGGAGCGAGTGAACATAGGGCCTCTGAGGAAGCAAAGAAGGTGCGAGGGAGCCTTAGGGAAGTAAGTGATGAACAGTGGGAACACAAGATTTTTTAAACTTAAGCCGACTACAACGTTTCTGGGGCTTCAGTGCTGTGGCACTCTACTGTTACTTAGCTAGGCTTTGTGACTTTGACGGCTGTGGCAGTTAGCGGGGGAAAAGACGGCGGCGATTTAATTAAGCAATAAACCACGATAGGGTATGGGTTATGCTGGGATTTACCCATGCCTGGTGTGGTTTGGTCATGCGGCCACAGGCCGAGTGACCAAATCTACAACAGAAGTGGGTAAATCACAGCATAACCCACACCCTGGAGTGGTTAATTGTGATTATACAATGTCCCCCTTTTTTGTATCAAAAAAAGAAAAAAGGAAAAGAGTTTTGTTTTGTATTTTAAATTATTTTTAAGGATTTTATTATTCCACCACAAAAAAAATAGTCCTTTGTTGCTATGGAGACCCTTCCTAGGCTCCAGGACCAGCTGTTTTTTCAAAGAAGGAAGAGCTGGTTATGCGTGGTGCCACAATCTGGAGGCACTCTGCCTACCTCAGCATCTCCCTTCCATTCATGGTACTCAACTGTTCCAGATTACAACTGACCTCATTTATTTAACTATGCAAAGTGTTCAGTCCTTCTCCTTCCTCAAAAAAAGGGCTGCTGCTGCAATCTCCCTATCGTATTATCTTTCTTATATTCATGTCACAGCTCTCAAGTGTGCCTCCCTCTTCTGAGCTTTAAACTTGCTGTGTACTTTGTTAGAAATATACTGGAGCTGCCTCGACAGAAATGCGTAACTGGCTGCCGAACAACAGATCCTAAAATGAGTGCATGCCCTGTTGCCACAGAGCTGAAGCCACGGGAGGCTCATAGTCGCCTCCCATGATCGTTGTTCAGTTAGTTCCATATTTTAACTGCTGGGCAAATCCTGATTTGGGGAAACAGTTTTTTTATTAAAAATGAGGGCTTTATCTTGTAGGTAGTTCTAGGTCATGCCCTTTGGTCTCTCCTCGGCGCCCATGGTCTTCACCAAGTATATGGCCTTGGGTGGCAACCTTCCTGCAGCATCAAGGCATTAGGATGCATTCCTACCTGGATGACTGGCTGATAGCCGGGCTGTCCAAGGAAACCGTCGAGAAGTTCAGGGAGCTGGCTCTCCAGACCAGTCATGACTTGGGCTTGTTGGCCCACCCAGACACATCTGAACTGGTGATCTCACAGCTGATCAAGTTAATCCCTGCAGATCAGGCACTGGATCTTATCTCCTTTGGAGAGACCAAAGGGCATGACCTAGAACTGGTACAGTACCCCTTCTGTACAGAACCAGAGGTACTGGCGGGTGGGATGAATTGACTAGGTGTAGTATAACATTTAATCACCTTTATATTTGTAATATTTCACATTTTATAATATTTAGCTTTCACCTTTTATATTACAATATGTAAGTTCACAATATGTAAGGATTAAAGTGTAATATTTTTCTAAAGTGGAAAATTCCATGCACTGTAGTATTTACTATCTGTTTTGCATATTTGCATTAACTGTTTTGTAATCACCTTCTTTAGGAAGGAATATTAAAATGTTAGAAAGAATCTTTCTAAGGATGGTGTGCATTTACCTTATAAAAGAGCATGCGTGGGCAAAGTATAAGATAACAGCATGTTTGGTCATTAAATTTTTGAACAACATGAAAGACAAGCCTTAAGTTGTTGTATGTTGCTACAGTGTAAGTAAAACTCATTGTTTTTACCTAGGTCAAATTGACCCACTGGCACATGTATCAAACAATATTGTGTAAAAAAATAAAGTAAGCTATGGAAAAGTACACCACACCTTGGTATCAACTTGTTTTTCTGTTTTATGATTGGCTTATACTAAAATGTTGGTATTTTTCAAGATAAAAATTGTAGAATTTAGCTTATAAAAACACTGTATGTAAGCTGAGCAGCTCAGCTCCAAACTAATGACCAGAATAAACATGCATGTTACTCTAAATGAACTGCAATAAACTCTTTAAAGAAATCTAAAGGCTCGAGTCAAATTCTTAAACAAACACAATGCAACCTTACAATTGGTGCCATGACTCGGATGTCTGAAGACACACTATATGGTTGCTGAAGACATCAAAAGAACCGAATGGGCCAAACTGTGGGGCATGCCTTACTGCACCTGATCTGATCAATCAAGTACAGAGGGAAGTCTAACAAGGGACTCACGAGGGACTGGTGAGAAATCAGACGTGATTTGCCAGCCACAAGACAGACGTAAGTATGGATACCATATTACGTAAATTTTTAGAAACACATTTAAAGGAAGGTTCGTACCACTCTCCTGAACAACAGGAAGATGCGTACTTATGTTCTACTAAGCAATGTACAGACAGAAATGAAAAAGTTAAACTAGATAAAATCAAGTTAGCCAACATCTGTCAAATGTATGTACAATATCAGTGTGAAATGACAACTAGGATATGTAAGATACAAAGGCAGATGTTAGAAAATGAAGAAAAACATAAAGAAAGTTTAGTTCTCCAGTCAAAAGAGATGCAAAAATGTGCCACCAAAGTAAAATACATAGAATATAAATTAAGTGTGGCACAAGGGGAGGTTTGTGGGTTAAAAATCAAAAATAATCATTTAGAAGAGAGTCTTAAATTTGTAAATAGTCAGCCACAAATTAATGAACTGACTAGGCAATTACAGCAGGCGCTAGAAAGATTAGATCATGCTAATCAAGAGCATGCCCAAGACCTCTTATATAAGGAACAGTCCTTGTATACATTACAAGCAGAAGCACAGTTACAGTGCCAAATCCCCCTAGAATTAAGGCAACAAATTACTAACATACTAAAATGCCAGCAGAATAGGCCTAACGGTCTTTCGTGTCTGCTCGTTTGGTCAGCCTCCACCCTGGGTGCTGACCTTGCTGCCCCCCTTGCCTCCTCTGGCTTCTCCCTTCCCAGTTCCGGATATTCTTGCTGCATTGGATTTTGCTTCCAGAACCCTTCCCCTGTACCTGTCCCACCCCCTCTTGAACCCCTCCACTGTCTCTGCCTCCACCAGCCCCCTAGGCAGCGCATTCCATGGCTCCACCACCCTCTCAGTGAAGTAGCACCTCCTCCTTTCTCCCTGAATCTTCCTCCAGCTTCCACCCATACCCTCTAGTGGCCCCTCCTCCTTCCTTCAAGCACCCTGACTGTTCCTCCCCTATTTACCCTCTTCATGTACCGAAGACCTCTATCATGTCCCCCAGTCCTCTCTCTTCCAATGTGTACATATTTAGCTCTTGAGCCTCTCCTCATAGGTCCTGTCCCCAAGCCCCAAATCATTTTGTTGCCCTCCTCTGGACCCTCTCCAGGAGAGTAATGTCCCTCTTTAAGTGTGGCTCCAAAACTGCATGCAGTACTCAAGGCAGGCCTCACCAAGCAAGTTATAAGAGAGGAGTATCACTTCTCCTTCTGGAGGTGATCTCAGCGATGCATCCCTGCATCCTGTTGGCCTTGGCTGCTGCCCTCCTACAAGTGTCCGAGCTGTTCATCTTGACATCCACCACTACCCCCAGGTCCCTCTCAGCCATCGAAACTTGTAGCATTCCCCCCCCCCAGGGTGTACACTTGGCCTGGGTTTCTGGCCCCCAGGTGGAGTACCTTGCATTTCCTTGCATTGAACCTCAGCTTCCACTTTCTAGACCATCTTTCCAGAGCTTCCAGATCTCCCTGTAGGGCCACCCTCCCCTCCTCCCCATCCACCGCCGGCCCCAGTTTTGAGTCATCCGCAAAGAGACTCATCTCACTCCTGATTCCTGTCCTTATGAAAGAGACGTAGGCGTTGAAGAGGAGGGACTCAAGGACTGATCCCTGTGGGACCCCACTAATGACCCTCCTTGGGGATGATCCTGGCCAACTATGACCCTCTGGGTCCGTCCTGGAGCCAATTGCCTATCCATCTGATCATCTGGTTCCCCACCCCCATTTCTCCCAGCTTATCCAACAGGCCCACGTGAGGAACAGAGTCAAATGCCTTGCTGAAGTCTAGAAAGAGGACGTCCACTGGTCTACCCAGGTCCAAGGCACTCGTCACCCAGTCATAGAACTCCACAAGGTTTGTCTGACACGATTTCCCCGGGATGAATCCATGCTGTCTATCGTCCAGGCACCCTGACTTTTCCAGGTCCCCCCTAGCCTCTCCTTGACAATGCCCTCCATCACCTTGCCCACCACCGATGTCAGGCTGACAGGCCTGTAGTTCCCTGCCACCTCCCTTGATCCCCCCTTGTGGATAGGCACTATATCGCCACCTTCCAGTCCTGGGCACCCACCCTGTCCTCCGAGAGGTGGTAAGCACCGCCAGGGTTTCGCCAGGACATCCGCAAGTTCCTTCAGCACTCTGGGATGTAATTTATCCGCCCCAGTGCTTTCTCCGCTTAAGGGAGCTGAGGCTTCCTCACTCTCTCTGCTGTGATTTCAACTTCCGGTACCTCTTCTCCTGCTTAGCCCTCCCACTCCTGCCAGTGATGCCTCCCCCTCTCCCCAGACCCGATCGGTAAGGGTCCCCCCTCTCAGTATCTCTGTCTCCTCCCATGTATGATGCAGCACCCCCATTTTCCTTGGTGAAAACTGAGGTGAAGTACTCATTTAGTACCTCAGCCTGCTCCCCCAGGTCTTGTGCCCATCTCTCCCCTGATTTAATCTTGCTAATCTGCCCCTTCACCCTTCATTTTTCCCCAATATATCTAAAGAACCCCTTGTTCCCTCTCCTAATTTCCCTGGCCAGGTTCTGCTCCTTCCTTGCCTTAGCCGCCCTCACCTCTCTAGTGGCCCTTCTAGCCATCAGCTCATACTCTCCTCGATCCCTTTCACTCCTTGAGCACTTGAATTGACTATAGGCTGCCTTCTTTCCCCGCACCACCTCCTGGACCTCCCTGGTCCACCAGCAGGGTTTTCGGGCCCTACCGCATTGCCTTACTCTTGCACAGGTGCTGGTGGGCATCCTGTACCCTCTCCTGATGATTTCCCACCTACTATCAGCGTCCATGTCTGACCCAATCACATCCAAATGCTCCTTAAGGATCCTTCCCATTTCCTTAAAATCTGTCCCCTGAAGTCAGTCACCTCCGTCTTTGTGCAGCCTTCTAGCCCTCCTAGGTCCTGGCAGAACCAGACTGTGGCATGGTCACTCCCCGCCAACGGGTCCCTTACCTCCAGGCCCCCAATCTGGTCACTGTCTGCCAGGACCACATCCAGTACCCGCGCCTCCCTGGTTGGTTCCCCCACCTGCTGAGTTAGGAACGCGTCCTGAAAGACATCCAACAACCTCTGTTCCCTGGTCACAGAGGATGTCATTGTCTCCCAGTCTGTTCCTGGCATGTTTAAGTCCCCCAACACCACCACCGTTCCTCTGCCCAGTCTGCAGTGTCTCCCAACATCTGCCACCAAACTCTCCTCCAGCTCCTCCGCCAGGGCAGGGGGTCTATACACCACTCCTATTTTTACTCTCTTGCCACCCTTGTTATCAAGGTGACCCAAATCGCCTCCACAGTTCCCTCCGCCTCCTCTACTCCCTCATGCCAATGCAGTTTTTGACTATCATTGCTACCCCTCCTCCCCTTCCCTCCCCCCTGTCCTTCCTGAACATAGTGTAACCCTCCAGGTTCAGGTCCCAGTCGTGTCCTGCAGTGGCCCAGGTCTCAGTGACCGCTGCCACATCCACTGCTCCCTCAGTTAGCATCGCCTGGAGCTCAGGCATTTTATTGCCCAAGCTCCTGGCATTTAGCAGGACTACCTTCCACCCTTTCCCTATACTTCCATTTCCCCTGCTCGTGTTCCCATGGGGATTCTGTTTTCCTCTGGTCTGCACTTTACCAGTCGGCCTTTCACCACAATCCTCCAGCTCCCCAGAGGGGTGGAGACAGAATTCCTCCTTTATCGGCACCCCCTTGACAGCCTTTTCTCCCATCCCCCCCTTCACAAGTTTAAACCCCACCTTTCACCAATGAACCCCCTCTATTTTCAACTTAAAGATTCCCCTCCCCTCCAAATTGAGATGGAGTCTATCTCAAGCATACAGCTCCTTATCCTCCCAGGTCTCCCCCCAATCCCCCATCAACCCATACCCTCTGGCCTCACACCACTCCCTGCGCCACTGGTTTATCTCCCTAATCTTCCTTTTGTGCTCCCCACTAGCCCTTGGCACCGGCAGGATTTCTGAGAAGGAAACTGTGCATCCTATGTCATGACAGACCCTGGCAAGCTCCCTGAATCTTGCCTGTATCTCTAGCTCACTATTTCCCTCAATGTCATTTGTACCCAGGTGGAGCAGTATGTCCGGGGAACCCCCACAATCCTTTGCCAGCTGATATACCTTGTGCTTAGCCCTGTGCACCATTAGTCCAGGGAAGCATTTTGTTCTAACTGGCCAGGCTTCTCCCTCCTTATCCCATTTGATACCCCTGATCATAGAATCCCCCAACAGGAGCACTCTGACCGCTCCTTTTCCTCCATTTCCCCCCCTTGCATGTCCCTCATCCTTTCTACCGGCCCCTCCACCCAGCCGGCTCCTTGTTCCTACCCCTATCTGGGTGCCACATGCCACCCCTCCTTATTCCCCTGGCCACCCCTCCCTCCAATCCTATGCCTCCTCCTCCTGAGTATCCTTCTGTACCTTGCTAACTCCCCCCTCACTGCTCGCGACTGGTCCTTCTCCCCCATCTGCTAAACTAGCCTGGCTCATCCTCCCTTCCTTACTGTTTCCATTTAGTCCCTCCTTGCTTGTCGTGCTCCCCTGGCCTAAACCCTCAGCTCCCTTTACTGAATCCTTCTTGTACTTCTGGTCGTTCTCCTTTACCTTTCCTCCCAACTGGTCCTTCTCCTTGCACTTTCCTCCCTCTTCCCCCTGCCCCTCCTGCTCTGATTCACTGCTCCCCCCATTTTCCTGCATTCCAGGTTCCCCTGTTCTTCCTGCTATCCGCCCCTGCCTCCTGCCCCACCCTTTCCATCTCTAACCACCCCTGTCGTGGTTACATCATCCCGCTCATCCTCAAGCAGAAGAAGAGAACTGAAGCGGTTATTGAGTGTAAGGTCTGATCCACCTCCCCGCCTTGCTTCCTTCTGTCCAGCCCCGGCCATCTGCCTACTTCCCTGAGAATGTTGTCCCTCTGTCCCTCCTTTGTGAGGGTCCCCAGTTACCTGCCTGCTTCCTTGGTAGTGTCCTTTTGGACCCCCTCTGCCAGGGTCTCTATGTGACCCCTGAGTATTCTTGTGCACTCCTTTCCCTATGCCCCTGCTCCCAGTGCTTGGTGCAACCCCTTGGGAGATCTCCTGCCTCCTTCCCCAACCATACCTCCCCCCTTCCCCCAGCTGTCTCCTAATCCCCACAACCTCCTCCCTAAGCTATGCCAGCTGGTAGCACACTGGGCAACCACCGAACTTCCAAGCCCAGTCCAGTATCATGGCTGCTCCACACCCTGTGCACCCCACCACCGTCCCAAAGATGCCGGCCCTAATGATGTGTGGTTCCATCCCCTTTCAAGTAGGTTTTCTTGGGTGAGCCACCAGGTTCCCCCCTAGTCCAAGGCACACTCCTACTGCCTAATCAGGTCACCCACTAATCTTAGATACAGTCCCACAGTACACTGGTAACCCTGTTACCAGATGCAGTACAACACAGTAAACTTATAAGGGAAATGAACAACTCCCTCAGCTGCTCTCTCTCTCAGCCTTTAAATCCAACCCCCAGTGGCTAGAACTACATGAGCTGCACCTGCAGCCTTTTCTTCCAATTGCAGGACAGGTGTTCCCCTATAAATTAGCAGAACTCTGGGAGGGAGGGTGAGGGAGGTGGGTCTTGGGCAGACACCCGACTCAAGAGAGTGTATCAGCCCTGTGTCTCCCCTCCAAGCCCAGCAGCCAAAGAACCAGGCCCCAGCAAATCCCACCAAATAGGTTTTACATCAGAAGAAATAGGCCTCCACCAGCGCAGCCTGTTACACAGTGAAACATCCAACAAATGAGCACACTTACAGCCACCAAACCAGTTTTCAAACTGTCAACAGCCCCCAAAACAATACCCTGCTAGCCCCTTAGAAGTAAGAAAGAAAAGAAATAACCTTCTACCAAATAAAATCCACAAGAACCCTGTGAAAACAACAAGTAGCAGCTACTGTCCTGGAACACAACTGATCCTGTCCCCTTCCAGTTTCATCTGAGCAGACAAAGCAGCTTACACCACAGACCTGATTCAGCTCTGCCTCCAGTCAATTAGCTGAGTGAGACCTGGCCAGACCATTAACACCCTTCCCCACTATGCAGTAATCTTTGCTGCTACTGAAGTCAGCAACAAGGAATCAAAATTCAACTCAAAGCCCCCAAAATATGTTTGCTGCCAAAGGAAACAGGTCTCCAATTTAATCAACTTTACTAACACCACATCAAAATAGGCTTGAAATTAACAGATATAGGTCTCCAATTCAAAGAACCAGGCCCCAGCAAATCCCACCAAATAGGTTTTAAATCAGAAGAAATAGGCCTCCACCAGCGCAGCCTGTTACACAGTGAAACATCCAACAAATGAGCCCACTTACAGCCACCAAACCAGTTTTCAAACTGTCAACAACCCCCAAAACAATACCCTGCTAGCCCTTTAGAAGTAAGAAAGAAAAGAAATAACCTTCTACCAAGTAAAATCCACAAGAACCCTGTGAAAACAACAAGCAGCAGCAGCTACTGTCCTGGAACACAACTGATCCTGTCCCCTTCCAGTTCCTTCTCAGCAGACAAAGCAGCTTACACCACAGACCTGATTCAGCTCTGCATCCAGTCAATTAGCTGAGTGAGACCTGGCCAGACCATTAACACCCTTCCCCCACTATGCAGTAATCTTCGCGGCTACTGAAGTCAGCAACAAGGAATCAAAATTCAACTCAAAGCCCCGAAAATACGTTTGCTGCCAAAGGAAACAGGTCTCCAATTTAATCAGCTTCACTAACACCACATCAAAATAGGTTTGAAATTAACAGATATAGGTCTCCAATTCAAAGAACCAGGCCCCAGCAAATCCCACCAAATAGGTTTTAAATCAGAAGAAATAGGCCTCCACCAGCGCAGCCTGTTACACAGTGAAACATCCAACAAATGAGCCCACTTACAGCCACCAAACCAGTTTTCAAACTGTCAACAGCCCCCAAAACAATACCCTGCTAGCCCCTTAGAAGAAAGAAAAGAAATAACCTTCTACCAAGTAAAATCCACAAGAACCCTGTGAAAACAACAAGCAGCAGCTATTGTCCTGGAACACAACTGATCCTGTCCCCTTCCAGTTTAGTTCTCCTTCAGAAAATGCTTCTGCCACATATCCTCACAGCTTCCTGACCCAATATGACCATTTTTTTTCTTCATCCTTTCTTGACACTCCTAGTCTCCAGCTGGCCCCATCACCTACCTTTCCTAGGACATACCTCCTCCATTTAGCCCCCACGCATGACCCCCCACCTCCTCCTCCCGAGCAGGGCCATTAGAGTGGGCCCATCCCCTCTGGAGCACAATCCAAATTCTTCAGAGGGCCCAACTGGTGGAGCAGAGGCTGTGGGGGGCCCTAAGCTTTCATCTGGCTGGTCAGGGAATTACCACCATTTTCTCCCAGTGGCTGTCAGCTTGTGCCGTGATGCACTGTTCACAAGTACGCTCACGCAGGCATCCGCTGGCATTCCTGTCCCTGCTCTGGGTGCTCCATGTGAGCTGCCACATCCCCCAGCTGGCAGGTAAAAGCAGCAGGACATGACCCCTTCCCAAGTCAGTGGCGCAATCCATGGACAGTCATCCTCTCTCCCCAGTCTTACCCATGCGATTCAAGCTCACTCCAGAACTCAGGCCAACGGCATGGCAAGCGACAGTGCTACCGTTGTGCCGCCAGGCCTTTCGAATATAACCATTTCTTAAGACGTGTCTGTAATTTTGGTCCCTTGTCCCTCATATTTGTAAGCCATGTTCCTGATTTCTGGGGCACAGGACTGATGGGTAAGGACAATGACCATTGGGTTCTAATGGGGTTTCGATCTACAAACTCCCGGTTCCTATGCCAGTGCTATACCCATTGGACCATACTGCCTCTTACTTCAATCAAAGAACCAATACCTAATTCACTCTAGGTCACTTTCTGAGAACTCTCAGGCAGCTAGTCAACAAAGTTACTCAGATGTAACAAATTATTGTAAGATCCTGACTAATTCTGGAAATAGGCAATTTTGCCATACAAATTTAAGGTCATCAAGTCTTAAATAGCTTAGTAAACTAACAGGAAACCATTTTTAAGTCTTAGCTGCCCTCCTGTTTTCCTTTTAGTATTTATTTCTCCTCATGTTTTCCTAAAACCTGTCTCCAACCTTATTGTGGAGTTGCTTCACATATTTCAAGAGCATTACCATCCTGACTTCAGTAATTTTTTTCATGTACCCAGCTTTCTTTCACACCTGAAGCAGTTTTATTCCACTTGACAGTGCTAGGTGTGATATGTGGAACAGCACTCTTCTGCAGGCTGACCCATCCAGTTCTACTGCCCTTCATACCGCATCAGCATTGTGATGTTACTGACTGAGGACTTTTAGGAGGGAGGTCAGGAAGCACTTCTTCACAGAGAGGGTGGTGGACACTTGGAATGCACTGCCAGAAGAGGTCATCTCGTTGAAGATAGTGGGCAGCTTTAAGAGAGGCTGGGATAGGCATAAGGGAAGGTAAGAATCAGGGGTAGGGAGGATGGGAGGAGTGGGGAGGGAGGGCAGGGACATTAGCTCAAGCAGTGGACCCTGTAATACGAGCAGACTTGATAGACCGAATGGCCTTCTTCTGCTGGCTTCTTCATATCATGACTGACCAAGGAAAGCAACTCATCTTCTACCAGACTGGTCACTAGTGATACCAGAATGAGAACTGCAAAAATTTCACACCAGCACACTGGTGCAGCAGCAGCACTGCAGCTCGCGACACCAACCACTCCCTGTAGTGTGCCTCTACAGTCTCCATCCAGAGATGGAACTGGTCCTGCAACAGAGGTCCCATAGGTCTCTGGGTCGCGGCCACCCTAGCAAACCACACCAAGGTACTTGTGGCAGAGGCCTAGACAGGAATGGAGTGACTTGAGATATCACTGATCCCATACCTTGGGACTGACCCTGAGACTCTGGCAGCCTCTCTACCCTAGGGGAAGAGCAGGAAAAGACTCCCACATCTGAAACTCCAACATCAGAGTAGGCTGACTGTAGGTCAAAGGGAGCACCCCAGAGTGGACAATGAGTGTCTCAGACTAGGGTCTGCTGCAAGGCTTAGGCCCAATCTGGTACAGGTGCCTTGCCAGCACCTGCAGAAGACCTGACAATGCTCACAGCAATGAGGACAAGGTTGACATAGACATCGGCACCGATCCCTGCACCAACACACCAAGTAGTGTCACCAACTCTAGAGTCAGCACTGTTGTCAGTGTTGTGCCTCGAGTCATCAGCACAGTGACAACAGCAGAGGTGACACTGATAGTCACAGTCAACATCGCCAGATAAGTGACCACTACAAAAGGAGTTGGTCCCAACTCTGGGGTGGCCTGTGGCCCACGACGAATGGGCCATGGTGGGTTCTCCACTGGACACCCAGAAGGAGCCAATGGTCTGCCCAACATCACCACCAGAGACTCTGACATTACCCCAGCATGGTAGGGGAAGGATGGGCTCTGTATCCCACCTGATTCCGAAAAGCGGTATGGGGATCTGGGGAATGGTCCAGAGACCTACCTTGGGAGCTCCTGGTCTGAATCCTACCCATGAAGGTGGATATAGGGCAACCCAGTTTTAGGCATCATGTCTTGAGGGTCAGATGGTTGAACAAAATGCAGGCATCACAGAAGTCCATGTCATGGTCCTTCCTAAGGCAGACCAGGTGACCAGAATGCCAGACTGTGGTGGCAATATCAGAATTCACAATGACTGCATAACTTCCTATACCATACTGACTAAGCAGGATTTAAAAACAGTACATATAGTAAGTAACAACTGCCAGGACCTTTGAACTAACATTAGCATTAGTGAATACAAGCACAGGCAGAGATCTGTCTGCCGGAGCAGTGTAATTTATTGATGAGCTGAATAGGGTATAATAACACAAAAGCAGAAATTAATACAAGACAGCAATAAAGACAGGAGACACTTGGGACAGGACCATGAGCAAACCAGGTTAACTGGCAAACAACGTCATCATTCTTTTCAGCAGTAATGTATTCTTGACATCTTTAGATTCACCATCACTTTAATTTAGTTATTTATTGAAATGTTTCAACTGGAAGGCACACTGAACAACACGTTGCTCGTCTCCCGGTGCGACCCTGGTGGGGGGGGGGTACAGTTGGATGAAGAATTAGACATATAGTTTAACATTTAAAATATACAAGAAATTAAACATTCAATTACATTTGTAACAAGACATACAGTTAAAAAATATCATAAATAATCACACAGTCGCATTTTGTGACATAACATTCAATTAAATATATCATACCTGTGAAATATGCATTTAACTACAAATGGCATATGTGAGGAACATGGTACATGGTGGTGGAGGGACAGGAAAGCGTGCTGAGATGCAGGCTGGGGGGTGTGGAAAGTTTAATAGGTGATGTGAGTCATGGAGAGGAGCAGAGGCACAGGAGGACAGTTAAGGAGGGTTAAAGCAGGAGCAGTTAGATGAGAGAAAGTTATGTAAAGCAGAGGCGAGGGAGTGGGAGGAGGAGGAGTGCCATATTTGGGGGGGAATGAGTTCCGGATTTGCGGGAAACGATGGATAAAGCCTGACTGACCGATGAGAGTGGTTCGACGGGGGACCGACAAATTGCGAGTGTCAGAGGATCTGAGGGAGCGGGGGGGAGGGGAAGGGGGAAGAGAGTGAGCATAAGAGGTAGGAGGGAAGTTCTCCTAACTAAAATTTAGAAGTGAGTTTGGCACAATGAGTGGGGCGCCTGTTGGCAAGCGGGGGAAGGGAAATGCTGTGGTACAGGTCACAGTGATGAGTGTGTTATAGAGCATCAAGGGCAAATCGACAGAAGGAGTTAAATAGAGTGCCCAATCTGGTTTGGGATGATTTGGGAGCGGCACCATAGACTACATCACAGTAGTCAAAAATGGGGAGGATCATCTTCTGGACTAGTTCACGCTGCGCTGTAGGAGGGATGCAATTATGGTTCCTGAATAAGGCACCAAGCTTGGGGTGCAATTTTTCAGGATGGCGTCAATGTGGCCAGAGAAGTTGAGGTGTTGGTCCAACCAAACCCCAAGATATGTGAATGAAAAAGTGTCCTCTAATATTGTCCCATCAAGGGTATGGAAAGACGGTAAAGGGTGGAGCCTATAGAGTCTCTGCCTAGTGCCAAAGGTCCTGGATACAGTCTTTTTGGCATTTAGGAATAGTTGATGTGAGGCAAACCATAACTGAACCTGGTGGAAGTCAAGCTGAAGGGTGGTTGCAACATCAGCAGAGTATTTGCCAGACGAGAACAGGACAGTGTCGTCAGCATAAATATGGATAGAAGTGGAGAGGGAGCAAACTGAGAGCAAGTCATTTAGGAAGATGGAGAACAGAATGGGTCCAAGTACCAAGCCCTGTGGGACTCCAGTGGAAATAGAGAGGGGGGAGGAGAGATTGTATCCTGGATCTTGACTGATTGTGTTCTGCCTGAGAGGTAAGCTCTAAACAAATTTTGGGCAGAAGTAGACAACCCAGCAGCTGTAAGATAGTCAAGAAGTAGGACATAGGAGACTGCGTCAAATGTCTTGGTGAGGTCGACAAAGATAGTAGAGGTAATGAGGCCATTATCCATCGCAGTCAAGGAGGAGTCAGTGAGCCTGAGTAGGGAGGTGGTGGTGGAGTGGTTCTTCTGAAAAACTAGACTGGAACGGGGGAAAAAAAGGAAGAGTCAGCGAGGAAGGAGGTTAGCTGAGAGAGGACCAGGTGTTCTTGGAGTTTAGCAAGGGCAGGGAGTAGGGAGATTGGGCGAAAATTAGCAGGGGAGGAGAGGTCACTGCCCTTTGGGAGAGAGAGGACCACTGCATGTTTCCAGAATGAAGGGACATGAGGATGAGAAGGAAAGATTTAAGATCAAGGAGAGAGGGTAAGCTATAGCTGAACCTGAAAGGTAGAGGAGTTTAGAGTCAAGGTCATCTGGCGAAGAGCCCTTGGAAGGATTAAGAGACAGAAGGGCATTAGTGTTTCTTCTGGGGAGACCACAGAAAAAAAGAAGGAAGGATGGGCATGGAGGGGTTGAGTACTGGGTGTGGGAGGATGAGGAGGGGGGGAGGTTAGACGGGAGTGACTTTAGAAGTGCAGTGGCACAGGAGGTATAATTAAGTGATAACATTCAGCGAGTTGGAGTATACGAAGCAATAACTGGCTTCTGTGGGGATTAAACGCTGAAGCGAAGCTGGTTATTGCGAGTATACTGCAACTCGTTGAATGTTATTACTATTATACGAGTTGGAGTGTGTTGCAAAAAAAGCGTTTTACTGTCGGGGGAAAAATACTGGCGTAACAGCATTTTCTACTGCTTGTTTTTTTTTTTGATACGTGTGGGGGGGTGATTAAACCACTGTGGGGGGGGATTAAACCACTGTGGGTGGGATTTTAAGTGAATAAACTACTCTGAGCCATTGTTTTGAAGTTTGTGGGGAAATAACTGACCAGAGTTCTGAATGCTGATTGGCTGAGTACAGATACCTGTCGCATAATAGGAGTTAAACTCTTGAGCCACTGCACATGGTTCGGAGACCAATGAGTTGTTTTTTTTAAGCACAGGGGGAGGCGGATGTGAAGTGGGGGAGAATAGGGCATAGACTACTTTCCAGAATTTGAAGTGGATTTGAAGTTTTTGAGAAAAGATGATTTAAAATATTCAGACTTGGCAAGTTTTTAACTTTAACTTTTACTTTTACATGGTACATCCAGCAGATGTGGGTCAAATCCACGCAACCTCCACTTGCATTACCCGGTTGTGACATCTTCATGGCCCAGGTCATGCCTGAAAAGGGTCAGTTGGATCGTGCACCTACCCAGTGAACAAATAAATAAATAAATAAAAGTCACTCAACCACCCCAGTGCTCCCAGGTCGCCCCTGAAAAAAGGCACTTGTGTCTAATGGGTCTTGCCTGGTTACTGAAAGAATAAATGTAAGGTCTCGACACCTAGCCTCTGCAGACACAGACGATGTGAGAAGAAACTTGCAGGAAATGCTCGTGGCTGGTGTGATACAAGAATCCAGGAGCCCATATGCTTCTCCCATTGTGGTTGTGCAGAAGAAGAATGGAACAGTACGAATGTGTGTGGATTATTGGACCCTCAACAGGCGGACCATCCCTGTTCAATACACCATGCCCCATATACAAGATGCTCTGGCTTGTTTGAATGGAAGCAAATGGTTCTCGGTGTTGGATCTTCGCAGTGGATATTACTGGATTCCGATGGCTCCGGAGGACCGTGAGAAGACAGCCTTCATCTATCCTTTGGGATTCTATGAATTCCTGAGAATGCCATAGGGGATATTGGGCGCCACAGCCACCTTCCAGCGACTGATGGAACGAACGGTGGGAAACATGAATTTGCTGGAATGCTTGGTGTACTTGGACGATGTCATTGTGTTTGGGAGCTCCCTAGAGGAACATGAGAGTCGACTGTTCAAAGTACTAGACCGACTGGAAGATTTCGGCCTCAAGCCGTCCATTGACAAGTGCCAGTTTTTCCAAACCTCTGTGAAGTATGTCGGGCACATAGTGTCTACAGAGGGGATAGAGACTGATCCTAGTAAAGTTGAAGCCTTGACTACTTGGCCCCAGCCCCAAAATTTGAAAGAACTACAACGTTTCCTGAGATTTTGTGGCTACTACCGCCGGTTCATGAAGGACTATTCAAAAGTGATTCGGCCACTCTTGAATCTTACCCAGGGTTACCCTCCTACCAATTGGAAATACAAAAAAGGGTCCGTCAAAGAACCAGACAAAGCATATTTCCACCCAGGTGAACTTTTCGGGTCCCATTGGACGCCTGACTGTGAAGCAGCTTTCCACAAAGTCATATACCAGCTCACCCATGGCCCCATCCTCGCTTATGCTGATCCCACCAAAGACTATGTGCTGCATACTGACGCCAGTCTGCAGTGTCTAGGAGCAGTGCTGTATCAAGACCATGAGGATGGTTTGAAATCAGTGGCATTCGGCAGGAGGAGCTTGACCCCCTCAGAGCAAAACTACCCTGTGCACAAGTTGGAGTTCCTTGCGTTAAAATGGGCCATTGTCGACCAGTTTCATGATTACCTCTATGGGGCAAAAATATTGGTGAGGACTGACAATAACCCGTTGACCTATGTACAGACTTCAGCTAAGTTAGACGCCATAGGGCACCGGTGGCTTTTTGCATTGTCAACATATGATTATGCTGTCGGATACAGACCGGGCCTGAATCATATTGAGGCTGATGCCCTATCCCGGAGGCCCATTTCCAAGAGTGACTGGGTCAGGCTGTCTGAACCTGACATCCGAGCATTGTGCCAAAAGTTTGATAGAAATGAACAGATGTCTACGGACACAGCGGACTGCTTAGCAGATTGCTTGGGCCCCTCTGACACCTGCATACCGGCTGCATATTGCCACTTTTCTGCTCTAGATATTAGTGCACTACCTCAGTTTGACAATGACAGCATGTGATGGGCTCAATTCCGAGATCCTATGATTCAGCCAGCACTTGACGCCCTTTGTGCAGGAAAAGATGTGTCCAAGTTGCGTTCCTCTGAGCTGCAAACCACTTTATTGTTTAAAGAAGGCCCCAGGTTGAAGCTGCTTAATCAGTTGTTGTATAGAGAGACAGTAGATCGGGGTGGCCAAATAGACAAACAACAACTGGTCCTGCCCACAGCTTTCAAAGATTTGGTACTGCGGTCCCTCCACAATCATATGGGCCACCTCGGTATCGACCGGACCCTTGACCTAGTACGATCTTGATTCTACTGGCCCAAGATGCAGGCCGATGTTGAGCACCATGTAAGGACTTGTAGTCGCTGCCTGCAGAGAAAAGCCCTGCCTCAGAGGGCTGCCCCCCTTGTCAACATTACTACCAGCACCCCAATGGAACTAGTCTGCATAGACTTCTTGAGTTTAGAGCCTGATCAGTGAAACACTGGCAATGTGTTAGTGGTTACGGACCATTTCACACGGTATGCACAAGTTTTTCCCACCAAAGATCAAAAAGCATCTACCGTGGCCAAGGTGCTAGTGGAAAATTTCTTCGTCCACTATGGTGCCCCCCAACGAATTCACTCTGATCAGGGCCAGGACTTTGAGAGTTGGCTAATCAAAGAAATGCTCTCTCTATGGGGTGCGAAAGTCAAGAACCACCCCTTATCACCTGCAGGGGGATCCTCAACCAGAACGCTTTAACCGCACCCTGCTAGACATGCTAGGCACCCTCCACCCAAAAGATAAGCATAAATGGAGCCAGCAGATTAGCACCTTGGTACATGCATACAATTGCATGAAGAATGATGCTACCGAGTTCTCTCCCTACCACCTCATGTTTGGGAGAGAGGCCCGGTTGCTTGTTGATGTCTGTTTTGGGGTTTCTCCCGATGGGGTCCAAGCCGAAGATTACCTGCAATATGTTCAAAAACGTAAAGCTCAATTGAACCATGCCTATCAACTGGCCCAGACAATGACCGCCAAAAGAAATCTATCCAACAAAGAGAGACATGATAGAAAAGTAAAGGCTCAAGAACTTAGGCCTGAAGACCGTGTGTTGTTGTGAAATTTAGGATTGCTTGGTAAACACAAAATTGCTGATCGATGGCACCATCTTCCCCATGTCATAGCTGGAAAGTTGGGTGATTTGCCAGTGTACAAAGTGTGCCCAGAGAATAACTCTAAAGCTGTCAAGACCATGCACCGTAGCCACTTGCTACCTATTGGTCAAGTTATAATTGAGGCTAAACCCACCGAGATTGATTCCCCTGGACCAGTGACTCATGCTGCTGCAAGAAAGAAACGGAGTCAGCCTGCCCCCGTGGTTGCCGATTTAAGACTTCCCCCGCAGAAGGCCCAGAATGATAGTGACTGCCAGTCTAACTCAGATGACAGTGAGTGTGATAATGCCTATTACCCCTCATATGAACTGAGTCAACTGTTTCGTGGAAATCCTATGTTGAATTATGGGGATGAAGCTGGGCCTTCTGGACTGCCTAACGCCCTGCATCATCCTTGGAGCCAATGCTCCCTGAAGGTGAAGTGCAAAGTATCACGTCTGAGGATGCTGAGTCTTTGTGTATCGTGGAACTGTATGATTTGCCTGAAGGAGAGGCTGATGGTATGAGTCTTTCTGGTGACATGTCAGAACTTGAGGAACACTATGAGAGTGCTGACAACCCCCCTTCAGTACCAGAGTGTCTTCAAAATGAGCCAAGTATTACAGAAACAGAGACTACAGAGCAAGGGGCTGACAGTGCTCCCAGCTTGGACATTCCCCTTCATGCAGAGGCACCCCTCACAAGTGATGAAAGCTCCAAGACCATTGCTGAAAGTACAGAGACTGTGGTTGTTCACCCCAGAAGGACTGGCCGAGCTGTCAAGCCAGTGGTGTGCTTCAGTTACGACTCCTCCAGGAGGCCAGTGGATTTGCCTCTCAATGTAGTCCACAAAGGTGTTTATGTGTCTCAGAGCTCAATGCCCAAATTGAGCTTGACGGCCTATTCCAGGTTACTTGTTCTGCCTTCTCACCATGGTGCCCCTGCCCCATCCAGCCCCAGGTTACCTGACAGGGAAGGGCCCACTCTTGCATTGTTTAGAGTACAAGCAATTATTACATGATTCTGTATAGTAATGTTCAATTTACCTGTGTGAAATATGCATAATGTATTTTCAGAATGGAAATGATATAGTGGAGTACATTGAAATGTATAGTAAAGTGACAAGTTCTGCCAATTGATGAATCAGATAGTACTTGTATAGCATGCTAATGGTATAAATGTCTTGTATATATATTGCATTTACAATGTTATGATGGTACCGACTTGACGCAGATGCCAAGTTTTCCCAGGCGGGGGAAGGGTGTAACCCCACTACAAATGGGGGTTCCCAAAAAGTCTTTCTTGAGCTTGCCTAAATGCTAATTGCCAGGCTGGTGTCCTGCATTTTAGCAGTTTAAATGTGATTATCAGAGCCTGTATAGCCTCCGTGTACTGTCACTTTAAGAGATGCCTAATTGCAGCTTAAGTTATCTGAGAGGGGAGCTCTGTTGAAAGATGTAACTATTTACTGAAAATCATTTAGCATGATAATGATAATGTAGTTTGTCTAACCTGCTTTCTTTGTAGCAAGAACTATTTTGTTTGTCTCCACTATATTGGTCCTGGACTGCAAATTGGACCAATCAGTACTGGTGGGACCTAAAATGTAGCCGGACTACAGGAGCTGTCTGAATTCAAAATCTGCAGGAACTGTAGATTGAACTTTTTGTGCCCTTTTTACAACTGAAGGGGGAGCGCTTGCTTTGACTGACAGTCAAATCAGCCAACCAAATCTTTTGGATCTTGGGGAAGTCCCGGGCTGCTTGCAGTTTTCAGTCAGATCCAAGCTGGAAGCTGAACAAGAAGGAGCTGAAGTGATTCTGAGCAGCAATCCTGAATGGATTTGCATGGGAGAACTCTGAAAAGGCTAAGTTTCTGGCCTGCAAATCGGTGTGCTGCTCCTGAGAGGGAAAGAAGAGAATTCTTTTGGACTAAATCCAAGTTTGTATGACTAAAGTAAGCTACTGAAGTGGGCCCGGCTCAACCTGAAGATGACCGAAGATTTTGCTGAATGCAATCGGCCTGTCAGGAGTTCCAGCTACCCCTAAGCTCCGGGTATGTGCCAGAGACTTTGCAATTGTGACCGGGGAGCGCTTTGCCTGGTACAGTAGAATTCCCTTACATGTAAATGTGCTATGAGCTGCTAGTGGGTCGTTAGTCCCCCACTGTGTGAACTGTGTTCTGCTTGCTGGAAGCTGTATCCAGCCCAAAACGGACTGCATCCAATTTGTCTCCATGCGGTCTGGACCTTGCCAGACTGGCCCAGCCAGACTACCCACTGCACAGAGAACTCACAGACGAGAGACCTGCCTGGGGATCAGCCCCCTGCTCCATGCTTGAACAGGAACGACGCCTCTGCGACTCATGTGGGTCCTGCTTCTCCTGGCATTCTAGATCAACCACCTGCAGTCTCAATTTTCTTCCAGCTTGTGTCCAGTCTTGGGTATCGTGAGTAAATACCAGGGTAGCTCCCTGGAACAACAGCTTAATCTGAGTGTGTCATTTGATTGTCTTGTTGTTTCGTTTCCTTTATGAACTGAGCCCTCTGGCTCCGGATTACAAATATTGTGTACTGTGCATGTTGTGCTTTCCATCACAGTGCCCCACCCAGCTGCAACCCCGGGCAACAATCCTGGCTAGCCCAGCTCTTCTCCACCTGGGTACCCAGAGGTGGACTGTGTGGTGGGAATACTCAAAGCGCATGCATAACTGCTTGACTGATATAACTTTTAAGCTACTTAACCTGATTTTGCCCCTCCCTTGTTCAAGTCCCCTGAATAAATCAGATCTAACTTTTTCTGCATGTAATCTGACAGTGGTTCCAGTCTGTGCTCAAAGTACTGTACTGTTGCTATTTGCTGTGCATAACCTTGTTTTACAGGGGGTCCCCAGGGTCAAGCCAGAGGAACCAGCCCTGGTGGTAAGTGCAAACAATGTGGGTACTTCATGTGGTGTACCAGGGGTATTGTGAAAGTGATTATTGTACAGTGTTCAGGCCACTAGAGGGAAAAGAGGAGGTTACAGTGTCCCAGAGGGCTGTTCCCAGGTTAGCTTGACCACTACCTACCCTGATCTCCGGGTGGAGGCACCCGTTTCAGAACTCAGGCCCCTTAACCTGCTACTAGCCAAGCAGGCAGGGGCAGTAGCTCATGGGATAGCGCCACCTAGGTGCTACATAAAGTTAAAAAGTTTAAAGTTATAGCTGATGTTCTTATAAGTGAGCTACACTGTATTACTGGTTTTGTAAATCATGACTCACGTCAATAAACAGTAGTAATATAGTAGAAGTTTTTAAAATGCTCTTCCTCCATGGTTACTCCTGGACTGAGCACACCGGATTCATTCTGTGGATGTGCAAGAAGAAAAATTACTCACCGCAGTAATCTTCTTTCTTCCAATGGGTCCTTTAGCATCAGTAACATTTTTGCATTTAGCTGGCTAGGTGCAACTGCCCCAGAGGTGTGCCTTTAAGAGATATTTAAATGAGCTTAGGGTCAAGCCAATCAAAAGACAGGATGGGGTGTGAGCTGAGTGAGAGCTGTTGAAGGCTTCAGAATTTTTCTGAGGAAAATGAGGGCAAATGCCCTGAAAAAGAATCAACAGGATTCAAAACATGCAAATGTCCACAAAAGTGGAAATAGTAAGAACACAAGCTAAAAACTCATTAATAAGAAACTCCAAACGTGGTAAAAGGTGACATAAAGAGCCCTTCTCCGACAGGTGAACCGGGGAGAAAGGGTGGGAGCTTACTGATGCTAAAGGACCCCTTGGAAGAAAGAAGATTACTGCGGTGAGTAATTTTTTTCTTCTTACCCCAGGAGTCCGTTAACATCAGTAACTTCTTTGCAGACTACCGAGCAGTACCAAGTGGGAGGTGGGCAGAGAACCTACAGAACCGCCCTGCCAAATCTGGCATGAGAGCTAGTCTACACATCCAAACTGTAGTGTTTCACAAAGGTGTGCACAGATTTGCAGGTAGCTGCTTTGCAGACATCCAGTAGGGGAATATCCCTTGCTGCTGCAAGTGAGGCTGCAGTGCCCCTGGTGGAGTGGGCCCTGAGCCCCACTGGAGGTTGGCGACCAGCTTTCTCATAGCAGAATCTAATACAACAGACCAACCAACGAGAAATAGTTCTCTTGGTAGCTGGTCTTCCTCTGTCTACATCCCCGTAGGTGAGGAACAACTGAGAGGAAGGGTTCTATGTGATAATGGTGAAAGCCTAAAGGCGAGGGAGAGGCATCAGCAGCAGAAAACAGGAAGTTGTTATCCCTCTGTACAGACAGTTGGTGAGACCCCATCTGGAATACTGTGTCCAGTTCTGGAGACCCCATCTCCGCAAGGACATAGACAGGATAGAGGCAGTCCAGAGGAGGGCAACTAAAATGGTGCAGGGTCTGCAAGAGAAGCCATATGAGGAGAGACTAAAGGAGCTTAATATGTATACCCTTGAGGAAAGAAGGGAGAGGGGGGGGACATGATAGAAACTTTCAAGTACCTCAAGGGAATCAACAAAGTCCAAGAGGGTAGCATCTTTCAGAAAAAGAGACTTGCAAGAACAAGGGGACACAATTTAAAGATAGAAAGAGGGTGGTTCAGGGGCAATGTGAGGAAGTATTATTTCACAGAGAGGGTAGTGGATGCATGGAACAGCCTTCCTGAGGAAGTTGTGGGGTCTAAAACTGTGGGAGAATTCAAGAATGCATGGGACAGACATAAGGCAATTCTTGTGGGGGGCAGGAAGATATAGGCTGTTGGTTAAATAGAATCTGCGGCCTATCCTGTAGGTAGGGAAATGGGCAGACTAGATGGGCCTAGCGGTCCTTATCTGCCGTCAAAGTCTATGTTTCTATTACCGTTATTGCGCAGTCAGAGTGCCTTGGTGCACAGGACAATGGCATCGGGACATGTATTTTACTGCTTTCTGTTGGGAGTCTGCGCCGCTCCCCCCCAACTAAAGGATTCTCAACTCCAGGGGGGTGCATGTCAGGGGGAGGGTGAAATCGTTAAAAAATAAAGGTTCGGGCCGGGCGCAATAAAATCACACCAATGCCCAGACCCAAACCCGGTACCTCACCCACCCCAACCACAAGCCAACCTCCGATCCCATGACGCAGCTCGACAATCCACCGCAGCACCACTCCTACAGCTCACCTGCCCCCTCCCAGCCCACGCTCACCGTGCTCGCTCCCTCCCTGCGCACACGTACACATAGCGACATCCTGTCGCCCAGTTCGCCTATCTCATCATTCAGTCGCCCTACCCTCCCATCACTGTGAGGGACTGCGCTGGGAAGGAGTTGCCATTACGGACGGCTCCCTTTACCCATGCGCCCACCTCATGGGATACCGAGTGGAAGAGCCTCTGGACTGTCTAGTATGCTCTAGATAGTGAAAGATGGCTCTTTTGACATCCAAGTTGTGGAGCTTTTGCTCGCCAGGAGTGGATGGCTCAGTAAAGAAGACAGGCAGAGTAATGGACTGGTTCAACTGAAACTCTAAAACGAACTTTGGCAGAAATTTCCTATTTGTCCTGAGCTCAGCTTTATCGTTGTGAGGGATGATTAATTCAGCTCAGTGCAGCTCTGAAATCCTCCTGGCAGATGTAATGGCTACCAGGAAGACTGTCTTCCAAGTTACAAACTTGATGTGGGCCGTGGACATAGGCTCGAAGGGTGGATTCATTAGCCCGTCTATGCAAAGGTTCAGTCTCCAAGGAGGAATGGGCTCCCTGGTTGGAGGCTGGAGGTGCAAGAGGCCTTTGAAAAACTGATTAAAAATGTTGTGGGGAAAAAAATGATTTTTTTCTTTCCCACTAAAAGGTAGGCCAAAATTGCCACCAGGTGTAGCTGGATGGAAGATGGTTTCAAGCCTTACACCTGTACGTGTACCAAGTAGTCTAGCAGCTGAGGGTCTGTAGCTGATAGTGGTTCGACCTTTTCGCTCTTGCACCAGAGGGAAAACCTTTTCCATTTGGCTGCATAAGTCTTCTTAGTGTACAGTTTTTTTAGCCATCCTCAGTATCTTAAGGACCTGTTCAGAGTACTGTGAGGACGGAAACTCTAACTCCCCAAGAACCAGGCCTTGAGGTGAAGAGAGTGTATGCCTGGGTACTGCACTCCCATATGAGGAAGGGTCAGCAGGGAGTGAGCTGGAGGCAGGCAAATGGGCCTGTTGCAGGACACTGAGAGAAGGAGACGGTACCAGGCTTGCCAGTCCGGAGCCACTAGGATCATCGACCCAGGCTGCTGTCTGAGTTTCAGCAAAATCCTGAATATCAGGGGAAAGGGAGGAAATGCGTATAGGAACCTCCCTGACCAGTCCAGGATCAGGGCATCCAGAGGAAGTGTTCCTGGAACTGGGGGCCTGCAACAGTACTGAGGAAGCTGAAAACTAAGAGGAGAAGCAAATATCCACGTCTGGTGTGCCCCACTGCCTGAACACTGTGGCTAGTACTTGCTTGTTCAGTGTCTATTCGCTCTGGCCTTGACTGATGTGGCTTAGAGCATCCGCCAGAGTACTGAGTTTGCCTGGGAGGTGAACAGCTGAGAGGCTGGCTCCCAGGGGAGAATGCTAGAGACCAGAGCTTCAGAGCTTCCAAACAGAGTATTCCTGATCTGGTACCACCCTGCTTGTTTATGTAGAACACTGCAGTGGTGTTGTCCATTCAAATTTGAACCACCTGCCC
Organism: Neoceratodus forsteri; assembly: GCA_016271365.2. NCBI lineage: Eukaryota > Metazoa > Chordata > Ceratodontiformes > Ceratodontidae > Neoceratodus > Neoceratodus forsteri. The sequence continues at coordinate 595,406,119 of JADMNL010000022.1, read as the reverse complement.
TTCTATGCTGGGAGCAAATGCTTTGAAAGCTAGAAAAACTGCTCTGAGTTCCAAAAGATTTATGTGCAACTGTGACTCTTCAGGAGTCCAGTTGCCACTTACTGAGGCACTGTCCAAATGAGCTCCCCGGCCCAAAAGGGAGGCATCCATGGTGATCACCTTTGTGGGAAGAGGAGCTTGAAAGGGAACCTCTGCCTGCAAAGTTGCAGGGTTCTTCTACCACAGCAAGTTTTGGAGGAACTGCTCTGACTCATGTACCAACTTTGAAAATGTGCTGCTTGTCTGAGACCAGCGAGCTCTGAGGTAGGCTTGCAGGAGTCTCATCCTGTACCTGACCCCTAGGACTACTGCAGTCATAGAGGCCATATGTCCCTGAAGTTTGAGAAAATGTCTGGCTGGTCTGGGCTGTCCCTGGGCGAAAGAATCTGCCACTGAAAGGAAACTCTGAATTCTTTCCTGTTGGAGGAAAGCATATCCCTTCTGAGTGTCCAGCTGGGCCCCTATGAAGGTCAACAGCTGGGTGGGTTCCAGGTGAGATTTCTTTAGATTTACTAGGAAACCCAGGGACTCCAGAGTGCATTCTGTGAGGGAAAGTGATTCCTTGACCAGGCAAGGAAACTTTGCTACTATGAGCCAGTCATCCAGATAGGGGTACAGTGCAACACCCAGTCTCCTGAGATGTGCTGCTATCACTGAAAGACACTTGGTAAAGACTCTTGGGGCTGAGGACAGACCGAAGGGCACTGCGGCGAACTGATAGTGACCCAAAAGAAGTTTGAACCTGAAAAACTTCCTGTGAGATCTCCTTATAGGTATGTGGAAGTAGGCGTCCTTTAAGTCTAGGGAGGCTAGCCAGTCTCCCTGCTGTAAGGACTGTATGACCAGTGACAGAGTTACCATTCTGAATTTGGGTATTTTCAGATGTTTAAATATCTGAGATCTAAGATAGGTCGCTACTCCCCCATTTTCTTTTGTGTCACAAAATACCTGGAGTAGAGGCCCTTGCGCTTCTCGTGGGCAGGGACCCTCTCCACTGCTCGTAAAGTCAGAAGGTTTTGTACCTCCAATTCCAAAAGAGGTATATCTTTGTTGGGGACAGAGGTCTCAACACCTGGGTAATTGGGTATGCTTCAGGTCTGGCATCTGCTTGAACTGCAATGGCAGACCCTTCTCCACTATCTCCAGCACCCACTTGTCTGACGTGATGAGGGACCAGTGCTGAAGATAGTGGGAGAGTCTGCCTCTAACCGGAAGCGGGGAGTTGACCTGGACACTTGCATCAGGACTTAAGACTGAGAGGCAGATGGCTGGGTAGAGGTGGCTCTTCTTTGGCCCCTTCTGCCCCTGCCTCTGAAAGACCCCTGTACTGGCCAAAGTCAGACTGGGGATAGGGACTGTAAGGCCTGGGAACAAAACATCTGCCCCTACCGCCCCTGGGACGGGAGGATTTCTGAGGGGTGGTGGGCTTAGGCTTGGATGAGTGGCTCTGCCAGGAATCTTGTACTCATTGACTTTTTTCACGTAGTCAGTGGTTCTGTAATCAAACAACATATTTTGATCACAGAGAAATTCCATGGCCTTGTTCTGAGTGTCTGTGGTCACAATAGTTATTCTAAGCCAAGCACAGCGTCTCATAAGAGATGGCATGGGCCATTGCCCTAGGTATTGAATTACTGTTGTCGTCTGCCATGTGGAATTGGTACATAGTAGCTTCCAGGGCAGTTTTTGACATATCCACAAGCCCCTGCACCATAGAATCTGATCCGTTGCGGGCAATAGCCTGGACAGATTTCCAAAGGTCTTTCTGATATTTGGCTGTGAACGCCATGTAAGAAGAAGCAGGGAAGCTGTGGCATACATTTTCTTTGCTATAAAGTCAATTCTTTTGGAATCCTTGTCAGAGGAAGAGGGGGACAAGGAGACTCCAGCTTTCTCACAAGCTGCCTGCTGCACTATACTTTCGTGGCTAGGGTGTGCAGACAGGAACTCAGTACCATTCTTAGACAATTTATATTTCTCTCAAGCCGCTTATCAACCCCTGATACTGAAGTGGGGTGTTGAAGCACCTTCATGGTATTTTTTTCTAAATGCATTATAGATAGGGACAACCAGGGTCTTTGAGGATGAAAGACCTCTCATCATCCTATATCTTCATCTTCATCGACATTCTGGTTGGGCTTCTGCATAGGGAGGTCCAGGGTGCCCAGCATATTTTGTATAAATGTAAACATAGAGGAAGGATCCTCGTGGTCACCCGGGGTATCCCCAAGATGAGGGTCCAGGGACTCCAGGGGCTCAAGGCCCTCAAAATCCATGTCAGGGGCATCATAAAATTGATCGTCATCTGCGTCACCCTCACACTCTACAGAAGACAGAACTGTGGAAGAGTGCTTGCCAGCCCCAGTAAATAGAAGACCCATCTTTTGAAAGGTCTGAAACAGTTGCCATGCTTTTTCCATTGTTTGCGCTGATGGAAGAACCTGCACAGACTTGGTTTTTAAGTGTTTTGTTTTTTTCTGTATGCTTTAAGCTGCCTGTTGTCTCGCTATTGGCTTTCCCAGGAGAAACAGGAGCATTTTTGTCTTGACAGAGTTTCTTTTTAGCCACTTCATCAGAGGCTTGATCAAGCTTCCTTTTTTCATCACTCTTATTATTTTTCAATTTGTGAGGAACTTCATCTTTGGAAGCTTTATTTTTTGGCTGGGATCTGGAGGGTTCCTCAGCACCTCTGCTTTTGGTATTAGTACTTTTAGATGGCCCCTCATCGAAAGCCTTTGATTTATCCTCAGCCATAATAATCAAAGGTTTGTCTGCTATGTTTGCCAATTTAAGCAAATCAAATCAGTCCTGGACCTACGAACTGAGTGCAGGTTTCTGTGAAAATGTCACCGGCCAGTCCTGCCCGAGTTAATAAACTCTATTAATAGTGCTTTTTTGTTGTTGTTGTAGAACTGGGATCTATACCAGTACCAATCTTAATAGAAACCCAGTAATACTGGTCAACTGCACACAGGTGGCTGCTGGACCCTTATGGACAGTCCTGACACAGATGATACCAAGGTCTAGTAATATAACAAAAAAGTTTTACTCGTAATTGACAATCTACAGAGAAAACCTCCAGGCACTGTTTAATTTGAAATTCACTGTAGGTGCCTCACAGTAAACCCCGTGAGGTCTGAGGTAAAAAGCAAGGCAACTGTCCCTAATTCGATGGTTTGCACAAGAATTTGCCCAAAGATTAACGGAACTGTCGTAAATAAGCACCCGCGATAAAATTAGGTTTTAAAATGAAAGTTGTGGTAAAAATAAAGTCAAAATAGTGCTGTTGTGCTAAAAATTAAAAATTAGCACCGAGCTAATAAAAAAAGTAAAACTTTCATTCAGCACACTAATAGACTTAATTTATGAGGAATATTTTACCTAGATAAGCACTAGCAGGCTGTCAACAAGGAAAGTTGAGAGACACCTCGGGGCAATGTTGCTTAGTCCAGTGGAGAAAAAAATTCTGAAGCCTTTAAAAGCTCTCACTCAGCACACACCCTTTCCTGTCTTTCGATTGGCTTGGTCCTAAGCTCATTTAAATATCTCTTAAAGGCATACCTCCAGGGTAGTTACACTTAGCCAGCTAAGTGCAAAAAAAAGTTACTAATGCTAAAGGACTCCTGAGGTAAGAATACATACATACATAGACACTGTCGTCAGAAAAGGGCCAATGGCCCACCCAGTCTCTGCCCATTTGAGCTTGTAAGTTCCCTTTGCGTTTTTCTAGAAGTCTGTTGCCCCTTACTCCTGACCTCCAGGATTCCCTTATGTCTATCCCATGCATTCTTAAATCCCATGATTGTTTCAGCCCCCACCACTTCCTCTGGCAGGGTGTTCCACTTGTCCACCACCCTTTCTGTGAAAAAATACTTCCTCACGTTTCCTCTGAATTGCCCACCCTCCAACTTCATCCCATGCCCTGTAGTCCTGGAACATCTTTTTCACAGGAAAATAGTGTATTCCTGCACCCTGTTCCTCCCTGTAAGGTTCTTGTATGTCTCTATCATATACCCTCTCTCCCTCCTCTCCTCCAGGGAGTACATATTCAGGTCCTTCAGCCTGCCCTCATAGGACTTGTGATGCAATCCATGTACCATCTTTGTTGCCCTCCTGTGAACCTTCTCTACCCTGCCTATGTCCGTACGTAGGTAAGGTCTCCAGAATTGTACACTGTACTCCAGGTGGGGCCTCACTAGTGTCTTGTATAGTGGAATTATAGCCTCCCTTTTCCTGCTGGTGATGCTCCTGCCTATGCATCCCAGTATCCTATTTGCTTTACCTGCTGCCTTGTCACACTGTTTCCCTACCCTGAGGTAATCAGAGATGATAATCTCAAGGTCCCTTTCCTGCTTGGTGCATACTATATTCTCACCCACCAACTGATATATTGTTCCAGGGTTTTTGTGCCCCATATGCATTATCTTGCACTTATTTGCATTGAATTTCAACTGCCAAACCCTTGACCATTCTTCAAGCTTCTGCAGGTCCCTCCTCATTCTGTTTGCACCCTCTGGCATGTCCACTCTGTAACAGAGCTTTGTGTCATCAGCGAACAGTGAAATTCTGCCTTCTAGGTCCTGCGCAATGTCACTGATGAAGACGCTGAATAGGATTGGTCCCAGCACTGATCCCCGTGGTACCCCACTGGTCACTCTTCCCTCTGTGGAGTGACAGCTATTTACCACCACCCTCTGTGTCCTGCCACCCAGCCAATTACCTATCCACAGCACTACTATCCTGCCCACTCCCATATTCCCCAGTTTAATAGCCTTCTATGTGGCACAGTGTCAGAGGCCTTACTGAAATCCAGATAGGCCACATCCACTGCCCTCCCCTGATCCACCTCCCTTGTCACACAGTTGAAAAATTCAATAAGGTTGGTCTGGCATTACCTCCCTCCCCCCCCCAGTGAAACCATGCTGCCTTTGGTCCTGTAGTCCGTTGGCAACCAGATGATGCACCAATCTCTCCTTCAGTAGTGCTTCCATGATCTTCCCCACTACCGAGGTCAGGCTGACTGGTCTGTAGTTCCCTGCTTCCTCTTTGTTTCCGCTTTTGCATAAGGGGACTATACCGACTGTCCTCCAGTCTTTGGGTATCTCTCCTGTTTCCAGTGATCAACTAAACAGGATTGCCAGAGGTTCAGCCACCACCTCTCTTAGTTCCTTTAGGACCCTGGGGTGCACCCCATCTGGCCCCATTGCTTTATCGACTCTTAATCTCTCCAGTTCCTTTAGGAGCCTTTCCCGTGTAAAGGAACTTGTGTACATTTCTGTGCCATTCCCACCCCTTGTGCTTCCTTCAGGCCCATTACCCTCCTCTTCCTCAGTGAAAACTAAGCAGAAATATCTGTTCAGTATATCAGCTTTACTGTTGTCATCCTCTACACAGCCCCCGTCCTCCCCCTTCAGTCTCACTATCCCTCCCTTTGCCCTTCTTTTTTAACTTATGTCCCTATAAAAGCTTTTGTCCCCGCTACCCACTGATTTTGCGATGCGCTCTTCTGTCTGAACTTTGGCTCCGCTTACTGACCTCCCTGCCACCCTTTGCTTCTCCTGGTACTTCTCCTTATCCCCTTCTGACTGTGTCTTTTTATACTGCCAGAATGCAATCTTTCTGGCTTTCACTTTCTCTGCTACCTCCTTGGAAAACCTAATGGCTTCCTCTTCCTTTTCCCCTTGCTGACTTTCTCTTGTAATCCCTGTTCTAAATATTGCCCACTGTTCCTCCACCCCTGATTCCCGCCACATTTCCATTAGTGTCTCTTTCAAGCATGTCCCCATTTTCCTAAAGTCTGCCCTCCTAAAATCCTGGATATGTGTTTTTGTGCAGTGTGGGTCCTGTTCCTTTTGTGATGTTAAACCACAGAGACTGTTGGTCACTGTTGCTCCCTCACTATTACCCCTATCACACTGTCCCTGTTTGTGAGCACGAGGTCCAGTACTGCCTTCTGCCAAGTTGGTTCCATGACCAGTTGCTTAAGGAAGGCACCTTGAAGGGAATCCAGGATAAATCTGCTCCTGGTTGATGCTGCTACTGTGAGGCTCCAGTCCATGTCTGGAATACTGAAGTCTCCAACCAGCACCACCTCCCCCTTGTCTGCCATCCTTTGGATGGCTAGCATCAACTCTGTTTCTTCTTCCTAGGCTGGTGGTCTGTAGACCACCCCTGTGCAGATGGCTGATCCCATTTTCCTTTCCAGCTTAACCCACAGTATCTATCCCCCATTTTTTCCTCCTGGATCGCTGGCCCTAGCATGTACCTCTGACAGCAACACTGCACTTATGGTACTTTGTGAGAATTTTGTTTGCATTACCTGTTGACTACGTTATCTAGACACATATTTTCACCATACTGACGATTTAAAACATGTACACTGCCTGAAGCATGATGGTGGGTATAGTTCATTTCATCAGGTGTTTGTGATCAGGAAGGGATCAGGGCTTAAAAAAAAACTAAAAAAAGATGTAAACCACCATGATATACATAAATGGGAGTCAGAAACAAGCAACGTTACATATATTTTAGAGGAATGACTGACAGGCAAAACAGCCACTAGTTCACATCCTTGTGGTAGCACTAAGTAAATCAGCCAAGTGTTATCCTCCTTCGGAGGCTGATCCCATTAACTTACATTTTATAACTCTCTGAAGACTGTTAAACCACAGCTGTAAACACAGTTAGGCATAAAAAAATATTTGCACTCTAATATGTAGCCTTTTACGCATTAAAACAGTTTTATAACTTAAACCAGTCTTTTTTCTAAAAAAGTTTTAAATTAGCACATACTACATCTGCCACTGATAAAGCAAGACTGTAACCACCTCTCAAAAGCTCTTCACACTGGATGGGAATTCTAAGCCCTTGAAACAGGAATAAAAATGTACATACTCACTGTAATTCTTGATCTTCTAGGAATATCTTCACCATTGATTCACACTAGTGGGTCTTAGCCGGAGGCACTAGGACCCCATGGGAGCTAGAACGTTTCAGGAGGACTGGCGCGGAGGTAAGCTGTGCACATATGTGGCACTGCAAGACTGGCTTGTGCTGCATGGCTCACCGCGGCACCATCCCTCAACCAGCTCAGTTCCTTTGCACCGAGGAGGTGCAGCTTAAACTAACAAGTACTTATGCAAGTAACTTAGGGACATAAGATAGCCCTGGTGACCCTTTGAACAGAAGTGCCTGGGTCCTAAAAGTCCAGGCTAAAGAAAGGGTCTTTGTTGCCACCTTCAGACATGATGATGCTGGGGTCAGACTCATCCCCCTCCACATCCTCTCAGGAGGGAAGGTCATGGGGGGGGTGGTAGGCCCTCCAATCTAGAATGCAACCTTGGCAACACCAGTGACACTGGCCCCAAGGGATGAGAGGCCAGTGCCAGAGACAGCACCATAACCAGAACTGAATCCAGCACCAGGGAGATCCATGCCACTAGAATTGGTGTGGGGTCAGGCCCAAAAAGGCCTAAACCTGGCATCGCCACTGGCTCCAATAAACCAGCCAGCACCAAAGTGACTGGCAATGGTACCGCAGTCAGTCCCATCACAGTGACATTGAATGGGGGTGTGGCTAGGGGGACAGTGTGGTCACCAACAAGTGCCTGAGGGCTGCTGCCGGAGCCAAACACTCTACCTTGCTTGAGGACCCCGCCTGTGGCTTCAGTTCCACCAACCCTGCAGGGCCAGGGGCCAGTGCTGCTAGCAGAGGAAAACGAGACAGACGTTGCACCCACTGCTCCCGAAGAGCTGACCACTGATGGAACTGCCCACCGGAGTCCCCACTTATGGATTGAGAGGAACTCTGGCTCAAAACCTAAACCGTCTAGTACTAGAGGCACCTGGTGACACTGACAGCACCAGTCTGACGGCCTCTGACTATGGGAGACAGAGGATCTCGTGGCAGACCTTGCAGAGGGTTACCTCGAGTAGTACTGTTTCTTCTCCTTCTGACGGAAAGAGGAAGAATTCGCGGTCAAGCAGTGCCGAGAACCCAACCAGGATAAGGAAGGGGCCCACTTCTCCTTCCGAACACTAGACTGCCCAATGTCACAACCCTTCTCCAACAGGAACAGTGGACTGGACATGGCCCCACTGCAGCTTGCTTGAGAATGTTCCCTACAGTCGTCCTCCATGGCCATCGACCACTGATTCGGTAGGGCTGTGAGAGACTGACCAAAATATATTAGTAAAATCACTAAACTGACACAAAAATAACAAGATCTAGCTTTAAACACTGAAAAATGAGAAGAACTGAACTCTTCTGTAGTGCAGATGTGACGTTCCGACTCCCAGCAGGCGAGCAACCTCATCAGTGATGTCACTTGATGGTGGGAAAAAAGGAACTGAGGCAGCTGAAGGCTGGTGCCGAGGTAAGCCATGCAGCATGAGCCAGTCTTATGGTGCTCTGTATGCACACAGCTTACCTTGGCGCTAGCCCTCCTGAAAAGTTCTTGCTTCTGATGGGTCCTAGTGCCTCTGGCTAAGACCCACTAGTGCAATAGTTCTTAGACTTTGTCACACTGAGCCTCCCCAAATCCATGGAAAAGATTTTGAGCCTCCCCTTAAAACTGAAATAATCGTGGGCCTCCCCAAAGAAAAATAACGTACTGTACTTTGCGCACTACACCATGAATATATTGAAACCTCTTTTAGTACTTGGCTCACATTCAGTTCTTTGTCTTATACTGACGTGAAACCTTTGAAAAAGAGCTCCTGTGCTCAAAGGTGTTATCTGAACAACAAATAAAATAAATATTGTTATTCAGCTTATTGTAATCCCCCGCCCCCACAGGCCAGCCTACTTGCTCCGCCATTTTCATTCTTGAACCATTGTTACCCCTTGTTGCAGTACCTTCATGGGTCAGACTACTTTCTCTGTTTCCTCTCTATATGAAATAACCTTCCTACATACTTTGCCTCTCCCCCTCCTTCTCTGCTCCTAAGCAACTTCTCTGGTATTACTTTACTCCTTCCTGCTAGTGCTCTTAGCACTTCTATGCTCAACCCTTGTATTTGGGCTATTCTGCCATCAGTCTACAAATTGATCAATTACCACCACTCATTACTAGTTTATTGTTCATATTTGTTTGCACTATTGTTCATTGTGCATTTCTTGATTGTTCTGCAGTTACCTTTTGAAATGTATTCACTCTCTACCCTTCCCTGGGTACACCTGAGATGAGCCTTGGCTCAATCACCTTCCCTTGTCATCTATTAGTAAATAAATACACTAAATCCACCTACTATTATTCTCCTCCTTCAGTTTGCTTCATCTCTTCACACAAAATATATAAAACTCAAAATTTAAATACAGTACTTTTTCAGACTTGCTTGAGCCTCCCCTTGAACAGGTTGGGGCCTCCCCAAGGAGGCTGGCCTCACCATTTGAGAACCTCTGCACTAGTGTAATCAATGCTGAAGATTGATTCCTGGAAAATCTGCTTTCTGTGTTTCTTGTCCATTAAATGAAAATTACGTACCTACCGTAATTCTTGATCTTCTTGGACGCGTCTCCACCACTCATTCACACTATTGGGATCTGCACCGGAGGCACTAGGACCCATCGGGAGCAAACTTTTTTGCTGGAGGGTCGGTGCCAGAGATGGCGCCGCGAGGCACGGCATCACAGCCTCAGCTCAAGGCTAATGACTATCTCTGCCGACCCTCCAACCGTGCCTCAGTACCTTTTTTACCAAGGAGGTGCACCATAACTAACCTAGAAGGGTAGCTTTAACCTAAAAACCGGACATAAGATAGTCCGGACGACCCGTATAAGAAGGGTCAACAAAGAAGTCTTCACAGCCTAAAGATTTGAGGGAGTGAAGACCAACAACAGAGATGAGCTCGGGGGACGGAGGGTGGGCGTGTGAATGAGTGGTGGAGACTCGTCCAAGAAGATCAAGAATTACGGTAGGTACGTAATTTTCACATCTTCCTGGACATAAGTCTCCACCACTCATTCACACTATTGGGAGAGTACCGAGCTAATAATCCCCTGGGAAGGTGGCAGGAGAGACCAAGAGCTCACGTTTCTAGGACAGAAGTCCATTAAGGATGGCTCTGCCAAAGGAAGAATGTCGTCTGCCATGGACATCTAGTGCATAATGTTTAACAAAAATATGCACTGAGCTCCAGGTGGCCGCGTTGCAAAAATCTGCAATGGGCACGTTGCGAATTTCCTCTAGGGATGCCGCGACCGCTGTAGTAGAGTGAGCTTAAACCCTACCCTCCAACTTAACCTGTGCCATGGAATAGCAGTGGCGAAGGCATGCCACTAGCCATGCTGAGATGTATCTGATAGTGACAGGTTGACCCAGCCGGGTCTCGCTGAAGGAAACGAACAGTTGCTGGGCTTTGCGAAAGTCCTTGGTTCTATCCAGATAGAAACGCAAGGCCCTCTTAACGTCCAAAGAATGAAGAGAATGCTCTCCTTCATTTTGGAAGTTCACAAAGTAAGAGGGAAGGACCAAAGGTTGGTTTAGATGAAATTCTGACACAACCTTAGGAAGAAATTTAGGATGAGTACGAAGAACTACTTTGTCCCTATGGAACACAGTATACGGAGGGTCTGTGACCAGGGCATGTATCTCAGAGACCCTATGGGCTGAGGTAATGGCCACTAGGAAGGCAGTCTTCCAGGTGAGAAATTTTAGCTCACAGGTAGCCAGAGGTTCAAAAGGTTTCCGAGTAAGCATATCTAGCACAAGATTGATGTCCCAGGCTGCAACTGGACGTCTTGTAGGAGGTCTGGTATGCAGAATTCCTTTAAGAAACCTCTTAACCACAGGTAACTGAGCCAGAGATAAGGAAAAAACGGCTCATGATATGCTGAAATGGCGCTAAGGTGAACTTTGACTGTAGAGTACTGTAGGCCTGAATTTGAGAGGTCTAAGAGGTACTCCAGAACTTTATCTGGTGGGCAGGAAAAAGGATTCAAAGAGGACTTTGCACACCAGAGCGAGAAACGCTTCCATTTGGCTGTGTAAGTTTTCCTAGTGGCTGGTTTCCGTGCAGCCAGAAGAATATATGAAACTCTTCGAGACACATTGAACCGGTTTACTTCTACCTCTTCAGGAGCCAAGCGTGGAGGTGACGCGATCTCAGGTTGGAGTGGACCATAGGCCCGAGTCAAAAGGTTCATCTGTAGGGGAAGTGGTCTCGGAGGAACTGTCAACATATTGTTGAGTAGTGGAAACCACAGCTGTCGAGGCCAGAAGGGAGCAATGAGGATCATTTTGTCCCCCTGGGATTCGAACTTGAGGAGTACCCTCTGAATTAGAGGAAGAGGTGGAAAGGCGTAAAGAAAGCATTTTGTCCACCGCAGCCTGAACGCATCCTGACAAATGCCAGGCCCTGGGTTTCTGGAGCAGAAGAGAGGCAGTTTTGCGTTGAGTGGGGATGCAAAAAGGTCCAGGTCTGGAGTTCCCCACTCTTCGAATAGTGACTGAACTATGGTTGAGTCGAGAGACCACTCCGTGAGGGTCTGTCTCTGTTCTGCTGAGATGGTCTGCCAGTTTGTTCTGAATACCTGGCAGGTAGATCGCTTGAATTAGAGCTTTGTGCTCCAAGCACCATTCCCATACCCTCATTGCTTCCCTGCATAAGGGTAAAATGAGCACCGCCCTGCTTGTTGATGTAATACATCACTGCTTTGTTGTCCGTTTGAAGGAGAATGTTCTTGTGACACAGAATGTCCTTCAACGCTCGGACCACATAAAGGATGGCTCTCATTTCTAGGACGTTTATGTGGAGCTGGGACTTGACTTGAGTCCACGCACCTTGAGTGTGGAGAGCCTGACAGTGAGCTCCCCACCCCATTAGGGATACGTCCATGGTAATGGAGATCTGATGGTCCAGAGGAGCAAAGGGATATCCCTCCAGGAGATTGCTCTCTTGAGACGACCAGGTGAGTGACCTCTTTAAAGGTTCTGTCACCTTGATGAGATAGGACTGCGGGTGAGTGGTTGGGGACCACTGAGTACCGGGCATCCACTGAGTGGTTCTCATGTGCAGACGTGCTAGGGGTACAGTGAACACTGAGGAAGCCATGAGGCCTAGCATCCGTTGCATCGAGAGAGCAGAAACTGAGGTGTTCTCCCCGATGTGACGGGCCATTTGAAGGATATCGTTCCTTCTGTCTTCTGGAAGAAAAGCCTTCACACAGGAGGTGTCCAGAAGAGTCCCTATAAAGAGGAGCCTCTGGGAGGGCTGCAGTTGCATTTCTGAGGTTCAGCAGAACCCCATGGACGAAGGAGGCGAGAAGCCGTCTCTACGGCGTCCAGGGTCCCTTGCCTGGAAGGGCTTGCTAGAAGCCAATCGTCCAAATAAGGGAACACCTGTATCCCAACCTTTCTGAGGTGCGCTGAGAGAACTGCACAACACTTTGCAAAAGCCCGCGGCGCCGAGGATAGCCCAAAGGGCAGGACTCTGAACTGATAATGCTGTCCCAGAGCCACAAACCTCAGGAATTTGTGATGCCTCGGGTGAATAGGAATGTGCTGGTAAGCATCCTGCATGTCTAGGGAGGCTAGCCAGTCGTGTTGATGAAGCAAAGGTAACAGGGTTCCCAGAGAATCATTCTGAATTTCTCCTTGGGAGAAATTTGTTTAGCTTTCTGAGATCCAGAATGGGGCGCATACCCCCAGACTTCTTTGGAACCAGAAAGTAATGGGAGTAGAAACCCGTGTTCCGTTGATGCAGTGGCACCACTTCTACTGCCCTGTTGTTTAGAAGGCCCTGAATCTTGGCTGCGAGAAGGTCTGACTGAAGGGTCGATAGCCTGGGCTGCCATTTGGGAGGACGATCTGGGGGGTCTCCAGAAGACTGAGTGAATACTCCTCGCGAATTATCCGAAGGACCCATTTGTCTGAGGTTATGGACTTCCACTGGTTGTAGAAGTGCATCAGACGACCTCCCACCGGAGAGGAAAAGTCCACCTCGGGCAGCTGAGATGGGACTTGGGCCAGACATTCATAGTAGCGCTGGGCACTTTGTGCCCTTGCGCTTTCTGTTGCGCCTTCTTTTGAGGTTGGGCAGGTTGGTTTTTATGGAAACCGCCTCTGCCTCGAAAGGACTGACGATTATGAAACTGAAGTTTATTGACATGCACTCAAGAGGGGGCAGGAGGGGGTCGAGCCAACTTAATGGCTGACCTAGTCTTTGAGTAGCTTCTAGAGCTTGCTCTACCTGAGGACCAAAAGATACGCATCACGCGGGCAACGCCATCATCTGCTGCCGCGCATCATTCGTGAAACCCGGCGCGCAGCCAGGAATGACGCTGGTGCAAATACCAGCAGCCCTGAACAGGAAGAGTGTCGAAAGCATCCATGGCTGCTTTAACCTGCTGGTTGTTAGATTCGATACCTCTGGTAATGGTTTGAAGAAGCTCCGGCTTTTGCATCCGACTCCGGAAGAGCTTTAACCATCTGCTTGATAGAGTGCCACAGGATATACTCATACTGTGAGAAATAGCCCTGGTAGCTGGCAATACGCATACTTAGGGTAGAAGCAGCAAAGACTCTCTTACCTAAGGTGTCTATCTTACGAGATTCTTTGTTAATAGGTCGAGCTGTAGTAGTTTGAGGAAGAACGACCTTATCATTCTCTGCCAGGACTACAACAGGATCCGCAAAGGCTTGAGATGCCAAAATGGGACGATCCTTGGGGGCTGAATATTTCCTATCTATGGATTTAGCCACCGAAGGGGTGAGAGCAGGATTATTCCATACCATTTGAGACAGCGTCTCGAAGGAAGGCTGAACCGGAGGAGTCAAATCCGTAGGGATCTCCGGAACATGAAGGTATTGGAGTCTTAACAATTTCCCAGGATCGATGTCTGTAGTCTGGAGAGAAAGAGTGGAACCTGATTTTCAGCAGAGACTTAAATGACAGGTCCTCGACCACAGGCTCTGCAGCAGAGATAGATCCTGCTTCGTCCACTTCATCACCCAACCGAAGGTCTGGGTCAGGCTCAATGTCATCTCCTGACAGTCCAGAAGGGACTGTATGGACAGGAAAGGAATGAAAATCAGAAGAGAGGGAAGAAGGAAACGAGTGAAAAGAGGAGTCCTGAAAAGCAGAGGGAGCCCCGAGAGCCCCCGGTGCCGAGGAGGCGCATGGCACCGAGAACGACGGTGAGGGAACACACGGCACCGAAAACGACGCTGAGGGACCACGCAGCGCCGAAAGCGGCACCGAGAAGCCGCATGGCGCCGAGGACGGCACCGAGAATCCGCACGGCGCTAAGCGCACCACCGGCGCCAAAGACGGCGCTGAGGCTCTGCACGGCGCCAAGGATGCCGAAAACACCCCCAGACTACGAAAAACAGGTTTTGAAGGAAGAAGAGCAGGAGATAAAGGCATCGGTGTGGCCCCCTGCTCCGCAGCCATGTGAGGGGGGGAAACACCTAAGCGCGGAGTCGACAGCACCGAAAAAGGTGCCGCGCGACCAGGAAAGTCCAACCTCCCTACCTGGTCTCTCAATGAGCCCGAAAGCCCACAAGTGACCGAGCCAGGTAGCTGAACTAACCTCTGAGCCCACTGCTCCATAAGAGCGGCCCACTGATGAAACTGCTCATCTGAAGACCTACCTGCGGGTGGGGTAGGACTTTGATGTCGAAGCCGCTGGCTACCAGAAGCAGAGGTTGGCGACTCCGAAGGAGGAGACCGGCAACTAGCCCCGATAACCGAACGTCTACGCGCAGACATATCAGAGGGCGACCTCAAGTGATGCCTTTTTTTTTTTTGACCTGTGGGCCGAAGAAGAGCTCGAGGCTGAACGTGCCGAATGCGACCGCTTATTTTTATGCTTCCGCTGGGACCCCCATCCCCCGGCATTGGACTGACCGTTGTCAGACCCCCCCTCCAGAGAAGGCGGCGGACCGGACCCAGCCCAACTGACTGAACAGCTTTCAGATGAAGTTTCCCTACCGACACCTGACCTGCTCATGGTCGACTCCGACAAAGTAGGCTGAGACTTCTTTATTTTTAAAATAAGACTAAGCGATACTGTATCAAGATAATATTACAAAATAACAAACTGAAAACTATGCTGCTAGTTGAAGTTTGCCTCCCAGCGGGCGAGCGACGTTGTCACTGAAGCGCACTCGATGGCGGGAAAAAAGGAACTGAGGTGGTTGGAGGGTCGACGCCGAGATAGTCATTACAGCACAAGCTGAGGCTCGCGGTGCCGTGGCGCCGACCCTCCAGCAAAAAAGTTTGCTCCCGATGGGTCCTAGTGCCTCCGGCGCAGATCCCAATAGTGTGAATGAGTGGTGGAGACTTATGTCCAGGAAGATCTATCTTTGTATGGAAATTTTTTATTTAAAAAATGTATATTTTAATTACCCCTGGACCCTAATAATAAAACACAATTAAAACTATGCATAA
Source organism: Neoceratodus forsteri (assembly GCA_016271365.2). NCBI lineage: Eukaryota > Metazoa > Chordata > Ceratodontiformes > Ceratodontidae > Neoceratodus > Neoceratodus forsteri. Next base: position 595,390,687 of record JADMNL010000022.1, on the reverse strand, counting down.
TCCCTCTTCTCAGAATCAAGATAAACACTTTAAAGTAACCTTCATGATGCCCTTGACTCAGAGAAATATATTTAAGTGTTGCACTGAATCCTTGGGGTAATGACACTGTGTCCTATCCCACCAGGTATATGCTGGGGTTCACCACATGTCAAATGTTATTATTTATTTATTGAGTAAACTGGATTTACAACCTTTGAGTCAAAGACTCATTTACAAAGGCTCCTCGTCATAGTACAGAACATCAACATAGTACAAAACGTCAAATTAGCATGTAGTATACAATAATACAAGGTGGTAAAGGAAACACAGGCTATGAACAGTTCATACAACAATGAGGGTGGTGCAAATACAATTGGGTAGTTATACAAGGAGCATGTAAGTGTCAATGTACAGTTCAGGTAGTAAGGAGGGTGCAACCTATACATTTAAGAAGCTATCGGGAAGCTGACTTTGTCATTTACACAGTCATCTTGTATTGAGAATTAACAGCGGTGGGGTACAAAGCACTTTAGCCCAAACTTATTCTAAGAGGTATAGGTGATACTGATGGTCCATGTGCATTTGCTGGCACCAGCATCCTCTTGTTAGATGCCTGCTAATCTCTATAGAACTGAGCCTGTTGCAATTTAATAAATATATATATCTGACTGTGGTCTACCTATGGTAACACTGTTGACTTGGTCAGTTTTGGAAAAATGTACCCCCCACACCAATTATGAGATCACAATAGTCACACCACTACCAGCAGCTGATAGGGGTGCATAGATGCCTGGGAGCCAAAACCTTCCCTCTCTGAGAAACAAGTGACCCACCCATGTGGCATGTCCAAATGCCCCCGCTAGTCCTTAGCCAAGTCAAGAGAACCATAGTCTCCATTAAGATTGTTATAAAGCAGTGTATGCTCCAACAGAACAGGTGTATGATCAGCTATTCCAGCAATAAGGCCAAAGTCTTTTGAGCAATCGGTTTAAATGCTTCATTTGCAAGCTTTTAAACTAGTCAAAGGGGGAGGCACTGACAAGCAGCAGGAAAATCCCAGCCTCTCCCTACAAAACAGGGTACTAAATGAGAAAAAGACAGAGGTAGAACGGTCAGTGGGGGATGCTGCAACAGAAGGTAAAGCCATCAAAAAATGGAGAGCAATGAGTACCAATGCCCGTAGTCTGGGTAACAAGCTTCCTGAATTAGTGGCCTTGATGGAGGAGGAACATCTGGATATCGTGGCAGTCACAGAAACATGGTACACACAAAACCATGACTGGGACATAAACATACCAGGACACACTGTCTACAGGAGGGACAGGGAGGGTAAAAGAGGAGGAGGAGTAGCTCTTTACATAAGGGAACGAATAAAAGCAACAGAACAAAAGGGTAAACAGGAGGAGAAGAAGCACTGTGGGTAAATTGGAGACAGGCAATGGCACCACAATACGACAGGGTTGTCTCACAGACTCTCTCAGGGGAGAAATGGACAGGGAAATGATAGAAAGTATACTTAAAATGGCAGAAAAAGGGTAGATATTGCTGATGGGTGATCTGAATATGCCAGATGTTAACTGGAGTGCAGTTGCAGCAGCCACTCAAGAGTGCAGTTATTCTAGATGCCCTACAGGGGCATGCCTTAGACAACTAGTACTGGAGCCCACCCGAGAGGGAGCAATATTAGACTTGATTCTCTCAAATGGAGATGGAGAGAGGATCACAGATGTAGAAGTGGGTAGCCATCTGGGAACTAGCGACCATCGAACAGTATGGTTCACAATAAACACAGCAATAGAGTCAAGCCACAAAGACAAAGGTACTGGATTTTAGGAGGGCTGACTTTGTCAAAATGGTGAGTGCCTAAGGAATGCACTAGCAAATGGGCAGGAAGAAGGGTGGAAGAACAATGGGGAATAATAAAACTGCCATCACAGAGGTAACGAGCCTTTGTGTGAAGCAAATAAACAAAACAAGACGATGTAAGAAACCACTATGGTTCTCAAAGGAAGTGGCAGTGAAGGTTCAAGAGAAAAGAAAGCATTCAGGAAGTACAAGGAATCGCAGAAGGAGCAGGACAGAGAACTGTATCAGTTAAAGCAAAAGGAGGCTGGGAAGGCAGTCAGAACAGCAAAGGCCCAAACCGAGGAAAAGATAGCCAACCTCAGTTAAGAAGGGGAGAAAACCTTTATAGGTACATCAGGGAGCAAAGGAAGACCAAGGGAGGATAGTGAGGCTTAATAAAGGGAGCGAGGGTGGGCAGAGGGAGACTGTGAAAGGCAGAGATACTAAACAAATATTTTTGCTCAGGATTTACAAATGAAGAGGGGGAGGTACATAAAACAAGCAGTAGTAACACTCTGGATACAGAAGTTGATACCAGCCCATTTACAGAAGAAAGGGTTCTGAAAGAACTCTTAAAACTGAAGGTGGACAAAGCAATGGGGCCTGATGGGATTCATCCCAGAATTCTAAAAGAGCTAAGGTAGAACTAGTGACACCACTGACTCCCTTTTAACAAATCATGGGAGGATGGGGTGGTACCTGAGGACTGAGGAGGGCAGATGTGATTCCCTTTCACAAAAGTGGGAGCAAGGCAGAAGCAGGAAACTACAGACCTGTTAGTTTAACCTCAGTGATAGGGAAAATGATGGAATCACTTCTGAAGGAAAGAATTGTCGAGTATCTAGAGGCCAGAGCGGCACAGGACCCTAGGCAGCATGGATTCACAGCGGGAAGGTCATGCCAGACAAATCTGATAGATTTCTTTGACTGGGTGACCAAAGTAGTAGATCAGGGAGGGGCTGTGGACATGGCCTACCTAGACTTTAGCAAGGCATTTGACACAGTCCCACACAAAAGATTAATATACAAGTTAGCCAGCCTGGGAGTGGGTCCCAAGATGACAGCCTGGGTAAAGAATTGGCTGGAGAATAGGACACAGAGAGTAATAGTAAATGGAGTCCACTCAGAAGAAAAGAGGGTTACTAGTGGGGTACCGCAGGGTTCAGTATTAGGACTGGTCCTCTTCAATGTCTTTATAAGCTTACATTGTGGAAGGACTGAAGGAAAGTATGTCCTTTGCAGATGACACTAAGATCTGCAACAGAGTTGATGCACAGGGTGGGTGGAAAGGATGAGAAGGGACTTGGCAAGGTTAGAGGAATGGTCAAATGCATGGCAGCTTAGATTCAGTGCTAAGAAGTAAGGTAATGCACCTGGGAAACAAAACCAGGGAAGAGTATACAATGGGGGGAGATACTAGCAACAACAAAATGGAAAGGGACCTGGGGTAGTCATATCAGATGACCTAAAGGTGGGCAAGCAATGTGAGAGGGCAGCAAGGAGGGTTGGGGGATACTGGGATGCATAGGGAGAGGCATCACCAGTAGAAAACAGGAAGTTATTATCCTCTGTACAGACAGCTGGTGAGACCCCATCTGAGTACTGTGTGCAGTTCTGGAGACCCAATCTCCGCAAAGACATAGACAGGATGGAAGCTGTCCAGAGGAGGGCAACTAAAATGGTGCAGGGTCTGCACCGGAAGACATATGAAGAAAGACTTAAGGAGCTTAATATGTATAGCCTCAAGGAAAGGAGGGAGAGGGGGGACATGATAGAAACTTTCAAGTACCTCAAGGGAATCAACAAAGTCCAAGAGGGTAGCATCTTTCAAAAAGAGGTGTGCAAGAACAAGAGGCACAATTTGAAGATAGAGGGGGGGCTCAGAGGTAATTTAAGGAAGTATTTTTCACAGAGAGGGTTGTGGATGCATGGAACGGCTTCGGAGGAGGTTGTGGAGTCAAAATCAGTGGTGGAATTCAAGCATGCATGGGACAGTCATAAGGCAATTCTGGGGGGTTGGGGTAAGAAGAAGTAGGCTGCTGGTTAACTAGGATCTGCAGCTTAACTAGTAGGTAGGGAAATGGGCAGACTGGGAGGGCCAAGCGGTCCTTATCTGCCGTCAAATTCTATGTTTCTATGTTTCTAAAGTAGAATAAATACTGTAGTTGCATACTAGAAAAACTCTGGGTTTCAAAAGATTCACAGTGGAGTTTCTTAGCCAGTTCAGGCAGCTCTGGTCCTTAATATAAGCAAAGATGTTTAACACATTAATGAGAACTGGGGCATTAAAATCTTCAATGCCATCGTTTTTATATTATAAAAAGGGTTTAGAAATGCTGCAATCTGATTGGCTGTCAGCATTCCGAGAGCCTTACATTAATCTGTTACACTGTTATGTACAGCCTAATCATCATGGCACATGAATGCTTCCTGTCAGCATTCCATTCTCTAGCATTGTTGAATGATGCATTCTGATTCTGAACCAGCATTCTTATATTGGACTGTGTATGAGCAGTCATATACAACAAGGATGTTTTCCGATCGAGAGGTTTCCGTGGTAGAAAGAGACATCGAGAGCGCAGCTCGAGAGGTCTCATGACCACGGAAACCTCGAGAATGGAAAACACCCTTGCATGTGTATGATTGCCCATACACAATCTTTTACAGTGTATGGGTAACCATTACTTTGCTCCTCTGTCCAAAAAACTTCCCCTCAGAACTTAAAAAAAAAACCTACAGTAGCGTGGTTCCTTCCAGTGCTGTTCACTTCATGAGCTCTCACCACTACAGCCTGTTTCATTGCGCATGCACATTCTATGTTGTTATGCTGCACTAGTGACATAGCTAGTGCAGCAAAACAACATCGTGATGCAGCCAGTGCAGCACAAGTGGATTCCAGTAACCGATTTCTACTGGTAATCACATTCCACCCTACACTATAAACAGATGGTGGATGAACAGGGGATATGCTTTGTATGCTGTGAGAATACAGCATTTATCCAGACAAGCTGGATTCCAAACTCAGTGACCCCATGAGTGGTGTAGTGTAGCAAAGCCATGAGTGTGATCACTGAGTTCGGAATCCAGTGAGTCTGGATGAACACTGAAGCCTCACAGCGTACACAGCATGTTCAGTGTTCATAGGTGCTTTACGAGTCCGGTAGACAAAGATTGCCTTTTATGGACTCGCCACCAGATTTACTGGTGGAACTCATATTTTGTATTGCCCATATATGTATCCAATCTGTTGCCATGGGAGTGTGTTTATTTCTGTAGGGAAATCATTTTTTTTTTTTACAGGACCTGCTGCCACTATTGATCTTGCCATTGCGGTTTGTCTCGGCTGAGTGTCAGTTTATAATGCGCTCAGCACGAGACAGTCACTGCACAGCCAGCAGTAAGTGATGAGAAGTGAGAATAAATGTGAAACAGTGAAAGTCACATGTTTATTCTCATTTTGGGTGTTGTGTCTATGAGAATACTTAATTTATCTGAACATCAGGAAACACACTCCCACGGCCTACACTATTTTATTACAAATCTCCTTCTCAATGAGGAAAACATTCAAAAGCTACACTTCTAACAGTTTTGTTTTGAAATCAGCTCTTTATAATAACAATAAGGCACTCCCAGGAGTTAGATTAACAGTCAATCACCCCTTAGGGGCAATATGGCACTCTGCTATTAATTATTATTATTATTATTTTTTTTTACAATTCTTTTTATCACAACGGGCCTCCTTTGACTTAACCAGCGGGTAGCGCTTCTCCGGGCGCCCAAGCTGTAACCGGGCAGCGCGGTCCTCCAGGACGTTGGCAGAAAACGAATGGCATGACTCGCAGGCCTGCAGGTCGTGTTCTAGGCCGAGGCAGTAGACTCACGTGGAGTGCGGGTCCGTCCTGGACATCTTCTGCCCACAAGGGCACCGCCGAAATCCGGGAGTCGATTTGTCCATCGCAGCCGCGAGGAAGAAAGACGACCGAAGTCTTGAAAATGTTAAAATGAGTTTCGAGCGAACCGAAGAATTAGGATCCAGTCTATCACGCAGAGTGGTAAGGAGGGAACCTGAGCTTCCAAGCGGTAAGGAAGATCTGGCATCACGGGGTGGAGCCGAGAGTTTTACCACCCGGGTGGGTGGGAGGAGCCAGCTTGAAGACCTTCCAGCAAGATTTAAAGCGGCAAGGAACCTGCCAGACAGTGTGGATGAACAACATATCCATGTCCCTAGAACAGAAAATTGTTATCCCCCTGTACAGACAGTTGGTGAGACCCCATCTGGAGTACTGCATCCAGTTCTGGAGACCCCATCTCCGCAAAGACATAGACAGGATGGAGGCAGTCCAGAGGAGGGCAACTAAAATGATGCAGGGTCTGCTAGAGAAGCCATACGAGGAGAGACTAAAGGAGCTTAGTATGTATACCCTTGAGGAAAGGAGGGAGGGGGGGACATGATTGAAACTTTTAAGTACATCAGTGGAATCAACAAAGTCCAAGAGGGTAGTATCTTTCAGAAAAAGAGATGTACAAGAACAAGGGGACACAATTTGAAGATAGAGGGGGGACGGCTCAGGGGCAATGTGAGGAAGTATTTTTTCACAGAGATGGTGGTGACCGCATGGAACCGCCTTCCTGAGTTGGTTGTGGGGTCTAATACTGTGGGAGAATTCAAGAATGCATGAGACAGACATAAGGCAATTCTTGTTGGGGGTAGGAAGAAACAGGCTGTTGGTTAACTAGGATCTGCAGCTTATCCAGTAGGTAGGGAAACAGGCAAACTAAGTGGGCCAAGCGGTCCTTATCTGCCGTCAAAGTCTATGTTTCTAATCCGAGCACCCAACTTGGATCCTATTAAATTTTTGGGAGTTGCATAGATACAAAGATACAGAGATGCTGTCGGCAGATAAGGACTGCTAGGCCCATCCAGTCTGCCCGATTAAGCTGCCTAAAGAAGCGTCTAGTGACCCAATCTGGTCATTGGCTTTAGCTTTTTTTCCCTATCTCTATTATTCCTTTGTTTCTGTCCCATGCATGTTTGAAGCCCGCCACTGTACAGGCTGCCACCACCTCCTGGGGCAGGCTATCCCATGCATCCACCACCCTTTCCGTAAAAATGAACTTCCTGACATTTCCCCTTATGTGGCCACCACTCAGTCTCATGTCGTGTCCTCTTGTCCTGACATTACTATTAATCTGGAACATGTTGTCCCCTTCCACCTTGTTAATGCCCTTGAGGTGCTTGAATGTTTCTATCATGTCACCTCTCTCCCTCCTTTGTTACAGCATGTACAAATTGAGGTTCCCTCACACTCTCCTCATAAGGCTTGTGATGTAATCCCTTCACCATTTTGGTTGCCCTCCTCTGTGCTGTCTCTAGTTATGGAGGTAAGAGGGAGGTGGGGGCTAGTGGGTGTGTTGGGTGTTTTTTTTTTATGTTAAACTGAAGGGAAATGATATCATGGCTTGTGCCAGATTGATAGGAGCAGCTTAATTTGGAGCGGGGTTACTGATAATTGGTTCTTGTAAGATATATTTTATTTATTATATGAGCAGCCAATAACTTCTATTAGTGCGCTTGTGGGGAGGTTGTTGGTTACAGGGTGGATGGGGGGTAAATTACCAACAGTGGAGGTTGGGGCAACCTGAGGGGTGTTTTACAGGGTGGGGGTGGGTTTTTTTTATATAAACATTCGGATTTTGGATTTTCGGAAGCTTTATCTGAAAATCCAAATTTTTGCTGTTTTCCGAGGTATCTGTTTTTATAACAGATCATCTGTGCAACTCTAATTTCTATGTCTTGGAACCAAGATTGTATCACTTATATCAATTTTGATATAATGAGTAAAAATAAATTAAAAAAAAATTATCACTTTTCCTCTTTTAAAAAAAGGAAATAAAAAAATTGTGCAACTAGAACTGTTTACGTGGCAAAGAGGCAGGCTACCACTGGGGGCTTTGGAGGATATCTGAAAGTGAGCAGGACTGGAGCTGTTTATGTCCTGGGTACGAAGGCCAACTGTAACAACCAGAGCTCACACAGAGAGCCTGACAGCAGCAGGTAAGATTGATGATGGAGGAGCAGCTGGCTGACCCTGGACAGTTTGCTGCTAAGGTGGCACAGGGCATTACACTGCTTTATGGCTTCTTTGAAAAAATATTTGAAAAAAGAGCTATATTAATGGCCATTTAAGAACAATGTGGTTGGGTAACAGACACTGTACCAATAATTGTTTCTATTTTAGTTCAACAGGCGACAGTATATATTATACAATACAATGTCGTTACTATCTTTCACATTAAAACACAGATTTCCATTCTTATATTTTTACAATTTTACTGTAGAATTCTAGAAAATGACTGCCTGTTTCATTAATATACATACCTTAATTAATTTATTTTTATTTATTTATTTAGTTTTTGTTTACCGGACGGGTGCACTAAGCATACATTTGCCTATTTTCAGACACAACCCAGGAGTTTACTAAGGTATGATGAGTTGTACAGTATATATATAAGACAGGTAATACAGTTTACAAGGAGACAATGCATAGTACAAAGGTAAGTGCCAAACAATATAATAACAGGTACAGAGCTACAATAGATAGGTAATACATTCAATAAATGAGGTAAAACATTCAGTACATTTAATAAGGTGATGTTGGAGGTGTAAACATTAGATAATATACTTAATGCATTCAATAGGGTGAAGGCACAGGCAAATAAACATAACAGTCAGCCTTAGTATTCAAGTACAGTACTACCTCGATTTTCCACTCCCCTATTATCTGCCACCCTCTATTATCCACCCACTTTTGTCTCATACCAATTTCTCATTTTGCCATTTCCTTTCATTATTCACCAACCTCAATTATCCACCACCCTTGATTATCTGCCAACTTTTGTCTTGTACCAAAGTGGGTGGATAATAGAGAGTGCACTGTACCAATCATGGGAAAGACGGAACCATTGTCAGAGATTAGGGCAGTTGCACTGGGAATGTTGGAGCTGGTATGAGCAGAGTTGAAAGTGGGAGAAGTGGGGGACATGGCACTGGCGCAAGTTTGGAGGAATACTATTCCATACTTTAGGAGCAACAGAAGAGAAAGCAGTTACCGTATTTGGTCCTGGATCTAGGGACAGACAGTTGTTGGTGATCTGTGGGTCTTAGGGAATATAGCCGGGGAATATAGGGTTTTACAAGGTAGTAGATGGGAGGCTAAGAACAGGGGAGGCTGATTATGCATCGTACTGTGGATAAGTCTTCCTAAGTTGAAGTCCATTAAGGCTGCACGGGTAGGACAGCCTAGAGTATTATATAGCTTGCAGTGGTGGGTAAGGTGATTGCATTCCAGAGCACAATGGCAAAACATTATTGTATGCCACTTCCCATTTGCGCTGCAAGGTACTAGAAGCATGAGCGAATACTACCAGGCCGTAGGTACGTTTGGGCAGTAGTAGACCTCGTGCAATAGTTATACATACAAACGGGTACAGATGCATCTCCCCCACCCCTCTGGTCCGCAGAACTTCTTCCTCCTGCTTTCAGATGTCCTCTCATTTGCTGGGCTCCAAACCAGAGTTTTCACTGGCCATGCTTACTTGCAGGGTACCTCTTCATGGTGGCACCAGTCAAAAGATGCCTTTGCAGTGTCAAGTGAGAGTATGTGCGTGCACTGTCACTGTTGTCATTTGTGGTGGCAGAGATTATTCACAATGTCATCAGTGCACACTCCGATCACTTAAATGTGGTTATGCTCATCTCCGTAAGGGGAAGCATTTTAGGCAGTGCTGACTACCCTACTTGTCATCTGTGTTTATAAACAAAAAAAGATATAGATTATAAATAACAACCACTAAGGGAACATGCCAAATAGTTGTGGTAATTTGTTCATTCGCTTATGTCATAATCTGCTAGAGCGAAGGAACGTCATCGAATGCATGCAAACAAATGACTGCCCTATTCTGCATGGTCCCTTTGTGGTTATCGCCTATGAGTGTCCCTCCCAGCCACCCAATGTCTGTTCTTCTGCACTGGTATCTGGTATGAAAAAATCCACTGATAAGCCACCCTGTCACCCCATGCATTAAGACCACTCTACCTGTCCACCACAGGAGGCGCTCAAGCAGCAGAAAGAATGCCCCCCCCCCCCAGGAATCTAAGTGCACAGTTTCCCCAGTGTTCCAAGACCCCACGAGACACAATCCCTGGGTCTTTCATATGTCAGTAACATGCACTTTCCCCAGTACTACCAAGCCAGAGGCCTTAGCTATTTTTAAAGTTTTTTTTTTTTAAATGGGTCCATGTGTTGCATGTACTGTACATCACCCGATACCATAATAAACCAATATCTTCTAAATAATATAGCTAATGAATTTTAATCGTTTGGTAGTCAACATTTTGATTCAGACTGGCTAGTAAAAAATTTTGTTTGGCTAACAGATGTTTATTGCTGCATCATTTTTTGGGGAAAGGGTTCTCATTAAAGTATATGTGGAATTACACTGTATTAGAAAAGCAAAAGAAAATATGGATATTGCAATGATTTGCAGAATTAACAGCAATAAATACAAACCCCCAGCTAACTGATTCTGTTTATCCTTTGAATGCAGATTTGTCCTTTGAATACTCATCAGAACCAGGATCTAGCCTCATACACTTTCAGACAATAACAATTATTTGTTTGTTTGTAGTAGTAGTAGTGAATAGTTTTTTTATTCATAAGAATAATGGAATACATTCAATTGAGCAAGGCTCATTTTTCAATGAAGTTCCAGGCCAATTAAGAACATACAGTTACACATATGCATGATAATACAATACACACTATAATAAAACAATTACATTATAACAACAGACAAGCAGCAGTATCATCACATTAATTCAGTAATTAAAGTGCATTGCAAGAGTTACAGGTTATGGTATTGTTGAACCAGGTCATACACCATCTTATTAATTCTAGATTATTGATTTTGGCCCCATAGCATCTTAAGTTTGAAGGAGATTGATTCCACAATAGGGCTCCCCTAAAGGAAACAGATGATCTCACAATGTATAAATTACAATTACTCAAAACATATTGAGCTCCCAATGAAGTCCCCCTTACTTCCCTACATTCAAATAAATCAGAAATGTAATTGGGAACCTCATTATTTCACACCTTGATCACAAACTGGAGTAAATGTAAATGTCTTCTTACAGGGGGTTTAAGCCAATTCAGCTCTCTAAATAATATGCACCGATTAGTTTTATAGGGATTATTCCAAGATGAATTGAACCATTCTATTAAATATTAGATCTACTTTATTTAGAAGTGATCCAATAGCACCTCCCCCCCCCAGTATAGCAGATCTCCATAATCAACGACTGCCAATAATAAGGAATTAACTATATTCAGGCATACCTCCCTGGACATATACTTTTTGTACCTATACAAGGCACCCAGCTTTCTATTCATACCTCCTATAAGGGAGACTATTTGGGGATCCCAGCTTAAGTAAGTATCTAACCAAATACCAAGATATTTGTATAAATCAATCTATTTAATAACAGTGCCATCAAGAGTATTAATCTTTTTTTTTATTATGTTTATTCTTAAATAGGAGTGCCTCCATTTTTTTGGGATTCAAAACCAAATGATGCTTCTTAAAGAAGTCCTGAACTTTATTGAAAGCTAATTGTTGCTTTAAACCAACTGAGTCCAATGTTGCCCCCTCCACATACAGTATAGTGTCATCTGCATATAGATGGCACCAAACATCTGATTATTCAAGCTTAAGTTCATTTATATAAATATTAAACAGTTAGGGCCCCAAAACTGATCCTTGGGGAACTCCATTTTTCATTTCCAAACCCCAATATTTAAAGGAGCTCACTTCCACAAACTGCCTACGCCTAATCAAATAAGTAGAGAACCATTTCAGTGACCGAGGAGACAAGCCAGTCTCACTGAGTCTGGACAGGAGCACCCAATGGTTTAGGGTGTCGAAGGCCTTTGAAAGATCGATAAACAAAGCACCTACCATTAACCTCATGTTCAGACTCAGCTGAAGATCTCGTTCCACCCTGATCAGAGCAGAGCAGTTTGTGTGCTGTGGAGAGACCTAAAACCTGATTGAAATAGGGACTATTTATTACGCTCTTCCAGAAAATCCTTCAATTGACGTGACATTATTTTTTCAAATATTTTTTAAATCTGCGGCAGCACAGAAATGGGCCAATAATTGCGCAGCTCACTCTTGTTCCCAGATTTAAATATGGGTCTTACTTTGGCAATCTTCCATCCCTCCGGAAATTCACCACTAATACAAGATAAATTAAAAATATATGCCAGGGGATACGCTATGCAGGGAGCCACATACTTCAGAAGTTTTGAAGGAATATCATCATGGCCTATAGCTTTAAAAGTATTTAATTTTGCCAGCCCGGTAACGATGAGGGTTAAGGCACTGGATGCCACAACGCACCATGCCGGCGACCCAGGTTCGGGAACGAGCTTGGGCCGTTGGGGGTCGGCAGGGGGAAGGAGGAGTGAGCATCCCGATGGATGCTCTCCTCCTTTGGGGCAGGTTTCCAAGGGTGCTTTAGGGCACCCGACGCTCACGAAGGTTGGTGGGAGCAGCAACTTTCGGGGCACTGGTGGCTCTCTTGAGAGGGAGTCAGGGAGGGGAGGACGCTGTTAGGCACTTGGCAACGCGGCGTGCGTCAGCACAGCGCCTGCCTGAGCCGGCATCCTCAGGGGGATGGAAGGGGGGAGAGAACACCAGAAAAATGGAAAAATACCCTCATCAGTCCTAGATGACGACCGATCCTTGCCTCCCACCCACCAATTCACGGGCAGACCTCGTTGTGCAGGCTCTCCTCTGTAGCAGAGGCAGTAAGAGGGGAATGGAGAAGCCTGGCACTCTAGAGGCAGACTCCGATGCGGTGGTCTAAAGGAGGCTGACCGGTCCAAAGGAGATGATGGCCGAGGTTAGGGTAAGGCGGGGAAAAAAAAAGTATTTAATTTTAGGAGTTCCATACGGACCTCCTCTGGAGTAATATAGTCACAATCAACAAACCCATCCCAGTAACATCTGGATTTGTTCCCTCCAGATTCTGCTCTAGGGCACTGTTACAATCCTGGTAAGCCCCAGCAGCTGAATCCAGGGAACCCAGCTTAGAGAAATAATCATTAAAGGCATTAACCAGTCCCTCCCCTAGAGACAATGTTATACCATCAACTGCTACCTTATTCACCAAAGAATGTTTATTTTTCCCCCATTAGGTCAGAGATAATCCCCCAGAACCTTCTTGGGTTCTGCCTATGGTTATTATCAGGTTTGGATAGGACAAATTCTTGTTTAACTGCCCTTACTTTTCTAGTGTACAGGTTACAGGCCTGCCTATAAAGGGCCCACTCTTGATCTAACAGTTTTTTTGGACATTGCCCATTTTTTATCTTGGTCTCTCCCAGCTTTGTGAAATTCTGGGGAAAACCAAACATTCCCTTTATGTTTAGTTTTTCTGAATTTTAGTGGTACATGCTCATCACAAATTTGAAAAAAAGTAATCTAAAAAATACTCCCAAGCTGCTGAAGGCGTGGGAATCAAATCCAACCTAGACCAATTAATATTTTTAACGTCAAGCACAAATGCAGTATAATGAAACTGTCTAAAGCATCTCCAAGAGATCTCAGATTCAGGGACAGACTCGATTATTTTATTTCTAACTGTATAAATTATCGGATGGTCTGAGAAGGATTCCAAAAGGACTCCAGCTCTCAGATAAGACGGGAAAATTTGTAAACATCAAATGTAACACAGTGAATTTTTTGGGATCTCTATGGTTAATTCTGGTTGGATCCAGAATTAACTGGGTCAAACCCAAATCAATCTGAAAATCAATTATTTACTTCAAAAGTTATTTATTTACTTACTTCAAAACTGCTACCAGGGAAGCGTACTGAGCTGGTAACAGCTTACCAGATACGTTCAGTGGCGGTGGCGGTGGGGAGTTGGATAGAATACATGTAAGCATTAATCCCCGCTGAAGGTGGCATCTCATGGGGAGTTAATGCATGGTTGGGACTGTTGTGGCACGAGGCCAGAGGCCGAGGGGTGCAACGGACCAACCATGCATTAACTCCCCATTACATGCCACCTTCGGCGATTAATGCGCCGTATACACTAATAAGCGACGCAAGTAACCATCACACTTGAAAACTTAGCTCTTCCGATGGCCTCTTCTACTCCTGTGTCTCCGTTTCTGCGTGTGATTCCTATCATCATGCTAGGTCTGTGCTGGAAGGCAGTGAGCTGGTAGAAGAGCAACACGGCATTATGAGACGATAATGCCATGTTGGGCTCGTGAACGCGCTTCCCACAACAGCAACACGGGATTGTGAGACGATAATGCCATGTGGCTGTTGTGGGAAGCGCTTTCACGAGCCCAACACGGCATTATCGTCTCATAATGCTGTGTTGCTCCTGCACCTCATGATGCCGTCCCGCCTATCGCGTGGCGCCCTGACACGGCTCTCAATAATGCCGTGTTACAAAGTACAATAAGGTCTACATGTGCAAACAACAATATTCGATACAAAGTAATACAGTAAGAACAAGGTGCCTAAGGTAGATGAAACTGCAAGTTAGCAGGAGCAGTGAACAGCCTAAAAAACGGCTTGAGTGAGGGCAGTCTCAAGGGTCAGGGTCAGGAACAGTTACAGGAGTGAGCTGTAAAGTCAAGATGAGGCCTAAGGAAAAAGGGGGAAGAGGCAGAGTGGATAAACAGAGGGAGACAGGACCAGAACTTCGGGTAATATTATGAGAAGGTACAGCAGCTTAGCCAACAGATGATTTCCTGGGGGGGTTAGGGTAAAGGAATGAGGAACATTGTTACAGAATGAGTACGGGGAAAGAGTTATATATAACACAGAGCTGGAAACTAGCAACATACTGTACGTGTGCAGCAAATAGAAAGGCAAGAAAGCAGTCCGTTGTATTGAGGACTGGGGTAGATGTCTAGACCTCAGTACAAATGGAACAAGGTCCATCTGAAAATAGAGTGGGTGACCTCACACCATTGCTGTCAAAAGAATCTAGTTGGTGTGGTTACTGAATACAGCACTTCATAAATACTGCTTTCACCACTGTACTTTCTGTCCCAGTGGAAGGAGCCTTTTGTGCCTGGAAGCCACATTTTCTTGGACTGACAGGTTAAATGATTTTAAAGTACAGCACCTGGCCTACATTAACAGACTACACAGTTTAGGCAATTTAAAGAGAAACCCCCTCATAACTTTCCATCCAAGGTATTTAAGATGTGTTTTGTTCTGCAGTGCATCTTGACTACGGATAGGCACACCATTTTGGACCCCCCACCCTTAGAACATTTTTGGATCTTTGTTTGAAAGGCTTGAAACAGTTTCTAACAGAAATCAGCTACCAGCAACTAAACATAACAACTCTCCCCTAGGAAACAGTTCATATCTCGTCCCTCATAGCCCTCAGGAAATCCCATAAAATGGATTTCATTCATCCTGTCTCCATTCTCCTAATCTTCTGCACCATCTTTGAGGCAATCTGTGGAGTCCTTGTTTTTAGATACATGCAGCTCAGCCTCTGACTGCCTTTGTGAGAGCCTAACAATGCCAGAGTGCTATGAGACAAGTTTTAGCACTCTGATTACCTCAAGGATCTTGCTGAATATGGCCTTAATGCCATCCAGTTCTCTGGAGCCCCACATTGTGGCCTAATGGGCGCCCACTTCTCTGCTTGCTTCAGGGAGGTGAGATAGGCCCAGAGGTTTACTCAACAATACTTTTAGATCAGCGCAGGTAAAACAAGAAAAATGTGATTTATCTGCAGTAGAGCTCTATGCCCGTTGGACTGAGTGCACAATCACATGGGCAGACTGGAAGGGCCAGGCAGTCCTTATCTGCCATCAAATTTTATGTTTCTAGGTAACAGTGGTAAATAGGAGGATTACATAGGATTCTGATAGCAGTAGAGAGAGACTGAATTAGGCTGCCATCTTGCTGGTGGTCAGGCCACATCCCCAAACATAAATCTAAACAAGGGGAAGATTGTCAGATATCTTGGCAAGAACAGGTAATTAGATTTTGTATGTAAAGACTATTAAGAAAAAAGCTGAACTGCTAATAGGACTCCTCTCAAACAAAAACAAATGTACTACCATACTGTATGTAGAACAACGTATGGGAGACTGTGTGATATGAGTTTTATATATATATATATATATATATCCGAGGGGTGTTTCGCTACATAAACCACAAGAATGAAGCTCAAGTATTTTATAAATGCAAAACACACCAAGGGAATGTAAAACAAAATGAGTATTCACAGCCACCCATATTTTATTTATTATAATATCTGTTAGGGTCTGATTTCAAAGTGCGAGTTTGCCAATGGACACTGTCAGTTGTTTTCGTTACTGTGACAGCATGACAGTTTCCCATGTGAGTGACTGATCATCAGCTAAGACTTTCTCCATACCAACATGGTGTGATGTCACAACAGGTTGATACAGAGAATGTAGGGTTTTCTGGTTGCTACCAGACCCTACCAGTTATTATACTTTAATCATATCTATATTTATATCACAAACTAATTCAAGAAATTCTAGACCAGAAATATTGCAAAACCTGCAAAAGTAATGGAGGAAAGAAACACAAGTTACACTAGTACAGTGTGTATACAGGTTAAGGGCAACTTCAGTCCTCGTACAGGGGAGCAAGAATCAAGGCCGGTAATATTAGACTTTTTGAATGCCAAAAATGTTTACCTAAAAAGAACTCCTACAGACTTGATTGTAAACAAAAGAGGGCAACAATTATTGTAATGAGTTTATAGTCATGACTTAACAATCTTCAAATGGAAGGACAAGTGGGGACCTCAAAGGAGCTTTAACATACTATGACCACAATGGGACAGCAGTAATTGATTACTGTATAACTGAAACTGTTATCATCGATTGAGAATCTAATTGTATACAATAGAGCTGAACATGACCATATGCCACTAATACTGTCACTGGACTTACTCGGGGGGGGGGGGGATCATTAATAGGATCAGGGTGTAACACGAATGGATTTACAATTTGAGAATAAAAGGAAAATAGTAATAAATAATACACAATCGGCCAGCCTGGTAGTGCTGAGGGTTGAGGCGCTGGACGCCACATCTTGCGCCACACTGGCAAACCGGGTTCGGACATGAACCCGGGCCGCCAGGGGAGCGATAGGATTGAGCACCCAGGGGACTGCTCTCCTATCCCGGGGAGGGATCCAGGGTACCACTGCTCTGTAGCGGCCCCTGGTGATGACCGGGGGCACTACCAGAGTGGTGCCAGCTAGGGGCAGAGTGTGGCAGACGTCGGCACGCAGTGCCTGATGCCACTGCATGCTTGCACTCCGGGGGCTAAAAAAATCAAGGAGGAAAATGGCAGCACAAGTCTGCGGCAGCTTGATGGCTGCAGCTTCATCGGCCGGCGAATGCCTGGATTAGGGGTGCGTGCCGGTATTGGGTTCCTAATCGGGCACTGGGACATAGGGGGAGTCCCTCTCGACGGTACAGCTGCATATGCCAGCTGGGTGCGTCTACGTCAGGGTCAGTGCTGAAGGAGGAGCAGTGGCTGGAGGTAAGCAGGGCTGTGGCTGCAGAAGGGATAAACATAAGGAATAAAAAAAAATAATAATACACTATCTAGAAAAATGAATTATTATTGACAGAAGGGGAACAATTAAAGCAGGAGTACATGATAGTGGTGAACATTTTTAACCAATATTCTTCAACTCCATTTTAGACTGCCCCCTGATGTCCTGACTTGTATGACACTCCTCTTTCCCCATTTTGAGTCTGCTTTACTACTTTATTTTTACATGTGAAATAACAAAAGGAGCACTTCTTTTAATATAGATTAAACAAGCTTTTTATCAGTGTTCTCAACTGTTTTGTACATCTGTTGTCTCACAAGACTAGAGGGCAGTGTCTGCTGCATGCTAGTTTATTATAATCACATGAAAAGTGATCTTTAAAAAATTTGTGTTCAAAAACAACAGAGTGCTCCTTTTATTATTTCAGCTACAAAAACAGTGTTAAAGCAGGCTCAAAATGGAGAAATTGAAATTTGGGTACCTGTAAATTTTCTTTCTCTGATGGCTGGTCTCCGGGCTTCATTACGCCTGGGCTCCACCTCCTGATGACATCTGTAGGCAGGACTACAGTTGTGCAGCGGGGGGGAATAAGGAGCCCTCCACATCTGGTCATTTCCAGTCATTCTTCACGCAGTCCCCCTGAGGCAGTACTACAAGAACCTGGAAACAAAAAACACAACATTTACGGCATAATTGGCCCACAGGCCAGCCAACTATATACATTCTGGAATGGAATCCGGAGCCCGGAGACCAGCCATCAGAGAAAGAAAATTTACAGGTACCCAAATTTCGATTTCTCTCTCCTAAGCTGGCTCTGGGCTTCATTACGCCTGGGATATCCAAAAGCAGTGCATCCCTAGAGTGCTGGGTGGAAAGAATGTCAAGTGTTCTTAGGGGTCCACCACCACCTGGAGCACTCGGCGGGCAAAGGAAGCATCCACTGAGGACATCACATCCAGTTTGTAGAACTTTGTAAATGTGTGAATGGATGACCAGGTCGCCGCTCTGCATAAATCTGCTGGGGATGCTTCTCTGAAGTTCGCCCATGAAGTGGCCATAGCCCTGGTGGAATGAGCTCTCACTGGACCAGGCAGGACTACTCCCGCCTGATCATACGCCACAGTGATTACTGATCTAATCCATCTGGCTATCGAGTCTTTTGAAGCTTTTTGGCCACATTTTAGCCTGCAGTTAAAATGAACAAGCTTGATGTTTTGTGAATAGCATCCATTCTCTTAATATAAAATGTGATTGCTCTCCTCGGATCTAGAGTATGAAACTCTCTTTCCTTTTCGTTTTTCCGGTGAGGACAGAAGGAAGGAAAGATTAGCTCCTGGTTACAGTGGAAGAGAGACATAACCTTCAGTAAAAACCCTGGATCCGTCCAGAGTACCACAGAGTCCTGATGAAAAACAATGTAGGGCTCTTTGTTTGAGAGCACCCCCAGTTCGCTGATTCTCCTGGCTGATGTAATAGCTACCAGAAAGACATTGTGATATGCAAGAGAGAAGCCTCTTTCAGAGGCTCAAAGGGTGCATTTGTTAGAGCCTTGAGAACCAGATTAAGCCTCCAAGGTGGTACGGTTGGCTTAATTGGGGGGCATTTTAACGTTGCTGCTCTTAGAAACCTCCTGACATGAGGGTGAGATCCCAGAGCATCTCCCGAATCTGCCAACAAGAGCGTCCCTAATGCAGAAACTTGAACTGGTAAGGTGGCCGGCTGCAGACCTTTGTCAAAACACTCCTGAAGAAACTGAGAGGGATATTGGATGATCCTGGATAGCCATAGATTGGAGCCAGAACAAGAATTGTCTCCAGAATTTATAATATACTTTAGAGGAGGATGGGCGCCTGGAGTTTACCATCATTTCAATGACTGGAGCGATGTAGCCTCTTTGAAAGTTTCCCACTCAATCTCCAAGCCAAGAGGGACAGATTGCTCAGATTGTGGTGGAGCACCGGACCCTGATGAAGGAGGTCTGAGCTGAGCTGGAAAATAAAGGGTGACTTCTCAGACAGCTGAATGAGGAGTGGGATCCAAGGGTGGCGAGGCCACCTAGGGCAGACTAGAATCATCTCTGCCCTGTCCCTGGCCACCTTGTGTAGGACCCTGGATAACAGCGGAATTGGGGGAAAGGCATACAGGAGGCCGAGGCAACCCCAGTTTAGGGAGAAGGCGTCCTGAGCTAGTGCTAGATTGTCTCTTGCCAGGGAGCAAAACTGCTGCGTCTTGGCATTTTGTCGACATGCAAACAGATCTACCTGTGGTTTGCCCCACCTCTCTATTAGAAGCTGGAATGCAGTGTCCTTCAGCTCCCACTCTCCCGGGAGGATGTCTTGGTGGCTTAACCAGTCCGCTGTGACATTTTCCTGTCCCGGTATGTATACAGCCCTTATACTTGCCAGGTGTTTTTTCTGCCCAATTGAAGAGGAGAAAAGACTCCCGGAGCATTTTTGAACTTTTTGTGCCACCCTGATGGTTGATGTAGGCCACAGCTGTTCGATTGTCTGTCAGAATTAACACATCCCGGCTGCGCACATGTTGACAGAAGTGTATCAGTGCTAGCCGAACTGCCCTCATCTCTAGGATGTTTATGCTGTGCCTTGATTCCGTCAGGGATCACTTGCCCTGGGCCGACATTCGGTCCAGGTAAGCCCCCACCCCACCCCCTGAGGCTTGCATCTGTTGTGATTCTTGTTTGGAGCGGATGGCCTAGCTTTCAGCCCCTCATCACATCTTCCCTCCGAGACCACCATGCAAGAGAGGTTTTTATCTGCTGAGGAACTGAAATGAGCTGGTGCTGACTGTGCCTGGACTGGGACCACAGCTTGAGCAGATGAGCTTGAATTGGACGCATGTGCACTACAGTCCATAGGACTGAGTCTGCCAGTGACACCAACGTCCCGATCAGCTGCATAAAGGATTGTGCCGGCAGATGAGCGAAGCTTTGGAATTTGTTGATGAGCTCCATCAGGTCCCTGAGTTTTGACTCAGAGAAACACCTTGTTGTCCTATGTGCTGAATACTGCTCCCAAGTGGTTCAAGCTCTGGCTCAGGATTAGGGAACTCTTCGTCTGGTTAATGACAAAACCGTGTGCCATGAGACACTGGAACACATCCGTCACTGCCTGCACCACTTGGTTGAGCTGCAGAGCTTTGATGAGGATATCATCCAGATAAGGGAACAGCTGGATCCCTCGATTCCGAAGGTGGGTGACCACTGCTACTAGCACCTTTGAGAAGGTTCTTGGGGCTGATGAAAGGCCGAAAGGAAGAGTCTTGAATTGGAAGTGATGGTTCCCTACCTTGAATCTCAGATATTGTCTGTGCAGGTTGTGAATAGGAATATGGAGGTAGGCATCCTGTAAGTTGATGGATGCCAGAAAATCTCCTTGCAGCACTTCCTTGACAACTGATGACAGAGTTTCCATTTTGAATGGTCTGCTGCGTACAAAACGATTTAGGAATTTGAGGTCTACGACAGGTCTGTGACCTCCTGTAAGTTTGGGCACAAGGAAAAACAGGGAGTATACCCCCCCGATTGGCCTCTTGTGGGGAGGGACCCGTTCCATAGCCCCTTCTAGCAGAAGGTCCGTGATAGCCTGCCATGTCGCTTGTCTTTTGAATGAGTTGTTTGAGATGGGAGAGGGCACCACGAGGTAATGGGGGCTTGGACTCGAACTCTATCAGGTAACCTTTGCTGATAATGTCTAGCACCCATCTCTCCGACATGGTCCAGGCCCATTCCTCGAAAAATTCTGAAAGCCTGCCCCCTACTCGAGGATGGGCCCGCATGGCCTCATTGTGATTTTTTGGTGTTATTCCCAGTGTCTCTGGAGCCTCCACCTCCGCCGGAACTGCCTCCTCTGAAATTCCGCTGGTTCTGGGAGAACCATGTTCTTTTCCCTGAAAAGCTGGAGCTCCGCCTCTTGTTGTAACCTCTGTCATGAAAATTACGTCTTGGACCTGAAGACCACGCTTTGGCCCGACCCCTGGACTGGGGCATATGCACCTTCGCGGTTTCCCCGGATTCTTTCACCGCCTCCTTCAGTGCTCACCGAACAGGAGGTTGCTCAGAGGGTGCATTCACCAAATGGCTCTTTGAGGATGCTGCCTGCTTGCCATGCCCAAGCCACAGATTGTGGCGAGCCGAGGTTTGATAAAACATGGTCCATGCAGCACACCCGACCACCTCCTCTGACACATCTAGCGTATAGGTTGAGGCCAACCCCATTAATTGCAGCTGATGGATAATGGGGGAGTTCTTTCGTCTTCTAAGTAATTGAAATAAATCCGATGCCCAGGATAGGGCGGCTCTGGCGGAGAATAGGTTCGCAGTGGCTGCCTTGAGGGAAGTTGCCAAGGCTTGAAAGGCTTTTTTGAGGGAAGAGTCCACCTTTCTGTCTACTGGGTCCCTTATAGAAGCTCCTCCTTCACCTGGTATGACAGTTTTCTTGGTGAGGTTAGAAATTAAGGGGTCGATTCTGGGGCAGTCTAACCACTTTTCGGACTGCTTCTTGTCAAACTTCAGAAGTTTGGAGATCCGTCAGGGAACCAGATAAGCATGTTCTGGACCTTGCCATTCTTCTTTGAGCAGATCCTCAATGGCGGGAGGCATAGGGAAGGCTGTCGCTGGTCTGGAGGCAGATGCCAAGCGAAAAGCCTGTTTCGGTTGAGAGGTGACAGGAGGAGAAGAGTCGAGGTGAATCTCAAAAATGACTTTTTTGATGAAAAAGTCGAGGTCCTCCAGGTCAAAATTTCTGGCTGGGGAGTCGTCGGGAGTCTGATGATGAGTCCACTATATCCCCCTCCTCTGTGGAGAAACTGGTGACCGAGGGGTCTGGGGAATAACCCGCGACATTTACCCTTGTGCATGCCCGTAGGTCCACTTCACGAATGAGACCTTTTCTTCCTCTTGCGAGAGTAATGGTGACCGTCCTCGTCTGATGATCTGCCCCCTTCTCTGGAATTCTTTTTCTTGTGGAAGCGATGAGAGGATAGCCCCACCTCGTCAGAAGAGGATGGGGAAGGGGTCCTTTTTCTTTTAGCCTTTTTGTGGGGTCTCTTGTCCGGTGATCCTGGAGGCTGCCATTCAAATGAAGAAGGGTCCATAGCAAAGGCCCTATTCAGCCTATCAGTTCGGGGTCTAGGGTGGGGGTATCTCAGGACATTGTTGCTCCCCTGGAGGCAGCCAGTCATTCAGATCTTTCTGGAACATTTGACTGTGCTCACTCCGACCTGGAAGTAGCCGTCCGGTCAGACCTCTCTTGGGTATTTGCCTGTGACAAGAGAGAGGTTGCATCCACTGAGCCCTCCCCACTAGCTGCTGCTGCCTTTTTACATGTAAGGCAGAGAGAGCCAGCAAAAGTGATTAATAGTGGGGACTTACAGCGCTGACATTTTTTTCCCCTACTTGATTTTTCTGAGGCCATTGCTTTGCTTCTCTAGGTAATATGATATCCCCCCAAGTCAGATAGTGCTAACCCCTTAGCACTGGTTATTCCGATCCTCGTGAAGCACTGCTTCCTGGCCAACAACAGAAACCTAGCAGAGAGAACTGCCCTTTGACTCTAAGCCTCTTTGGCTTACGATGGGGAGGGGGCTGCTGAGCTAGCCCAGCACTGCCGCTGTAGAGAAAATCCCCCTCTCACCTTTTCAACAAGGTACAATGAGGTGAGGAGTTGACTGGCGTGCTGAGGTGTCTTCTGTGCCTTCCTGCACGGAGAATTGCGCTGCTCAGGGAAGCTGTGACAAGCGGTCTATAGCTTTCCGAAATGACCACTCTTCGGCACAGAAAGAAAAGCGCTTAAGCGACCGCTAGACGTAGCCCTGAAGCTCCAATTTCCTCTGGCCAGTCGGTAAATGTAGCCGCTAGATGTAGCCTTTGAAAGCGTGGCCTCATGCATGGGAAAAAGGCCACGAGGTGCATCTGCGAGGTGGGGCCAGTCTGTGCAGCTTGCAAGGCTGAGACTGGATCCCACCACTGAAGAATACAGTCGGAACCACCAATCCCCAAGGATAATGTGTTAAGAAAAACTTACAGTCTCTTCAGCCCTGCCACGAGTGACAGGGCTTCTGCTGCATGTTGCCTGCTTCAGTGAAGGCAGGAAGTAAACTGGCAACGACCGGATGTGGAGGACTCCTTATCCCCCCGCTGCACAACTTTAGTCGTGCCTACAGATGTCATCAGGAGGTGGAGCCCAGGCATAATGAAGCCCGGAGACCAGCTTAGGAGAGAGAATAAAAGAGTATCATACAAGTCTGGAGATAAGGGGTAATCTAAAACAGAATGAAAAAGTATAGGTCAAAATTTTCACCCCATCTTGCACTGCAGCTTTTTAAAAAAAACTTTTTATTTACAGCATTTTATCAAATACCCGACGTGCATTACATCTAAGCAGGTTGACAGAGACATTCAAGTATCTGAGGAGAATCAATAAGGATGGGGCAGACGGGGTCTTTAAGTTTTTTTTTTTTTTCTTTTCCTCCTCTGGAGCCGCCCGCCGCCTTGTCCTTCTGCCCGGTCACGGGCCGCCGGCTTCTGCCTTCAAATCGGCCGCTGCCTCCCGATACCCCGTGGCTTAGCCCCCACGGTGGGGCCCGCGACACACTCCTCATAAGGCCAAGGGCACTGTAATCAGGTCGGGGCCCGCCTGAAGGGCATATTGAAGCTGCGGCGAGCTTCATCCGTGAGGCGGACAGCTCCTCCATCCTTTTTCCTGTTTTCTCCTAGGAGCCGGGTCGTAATGACGATCGCTGCCCGCCCGCCCATTCACGCTGAGTGTCGGCAGCACGGAACCCCTGGTCTCCACCAGGGTCCCATCCACCGATCATTTCCACACCTCCCCGAGTAGGAGAGCTGCCCATCGGACGCTCAATCCTACTCCCCGCCGCCTCCGACGATCCGGGTCCGCTTCCGAACCCGGTCGCCGCATCACAAGCGAACCACCGCTGCGCCCGACGGGCCGGCTTTGGGTCTTAAGTTAAGGAGGGGAGGGTCACCAGGGGCACGGCTAAGAATAGAGGAGGAAGATTTAGGAAGGAAATGAGGAGACACTATTTCAAAGAGAGGGTGGTAGCAAAATGGAATGCCCTACCAGAATGGTTGGTATCATGTAAATCTGTGAACAGCTTCAAAAGGGTATGGGACAGGGAGGGGGGAGGGAGGTGGGGGGTGGCAGTGGGATGACAAAGGGCAGCAGGGGGTGAGGCAGCTGCAAACTAAGGTTGTTGGCTGCACACTCAAGCAGACTCCGACAGACCGGGTGGTCTGTTTTTGCTGCACATTCATATGTACGTATGTTCCTATGTTCATCTGAATTACACTGGTACATATTTTCTTACAAAGGGTATATGTGTATATCTGCTCTTGTGGTACCACATGGAGGGAGACATTTTTTTTCTTACTACAAATTTTAACACACAGTTTGAGGCTTGAGCCTTAGTAGCAATCAATGCCCAGTGGTACAAGTCATTGGAAATTACTAATATGAAACTGATGTAACTGATCTTCTAATATCAGGTCCTTAGTAACAGATTTAATGTTTTGTGTTCAGCTTAATCTACTTTCCCAAGCTCCTGAAGCCCCCACTTTGAAAAAGCAGACCCAGATGGATTATCTACTGAGTCCTAAAACAAGTGTCTGTGTAACGGCCCCCCCCCATTTGGGGGCTTTACCTGTTGTGCCTCCGGGTGTCTCCCGCTGTCTTCCCACATCCACACGAGCCTCTGCGGCTCTACTTGCCATTCTCCCAGGTGTCCCCTGTTTGAATGAGCCCTGCAGGGCTCAAAAATCCATCTGTGAGCAGTTGGCATGTTTTAGAGCCGCCACTCATATGTTCGCAAAGGCACCCTGCGCATCTGACTGCCGCTGCGGTCAAAACCCGAAAGTGTGCCTCTCCAGTGGTACCCGGTACCGCGTTAAATTGAAATAGGAACCGGGAACAGAGCAAAAGTAGGGGGGGAGCAATTTTGATGAAATAAACAGGCAAAGCCTAAAGCGCTGCCTCCAGGGCACCACAGACAAGAGCCAAGGGGCAAAAGGCATGTCAAGACAGCCCTTACAAATATTCATAAGCCTGCAGTGTGTTCCTAGGGGCAGTGTGTTACAGGAGCTGCGACTCCCTTGGGGAATTGTTTATTTTAATAAAAGTGGACTCTTTCGAAAGAACTGT
This sequence comes from Neoceratodus forsteri, assembly GCA_016271365.2. NCBI lineage: Eukaryota > Metazoa > Chordata > Ceratodontiformes > Ceratodontidae > Neoceratodus > Neoceratodus forsteri. Next base: position 595,365,038 of record JADMNL010000022.1, on the reverse strand, counting down.
TGGGGCTACAAATACAGGGGGAAAGTAAATTAAATTACAGTTGCTCCTGGCTGCACCAGAACTTTGTGTGTGAGGACAATAAGATAGACTGCTTTGGGAACTGTATGCAGCCACCATTTTAGCAACCCATAACCAACTGGAAGCCAGGATTTAACAAATGGGATCTTGGGACAATGCCAGAGATTTATGGGGAATTTTCTGGGACTAATTCTAGGCACCAAAACACAAGCCAGTTAAGATCTGGGGACTGTTCAAGACAGTTTTGGCAGCCAATGAGAACCTTGGAACTTATCCCCATATAAAAGGGGGGGGCAACAGTTCATTTTCTTCAGATTTGGAGAGACAGCCCAAGAGCTAGTGTGTGTGTGTGTGTGTGTGTGTGCCTCTGGGGAGCTTGCCAGCTCTCAAGGGTTAGGCCTGCCTGGCCTAGACTTTTTCGGTCGTCAGTCCACGGGTCCACATTGTTCCTGCCTGGGTAGCTGCTGTTTCTGCAGCTGCAGGTCATCTGTTCCATAAATCAGGGAAAAGAAGATCAGCCTGCATCCTGCCTGGAAGGACCAGAAAAGGACAGAGTTTGCATATAAATGAGTTTAAGTTCGCAAAGTGTTTCCGCAGCCAAGTAATTCGAAATGCTCGGGTTGCATGCTTCCTCGGCCAGTGTTAAGTTGCTCCTACAGCCTGAAGACCAGCATCTTCGACGAGGACCACGAGGGAATCCACCTCCAGCATTATCCAGCTTGTTCCTCAGGTCTTATTTCGTCGGATCATCATTTGGTTTGGATAGAGTGAGTACAAACAGGGTAGCTCCCTGCAACAAAGCTCAATCTCTGTGTGCCATCTGATCAATTGTTGGATTATTGCAAGGGACTGAGCCATCCGGCTCCGGATTACAAATCTGGGTTAAAGTGCATGTTTCGTGTTTTCTTTCCTGAGGGCTCCAACAACAGCTGCAATGCTGGCCTACCCCAGGTAATACTCCAGGCTAGCCTGCTTAACAACTGGGTACCCAGAGTGTGTGTGACTGTGCTAGAGGGACTCTTAGTGCATGCATTGTTTAAACCTCACTAGATCAGAACTAACGAATCATCTGATAGATTTACTGCCCCACCCCTGTGGGGCAGGGACCAGAAAAATTAGAAAACACCCCGCAGCTGTGCCTGTAGATGGGACCGACATCGGTGATCAGGGAGAATCCGGGGAGGAGGGCTCAAGGTGCACGCTACTGCTGAAGGTATGGAGGGGAATGAGGGGACTCCTCCACCCCACCCGGGAGGTTATCCAGGACTCTAGATTGATTGGGAAGCGGGACACCCATGTGAGCCAGCAGCTCTCTCCGGTCCTCGACACACAAGATGCATTGGGAACCCCAAAGAAAGGGGCAACTGTGGAGCCGAGGAGTAGAAAAAATAGTAAGTAAAAAAAAAGGGGGAAACACAATCAAAAAGAGGAAACTGAGAACCAGTCTCAATTTTGAGTCTCAACTGAGAGATTATTTTTCAATTTATAAACTGCACCACGTTTCTGATTTATATTTTTACATGCAACCTCAATGTGATCTTTATAAGATAGGGTAGGACTCAGTAGAATATCCAAATATTTTAATTGTTAAACCTGCTCAATTTCCAAACCTGAGGCATCACAAATTAACAAAGGCGGTCCCAGTTAGTATACATGCAGGGGTTAGCAACATTATGCACCAAAATATTCAGAACATCAAAGAAGAATTTGTGGGCTTAACTAACACGCTCTCAGACATAGGGTGCCAAATTGCTCTTTCAGAAATACTCCCTGTACCTAACGCCACCTTGCACATAGAAGATAAAATCAAACATGTCAACAACTGGTTACGATTTTGGTGCCTCAAACAAAATATAGGGTGCATCACCCATTGGGAAGAGTCCTACGATAAAAGGGAATTGACTTACTGGGGCGGTCTCCACCCTAGCAGGAAGGGTGCCTCACTACTGGGGCAACACATAAATGACTACATAAATCATATTTTAAACTAAAGCCTGGGGGGTGGGGAGTCATGACCTTCTCCTTATGCCTACCTACCATAGATCTTACACTGCCAGTGAGAATAATATCCCACCAACCAAAGTAGCGATCAGTGCATATAAGAACACAGTGAATAGAGAGAAGGCAGTAAACTTGTCTAAAACAGTTGATGCCAGAAGCCTCAGCAATGAGTTAAAAATTTGACTTGTTAATGCCAGAAGCTTAAAAAATAAAATAGATGAACTTAGATATATATTAAATAAAGATGTAACCCCCCCTACAAATGGGTGTTCCCATAAAATCTTCCTTGAGCTTGCCTAAATGCTCACTGCCAAGCTGGTGTCCTGCGTTTCAGCTGTTTAAACATTACTGCCAGAGAGTGCCTGTATAGCCTCTGTGTACTGTCTCTTTAAGAGCTGCCTAGATTGCAGTTATAATTAATCTGGGAGGGGGGGTGAGTGCTCCTATGCTCAAGTCCCACCTGAGCTGCCAGATAATCGCCCCATTCTGCCATTGCTATTTGTGCAGCGGGAGCCCTGTTAGAAGCTGTACTTATTTGCTGATTATCCATTAGAATAGTAATGATATTGTAGTTTGTCTAACCTGCCTTCTTTGCAGCATGGACCTTATGTATTGCACCACCATTTTGGTTTTGGACTTCCAGTCAGCACCAATCAGTACCTTTGGGGACTCTAAAATGGAGCCTGTCCCCAGGGGTCTTGTGGGTACAAAATTCTGTAGGAATTGTAGTTTTTGCATTTTGGTGCCAAAACCGACCTGGAGGGGGAGCCCCTGAACTGACTTGACAGATCAGCCAACCGAACCTTTTGGATTCTGGGGAAAGTCCCAGGCTGCTTGCAGCTAGAGTCAGTCTGAGTTGGGAAGTGAAAGAAGTAACAGCTTGAGTGATTCAAGCAGCAGCCCCTGCGTAATTCGTGCGGGAGAACTGTGAAAGGGCTGAGTTTTGGCCTGCCTGTCTGCCTGCTGTCCCTGAGAGAGAAAATAAAAGTTTATTCGGACTGAATCCGAGTTGTGAGAACGATTTAAGCCACTGAACTGTGACCAAGCTTTAACCTGAAGAAGACCGAAGATTTGCAGAATGTGATTGACCTGTCAGGACCTCCAGCCACCTCTGAACTCTCGGATTGTGCAGAGACCCTGTAATTGTGACTGGAGAGCCACTTGCCTGGTACAGTGGAATTTATTTACATATAAATGTGCTGTGTGCCGTTAGTGGGTCGTGATTTGGTTCCCCACTGTGTGCTAATCTGTGTTCTGCTTGCTGCAGGCTGCATCCAGCTCCAATGGACCGAATCCGTATTCATCTCCATTTGGCCTGAGTCTTGGCACACTGGCCCAGCCAGACTACCCACTACACAGAGAAAGCCATCGATGAGAGACCTGCCTGGGGATCAGACCTCTGCTCAACACTTTGAACAGGAATGATGCCTCGGTGATTCGTGTGGGCATTGCTTCTCCTGGCACTCCAGCTCAACAACCTGCAGTCTCGATTTCACCCTGCCTGTGTCCTGTACTGGGTATCGTGAGTAACCATCAGGGTAGCTCCCCGCAACAACAGCTAAATCTAAAGTTTTGTCATCTGATTGTCTTGTTGTCTTTTCTTTCATGAACTGAGCCCTCTGGCTCCGGATTATAAATAGTGTGTGTTGTGCACGTTGCTTTCTTCCATCACAGGGCCCCAACCAGCTGCGACGCCAGCCTACCCCCGGGGAACGTTCCTGGCTAGCCCACCTCTTCCCTACCTGGGTACCAGAGTGTGTGACTGTGTAGGGACTCTGAAGTGCATGCATGATTGTCTGATTGATTTAGCCTTTAAGCCAATCAACCTGATTACACCCCCCTCCTCGTTCAAGTTCCCTGAATAAATCAGACCTAATTCTTTTTGCATTTAACCTGACTGAGGTTCTAGTTTCTATTGAAAGCACTGTATTGTTATTGTTTGCTGTGCCTAACCTTGTTTTACAGGGGGTCTCCAGGGTCGAACTGGTGGAACCAGCCCTGGTGGTAAGTGCAAACAGTGTGGGTACTTGCATGGTGAATATGGGGCATTGCAAAAGTGATTACTGTATATTGGTCAGGCCACTAGAAGGGACAGAGGGGGGGTTACAGTGTCCCAGAGGGCTGAGCCCAGGTTAGCTTGACCACTAACAACCCTGACCTCCTGGTGGAGGCACCCGTTTCAGTACCCAGACCCCTTAACCTGAAACTAGCCAAGCAGGCAGGGGTAGTAGCCCTTGGGGTAGCACCACCTAGGGGTTAGAAAAATAACATAGATATTTGTCGCATCACTGAGAGCTGGTTCTCAGACTCATATTGGGGATCAATATACCAGGAAATACCACTATAGTCAAAAATCGTACAAAATCAAAGGGAGGTGACGTTGCCCTCTGTATTAATGATAACCTAAATAGTTATGAAATAAAAAATAACGTTAACTTGGGCAAGTAAGTAAATAAAAATGTATTTATATAAAGCGCCCTTCCAGGGCTCAGGGTGCTTTTACAATATCACACCTTTACAGTATTCCATACAACAACATAAATACAATACAATCTAAAACCAATAAAACTATAACAGCAGTCGAAACAGTCATTCACCAAATCTCTGAGAATGCCTGGTTAAATAGGAAGGCTTTCAACGACTTTCTGAACTGACAAAGGTACTGACATCGAGATCATTTGGGCAAAAATCAAAAGTGCTGACAGAATTTTGACTATAGGTCTTTGTTATCGTTCTCTTAATCTAGATACTCCGGGCAATGATGACTTTATGAAAGCTATTGAAGATATGGAAGATTATGACAACTTTATACTTATGGGAGACTTCAACTTGCCTAACATATTTATTTATTTAGTTTTTGTTAACCGGGTAGGTGCACTAGCCATGAAATGACTATTTTCAGGCACAATCTGGGAGAGTACAACAATCAAAGACAGGTACGTAGCATGAGTACAATTAAATTACAATAGCATAGATCAAAACAGTCAGTAGTAATCAATACATGCAGCCAGGACAATAACAATCAATGAAATTCACGTTGAATGTTTAGGCATAAAAAACCTACACAGTCTAGGAGGAGATATCACAACATAGAATCGAAGAAATATTATTCAAATTAGTCACGACAATGGAGATTCAAATAGGCAGTGAAACAAGGCAGGGGCAAATTCCTGACTGGACAGGATGCATTATCACGGCCTCCGAAACAAGACTCAGGTGTGGTGGGGTTGGAGTAGATTAGCTCTTAAGGAGATAGTAAGGGTAAGAAGCGCTATGAGGTATGGAGGTTAAAGTTAGGCCAGGCAGCATCTGGTGGGTGAGTGGATTAAGGAGGATTAAAATAAGTGCAGAGATCAGCAAGGGATAGATGTAGGCGCAGCTCCTTTTTGAAGCTGTCATGGGATCCGGATATTCGAAGTGCTTGGGGGAGAGAGTTCCAAAGCTTAGAAGCAGAGTGATTGAAGGCAACAGAGCCTTTTGATGTTTTACATCTAGGTACATTCAGCAAGGATTTATCTACTGATTGCACTCTATAGGAGGAGGTTTGAGGTACCAGCAATGTTGAGAGCACTGAAGGGATCTGGTTTCTGAGTATGGAATCAATCAGGAAGCCAAGAGAGTATTGATGGCAAGCTGAGAGGGATAACCAGCCCAGGTCCCTGTATAGTTGGCAGTGGTGCTTAAGCCGTGGTGATGAGGAAGTGTATCAACAGATATTATTAAAAGTGACATAGAAACATAGACTTTGACGGCAGATAAGGACCGCTAGGCCCATCTAGTCTGCCCATTTCCCTACCTACAGGATAGGCCGCAGATCCTAGTTAACCAACAGCCTATTTCTTCCTACCCCCCACAAGAATTGCCTTATGTCTCTCCCATGCATTCTTGAATTCTCCCACAGTTTTAGACCCCACAACCTCCTCAGGAAGACTGTTCCATGCATCCACTACCCTCTCTGTGAAATAATACTTCCTCACATTGCCCCTGAACCGCCCTTCTTCTATCTTTAAATTGTGTCCCCTTGTTCTTGCACGTCTCTTTTTCTGAAAGATGCTACCCTCTTGGACTTTGTTGATTCCACTGAGGTACTTAAAAGTTTCTATCATGTCCCCCTCTCCCTTCTTTCCTCAAGGGTATACATATTAAGCTCCTTTAGTCTCTCCTCATACAGCGTCTCTTGCAGACCCTGCACCATTTTAGTTGCCTCCTCTGGACTACCTCTGTCCTGTCTATGTCCTTGGGAGATGGGGTCTCCAGAACTGGACACAGTACTCCAAATGGGGTCTCACCAACTGTCTGTACAGAGGATAACAACTTCCTGTTTTCTGCTGCTGATGCCTCTCCCTATACATCCCAGTATACCCCAGCCCTCCCTACTGCCTTCTCACATTGCTTGATAACCTTAAGGTCATCTGATATGATTACCCCAGGTCCCTTTCCTTTTTGTTGTTGTTACTACCTCCCACCCATTGTGTATTCTTCCCTGGGTTCTTGTTTCCCAGGTGCATTATTTTGCACTTCTTTGCATTGAATCCTAGCTGCCATACTTCTGACCATTCTTCCAACCTTGCCAAGTCCCTTTTCATCCTTTCCACACCTCCTTGTGTATCAACCCTGTTGCAGATCTTTGTGTCATCTGCAAAAAGGCATACTTTTCCTTCCAGTCCCTCTGCAATGTCACTGATGAAGACATTTAAAAGGACTGGACCCAATACTGAACCCTGCGGTACCCCACTAGTAACCCCCTTTCCTTCAGAGTGGACTCCATTTACAATTACCTTCTGTGTCCTGTTGTCCAGCCAATGTTTTACCCAGGCTACCACCCTGGGACCCACTCCCAGGCTGGTTAATTTGACTATTAATCTTTGTGTGACTGTGTCAAATGCCTTGCTAAAGTCTAGGTAGGCCATGTCCACAGCCCTCCCTGGTCTACTACTTTGGTCACCCAGTCAAAAATCTATTAGATTCGTCTGACATGACCTTCCCGCTGTGAACCCATGCTGCCTTGGGTCCTGTGCTCACTGGCCTCTAGGTACTCAACTATTCTTTCCTTCAGAAGTGACTCCATCACTTTCCCTACCACAGAGGTCAGACTGACAGGTCTATAGTTTCCTGCCTCTGTCTTGGTCCCACTTTTGTGAAGGGGAATCACATCCACCTTCCTCCAGTCCTCGGGTACCACACCATCCTCCCATGATTCATTAAAAAGAGTAGCCAGTGGTTTCACTAGTTCCTCCCTTAATTCTTTTAAAATTCTGGGGTGAATTCCATCAGGAGCCATAGCTTTGTCCACCTTCAGTTTTAGGAGTTCTTGCAGAACCCTTTCTTCTGTGAAAGGACTGGGATCGACCCCCCTATCAAGAGTGCTTCTGTTAACTGGATTAGGCACTTCTCCTCCTCTTGTGAATACTGAGCAGAAATATTCTGTTCAGTATTCCTGCTTTTTCACTGTCCCCTCTGCCCACCCACCGCTCATTCTATTCAGCCTCACTATCCCTCCCTTTGTCTTTCTACGCTCGCTGATGTACCTATAAAAGGTTTTATCCCCCTTCTTAACTGAGTTGGCTATCTTTTCCTCAGTTTGGGCCTTTGCTATTCTGACTTCCCTCCCTGCTTCCTTCTGCCTTAACTGGTACAGCTCTCTGTCCTGCTCCTTCTGTGCTTCCTTATACTTCCGGAATGCTATCTTTTTCTTCCTGACTTTCACAGCCACCTCTTTTGAGAACCATAGTGGCTTTTTCTTCATTTTGATTTGTTTATTTGCTTCACACAGGCTTGTTGCCTCTGTGATGGCAGTTTTGATAATTCCCATTGTTGCTCCACACCTCCTTCTAGCCTGTTTGCTAGTGCTTTTCTGAGGCACTCTCCCATCTTGCCAAAGTCAGCCCTCCTAAAGTCCAGTACCCTCACTTTTTGTATGGCTTGACTCTGTAGCTGAGTTTAATGTGAACCACACTGTTTGATGGTCACTTGTCCCCAGATGGCAACCCACTTCTAGATCTGAGATCCTCTCACTGCCCCCATTTGAGAGTACGAGGTCTAAGATTGCTCCCTCACGAGTGGGTTCCAAAACTAGCTGTCTAATGCCTGCCACCTGTAGGGCATCAAGAATGGCCCTGCTCTTGGATGTGGCTGCAGCAAATGTGCTCCAGTTAACATCTGGCATATTCAGGTCTCCCATCAACAGTATCTCCCCTTTCTCGGCCATTCTAAGAATACCTTCTATCATATCCTTGTCCATTCCTTCCCACTTATGAAGGATGGTTTTGTGTGTGGTGTGACGTAGACAGCCAGTTCTGAGTGCTTTATTATATTTTTTTAATATAAAATGAATTAATGTCTCTGCTGAAAATTCAAATGCTCTAGGAATGACCTCACTCATCCCCCCCCCCCCAGATTCCAGCTGACAGATGCAGGCCAAGAGAACTGCTGACAGCATTGTATCACACACTCAGTTTTTAGAGACAATGTGTTACTGGAAGACTTTTATTAAGGATTCTGTTTCTCTGAGCTAATTACAGACTTGTTTAAGTTAATTTTGTTAAGAGAGAAATCATAAACTAGGTTTATGATGTTAAATAAAGGAAGCTAAGATGTTACATAGAGGTGTAAGGTTGTAAATGACCCTATGAAGCCTGTGTGAAGAGGGTACAGCATGATATCAAAAGAGGTGTAATTGAAACTTGAGTTATGCTAAGATTGCAGAATTAATACTTTGGAATTTCATCCTGTGGTTGTATAAAAAAAATATTTTTTTTTAGATATTTGACAGAGGAGGGGCTGGATGACTTCATCCAAAAGGGGTTGACCAATACTGCTTGACAAGATTGTTCTCTTTCACTATAGATATGCATTTTGTATCTGACACTGACCAAGAAAACATCTGAGCACTGAAAAGAGGAATTTAGAAAGCTAGACAAATCTAAAAATAGTTGTAGGAATTACACTGTTTTAAACCTTGTTTTGTTTAAAAATATGTATGTCTTGTGATATAAGAGTTCTATATTGTATGTTTGACATATTATTATATATTTTAGTAAAAAAAACTAATTTTAGAGAAAACCTGGTCTGTCTTTGAATTGCTTTCTTTTGCTAAGAAATATTTATGGTTCAGCAGACATATAGCTTGTATGGTGGTATCAAACTGGAAAGAGAAGAGTTTTAAATCTGAGGTCTTTATAATAGTTTTAAAGGGTTCATCTCTGAATACCTCGTTAGGTGCCCATAGGCAAAAATATCTGGCTCCCCGAAGACAGATATATCTGAGCCTGTGCATTGGGTATGCTAGCAAGAGGTTAACAGTTTGAATCCCTCCAGAACTGAGATCAAAGGTTGATCCGAACTCACAAAAACAGACAAGAGGGTTACCTTGTCTGTTACACTGTTCACAAGACTGTGCTCTGAGATTGGCACTTTGGGAGTAGAGGGCCTGACCTGCTGAGTGAATCTGTGACATGTGGCAGCAAAGGTTGGCATGCCGTAGGTGAGGGTGGGAAGTAATATGCCTCTGACAATAGCAAGTTTAACAGAGGGAGTCAGCATGAAACTGGACTTATAAGCGACCCCCAGTTTAGCATTCACTGCCTTGCATGCATTTTGTATATGCAGACTGAAGTCCGAGAATTGGTCCAGAAGAATTCCCAGGTACTTAAAAGATGTAACGCATTCTATTTGTGTGCCACTGTGGTCTTGCCTCATCAGGGGAGTTTGACATGTCCTAAGTTTAGGGGCAGATCCAAGTAACACTGCTTGGGTTTTCTTAGCATTAAGTATAAACTTATGTGCAGAAATCAAATTCTGGACATTTGTGAAATCTGAAGAAAGGAATGCATTTATGCTGGTGACCTTATCAGAGCTTGAATAGAGTACAAGATCATCCGCATGGAGAATAGATGAGCATGAAAGAAAAACCTCATCTATGTTATTGATAAAAAGTGAGAAAAGAAGAGGCCCCAGAATAGAGCCCTGGGGAACCCCAATATTGATGGTAGCACCATCAGATAAAGAGGAGTTGAATTTCACAATCTGAGTTCTATTTGATAGATAGCTTCCACACCAGGCGACAACTGGGGTGAAAAGCTCAGATTGCAACGAGAGGAGAGGAGCAGGGGGTGATAAACAAGATCAAAGGCCTTTATAAGGTCTATAAAAACTTCCCGTCAGCTGACCAGTGTCTATACTGGTAAGCACATCGGTAGTGAATTTGAGAAGCGCTGTAGAGGTACTGTGACCCTTATGGAAGCCATGTTGGGTGTCAGAGAGAAGGCTGTACTTTGTGAGGTAGTCAATGGTTTGATTTGCAGCAAGTTTTTCCAGAATTTTATAGGCCTGTAGTTAGTAATCTCTTTGGGATCACCATTTTTAAAGACAGGTGTTACACGAGCAATCTTCCAGAGGTCAGGAACTTGGCTATTAGAGAGAGACAAGGTGAAAGTTCTAGCCAGAGGAGAGGCTACGTATGGTGCTGCTAGTTTCAGGAGCCGAGGCTCAAGTGTATCTGATCCAGAGCTGGTGTTGTCAGAGACAGTCCGTAATAGTTTTAAGACCTCAGTCCTTGAGATTGCCTTGAAGTAGAACGGGGGAATTTTAGACATTTGTTGGGAAGGATAGCTGGGAGTAGTGGACTGTGTTGATGTTGAAAGCAGAGAGACTGCCTGAGGAGATGGGAAGGCAGAGGTATACTGAGACAGGGCCGAGAACATTTGATTGAAGGAATTAGCAATGGTGTTGGAGTCATTGCAATGTACTCCATTTAATACCATAACGTTGGGGGCAGTTGACTGGGACGCACCAAGAAAGGTCTTGACATGGGCCCAGAATTTCCTAGGGTCCCGAGCAGAGCCTAGCAGCAATTCTTTACAATAGGCACTCTTAGCTGTTCTGACCTGTTTTTTACAGAAGGCACTAGGGTTCTGTAGGTAGCATAGTCGGACTGCAGCCCCGAGGCTTTGTACTTTTTCCAGCATTTGTCCCTGGAGCATAGATTTTTCAGCAAGTCTTTGTGAAGCCATCTCATTTGTTTACCCCTCACACTCCATGTCACCTTGGGGCATGCTTGTTCTAGATGGCCAGGAATTCATTAAGGAAGATACTTTATGGGAAAGGTAAATACCAGACCAGTTTATCCTCAAGACATCATGACAAAAAGCCTCAATATCCAGGTTGGTGAAATTTGTAAAGGTGACATAGCATGGTGGAGGGGATGGAGCAGCCTCAGGACTACAGATGCAGAAGACAGGGGAATGAGCAGTAAGCGAATCTGCCAGATGCCGCACCTGAATCATCTCCCTCCGAGGAGGGGTCGACAAGGGAAGACGCAGCGAGCGGCAAAGAGGCCCACAGCGGCATCCACCAACGCGCTGCCCAAACCCATGGCACACGAACGGGCGCCGCGACCCAGAGCGACACCATTGATGCTGCCGCTGCAGCCCCCGGCACCGCGAAAGGCGCCAAGGCCCAGAATGGCGCCGACGACGGCCCCGACTGAGTCGCCAGCGCCGTGAACTGTGGTAGACTCCACGGTGAGGAAAGACGTGAACAAGGGCCCACCAGCGCCTGGCCCCGCAACCGGAGGCCGCGACATCGGGGGAGCCTGCACCTCCGAGGAGGTGACTGCCGGGAGAGCGCTAATGGCGCAACCCCGGGTGGGATCACACCATTCCTCCGGCACTGAAGAAGAAACCTTCTCCTTGGCAAGGCTGGAAGTAGAGGAGGCTTCCTCCTCACCAGGCCGTATAGACCCAGGAGGGGACCCGGAGGAAGGGTCGAGAGATCTGGCCTTGGAAGCCCTAGGGCGACGTCGTCCTCCTAAAGTCGGTGGAGCTCAACCGACTCGCAACGCGCAGACTTCTAAAACACGGTGATCCATGGAGAAGCAGGCATCGCAATGATCCATATCATGGTAGGGTCCCAGGCACCGGAGACATAATGACGGTACGTGATGGAAAACTGCCGGCCACGGGGCACCGACGCATAGGGGCATGGCCCGCCTTAGATTTACACTTTGCCCCCAAACCAGACATGATGCCAAATAATTAGGAAAACTCAGAAAAGGCTTGACGTCGACGAAAAATATAACAATGGAACGGTCTTACTGGTTGACGACGTTGAGAATCACCAGGATGAAGGAGCATGGAAAAACTTCGGAAAAACTTCGACAATGCGGCCTATGACACAGTAGTACTGGGAACTCCGTGCAGCAGGTGCAGCCTCAACAGCAGGAGAAACAGAACTGGGATGGAGGAGGAGTCTGCGTGCACCCAACGGCCACTGCACTCTCACGCAGAGCATCACCCAGGGGTGGCGCCGTCGACTCCTCAAAAAAAAAAAAAAAGCAGGTGCATGCCTCCAGCTATCACCCAACAGTAATGAATGATGAAGATCGACAAGAGAAGATCTGTGGGTTGCTTCCCAGGACTGGCTTGTAGCTTTTCCTCTGGCAGCGAGGTCCGAGCCCCAGTTGGGTACGGCACCCCTGAGTGGGTATACGGCTTTTGGCTGTTTCTGTAGATTTCTGTGCCCTGCAACGAACCGGGGTTCGGAGGATCCCAGGCGGCAGTTTCGACAGGGGAAAAAAGCCTCAGGGTCTGCTGATTAGCAGTAGCAGAACTGTGGGTTGCTTCCCAGGACAGGCTTGTAGCTTTTCTTCTGGCGGCGAGGTGCGAGCCCCAGTTGGGCACAGCACATGCTGGCAATCACTTGTAGTTTCTGAACCCACTAGAAATGATAATATTCTAGATTTAATTCTTACAAATATCAAAGACACAGGGACCACCCCTAAAATTCTTGAGCTATTTGGTGACAGTGACCACAACATACGATCATGGACAGTGCTGGATAAGTTACTTTTTCTATTACTTTTTATTTCTTTTAGAAACTTGATCCAGGAAGCTCTGTGCAGTCACTAGCAAGGATGGAGAAGTACTAGAAAAAGTAATACACCTGATGGTTACAGTTACTTATTTCTTTTTATACAAAAACAATACAAAAATAATAAAAAACTATTACAGATTACATTTATTTGAAAGTAATAGGTTAGTTACTAGTTACTTTCAAATAAATATGATCAGTTACGGTTACGTAATACTTTTGTATAAAAAGAGATAAGTAATTGTAACTGTAAGATGTATTACTTTTTCCAGTACTTTTCCATCCTTGCTAGTGACTGCACAGAGCTTTCTGGAACAAGTTTCCAAAAGTAAGAGAAAAAGTAACTTACCCAACACTGATCATGGACTCTTAAATGCTACAAAAATACAACTAGAGGCATTATGAAAACTAAAAATGTTTTCAAAGCTATGTCAGAATTAAACAATACTTAACCACCTGGAACTGGGAAGAAGAACTCAAAAATCAGGATTCTGCGAATATGTGGTTGGCTATTCGCAAGAAAATAGAAAATTGTATCAAGAACTGGGTTCCAGAGCATATTAACTATAATAATAATAAAAAAAAGAGTTCCCTTGTGGTTGAACACAAACATTAAGCGAATAATCAATAATAAAAAAGGGCTTTCAACAAATACAAAAAAAAAAGCATCGGAGGAAAGATGGCTTAAGTTTAAAGCAAAAGCAAACAAGACTAAAAAAGTAATAAGATCTGCTAAAAAGAGCCTTGAACATAATTTAGCAACTTTAACAAAAGATAACTAAAAAAGTTCTTAAATCATGTAGGATCTCTAAAAGGTAATGCCCCTAAAGTTGGGCCTCTAGTCATGGATCAGCTCCTCATTATGATGAGCAAAAAATGGCTGAAGAACGTCATTCCTATTTTCTCAGTGTGTATAAACCTAAGAAATACTATTCTTGGTAATTTAAAAAATCAGGAAGAATTATTGTTTTTTTTTTTACCAAGGAAGACATCATGGCTGCTATTAAATCTACAAAAACAAACATCAGCCGGACCCGACGACATTCTGTCAAAATTTATTAAAGAATTCTCTAATGAACTAACAGGCTTACTTACCCTTTTATTTAATACATCTATTAAAGAAGGGACTGCAATAGCTGATTGGAAGATAGCCACCATAATACCTATTCATAAAGGAGGTACAAAACAAAATGTGGCTAACTATAGGCGTATTAGCCTTACTTCCTGTATAGGGAAATTAATGGAAAGACTACTGCAGCAGAAAATTATTATGCATATCCAGGATATGGGAATTATTGATATATTACAGTACGGCTTTACTCAAGGGAGGTCTTGCCAAAATAATTTGATTAATGTTTTCAAACCTGCAAGTAAGGCACTGGATAATGGACTACCTGTTGACGTTATTTTTCTGGATTATGAAAAGGCCTTTGATTCTGTCTCCCATAGAGTGCTGACTGAGCAGCTAGTCAGAATTAAGCTTCATCCAAATATTATTAAATGGATTGATCCATGGCTAAGAGATAGAAAGCAATGGATTAACATTAAAGGGCAAACATCTGGGGTAAAGTTACCAGCAGGGTACCTCAGGGCTCTGTACTGGGCTATTATTTAATATACTGATTTCCAGCATGCAAACTACAAATGGGGTATGGATTAACAAGTATGCAGATGACAGTAAGCTTGGCTGTATTGTAAAAGATATACATTCCATAAAATCACTACAAACAAACTTGGACCACTTGGTACGCTGGGCCACAGACAATAAAATGATATTTAATACTGCCAAATGCAAGGTAATGCACCTTGGCAAAAACAATAGGTTGGCTAATTACACATTGAACAACACTCAACTACAGGTTGTTACTTCAGAAAGAGACCTAGGTATTACCATTACAAATCATTTAAAATGTAATACTCACATAAATAAAATGGTTAAAAAGTGTCATGATACAATAGCATGTATTCTCAAACACGTTAAAAGTCGAGAACCTGAGGTCCTTCTTCCTTTATACACCAGCTTGGTCAGATCCCACATCGAATTCTGTGCTCCGTTCTGCACGCCCACCTCTTTAGGAGGTAAAGCCATAGTCGAAAGAGTATAGAGGAGAATTACCAGCAACATAAATAACCTAAAAAATATTGAATATAAAGAAAGACTAAAGACTCTGGGGCTATATTCTCTTGAATATAGATTGCTTAAGGGTGACCTTTGTCTGGCATACAGGGCCTCTCAAGGTCCTGCCCTGCTCGAAACTATCTGCCTTGAAAGGTGTGTATCCAATAACAACACAAGGTCACACAAATTAAAATTAAAAGTCAGTATTAATAAAACAGTTAAAAAAAGTAACTTTATAACCCAAAGATTACCACCTATATGGAATTCCCTACCCATGTCTGTAGTAGCAAGACATAATTTGGAACAGTTCAAAACCAGATTTGATCAGTATATGGGTAATAGAAAACTCCTTTTTGCCATTAGGTTTAATGGCTGCGAGTTCAATATGGGTTCGCCCTCGAACTTGTAGTTACCTATGAACCTAGGACTCCTATTTAATAATACATTTGACCCAAATAACATTTAGCTTTTCTTTACAAAAAGAACTAGTCGATCACTAGAGAACTGCTCACAGAGCGAGAAGAAATCTTTACCCACGGCTTCCATAATACTAGAGGCTGCTCTTGCTCTTGAGTAAATAATTAAATTGTTGGCACATAAAAGGAGTACAACCTTTCTGACAAATATCAGGGATGGAATTTATAAAGAGGGAGAACAACACTTTGAATGCTGGTGGTGCAAGGGAGGAGAGGGCACCCTGTTTCAAATATTTTGGCATTACCCGTAGCTACAAGGCTGGTGGCAATCAATAACAGGTAGAATCCAACAGGTGCTGCAATGCAAAGTGCCCCGGGATGCCATGCTGGTAGTACTGGAGAGCACAACCAAGCTACCCACACATCGCTGGCCGGATAGCGCAGCGGTAGAGTTACCACTTGCCATCCAGACAACCCAGGTTCACGCGGCCCAAGTCCGGAATGTTTGGCGCTGGCCAGTGAGGTGGGGTTCAGGCATCCACTGGATGCCTTGGGGAGGGAGGGCACCTTCTTCCGCTGCACTACCACCCCCTTGAGACCCAGGGGGAGGGGCTGTCATGTGGGAAGGAACATGTGGTCCCTTTGGGGTAGCCTTACGTTGGCATGTACCCATTCATTTGGCAGATGATGCGGAGGCGTCCCATGCTCAGAGTGGGGCCGGCAGGGGAGCACCGAAAGTGGGGCAGAGCTCACCTGCCCTTCTGATGCCCCCGATAGGCATCTTGCCAAGGCCACCTCTCAGGACAACGCCCTGGGGTGTGGGGAGGAAAAAGGAGTCAAATCCCGAGCAGCTCTGAGCAGATGAAGCCACCCCACCTCCTACGCCACGGCAGTGTCTCCTCAACTCCTCCCACACTTCGCTGACCCCACCCCATGAGCCTCGACTGTCGAGTGAAGTATGTTCCTCGCAGTTCTGAGGGGAACCAGGGGTCCCGCCCATGGGGGATAAGTCATGGGTCACAGCTGGGGAACCCGGAAGGTTGTTGAGCAAAGGCTGGTGTTGGGCTGGATCATCTGGAACATCACGTGGTGGGTGGAGGGCTTGGGCATATGGAAGGAGGTCCCTGCAGCTGGCAAGGTGAAAATAGTGACAAAAACAGAAAGTAAAAAAAAAAAAAAAAAAGCTACCCACACATCATAGACCACAGATTCTGTGGATTATGACAGCCATAACCGAGCTAAGAGGCTACTACTAAGGCACTGGCATTCGGTGGAGGTCCCTACACTAGGAGAATCGGAAGACAATATGTTTAAACTTGCAGGGTATGAAAGGCTCTCATGCAAGGCAGTGATGAAGAAAAACCTATATGAAGAGGTGTGAGGACCATACTGGGGAAGCAGGCAGGTGTGTGGTAATGTCCTGTCGGTAGGGGGTTGTGGGTGGAACGACACTCTCCTAGACATTCCACATGAAGAAAAGACAATGTAATAAATGGAGTATATGCATCCACCTTTTGTTCCTATCCACCCCCATGGAGTAGAAGTGGTCTAAGGAGAGTTGAGCAAAACCCACCCCTTTCCCCAACCCCTCTCTCATGGAACCTGACAAAAAAGTACTTATCCTGCTTAACTCTTGAGCTTGACAAAGAAACATTTATGTAAGCATTAATCACCGACAGAGGAGGGCTCTACTGGTGGATTAATGCCTGCTGGGGGGGATTGGTGCCCGAGGGTTCCAACCCCCCCTGCGGGCATTAATCACCGGTAGAGCCTGACTCTGGAGGTGATTCATGCGCTTGTAACATAGGCTGGTTGCAGCGGCGACAAGCCTATGTTACCGGTGTGTGCACCTTGCTGCCGGCGAACCTAGGGGCACAGGGACAGTTTGCTGCCCGAGAACGGTTTCTGTCACCCACAGTGACAGCAGTCACCAGAACCGCCACAGGTCTGGCTCAGTCCCGCATGCGCCGCGATCAGAAAGCGGGGACGCCTGTGTGGTGCGAGATTCGCCGCGCTCCCAGCTGCCGGTGCCTGCCAGGCAGATTTGTTCGTGGTGGGGGGTCCAGGGCGGCGGCGCGCCGCTTCTGGTGAGCAAGACATCATCTACCGCTCCTCATTGAGGCCGGGTGTCCCGCGGCAGGCAGGAGAACGGACCGGCTTGTGCTCTACCAGGCTGCGGCTCGCGAAGTGCCGCTGGTGGCGTGGAAGGAGGGTGACGGAGCCGGGCGGGTACCTCTGTTGCTCGGTGGCTACAGGTGAAAATTAACCGAGCGGGCGCTACCTGTGGGTTAATACCCGCTCGGTTTGTGTCACCTCTGCCACTTCGGCCAATGGCGCTGCTCCATTTCACTGCTCTCTGGTGAGCCGTGTTACAATTCTGTTTAAATGCCTCATTTGTTGCAACACTGTAATCTAACTGTATGTTATCCTTGTATTCTCTGTTTGGACACTGGTGCCCTGTAACACTGCAATTTTACTGTTCCCAGTGTTCCAATCTTGTATGTTATGTATCTTTTGTTCATTTGATGTGGAACCTTTGTAAATGAGCTTCCAGCTCAAAGGTGCATTTCCAAGATTTCAATAAATAAAAACCTCCATTGTTATATTTTCCACTGAAAATGTTTTTTATTTATTATTTATTTGGAATATGTTTCACCAGGAAAGACAATACGAGCTGTAAACAGCTTGTTTCCAGAAGCATCCTGGGTGGGGGGAGGGGTAAAGAATTGGGCGAACAGGCAAACACATAGCAATAACAGAGCAATACAAGTACAATTACTAAAACAAAACAGTGTAGTACAATTACAGGGCAGAAATAACCCAGTCCAACTGGCCAGGGTAAACGAAACCATGTTTGGACGTAACGTACATTGCAACAACCCAAGAGCAGGTGATCCAGTAGGGTAAAGGTTAGAGGACAGATAACACATTTAAAGTGCTAGAAGTAGTAGGCTGAGCACATAATTCGAAGTGCTATTGTATACCCAAGGGAGGGCAGTTATAAGACAAGTGGGGAAGTGGACAGGCGAGGGGTAGGAGGTGGAGGATGGAAGAGGGGGAGAGAGGGACAGCCAAGATCTAACCCCTTCTGGATGCTGAGAACCCTGCAAGGGGGACAGAACCAGGCAGGAAAGGGAAGGGAGAGAAAGGGAGCGGGGAGGTACAGAAGAGAGGGGTGGAGGAACTGGAGGGGAGGAGAGGGATAGGGATATGGGGAGGTAGGCGGGTGATGGATTTGAAAGTAGGGGAAAGGGAGAGGGGGAAAAAGAGACAGCCAATCTATACCCCTTTCAGGATGCAGAGAACCCTGCAAGGGGTCAGGATTAGAAAGTTTTGTTTCCTTACTGTTTATGATAGTTAGACTGTTGACTTCTCTAGAAAAGGAAACAGTCTTCATCACTGATTCCCACTTTTGGGTCTGGGACTGGAGAAAGGTGATCCACCCCAGGCAGCTCGGAGGAACATGGGGCTACGATCATGTCAGAGGGTGGTGCTGGGCCCCTTTGCCCTCTGCAGCTTTTGCTACTGCTGTAAGGGATTAGGCTTGGCCTGCTGGCGAAAGCCTCACTGGAAAGCCTGCCACAGAATGGCTTCCATTAATGGAAGGCGCCACGTCCTCTACCACTTTGTGAGGGAGTGCAGATGTTCATCACTTCCCTAAGGGTCGCTTTCTTCCTACCGGGCCCCTCCACATGTTGTCCAAAAAAATAAGTCACAGAAATATAAACATTGACCACAGATAAAGATCAAAGATCCATCCAGTTTGCCCAGAAAAATGTCCTACCTATCCCCCGACTTACCATCTTAAAGGAACAGTGCAACAAAAATGATTTTCCCAAAAAAGCTAGTTTCAGCTATAATTAATAAAAATATTAGCATATCTGTTAAAAGTACTTGATTATGAACTGGGTGCTGTAAATACAGAAAGCTGATTGGCTGAGACGTTTTTTAAGCTGTGATGATATCGGGCTACATCATCACGGCTTAAAAAAAGCTCTGGCTACCAGCCTTCTTACACTCAGCGTAATGTTTCCTATTTCCCAAAGTCCAAAGTCAGCCACCATTTAAAAAAAAATTAAAAAAAACCTTGACAACTGTCCCCACCTCCCTTTACATTTTGCCCACAGTACGTGCTCTCCACATGAAAGAGAAAACTCTCGCTCTCCTTCAGAGTGCCATGTACTGCAGTACGGAAACAGCAGTTCCTCACGCGATGCCACTAATCCGGTCTCCGGCTGACTGAAACAAACCGCTGCCGACTACCATGCTAACTCTAACTCAACCCTCCCGCTCCTCTCAGAAACAACACTCCAACACCAACTCCTCTTGCAAACTGCGCAATAACAGGCCCTGCTCGTTTTTCTCAAATGCCAGCTCCTCCGGTTTATTCAGCGAATGGTTGCTCCCCTTCACTTTACCCCACGCCGCATACAGTGACGCTCGGTTTGTAAGGAGGAGTGCTCGAGGACAGCGCTCCAATGTTTAACCAGCATGTTTTACATATTGCAGACCACCAGCTCTTGCTAGACTTACCAGATTACTCCTTCCTTCTTTTCATAGCCCTGAAATCCAATATAAACTCAACAATGGGGGCGGGGAGTAACTGTGTGGAACACATACATAACAATGGCTGGTACCAAACAGCAGCGCACCATGCTGATGGGGAGCAACAAATGGAAACAGCACCACCTACTGCCCAAAACATGACATATACGAACTTTTTTTTTAAATGTCTACCTGCACTCATATAAAAACAGTATTAAAATATTTTAAAACTTTCTTTTTTACATTAAATGCATAAAATATCAATTGATCCAGTTCATAATAGCAATAATGCACTCCAGGGTGTGGTATATCATGAGATATCGTCACTTCTCGGGCAGCTTGGGCCTTTTCGGCCTGCCTCGTGCCCAACCACCCGAGGTGTGACGATATCTCATGATATACCACACCATTTTGTGCATTATTGCTTAATTATACAATGGCAGGCAAAAATTCAATAATTTCATTGGCTAACACCATTTCCTAACTGTGAGTAAATCCCTTGGTAACTCACAGCAAAAGACCCATCTAATGGCAGTAGTTTTGTTCACTAAAAATAACAATGTGCCAGTTAGATTCAACCTGCAAAGCCAAAGCCATGGAAAACTCTTACTACTGCACATCGAAAGTGCTGTCAGTGTCACAGTATGTCAAATATTACCCCGTATTTTACCATGCCCAGAAACTCTCAAGCAACTGTTTATTCGGTTTAGCGGACCCTGAGTCGCCTACCTTCACTGCCAGGAACATCGAAACAGCTGTTTCTCCTGACCATAGCTTGAGCTCAGTGGATGCTGCCACACAATCTGGAGAGCCGGCAGGCTCAGCAGCAGACATCGGGGATGAGTCTGGGGCCTAGAGAACCATGGCAGGAACAGCAGCAGAAGCCGAGGCTGACAGCACAATGCAAATTATTCTCCCTGAGAATACAAAACCGGAACCTGCAACCAAAAAAGGAGAGCTACCACGAAAACAGTAAGACACACAGTACCACCTCAATAGGCAGTCACCCGGAAGTAGACCATTATTTACGGCAACCTGTCAGCACTCGTAGCACGCTCTGGTACCAAACATGCATCCCTCCTGTAGCAGTCGTTCACTGCAGCATCCCTTGCGGTAGTGCTCCTTTAGCTTCCCGGTCCCAGAACATGACTGCCATGCTCTATAATTTCCCATCTCATTACCCAAACTTAAAATCCTTAAAAAAAAAAAAACACTGGTTCCAGTTGAGCTGCAGGAACATCGCTTTCCTTCTCTGTAGAGTATCGGTCTCTGAGTCCGCCAGCTACTCGGACTGCTATGCCATGCGTGTTGTAGAAAAAAGGAAAATAGCATTCTAGCAAGAAGTGCAGAGGGTAGTGTGTGTGTGTGTGTGTTTTTTTCTACCTAGCAACAGGGAACTATTTTAATTGCAGAGGAAGGATACCACACAGAAAAGCAATTAAAAATTCAGCTTCTTTTGGAAAAAAAAAAAACACTTTAATCTTACAATTTTTTTTTTAAATTACTACCCATTGTACAATCACAACAAACCCACTCCAGGGTGTGGGTTATGCTGGGATTTACTCATGCCTGGGGTGGATTTGGCCACTCGGCCTGCGGCCTCGTGACCAAACCACACCAGGCGTGAGTAAATCCCAGCATAACCCACACCCTGTCGTGGTTTATTGCTTAACTAGGTACCTCCTATGTGGTGAAAAAACTTGATGTAAAAGCCTGCTACGAAAAGAATAACTCAGTAATATATAGTGAGACAGACACACAACAAATTAGAATAGAAGAAAAAATTACTCACCTTAGTAATGTTGTTTCTTCTAATGGAGTCTTGCTATATTATAGACATTAGCAGTTTGATCCAGCTCTAGAACTGCCCCGGAGTGAAATGGTTAAAACCATTCCAAAATAGAATTTTGGCACGAGAGCAGCTCTATCTGTGTCATTTCAAACTTGAACTGTCAGATCTTTACGAGCCAAACTCACTAAGGTCTGTGTGGAAGTTGTAACCTACACTAGCCAAATGGCTACCTAAATAATAACAACCACTGATGGTCCCAACACCCAAGACTCAAGTCAGGGGACCAGAAATACTAATACCATTCTAATAATATGAAAATGGAACATAAGTGTAATAAAACACACACACGCGTACACACACACACACACCCAAAGTCCCAAAGGGGACAAAATGCTAACAGGACATAAGTAGTGCCCACACTAAGTTGCCCGCACTCCACCAAGTAGAGGTTCTGAGAGGGGCAGGTTGGGGGGGAGGTCTATAATATAGCAAGACTCCATTAGAAGAAACAACATTACTAAGGTGAATAATTTTTTTCAAACAACATGAAGTCTTGCTATATTATAGACATTAGCAGAATACACAGCAGTACCTCCATGGAGGAGGGCAGAACCCATTTAGGAATAGGCTCTGAAGAACAGCTGTGCTAAACCCAGCATCTCTCCTGGCCTGGACATCCAGGGAGTAATGCTTGGTAAAAGTGTACTGCTTTCCTAGTAGCAGCCTGGCAAATCTCTAATAGCGAATGTTCTGCAGCAGCTAGAGACGAGCTGTACCCCCTCTGGTAGAATGAGCCTCAAACCGGGGCTCTGCCCACTTTCTGATAACAAAATTGGATACAAGAGACAATCCATCTGGCTATTGATCTCTTAGTGGCAGGTTTGCCTTTCCACTTCACCATAGGTAAGGAAAAGTTGGAGGATTCGAACCTGTGACCTTTGGTACGCTCTTATAATAACTAAGAGCTCTCTTAACATCCAGGCTGTGCAACCTCCTCTCACCAGAAGAGGAGGATCAGTGAAAAATACTGGAAGGGAGATAGATTGATTAAGATGGAAATCTGAAACCACCTTAGGCAAAACTTCCTATTAGTCCTAAGGACTACCTTATCCCTGTGGAAAGAAATAAAGTCAGTCTCCACTGACAAGGCTTGCAATTCACTTATGCTCTGGCAGAAGTGATAGCCACTAGAAAAACAGTTTTCCAAGTTAGGTACTTAAGCTCTGCAGAAGACAGAGGTTCAAAAGGGGGTTGCATTAACTGGGCAATGTAAACATTAAGCTCCCAAGCAGGGGCCGGTTCCCGAAAGGGAGGATTAGTATGGAGTAATCCCTTAAAAAACTTGGAAAACACAGGATGAGAGGAAAGAGGGGATGACTTTCCTGCTGACACAAAAGCAGATACAGCTGTCAAATGAACTCTCAGGGTAGCTGGTCTGAGACCCAAGGAATTAAGATGTACCATGTAATCTAACAAAATGGGCAATTCAGCAGATTCTGGGGAAATATTTTTCCCAGCACACCAAATGGAAAACCTTTTCCATTTAGAACTATAAGTGGCCCTAGTGGAAGACTTTCTAGAAGCCTTTAGGATCTCAAGAACACCCTGGAGAGGTGTAAATCAGCAACTCTAACTCCTCAAGAGCCAGGCCTTGAGGTTGAGGGATTTGAGGTCCGGACACCAAACCCTTCCTGGGCACAAGTCAACAGATTGTGATTCCTGGGGAGGCACAGGGAAGATGGACTGTCAGAGACAGAAGGAGTGGGTACCAGGGCTGCCTGGCCCAATCCGGGGCAATCAGAATCACCCTGCAAGGCTGAGATCTGATTTTGACTAGTACTTTGAATAGGAGAGGAAAGGGGGGAAGCATAGAGGAACTTCCCCTCCCAATCCAGAAGAAGGGCATCCAGGGGAACTGAGCCCAGCACTGGAGGCCTGCAACAGAAAAGAGGAAGTCTGTGATTGTCTGGGGCTGCAAAAAGATCTATCTGAGGGATGGCCCACCTGGCAAAAACTATCCCCAGCACTTGAGGATCCAGGGACCATTCGTGATGGCCCTGGGAAATCCTGCTGAGGACATCCGCTAGGACATTGTCCTTCCCTGGAAGATGAACTGCTATGAGGGAAGTGTTCAGGAATAGGCCAGAGACCACAACTCATTGCCTCGGTGCACAAGGTCAAGACCGAGTGCCCCCTGTTTGTTGATGTACCACATTGTTGTGGTGTTGTCTGTTCTGACTTGTATCACCTTGTCGTGGACAGATGCAGAAAAAGCTTGAAGAGCTAAAAGACAGCTCTGAGTTCCAGCAAATTGATGTGGAGCAGAGATTCCTGGGGGACCAAACTCCCTGAGTGGAAAGGTCGCCCATGTGGGCTCCCAACCCAGAAGGGAAGCATCTGTAGTGAGAGTCAAGTCGTGAGAAGGGAAATGAAGGGATCCCCGCTTTAATTGCTCTGATCCTGCCACCACTGGAGAGCTAGGATCAAGGTTCAAGTCACTGGGACCAACTTGGAAAGGGGTCTCTTCTCTGAGACCAAAAGGTTCTCAAGTGAAACTGAATGTCTCTCATCTGAAATCTGGCTCCCTGCACAACAGCTGTGGATGCAGCCATGTGCCCCAGGAGCTGCAGAAAGTGTCTTGCTGGTCGAGAGACCTGCAGAGTGAAGGAAGAGGCCAGAGTCACTAAATTCCTTACCCTTTCTGGGGGAAGAAAGGCTCTGGCTAGCTTTGTGTCCAATTCTGCCCCTATAAAGGTGAGTACCTGGACTGGTTCCAGAACCGACTTTGGTAGGTTTAGCAGAAAACCCAGGAGGTGAGAAGCTGCTGGGTAACCTGCAGGTGAGATTTTACCTGTTCTGGGACTGGCCTACAATGAGCCAGTCGTCTAGATAGGAAAAACAGCAATCCTCTGCCTCCTAAGTGGGCCACTGCCACTGCTAGACACTTTGTGAATACCCTTGAGCAGAGGTAAGGTAAGGGCATTGCTCTGAACTGGTAATGACCTGAGGGCAGTTCGAATCTGAGGTACTTTCGATGGGATCTTCTGATTAGGACATGGAAATAGGCATCCTTGAGGTCCAGGAGGCTAGCCAGTCCCCTGGCCTTAGGGAAGGTAAAATCATTGCCAGAGTTACCATTTTGAACTTTGGTTTCAAAAGATGCTTGTTCAGATATCTGAGATCTAAAATGGGCCGCCATTCTCCTGTCTTTTTGGGGTAAGGAAGTATCTGAATACAGACCCTGCCCTGATGCAGGGAGGAACTCTTTCTACTGCTCTGAGAGCTAACAGGGATGAGACCTCTGTTTCCAGAGCGAGGGTCTCTGAAGCACTTGCAGGTAGAAAAGTCTGCTTCTCAACTTGGGAAACTTTTTAAGCTGAGAACCAGACCCTGGCTTACTACTTCCAGAACCCACTTGTCTGAGGTTAAAGAAGCCCAATTCTGACTGAAGTAAGCCAGCCTGCCCCACTGGTACAAGGAGATTGCCTGGGCACCCCATCAGGGTGCCTGTTTCACAGGAGCTTAGGCTGGGCGGTGGGAGCAGGTCTGCCCACCCCTCATCTGCCCCTGCCTCTGAAGAAGCCCCTCTGAGCATAGGCAGAGGAGGCCTGAGTCTGGTAGAAAGGCCTGTGAAAGGCCTACCCCACCCTGGGGCATGCCTTGAGGAGTGGCTTGTCGCTCCTTAGCCTGGGCACTCTTGTAAGTAGTCCTATATTCATCCATCTTCTCATGTAATTTCTGTCTGCTCTCCAAACAGAGAATTTCCCACCACAGGAAAATCCATAGCCTTAGTCTGGGTATCCGCAGACAAACTAGTACACCTGAGCCAGGCCAACCTACGAAAAGCTACAGATGTGGCCATGACCCTAGAGGAAACATCATTAACATCCACAGCAGCATGAAACTGAACCTAGAGGCTTCAATGCCATCAGCAGCCACCTGTTCTAGTTCACTAGCCAGCTGGCCATGGGCCTGCTTGGCTAATTGCATAACAGTATCCCATCTAGATTTCTGATACCTAGCTACATAAGCCATATAATTTGCTTGCCTGAGTCCCAGAGAGGCTGCCATATACTGTTTTTTGCCATGGCATCAATCTTCCTGGAATCCTTGTCAGAGGATGTGAAGCCAAGGAATATTAGCTTTATCACAGGCAGCAGCCTGAACTACCCCAACATGACTGCATTGCTGAGAAAGGAATTCGTATCAGGGCCTGACAATGTATACCTTCTGTCCATCTTTTATCTACAGGAGGCACAGAATTAGGAGCTTTTAAAATTTTAATTGTTTGTTTCTAAAAGACTTATGTAAAGGAATAGACAATCTCCTAGACTCTGGAATATCCATCATTTCTACAAAATCAGGCTCCTCTTGCTCATCCACAACCTCTTCTAAAGGAAGCTGGAGGATTTCAGTAACTTTTTTATAAAACATAAAATGAGATGGGGACTCAGACAGCATAGGGGGAGATTCTAAAGGTCTGTCTGGGGCGATGTCCAGTTCAATGGGCACACCCAGACCTTCCCAGCCACATTCATACTGTTCATAATCCTCCTCTCCCTCCTCTGGTTCATAAAATTCCTCAATATCATAATCCTGAACCACTGGGACCGGACAAACCGACCTTTTACCAGATAGTGGTGGTTCGGATGGACCCTGAGACAGTGACTGGACAATCTGTATGGCTTTTGCTATCTCTGCAGCAGTTGGAGAAGGAATTTTGGACTCCAGACCTGCTGATTTTCTTGTTTTCTTTACCAGAATTGGTTCCTCTGAACCAGCTTTTCTTTTGCCCGAGGAAGTCTGGCCCTGGTCAGAGGGCACTCCCTCTGGTTCGGTTGGCACCGAACCGGGCTGGCCATCCGGGTCAGCGGACTTTTTGGCCTCTCGTTCCCTGAGCCTGCCCAATCTTTTTTCCAGGGTGGCTGCAGGGAAATTCTTACATACCTGGCAGTCTGACTGGAGGTGGTCAAACCCCAGACAATAAACACATGTGGTGTGTGGGTCAGCCTTGGCAAAGACTTCCCCACAAACATCACAGTGTTGAAACCCAGTGGGCCCGGTTTTTCTTTTGGGTTTCTCAGACATAATGCCAGCCTAACCAAAAACTTGCCCTTTTAACGGCAGTGCCAGGCAAGACACCCTAACCGTGTCACGGGTATTGGAAAAAAACGTAATAAATCCGTTCTTTTTAGAACCGATAAGAACCGGGAACCACACTCTAAAATAGTACTTTTTAGTTTTAAATGAGTTTTAAACCCACTGATCGGTTCAAAACCGAACCGATAACTTACAAGTTCCACACAGACAAAACCTTCATTTACTTACGGTTACCACAGATACAGCTTGAACCGAACGGTTTTGCGGTTAAAATAAAACTATTCTCGGTTAAATCCAACCGAGAAAACACTCTTTAAACCGAGAAATGAACCGAGCAGAAGGAGAAATCTCCGGAGCGACTGTTCACTGAGGCGGAGTAAAGAATCTGACAGTTCAAGTTTGAAATGACACAGATAGAGCTGCTCTCGTGCCAAAATTCTATTTTGGAATGGTTTTAACCATTTCACTCCGGGGCAGTTCTAGAGCTGGATCAAACTGCTAATGTCTATAATATAGCAAGACTTCATGTTGTTTGAATGCTATTTGTATGTTTATATCGAGCTCTACGTAATGCCTGCACTAGGGCTACAAAACTTGCTAAGGCAGAGTACTTTTCCTCCACCCTCCAAAACAATACTAATCGCCCCTCTAAGTTTTGCAAGGTCATCCACTCCCTTTTCTTCCCCCCTACCCGGTCCGCCGCCCCTGTCCTCAAGATAAGGGGGGTCACTATCTCCAAACCCTCTGCTGTCGCTGAATTTAATGACTTAACTTCTTGTGCCTCTACCCTCCTCTCCTACCTACCCCCTCCCCTCTCCCTCATACACCTCCCACCCTGCCCACTCTACCCTCCCCTTTCTTCTTCTCCACCATCTCTCCAGCCAATGTTCTCAAAGCCCTCCTCGCTCTAAACCCCCTCAAGGGCACAAGTCCAAATGGGTTGGACCCTAAACTCCTTCATCACTCTGCACCTGCTATCTGCCTCCCTCTCGCATCCCTTCTTAATCTCTCCTTCTCCCTGGCCTCTGTCCCTGCTTCATGAAAGCAAGCTACAGTCATTCCTCTCCCTAAAGGTGGTGACTCCTCAGTTCTGGGAAACTACTTACCTATCTCTCTACTTCCTACCCTTGCTAAACTTCAAGAACATGTGGTTCTTTCACAACTCTCTCCTTTTCTTGACTCATCCTCCTACTTCAACCCTTACCAGTCTGGTTTTCTCAAATTCCACTCCACCACCATCTCCCTCCTCAGACTGACTGATTCCATTCTGACTGGCATGGATCAGAGTCTGATCACTTCTGCAATTTTTGTCAATCTGGCCAAAGCCTTCGACACAGTAACACACACCCTACCCCTAGTTAAGCTCTCTGCTGAAGGACTTTCTTCCCAAGCCACAGACTGGTTTCACTCTTACCTCCTGGGCAGAACTCAGTCTGTAAAAACTGGCACCCCCCCCCCCCCAGTCCGCACTGGCATCTCCCAAGGATTGGTGCTTGGACCCATTCTCTTCTCTGTCTTTCTATATAACCTCCTTCTGCATGTTCATCTGCATTCATCCATATGTATGCAGATGATACTGTCATATTTACCTCTGGCTCCTCCCCGCTAACCTGACAAACATACATTTCAGCTGACTTTGACAACATCCAGCACTGGTTCTGCTGTAATCAGCTTTCTTTAAATGCAAAGAAAACAGTTCCAATGACCTTCAGAACCAGGTACAAACTTTCCAGACTTCCTGCTCTTCCTCCCTACCGCACCCTAGACGAGTCCCTACTTAAAGACGTCCCTTCCTTCAAGTACCTTGGGGCGTGGCTTGACTGGCACCTAGATTTCTCTGTACATATGGAATTCATCCACAAAAAGCTCCACCCAAAACTAGGTGCTCTGTATAGGAATCATGGGTGCATCCCACTACTGGCACGTGGAGCCATTGTACAAAGAATGATTTTCCCACTTTTCGACTATGGAGACACTATCTATGGCAGTGCTCCTAAGTCTACCCTGGCCAGACTGGACCCCCTCTTCCACTCCTTTTGCAGGCTTGCTCTGGATTGCCCTCCGATGACCCACCACTGCCACCTTTACACCCAACTCTCCCTGCCCTCTCTCTCAAAGCCAGACAACTTGCTCATGGAGCCTCTGTTACTGCCAAGCACTGGCTGAGCTCCCGCCCCTCCTATCTCACATCTCTTCTCTCCTCCACATTCCTCCTACTCCCTTCATAGCTCTGGCCACCGCAACCTAGCTCTTCCACCTAGGCTGTCTTCTGCAGGTCAAGCTGCACTCTCCTTCCGACTTCCCAAACTCTGGAACAATCTCCCTCTCCCCATCCTCTTTGTCACCTCCTTCCACTCTTTCTCCAGTCTTCTTCATGATTTCACCACTCCCTCCTGCAACTGCTCCTGAGCCCTCCCCTCACTCCTCTGCGTCACCTTCTTCCTTTCCTCCCCTCTCCCTCCTTCCCCTCCTTGTCCTCTCCCTCCTTTCTGAGCCTCGTCCCAACTCCTCTGCTCTACCTTCTTCCCTCTGTCGCCCTCTCCTCCATTCCCTTATTTTTCACTCCTCCCCATTTCTCTGTACTCGTGAACACCTGTCTCTCCCCCACCTTCCCTCTCTCCCTCTGCCTCGTCCTATACTCTACCATTGCCTCACGGCTTCTTTCTGGCAACTCCTCCTCCCTCTTTACCACTTCTATTCTTGAGCAGCCCCTCCATAGATGGATTGCCCTGTCGACTGTGAAGCTCTCATTTTGGTAATTGTCTCTCCTTCTAAGACGGCCTACTTCTGATTACTGCTGTTGGTTCTGAACTGTTTATTACCTTTTGCAATTATGCTGTGCCATTTCATTGTAAAATCTATGTGACTGTATTCTTCTCTCTAAATATTATATATATATATATATATATGAATATGTTTATATTCCCCACTACCCTTCCCGCAGTATGCATCTGGAAATGAGCTGTTCATAGCTCAGCATGTCTCTCCTGGTGAAACTTCTGAAACAAATAAATAAATAAATGCAAACTGAAATTCTGGTCCCCTATTAGGACGTTGAGAGAAAAAAAGATGTATGAAAGTACCTTCACTAGGTGTAAAGCACATTACCCTACTTCCGACATATTCAAACAAAAAAACACTGCTGATAATGAATTTATCTACTTAGTGCCCGACATGA
Organism: Neoceratodus forsteri; assembly: GCA_016271365.2. NCBI lineage: Eukaryota > Metazoa > Chordata > Ceratodontiformes > Ceratodontidae > Neoceratodus > Neoceratodus forsteri. The sequence goes on along the minus strand of JADMNL010000022.1, from coordinate 595,335,000 downwards.
GAAATGACTTTCGCATTCCACAGCAAGAGAACTTAAGAGCATTATAGCAGTAATTGGAGTCTTAGGACACCAGTAGGTACTGTAACCCGCACAAGGCAAACAGAAGGATCTTTTAAGGGTGAAACTCTATCTCACAGTAAGATAACATCTCTTTAACATATGGATGTTAAAACAAAATAAAAAGAAAAAAACTATGTACCACTGTAAAAATGTACTCCTCAAATGCTCTACAGACTGCACTTACTTGGATACAGTGTAAATTCCAGATAATGAGTTGACTGAAGAATACTCTTGTCTGTACCACTGTTTCACTCCTATGTCAAGAACAAACACCTAGGAAAAAACTTAAATGAGCCTAAACCAGGGGGACATTCTGATCTCTACCATATGCATTCGCTTTAAACCCAATCACCTCTGAAAATAACTATAAACATTAGCAAAGGTAGTGTAGTGCTCTTATGCCTGACCTGGACTCGCAAACATTTTAAGGGTCAATTAGGAAGCATTTTAAGGGTCAGTTATAGAAATACACCTTAACAACTTGAAAAAATGCCAAGTATTTTTGGGGAAGCATCTCCGGGCAGGTTAATTCATTGGTAACTAAGCACAGTGAATTTTTTATAAAGGACCTTTATTTATTTTATTTATTTATTTAAGTCTTTGGTTACCAGGTAAGTGCACTGATCCTAGGGACTGTTTTCAAGCACGACCCGGGACAACAAGTGGCACAACAACATAAAAAAAAACACAGGTGCATCAAGGTACAGGTAATACAAAGTAGATACAGCATGTCTGTTTTTCAAATTTTTATTTCTTTACAATTTAATAGCAAATCTGTGGTTTCAAGTATGCAGTTCAAATGCCGGCTGATTTTAGTTCAAGTAGTGTCAGGGATACAAATTGTTATCCCCCAAGGCTATGGAATTTGAAACCAATGCTGAAGTGGATGAGAATGTTGTTTTCTCTGCTGTTGCTATTAGGGAAAGAAGCCTTCAGCTAATAAATTATTTAACCCCTGTCATCGGATGGTCATAAGTTAAAGCCTGACCCCCCCCCCAAACCTTATCCAACTGAGATCTGCAAACACACACACACACACACACCATGGCTCCCTGCCTTGGCGATGCAGACCTCTAGGTCTATAATGGAATTTGGAATGCAAACTACTTAAAGGGGAATTCTCATCAGTGACTCCCCACAACTATGTGTGGGGCTGCCCCCTCCCCCCCAAACTAACAGATTGTTTTCAAGTAATAACAATTTTACTCACTGTTGCTTTGGTCACAATACAAAAGGGACATTGAGGCAGTCCAGAGAGTGCAGTGCAGGCCATCAATATGATCAGCAGAATGGGGAGAAAAACTACGGGGAGAAACTAGAGGCCCTTAACATGTTCACTCTTGGGAAATGAAGGCTGAAAGAGGATATGATTTCAATCTTCCGCACACTGATGGGTACCGACCACACTGAACAGACAGAGATGTTTGATCCTGTGTTCCCTAGCAGGACATGGGGACACGCCCTGAAGCTCACAGGTGGTAAATTCAGGGGTAACGCAAGGAGCCATTTTTCTCTCTCAGAGGGTGGTGAACCTATGAAACAGTCTACAAGCAGAGACAGTGGATATGAAGACAGTAAAGGCCATTAGTTATTCTTTTTATGCCCCTATCCAATGAAACCCCTTCTACTGGTCACCCCAGTGCCCTCCAGGATTTACCTGTTCGTGTCTCCCCCCAAGGCTTGCCCTCTCTGGTAGGGTCAGTAGGGTTCCTCAACTCCCACTGAAAAACAAGATCTGGTGTGTTGGACAGGGCCTGGATAACTGGGTGATAGGCTTGCAGTTGACCAGTATTATCCTACCGGTCTGGAGATTTCTCTTTTCTCCCCAGGAGGTACGGACATGCAATTTCGTCATGACGCACACTGTATGCTTCCGCACAATGTGTGTCAATGGACACTGCATCTCCGCGCTCCTCAGGTGGCCCCAGATTGCTTTCTTCCTAGCCTCCGCTAGGGGTCAGGTGCATGCTGGGCTCTGCATCCCCCCACTCTGAGAAGAAAAAATTACTCACCATAGTATTATGATTAAACAAATGCAGTTGGACTGCCTGGAGAGATGGAATTATATGCAAATGATGGAACTCTCAATTGGTTCATGCCACTTTCAAACTGCTGCCCTAGCAACTGTTGCACTCTGAGTGCTTCAGATTCTTACGTAGCCTAAACTGGGTGTAAGACTCATTAACTATGATAATATTTATATATAATAATTTTTGTCCTCTCAGGTCAAAAAAACATCCCAATAAATAAACCTAAAAAACTTGAGACCACAAGGGAACCAACTGGTTAACAAAACGTGAGTCTCTGACTTTAACCTATGTGGAAAAAATATACTAAAACAGGGATGCCGAACAACGTTCATAGGTTTTTTTAGTAGGGGAGGCAGGGTGGGTGCTTTAATCATAATGAGTGATCCCTTTGAAGAAACAAGATTACTATGGTGAGTATTTTTTTCTTCTAACCCCAGGAATCACTCATTATGATTAAACAAATGCAAACTACCAAGCAGTACCTTTGGAGGTTGGACAGAAAACCTATTTAGGAAACAGGTTCTGCAGCACTGCTGTACCAAACTTGGCATTACTTCTGGATTGCAGGTCCAGGCTGCAATGCTTTGTGAAGGTGTGTACTGTTTTCCATGTAGCTGCTTTGCAGATTTCCAAGAGTGGAATATCCCTTGAAGCTGCCACTGAAGCAGCTGTACCCCTGGTGGAATGTGCTCTGAGGCCCAGGGGAGCCTGTTTACCCACTTTACTATAGCAAAACTGGATACATGCCACTATCCAACGAGCAACTGTCTGTTTTGAGGCAGGTCTACCCTTACCTACCTCTCCATAGGTAAGAAAGAGCTGTGTCTGGCCTGGTCTGTAAGACTTAGTTCTGTCAATATAGTGGCTAAGTGCCCTTTTGACAACAAGGGAGTGAAGCCTCCTTTCTGGAGAACTGGAGTTCTCTGTGAAAAAGACGGGTAAAATGATGGACTGATTTAAATGAAAATCAGACACCACTTTGGGAAGAAATGTTCTATTGGTCCTAAGGACCACTTTGTCCCTGTGGAATGAGATGTAATCTACATCCGTACACAGGGCTTGTAACTCACTGATTCTTCTGGCTGAAGTAATAGCAACCAAAAACACAGTTTTCCAAGTGATATACTTCAAGTCTGCTGTTGCCATCGGTTCAAATGGGGCATCCATGAGCTTGGCAATGCAGATATTCAGATTCCAGGCCGAAACTGGTTCCCTCAAAGGAGGGTACAAAAGGTTAAGGCCTTTAAAATATTTTCTGAAAACTGGATGAGAGGCCATGGACCTCTCTTTACCTGCTGACAGGTAAGCTAAAACTGAAGCCAAATGAACCTTGAGTGTGGAATGCTTCAGAGCTGAAGAATGCAAGTGGGTCAGGTAATCCAGAAGAATGGCAAGGTCAGTCCTGGATGGGTTGATACCCTTACCTGCACACCATATGGAAAACCTCTTCCACTTGGCAGAGTATGTCTTGTTAGTGGAGGGTTTCCTGGAACCCCTAAGTACTACCAAAACTTGCTCTGACAGTTTAAGATCCGCATGCTCTAAGTCCTCAAGAGCCAGGCCTTGAGCCTTAGTGATCTGAGGTTGGGGTACAGTATCCTGCCCTGAAAGGAAGTCAGCAGGTTGTGCTTCCTGGGCAGATGAATTGGAGGTACCACTGATAGAGCCAACAGAAGCGAATACCAGTGCTGCCTCGCCCAATCTGGTGCCACCAGTATTATTGTTGCTGGTTGGCACCTCAATGTCAGCAGGGTCCTAAATATCAGTGGAAAAGGAGGGAAGGCATACAGGAACTTACATAGAAACATAGAAACATAGACTTTGACGGCAGATAAGGACCGCTAGGCCCATCTAGTCTGCCCATTTCCCTACCTACAGGATAGGCCGCAGATCCTAGTTAACCAACAGCCTATATCTTCCTGCCCCCCACAAGAATTGCCTTATGTCTGTCCCATGTATTCTTGAATTCTCCCACAGTTTTAGACCACACAACTTCCTCAGGAAGGCTGTTCCATGCATCCACTACCTCTCTGTGAAATAATACTTCTCACATTGCCCTGAACCGCCCTCCTTCTATCTTTTAAATTGTGTCCCTTGTTCTTGCAAGTCTCTTTTTCTGAAAGATGCTACCCTCTTGGATTTTGTTGATTCCTTTGAGGTACTTAAAAGTTTCTATCATGTCCCCCTCCCTTCTTTCCTCAAGGGTACACATATTAAGCTCCTTTAGTCTCTCCTCATACGGCTTCTCTTGCAGACCCTGCACCATTTTAGTTGCCCTCCTCTGGACTGCCTCTATCCTGTCTATGTCCTTGCGGAGATGGGGTCTCCAGAACTGGACACAGTATTCCAGATGGGGTCTCACCAACTGTCTGTACAGAGGGATAACAACTTCCTGTTTTCTGCTGCTGATGCCTCTCCTATACATCCCAGTATACCCCGGCCCTCCCTACTGCCTTCTCACATTGCTTGCTAACCTTAAGGTCATCTAATATGATTACCCCCAGGTCCCTTTCCTGTTTTGTTGTTACTACCTCCCACCCATTGTGTATTCTTCCCCTGGGTTCTTGTTTCCCAGGTGCATTATTTTGCACTTTTTTGCATTGAATCCTAGCTGCCATACGTCTGACCATTTCTCCAACCTTGCCAAGTCCCTTTTCATCCTTTCCACGCCGCCTTGTGTATCAACCCTGTTGCAGATCTTTGTGTCATCTGCAAAAAGGCATACTTTTCCTTCCAGTCCCTCTGCAATGTCACTGATGAAGACATTAAAAAGGACTGGACCCAATACTGAACCCTGTGGTACCCCACTAGTAACCCCCTTCTTCAGAGTGGACTCCATTTACAATTACCTTCTGTGTCCTGTTGTCCAGCCAATGTTTTATCAGGCTACCACCCTGGGACCCACTCCCAGGCTGGTTAATTTGACTAATAATTTTTGTGTGGGACTGTGTCAAATGCCTTCTAAAGTCTAGGTAGGCCATGTCCACAGCCCCTCCCTGGTCTACTACTTTGGTCACCCAGTCAAAGAAATCTATTAGATTGGCTGACATGACCTTCCCGCCAGAACCCATGCTGCCTTGGATCCTGTGCTCCACTGACCTCTAGGTACTCAACTATTCTTTCCTTAAGTGACTCCATCACTTTCCCTACCACAGAGGTCAGACTGACAGGTCTGTAGTTTCCCACCTCTGTCTTGGTCCCACTTTTGTGAAGGGGAATCACATCCGCCTTCCTCCAGTCCTCGGTACCACACCATCCTCCCATGATTTATTAAAAGAGTAGCCAGTGGTTTCACTAGTTCCTTCCTTAATTCTTTTAGAATTCTGGGTGAATTCCATCAGGCCCATTGCTTTGTCCACCTTCAGTTTTAGGAGTTCTTGCAGAACCTTTCTTCTGTGAAAGGACTGGGAGCGACCCCCTATCAAGAGTGCTTCTGTTAATTGGATTAGGCACTTCCCTCCTCTTTGTGAATACTGAGCTGAAATATTCGTTCAGTATTCCTGCTTTTTCACTGTCCCCCTCTGCCCACCCACCGTTCATTCTATTCAGCCTCACTATCCCTCCCTTTGTCTTTCTACGCTCGCTGATGTACCTATAAAAGGTTTTATCCCCCTTCTTAACTGAGTTGGCTATCTTTTCCTCAGTTTGGGCCTTTGCTATTCTGACTTCCCTCCCTGCTTCTTTCTGCCTTAACTGGTACAGCTCTCTGTCCTGCTCCTTCTGTGTTTCCTTATACTTCCGGAATGCTATCTTTTTCTTCCTGACTTTCACAGCCACCTCTTGAGAACCATAGTGGCTTTTTCTTTCGTTTTGATTTGTTTATTTGCTTCACACAAAGGCTTGTTGCCTCTGTGATGGCAGTTTTGATAATTCCCCATTGTTGCTCCACACCTCCTTCTAGCCTGTTTGCTAGTGCTTTTCTGAGGCACTCTCCCATCTTGCCAAAGTCAGCCCTCCTAAAGTCCAGTACCCTCACTTTTGTATGGCTTGACTCTGTAGCTGAGTTTAACGTGAACCACACTGTCTGATGGTCACTGTCCCCAGATGGCAACCCACTTCTAGATCTGAGATCCTCTCACTGCCCCGCTTGAGAGCACGAGGTCTAAGATTGCTCCCTCACGAGTGGGTTCCAAAACTAGCTGTCTAATGCCCCACCTGTAGGGCGCCAAGAATGGCCCTGCTCTTGGATGTGGCTGCAGCAAATGTGCTCCAGTTAACATCCGGCATATTCAGGTCTCCCATCAACAGTATCTCCCCTTTCTCTGCCATTCTAAGAATGTCTTCCATCATATCCTTGTCCATTCCTTCCCCCTGACATGGGGGTCTGTACACAACCCCTGTGCAGATTGTGGTGCCCTTTCCAGTCTCCAAGGTGACCCACAGTGCCTCCTCTCCTCCCTGTTTACTCTTTTGTTCAGTTGCTTTTATCCCTTCCTTTACATAGAGAGCTACTCCTCCCCCTCTTCTCCTGCCTGTCTCTCCTGTAAGTTATGTACCCTGGTATGTTAACATCCCAGTCATGGTTCTCTGTACCATGTTTCTGTGACTGCTACGATATCCAGGCATCCCTCTTCCATTAAGGCCACCAGTTCAGGGAGCTTGTTGCCCAGACTACGGGCATTGGTACTCATTACCCTCCATTTCCTGATGGTCTTACCCCTTTTGCCCCATCCCTGTCCTTCTTGCCTTTGTCACTTTCTCCATTTACCCCTGCCCTTCTCCCTATCGACACCTCCATGTTGGTGTTTGCCGCACCTACCGTGATTTTTGGGGGCTATGATTTTCCTGCTCCTTTCCAGTGCCTCCCTGGCTAGTTTAAAAGCTTCCAATGAAGCATTTAAACCTATCACCTAGATCCTGGTTCCCTCCCGACAGATGCAGCCCATCATGCCAGTATAGGCTTGCATCACTCCAGGTGGACCCCAGTCCCCAATGAAGCCAAATCCCTGAGCTCCACACCAGTTTTTCAACCACTGATTGAATCCCATGGTATGGAACACCCTAGCCTCTCCTATGCCATAGATGGGTAGCAACTCCGAGAAGGTTACCGTGTTGCTACTTGACTAAGGCCCCTCCCCAATTCCACAAACTCTTCCTGCACTTCTCTAATCCCTTTCTTAGCCAGGTCATTTGTCCCTAGGTGGACAATGACATCCAGCTCCCTCCCCTGTGCAGCTACTCCAGCAATCCTGAGGATTCGCTCCCTGTCCCTCCAAGCCATGGCGCCAGGTAGGCACCTTACCTCTCTCTCCTTCCTTGCCCAGTTCTACCTTCCTAACAATGGAGTCCCCCACCAGGAGTTGTTTCCTTTCCCTGCAGGGTCCCCTGCCACCTCCTGTGGGTCTCCTTGTGGAGGTTCCCAGCATCCTCCTTGGCCTCCACTGTAGGTGCATCCATAGAGGAACCACACTTTGCCAGAATGGCATAGGAATTGTGGAGAGGTACAACTGGAGGGATGTGCCTCTGTTCCACCACCCTCACTGAGCCCACTGTGGTCTAACAGCTCCTCTTTCTTGGCAACCTCTGAGGCAACGGCAGTGGCACTGGTGGTCCCTGGATGGAAGAGGAGGTCCCACAAATCCTGGCCATCTCAGCCTGGAGATGAGCAACCTCCTCCCTCAGCCCAGAGAGGTGCCTGCAGATGGGACAACACCGCATCCTCCAGAACATCTCCCGGAAGACTGCTGCTCCACAGCCACTGCACTGCACCACTCCAATCATGTCTTATTTCTGGCCCCTTAACTGTTTGCAATCCTTACTCTTTCCTCTGTTTTTTTTTTCTCTCTCCTTACTTTCTGCCTGTGTGCCCTTTAAGCTCCTGATTGTCCTGTTCTGAGACAAGAATATCCTATATTTCTCAGTAGACCACTTACTTGTTCAGAGGCAGACCTCCAGCAGCTAGAGGGGGCCGGAGAGCTACTCTTGCCCTTCTAGGATGGTGGGTCCTTGGTGGTTCTGTGATCACTCACTTCCTGCCCCTAAACAGGAAGTTCCTGTTGTCAGTCAAATCCTGTGCCTATAAAAATAGAACTGGCTTGGGGTGGAGGGGAGAGAAGTTCAGTCACACAGTAGTCCTTTCTCCTGGTATCTTCTGCCAAGCTATTAGCAGAATCTTTCTAAGGCAGTCTTTAAATGTAGCTTCCTTCTAGCTAAGCCACTCCCCCTACTTACCAGATCTTTCTACAAGTAATTTAAACCTCACAGCAGTTAAGTCCTTTCAGTCACCTGAGATTTACACCTAGATGACTTTTCAGTTACCCATTCAGTTCAGTTAACCCAAATACACACTTTTTTTTTGTTTTGTTTTGTATGTAAGTTTTTTTACCCTAAATTAAAGGTCCAAATACAAAAGTTCTTCTACTTTAGTCCCAGCAGAGAAGTTCAGTCACACAGCAGTCCTTTCTCCTGGTATCTTCTGTCCAATCTAGTGCTAACACATCCAGGGGCAGTGTGCCCCTGAGAGGAGGCCTGCAGCAATATATTGGCAGCTGGTGATTTTCTGCAGAGGCGAAGAGATCTATCTCTGGAATGCCCCAAAGCCTGAAAATCGAGCTGAGAATCTGAGGATTCAGACACCACTTGTGGTGATCCTGACTTATCCTGCTGAAGGAGTCTGCCAGTACATTGTCCTTTCCTGGAAGATGTATGGCTGAAAGGGATACTTTCATGGAGTGGGCCAGGGACCTAAGCCTCACTACTTCTGTGTACAGTGGGGCTAACCTGGTTCCTCCCTGTTTGTTTATGTAATACATAGTAGTGGTGTTGTCTGTTCTGACTTGCACCACTTTGTTTTGAAGATGTCGAGCAAATGCCTGCAGGGCTAGGTACACTGCCCTGAGCTACAAAAGATTTATGTGCAACATGGATTCTTGAGTAGACCATGTGCCACTTGCTGTATAATCCAACATGTGTGCTCCCCAACCCAGAAGGGATGCATCTGTTGTAAGAACTAAGGAAGGTTGTTTCTTTGTGAAAGGAACCCCTACCCGAAGGCTTTGTTCATCCAGCCACCACTGCAGTGCCTGTAGGAGAGTGTGGGTGACTGGAACCAGTTTGGACAGAGGATCTGTCCTCTGTGACCAGTATCGTCTCAGATGGAACTGAATGTCCCTCATTTGGAATCTGGAACCTAGTACCACTGTGGTGGCAGCTGCCATGTGGCCCAAAAGGAGGAAGTCTCTGGCTGGTTTGGATTTTCCTGGTACAAATGAGCTTGCAATTTGTAGAATGTTGTTTACCCTGTCCTGTGGCAAGAAAGCTCTGCCCAGACTGGTGTTCAGTTCTGCTCTAATGAACTCGAGTACCTGAACTGGTGTTTGCTGTGACTTCTGCTCGTTTATGAGGAAACCCAGGGATTCCAGAGTAGACTTTGTTAGTGCTAAGGCCTGCTCTGTCAGATGTAGAGATGGACCCACCACTAACCAGTCATCCAGATAGGGAAAGACTGATACTCCTTGTTTTCTCAGAAACTCCACTACCACGGCCAAACACTTTGTGAATGCCCTTGGTGCAGAAGTCAGACCAAAAGGAAGGGCTGCAAACTGATAATGGCCTGAGGCCAGTCTGAACCTCAGAAACATTCTGTGAGAAGGTCTGATGGGGATGTGAAAATAAGCATCCTTTAAATCTAAGGAGGCTAGCCAGTCTCCCTTCTGTACAGTGGGAATGATCAGAGCAAGAGTGACCATTTTGAATTTTGGTTTCAGAATATGTCTGTTTAGAAGTCTTAAATCCAGGATAGGTCGCCAATCCCCATTTTTCTTTTTTGCAAGGAAGTATCTGGAGTAGAAGCCTTTGCCCCGCTGATTTAGGGGCACAGGCTCCACTGCCTTGATAGCTAGCAGATGTTTTACTTCTGCATCCAGTAGTATCCTGTCTGCAGATGTGACCGATGCAAATGTTCTTGCTCTCAGCTTGGGGAGAGATTTGAAGCTGATTGCCAAACCCTGGCTCACCACCTCCAGGACCCACTTGTCTGTGGTGATGGTATACCAGTCCTGGAGAAAATGAACCAGTCTGCCACCCACTGGTGGATTTTTGGAAGGGGATGTGACCTGTACTAGCCCATCAGGGGTTCTGAGTGGGCTGTGCCTGAATCACAGGGGAAGGAGAAGCTCTCCTCATGACTCTCCTGCCCCTTCCTCGGAAGTATTCTCTAGGCTGTTGTTGCAGCTGAGAAGCCTGAGCTTGGAAAAAAGGTCTGGAGTAGGATCCCCTACCCCTGCCTCCCCTGGTCTGGGACCTACAGGATGAAGAAGGCCTATCCTTAGAATTGCTTCTGTAGGTGGCCTTATATTCTCCTACCTTCTTCATATAGGCCTCTCTTTTATCTCCAAATAGGGAATTTTTCTCAAAAAGGAAAGTCCATCGCCTTGGCCTGCGTGTCCAGGATCAGGTTTGTGGCCCTGAGCCAGGCAAATCTTCTAAGGGAGCCAGACAGTGCCATCAACCTGGCTGCAGAGTCATTAGTGTCCACAGCCATGTGGAACTGATATTTTGTGGCATCTAAAGTGGCCCTTGCTGTATGCTGCAAGTCCACTGCCACCTCACCAGGCACTTTGTCAGCCAGAGCTAACACTGCATTCCAGAGTGCCTTCTGGTATTGCACTGCATAGGCCATGTAATTGGCCTGTCTAAGGATGAGAGAAGGAGCCATGTACCCTTTCTTTCCCATTGTATCCATCTTCTGAGAATCCTTATCTGGAGGATGGGTAGCCAAGGGGATACTGGCTTTGTTTGTCGCAAGCAGCAGCCTGCACAACCCCTTCAGGGTCAGGGTGGCTGAACAGAAAATCAGCTGTTGTCCTATCAAGCTATTTCTTATCAGCTTTTTTATCGACTCCTGGAAAAGAATTGGGAGTCTGGAATACTTGCACTGCTACCTTTTTTAAGGACTTATGCATAGGCAGTAATAAACGTTTTGTTGGGGTTAACCCCATCATATCCAAGAATTCTGCTTCCTCCACATCCTCCTCTGTCTCCTGCAGAGGGAGGATGAGTATTTCTACCATGCTTTTAACAAAAGCATAGTGTGAGGAATAATCCTCTGGGCCCCTGGGGGGTAACCGAACTCCTGTTCTGGAGAAACCTCTGGGTCTATCTGTTCCTCCTCGAAATCACCATCCTCCTCCTCAGGAAAGGAAGCCTGTGGCTCCTGAGAAGGTGGAACCGGTACAGGAACCCGGACAGTCGTATTGGAACCGGGACTGTAGCTTGAGGTGCTTGCAAGACCTGTAAGGCCTTGGCAATGTCCTCAGCCGAAGGCATACCAGTTTTGTCAGCTGGGAGCTCCTTAGACTTCTCGGCCGGAGGTGCAGTGACATGCTTTTCCTTACATTTTTTCTTCAATGGCACAGGTTCAGTCCCTGACTCAACTGGCTTTTTTGGCTTACCCTGCTCAACTTTAACTGATCCTTTGTCAGGATCCTTAGCTTTACCTCCATCCTTTCTTGTGCCAGAGGTGCAGGAACCAATTTCACCAGTATTAATAGAAGCACAGGCCATCCCTTCTAATATTTTTGTCCTTTTCTTAAGAGTTTTAGGACAAAATGTTTTACAAATGTCACAATTTGCAAAAATATGGTTAGTACCCAGACAAAAAATATACAATGAATGTCTGTCTGCTTTAGCTATTATCTGACCACAAGACTCACACAATTTAAAACCAGTGGGTCCTGTGCATTTTTTAGGCTTAACAACAGCCTCTGACACTGAGCAGGAATCGTTGAAGAAAATATAACGGATTATCGGTTCCTTAGAACCAAATATAACAGCTATAAACAATCCCGAACGGTTCCGGGAACCGAGCGCTACTCGGTTCCTGACACCAAGAAACTAAGAAATCTATATAAGATTTAAATAAATGTATGCGGTTAGGAACCTACCGCAAAAGATTAACAAATATAAAAGACTGAGGTAAAAATCTCACTAGAAATAGCGGAACCCTCGTTTCCAAGGAACCGCTAAATACAATAAAAATTACTCAAACTACAAAATAAACGAAAACTAAGTAAAAACACTACTTATCGATCAGATAATTAGATTTTGAAGAGCTCTCCGGGACGTCTTCACTAGGCAGGCGGAGTAAAACATCTGAAGCACTCAGAGTGTAACAGTTGCTAGGGCAGCAGTATGAAAGTGGCATGAGCCAATTGAGAGTTCCATCATTTTGCATATAATTCCATCTCTCTGGGCAGTCCAACACAGGAGGCTGACTCATTTGTTTAATCATAATGAGTAATTCCTGGGGTTAGACGGAGAGCAGTCCTACAGATGCTTGATCCTCCTCCCTCTGGCTGACCTCCCGAGGTCCCAAGTTCACTTCTGAACCTGGATCATCGGTGACAAAAGTGGTAGTACCACCACTGCATTGGCGGGCCAGTCACCATTAAAGTTTTTAAGGTGAACCTGGACAAATCTCTGCTTGCCAACGGAATAAGATACCTTGTACCTCTTCACTCGTATCTCTTCAAGAATCAAGCCTGAAGGTGAAGAAAGCACAGACTGGGATGGACCCGATGACCCTCAGTCAGTAAGTCCGTCCTGAGTGCTAGAGTTCTTGGTTCGCTGACTGAAAATCTGTTCAACAGAGGAAAACATATCTGTCAAGGCTAGCAGGGGGCCACTAGTATCATCTTTCCCCCTTGCACCTTTAATTTAAGCAACGCCCTCTGAATGAGAGGGATTGGAGTGAATGCCTACAGAAACCAATTCTGCCATTGCAGTCTGAATGCATCCTGACAGAAAATGCCATGTTCTGCATTTCTGAGGCAGAAATCGAGGCAGTTTGGTGTTCAGTTGGGACACAAAACAGTCCACATCTATAGTACCCCCCTCATCGAACAGTGATCTCAACATCTGGAGCTAGTGTCCACTCATGAAGATCCACTTCTGTTCGACTGAGCTTGTCTGCTACATTGTTCTGGACTCCTGGCAGGTAGATTGCTTGGAGCAGGATCCCTTGCTCCAGGTGGTTACTGCCTGTTCTGTCTCCTGTCTGGACAGGCTTGAGATTAGCCAGTCGTCCAAGTATGGGAAGACCTGGAGTCCTAACTTCCTCAGGTGCACTGTGAGCACTGCAAAGCACTTTGTAAAGACTTGTGGCGCTGAGGAAAGCCCTAAGGGCAGGACTGAACTAGTAATGTTGCCCCAGCACTACGAAACAAATATATCTGCGGTGGTAGGGGTGTACCAGTATGTGCAGGTATGCATCCTGAACATCCGGGGACGCTAACCAATCCTGAGGCTTCAGGAAGGGAAGCAGAAAGCCCAGAGAAATCATTCTGAATTTTTCTTGATCCATAAATTTGTTCAGATTTCTGGGGTCGAGAATGGGGCGCATGCCTCCTGATTTCTTTGGGACCAGGAAGTAGTGGAAGTAGAAATTGATGTTCTATTCTGACTGGCGCTATTTCCACTGCACTGTTGCTCAGAAGGCCTGCAATCTCCTGCACCAGAAACTCTGACATGTCAACTGACAAAGGGGGTTGCCTTCTGCATGGACAGTCCGCAAGGATTTCTGTGAAATCCAGGGAGTATCCCTCTCAGATGATCCTGAGGACTTACTAGTCTGAGTGATGGACTTCCCACTAATGGTAAAACTGGATCAGACACCAACTGGGAAGAAGAGGTCTGTCTTGGGCAGCTGAAGCAAGACTGGGGCCAGAGCTTCAGATAATGGCACTAGGTGCTTTCAACACCTGTGCCATTGACTGTGCCTTCTATTGAGGCAGAGGAGGCTGAGTTTTGTTTTGGGCTCCCCCGCCTCTGCCTCGAAAGGTCTACTTCTTTTGAAAAGAACCATGTCCTCTGCCCTTCAGAGGGTTAAAGAGGGGGGGTCTGGAAGTCTAAAGGGTCATTCTAGTTTAATCTGATGCCTTAAGAGACTGCTGCACCTGTTGTTCAAACAGGTCAGTTCCACCAAAGGAAACATTCATAACCTGTTGTTGCATGTCTTGGGTGAAGCCAGAAGTCAACAGCCAGGAATGCCACCTGATGTAAATGCCTGCAGCAGCAGAACAAGATGCAAAATCAGTGGTGTGTATAGAGGCTTTAAGTTGGTGTCTGCTGGACTCTGTACCTTGCTTGCTGTCAGCAGAATATCTTATTTAGCCCTGAATCTGGCAGAGACTCTGCTAGAGACTGAGTTGCTCCAAAAGGTATATTCAGACTTAGAAAACTACCCTTACTCATGCTTAGAAAACTTCCCTTGGTAGCTGGCTATCCTCATGCCTAGGGTAGCAGAAGGGAACACTTGTTTGTCCATAGTGTCAATCTTGCATAGTTCCCAATTAATGGGGTGCGCAGTGATCTCTTTGGAGACAATAGCCTTATCGTTCTCAGCAAGAATGGCATCAGCTATGGGCGAGGTAACATACACTGGCTTATTTTTAGGGGCAGTGTATTTTCTGTTTGCATTCTTGTGGATGGTTGCTACCGAAGCAGGTCTGTGCCAAACCACATCAGACAATCTCAAATGCAGGGGGCGGGGATAGGAGGAACCAAACTAACTGGCATATTGGGCACGTTTAAGAACTCCAGCGGGAAGGACTGGCCCAATGGTGAAGTGGTAGTGCTACCAATCACCATGCTGGTGACCCAGGATCAGAAGCGGTCTCTGGTTGCTGGGGTTGGCTGTGGAGGGAAACAATGAGCAGCCGTAGACTGCTCTCCTCTCCCAGGGAGGGGGGAGCGTGCTGTTCCCACTGAAAACTGCCACCAAGTGGAAGCCTGGTGGTGTGGGCTCACGGGACAGCACAGGAAAGGAGGGAGCTGCGGGACTTCCATGAGCATGCACACCTCCACACCCGCGCAAACTGGCATGCAAGCCCCTGCACGGGGAACAGGGAGAAAACCGCAAATGTAATGGCTTGGTGTGACAGGGTTGAATAAGGCCCTGCCCCATTTGTTATGCAGAAAGAGTTTAAATGCAAGGGTGTGTTCTATCCTCTCCTTTTCTGTCTCTTCTCTGTCTGGTTGCGCAACCAAATTTTCTTGTGAGATCTAGCAACTGATCACTCCGATGGTTTTGCATTTCTCTGCCTCTCGCTATCTCTCTGCCTTCACTTGCTGTTCTCTCTTTTCTTCCCCCTTGCATATCTGCAGTTATAAAAAATATATGTGAATCTCAGTGTAAAACTGTATGTGATACTGGGGTCCCTTTGTTTAAAATGTATAGGTTATACTGTTGAAATGATTGCAAAAAGCTATTTGAAACTCAAGGGGTTAACCTGAGATGCAGTTTTTAAGCCCTTTGCAGAGTTGTCAACAAGAGGTTAGTTCTGGGACACCATGTACTGTTTTGCTGCACCTGCAAGGAATAAACTGACAAGAAGGTTCTGTAAACTTACAAGAACATTCTGTGAGAAGCAGGCTTTCTTAACGAGTTCCCAAAGACTTATAAAAACAGCAGCATTGCTTTTGCTAGAGAGACAAGGAGAGTGAGAGACTGAAACTTGTAATTAAGAGATATCCTCAGAAGGACTTAGTTTTCTCTGTTTATACTGCCTTTGTAAATAGTTATACTGAATAATTTGTATTTCTTATTTTGCTGTTATTCAGAAAAATAAAACGCTATTTGCAAATTTTGAAACTGCTCCTGGTTTTCCTATGCTTCCTGACCTGTGCCTCAATGACACTTGGTGCTTTGTGAAGCCCTGCCCACTCAGCAATTTGCCCCGCTGCTCGGGTCCCAGGTGTATCTGGATGTGTGTATCTTGGGGGAGGATGGCCCTTCCTCTCTCACCCCACCACCGGAAGTAATCTAGGGAAGATCAAGACCTCAGACCAAGGGAGGCTAAGGATAACCACCGAGCTCAGGGACAGGGCTGATAAGATGCCCAAGCCTGCTATTGGAGGATAAAAACCTTTGTGGCAAAAAAAAAAGAACTCCAGCTGGAGGCACTCATCTTGGTTAGTGGCTGCTGGCTTGAAATTCAATGCCGAGTTCACATTTCTAAGCAGAGCCTGGAAAGAGAGAGTCTCATGAGGCACAGACATGGGAACTAGGTCTGAAATCTCTAGACTAGAAGAAGTCATCATTACCACCTTCAGAAAAAATGAGGTTGACTTGTCCCCCTTTACACCCTCCTCGGAAGGAGGGTAAAAGAGAGGCTGTGGTCACAGGCTCAACAACCCAGCGTGTGGATGAGGTAACACCAGTAACACCAGCCCTGGTCCTGAAAGAAGAGGAACAGGTGCCAGAGGCAGTGCTGGAACTGGCACCAGATCTTGGACTAGGAAGGTTCTTGGCACAGTGAGCCCATGCGGCACCAAACCCGGCACCAGACCAGGTCCCAAAGAACCCAGACGTGGCACGGGAACCAGTGCCAACAACCCAGCCAGCACCAAAGTGACTGCCAATGGCACCATGGCCGGCCCTGTCCCTGGGCAGGATGGAGGGTTGGACAGACATTGGTGGTGCTGCCCCCAACAAGGACCTGAAGGCTGTTGCCAGACACAAACACACTACCCAGTCCAGCGGCACCACCTGTGGAACTGTTTCCACTGGCCCTAAAGGGCCAGGGACCAACCCCACTAGTGGTGCCATGCAGGCCAGGCACTGCACCCACTACTCTATAAGAGCTGCCCAGTGGTGGAACTGCTCACCAAACCAAAGCCCTAACTTAAAGACTGTGGGGGGCTCTGGGCCCAAGACAACAATCACCCAGAACCACAGGCCACTGGTATCACTGATGACGATGGTGAGGATCTCCAACTCCTGGAAACTGAGTATCTCATGGCAGACCTTGCAGACGGCAACCTCAATTAGTGCCATTTCTTCCCCTTCCTACGAGAAGAAGTCTACACCAACCAGTGCCTGGACCCCAATGCAGAGTATGTGCAGGATCAGGACTGCTTCTTTTTATGCTTTCAGGGGACTGTCTTTCCTCTGGGACACTGGACCACCTGCTGTCAGAACCCTTCCCCAGAGAGGAAACCAGACCAGACATAGCCCTGCTGCCGGAGCAGCCTGCATCTTCAGGCTCCCTACCATCTTCCAGTTCTACCAAGCCGCATCGACAGTAAATTTGTTGATCGGCATTACAGTGACGGCACAATGCCAACAGTTGGAACTGTACCATCAGTAGAACAAAGTGTTTTTTACTCCCCACATTTTAAGATAACTCCAAGTTGGAGTTGTTTCGGGGAGGGGGTGAACTCACCAGAGAAAGCAGTGTCAGTGTACTGCAGACCATTACAGCAAGCTGCCAATTTTGTCGCTGTAATGGTCTTCACGGTATTTCCATCACTGTTTCTTTTTTTTTTTGTTACTTGCTGTTTATCCTCCCCCTACTCCCTGAGCGCCGCTTCTTTGGGAGTCGCCTAGACAGCTACCCCATCCTTACTGCTTGGTGCCCTCGGGTGAAGCCCCCCATGGAGCTGTGGCTATTCCCCCCAGGCAGGGATGAGGTGGGGTCTGTACACTCCTAGCTTCTAGTTTCCTCGGGGTCACACTGATCGAGACAGGCAGGGGATACTGGGGTCTGTGCCGGGTGCTCCGTCTACCTAGGCTTCAGGGAGCTGTTTTCACATTTTCTGGTGTGGCGTGATGTGCACCCTGACGTCTATGTGCAATCACCGATGTCCGTCACGCCTCCCCCATTGGTGTGGCTTGCTGGCTGCTGCATCTCTGGCCTCCACCAGAGGTCAGCCAGGCGCCGAGCCTTGTCCCCCCTCCCTCCCCGAAGAAGGCAAGCAGTCTTCCGACGCTCAAGCCTCTTCCCCTGGCTGGCTCTCCATCTCCCCGGGCACGTTCCCAAACCCAGGTCGGCAGCGTCGTGAATGGTAGCACTACCGCTGCTCTGGTGGGCTGGCTTTCCATCGCTGTTTCAACGGTATATGCCATCTTCCATGGTCTTTGACCATTGATGGTTGGTAGGGCTTAGAAAACTATGATAAATTTGTGACAAAATACACTATACTGACACCAAAATAACAAACTCTAGTTTAATCACTAAAAGCTGAGAAGAACTGAACACTTTTATCATATAGATGTGAAGTTCCGACTCCTGGCTGATGAGCGATGAAGCATTGATATGCACTCGACACTAGGAAAAAAGGAACTGAGGTGGTTGGAGGCTGGTGCCGATGTAAACAGGTGGCTGCACACTTACCTCGGTACCCATCTACTACAAGGTTCTAGCTCCAGTGGGGGTCTTAGCAACTCTGGCTCAGACCCGCTAGTGGGAATCAATGATGAAGACTGATTCTTGGAAGATCTTTTTTTTTTTTTTTTTTATTTAAACGTATATATGAACAGATGATGTAGCCAGCACAATTATGCCTTCTGGTCTATTTAGTCTGCTCATTGCACAGGGTTTACAGCTCAAGCTAGGTGGCGGATCTTTAGATGATCCCTGCTGCTGCACTTTCAAGCGGTCCATACTTAATGTGGTATCTGCAGCCCATACTAAATGTGGTATCTGCTTATTCAGGAAGTTGTACTGGAGTGAGTTCCAATGTTGAATTCTAGAAAATCTGCCTTTATTTAGACTTTTATTCAGTACGGTTGCCTTGTCAGAGAGAGCTCCAAGGGAGTGCTTCAATTTGGAAGATGGCTCTCTAGCACACACACACACACACACACACACACAACCAATTTTGTGTAGCAGCCTATAAAGTCTATAAATTTTTTTTTTTTAAACTAGGTAAAATTTCCTCTGGTCACATACAACTGCATAGCTTATTCTGTGAAGCAAGGTACTGGTCAGGAAGGGTGGCGTAATCCCCTAGTATTTTCAGAAATTGCAATGACAGTGTTGACTTCCTTTTAGACAACTACCAATAAACTTGGCAGGAGAGACCCTGGTTTACCATCTCACCTGAAGGACTGAACATCTAAAAGTGCAGCTGTGCCTCTGCCCCGCCTCTTCCCCAATACTGCATTGCACTATCAGAAGAGCCAAAGTCCCAGGTGTGAGACTTCAACTCTGACCTGCTTGCTCGGAGGCAAGAAAGCTACAAGATACTTTGACACTGATACTCTTGACCTACAGGTGTTAGGTGAGTGGAGGTTAGTTTCATGTTTTTGGGCTGATATAGCAAACTGTAGGTGCTACTGTCTGTCTAATAACAGAGCAGTCTCTAGCAGCTACTTTAAAGATAAATGTTCCGCTGTACAACCATGTCTCTGAGGCCAAATGTTTGGAAGAATGTGGGTTCTAGCTCCACACCAGGAACTTGGGGTAAATCCCAACACTGACACTGTAGTACAGCATGAGGGGGGTGCTGTACTCCCGAGGTGCAGTCTTACAGATGAAATGTTAAACCGAGGTTCAGTCCACCTGTTGTACTGTTTGTTCAGGTGGACGTTAACAATCCCATGGGATTTCTTGAAAAGAGTAGGACAATTTTTGTTTTTGAAGCAATAAATACATACAGAATATTACCAAAATAACAGTAAACTCAAAGAAAAAAATCAAAAATGTCTTCATATACTCAAATACAGCAGAAGCATTAAAGTAATCATACATTATTATGAAAAATAGAAATGTTCCACCAACATCCCAAGCTTATGACAAAAACCACGGACCCACGCACATCCTGTCCAGAGAATATAGACCATCGCTGTTGTTCTTTACTATAAACATCAAAAATGTCATTCATCACCTATTCCAACGGAATAGCTAGTGTCATTTCTTTCTGCTGGAGCCCAAATCAGCATCTTGCCTGCCAAATACACTATTTAAAGCAGGCCAGAGTCACTTTTAAAATATCTAAATTCCATTTTCACTCAGCCAGGATAAAAATGCTCCATACATAAAAATTACACTCTTACCATAATTGCTAATCTTCCAGAATATCTTCACTCCTGATTACTACTTATGGGAGCACATTTTGCTGCAGGGAGAAAGCCAGCCAAGGCAAGAGGGGGGTGCCCAGAATAGGGACCCCCCTCATAACTGAGATGGCATAATGTGCCAGAATGGGACACATGGACTCTTGGGGAAAAAAACAACCCTGTGCTACCAGACAGAGAACTGACTGGACAACCTCTGAATATGTCCCTTTTCACCCTTGCTAGAGAAGAAAAGGGGAATTCCAGGTGCATGTGGGGTTGTAGAACTATACCATGCAAAGGAGTACAGATGTGCTCATCTCCCCAAACATCCCTATTGGCAGTGGGCCAACAGCCCAGCTGACATAATGGATGAAAATGGGGATGCTAACCAAAAACAGTCTGACACAGCCAAGACATAGCTGAGAGGAAATTACCTATTGCTCCTGCAACTACAGGGTTGTACCCTGTGTAAGAGCTAGTGTACTTGCCCCAATCCAGTGCACAGCACCTCCTACAGGCACTGCAACTGCCAAATGGAGACTGGATAGTGCCCAAGGGCACAGAGTGCATTTAGCTAGTAACAGGGATATACCCCAAGAAGGGGAAATATCCAGGGACAGGGAGAAGGAAGGAAGGAAGGAACGAAGCAAGCAAGCTACCTTGGTTAGCATGAAGCCCCTAAAAGGACCCTCACCACAGTTTTAATCTTTTTTTTGGTGGGGGGGACCCAACAATGAACCCTGATGTGCTTTCATATTTTTTCAAGGCCACTCTTTTTTTTTTTTTTTCCAATTTAAAGTTTATTGAATTTCATAAAAAGAATACAAGATTTATCTCGTACAGATGTTGACTTTTGAAAACACATTAATACTAACATATAAAACCATCACTTTGGTATATATTAATGAACATAAACAAGCACGATTTAATGCAAAATTAGAGGGCTTACTTTATCATGGAAAGAGCTGACCCTGAAGACTGAACATGTCTATATGAACCATAAAAGCTCTTTTAACATCTAACAGGTTTACAAAATCTACAGATAATGACATCATTCACTACCCACATAAGACTAGGAAAGGTTCCCACATGTTCAAAAATACATCATTTCTATTTATGAGAGAACAGCAAATGCTTTCATTATTTGCACAACCAACAGATTATGAAGCCACTGCTGTATGGAAGGAGGGTTTGTATCCTTCCAATTTTGAAGGAGTAGTCTTTTATAAGCTAGAGCACAGGTCAAGAGCCAAAATTTCCTCTGCTTTGGGATATCTGGAATCAGACTGGTGTCACCAAGTGTAAAAACAAGCGGGGAAAAAGGGACATATGAGCCAAGAATGGACTGGCATATAGCATGAATCTGCCTCCACTGAGAAGAGATCACCTTACAATGCCATAATAAATGCGACAAGCCTGCACCAGGTTCCCCACATCTCCAACAGTTATTGTCTGCCACTATTCCTATGCTGAATAACGGTTTCAGGGAGTAATAATAATGAAGTACTTTGAACTGTACAAGTCTCCCTTGTAGTTCTCTGGAGAAATTGGCAGCATTCTCCCAAACTTTGCCCCACATTTCCTTTGAAATGACAAGGCCTAGTTCCCCCTGCAATTTTAACCTAGCACATTCTGTTAAATGTATATCTGTTTCATTCAGAAAAGCATATATAAGACTGAAATACTTAGGTAAATAACATATTTTAAAGGGAAACACTGGAAAAGGCACAGCTTTACCCAGGCACTACAAACATTCCCGATTAGTGCTTTCAGACAGTAATTGTTTTTGTTTTCTCCTCTAATTGCTTTTTTAGTGATTTGAACAGTGGCCTTCAGCTTTCACTTTCTGTTGCTGGCAGCCACCATTTCATGAGTAGCAGAGAGCTTCCTGAGCTCATCTTATGCTAATATGACCTGCCAACCAACAGCAGAGGTCAAACAGGCATATTAGCATACAGTGAGCTCAGGAGGCTCACTGCTGCTCATGAAATGGCTGCTGCCAGCAACAGGAAGTGGAAGTTGTGGGTAGCGGTTCTAAATAATTTAAAAAACTTGTTACTATCTGAAAGCACTAATTGAGAGTTTCTGTAGTGCCTGAGGAAAGCTGTGTCTTTTCCATTGTTTTCCTTTAAAAAAATCATCCCAAGCTAAGGAAGTGATACGTTTATAGGATGAATCTAAATACTTGTTAAGAAGAAAGCTCCTTATTTGTACGTAGAAACAGAAATCACATTTAAGCAAATTAAATTTTCTTTGGAGATCTGTGAAGGACAGTCGTCTGTTTTGATAATCTAACAGGTCAACTAGTAGGACTATGCCTTTCTTTTTCCAACCAATGTCCTTAATTGGTTTATTGTCAGGGGTCATCCTGGGATTATCCCAAATAGGCTTATATTGTAGCAGAACAAACTCCATCTCTTTTAGAGAACTGAATTTCCTGCAAACCATTACAGAGACTTGAAGAGCAGGTTGGTTCAGTAAATGACCCGTATTCTTATAAAAAAAAAACAAATCTGTTAACTTCTGAGGGTAAACAATTTCTTTTTCTATATTTACCCATAAAAGAGTGTTTAAAGAATTGTTTGACAAGAACTAATTAGCGACTTGTTTTAATTTGTATACCCAGAAGTAACCTTGCCACCATGGTAAGGCCAACCCACCTAATTTAACCGGCGCCCTAAGTTTAACTTTAGAGAGTATGGGAGTTTCTCCTCCATAAAAACAAATAAATAATGTTTTCAACTTTGTTGAACCAGATAATGGGGATGTTTGTCACAAAGTTGTTCATGAAGTAAAATAATTTATGGGCAAAAATGATTTTCAAAGAGTTGATTTTCCCCCATAATGATAAATGTAGTTTTGCCCACCTGTCCAAATCAAATTTTAAGTCCTCTATAATTTTTGACATATTCTGGGCCAAAATCCTGTCTATACACAGTGGCGGAGCCAGGTTTGGGAGCCTGGGGGGACCATTCAGTCAATCTCAGGCTTCACAATGGGCACTAAACAGTAAATAAAGATGATGGCAGGGCACCACTACTCACACTGGGGCATCCAGGAGGAGCCACCACCCCCCCAGCCCCCCCTCTAGCTCCACCATTGTCTATACAGTCAAATATTTTATGCCCAAATAGGTCAAACCTTCAACAGGCCAAGTCACATCAGGGAGAATAGCAGAAATGTAAGATTCTGAAACCGAAGTACCTAATTTTAGTTATTCAATCTTAGACGAATTGACAAACAAACCCAATATTTCTCCATCATTCTGTAGTAATAGTTTCACATGTTTTAGGGAGTCAATAGGATTGGTTATGGTGAGACCCACACTGTCTGCAAAAGCTAGAACTTTATTGATGCAGTTACCAGTTCTAACCCCACAAATGTTATTAGAATGCATAATTTTCCTAATAAGAGGTTCTGTTGCCAACACAAACAATAGAGGGGAAAGCGGACACTCTTGCCTGGACCCTCTGTATAACTGAAAAGACGAGGATTTGACACCATTGGTAACCACACATGTTCTGGGAGATGCATACAGTGTTTGTATCCAATTCATTAACCCAGGTCCAATATTGTATTTACCTAATATTTCATATAAATAACTCCATTCAAGCGAGTCAAAGGCTTTCCCTATGTCTAGAGAAATGGCCAAAGAGGGGGGAGAATTTTGCTTAGTAGACTGAAATGACCGAAGTAGAGAAAATAGTCTTTGGAAATTATCAGCAGCTTGTCTGTTTTTTAGAAAGCCTACTTGTTCCTTATCCAGTCATTTATTGAGGATTTTAGCTAGAGTGGTAGCCAGGATTTTTGCCAAGATCTTATTATCGACATTTAAAAGAGAAATCGGCCTGTAATTACTATATTCCAAAGGGTCTTTCCCTTTTTTGCTTAATAAACAGATGTATGCTTCATTCATAGAATCAGGTAGGGTTCTATCCACAAAAAAGTATGAAAAGCATTAAGTAGCTGAGGAGCCACAATACAGTTCAGGTGCTTATAAAATTCTCCAGATAAACCATCTGGTCCAGGTGATTTCTCTTTAGGTGCCTGTGCAATGGTTTCTGAAACCTCCTGTGGAGAAACTGGTCTATCTAACAAAAGTTTATCTTCACTGGATAGGCATGGAAGTTTAACTGAGTTAAAAAATGTATCTAAAATATCTGCCTGTATAGATCCTTTGGATTTATACAGGTTCTCGTAGGACAAGTTAAAGCAACTATTAATTTCCTTAACATTATACGTGATTTCTCCTGAATTGTCTTTAATTCCTTTAACATTATTATGATTTTGTATTTTACACAGCCTATAAGTCAGTAACTTGCCAGACTTCTCACCTATTTCCCAATATTTTTGTTTCGCCCTGAATAAAGGGTATTCAGTTTTTTCAGAATATATCTTCTTAATATCACATTTAAGTCCCATGGCTTTAAAAAGAAAATTCCTCTTGTTAGGCAGATTTTCTTTTAAGTCAGAAATAATTTTTCTAAGAGAATCTTCCATTTCTTTAAGTGTTTTCAGCTTTTCTTTTTTTCTTCTTAGATGCGCAACCAGTAATCCGTCCCCTAATGAATGCTTTTTAAGCGTCCCATACAATTTTGGGAGAGACGTCCCCATTACAATTTACCCTGAAATATTCCTTAGATTCTTCTTGAATCCAAGTTTGAAACTTAACATCGTGCAGTAAAGAGGTGTTACATTTCCAACTGGCAGATCTACCAGATTTGTTCTCAAATAGTACTGAACTCTTTAAAAGGCAATGGTCTGAAACAAATAAATTCTCATATGAAATGTTACTAGTATTATTACATAAGTCCAATGGAAAGAAGAAATAAAAGGCCACTCTAAGGCCCTGTCCACACTATGCCTCTGTAATGTTACAGAGGGCTCAAACCGTTACCGCAACGGTTTGCGTTTACATCTGCAACGTTACAGAAGGCGTTTTCGTAACCGTTGTTGAAACCACTTATGAGGTGGTTTGAACAACGGTTACGAAAACGGTTGTGCCCCTGTAACGTTACCAGCCATAGTGTGGACGCGTGAGCGTGTTGCTCCAGTATTCCCCCAGTGCAGCACGAACTGCATTGTGGGATAGGGTGCAGCTGTAACGTTACAGGGCACCCACAAATGTGGACGGGCTGTAACGGTTCCAAACCATTATCGAGACTGTTTGCCGGCAGTGTGGACACACTGTAATGGTTCCGGTCTGTAACGGTTTGGAACCGTTACAGACTGTAAGTGGTATAGTGTGGACAGGGCCTAAGAGACTGCAACTGAGGAGATGAATACTGGAACTGAGGAGATGACCTAGCACTAGTGGTGATGGCCACCACTGAAGAGCGAACTGCCCAGAGACCCTGGATATGCTAGAGTGGGGGATGGTGGATGACTGTGGTACTCAATGGTGAAGATATTCCGGAAGATTAAGCATATAATGTATGGAGACAGTCAATTAACCTGTATTTTCTGCAGTCTAACAACCTGATAATCCCATCAATATGACGTCAGCCTGCTGTAAACCTTGCATTGGGACGTCATACCAATGGGATTACAGAATAGAATACCACTCATGGTGACAATTCCAAGCATGGAACGCTAATCTGTTAGCATTCAAAAAGTCAGCAGTCCCACTCATTCAGTCCCTGAACCGCCACAGCACACATCGCGATGGATAGCAGTACTGTCCCCCCACAATCAGACAGACAGGCTTTCATAGACGAGCAGGAGAATAATCTCCCCAGGCCTACCTCAAAATTCGGGCTGCTCTCACAAGCTCCACGTCTGTTTAACCCCGCACGCCAAGAGGTGAAGTCGCAGACGACTACGTCGCACACAATCACATGATAAAAATTGGCCAACCGCAAACGTGCTGGATGCAGCTCAGACTTCTTTTAACCCTTTAGCAGTATAATTTGTTATTTTTAAATAAAAACAAATGTTGCGCTTTCATCCGTTGGCAGTACTGTATTGTTAAGAGGCCATGAAATAAATGGCATGGTAAGATTTAACCTTTTGCCAATCTGAATGCTGTCACTTATTTCTGTGTATTTTTTAAAAGATGAACAGCAAGATTCTTCTTTTTTAATGTATACTTCATACACTATAAAGAACAATGCCTAAGAAATTATTATTAACCACAGAGGTAATCACCACTCGCAATTGCCAAGACAACTGTAAACCTCTCGAGCTGCACTCTTGAGGTTTACTTAGTTGTCCTGGCAACCGCTCTAGGTGATTAAAGCGTGGTTAACAACCACTTCTTAGGCATTATCCTTTATGTAATTTTCATATCTTCCAAGTGAAACCCTACCCCCCTTGGCAACATGACAAAAAGTCCTCACCCTTTGCTGAAGGGCGATTACCTGACTTATTATCTAGGGAGTTGGGGGGGCACATAACATTTCTATTTTTCCGAGTCCCAGGGGAGATACCTTGGCAATGGAGGGTTTTATTCAGTGTGAGCGGGCCTCAGTAAGTTGCACTGGTCACACACAGATCAAATGACCACAAGCAGAAGTAGAGTCATGCAGTGTGGCTTTATTCTGACATGATGGTCAATCAGAAAGGTGGTACCCACAGGGGCTTTGGCAGGTGCAGAGAAAAGTACACAGAATCCACACACTGCAGAGAGTTACTTCCAGTATAGACAAATCTTACTTTCCGTCCATCCCCTTTTCTGGACAATGGACCAGGATGGGCGTGTCCCAAACTTTGAGCGTACACATAAGCTAAAGATATACCAAAGCAGGATTCTAGTGGGAGAGTCACCACATAATCATACAATACCGACAGGGAGGACAGCACCTGACTCCCTAAATAAAGTGTGAAACGGGTTTCCCCTCCTGAACTGGACCAAGATGTGAGTTCGGCTCCAGTCAAAAGCCAGACAACACTATATCCACTACATAGTCATTCTAGTGGGAGAGTCACCACATAATCATACAATACCGACAGGGAGGACAGCACCTGACTCCCTAAATAAAGTGTGAAACGGGTTTCCCCTCCTGAACTGGACCAAGATGTGAGTTCGGCTCCAGTCAAAAGCCAGACAACACTATATCCACTACATAGTCATGAAACTGTGACTGCCTTGATTAAACCTTCTATTTTCTCACTACCCACCCTGTCCCGTTATTTGACAAAGACATGTTTGGGAAACTTTTCTCCTGCTATTGTCTGCTCCCCACACCTTTCACTTACCCTCTCTGTTCTGGACTTTTTCCCTATTTGTTTCTCCTAATCAGGCATGACCTCTTTCTTGTAATAATAATGTGATTATTGATATCTCATGTCCTTTTGCACAAGTGATTTGATATGTATTTGTATATGTTTTCTTGCTCTTGACACAGCACAAATTGTGTTATCTATGTAACCTTTTGTACTGTACCTAATTGACGTGGAACCTTTGTAAAAGAGCCTCTGGCTCAAAGGTAGTAATTCCTAGAACAATAAACAAACAAACAAACAAACAATGAACTGTGACGGCGCCAGTTGCTTTTAGCAGTCCCACATTAGTTCTGACAAAACACTACATTTCAGTACTGTGAAGGTATCGGCCTAGCATTAAACTATCCCTCGCCGGCTCTATGGAGCTGAGCGAAGGGGATCGCTCAGCATGCTGGCGACCCAGGTTCGCGCTCTGAGCCTGGGTACCAGGAGCAGAGATCAGCAGGGAGGGGTTCTAGAGCATCCATTGGACACTTCCCTCCCGGGTGGGTGGGTAGGGCCTTGGCACCTGCCGGTGGATTGGCGACGGGCTTGGGGATGTGCAGCCTCGACACGCCCCCGGCGCAGGTTGCCACTCCCACAGGGCCCATCAGGGGTTGAGTGGCGGGCCACAGAAAACGAAAAAATGCCCCCTGGCTGACCAGATGACGGCCACCAGTCCCCAACACTCCACAAAGCCGGGATAGCCCCATGCTGTCCGCCCCACCACCGATCCAAGGGCTAACTGGTTGTGCCTATGAGCACTTCACCCCCACTGGGTCACCTGAGGGATCCATTGGCAGTAGCAGGTAGCAGCAGGATGGTGGCCGGTAGAGAAGGGTGGCCATGGGGGCTGGTGGCCCGAAGGAGTGGCCAGCCAGGAGGGATGTGGGAGAAACAACAACAAAAAAAAATATCCCTCAACAGCTTTGAAGAGGACATGATCCCCAGACTTTCAGGTGCCCAAAGCTGAAGGGCAAACCTGCTTTATAATCCTGAAGTGAAAAATTACAACACAGTGCTTTTCCATGACTGGAGGGCTTGATCTGACCAGTCCAGTTCTGGGCAGCACTTTTACTCAAATCTTTGCAGATGGGGGATGGCCTCTAGTTGCTAGTCACTCTTACCAGTCCCAACACAATTTCTGATGGATTCACCCTTACGGGACATTACAGAAGATGGTAGCCACCATGACCCATCATCCAGACCATTCCGTATATGAACTAGGGTGAGAAGGAAAAGAGGGGGCTCCTCTCTGGCACTCGGTCTGCCCACAGGCAGAACACTGATTGACTCACTCGAACCAAACTCTGAACTGATTCTGAAGATCAAATCTCAACTGCAGCACTTCTAGTCGTGGGTCATGCTGCTGAGAATTTCACATTCCATTTTAGAACCCTCTGCTCAGCAATGCCCTACAGGGTTTTTAACCTTGTGCTGCCCTGGTCCTACCTAGACTACACTTGAAAAATGGGTTCTAGTAACCCAGGGGAACCCGGGTGTTATACAAGAATCAATCTTCACCATTGATTCCTACTTATGGGTCCAAGTACAATGCTTTCCCTTCTTTCTGAAGGAGAATCGGTTCACGCTGAGGGCAATATAAATTCCCTCAGCCGTCTCCATGAGGGAGAAACGCATAATTTGTTGGCAGATAAGGACCACTTGGCCCACTTAGCCTATACTGTCACCCTACCTGATCTCCAGTACTCCCCCCTGCTTTCCTACCAAGATTCCTTTGTGCCTATCCTATGCATGCTTCAAGCCCACCACGATTTTCGCCCCCCCCCAACCACCTCCACTGGAAGACTGTTAGAGGCATCCACCGCTCTTCCAGTGAAGAAGTATTTCCTCACATCTCTCTTGAATTTCCCTCTTCTAGCTTCACCACATGGCCCTTTGTTCCAGTGCAACTTCTCCTCTGAAAAATACTTCCCTCCTTTACCTTAGTCACCCTTGTGAGGTATTAATAGGTCTTTGTCATGTCCCCCCCCCTTCAGGGTGTGTATATTGATAGCCCTCTCCTTGCAGGGCTTCTGATGCAGCCCCTGCACCCTTTTAGTTACCCTCCTCTGGACAGCATCTACCCCGTCTATGTAATTTCTGACATGTGATCTCCAGAACTGTACACAGTACTCCAGGTGAGGGCTAACTAACAATCAATACAGTAGTTAACACCACCTTTCTCCTCCTGCTGGTGATATCCCTCCCTATGCACCCCAGCATCCTGCCTCCCCTACCTACTGCCTTGTTGCATTGCCTCACCAGCTTGAGCTCATCAGATATGACTACCCCAAGGGCCTGTTCTATTTTAGTGACAGTCAGTACCTCTCCCCCCATTTTATACTCTGCCTCTGGGTTTCTTTGCCCTAGGTGCATGATTTTGCTAATAACTGACTTAGCTACAACCATAGGCGATAACTGAAGCTCGTTAGATGTGCCTGGTGTGCAGAGACGCATGTGAGGCATGTTATGAGATAAAAACCATCCTTCCAAGGGCAATTGTCTCAGAAGAATCTACCTCTGGAGGTGACAGGGCCCTGATGGGGTCTGCTGTGCCTCAAACCCTAAAAAACTGTGAAGTACTGCAACTGCAGACCCAGAAAGTGCGCAATACCACATGAAGAGGTCCCTGGGGGCGAGGGCGCAAGAGAGGGGGTGCCCCCACTCTGCCTTTAATGCCTCCACAAAGGCTCTAGGTCATGGAGGGACATGTCTGCTCTCCATTGGACCACCATGGCTTGCCCCCACAATGGGGCCATCTCTGGGGTCCCCCCAGCCCCTGCAGGAAACAACATTCTGTGTCCAATGGGGGACACTGTGCCTTAGTCAGCAGGTGCAGGGCATGTAGGCAGGTCAGAGTCCTTCATCTGACATGAGCAGACACCTTTTTCGTTGCTCCCGTTCCTAGGGACACCACCATAGGATGTCATCGGATGCATACGGGTCATGGAAGCACACTGACTTTGGCATCCTCCTCTTCTCCCTGTCATGTGATCCCACTGTATTTTCCCTTGTGGTCACTCAGGTGGAATATAGGGATCAGGGACAGGGACTATTGGTGGAAAAGAGCAAGGAAATCTTGCGTGGAGGCAGACTGGGTAGCATTCCGCACCTCTAGAAATGCCTGTACTAAGCTAATTAGATTGGAAAAAGCTAGATACTTTCAAGCAGAACTAGAAGCCAACAAAAACAACTCTGCCAAATTTTGGAACATCCTTAGAGAGGTTGAAGGTTGTACTACCGGCACATCATTCCCAGCCAAAATTTTGGCCGCTGGATCCACCTACACAGAGCCGATATATTGGAGTAGCTAAATGCACACTTCGCCACCGCTGGACTAGCATTCGACACCTCTTCTATCAACAAAATCCTTCCACCGGATCACCCTGCTACCGATCCTAATGCTAACCCGCCCCCTAACCCACCTTCTCCTGCTACATTCAGCTTCCACACAGTTACTTTTAAACAACTAGAGGACCTACTACTATCACTGGATACTAAAAAGAATGCAGGCACAGACAATATCGAGCCATACTTCCTAAGACTCGGCCATCATTATGTGACTGCCCCATCACCCATTTATTCAACATTTTGTTGAAACAAGGAGATCTTCCTTTACTATGGAAGACTGCCTACATTCTACCATTATTCAAATCCGGAGATCCATGCGACCTGAACAACTATCGGCCCATATTTATACTATCCATCCTGTCAAAACTCCTTGAAAAAATTGTCAATGTCCAAATCAGAGAACACTTGGATTCACTTGATCTATTAAACCCGGCACAATCCGGATTCAGAGTCAAACACAGCACTGTAACTGCACTTGCGAAGGTAACTTCAGACTGGCAAATCACACTGGATTCTAAGAAATATGCGTTTGCCCTTTTTCTTGATCTTAGTAAGGCCTTCGACACTGTGGATCACAACATTTTGCTTGTAGCCTTGAGCAATATCGGACTCAATAGCTCAGCAATCAAATGGGTCTCCAACTACCTTACCAACAGATTACAAGAGGTCAAAGCTGCAGGTAATCTGTCTCCTCAAAAAACGCTTCTAAGAGGTGTTCCCCAAGGCTCTATACTAGGCCCAATCCTCTTTGCCATCTACATCAATAACCTGGATTCACATCTCCGCTCAGCTAATGTCCACCTATTTGCAGATGACACCGTACTATATACCATAAATTCTTCCTTGGATATGGCCCATGAGAGTTTACAGCAAGATTTTATCACCCTCCAACATAATCTCATCAGACACAAACTGCTCCTCAATGCCAAAAAGACTAAAGCTATGATCCTCTCCCCAAAGCTAGGCCCCGGACCATTGTACACACCCCAGATCCTAACACTACTAGATGAATCCCTTGAAATAGTTGAAACCTTTAAATATCTTGGGTTCTGGGCTTCTGGCTGGATAATAAGCTTAACTTTCTACAACATCTGAATGAAGTCTCGAAGAAATTAAGACAGCAGCTAGGCTTATTTTATCGTATTAATCATCTGCTCACCCCAGAAGCCAAAAAGAGGCTAGTACAAACTACATTCTTACCCCTATTGGACTACGCCGACTTTCTCTAAATGCATTGCCCTGTAGCAGTGCTCAACAAACTTGACACGCTCTACCACAGGGCCCTAAGATTCATCTTCAGTCTACCTCTTTGCACTCACCACTGCCTACTGTACCAGGAATCAGAGTGGCCTTCACTCTCAGCTAGGAGAAAAAGAAATGCCCTACTTTGGCTTCATAGAGCACTATCCAATAATCTGCCTACTTACATCTCAAGTCTCTTCACACTGGCCAAGGGATTGTATGGCTTGAGACGTTTCTCCTTACTCTGCTTCCAGATTCCTAAAGTGAACACGGCATATGGGGCAGCTGCCATCAACTTCTCACTCCCATCGTTATGGAATACCATGCAAAACTCCCTAAAACTCATCTCACTCCCAGGCATATTTTCATTTAAAGCTTCATTTGCCGTATTGTTGTCGGAAGCCTGCAACTGTTTTCGTAGACACTGATCAATCTATATCATGCGCCTCTTAGAAATTTTGCAGCTACTTATCGATTAAGATTCCTCCCTATTAGGGTTGCCTAGCTCTCTTAATTCATTCTGGCCTTCTTATTCCGCTCAGCTACCTCTACCATACCTGGTTTCTCTTAGCTGCCCTCCCTTCCCCATTCCTGCCATCTCTACCTTACTATTGTCCTTAGAGTGACTAGGATTCTTGCTCCCCTACTTCCTACATATCTTTTGCTCCGAATTATATGTGTTCACCATATTTGACAGGCACTTGATATTGGCCTTCCGTGATTCACCTGTATATGTATTACATTTTTGTACTACCCTATTGGAGTTATGCTTGTTCTGATTTGCAATTTACTATTATACAATGATTTCTAAATTTTTTTTTCTTTTGTTACTACCTTAACTCATCTGTACTTTTCCTTGTACTAAACTGCAATGTATTACTGCCCAGGACCACCCTGAAAATGAGCTTGCACAATGGTGTATATGCCTGGTTAAATAAAGTGATTGATTGATTGGTATAGCAGCGGGACTTGACACTCTCCCTCCTTTGAGCAAAGATGCATCCTCTGGGACGCTCACTATTCCTGCCCCAACTGACCTTCTGATAATCTAAGTGCGTTCCTGATCTCAGGTCGCCGGCATTGCAAGATATAGCCCTACCACTGTACTGGTACGCTGGCTCAGTCAGGTGACCCTTTGTAGGAGTTACCCATATTTGGACCTGAAGTGTGCGAGAAATCCTTTTGACAGATTTTACAGACTGTGATCAGATTTAATTGTACACTGCTGCATAGTGGAACATGAAAATACGGGTGTAAGACCAGGTAGCATCCCCACAAACTATTCAGCAGAAATGGTGCACTTAACAACAGACATACAGGTTGCACTGTGCCTCACAGAATGAGCCCCTAGGATCCCTGTGACTCAAAAGGACAAAAGAAACCAAATGCTATGCATTTTCAGAATCAGTTATTACCATACCACATGAAACTGCTAATCACTTATTTAATCAATATTTATTGGAAGACAAATTGAGAAAAACTCTCATTTCTAATTGCATCCAAGTACAAAGAAAGACAATACAATTATACAATTATGCAAAACAACACGTAAGTCCAGAAGAACACAGAATACAAATATAAAATCGCATTCGGTCCGAAAAAATATTACATAAGTTAAAATAAGTAAAAAGAGAAGAACTCATCCATAACACTTGCATTGGCTATGCAACAATCTGTCAATAGAGATCTTAAAATGGGAAATAAGTAGTAGGGCATTTTGTTTACATTTTTTCCAAATTACATCCCAGGTATGTGGAACAGAAACGGCTAGATTATATTTCCCAAATTTGGTTTGAAATCTAGGTATAGAGAAGTTTGAAAATTTAGCTGACCTAAGTTTTTGATTGTTGATTTATAGTGTAGTAAATTTAAAAGAAAAAGGGGGAATACATTTAGTACAAATCTGTACACAAACGGGTACCAATGAATCAGACTTCGGGTAGTAAGAAAAACCCAGCCAACTGCAGCATAAACAGCAGTGGTGTGAATTCCAAAGTAAACCAGTTATAAACCTGAGGGCACTGTGATATGATGGATAACGTGCACCAAGTACAAGTTACTCATTTGGCTATTTTCCATCCAACAGCTGAAACTTCATCACTGAGCTTGCTTTCTAAACGACTGTAACAGATGTTCTGTGTTTTAACTGTTGTTCTGTGTTCTAAACTGAGATACATTAGTACACTCCAGTGCAATGCAGACTGACTGGAAGCAGACCTTGAGACATCTGAACGATAAAGCACCTCCCCACCCCTGAAGAACTAGGGAAAAGCACAAGCGGAGTCAATAACTGGCTCAAGTAGAAGCCAATAACCAAAGTAACAGTCACCAATCATCACAGGTAGAAATTTTGAGTTCGAGCACAGTACTTGCCTGACTTATGCAATGGAATGTGGGTCACTAGAACAAGCCAGCAGCTCACTGTTGCTTCCTGCTGGGACCATGATCACTAAGTCAAGAGCATAGTTTTCCCAGACAAGAAACATGAGTTACAATCCACCATCAGCTCAATAGGCGTATCCTCGAGCTTGAAGGGGAAAAAACCCTTATAGTGGTATATGTCAAGTATGATGAGCACTAATTATCAGAGGCAGCAATGCTTTACATGGAAGGAAAAAGTGCTGCACAGGGGTGGGGTAGGTTCCAGGTTACACGACAGGTCCTTGTGATGAATAAGAACCAGAAGACATTCTGAGGATCCCCAAGTATGGCTCTGTGAATGAATCCACATTGCAGAAATGTTTTATCTGAAGAAAACTTACACTCAAGCTCCAGGTAAGAGGGTGTTGCACACCAACTGCACAGGCACCATCTGGGGGTAGTGGGGGGCTAAAATAAATAGATACGTAGAGGTTGTAGGCAGACAAGGGCCTTTGGCCCACCTAGTCTGTCCATTAATGCTAGTAACTGTGCTTCATCAAGCTTTCCTGGAACTAGGCAGTATTGTCTAGCCTTCCTTTCCCAAATGACAAAGAATGACTATCTAAATAAATACAGTACCTTTGTCTTTTACAACTACCTGGATTCTTTCTGTGCAATCAAACTAGTGCAGACTACCAGTAGGGCCCGGGCTGGATGGCTCTAGGTCAGAATAGCGCCACTGAAAACAGCGCGGCCAAGAACCATGCTGGTCAATATGCCACCATTTTATATTTTGCAGGGGGGGTAGAGCCCCCTACACCTCCTGACGTGGGGGGCTATGACCCCCAGACTAACAGATCCTAACTCCAGGGGGGAGCAGATCACAGGGCAAGAAGAAAACTGTGGGGCCATGGAATACTGTTTCCATGGCCCCTTGTAAAAGAAAATTAAGTCCTGATAAAGGCAAAATCTAGGGAGACTAGGATTAGAATCCTGGTCTCCACTACCACCTGTCCGAGCTGCTCCAAGCCTCAGCCCTCCATGGTCACAGAAGAAAAAATTACTCACCTTAGTAATGTTGTTTCTTCTAATGGAGTCTTGCTATATTATGACATATGCAATATGACCGCAGGTTAGAACTGCTCCGGAGGTGAAAGAGTTAAATTTCATGCAGTGCATGGAATCTTGAGCGCGAGGTTGGTTGAACACTCTGTCTGTTGTGCTTCAAACCTTAACTGTCAGATCTTTACGAGCAATACTCACTAAAGGTTCTGTGTGGAACTGTAAACCTACACTAGCCAACTGGCTACTATATATTAACACATTTATGGTCCCAACAATAAGATTCAAGTCAGGGGACCAAAGAATGAAATACAACAGCAAAAAAAGGCTAACACTAGGTGCCAACAGATCACTACCCACCCACAACCCAAAAACAATAAAGAGGTTCTGAGAGGCAGGTGGGGAGGTCATAATATAGCAAGACTCCATTAGAAGAAACAACATTACTAAGGTGAGTAATTTTTTCTTCAAACAACTATGAAGTCTTGCTATATTATGACATATGCAGACTACATAGCAGTACCTCCATGGAGGAGGCAGAACCCACTTAGGAAATAGGCTCTGAACACAGTTGTGTTAAACCGAGCATCACTCCTAGCCTGGATGTCCAGGGAGTAATGCTTTGTGAAAGTGTGAACTGTTTTCCAGGTAGCTGCTTGACATATCTCTATGATAGGGATGTCCCTGGCAGCAGCCAGGGACACAGCTGTACCTCTGGTAGAGTGAGCCCTCAGGTCTGAAGGGGGAACCTTACCCAGTTTTTGATAACAAAATTGGATACAAGAGACAATCCACCTGGCAATGGATCTTTTAGTGGCCGGTTTCCCTTTACCCATGGTGAGGAACAGTTGGAGGGAATCAAACCTGTGACCCTTGGTATGCTCTATGTAGTAGCTAAGGGCTCTTTTGACATCTAAACTGTGCAATCTCCTCTCCCCAGAGGAGGAATGGTCAGTGAAGTACACAGGGAGAGACATAGCTTGATTCAGGTGAAAGTCCGAGACCACTTTAGGCAGGAACTTTCTATTAGTCCTGAGGACCACTTTATCCCTATGAAAGGAGATAAAATCAGGCTCCACTGACAATGCTTGTAGTTCACTTATGCGTCTAGCAGAAGTGATGGCTACCAAAAACACAGTCTTCCAAGTCAAGTACTTAAGCTCTGCTGAAGACATGGGTTCAAAAGGGGGTTGCATAAGCTGGGCAATGCAAATATTAAGATCCCATGCGGGAGCAGGATCCCTGAAGGGAGGGTTGATGTGAAGCAATCCTTTGAAAAACTTGGAGAACACCGGATGAGCTGAAAGAGAAGAGGTTTTACCTGCTGATAAGAAAGCAGACACTGCTGCCAGGTGCACCTTTAGGGTAGCTGTCCTCAGCCCTAAAGCATTTAAGTGCACCAAATAATCCAGAACTGTGGGCAAGCCGGCAGAGTCTGGGAGAATACCCTTGTCAGAGCACCATATGGAAAATCTCTTCCATTTGGAGTTATAAGTAGCTCTAGTGGAAGGCTTCCTTGAGGCCTTCAAAACATTGAGCACCCCCTGAGAAAGATGTGGGCAAGCAACTCTAATTCTTCAAGAACCAGGCCTTGAGACTGAGAGATTTGAGATTCGGTACAAACCCTCCCTGTGCACAGGTTAACAGATTGTGATTCCTGGGAAGGCACAGTGGAAGTTGGACTGCTAGGGATAGCAGAAGGGATACCAGGGCTGTCTCGGCCAATCTGGAGCAATCAGGATCATTCTGCAAGGTTGAGATCTGATCTTGACTAGCACTTTGAACAGGAGAGGGAAGGGGGGGAATGCATAAAGAAACTTCCCTTCCCAGTCGAGAAGGAAGGCATCCAGAGGGACTGAGCCCAACACTGGGGGCCTGCAACAGAAAAGAGGAAGTTGGTGATTGTCTGGGGCTGCAAAAAGATCTATCTGAGGAGTGCCCCACCTGGCAAACACCACCCCCAGGATAAGGGGATCCAGAGTCCATTCGTGATGGCCCTGGGAAATCCTGCTGAGAGCATCTGCCAGGACATTGTCTTTGCCTGGGAAGTGAACTGCCAAAAGGGAGGTGTTCAGGGAATAAGCCAGAGACCACAACTTCATTGCTTCGGTGCACAAGGCCGTAGACCGAGTGCCCCCCTGCTTGTTGATGTACCACATTGTAGTGGTGTTGTCTGTTCTGACTTGTACCACTTTGTTCTGAACAGATGTGGAAAAGCTTGAAGTGCTAGAAAAACTGCTCTGAGTTCCAACAGATTGATGTGGAGCAGAGATTCCTGAGGGGGCCACAGTCCCGAGTGGTGAGGTTGCCCATGTGAGCTCCCCACCCTAAGAGGGATGCATCTGTAGTAAGGGTCAAGGAGTGAGATCATGGATAAAGGGTACCCTTGTCTCAGGTTGGTCTGATCCTGCCACCACTGCAGGGCCTGGATCAGGGTTCGAGTTACTGGGATCAACTTGGTTAGAGGATCTCTCCTTTGAGACCAGAAGGCTCTCAAATGGAACTGAATGTCCCTCATTTGAAATCTTGCTCCTTGCACTACTGCTGTGGATGCAGCCATGTGCCCTAGGAGCTGCAGAAAATGCCTTGCTGGCCGAGAGACCTGCAGAGTGAAGGAGGAGGCCAGAGAAACCAGGGTCTTTGCCCTTTCTAGAGGGAGGAAGGCTCTGGTCGTTGTGTGTTCAGTTCTGCTCCTATGAAGGTGAGAAGCTGAACAGGCTGTAGAACTGACTTTGGAAGATTGAGAAGGAAACCTAGAGATGTGAGCAGCTGCTGGGTGACTTGAAGGTGTAATTTGACTTGTTCTGGGGACTGGCCTACTATGAGCCAGTTGTCCAGGTAAGGAAAAATGGCAATTTTTTGCCTTCTTAAATGAGCAACTGCTACTGCCAGACATTTTGTGAATACCCTTGGGGCAGAGGTGAGACCGAAGGGCATTGCTCTGAACTGGTAATGGCCTGAGGGCAGTTCGAATCTGAGGTACTTTCAGTGGGAGCTTCTGATGAGGACATGGAAGTAGGCATCCTTGAGGTCCAGGGACGCTAGCCAGTCCCCTGGCCTTAGGGAGGGCAAAATAACTCCCAAAGTCACCATTTTGAATTTTGGTTTTAAAAGGTGCTTGTTTAGGTATCTGAGGTCCAGGATGGGCCGCCATTCTCCTGTCTTTTTTGGGGTAAGGAAGTACCTGGAATACAACCCTTTGCCCTGGTGTAGGGGAGGAACCCTCTCCACAGCTCTGAGAGCCAGGAGGATTGAGACCTCTGTTTCCAAGGCGAGTCTCTAAAGGGCTTGCAGGTGGAAAGGATCTGGCTCTCATCTTTGAAATTTTTGAAGCTGAGAACAGTCCCCGGCTTACTACTTCCAGGACCCACTTGTCTGACGTTAAAGACTTCCAGTCCTGAACGAAGTAAGCCAGCCTGCCCCCTACAGGTAGTGGAGAATCGTCCCTGGCCATCCCATCAGGGTGCCTGTTTGGCAGGCGCTTTAGGCTGAGGGGTAGGAGCAGGCCTGCTCGTGCCCCGTCTGCCTCTTCCTCTGAAGAACCCCCTCTGGGCATAAGCTGAAGAGGAGGCCTGGGCTTGGTAAAAAGGCCTGTGAAGAGGCCTGCCCCTGCCCCTAGAAAACTGCCTTTGAGGAGTGGCCTGCCTTTCCTTGGCCTGTGTACTCCTATAGGTAGTCCTGTACTCATCCATTTTCTTCATATAATTCCTCTCGTCTGCTCCCCAAACAGAGAGCTATCCACAACAGGGAAATCCATGGCCTTGGCCTGGGTATCCTCAGACAGACTAGTACACCTGAGCCAAGCCATTCTACCTAAAAGCCACAGATGTAGCCATGACTCTAGAGGATACATCATTAGAGTCCACTGCAGCGTGGAATTGCACCTTGGATGCCTCGATACCATCAGCAGCCACTTGCTCCAGCTCCCTGGCAAGTTGTTCAGGGAGCTGCTTCGTAAGAGCCATAACAGTATCCCATCTGGATTTCTGATATCTTGCAACATAGGCCATATAATTTGCCTGTCTGAACCCCAGAGATGCTGCCATGTACTGTTTCTTTGCCATGGCATCAATCTTCCTGGAGTCCTTATCCGGGGGGTGTGAAGCCAAAGGAATATTTGCCTTATCACAGGCTGCGGCCTGCACTACCCCAACATGGCTGCATTGTTGTGAGAGGAACTCCGTGTCAGAGCCTGATAAAGTGTACCTCCTGTCCATTTTCTTGTCCACAGGAAGCACAGAATGGGGAGCTTTTAAAATCTTTACTGTCTGTCTCCTGAAGGATTTGTGTATAGGAATAGACAGTCTTCTAGACTCTGGAATATCCATCATTTCCACATAGTCAGGCTTTTCTTGGTCATCCACAGCTTCCTCCATAGGAAGTTGGAGGGATTCAGCCACTTTCTTATAGAAAATAAAATGAGAAGGAGAGTCAGAAAGCCTAGGGGGAGAAACTTCTATAGGTCTGTCTGGAGAAATGTCCAGTTCAATGGGCACGTCCAGACTGTCAAAATCATATTTACTCTCTTCATAATCATCCTCCCCCTCCTCTGGTTCATAAAAATCCTCTACATCATACTCCTGAACCGGTGGAACCGACCGCTTACCTAATGGTGCCGGTTCGGTCGGAATCGGGAAAGTGACTGGACAATTTTTATTGCTTTGGCTATTTCTGCAGCAGTTGGAGCAGGGATTTTTGGCTCCAAATCTGCTGATTTCCTAGTCCTTTTAACTGGAACCGACTAATCCGAGTCAGACTCACCTTGTTTAGGGGGGACTCCCTCTGGTTCGGTTGGTACCGAACCGGGCTGTGTATCAGTGGACTTATTAGCCTCCTTTTCCCTGAGCCTACCAACTCTCTTATCCCGGGTAGCTGCAGGAAAATTCATACAAATCTGGCAGTCTGAATTGAGGTGGTCAAACCCCAGACAATAGACACATGTGGTGTGTGGGTCAGCCTTAGCAAAAGCTTCCCCACAGACATCACAGTGTTGAAACCCAGTGGGCCCGGTTTTTCTTTTGGGTTTCTCAGACATAATGCCAGCCTAACCAGAAAACTTGCCTGTTAATGGCTCAGAGATTGAACCAACCGGTTGCGGTTTTATTTAAAACAAATACGGTTTAAAAACCGAGAAATTACACTTTAAAACCGACAAAATGAACCGAGCAGCAGGAGAAATCTCCGGAGCGACCGTTCAGTGAAGCGGAGTCAAGAATCTGACAGTTAAGGTTTGAAGCACAACAGACAGAGTGTTCAACTGAGCTCGAGCTCAAGATTCCATGCACTGCATGAAATTTAACTCTTTCACCTCCGGAGCAGTTCTAACCTGCAGTCATACTGCATATGTCATAATATAGCAAGACTTCATGTTGTTTGAAGCAGCTCAGCCAGCTTCCAGAATTCTGCTGCCCTTGTCCTGTGGCAGCACCACAGACAGCGACCTGGAGAGCGCTTACTGCAAGCGCTGTCAGTTCCCTCTCGCTGTTCATGGCAGCGCTACTCAGACTAGCGCTCTCTTTACGTGCGCTATTCTGGTACTGCTATTCTGACCGGATAGGGGCTAGGCAAGGTTAAAGAATAAAATAATAGAAAATGACAGCAGAAAAAGACCTACGGTCAATCCAGTCTGCCTGAGTTCCCTATTTAGCCCTGGGGCCTACAGTCCCTCCAGAGTCCTAGCCCTTCCCAACTTCTCCTCCATTCTCATCCCAGTTTCTGCTTCCCCAAGCAAGCACTATACCCTTCATTCTGTCACAACTGTGCCTGAAGCCACAAATGTTTTTTGCCCTTACCACTTCAGCTGGTAGACTGCTCCAGGACTAAGCCCTCAGCTCAGTTGGAGAAGGATTTCAGGACTGAAAAGCAGCATCCCTGCGATGGAGATGGAGATTGTAACGGGTTATCAGAGCTGTGGCAGCCCTGCAA
Source organism: Neoceratodus forsteri (assembly GCA_016271365.2). Taxonomy (NCBI): domain Eukaryota; kingdom Metazoa; phylum Chordata; order Ceratodontiformes; family Ceratodontidae; genus Neoceratodus; species Neoceratodus forsteri. The sequence continues at coordinate 595,293,981 of JADMNL010000022.1, read as the reverse complement.
ATCTCACTGATATGTATGTTCCTGGCAGCAGCTGTTATATGTCAGATTGAGTGGGCTCTACAACCCACAGGTAGCTTATGAGGGGTCAAAGTTTAACAGTGTACTATAGAGGAAACTATCCATCAAGAGATGGTCAGTTTGAGAAATGCACCTAAGGCCATAGGAGCCAGGTTTGTAAAATTTTTGGTAGGGCCCACGGGTCAAGGGTCAAAGCCCCCAGTGGGGGTGTATGGAAGCAGGTCAAAAAGTGTGGCACAGGGGGACGGGCCAGTGCTTCAGTTTTTGTGCTGGGGATGTGCTCCCTCCTGCCGCCAGCCAAATGACTGAATGAAAAAGCAAGCAGCCTTCTGCTCGGCTTCCTTGACCTTATTTATTTATTTATTTATTTGTTTTTGTTAACCAGGTAAGCACACTAGACAACGAGTGCCTATTTTCAGGTGCGACCCGGGAGGTTACAGTACAGAGAAACAATAGTACATATACAGGGTGGCATACAGGCCCGCAACTACAAGTAGGCCAGAATGGAGTACAGTGCTACGTACATAGAATAGACAAAGAATTCATCTCACCCACACACAGGTGGGGCCAGAGAAACAAGCATATGGACAATAGTACATTATTCAGAGCAACAAACTAGAATACTACTACAGGCTCAAGGTATAAGTTCACATTGAAGCGTAGGTGGGGAGGGTGGGGACAGAGGGTAGCAAGATTAGCAGTGGCAGTATAGGGCTGGAACCAGGGGGAACCACTCAGGCAGAGGCGAGCACGGCAGCAGGGGAACTGACCATCTAGAGACAGGCCCAAGTAGGCAGGTCTGGAGATGGCGAAGGGACCCCTCAGGAGCCCCGAGGGAGGGAGAAGGAAAGGGGAAGGGATCCAAGACAGCGTGGGGGGGAAGAGGGTGCATTCAGGAGGGGACGGTGGGGCTGGGAACTGCTAGAGGGCAGGGTGGCCACAGGAGCGTAAGTGCGAGGGAGTAGAAGAGGTTGGGGCCGAGCTATGAGGTGGAAGAGGAGACGGCAGCCAGAGGTGACAGCTACACATTTCCACAAGGGCAGGTGGAGGCCCCTTTGAGGAATTTCCAGAGGGACGTCTTGAAGCCAGAGTGTGGGGGGGCAGCTCGAACAGGAGAAGGAATGGAGTTCCAGAATCTGGGGGCCAAGGCGGAGAAGGCCCGATCCCCGGTGAGGGAGCGGGTCCTGGGGACTTTGCAGGCGAGAGTCGAGCTGGGCCTAAGCCGATAGGCCGGGGTGCAGTGTTGTAAGGGGAGGGCAAGTGCAGGGGGGCAAGTAGTACGGACAATGTTGTCTACCAAGCTACCAAAGACAAAAGCTCGGTGTTTGTCAGGGGGAAGCCACTCCAGACGGGCATAGAGGGCACACCGGTGCGTAAGCTGATGGGCAGAGAGGGCAAAGCGACAGACATTGTTATATGCCGTGTCCCATTTTGCTAGGGAGGCATTCGGGACTGGCGCAAACCCGACAAGCCCATAACAGAGCGTAGGTAGGAGGATTCCACTGGCTATGGCGACCCAAGCAGCAGGAGTGAGGCAGTCCTTGGCCCTGTAGGCTAGGCCAAGCTTACAGTTTGACGCCTTGCAAATGTTTCGGATATGCTCGGTGAAATCAAGCTGGGGGTCAAGGGTCACTCCTAGGTACCTGGCGGAATTCAAGACAGGCAGGAGAGAGCCGTTCCCCCCATTTATGGTGAGGGGCAAGAAGCAATTTTAGCTGCCGACCCGAATACCATGGCGTGTGTTTTGCCAAGATTAACGGTAAGCTTACATCCCAAGAGCCAGCCTTGGATCTGCCCAAAATCAGAATTGAGTTGGGAGTTGATGGTAGCGGGGTTCCGGGAGCTAGATAGTAATACCAGATCATCCGCATATAGAGTAGTAGACCCGAAGGTCGTGACTGAGGGGAGTTCATTTATATAGAGGGAGAACAGAATGGGCCCAAGAACAGACCCTTGGGGTACTCCACATCTAACTGGGGAGAGGCCCGAGAGGGCACGGTTAAAACAGGTGTATTGTTGTCTCCCCTCAAGATAGCTGGTGAACCAGTCCAGCGCTCGGGGGGAGAAGCCTTGCCCAAGTAGGGTGGAGAGAAGGAGATTATGGTCAACTCGGTCGAAGGCCTTAGAGAGGTCGACAAAGATGGCCCCGGTCAGTTTACCTGCGTCGGTGGCGGCTCTAACCTGGGAGGTGACCGTGGCAAGAGCGGTGGAGGTGCTATGCCCTTTTCTGAAGCCGTGCTGGGCAGGGGAGAGAACTGCATACTCCTGCAGGTAATGGGAGATTTGGCCAGCTACAGCTTTCTCAAGTAACTTGCTGGTAGCTGGGAGAATAGCAATGGGGCGGTAGTTAGTTAACTCCTTGGGGTCACCATGCTTAAGCACTGGGACAACCTTAGCCACCTTCTATAAGTCAGGTACGATTCCAGAGGTGAGGGAAGAGTTAAAAATGTGGGTAATTGGCCGAGCGAGGTAGGGCACCCCTAGACTCAGAAGCTTAGGTTCTAGGAGATCAAAACCCGCCCCCGAGTGGTGAGAGAGCCCGGCTAGGAGAGTTAGAGTTTCTCTGGCCGAGACTTGCCTCAGGTAAAAAGGAGGCCAAGAGGAGGGGGGGGAGAACCTGAGGATCCATGGAGGTGGAGGGGAGGTGAGAGGGGGCCGGCAGTTCAGAGAACAGACGGTTGAACGCTGAGGCGATGGTCAAGGGGTTGTTGCAGTTGACCCCCTCTAAGTTCATGTCAATGTCCGAGTGCTTGGCGGACACACCCACCAAACTTTTGATGTTTTTCCAGAAACTCCGGGGGTTGTATGCCGATTTGAGCAAAGCAGATTTACAGAACTCACTCTTGGTGGTGCGTATGGCGGCCTTGCAAGAGTTCCTATGTCGTCGATATTCAAGGTGATCTTGTGGGTCGCCAGAAATTTTGTATTTGATCCAGCACTTGTCTCTCTGCTTCATGAGAGCAAGTAGACCACCATGCAGCCACTTGGTGACAGTGCCCCAACCCTTCTTTTAGTGAGGGGAGCATGCTTATCCTGCAGGGGGACGAGAATCAATAGGAAGTGGTCTAATGCAATAGTAGGGTCACTGGTGCTAAATACCCTGGCCCAGTCAGTACGACATAGGTCATTCAGGTAGTCATCTGGGATAAGTTTGGAGTAATCCCTGACCTGAATCAATCTACTGGGAATTTTTGGGGTAGTGGATCCCCATATGCAGTAGATGGGTGAGTGATCGGATATCGCGTCCGGGACAGTACCAGATTGCAGGATTTTATCCGGACGGTTGCTCAGTAACCAGTCGATTAGCGAGCCCTTGTTCCCCCCGGGTGAAGATACGAGTGGGTAAGGAGATGGTCTGACAAAGGGCTAGGCAGGACAGAAGCGGCTCAAATAGCTTGATATTCTACCCCAACCAGTTGAGGTTGAGATCCCCCAGGATAAGGACCTCATTAGACCCAACAGTGCCCTTTAAGTGGTCAAGCAGAAAGGAGAGTCCAGGGAAGCCGCCCTTGGGAGGATTATAGGCACAGACCAGGTGCACCTTTTTGGAGTTACCGAAAAGCAAGAGGGAGTGAATGAATTCACAACCAGTAGGGTTGGACTGGGATAGGGATAGCAGAGATACATTTAGGTGCCCCTTGAAGTACACGAGTACTCCCCCCCCACGTTTGTTTCTAGCCCTGTCCCGCCTGATTATGCTGTAACCCGGAAAGGCACATGCGGAGTCAGGAGTGCCAGGCTTCAACCAAGTTTCTGAGAGTCCCAGGATGTCAGGCTCATACAGGGACACCCAAGCAGTCAGTTCTGCCAGGCTGTGTAGGATACTGCGGATATTTAAATGTGTTATATTTATACCTTTTTTCAGCAGCCAGGCAGGAGGCTGCTTGTGTAAGGGTGGGGGGCTGGGTGCCCAGGGTAGAAGGGTGAGGAGACCGGCAGCGCAGGAGGAGCCATGGTCTGGTACAACTAGGCTGCAGGATAACTCTGGGTTGAGAGCAGTCCAGAGAGACCAAATGACAGTTTGCCAGTTGGGAGCCTAGCAGAGCCCAAGGTGCAGTGACCAGCGAACCTGGGTATGAGAAGAGGGTTCCTGACAGGGTCCCGGCGGAACTCCTGAGATAAAGGGAGTCAAGGGAAGGCTATGTACAGGGGCAGGGGTGGAAGCTTGGAGAGAGGTCAGGGGACAGCTCGGGGTAAGAGAAGTGTCCCCTTATGTAAGCACACTGAGAACCCAATTCCTCATAGGACAATCAACAGTAAACAGGGAGGAGGGCCTGGTTGCCAGTATTGCAAGAATGAGGTGAGGAGAGGGTGCCTGAGTGCCACTCAGAGGGCAGGCTTGCAGGATCACGCTAAGAGGAAGAGAGAGAGAAAGAGAGAGAGGGGGAAGAGAATAGCCCTCTAGTGGCAGGCAGCTATAGCCTGCAGATGGTAAACAGGGCTGATAGGCTAAATCTAAGCACGTGATGGCATCGGCAGCTATATATACACTGCTTCACCAAGGGTGGTGGTGGGGGTGGTAGGGCAGCCGGCGAAGCCGGCGGGGCTAGCGCTAGCACTCTTAAAGGTGAGGGCAGTGTGGTGTGAGACAAAGCGGCGTGGCAACTTCACCGCTACATCAGCGGAAACAGCAGGCAAACACAATCGGGCACCGGTGAGCACAGCCGCTTTGCTGGAGTAGAAAGTCTTGTGAAAAGCGAGTCTGAACCAGCTTCCTTAAGGCAGGTAAAACCATCAAAACTGTAGTTACCTGCAGCCGCCCACGGTAAAGAGACCGCCTCGGGGGGTGGGGGGCAGCGACGACCCGGTAGGTGGATTCCAAGAGGCCCTGTGAAGAGAAGAAAATAGAGCAGGGTAAGCACGCCTAAATACCCAGGGAGCAGGAAGGGTGGGGGCAGTTTGGCCACAGACAGTACTAGAAAGGGTGCGCGGGGAGGGAAGGCCAGCTGTGATACAGACTGCTCCAAGGGGCTGGGGGCTTAGGAGAAAAGTTAGAATTTAGACTATACAGGCAAATTACGGTCGGTCATATTAAAATAACTTTGTAACCATGGCTAGATACCCTCCGACTGAGCAAGCAAGCAAGTCAGGACAGAACAAAGCAACTGGTCCTCATAAACATTCAGTATTATCAAGCTGACATTTCTCATTCAATTGCAGTGGAAGACAACGTTAAAGCAGGTAGAAGGCAAGTGGACAAAAATAAATAAATTACCAATCAGCACATGTATTACTCATTCGAATTGCAGTGGGCAAACAGAAAAGCAGGTAAAAGGCAGCACATGTATTACTCATTCAAATTGCAGTGGACAAACAGAAAAGCAGGTAGAAGGCAGAATAAATAAACCTATCAGCACATGCGTGCCGGTAGAAATAAATGACATTAATTAAAGTCACAGTCCTTGTTCGCTAGCCCTCTTCACACACTAGCACTCTTAAAGGTGAGGGCAGTGTGGGGCACTCTGGCTCTCAGACAGTTGCACTGTTACTGTACACAGCTTCTGTTACAGCTCACTGGACTGCAACTACTCTGTAGAGGTATCCTAACAGCAGAGCAGAGGGTTTAGCATGGGTAGCTGTGAGTGCAGGAATGAAGGGCGAAGACAATGAGTGTGGTACAGATCGGGGAGCATGCGTCCACACTGTTGTACATGTACCCTACAGGATCGTTGCCCCCTCCACTATTGCTGGTGTGTTGACTGGGGGTGTTTTTATAACAGTTATGGGGGATGCGGTGGGCGCACACCCAGCCATGGTGTTTGACTGTGTTCCCATGCCCACTGCTTTCTGACCGTATTCTTGGTCGCTCCATCAGATTCCAACTTGCGGCTGTTGGTCTCTTGACATTTTGCCACTTTGTTTTTGCTCTAATGTGGGTGACCCCCTCTGTAGAAATACAGTAAGGAATAGAAGCCAATATCCCCTCAGCATACCTCAACTGATATGGATTTTGCATACATCTTGGTGTGTTACACTCAAATGTGCCCTTGCTCAGCCAACATTTACTGATGTTCCACATAAGTTAGAGCTATCTGTAGACATGCAAACTATTAAACAGTTACATTAATTTGACAGAAATAGTTCTTAATATAAAACAATAATGGTGCCCACTGTTCTTAACCCTATTAGTCTTTAAACAAAAAGGTGCTACGCTATGCATTCTGGGCATTTTCCCCAAATTTTTAATTTATTTATTTAAAAATTGGTAACTGGGAAAGCCTCAATAGGTCAAGCCTCATTTCCAGGTATAACCCAAAGGAAGGCCAGAGCTACACATTTTTTAATTCTGAGAGTTTGAGAGGTGTCATTGGCCTACCCCTTGGGATGTTGAATTTTGATGCAACAGTGAATCAGTTTTGGGAAAAGTAACTGCAATTGGCATTTGAAGGTGGTGTGCACTGACATGCAGGTTAGATCTGATGCAGCAGCACTTCAGGGCTCTGGTATGTGATAACCCAATCCATGATTTTACACACTTGACACTTTTGACCAAAGGAAAACACAATCCAAGTAGCTCCCCACCCCCCAAAAAAACAAAAAAAAAACAAAGTGGTGTCATATATTGAGAACTAGTAGTAGTTCCCTATTACTCTCTCAGTGACACTGCAATATGCTGGAGGCATCATTGCCCCCTGCCCTTCCTCCCACTGACATCAGAAGCAGTTAGTCAAGAAACCACACCTATCTGTAGATGTTGAACAGCCCGCGTTTGTACACTTTAACTTGTTAAAACATACTTAAGTCCTGTATGAAACTGCTGCTGCTGCCTCTGCATTACAGCTGTCTGAACAGTGACATCAAGATACAGAGATGATCATGTGTGCCCTGGATGATGTGTGTGCACAAACCCAGGACTGTAACCAGTGGGGTCCCACAGGGCTCAGTACTCAGACCTGTGCTGTTCAACATATTTATAAAAGTGACATAATGGAGGGGGGTTAACACTAAACTGCCTTTTTGCATATGACACTAAGCTCTGTTGGAGGGTGGACACAGAGGAAGGGAGAAAGGACCTGACAAAGCTGGAGAAATGGGCAGGTCTGGCAGTTAGGTTTCAATGCTAAGAAATGTAAGGTAATGCACATGGGAGCTAGAAACCCAAAGGCCACATACTGGTTGGTATGGGGGGGGGGGTGAAGGTGATGGTGATGAGGAGGAGGAAAAGGTCCTTGGAGTAATGGTCTAAGAGGGGATATAAAACACACAGCACAGTGTCAAAAGACATCAAATAAAATGCTGGGCTGCATCGCCAGGTGAACCACCTCTAGGAGAGAGGAGGTTGTTCTGCAACAGTACAGGTCACTGGTGAGACCACACCTGGAATGCTGCGTTCAGTTCTGGTGCCCTTACCTGAAGCAGGATAACAAACTACTGGAGGGGGTCCAGTGGAGGGCAACCAAAATGATCCAGGGAATGGGGGACAGATCATACAAGGAGAGGCTGAGGGAACTAAGTATGTACTCCCTGAAGGAAAGAAGAGAGAGAGGGGGATATGTTGCAACCTTCAAGTACCTTACGGGCATGCATAGAGTTGATACTGAGGGCATGTTTAACTTAAGAAGAGAGGGTACAACAAGGGGACATAGCCTAAAGCTGGTGGGGGGTAGATTCAGGAAGGAAATGAGGAGGCACTCTTTTCACTGAAAGGGTGGTGAAGGGTGGAATAAGTTGCCAGAAGAGGTGGTGGCAGCAAAGCCAGTTACCAGTTTCAAAGGTGGGGGGAGGGACAGGGTGAAAAGAAAATTAGGGCAGAAGGAGGAAATACTGGTAAGGGAAGGAAATTGGGATGGGAGAATGACTCCAGGAGGAGTGGGGCGTCAACTCCAGGAATCTAAAAGAGCTGCACAGTCGAGCAGACTCAATAGACCATTATGGCCCGTTTCTGCTGCCATGTTCGTGTGTTTGTATGTTAACACTCAGCATTTTTTAAGGTGGGGATTTGCACTTTCAAAATTAGTATTGCATCACCAAGGAACCAACTAGGATTATAAACAAGAAAACATAAATGCAGCATGCCAAACACAATTAGACCCTCATTAATAACAGCACAACTCTGTGGAGCAATTGGCACAGTGAAATAACCGCTTAGCTTCAGCAGAATTATTACTTTCACAAATTAAACAACCATCCCTTGCTGACCTGTTATTGCTTGTTGCAACAGTGTATGGTGGGATGAATCAGACAGTAGCAATGTACATAGGTGGCCACTACGATTAACACTGCCATGTCTTCTACTGCAAGCCGGTGCTGGCAGTGATGGCATTCAGGACAGCCACCACTGTAAGTTAAGGGTTAAGGGTTGAGAGTTACAGCACTTAAATCTATCAAGTAAACAGTAATTAAGACAGTAAAGCAAAATTACATTTATTTGTATCTATGTAATACAGCAGTTTAGCTCAGAAAGCTGAGCTGTCAGCCTTACTTATCCGGTAATCACCAATGAGTACACAAATTACATTATCAAACGTCCACAAAGAAAAATTTCAAAACTGTCATACTTTCATAACCCGTTCACTGCAGCGCTTTTAGGCAGAGTAGTCAAACAATAGATAAAAAAATAGGTACTTACTAAATGAAGCCTCACAAGTTAGTAGATGTATGTTAGTTAGTTGCCACTGGCAAAAGCAACCTAAACATTGTGCATATTTAGTGTACTGTACAAAATTATAACAGCCTGCTGAAAACATAAGAATACACTGTTGTCAACAACATTGAAGACAGTATATCAAGTACTATACAGTAGTGCATTAAACCAAAAAGCAAAAGAAACATACAAACACAGAAATTGTCAGCAGATAAGGACTACTAGGCCCATCCAGTCTGCCTTTAATTTGGTCAGCAGCACTCAAGAAAAATAGTCTGTAAATATTTTTAAACACATCCACACAAAGAACAAAAAAAACAGAAGGGAATGGTATAAATGTAACACCCACAACCAATCTTACAAGACAACTAATACCAAGACATTAATAGACAGAAGCTAGCTACACTCTCTTCTTTACAAGCCCAAAACAGACAGTTTTGCCAGATAGACACTTGGCTTTCACTTCTGTTACATTTCAGACCTCATTACTAATTGTCCGCAGTGAAAAGCCCTTTAGAAGCCAGTACTTTTAAGAATGAGAAATTAACTTGTGTACCATAGTCTCTAGCAGGTCGTCGGTTGCTGGTTTTGTCATCCTCCTCCTCCAACTCAGGTGGACAGGCTCTCCTTTCACAATGACCGTTACACGGTTGCCCGCTCACATGGCCTCCCAGCTGTTCACAGTCCTACCGAATGTCCACTCCACCACACAGCCACAGGGCCTGCACCAGTCTGGGACTGCCACTCTTCCTCTCAAACTCCTCAGCCTTCTGTTTTCTTTCTCACTCTTGGACCGGAAACTGCTCCTCTCAGTATCCTCACCTCGATGGCCACCATGCCGCACTAGCATCCCGATTCCACTTGCTGCCATCCAATAAGAGTGGAACACTCTCTTCAGGTGCATGCGCAATGAATTCTGCGCAAATTTAAAAAAATGCCGCCCAATATAGGTACGCGGCGTACGCCAGGGTAGGAATTGCACTGCTCTCATCATTGTGGGGGAGGGGGGGGAGTGCAGTGCCACAGCAGGCAAACAAATGGGTGAAAAAGAAAAATGAAGATAATTATTGCTGGGGCTTGAGTCCCATGAGTCCATATAACCCGACGCCTATGCCTAAGACAGTAGCTTCTAAAGCAGCAACTCTTACATTTCCAGTGTAAAAAAAGAGTCGTGGATGAACTAGGACATGAGATGAAGAGCTGAATCTCGAACCAATGGGCCTTTCTGAGGCTTTACACATGCTCAGCAAACTGTACTAACCCCATCTTGAGTACAGTGCATAGTTCTGGTCTCCATTATCTGAGGAAGGATTGAGAAGACAGAGAAGAGCACCCAAGGTAACAGAGGGCTCGCATGACACAGGCTAAGATGACCAACTAGCAAAATTGGAACTGTTCTTCATGGAAAAGAGAAGACTCCGGGGTGACATGACTACTTTTTTAAATATCTGAATGGGATAACACCATCAGACCAAATTTAATTATTCGGGAAGTACAGTTGTTGTTTGTACAGTACTAGGGTTCTCACGTAAGGAAAGATAAGGGCAGGCTGGAGACAGTACAAAGTAGGGTGATCAGAACAATTCAGGGCCAGCAGGCAGATCTTACACATGTACCTGCTGGAGGTCAGACAAGAAAGGGAAGATACTGAATGATAAGAGACCTTCAAGTTTCTGAAAGGAATGATCATGATACTCTGCAAGGAACTATTTAGCATAAGTAGCAGATCAAGGACACAGGAGCAAAAGTGGAAACTGATGGGGGGGGGGGGAGTTAAGAGGGAAGTAAGAAAGTTTTATTTTACAGAAAGGGTAGTGGACCTACGGAACAATATGCCCGCTGATGTGGTGAGCGGCAAAACTATCAATGGTTTCAAACACGGCTTGGACAAAATGAAAGGCTTAGTAATTACTTAGGGTGGTAGCGGTACGTCGGTAAGCAGGGGGGGTGGATAGTGAGAATTAAACCCCTCTACGGACAATAGGTCCTGCGTTTGTTAGGGTTTATGGACACACTGGATAGATCAGTGGTCTTTATCAGCCATCACTACTTATGTTTCTGTTTCTACAAGGAAGCGATGACAAGAGGGCAGCCTGTGTCTTTGAACGAAGGCAGAATCGAGGGAAGCATCAGGAGGAATTACTTCACAGAACAAGAAGTGAACACAAGCATGTTGGGAATGGCACTTCCTGGGGGCGGAATAGGACCATCCAGCATTCAGACCATCCCACCCACCTACCACCACTACTACCTGTCAGCCATGGAGAGGACAGACCTCACCACCTGTGCCAACTACAGGAAGGTTTTGACCAGAAATCTACAACTGAAAAAATGTGGACTGAAGAAGGTGAAGAGATATGTTATAAAACTGAAAGAAAGAAGTTACATCAAAACAGTTACAGAACTTGGTGTTACATTATTATTAGTACAGCCTGTTCTGCTGAGTATACCTCCATAACTAAGTTTCTAAGAATGCCTTATAACTCAACAAAATCCCCCACCTCTCTTTGCTTAAAGGGGAACAGTCAGCACTAAGAGGTCCATGCCCAAGTGTGCCGCTGGTCCCAAATTGCACTTTGTGTGCAAACATTTTTTTTACTTACTATTTACTGTAGTGTAGTAGATTGTATCTGAACAATTTTGCTTACTTCCAGGCCAACATTTTCTGTAAATACAAATCCCAGAATCCCCTGCAGCTGACATCAGAACATGGCTGCAGCAGTGGTAGATTCAACAGCCTGCAGTTCTTGTTAATAGTTTATTTATGCTCAAATCTTTTGTTTGCTGGTCGTGCTGTCCTCTCGGAGTTACGCACAGTCACAGAGGCCTGTACTTGTCTTAGTCCCAGAAGAACAGCGGGACCAGAAAACATCTAACCGGAACTTACAAAAGCTCTAACATACACTGCAGGCTATTTTACAAAGGGATCTGAGAAAACAAGCGGAATGGTCTAGGGGTGGCAGTTGGGTTTCAATGCCAAAAAGTGCAAAGTTATGCACTTAGGGCTGCGGAACCCAGGGGCTGTGTATAAGATGGGGAAGGGAACTTACAGTAACCAAGCAAGAAAGACACCTAGGAGTCAGTGGGAAAGGCTAGCAGGATGCTGGAGTACATTGGGAGAGGGATGTCTAGCAGGAGGAGGGACGTAGTACTGCCACTGTATTGCTCACTGGTGAGGCCCCACTTGGAGAACTGTGTCCAGTTCTGGGGGCACACCTCTGCAAGGACACTGAAAGGGTAGTGGCATTACAGAGGAGGGTAAACAAAATGGTGAGGGGGTTGCAGGAGAAGCCATACAAGGAAAGGGTGCAGGAACTCAACATGTACTCCCTGGAAGAGAAGAGAGCAAGAGGGGACGAGACTGAAACCTGCAAGTGCCTCACAAGAGAGAACAAAGTGCAAGTGGAGGGTCTCTTTCAGAGAAAAGAAGGCACTAGAACAAGGGGGCATGCAATGAAGCCAAGAGGAGGAAGTTTAAGAGAGATGTGTGGTAATACTTCTTCAAGGAAAGGGTGGTGGATGACTGGAACAGCCTGCCAGAGTAAGTAGTGGGGGCAGAGACTGTGGGAAGCTTCAGTCATGCATGGGATAGGCACAAGGGCATATTAGGTAGAGGAACAAGGGAAGGAAGTAACACCTATGACCAACTAGGGTCAGTGGTGACGGAATAGGCAGGGACAAGGGGCAGACTGGATGGACCTAAAGGTTCTTTTCTTCTGACAAAATCTATATTTCAATTAATCTCCCACTGCTGCAGTCCTGCTTTGATATCAACATTTGTAGCTAGAGAAAATGTCAGCTCTGGAAGCAAGCAAATTAGCCAGATACACTCTACTATACTACAGTAAACAGTAAGTTAAAAAAAAATATATATATATATTTTTAGGCATACGGCTCTGGCAGAAAGGCAAGTGGGGGATGCCCAGAAAAAGAAAAAGGGGACTACCTTCCTGATTTTAGGGGATGGGGGGGTTGGTATGAAAGGCCTGAATCCTCACCCCAGTTTTAAGACTTTTTTTTTTCTTTTTGTTTAGTGGGAGTGGGAACTTAGCAATGAGTCGCAACCCCTCCCCTTTTTTTTTTAAATCATTCCACAGGGAGTGCAACTGAGGAGATGCCCGAACACTAAGTGGTGCTGGCCAGCACTGTCAGGATGAGCTGCCCAGAGGCTTAGGGATAGTGGGTGGGTATGGTAATCAAAGATAAAGATATACTGGAAGATAAATAGTTACGGTAAGTACGTAACTTTTATATCTTCCAAGAAGCCGTTTTCACCACTCTATCCCACTTATGGATCAGAATATTAAGCTTTCCCTTCTTTTCTGAGGGAGTAGCTGACTCACTCTGATGGTAAAAGGGTTCTATGTCATAATGCCGATCACCGTTAGGGCGACTGTACAGTGCCGAAAATAAAAACGGCGATGTACACTCATGACAAAACAAAGGTGGTGACATGGATCTCTATGTTCACCCCATTGCCCCTGACTAAAGATTCTCAACCCAGGAGGGGGGTGCATGTGGGGGGACTTAAAAAAAACAGTACCGCAAAAATTCTCGTGCCTCCCCAGACCCGAACCCTGCACCCTCCCAACTGTAACCAGCCACCATCACCACCAAGCCAGCTTGGCAGCCTTCTACTGCATTGCCTCCCACATACCTTCCCTCCTCTTCCATCCCCTGCGGTGTGGTTCTGATCACCCTCATTGGCTTCCTTTTCTCTCATCGCTACCCTTTCAGGGTAGTCCACAACACAGGCGCTGAGACGGAGCTGCTCATATTTGAGTTGCTCAATGTCAGTTGACTTTTTGACGGGATACCGGGTAAAAGATACATTTAGCCCTCTGCGTGTGGGAGAACACCTGAAAGCAGGGGCTCCTTACAGGTCTGGTGTGAGACAAGTCAAGGCTAGGCTGGGGGCTCCTGTGGCACGGGAGCAGGAGAGTTCCCTGACAGTTCCTGTCTGACCCTAGGGGAGAAGAAATGAGCCTCTGTTAATGCACGTTAAGCACCTTATGCCAGGTCAAAGGTGCAGCCAGGAGAGGCAAAGTCATGCCATCTGCCTGATGCAGACTGCAGTTCCTGCTAGCCTGAAGGCCACCTCACTGGCATTGTATGATGCCCTTGATTGGTGCCGAACTACCTCCAGGCCCCAAGCAGAAAGGTCAATGGCCTGTTTGACTGACTCACTCTGAGGCATGGCAGTTAACATCCACCTTATCTGCAACCATAGGCGACGGCTGAAGGTCATCTTATGTGCTTGGTGTGCAGAAATGCACATAAGGGCACAACATGAGGTGAAAACCTTCCTGCCAAGGGCATCGATCTGAGTGAAGTCTGCTCTGGAGGTTGATCACGCATTAGGCGTTGAGGCCCTTACTGGATCTGCAGTATTGCAAGCCCCAAATAGGGGTGAAATATCTCACCTGCGAACCCTATGGGTGCACGATACCACATGATGTGTTCCCTGGGGATGACTGGACATGAGAAGGAATGCCGCCACACTGCCCTTAATGCCTCTTAAAAGGCTCTAGGCCATGGAGGAATGACAACTGTGTCCACATTGGGAACCCAAGGAATCCCAATGGCAGGGCTACTGGATTGCAACTTGCGTATGCAGTTAGGTCAAGTGCCTGGAGCATCTCCACTAAGAGTCTTTGATACAGAGCGTACTCAGCAGCCAAAGACAGGTGAATACATGACTTATTTTCCTCTTAGAAGGATGTCAATGGAGATGAAGCACTGACTCTAGGGACTACTGGCGCTGGAGAGAAGGGCCTAAACTGGGCCCTGTCAGAGTCCCTATGAAAAATGTCTAAGGCACAAACAAATTCCCTGTGCTGGTCCCATGTTAGTGGCCCCTAAGGCCTATGAGCACTGGCAACCTCTCCAGCAAGCAGTGATGCCCAGCTGGCGGGGGATGAGACTCCTGGTCTCAAGAGCTTTGACCTGAGCTGTGGAACTGCGCAGGAGGCCTTGCCCAAAGGGATGGCCTGGCAGAGTCACCGGAAGGGTGTCCCTCTACATCAAAGTAATAAACTGATCCTTGCCCAAGAAGGGAACCCCCAGGTAAAGAACGCGAAGGCATACAGTCCCCATAGGACAGCCCCAGTCCTCATCGGTGACTGTGTGTTGTCCGGCGGTTCCGGGAAGAACTCCGCCTCTGGGCCGTCATCTGACCCCAAGTCAGTTCCGCCTCTGCCACTGGGTTCAGGGTTAATGAAAATCTCAAAGACGGGTTCATCCCCATCACCGCAGTTGACACCGCCCTCTATAGTGTGCTCGGTGTCTGCTTCGAAGCAGACCCTAGAATCCTTCCCACTCCAATGCCGCGAACAGCACCACAGTTAGGGATGACACTGGGGATGACATCATCACTGGCGCTTCACAAGGCACCAGACCCAGGACAGACACCACAGCTGTCATTACATCCATCATTATCAACCTCCGTGGTGTTGCTAGCGACACCGTGGATATTAACAATCTCTGATTCTGCAACAGCACAACCAACAGCCCCAGTGCTAGTCCCTCTTCTGACACCATGAACGGTGTCAGAATGCAGCCCAGCAGCATCTCCAGTGCCACCCACTGAACTGTCACCACGAACAGTGACAACAGCATGGGCAACACCGGAAGATGACACTGATGTCTCCACTGGTGTACACTAAGCGTATCGCTGCAGCCTCGCCACTGGGGATGTCTGCTGCTCAGGGCATACAGACAGTAGAGGGTTCTGGGCTGGCCGCCCAGAAGGAGACTGCTGTCCCGCAGATCCAACCATCACAGCCTCTGACACTTCATCACAGTGAGGTTGATGAGGACCCTGTGCTTTCATGGAACCAGAAGTCCAAGGAAAAAGCCCAGGAGAAGGGCTTAAAGATCTAACCTTGAACACATACATGTGACACCTGTGGCAATGACACATTATGGGAAGCTGTTGGACTTTTTTTGACAATACAGCCCCCTTCTTTTGGACTTCAGCATCGCATAAAATAACAAAGAAAAGCGGCACCATGGAAGATAGAAAAAGACAGCGGTGATGCAGTACAAAAATATGGAGACGAGTTGAATTGAGGCGCTGTTGCTGGAGGTTTGTTAGAGGCCGGCACCATGTGGGGGTGTACATGCACTTTGCTCAGTAGCCATGACTGGCTTCCCCCAACAAGATATTTGCTCCTGCGGGGTCCTAGTGCCTCTGCCCCAGCCTCATGAATGGAAATCAATGGGAATCTTGTTTACCCTCCTCCTTTACTGGGCTCAGGAGTTACTTGTTGATAGCCCACTGTAAATCATGCAGTACAGTGAGCTCTTAAAGGGCCAACTTTAAAGTAAGAGAGGTTTGGTACAAATCCCCCCACAGCCCCTGTTAAAACCTGTGATGCCAGTGCTGCAGGGTTGTGAAAGGGTTTATAGGTGACAGGCACTGTTAGCTTTTAGTATTTATTTTTGGTTCTATGGGACCAGTGTGCCTGTCAAGGACTACATGCTTGCTGAGTGTATCCAAGCTGCCTATTTTGTCTTATTCATTAGTTTATTGTTATTTTTTAATCAAACTGTGATGTTACTTGGCCCAAGTTTCTTACCCTGTAGCTCATCCGATGTCTCCGCACACTGAGGACAAGAGAATGAGCAAGGCGGCCCTGAAGTGATGTGAAGTCACGCATGCACAAGTTATTCATATTTTAAGCACTCTGAGATAAGCACATGGTAGCTTTGTCCTGAACATGGCAATATGTTTTACACTGAAAAATGAGCATGGGAACACTAAAAGCTATTGCTCTGAAAATCGGTACTCTGACCCATGGCATGGACAGCAGCGTTGGGGCAATTTTATTTTCCCTGTGAAACCATGGTGACAGTATTATGACTGGTGGAGGGGCGGGTGAGCAGCTTTTTTTTTTGTAACTTACACCAAGTGGTCAGGTATAACAGGGAGTACAAATGCTGGAGTAGGCTGGGGCTGTGACCTCCCACCCCAAGAGTTGAGCTCCCCATTTCTATGAGATACCCCAGTACACCCTGCTGGTCCTACGGCCACCCACACAAATCTACACTTGAACCTGAGTTGGACCAACTGAGTAATGATTTCCTTAATAAAAGCACTGATAAGATGAAAAAGCCACACTGTTTATTATAAATACAGGTATTGTGAGTTCTCTTAAGCAGTAGGAAAAAAAGCAATGGAATATTACTACTTACTGCTGTAGCTTATTCAGTGTACTAACAGGACTTATTTACAGCTGTAGCACCAGTATTATTGGTGATATTACGCAAATGGCTTACATGTGTTTTGCCTGCAGAATGAAATGTTAAAAATATAAAATGAATAAGGGAATGGAAAGAAAGGCTGTCATTTAGGAAGAACACCATAAAAAACAAAATAACAGGAAATAGAAAATGGTCAACAATTTGAACTCATTGCTGCACGTTCTGATCTTTTCTGTGAGCCTTAAATGGCAGAACCTCATAAAGGCTGTTGGTCTTTTATCACTACTACTGCAGTACTGAAACCACTAAATGGCTCACTCCAAGATCCAGTTAGTGCCAACGGGACATAAATTAATCATGGGCTGAGTTATAAGTGGCAACTAAATGGCAAAAATAGATACCTGTCCTAGTAAGGGAGACTTAAACAAGGAAATTAATCAGTTTTATTTTTATTAAGAGACAAAGAGAGACTGTTTGAAAACATGCAGGTAGTCCATAACTTTTCAAAAACTATTTATGGGGGATGTGATCAGCAGCCCGACTGAATGCATGTATATCCCAATCACCATAATGTCCCTTTCACAGGATTCCCCCTAGGCCTGGTGCCAAACTTCTCTGGTGCCCGGAGCCTCCGTGATTTTGAAAAGACATCCCGCAAGTCCAGTATCAATATACATGCTTTTACAGCGATGCACCACTTGCATGCAGATGATGGCAGGCCTCTGAGGTGAGTGGTAGGAAAGTGCCGGCCTCTGAGGTGAATGGTGGGTAAGTGCCAGCAGCCGTCTTGTGACCAAGGGAAGGGGGAAGGGTGCCATCGGAACCAGGGTTGACCTTGGAAGGAGCATTACAGTGCGTAGGATATTGGCACCAGGACAAGGGAACATGGAAACAGGAATTCCAGAACCACAGTCGGGAGTGGAACAGAAGGAAAACAGACAACCATTTATCTAC
The DNA here is from genome assembly GCA_016271365.2 of Neoceratodus forsteri. NCBI lineage: Eukaryota > Metazoa > Chordata > Ceratodontiformes > Ceratodontidae > Neoceratodus > Neoceratodus forsteri. The sequence continues at coordinate 595,276,220 of JADMNL010000022.1, read as the reverse complement.
AGGCACTGGAACTGGGACGGGAAATGATCCATTTCTCTACTGGCACTGGGGAGCGGGCAATGCTGGGGATGCCGATGGCAGGGGAGAGGGGGCAGATCAACACGTAAACCCTGTGAAGCAGAGCACCAATCGTTCACGCAATCCAAGGAGCAAAGGCTTGAACCCTCATATGCTAGTGGGCCCACAATTGAATGCTAATGAACTCTTCGGGCGTTGCGTGAGTGGTGAGATCATTTGCATGCAGATGTTTTGGCATAGCCAGAGGACTGAGGATCCTCACAGTCTGGATATGTAGTATGCTGTATGTGTAATGCTATGAGTAGCTCTATGTAGTGTCCCTTCACTTAGCAGTTCCTGATCGGACTGAAATGTAGCAGAGCCAACCCCAGAGGATCGATAGCATGCCTAATAATCAAATACTAATATTCAATTATGTTACTTAGGTTTGGGGGGCTCTGTCCCCCACACCTCCAATTCACATAAAAAGACTGGGGCAGAACCCTGAAACTTCACATACTACACATAAAAATCAAGCAACTGGACTGCATATTGTTACTTCATTTGTATAACGTATTGCTAGTTCGTAACCCCATATTCATATAATCACATACGAGAGGGTCCTTAGACCTCCACATACAATGACATCAGAATACGGCAACTTAGTGCAACTGCATGAAATCCTTTGGCACGCCCCAACCTATAAACTGCTCCTTGGGCTCCTATTGTTTCGACATAGTCACATTACTGCACGAGTGTGTGTGGCCATCAGAGGGCTGTACTTTGTGCTGAGCACACTTGTTGGTGTTGTTTTGCTGCGCTCTAAGGGGTGTGTATTCATATTTAAATATTAATGACTGAAATTATCATTGTTATGAGTGATCAATAAAGTTAATACCACACTGTATCACAGCTGTGAGAAAGACGTTTTCTTCATTGAGAAATACTGGAAAAACATTTACATAGAATCTGTCATCAGAAACAGATCAGTAGTCCGTCAAACCTTTCCAGACTCTGCTTATGCCATATAGGCGGGACACTTGACTGGGACTAGGCTGAGAGTCCTATTACTGGCCCTGCCTTGTTACTTTTCTGCCCCCCCCCATTCCCTGGCATATACTTGCATCAGCCCCTTGTATCTATCCTACCCTTTCTTGAATACAGTTACTTTCTCTGCATTAGCCACGTCGCTGAGCATGCATTTTGACTTATTTGTTACTCCCTCCATGAAGATGTACTTCCCATATCCCAACTGAAGTCCCCCTCCCAACCTACAGTTGTGCCCCCCTGGTCACTGAACTCTCACACTGACTGCATAGCTATCGACAATCTACCTTTCTGATTCCCCTTAGAAATTTAAACATCTCCATCATAAGCAGCGACACAGGAGGAAGTGTTAATGGTGGGGCCTCAACATGCAAGATGAGGACTGGAAGAGACCAATGCAGCCAGTACTGTAAGGCAAGCACTGATGGAAGCCAAGCACTGGCATTCCAAGACTGCTTCTACTGTTCTTACATTTTGCCATTCAAATTTAGCACCACGGCCATGCCACGGTGCTAGCCTGCTGTTTGTGTTTGTGTTGGTTTAATTTTGTACAAGAGTCAGAGTATATGAATTCCAGGACCACGGTTCTGGTTTTCAGGAGGCCAGATTTTTGTGGGATGAGGAGCTACTCACTGGTCAAGAAGATGCAGGATGCTAGGGAGGCACAGGGAGTGGAAATGAAATGGGACACAATAAAGAAAATCCTGCAGGAAGTCACAAACTCTTGTTTAAGACACGTAGGAAAGAACAGGAAGAAGAGGAAACCTTTGTAGTTTACAAGGCAGTTGGGAGAGGCAGTCTGAGAAAAAAGGGCAGTGATTAAGGATTGGGGGTAAGGGTGGCGTGGACAGAGGAAGAAAAGCTTTGGGGGGAGATATCTGAAAGCTTAAAGTCAACGTGTTTTTTTTACTATGGCACTCGGGCCAAGCAGGGATGTACCCTACATCAGTCCCAGACCCACCCCTTTTGCCCCAGCAATCCCCTGGCTGCACAGGCAGGAGGCTTGTGACTTACCCCCCAGTGAGGCTCCCCAGGAGGGAGAGGGACCGAGATCAACCTTAGGTCCCGTCTGAGTCTTATGCCGGCATCTTTTCGGCATGAGTACTGGAGCTGTGGCCCAGAAACATCACACTGCACTAGCTTCAGGGGTTTCTTCTTAGGTTTCTCACTCCCCCACACAACTTGGACATGCAATGGTGTCAGAGGCACATCACGCACACTTCCATGCATGAATGTGTCGACACCCGTCGAGTCCCAGACCCCACATGCGCATGAAGTGTCAGGCTCACTGACTCCTAGCCACTGCCAGGAGTCAGCACTATTGCTGACTGCCTCAGAACACTCACCCAGGAGAAGAAGAGCAGTCCATGGGATGCCCATCCTCCACCCCCAGCTGACCCTCTGAGCTCGTTCCTGAACCCGGGTTGTTGGCACCACAAGCAGTAACACTATCGCTTTCACCAGCAGGCCAGCCCCTCTTAAAGTAAACTTTATACTGCAGTAGTGCAGTGGGGAAGTCGGATAGGATGCTGGTGCACAGGCATGGGCTTTAGTAGCAAAGGAAAGAAGGTTATGCTGCCCCTGTACAGTTCCTTTGTGAGGCCGCATCTGGAGTACTGTGTGCAATTCTGGAGCCTACACCTCAAACAGGACAAGGACAGGCTAGACTCAGTTCAGAGAAGACTAACCAAAATGATTCAACGGCAGCAGGGCAGGTTGTATGAGGAGAGACTGTAAAGCCTGGATATGTGCACACTGGACACTAAAATATGCAACAAGAACAGCTCCACTGAAAGGATGGTGCAGTAAAAAATTACAATAACGACTGCAATAAACCGCACCCACCACAGCTGAGAATACGCCATTCATTTCATTTATTAAATATTTAAAAAAGGGCCACCAAACATCAAATGCACTGCAGAGCATTTGATGTTTGGCAGCACTTTTTAAAATATCTAATAAATGAAATGAATGGCATAGTCTCAGCTGTGGTGAGTGCGGTTTATTGCAGTCGATACACGGGACACTAGCAGGGAGAGGGTGGATATGATTGAGACAAAGCAAATTTATTCAGGGAATAAATAAAGTGAATAGTAGCCAACTGTTCACCAAATATGGCACCAGCAAAGGACCAGGGGCAATATGAAAAAAATTGGTGGGGGCTAAGTTTAAACAGGATATCAGTAAGTATTTTTCACGGAACAGGTAGAAGACAAGTGCAACAGTCTGCCCAGTGACACAGTCTACACTAAAACAGTGGTGCGCTTCAAAGATGGGAGAGGCATATGGGTTTGGTGAAGAGCATGGGGGGAGGGGGGGGTTACCCAAGGACCAGTAGGGTCTACAGAACATACTTAACTCTAGGCAGGTAGCCAAGCAGACTGCACAGACAACTAGGCCTTCATCTAATGTCAGCTTTTCTGTCTCTGTATCTGCCCTCACCCTTTTGGCCACCGTGCATATGATCAGGCTTCCCAAATGCTCCCCATATCATTTCTCCTGCATACCCTGAATAATGCTGGCTTCCTTCCTCTGTACTGATTCGATACAATCTCTTCAGTTTTTCAGATGAAGACTCCAAAATTCCATGCAGTATTCCAGATGTGGCCTCACCAGGGACCTGCAGATGGGGAGAATTAACCTCTTTCCTTCTGCTAGAAAACCCCTGCTGAAGCACCCCAGCATTTTGCTGACCTTCACATATACTTTGTTACATTGGTGTGTAGATTTAGAGCTATCACTTATGATAACCTCATGGTTTGGAGCAATGGGATAATTGAGAACACTCCTACCCTCTCTGACTCTATGCTCAATTAGTCAACCCTTTTTCCTATCCTTGCCACAGAATACTGCTTCTGATCATACTGCTATCAATCATGTGCTTTCAGTGTGTTACTATATAAATATGAAATGCTTTTTAAATTGTACTTTTTATAATGTTGTGTCTTTAGCTGTAATTGCAACCTTCACATTTGTAACCTTTGTGTACCATCTCTGCTGTTGTAACTGCCCAACAGGACACTTTTAAAATATGACTCTAATCTAAAAGAGGCTGGAAGTGCAAAACACTCTAAATAAATAACTAATTAAACTAAAGGGAACGTCACTTTTCCTGGCAATCATCTTGCCCCCCCCACACACACACACACACACAAAAACTTGATGGTAACTGGTGTTGCACAGCTTTACAGTTTCTGAAGACAATGAGGTAACAGAGTCCATATGTTTTCCAATACTGTGCTATCACTGCAGTATAATAAAGGCTGATAGATACAGAAGCCATGTTAGAAAAGCAAAAGTGGAAAATTCAAAAAGAAAACATTATACGCAAAGTCTGACAACGTCATGTAAATTGTTGCATTTATGGGCTTTGCAATTATGAGGAAAAGTCCATAGAAGGTTGCCATGCAGCTACAGTGACTGTTGTCTAATTTAACTAGCCCCCCCCGTACATGTAGGAACCAGGCCAACCCCACTGCACAAGTAGGAACCAGGCCCACCTGCACAATGAGGAACAAGGCTACCCTGCACAAGTAGGAAACAGGCTCCACACAGAAGTAGAAACCAGATCCCCCTGCCCAAGTAGGGAACCAGGCCCTTCTGCACAAGTAGAAACCAAGCCCCCGGAGAAACAGGAACCAACCACCCACTGCACAAGTAGGAACCAGGCCCCCTGCACAATGAGGAACAAGGCTACCCTGCACAAGTAGGAAACAGACCCCCATAAAAGTTGAAACCAGGTTCCCTTGCCCAAGTAGGAACCAGCCCCCAGAAAAGCAGGAACCAACCACCCACTGTGCAAGTAGGAACCAGGCCCCCCACACACAAACAGAAAACAGTCACCCCCCAGTACAAACAGAAATCAGTCACAAACACCCCGGAGAAGTAGGAACCAGCCACCCATTGCACAAATAGGAACCAGGTCCCCACTGCACAAGTTGGAACCAGGCCCGTTCCTGCACAAGTTGGATTCAGGCCCCCACTGCACAAGTAGGAACCAGGCCCCCACTGCACAAGTAGGAACAAGGCTCCCCACTGCACAAGTAGGAACCAGGCCCCCCTGTACAAGTAGGAACAAGGGCCCCCCCTGCACAAGTAGGAACCAGGTCCCCCTGTACAAGTAGGAACAAGGCCCTCCCTGCACAAGTAGGAACCAGGCCCCCCCTCCCGGAACAAGAAGGAACAAGGCTCCCTCTGCACAAGAAGGAACCAAGCCCCCAGCTGCACAAATAGGAACCAGGCCCCCACTGCGCAAGTAGGAACCAGCCCCTCCCCCACAACTTTACAAGAAGGAACCAGGCCAGCCAATACAAAAAACTGACGCTCAGTGTGGCATTTCAATGCATGGTAATGTGACTTGTTTCAGCCAAGTGTGCTACAGTAATGGATTTTTTCTAATCCCATTTCATGACATTAAAAAAAAAAAATGGCTTCACTTGAAAATATCTTTTATGTTTTCCAACTGATTGAAGAGAAGATTCCTTTTTTCCAAATGGAATTTAGTATGCTTTAATTGACTCCTCCTCCTTAAAATGTGCCTATATGTCCAGGACACACCTGGAAATGAGCTTTGGCTTGGTGTGCCTTTCCCGTCATCAAATTTTAAATGAATAAATAAATGTGTACCGCATAATGCTGTGTGCCACATTTTCAGTTCATTCCCATGATTGTAATTAATGGGTCCCATTTTTTCCCACAGAAAAAGGTGTGTATAAAATTACCGTTATAAAGGAGTGTTTATAATGGCAAACATGCACCACCTTTCTATGGGAAAAAACACGAGCCAGAGCAGTGTATCGTGCCCACAGGAACCATCTTTCCCTCTCACACAGTGGTGAAATCACTTGCTCAGAGCCGCATCCTTGTCGCAGCTTCTCACAAAACGAAGGTATCTTTTGGCACATTCTCATTTAAAACACAAAAAACTAACCAGTAGCACACCAAAGTCCACGTGATCCCTAACTACAGCTCCTCTTCTTCACCCCGTCACTCCACAGGCCACATGGTGTAGTAACCAAAGCGACGAGAACCTCCTTAGCAACCACCTTAGTAACAGCACCCGAAGTATACAAATAAAATGTTATTCTTATGAAATGTTAACTTTATTCTTTTTTTTTTAACCCTAGTATTTATGCTCCTGACTACCTTGTCTCTCCCTTCTCTCAGACATCCTCTGAACTGCTCTCCCCTGGTCTCGCCGCGATCTGCTCCTAGAGTACCACAGATCCACATGGTAACCAAGGCACCAGGATAACCCCCTGGGCGGGGTGAGGAGGCACTCCCCCATACTCACCTCCCCAAAGCCAACATGCCGAGATGTGGATCCTGTACAGGGGGTCTGCCGTTGCGAGCCCGACAAGAGCAGGGAGGTGTCGTTGCCTGGGAGAGACAGAGGGTTTTTTTCCCTTATTCTCTCTAGACATCGGCGTGCAATGGGGGCCAATGAGCTGGAAGGCTCCGCCCCCTGCCAACTTCTGCCCAGTGCTCGTGCTGCTGCTCTTTTCACAGCATCTACCACCAGGCTTCCCTAGATGGCGGTATGGCGGCGGGGAGCTTGCAGTGAACCCTCCCGGAGAGAGAAGAGGCAGCCGTCGGGCGCTGTTCTTCTCCTCCCCGGCCGACCCCCGGTGCCCCGGGCTTGTTCCTGAACCCAGGTCGCCGGCGTGGTGCAAGGTGTGGCGTACAGTGCCTCAAACCTCAGCGCCACCGGGCCAGCCTAACTTTGTTCTTTTAACAGTAAAATGTTTGACAGTTTTAGTTCCACTATTTCAATCATTTTTTTCCTGCAAAATAAGAGCTGCAACTGCTCCAAAAAGATAAGACTACCTCGCATCATTCATATGCAGTGGGACACATTTTATATAATTGCTGAGGCGAAAACACACGACCCAGCAATTACATAAAATCAAATATGGGGTGATGTGTGTGAACTCGAAGTTTACACACACCCTCAGTGTTAGATGCTTTATAAACCCCTTGAGCTTCGCTCTCGGGGTTTATGTAGCATCTAACACCTTGGGGGTGTATAAACTTCTCGTTACACACACAAGCCCCATACTTTATTCTATTTGCAATGAAATTACAAAATAAATTATTAATGTTTGAATTTACTCCAAGAGGGTTAGAAATATCCAGGAGGAAGGTAATTATTTGGAATATTGACTTTATGCAGCACCTTTCATGCACACTTGTCTCAGGAGTACTTTAGTTAAGATGCTTTCCTTCCCCAGCCTTGAAGTAGTCACCTTCTCCACTTTGCCACCCTTGCATCTATGTCTGGTTCTGTGCACCACCCTGCTACCTGCCCCCCTTCCTCTCCTCTGCCTACTTAGTCAGCAGCTCCACCCCCCTTCAAAAGACCTGCTGGCCAGGTGTCCTTTTGTCCCTTTAAGACTCCCCATCTTTGGAATAACCTTCCTCCCACAATTCACTCCCCTTCCTCTCCCTTCTACCTGCAAGCCTTGCTTCGGGACTTCATGGGTCACTCCTGTTCCTGAATCTAGCCCTCTTCTGCCTATGTCCTTTGCCTGGCGTCCTTCTCTTGTGCTAGGGAACGTTGTTTAAGGGAAAGGGAACATTGTCTAATCAGGAGTAGCACACTAAGCTGAAGCTTGTTTCCAGACGCAACCTGGGAGCACAAGGAAGTTAAGTGACTTGCTCAGGATCACACAGTATGCACCTAGGCGGCTGTGGGATTCAAACCCAGGTCTCCAGATCTGCAGCTCAGAGCCTTAACTCACTGCACTATACTGCCTCTCTTGTGCTAATTTCCCCTAGCACCCCATTCTGGCTGGTCTCCGAGTGGTATACTCTGGTTTCTGCACTACTACTGTTTCACATTATTATATTACTGTACCTTTAAGCACCTGCCGCACTAATGTGCCTAAATTTTCTGTATTTGTATTTTGGCATATTCATTTGTATACGTACAGCACTTATGTGCCTTAATGTTTTATTTATTTAAAGATAAAAATTACAACCTTTGATCAAGCTAGGCAGCTCATTTACAAAGGTTCCATGTCATTTACAAGATACAACACTAGTACAAAATCAAACATGTACAGGAACCCAACAAATGGGCTTATAACATGGCATTAAAAAAGAACTGCAAAAGAAGCATTTTCATTCATTAAACTATAGCATGAGGTACATCAGCAACCATGGTCTAATTCCACAGTAGATAATGGTTTCTGATGTAGTACCTGAACAGTCCACCACACAAAGTTGTATGCAAATATTTCTGAATTCCCCATCCACCCGCCCAGCATAAGTATTACTAGCAGCAGTTGTGAAACAATTCAAAAACCAGTAAGGGAAATTCGTGTTTCCAAATCACCATGCTCATCACCAGGGGTCAACTTAACATTGTTTTACTAGCCCAAACACTAGTGCAAATTGACCAGGGCTAGTGCAGCTAACTCTCTACTTGCCTGTCTTGGCTAGTGCAGATTTTCATGGCTGTTAATGAAATTAAAAAACTCTCTACTTTAGCATTCTCTAATCCTCATGCTAATCTCTCTCAATGTTCCAGATGGCCAAGAGTGATTAACAGCTCATTAAAAGCTGCAATTATCTGGCAGTTCAAGAGAGGGATCCCACAAAAGACTCAATGTGAGTCATTATCACTCCACTGCTAAGACTTTCAGCTAGTGTCCAGGGTGTGATCAACAATAGAGTGCTGTTAAGTCACTAGGTTCCAGTTTTCTGAATGTGTCTAAGTCTAACAATTTGTCCAATATTATTAAGACAAGTGCCCCTCATTTCTCTACATTTTGAGTGTTTGTATGCAACATTTCAGTAACAAAATGCAAAGAGGTATACAGGATCAGTCCTCCAGGTGGTGGGTTTTATTCCAGCCGCACCATAACTTCCCTCTCCCCTCCAAATCTCTTAACTCTGTTATTTTCCTGAACACCACTGCAGACCAGACTCTGAAGTGACCATCCACAGATCCATAGCTGCCATTACTGGCAAGTGTAGGGGGTCCCCAGCTCTTCTAAATGGGCCATGCCAGCCATCACCATCCATGCAATTCCACCCATATCCCACTCAGCATGTCCTTTCAGCCTAAAAACAAAGCTTTGGATCATGTATGGTACAAAAATAAACCTTGATAAAATACATCATTTGAAACCTTGAAATAGGCATTCCTGGGGTGCATAGATCATCCTATACAGAAATAGAGATAGTATAGCATTATGCCTGTGTACTGTTTCCCCTGGGCTGATCATGCCTCTTAACCTTTCTTCACCAAAATGTGTGACAAGATGTGTGACAAATGAGCCGTATCATCAAACACGGCACTGCAAGCTCAGAACACTATGGCTATCAGTGCACTAGTGTTCATAATGTTTGTGGATAATTGAACACAACAGATAATTATGAATTTCTGCTTTAAAACCTCCGTGAGAAATGTGGAATATCACTACCTCGATGTGAGACAAAGGATTTCTGAGGGTTAAAATGAGTGACGTACCTCGTAATGTGTGACAGTTGAGAAGTATGGGGCTGATAAAAGGACAATGTTAAAGAAAAATCTGTTATTGCTGGGGCAAAGCATATTAAAATCAATGCTTTTACAAATAAAAATGTCATAGTTTTCTATTTCCCAAGCCCCTTAGGGTTGCCTAGCCCCCACCCCAAAGAAACCACAGATGTGCTCCTGGCTCACTTGAGATTGCACAAAAACTTTCAGAAGTGCAGATCTCCAGTTGACTAGAGGGTAGGGGCTGAGAGTGTCTTTCTCTGCCTGACTCTATTCATTGCCTGGTGGGTGGTGGTGACAGTGTGTGAGGTGCATGATGATGTCAGCTACTGTGTGCACAGAGCAAGGACTGCTCGACTGAACATTTGCTGTTGTGATGTCCTCTCTCTGTTTGGGGGCGAAAGAGGAAGAGAGGAGTCCATGGTACCAAACAATGGGGGGAGCTCACTGTCTGTGATTTATTTTTATTTGAAATATTGGATTTATTTATTGTTGACCGGGTAAGTCCACTAGACAAATCCTGCCTATTTTCAGGCACAACCCGGGGGGGAAGGGGATACAGATGAATGCCAACTGACCTTGAACCAGATTAAGCTGTTGGTGGTATTTTTTGTGAATGAGGGAAATTTGTCCAGGACACTGGGGAAATTCCCCTACTGTGCTGCTGTCCGAGTGGCCAGAGGGGGAGTAAGGGTGTTGCGATGTGGTGACTGACTGAATCATGGCTCAGTTGCTGCAGGACGAGGTGGCGAGAGCGCTGGTGAGCACGGAGCAGACTGACCGCGACGGTAGCGGTCTTATGGCAGCATCATGTATACCTTTTATTGAGCAGGAGTCGTTGTTTGCAGAGCGAGCAAAAGAGGCAGAGGCAATTCGTAAGGAGAGGGGTTCCTTTAAGGCAGCTCTTGCGGAGGACCCCATTCAGACGGAGCAGCGAAAAGACAATGCGGTTCCTTTAAAACTGGCAGGAGAAGCCGGCAACGCGGAAGTAATGGCGGCCGAGGCACTAGACCCATTTCCAACGCTAGCGGTCCTAACCAAAAGGATTCTGGAGTCGAAACAGAAGAAAGTGGATCCGGAGGTCGGGAGACAGAGAAATGTACCTGCGGAGGAAATTTTTCGGCTTGCAGATACAGAGGGACAGGATGCAGGAGCGAGAGGTAATGGCCGGTCTTCTACAACCTCGCGTCCTGTAAGTAAACAAAATAAGCTGCATAACTTTCCAACCATCCCTATATCTAAAGACTCAGGCTTTGTGTTTTACCCAAAGGGGATGGCTGACTCTAAAGGTTTACCTGTTATTTTTCAAGCAAAACATGGGCAGCAGGAGGGAGTGACTGAATTTAACTTTCCCAATGACAGTAAAGCCTTTAAGGATTTTCCAAAACAGGATGTGGGAGTTGAACAACAAGGTGTCTCTGAAAGTATGGTGGCAGCGGGGGAACATGATAGCTCCTGGACTCCACAAGCTGCTTTATCAGCTGCAGGCTGGCAGCAGAAAGAACAAGGAGTGTGGACACCTGATTCTTCATGGGAGGATGTTTGGGGTTTAAAGTCCGCCTTGCCTGAATGGAAACCAGGGATGGGGAGGGGGGACAGTCTTCCTGCCTCTGATAGTACTGTTGTTCAAGAAAGTCACAAGGAGGAACAGTTTTCTGTGGTAGAGAAGAAGACCAATTCTGTGACTGCAGTTAAGGATAGGAGGGTTAGTGTAACTAAAATTGAGCAGACAGAAGTTAGTGGAGTGCAGCCAGTAAAACCCCTTTTATCAAGTTTATTTTCACAGAGTAAGAGGGAGGCAGCACCAAGGAGGAATGCGGTAAGGATTCGTTATGAAGGGGGTTAAAAGGAAAAGCCAAACAGATATTATGTTGGTAGAATGCTAATTAAGGACTCTGAAGTTTTCCCCCAGGGATGTATTTGCGTTTATCAATATTTCAGGTGAGGACAATTATGATATTAGCTCCGTTCACCTGCTTTACTTGATCTATTCTGGGAAAGGTACAATCAAGTAAAAGTTTTCCCTTTATGGACACCTTTTTTTGTTATTCCTCTGTCCAAACCATTGATAAAGTTTGTGACGGTGATGTTCAAGAATGAGGGGGTACAGGTAGAAGACATTAAATTTTGGCTATCACAAAAGTGTGAAGTCTTAAGTGAACCAGATCCCATCTTAGACTCTGAATTATTTTGGACAGGAGGGTGGAAGTTTAAGGTGAAATTAAAACAAACAATGACAGGGGTGGAACATATTCCTAATCCATTAATGTTAGGAAGAGATAGAGGGGTCTGTTTTTACAGTGGGCAGCCCAGGGCCTGCTATAAATGTGGATCCAAAACGCATTTATCGAATGTTTGTGACCAACCTAAATGTGATAATTGTGGAGAAGTGGGTCATATCACATTATTTTGTTGAGCAGCTTTGAAATGTGACTTATGTGAAAATAAATCATGCTTTTAAAGATTGTCCTAGAGTGCCCAGAATAAGCAAACTTGTGGAGTTTCGGACCTCCTGATACAACAAGCTCAAAATGCAGGGTGTTTCAGCATAAGGTGTCCACAGAGGTTAAAGAGGTAATAGTGCCTCCGAGCATGGTTAAACAGACAGAAGCAGTGAAGGTAGCTGAAAAAGTGGTTCAGCAGCAGGACGCTGGAGAAGGGGTACTAAACCTTCTTCAACCGGTTTGTTATTCTGATGCTCTGGAAGGGAAACATGTGATTGGTGTGGGTGAACCTCAACCGCCAGTAGCCCTGCCATCCTTAAGGAGGTCTAGTAGGACTGCTAAAAATCTAGTGCCTGTAGAATTGGAAAGTATTGAGTCCAAAAACCCGTTTGCGGAATTATCTTGGGGAGATTCGGAGATGGATATGGGGGATACTGATTCCCAAATTTCAGTTCAAGAGGGAGGGGGAGTAAAGAAGGACAATTACAAAGGCAAAAAAAGAAGAGGAGGAAGAAATGAGAATAGTTTAGTCTGTTATTTCCTCTTGGTGAACTAGGCAGATGGATATTACATGGGCTTCCTTCAATACCCATAGTCTGTTAAAAACCCTGAAAAGGCGTGCAGTATTTCAAGTAATAGCAGATTTGAATATATCCATTTGTTTTTTGCAGGAGACGTGGATGTTTGCTAGTAATCAAGCTAGTGCTTTTACTCAGGATTGGCCATGGGGACCCTCATTTTGGTCTTTTGGTGAGGACAGAGCGGATGGGATAGGAATTCTTTTTAATTCCTTTAACTTTAAGTTACATAAGTTGATAGAGGTCTGTCCTGGGAGGGTTTTGGTTATAGAAGGGTGTTGGTTTGAACAAAGGATTAGATTAATAAATATTTATGGACCACAATCTAAAGCTGGGAGGGTTGCGTGTTTTTCGGATATACGACCCTTTTTAATAACAACTATTCCAGTTTTTTTGGGGAGACTTTAATTGTAATATAATAGGTCATAGAGGTAAGGATAGGTTGGAGCAAGGGAAGAAGAAGATCTATTGTGATTCAGTTTGTCTTAATAATATTGTGAAAACAGCAGATCTGGTGAGTTGTATAGATAGTAAGGAAGGTGGTTTGTTAGGTACCTTTTTTACAAAAGGGAAAAGTTTTATGATTGATTATTTGTTCATATCTAAAAGGATCTCATTTCATAGTCCACAGATTGTTCCTATGGAATTCTCAGACCATGCTCTGATACTTATCAAGGTGGGGGCACAGCAAACGTTTTTTAGTCATAAAACTGTGTGGAAATTGAATACTTCTATCCTTCATGAGACGGTAGTTTCTAATTCCATTCGCTGTATTCTGGATGCCAGGTTGTCAGTGGCCTTTTTATACCAAGATCTTGGGGTTTGGTGGCAGGAAAAAAAACATGATTGCATTTGGTGGTTTAAAAAATATGGGGTTGGGAAGATGAAACAAGATTTTTTTGAATATCTTAAACTCAGACAACAGCTCCAATATATATTGTCATGTGCAAATTCTTCTAGAGGTAATTTTTCAGAGCAGATAGCTGAAATTAAAGGTCTCATGAAGAAGAGACAGTATGATAGAGCAAAATCACTTCAAGCGTTAATACAGAATCATTTAAAAAAATCTGTTTTTGGAGATCCTTTTGAGCTCTGTAAATCACTTAAGGAGAAAGAGAAATTAGAATTTTTATACCAAGGAGATACTAAGGTTTTCTCTATTACAGCATTAGGGGAAATTATTCAAGAGCACTTTAGGGATCTGGAACCAAGGTTGCTCCATCGTCACTTCAGATTAGCCAGTTTTGGGTCCTAAATTAAAGGAAAGCAGGGATAATGACGGCCTGAAGGAATTAGGACGGCCTTTTCAAAAATTGAAATTTTGGAAGTCATTAAATCATTAAAACAGAATGTATCCCCAGGTATAGATGGGCTATCAAATGGTTTATAAAGCCTTTTCATCCGAATTAGTGGAATGTCTTTGTTTAGTGTTTAATTTTTTTCTCTCAAAAGGGGTGGTGTTCAATTCTTTTACAGAAGGGCGTCAGACATATATCTCTAAATCTGGAGATAGAGGTAATCTTAGAAACTGGAGGCCGTTAACACTGTTGAATTCTGATTACAAAATCTTGACTACTTTAATTAATAATAGACGTAAAAGGGTTGTGGAGGGGTTGTTTCTTCCTATTCAATACAGTGGTATTCCAAATAGAAGAATTCATTCAATATTATGTTTAATTAGAGACATAATTGAGCAAGTCAGGAAGGAGGGTCAGTCAGGGGTAATTGTATCTGTGGATCTTGAGAAAGCATTTGATAGGGCAGATCATGATTTTTTATTTTGCATCCCTAGATTGGTTTGGTATTCCTCAGTCTATCATACAGCTCATAAAGGGTTATATACTAATGCAAAGTATATCCAGTTTTGAAAGGTACTTTGGGAGAAGGTTTTATTATAAAATGTGGAGTCTGGCAGGGGTGCCCATTAAGCCCGCTCTTGTATAACTTCTCTTTAGAACCTTTAATAAGGCATCTGTGTTCCACCCTTGTGGTCGGGAATAAAGGTTCCAGGGCTTGAACCCCTGTCTTATACAAACATTTGCTGACGATATTTGTCTATTTTTCTCTAACCATATGGATTTTTCTGGTTTTTATACAGTATTTCAGGCCTATGCAGGTGTAGCGAATGCTAAATTGAATACACATAAATCTAAAGGGTTGTTGTTGGGTACCTGGCAAAGAGAATTGTTTTTATTCAAATCAGCTGAATTTTCACTAAAACCCTTGAAAATTTTAGGAGTAGAGTTTGCAAATCAGAATAGCCCATTGGAGGTTTGGTCAGGTGTTTTGGACTCTGTTTTACAGAAAGTAACGCTTTGGAAAAGGTTTAAGTTTTCTAAAATAAAAAGGATTCAGATAATTAAGCAATTTATTTTACCTAGACTGCAGTATATAGCGGTTATTTTTCCTTTGCCGTGCAGCTAGAAACAAAATTATATAGCATCTGTTTCCAGATGTTATGGGGAAGCAGATTGAATCCAGTAAAAAGGGGATGTACATATCTTGACAGAAGACAAGGTGGGTTGGGGATGGTGGACCCGGTGGTATTTTGTTTCACCCTTTTCTTTTCTCTTTCTTTAAAAAAAAGTTTGGGGGGTTCTACAGAGTTTGACAGTTTAGTCTTTCAGAATCTGTTGGAAACATATCTGAGTATGTGGAGACCTCTGGCTCCTACCTGGTCTACGAGATTTAGGGCCCCAGGGTATTTTAAGCCAGCGGCCCAGAAATTATTTAAATGGAAAATCTCAAAAGACATGATTTTAAGATGTACAACAAAAGGTTTGTATAAAGAAATCATGGTTCAATTTTTTCATATAGAACCAAACTTTAAAAATTGTTCAATTATAATAAAAGTAATGTGTTGGAGCAGCTAAATAATAATAGACTTCCTCCTTATATGTGGGAAAATTTATGGCTAATTACGTATGGGAAACTAAATGTAAGGGGTACTGCCAAACATAAAGCTGTTGAAGAAAAGTTGTCCTTACCCAGAATGTGTTAATCAAGAAGAGCGATGGAGCATTTTTTTTTTTGCATTGTTCTTTTCCCACTAAATTATGGTTTTTGCTTCGGTTTGGGATCTCCCTTGGTTACTTACATATGGATTACGATCTCCTGGTTATTGGGAATTTTCCACAGTTTTTGAGTGGTTTGAGAAAAAATACGTTAAGGGTCTTTTGGCCTGTCTGAATTTTGCTTATGGCAAACTAGAGTTCAATGGGTACTATACCAGAGCGGCCATCATTGAGGTTTAAAATTTATGTAACCAATGTTTGAATAAAATTTATATGGAAGAATGTAAAATTTATAGTTTGGGTAAAGTTAAATTTTGGTGGAGGGGATTTCTTCATTTCATTAAATATAAGTAAAAACAATATCAAGGGGAAAAAATTACTAAGGGTTATGCATAGAACTGTTTAGAGATTGCTTTAGTTAATTGTGAAGATTTGGAATATGCGAGTTTAAGTTTGTTTTAGTTTTTATTTTAGTTTATGTACAGAAATACGAAAGTTTATTGGTTTGCTGTTCTTTGTTCTTGTGGTTGATTTCTATGTGAATATTTTAATAAAGTTACCCCTACTCTTTTCAATAAGTGCCATGGGATCTTTAACATCCACCTGAACTACCACCAATCCAGGCAAATGGGACCTCGGTTTAACGTCTCATCCGAAAGACAGCACCTCAGAAGTGCAGCACCCCTCTCATGCTGCACTACAGTGTCAGTACTGGGATATTAACCCAAGTGCCAGATGTGGGAACTGAACCCACAGCCCTCTGATCTCCCGGCCTCAGAGGTGAGTGTGCTACCTACTGAGCCACTGACACTGTTTACAACCTTTGAGCCAGGTGGCTCATTTACAAACGTACCTCGTCACATGGAGGACAGAATAAAAGAAAAAATTACTCACCTTAGTAATGTTGTTTCTTCTATTGGAGTCTTGCTGTATTCTTACAATAGCAGTGAGTCCCAACCTTTGAACTGCCCCGGAGATGAGTTAACTTTCCATGCCAGGCATGGAACACTGAGCTCGAGCTCAGTTGAGACTCTGTCTGTTGCTGTTTGAACTCAAACTGTCAGATCTTTACGAGCTAAACTCACTGAGGTCCTGTGTGGAAGCTGTAAACCTACACTAGCCAACTGGCTACTAACATAAAAACAGAATTTTTGGTCCCAAAACAAAGACTCAAGTCAGGAAACCCAAAAAATGAAATAAACACAACACCCACTCACCCAAAGAAGGAGGGTGATAACAAAAAGGTGGGGCACCTCCTGAGTGCCAACACTGCTACTGCCCACCCACATCCCAAAAACAAAGGTTCTGAGAGGGGAAGGTGTGGGGGAGGTCAGAATACAGCAAGACTCCATTAGAAGAAACAACATTACTAAGGTGAGTAATTTTTTCTTCAAACAACATGAAGTCTTGCTGTATTCTGACAATAGCACACTGCAGGCAGTACCTCCATGGAGGAGGGACAGAACCTACTAGGAAAAAGGCTCTGAAGCACAGCTGTGTCAAACCGAGCATCACTCCTAGCCTGGATATCCAGGGAGTAATGCTTGGTAAAAGTGTGAACTGTTTTCCAGGTAGCTGCTTGACATATCTCTAAGATAGGAATATCCCTGGCAGCAGCCAAGGAAGCAGCTGTACCTCTGGTAGAGTGAGCCCTCAGGCCTGAGGGTGGAACCTTACCTAGTGTTTCATAGCAAAATTGAATGCAAGAGACAATCCACCTGGCAATGGATCTTTTAGTGGCAGGTTTTCCTTTACCAACCTCATCATACGTGAGGAACAGTTGGAGGGAGTCAAACCTGTGACCCTTGGTACATTCTATGTAGTAGCTAAGGGCTCTTTTCACATCTAAACTGTGCAGCCTCCTCTCACCAGAGGAGGAATGGTCAGTGAAGTACACAGGAAGAGAAATAGATTGGTTAAGGTGGAAGTCTGAAACCACCTTAGGCAAAAACTTCCTGTTAGTCCTGAGGACCACCTTATCTCTATGGAAGGAGATAAAATCAGGCTCCACTGACAAGGCTTGTAACTCACTTATGTGCCTGGTAGAAGTGATGGCCACCAGGAACAGCAAGTCAAGTACTTAAGCTCTGCTGAGGACAAAGGCTCAAAAGGGGGTTGCATAAGCTGAGCAATGCAAACGTTAAGGTCCCAAGCAGGGGCAGGGCAGGGTCCCTGAATGGCGGATTGGTATAAAGCAATCCCTTGAAAAACTTGGAGAATACAGGGTGAGCTGAAAGAGAAGAGGGCTTACCTGCTGCAATGAAAGCAGAGACAGCTGCCAGATGCACCTTTAGTGTAGCTGGTCTGAGTCCCAAGCTATTCAGATGGACCATATAGTCAAGGACTGTGGGCAGATCAGCAGACTCTGGGGAAATATGCTTCCCAGAGCACCATAAGGAAAATCTTTTCCACTTGGAATTATAAGTAGTTCTGGTGGAAGGCTTCCTAGAAGCCTTTAGAATGTCCATAACACCTTGGGAGAGGTGTAAATCAGCAAACTCTAACTCTTCAAGAGCCAGGCCTTGAGATTGAGAGATTTGAGATTCGGGTATCAAACCCTCCCCTGAGCACAGGTTAACAGATTGTAATTCCTGGGAAGAGACAGGGGAAGGTGGACTGCTACGGACAATAGGAGAGGATACCAGGGCTGTCTGGCCCAGTCTGGAGCAATCAGGATCACCTTGCAGGGTTGAGACCTGATTTTGACTAGCACTTTGAACAGGAGAGGGAAGGGGGGGAAGCGTACAGGAACTTCCCTTCCCAAATGAGAACTAAGGCATCCAGGGGGACTGAACCAACACTGGGGCCTGCAGCAAAAAGGGAAGTTGGTGATTGTCTGGGGCAGAAAAGATCTATCTGTGGGGTGCCCATCTGAAGAATATCACCTCCAAAACCAGGGGATCCAGTGACCATTCGTGATGGCCCTGAGATATCCTGCTGAGAGCATCTGCCAGGACATTGTCCTTGCCTGGGAGGTGTACTGCTGTGTGGGAGGTGTTCAGGGAATAAGCCAGAGGCCACAACTTCATTGCTTCTGTGCACAAGGCCGTAGACCGAGTGCCTCCTTGCTTGTTGATATACCACATTGTGGTGGTATTGTCTGTTCTGAATAACTTTGTTCTGAACAGACTTGGAAAAGACTTGAAGTGCTAGAAATACTGCTCTGAGTTCCAACAGATTGATATGAAGCAGAGATTCCTGAGGGGACCACAACCCTTGGGTGGTCAGGTCTCCCAAGTGGGCCCCCCAACCCAAGAGGGAGGCATCTGTAGTAAGGATTAAAGAGTGAGACTGAGTGACAAAGGGAACTCCCTGTCTTAGATTGTTCTGATCCTGCCACCACTGCAAGGCCTGGATCAGTGTTCGAGTCACTGGAATCAGTTTGGTCAGAGGGTCCTTTTTCTGAGACCAAAAGGCTCTCAAGTGGAACTGAATATCCCTCATCTGAAATCTTGCTCCCTGCACCACTGCTGTAGAAGCAGCCATGTGACCCAGGAGCTGCAGAAAATGCCTTGCTGGACGAGACACCTGTAGGGTGAATGAAGAGGCCAGTGTGATAAGGGTCCTTGCTCTTTCCAGGGGAAGGAAGGCTCTGGCCTTTTCTGTATCTAGCTCTGCGCCTATGAAGGTGAGGAGCTGAACAGGCTCTAGAACTGACTTTGAAAGATTCAGAAGGAAACCTAGAGAGGTGAGCAGTTGCTGAGTTATCTGTAGATGTAACTTGACCTGGTCTGGGGACTGGCCTACTATGAGCCAGTCGTCTGAGTATGGGAAGATGGCAATCCTTTGCCTTCTTAGAGAAGCAACTACTACTGCCAGGCATTTTGTGAACACCCTAGAGCAGAGGTTAGGCGAAGGGCATTGCTCTGAATTGGTAATGTACCTGAGGGGCAGCTTGAACCTGAGGTACTTTCAATGGGAGCTTCTGAGTGAGAATATGGAAGTAGGCATCCTTGAGGTCCAGGGAGACTAGCTAGTCCCCTGGCCTTAGAGAGGGTAGAATTATTCCCAGAGTCGCCATTTTTGAATTTTGGCTTTAAAAGGTGCTTGTTTAAGTATCTGAGATCCAGGATGGGCCGCCATTCTCCTGTCTTTTGGGGGTAAGGAAGTACCTGGAGTACAATCCTTTGCCTTGGTGCAGGGGTGGAACCCTTTCCACAGCTCTGAGAGCCAGGAGGGAAGAGACCTCTGCCTCTAGGGCAAGTGCCTCTGAGGGATTTGCACGTGGAAAGGATCTGGTTCTCAGCTTTGGAAATTTTTTGAAGCTGAGAACCAGTCCCTGGCTTACTACTTCCAGGACCCATTTGTCTGATGTTAGAGACTTCCAGTCCTGGACAAAGTAAGCCAGCCTGCCCCCTAAAGGTAGTGGAGAATCGCCCCTGGCAATCCCATCAGCGTGCCTGCTAGGCAGAGGTTTTAGGCTGAGGGGTGGGAGCAGGTCTGCTTGTACCCCTTCTGCCTCTCCCTCTAAAGAACCCCCTCTGAGCATAGGCAGAAGAGGAGGCCTGGGCTTGGTAGAAAGGCCTATGAAAAGGCCTACCCCTGCCCCTGGGATGCTGCCTCTGAGGAGTGGCTTGCCTTTCCTTGGCCTGGGTACTCCTATAGGTTGTCCTATATTCATCCATTTTCTTCATGTAATTCTCTGTTTGCTCCCCAAACAGAGAATTACCCACAACAGGAAAATCCATGGCCTTAGTCTGGTTATCCTGTGACAGGCTAGTACATCTGAGCCAAGCCATTCTACGAAGTGCCACAGACGTAGCCATGACTCTAGATGAAACATCATTGGAGTCCACTGCAGCATGGAATTGCACCTTGGATGCCTCAATACCATCAGCAGCCACCTGCTCCAACTCCTTGGCAAGCTGGCCAGGGACCTGTTTTGCTAAAAGCCATGACAGTGTCCCATCTGGATTTCTGATACCTAGCAGTATAGGCCATATAGTTGGCCTGTCTGAGTCCCAAGGATGCTGCCATGTACTGTTTCTTTGCCATGGCATCAATCCTCCTGGAGTCCTTGTCTGGGGGGTGTGAAGCCAAGGGAATATTTACCTTATCACAGGCTGCAGCCTGCACTACCCCAACATGGCTGCATTGTTGTGTAAGGAACTCTGTATCTGAGCCTGACAGGGTATACCTGTTGTCCATTCTTTTATCCACAGGAGGTATAGTATTAGGAGTCTTTAAAATTTTAAATGTCTGTTTCCCAAAAGATTTGTGTAAGGGAATAGACAGCCTCCTGAACTCTGGGATATCCATCATTTCCACATAGTCAGGCTCTTCCTGGTCATCCACAGCTTCTTCCATAGGAAGCTGAAGGGTTTCGGCCACTTTCTTATAAAACATGAAATGGGAGGGGGACTCAGAAAGCCTAGGAGGAGACACACCTGAAGGTCTGTCTGGGGAGATATCCGGGTCAATGGGCACATCCAGACTTTCAAAACCACATTAATTTTCCTCATACTCCTCTTCCTCCTCCTCCGGTTCACAATATTCCTCTAAATCATAATCTTGAACTGGTGGAACCGGCTGAACCGAGCGCCTTCCTGGTGGTGCCGGTTCGGTCGGAACCGGGGAAAGCGATTGCACAATTTTTATCGCTTTGGCTATTTCTTCAGCGGTTGGAGAAGAAACTTTTGGATCCACACCAGCTGATTTTTCCTTTCTTGTTCTCCTAGCCGGAACCAACTCCTCGGAATCAGCTCTCCTTTTGCCTGAAGAAGTCTCGCCCTGGTCAGAGGGCACTCCTTCTGGTTCGGTTTGAACCCGAACGGGCTGGCTCATCGGTTCAGCGGACTTTTTGGCCTCCCTTTCCCTGAGCCTACCAACTCTCTTCTCTAGGGTAGCTGCAGGAAAATTTTTACAAATCTGGCAGTCTGCATTGAGGGTGGTCAAACTCCAGACAATAAACACAGGTGGTGTGGGGTCAGCCTTAGCAAAGACTTCCCCACACACACTGCAGTGTTGAAACCCAGTGGGCCCGGTTTTTCTTTTGGGTTTCTCAGACATTGTGCCAGTCCTAACTTAACTTACCCTTTTAATGGCAATCCGCCAGGCAAGACCCTCTTATCGGTTCCTGACCGTGTTACGGGTCGTGGAAAAAAACGTAATAAAATCCGTTTTTTTAGAACCGATAAGAACCGGTAACCACACTCTAAAAGTACAGATAACCATTTTACAACAACGATCGGTTCAAACCGAACCGATGAACCGTTCAAGTTCTACACAGAATGAAAACAATATAACCTATCTAGTACTCACGAATACCACAGACAGAGACTGAACCGACGGGTTCACGGTTTAAGTCGATTAGAAAACCGAGAAAAGTGGTACTTTAACTGACAAATTGAACCGAGCAAAGGGAGAAATCTCCGGAGCGACTGTTCAGTGAGGCGGAGTAAAGAATCTGACGGTTTGAGTTCAAACAGCAACAGACAGAGTCTCAACCGAGCTCGAGCTCAGCGTTCCATGCCTGCCATGGAAAGTTAACTCTTTCATCTCCGGGGCAGTTCGACGGTTGGGACTCACTGCTATTGTCAGAATACAGCAAGACTTCATATTGTTTCAAAGACAGTGTACAATTTACAAATGAAATAGCCATCATGTATGGGTTACAGACATTGTTCACAGACGTTATATACAGTTTTGGATACAGATATTTATATAAGCATAGCAGAAAAACATAGTTAACATGAGCGAGCATGCGTTACAGTATAGTCCATCATATTTATGGGCCAGACATTGTTGTAAGAGGCTGCAGTCCATAATGGACTTTGTCAGAGGTTTGGGCCATTGTGGGCATGAAAGCACAGGCTAGTTGCAGTTACAGGAGTGGACACTGAGGAGGTGGTTTCGGAGAGCAACTTTGAAATGGGCAATCTTGGGTGTGCTAGTGATGGTGGCTGGGAGTGCATTAAACCATGCAGGGGCCCTGTAGTGGAAGGATCTCTGGGCAAAGGAGGTTTTTACCCTGGGTACTGCCAGTATAGCTTTGTCCGAGTTGCGGGTGGAGATAGAGGGGGTTGCAAGTTGGAGAGAGGTGGTGACCCCAGGAGGGGAGTGACCGTGCAGGATTTTCTTGGTGAGTAGGCAGGTCTGGTAGTGGAGTCTTTCACTGAGGTTGAGAAGATTGGCAGAGGAATAGATGGAGCAGGTGTGGGTGAGCCTAGGGGCACCAGTTAGGAGCCTGCACGCCTTGTTGAGGGAGACCTGAATTTTTTGGAGTGCGGAATTATCTGCTGCCCCATACATAGGGAGCCCATAGTCCACTAGGGAGAGTATTGAGGAGGTAATGGCAAACCTAAGGGCATCAGGAGGGAGGGAGGCAGTCCCTGTGCTGGTAAAGGAGTCCTATTTGAGTGTCAGTGGCAGCTGCTAGGGTGTTTATGTGGTCATGGAAGGTAAGGTCAGAGTTGAGGGAAGTCTAAGATATTTGTACATGGATACCTGTTCAAGGGGGTTCTGGGCGCTGGGGAGGATGAGGAGAGGTGCACTTTTTGCTTTGTTTTGGTGGTGGGAGAAAATCATCGATTTTGTCTTTTTCAGGTTTATGACCAGTCTACGGTCCTTGAACCATGCTTCGGCCTGGAAGAAGGCATGTTGGAGGGAGTCCTGGAGGGGAGTGGGTTTATGATGCGAGGCATAGAGCACTGCATCATCTGCATACAGTAATATTTTTTCCGAGCAGGCCTTTGGCAAGGAGTTTAGGTAGAGGGTGAAAAGAAGTGGAACCAGGATGGATCCCTGGGGCACCATGGAGCAGACAGGTAGAGTGTTGGATAGTGTTCTGTTTATTTTGATGCACTGGGACCGGGTGGAGAGATAACTGGCACACCATGCCAGGGGGCCTGTGGAGAAACCAAGTTGGCAGAGGGAGTCAAGAAGGAGAGGATGGCTAACCATGTCGAAGGCCTTGGAAAGGTCTATGAACACAGCTCCAGCAATGTTACCGGAGTCTAGGGAGGGTGTAGGAAGTTGGTGAATTCTAGGAGGCTGCGATAGTGCTATGGCCTGAACGGAAGCCATGCTGCTCTGGGCATAGTATGTCATATTTGGCTAGGTATTCAGTGAGCTGAGTGGCAACCACTTTTTCTAAAGCTTTGGGGGGGGGGGAGAATGGAGATGGATCGATAGTTGCTGGGCAAGGATATGTCACCACTTTTATGAATGGGGGTAACGGCGGCTGTCTTCTGGGCACTGGGGAATTGCCCCAGAACGAGGGATGTTGAGTAAGTCTGTTAGAGGGACTAGGACCTCATCGAGGACTAGTCGAAGGAGCCTAGCGTCTAGGGGGTCATTGCTAGGGTTATTGCTGTTTAGCGCTTTTTGCAGGTATGGACAGGCTTCATGGGTGGACATTTTGTGCAGGAGGAAACAAGGGCGCTGCAGGGTTGGTAGTTGGGATTCGGGCACAGGGTCAAAGAAACAACTGGGGAGAACAGTGCTGAGATCCATGAAGGTGGTGTTTAGACAGTTTGCTATGGTAAGTGGGTCAGTGGAAATGGTGCCATCTATGGAGAGCTGGGAGGGAGGTGGGAAGCATGATTTCCCATTAAGTTGTTTGATATTACTGCAGAAGGTATGTGCAGATCCCCATGTGGTGGTGAGAGTCAATTGATAATGGTTTGCTTTGGCCTTGTGGATGGCTCGAGTGCATCTATTGCGTGTGGCATTATTTGCCAGCCAACCTGCCAGACTCCGTAGCTCTGTGCCAGAGACTATCCCTTTCTCTCAGCTTTTGGAGTATGGAGGGGGTGATCCATGGTGCATTTTGTCTTTTGGTGCGGTGTTTGGTGAGTGGAGCATAGAGGTCACAGGCCTTGGTGAAGGCCTGCGTGAACAGATCGGGTGCAATGCCAATGCTGAGGGCTATATTAATGGGGGATCAGTCCATTTGGGTGAGTAGTTGTTTAAGTTTTTTTAAACCCCCTGGACGGAGATGCCTTCGGAAGGTGGATTGGGCGTGGAGGAGGTCCACAGGAATAGGATGAGCGAGTGATCGCTTAGGGAGTCAGGAAGTACTTTTATATCCTGGATTTTGTTGGGGCAGTTAGAGATAATGATATCCAGGAGGGGTGCTGGTACCAGTAGAAGGATGAAGTCTAGTAGGTTGGGGTAACTAATTGGACCATGTCATGGGCAGAGAAGGAGTCATTCGTTGGCATGGCCGAGGGACCAAGCCAGTTGACATTTAGGTCCCCTACTAGTGGCACTGTGCAGGAGAGGTTATCAGTGAGGATGTGATGGCTGGCTTTTAGTCCTATGGGGGTATGTAGCCCAAACCACTCCAGAGAGCCAGAAGAGGTAAAGCCTCTCTCCTTCAAGCTTACTTGTAGAGGCATGTTACCCCACTGACACTGTGCACCAACTGCCTCACCCACCAACCTACATTTATTGCTGCAGCCAGGTCATTTGCAGCTTATACTCTCTGACCACTAAGGTTGCTGCACTGCCCTTGCTGGTACCACTCCATCCACTCCTCTCATTTCCATTTCCTATTTACAGCTAATATCAGTTCCTGTACACTAGTAGGCAATACAGTTCCCTCTTACTCCCTTCTGCTGCCTCCTCTCACCACTCTGTGTTCTCTCCTAATTTCTACTCCCTCTCCTTCTACACCCCCTTTTTCCCCCACTGTCCTCTGCAGGACTCAACCCCTATATTTCTGACTCCAAAGTCAGCAGCCCTACCACTAATCCAACGAATCAGGACAATATTTCTCTCTGATTCAAAGCTCTTAAGCCTTTATGTCTCCATACTCGACAAAAATACTTATCTTCTGTTCCACTACAGGTCTCAAACCCTGTACCCTTGCCATTAGAATCAGCAGCGCTACCATTAAGCCAACAGATCAGGCTAGTTTATTTTTAGTTTTTAAGGCTCTCAAAGCTTCTGGCTCCATAGTCTGCTAAAATAATTTTATTCATTCCTACTGCAGGCCTCAAAACCTGTACTTTTGCCACCAAAATCAGCAACTCCACTGAGCCTACAAGTCAAGCTAATGTCCCTTGGTTTGTTTTAAAGCTATTACAGCTTTTTGGCGCCCCCCCCAACCACTTTGTTCTGCCTCTAAGGCTACATAACACCATGTCTGTTCACTTCCTCTTTATGTGCCTCATCTTCCATAACCACCCTGAGGGTTCACCTCCCTGTGAACTCACCCCATGCCCTTTGTGGACCGTGCCGTCACATCTCTCGGAATTACCCGTCCAGCTCACCTTGTCCTTAGCACCCTGGACCCCTGGATCCACCTCTAGCTGCCCTCCCAACCCCTCCACCATACCCTGGCCCCCTGCCCACCCCTCTGTGTCTTCCCAACCCTCCAAACCCTGCCCATCCCCTGCTCCACTACACCTTGTAGTCTTTTTTTCTGTTGTGGCGCTGGAAGCAATGTGGAAGTAGGATAAATGTGCAATAATCAGAGTATTTCTTGGCTTTGCTTGCATTGTTTCCTGTATAAGTGATCAAAATGTACCATTGTAATTAAGGGCTAGTGCAACCATCTGCGGGCTAGTGCAATTTTGAATCAACTTGCCCTGTTGGCTAGTGCAAAACAAGGTTAAGGTTGATCCCAGCTCATCACCCCTCCTGAAGGGAATTAAACTAAGCGACACTAAAATGTACCACTGGTAACTGTTTACAGCGGGTGAAAATGATGTTTAATTCGTTAAAATATTTTAAAAATGTTGTAAGTAAGCAATAAGGCATGGAGGGGTGTGTGTAAACCGTATTTTACAGCATGGCCGGGGTGTAGTGAGGCACGAGGTTGAAGGCCGGGTGACTTCAGCTGCTAGCCATGCTGTAAAATATGGTTTGCACACACCCCTGAGTGCCTTATTGCGCTTATAAAATTGACTTTTTTTTTTTTTTACTTTTGACTATTGGGAAAAGCATGGTTATATGTAGAAAAAATAGATTCACTTGTGTGCATTTGTGATAAAAATAGTCCTTCCACCCACTGCAAGTGACGTCATCGATGATGTCATTGTATTAGTGCCTACTTTCTTCTTCCTGTTTTTTTTTCTCTGTTGTTCTCCATATTCAAGATATGGAATGTTTATCATGGAATGTTTGCCACAGAATATATGGATTCAAAATTCTGCTCAGTTCCACTGGCAGAATGTTTCTCTCCCAACACACAGTACACACAGACAACAAAGGCCTTTATAGTGTATAGTAACTCCTTACCGTGCATGGAAACCGGAGGTTCTAAAAATGTTGTTCTGCTGTAGTTCAAAAGGTCATGGAATGTGACTGTACCCTACTGCAGCAGAACAACATTTTGAAAAACTCTAGAGGTTCCACGTGCTCAGTCCTTACCTAACCTCGGCAGAGCAGCAGGCTCCACACTCGCTTGGCCAGTAAACAATACATCACTGCCTCAAAACTTGCAGGATCAACCAGAATTTTGAGTTTAAAAAAAGAAAATGAGCGATCCCAAATGAACTCCCTCTCGCTTAGCGAGAACTACGACTGCCATTTTATTTTTCTTGAAAATCCCTCCCACACCGGAATGACAGCCAACAGAAGACTGCTCATTAAACACGGCCACGTCTGTTCCCTAGCAACCAAGCACACCACCTAGCAAGTATTTTAAAAATGAAAACTCTAATTGAAAATTGGGACTATACACTATAAAAAATAGCGCATGGGCAGCCTCTTGCGCAACCAGCCTATTGTGCCACCTCGGGGTTCTGATTACCTTGGACATCTCGAGCTTCGGTCTCGAGGTCTGAGGTAATCAGAACCCCTCTGTACACAATGAGCTCAGCTGCCTATCAGTTGCCCATGCACTATTCTCTATGTTATAGCCAGAGACTCAGTTATCTCACTGTCGGGGCAAGAAGAGAGTTCCCTGATCAGCAGGTAAAGATAGAAGGGGGAATTTTCACTGTCTGCAAAAAAACAGTTGTAGTGAAAATTATAAACTATACTTATTGTTTTTAATTTGTTTATGTATGTAAGGAGAGTATGATAATCAGGGCAACAACATTGAATTCATTTGTTTTATTTTTTATTTAAGGTAGTTTTATTTTTAGAGCCCAGTTGAAGTTTTTTTTTTTTTTTACTACTTCCTCTCAGTCCCTGCCCAGTGGATTACTTTATCCACTGGTCTTTTCAGCCGGGCCACTTACGTAGCGTGAACCTGGTGTCATTCTGCTCAGGGGCAGGAGATATTTTGCCTTTGGCTTTTCTCCCAGTTCCTCCTTGCCTCTGAGGACGCTGGCGCAAAGGATCGAAGTCCAGACAGACGATGTGCTGACGCATGCCGTTGTCAAGCGCCAGGCGTCCTCCCTCCCGGCTCATGGAGGTAGCCATTGCCCTGTAGGCGGTTACTTCCGCAGTCCCTAGGAATGTTGGGTGCACAAGACACCCCAGTAACCCACCCCTGGCGGAGAGAGCATCCGCTGGGACGCTCAATCCTCCGCCCCCCTGCCAGCCCCTGACAACCCTGAGTCCGCACCCGAACCCGGGTCGCCAGTTGAAGTTTTTTACAGTGTAAAGGTAGCAGCCATGTTTGTGGTGGAAGATCAGTTCTGGCAGTGGAGGGTTAAATGAAATGCCTGTGTTCCATATGTCCATTGATCTGTGTTGCAGACTCTTCACTGCTGAGCAGTCCTTTTTTTTTAACCATGTGTAAACCATATTTTACACATAAATAAGAGGCAATCAGATTACATGATTTTACCCTGCCATTTTACAAAACTACGTTTAACACTGTAGCACTGTTTAGAAATAAATTAGACACCGGTAACTGTTTACAGTGGGTTTTTGCTTCCTGTCTACTGTTGTGCCGCAACAGAAATGTGACGTGTGAGTCATAAACGATCCCAGAGCAGTACATCATGAGTACAGCAGCAGTATTTTCAAGCAGGACAGACATAAAAATGTAAATGTTCCAAAAGTTTTGTAGTCGATGTAGCAATTACCAAGTTAAAAGCTACTAAGGGAGCATATTTTGTTGGGCAATGTGTAACCACCGTGATATTAGCAATAGGTGTGATCCAATTTTTCTTACTGTTAATACAGCATCTTGTATTTTAGATTATAAAAGATTCATGCAAACATGTATTGAAGAAACAGCTGTAACACAGCAAATGTCACGTTACAAAAGGATTAAGCCACTTGAAAGGATGGGTCTACTGTGGAATTAATTGATTTATTTATTTTAGTCTTTGGTAACTGGGTAAGGCCCACTAGGCACAAGTGCCTGTTTTCAGGGGGGACCTGGATAATCCATGGTTGGGTTATTGGAGGCACTCTGCCTTGTGCCCCCCCCCCAACCATGGATTAATTTCACAGTAGACCCATCCTTTCTCATGGCTTAACCCTTACTTCTGTATCTGTTACACCATGTTCCCATTGCCCCAGGTTACACCTGAAAGTAAACTCCAGCTCGGTGTTCTTTTCCTGGCCAAAATGTTTAAATAAAAAAAGTGCAGGAATGGTATACAGCCAAAATGAATAGTTATAATGCACTGAACAGCTTCCCCCACACAAAGTAATATGCAAGGCCTCTGCTTTACAGGTTTTGCTGATACAGTGAATGGAACTGTGGAACTCTGACCGGTTCAAATTCGTGAAGCTTTAGCTTAGGCATCTGCTTGGAGTACGCTGATTAAAATACAGACACAATGGTAACAAATCCTGGAACCTTGTGTTTTTTTTTTTTATCGAACTCACAGTTTCTCACCCTCCCCAGGCACCTACCTTTTGTGACTGCTATCAGGCCTCTCCTGCTCCACTCAGTGCTGCTCATCCAATCACTGGACCTGTGTTACCAGCCTCCTAACCCAGATCCTCACTTCCTGACAGGACCCTGTGAACACCATGCAAGTGAAAGTAATAAAATGACACCATCTGCAATAAGTTAAGGAAGAGCGTGGCAAAACGGCACCCTGTTTGAAAAACAGCACCCATGCAGAAGGAACTGCAGGGGCATAATGGGACCCAGTGGAGCTAAAAAAACACACTCAAAAAAATATGAGAGGAAACAGTTCCAAACTGGCTAGTGGTACTTCAGGTCCTTGAAGGAGGCACTTCTTCGTGGAGAGTGGAGAGAGCGGTGGAACAGGCTTCTACAAGAGGTACTGAACAGAAAACTGTTGATGCTTTCAAGAGGGGGTGGA
The DNA here is from genome assembly GCA_016271365.2 of Neoceratodus forsteri. NCBI lineage: Eukaryota > Metazoa > Chordata > Ceratodontiformes > Ceratodontidae > Neoceratodus > Neoceratodus forsteri. The sequence goes on along the minus strand of JADMNL010000022.1, from coordinate 595,246,526 downwards.
ATAAAGTTAAAGAGAAGGTGAATGAGTCAGGGTCGGGGGAGGGGGTGGTGCAACATGCAAAGAACTATTCGGGCAGACTAGCTAGACTGCATGGCCTTCTTCTGCTGGCTAATTATGCTCTTAAACTTTTCCTACTGCATGTGTGTGATTTTTGGCCCTTTTAAAATCTGACCCCTTTACAAGCCGATGGCTTCAGCTCACGTAACTGAGTAGCTGTGCAGGTATGATGACCACTCAATCAGGGTGGGGGATCAGGAAAATTGAAATAAAGATAAACGTTTAAATTTGATGCTAGTTGTTAATTATATTTTTGTTACTCTCTTGATCACCTACATGTTAATATTAAATACCTGTCTTAGATCGCTCACTTACAGAATTATGAAATACATAAACACAGGTTACTCACTTGTAACAGTAGTTCTAGGAGTGGCATATGTTGTTCATCCACACTTTTTGGCAGTTGCCTTTCCCTTTAAGATTTGCCGGAAACGTCTTCAAGCTAGCTCCTCCCACCCACCTGGGTGGTAACTCCCTTGGCTCTGCCCCATAATGCCTGATCTTGCCCGCTGGAAGCAGAGTGTGGGCGCCGAATCTGGGGCGGTCAGGTGGGTCCGTGTGGATGAACAACACATACCACTCCCAGAACTACTGTTACAGGTGAGTAAACTGTGTTTCTAGGGATGTGGCTATGTAACTATGTTGTTCTAGCCACACTTTCTGACAGACTCCTAGCAGTTCTCCAGGAGGAGGGAGGCAAGGCGTACACTGAGGGAACCATACCTCTCAACTGTACTGGATTTCGCGTGATGTCCCGCATTCTGACCCCTGCAGTCTGCCTGTACCGCTGCCCCGCATTCTCCAGTTAATTTCCGCATTCTCCTGTTCTTTTCCACCTCGTGCGCCAAACCATGGGCCGTACGCATGCAGCACTAATCCCTTTCTCCCTTTGTTTGCACTGCAGCAGCCAACAAAAACACATTGGGGGCGGGCTCTAGTGGCAGTTTGGCTAGAGCCCACACACCCCCCACCCCACAAACCGATTAACGACTGCCTGTGAGTCTGTCTGCCAGGCACGCCTTCAGGTCCGCTTCCCTGCAGTGACAGCATATATGGGGGGCTGCCTGTATACTTGTATTTAAGAAGTAGGAATTGCATGGAGGCTCATAAAAGCTTGCACAAAAACTACTGAAATCTTCTGGGTTATTTACATGGATCAGAGCAGATTTGTAATGAGAATGGATATCCGATGTCTAAGATGAGCCAACAAATATATGACACCGAAATTGCTCTAGCAGGTTTTGACACCCGAAGCTATGGAGTGGAAATTAGGTGAGAATGGATGTCACACAAATAGTAGATAATGTAGTTAAAAGTGTTTTAGACGACAAAATTCCCAACAGACAACACGACACCATATGCCATTATACAGCACCACTCATTATGTGTGACAGGCTGATGACTATTTTCACTGCATCATTCCCCCCACCCCCCGTGGACTCTCGGTAGGTAAGCAGGCACAGGTTAGGGTCCATCCAACTGCAGGTACAGTAAATATCGTCATTAGCATGACTTATGTAATAAAATCAGCAGTGATATTGTACAATTAACACGCAATATTAGCCGCAAAGGTGACTGAAGTAACATACTTTTTATGAAAACTGTCAAAAGTGCAGTATACTACCAAAGCCAGAATATTTTTTAACTAATAATTGCTGAGTCTCTGTCAATAGAAGTAATACATACTTTCCTAGCTGTCGTAGCCCTAGTTTCTTGCGTTATTATATTATCACGTTGTATAAAGTTATCAGATCTATGTAATTTAGCTGCCCCTGCATCCTTGTTTCTACCATAGTACAAAGTCTGTCTGATTCTGTAATTTGCTATTACAGCTTTGTAATCTTTAACTTGCTTTGTTGAAAAAGATTATCAGATTTGCATTTAAAAACTGGCTAAAGATATGCCATGTGATAAGTAGGTAAAATCTTGCCGCGTGCCAACTTTTGCTGCCTGGTTAGTGTAGGAATCAGGTTGCTAGTTGCCCAAGGAAAATTGCCGTGTAGGCAAACTCCGAGAAGCAAGACAAAAAAGCAAACACACACACAAAAAAATATTTGCAAAACCCTTGGCTGGACACGCTTCACACAAGCCCCACAATATTAGAATGAGGCGACTGTCTAATGTGAATATGTCCTCCATGGCTGGGGCCAGGCTCTGAAGGTCACAGCCTCCCACACTTGGATACAAACATTGTTATGCCAATTGACTCATTTATATTTGAAGACTTTGTGCCACCTGCCATCTCCCAGAATATAGGTTATGCAACTCTGATGGACTGAGCATTCTTTAAAGAATTAGAACTACTGGTGGTTCCCATAGCATAATGCACCTCAGTGGGTATCTATTGCAGTATGCTGGGGTGGGATAGTCTTGATTATCTTTAGTACTTCCAGTGGGACAAGGGTGAAGCTAAATGAGAAATGCATTCATTTAGTATAATATATGGTCACTTGGTCTGTGGTTGTTATGTATGGAAGTCCATGCAGTTAAAACCCCCATTGTACCACAGTGTGTATGTCTGTAACATATTCCCTTGTCCACAGAAGGTTCACCTTAACAGGATACCATAGCAAACAATAGTTTTACTGCGGTAACATTTATTTTACATGAAAACGACACAGTGCGTGACTCTGCGCGCTGTGAAAAATCAGGCGTACCACATTTTTGCCATTTGTCACACATTTTGTAGCCCTCTGTCACACATTGGCAAGTTGGGAGGTTAAGAGGTATGAAGGGAACAGAGATTGGAAAATGTGGTAATGGGAAATGAAGGTGTGTGCTGACTTCCAGGTAGAAGCCCTGCAGATTTCCTGGATAGGGACGTCCCTAGAAGCAGTCACCGTCGTAGTGGTATGGCAGGTGGAATGAGCCCTTAGCCCTCTGGGAGGCTCCCTAACCACCAAGCTATAGCAGAGATCAATGCAGGAAGTGATCCACCTGCCAATCATCTGCTTGGCTGCAGGTCTGCCAGGTGTGGCTTCAGCGCAGGTGACAAACAGCTGGCGACCCTCTCCCCGAACTCCAGCCATGCGCTCTTTATAGTAAGTGAGCGCTCGCCTCAGCTTCAAAGTATGGAGCCTGTGTTCGGCCTCCGAGGTGTGATTCGGGAAGAACACTGGCAGAGTCATTACCTGATTCAGGTGAAACTCCAACACAACCTTCGGAAGGAACTTTGGGCTGGGGTGCAGAACAACCCTGTCCCTGTGGAAGACCAGGTAAGGAGACTCCACCGAGAGCGCCTGGAGCTCACTTATCCTTCTGGCTGACATAAAGGCCACCAGGAAAGTGGTCTTCCATGACAGGTGAGACATCTCACACCTGTACATTAGTTCAAATGGCTTGCCCATGAGCTTTGCCAAAACCAGCAACAAGTCCCACTGTGGTGGTGGTTCACGCACCAGAGGGGAAATGTGGTCAAGGCCTTTGAAAAAGCACCAGACCACCTTCTCCTGTGCCACCAAGTGCTGACCAGCCCACGCCCAGTAAGCCGAGATGACTGCCAGGTGCACCTTAAGGGTTATCAACCAAAGTCCCCCCTTGGAAGAGAGACCACAGCTAGTCCAAAATGCTGGCCACAGGACAGGTCAAAGTGTCCATCCCTTTTGCCCTGGCATCAAATGGAGAATATCTTCCATTTGAAGGCATAGCATTTTCTGGTTGATTCCCTTCTAGACACCTCCACGACAGTGAGGACGTCTTCTGAAAGACCCAAAGTCTGGAACTCTAGCCAGTCAGGAACCAGGCTGTCAGGTGCAGGGATTGAAGGTCTGGGTGGAGTACCTTCCCTTGACTGATAGAGAGCTAGTGTGGGCCTGCTGAAAGATGCCTCGGGAGCCTGTTACTGAGGCTGAGGAGATCGGAGTACCAAAACTGGCAGGGCCAGTCTGGAGCCACAAGGATCACCTGTGCCTTGTCCCTCCTGACTTTGAGGAGCACTTTGTGGATCAAGGGAAGTGGAGAGAAGGCATTAGAAGAGTCCTGGGGTCTACGGCCTTGAGAAGGCATCCCCCTGCAGTGAGTCCTGTTGGGGGGGGGGCACAAAACAGCCTCAGCTTTGCATTCTCCCTGGAGGCAAACAGGTCCACCTAAGGGATGCCCCACTGGGAGAACAGACTGTGAACTACCTCCAGGTGGAAGGATCACTCGTGAGATGCCTCACCCACCCGGCTGAGGGCATCTGCCAGCTGACTGGAGGCTCCTGCTAAGTGGATGGCCAGGAGATCTGCCTCCAGGTTGCGCACGAGGATCCAGATGCAGAGAAGCTTCCCTTCACAGAGGCAAGGAGTGCATCCCGCCCTGCTTGTTAAGGCAGTACATGGTTGTGGTGTTGTCCATCTGGACCTGGACCACTTGACCTTGGACAAACGGAGAGAATGCAGTCAGGGCTAACAGAACCGCTTGGAGCTTCAGCAGGTTGATGTGGCATCGGGACTCCTGAGGGGTCCAGAGCCCATAGACTCTGTGTTCCCCCAGGCAGGCACCCCAGCCTGTGAGAGAGGTGTTGGTCATCAAGATGACCATCAGCTCAGGGTGGACAAATGGGATCCCTTCCTGCAGATGCTCTGTGACGAGCCACCACTGGAGGGTGTCCCACATCCTCTGGGTCACAGTGACCAGCTGGTCAAAGTGACCTTTGCGCTGAGACTACTGGCTCGACAGCTCCCATTACAGGGAGCGCATATGTCAATGTGCCCATCGGACCACGCTGGTGCAGGCCGCCATCTCACCCAGAAGGCACAGGAAGTCCCAGGCAGGGTGCAAGTGCCCAACCAGAAATGACTGGGCAAAGGAGGAGAGAACCTCCACCTTGTCCACCAGCAGCTGAGTTCTGGCCCAGCATGAGTCGAGCTCTGGCCCGATAAAACTGATCACCTGCGAGGGCACAAGTTCTGACTTGGCCTCATTGACCAAGAGGCCAAGGTCGATGCAGGTCTGGAGGGCCAGGTCCCTGGACTGCTCCACCTCCTGCCTGGAGGGACCTGCTATCAGCTAGTCATCCAGGTAGGGGTACACCTGGGCCCCTTGGTACCTCAGGTAAACTGCCACCACTGCTATGCATTTGGTGAAGACCTTGGAGCCGAGAAGAGGCCGAAAGGCATGGCTTGGAACTCGTAAAGGGCTCCCTCTGCTCAGAAGTGGAGGAACCTTTGGTGAAACGGATGGATCGGGACGTGAAAGAATGCGTCCTGAAGATCCAGAGAGCAAAACCACATGTTTTGCTCCAGAGATGGTATGATCTGGGACAGAGTTACCATCCTGAAGGTGTGGGACCTCAGGAATTTGTTTAGGTCGTGCAGATCTAGAATGGGGCACCAGTCCCCCATCCACTTTGGCACCAGGAAGTACTGGGAGACAAACCCTGGGTGTTCCAGAGGATCTACAACTCTGAACACGACCTCCTTGTGGAGGAGCTGGGCTATGTCGTCTCGAAGAGCCGACCGAGTGTCTGCAGATATCAAGTCCTCCTGTGTGGCGCGGGCTCAGCTTGAAGGGTACTGCTTGAATTTCGGAGGCAGACCCTGACTGACCACCTCCAAAACCCTGTCTGTGGTAACAGTGCACCAAGAGGAAAGGAAGTGGCAGAGCCAGCCCCCACCACAGGAGGACCCAGGAAAGGCATGGCGGGCATGAGGGTGGTGACCCTAATCCCGTCACGGAGCAGGCTTGGAGGAGGAGGAGGATCTGGCTGATGAGCCACCGGGTCCCTTCCCTCCAGGCTTTGAGACCACCGAGGCCACAGACTTGGCCCGAGGTAACCAGGACTGAGCCTGCTGGCCAGACTGATGCTGGGCTGGTTTTGCCACATGGGTGGAGGACCGAAACAGCTTGCGCTTCTGCTGCTTGGAGCCTTTGGGGTCCTTCTGGGCAGATGTCACAGAGTCCAGGGTGGCACTGGACTTTTCAGTGCGCTGGAGGTGACCCTCCACACCAGGCCCAAACAGATCAGTGCCCAAAAAGGGGACATCTGCCAGCTTGTGCTGGGTATCTGCCGTGAAGGTCGAGATCCGCAGTCAAGCCCTATGGCGCATGGCAACCATGGCCGCTACTGAGCAGGCACAAAAAACACCAATATCCAGGCAGTCTGGAGTTGCTGTTTCACTACTGCCCCACCCTGGTTTTCAGGCCTGTTTGACCATGGTCTGAAGGTCCGCAGGAAGGGGAGGAATCACCTTGACCAGGGAGCCTAATACAGCATGAGAGACGTGTGCCATCAAGATGGCCAAGCTTGCCTGGCAGAGGCCTAGCGAGGAGGCAGCATAGACCTTTTTGACTGAATGGTCCACTTTCTTGGGACTCTTTGTCCGGTGGTATATCGACGTCCCTAGTATTGCCTGAGTACCGAAACACGGAATCAGCCACCAACCCCTCAGCCGAGGGATGTTCTGTGAACCTGGAAAGGGTACCGGCGGGCACTGCATATTTGCAGGCCATCTGGGCTAAGGGTGCAGGGCAAGAGGCAGGGCACTGCCAAAGCTCCAGGGCAGGGCAAACGATGGTCTCAGCCACTGGCAAGGCCTCCATCGGAGAATCCCCTTTGTCCAGAATTTCTGTAGGGGAATATCAAGCCCACATTTAGACAGGCTCTGGCTTCATTCCCGTAGTCTCAGAGATGAGGCAGAGAATGCCCATGAACGAAGTAGGGCCTTCATCTGTGAAGAGATCCCTGATCAACTCCAAGTCTAGTGGACAGCAGTACAAGGAGAAATCCTTGGACTCCAAGGAGTCCGCATTAAGAGGGCAACCACCTGTGTCACCCTCGACCTGCCGTGGACAGTCAGGTGTAAGGGTGACTGACAGCCGACAGGGAAGGCCCTTGGCCAGCCAAGACTCCTTGCTCAGAGCCCTGGCCATCAGCTGCTTAGGTGGCGGTTCCACCACGATCAGCGGAGAAGCCTGCTTTGGCTGGGCTGAACTGGCTCCGCTGGGGGAGAAATGGTGTCAACTGGTCCTGCCAGGGGAGTCAGCGTTGGCCTTTTGGGCGACAGCCAGGTAATGGCTGGGGTGGTAGTCAGTGTCGGCTTTGGCCCAGACAGAACTAACTGCTGCCACTTGAGGTCTTCATAGCAATGATGCAATTTGCACCGACGCCTCTCCTCACCCGAGAACAAAGATGAGTAGAGGTGCCGCCGCTTACCATGATGCCGAGAGAGAGACCGCCGATATTGGCGGAACCTGCTCGACTCTGAAGTTGAGGATGACTGAGACATCAAACTCAGTCATTGGTGGTGCCGATTTTGGCTTCGGAGGGAGCCAGGGTGGTCCGTGGCTCCTCCTCATCTGGGCTAATGACCAGCAGGTCCAGCCTAGCAGGCTAGGCCAACCCAACAGTGGTCACCGGCAGGACCGGAATCCTGAAAAGACAGTTGCTGGCCTCTTCAGATGACAAATGGTCGACAGAGTGGAGAAAAATCTTGGCTGCATCGTTGGCCTGTGTCTCAGCCAACTGGTCTGACGATGTTACTGTGAAGCCAGCAGCCAGGGCCGTGGTTTTGACCATAGTCAAAACCAAATATTCCTGACAGCGGGAATGTTCCCAGTCCCAGGAGTGTTGATGATGAGTCTTCTCTTTATCCTTCTTGGATGCCTTCTTGCGTGAGTGGAAACTGTGCGATTCGGAAGGGTCCTGATCCTTGTTTGGGAGGGACTGGGACAACTCCTGGATGGAGCCTGAATAGGTGGAGACCAACTGGAGTGAAACAAAGGCAGAGGCAGAAGAGGATTGAGCAGCAGCTTGGGCCTCCTCCTCCTCCTGGAAGTCCTTGAGTTGTTCTAACTGCTCAGTGGACCCCACAGCAGCAACGGACATCCTTTGATTTGACCGTCAGATAACGTTTCTCCAGATGTGAGGCAGTATAGCGCAGTGTTTTAAGGCTCTGAACTGCAAATCTGGTGACATCCAGCAAACCAGACCTGGGTTTGAATCCCACAGCTTCCACTTGCATACTGTGTGAGCAAGTCACTTAACTTCACTGTGCTCCCAGGTCGCACCTGTAAAAAAGCTTTCAGCTTAGTGTGCTACTACTGGTTAAATAAATAAATAAGGATGGATGGCCCAACTTTAGGAGGGCAGCACAGTACTCCAGGACATTCGGCTGAAATGATGACAAAAGTTGCAGATTGTGATCATGGCCCAGACAGTATATGCGCGTGACGTGAGGGTCTGTATGCGACATCTTCTGCCTGCACGGGCACCGGTGAAATCCAGGAGAAGATTTATCCTCCATCGCGGTCGCAATCAAAGAGCGAGGTGAGGACGAAACTCAAATGAGTTTTAGTGTAAGTTTAGGAAGTAAATCCGTAGATTTCAGCGCCAGGACCTACTCAACACGGGAACGGTAAGGAGGTAGCCTACTTCTTCCAGCAGAAAGGATGACCTGGCGTCATGGGGCGGAGACAAGGGAGTTACCACCTGGGTGGGTGGGTGGAGGAACCAGCCTGAAGACATTTTCGGTGAATCTTAAAGGGAAAGGCAACTGCCAGAAAGTGTGGATAGAACAACATATCCACGTCTCTAGAATTATCTTTTTATTTTGGGGCTTGAGAGAAATAATCCAGACATAATATAACCCTGCTATATGATGGCCAGTAAATACAAATGTTTCCAGACCTCTCATATGCCACTAGGCAAAAATGGAAGAGATTCAATCGAATGCGAGCCCTGCTGCATGAAACGGAGGTGCCTCACAGCATGATCTTCCCAGCCTGTATTCGAATAGTGCATCGGGGTAAAGTTTATCTTTTCTCGGACCTGGAGGAGGCTCAAAAATGGTGTCACCGAAACACTCCAGCCCAAACCCAAGACTGAGATGAAGAGGACGCTACATCTGATGAGGACACTTCATGAACGTTTTAAATGTGGTATTTTTGCTATTGATAAATAAATCCCTCAAAAGATACGAGGTTTGGGGATGGGGATGTATCTGAGCACCCTGAGGTAAGCTCTGTTACACTTTTTGCCCATTGTTATATATATTATATATATATATATAAAACTACTGTTGGATATACAAGAAGTATGGACATTTGGGGTACTGAGTTATTTCTTTTCGCTACAGCCTTTTTACTATTAATATGGTCACAAGTTTTGGTATATGTATAAATACTTACCTCTGTATTGTTTTAAGCACCTTGTTCGGATAAGGGTCATCGTTGCTCTATAGTCACAATAAGTTAATGTCTTGTTATGTAGCTCACTGAAAAATAGTAGTGGATGCTTTTCTGCCTTATATTTACTGATTGCACTATAAAATGCTTATTCTTTGTGTAACCCCCCCTACAAATGGGGGTTCCTGAAAAGTCTTCCTTGAGCTTGCCTAAATGCTCACTGCCAGGCTGCTGTCCTGCGTTTTAGCAGTTTAAATGTGATTGCCAGAGAGTGCCTGTATAGCTTCTTTGTACTGTCTCTTTAAGAGCTGCTGGATTGCAGTCATAAGTAATCTGAGAGGGAGCACTGTTGAAAGATGTAACTGTTTGCTGAAAACCATTAGAGTGATAATGATAATGCAGTTTGTCTAACCTGCCTTCTTTGCAGCAAGGACTGTCTTGTTTATCCCCACCATTTGGCGGGAGAACCGTGGAAAGGCCTGAGTTGTGGCCTGCATGTCTGCCTGCTGCATCTGAGAGGGACAGAAGAGAATTATTTCAGACTAAATCCAAGTTTGTGAGAACGAAGTAAGCCACTGATTTTTTACCAGGCTCATACCTGAAGAAGACCGAAGATTTTGCTGAATGCGATCAGCCTGTCAAGATTTCCAGCTGCTTTTGAATCCCCGGTTTGTGCAGAGACTTTGCAATCGTGACCGGAGAGCGGTTTGCCTGGTACAGTAGAATTTCCTTACCAGTAAATGTGCTGTGAGTTGTTAGTAGGTCGTGATTTGGTTCCCCACTGTGTGAACTGTCTTCTGCTCGCTGGAAGCTGTATCCAGCCTAAAACGGACTGTATCCGAATTTGTCTCCATTTGGCCGGGGCCTTGCTACACTGGCCCAGCCAGACTACCCTCTGCACAGAGAAAGCCATCGACGAGAGACCTGCCTGGGGATCAGCCCCCTGCTCCACGCTTGTACAGGAACGACGTCTCGGCTATTCGTGTGGGTCCTGCTTCTCCTGGCACTCCAGATTAACCACCGGCTATCTCAATTTTCGTCCAGCTTCTGTCCAGTCTTAAGTATCGTGAGTAATCATCAGGGTAGCTCCCTGCAACAACAGCCTAATCTAAAAGTGTGTCATCTGATTTGATTATCTTGTTGTTTTCTTTTCACAAACTGAGCCCTCTGGCTCCGGATTACAAATAATGTGTGTTGTGCATGTTGTTTTCTTCTATCACAGGGCCCCAACCAGCTGCAACATTCCTGGCTAGCCCACCATTCTCCATCTGGGTACCCAGAGTGTGTGACTGTTTATGGACCCTGAAGTGCATGCATAACTGTTTGACTGATACAGCCTTTAAGCAAATTAACCTGATTACGCCCCTCCCTTCTTCAAGTTCCTTAAATAAATCAGATCAAACTCTTTTTTGCATTTACCCTGACTGTGGTTCTAGTTTGTGCAAGAGTACTGTACTGCTGTTATTTGCTATGTATAACCTTGTTTTACACGGGGTCCCCAGGGCTGGGCCAGAGGAAAGCCCTGGTGGTAAGTGCAAACAGTGTGGGTACTTGTGTGGTATATCAGGGATACTGTGAAAGTGATTATTGTATATTGTTCCGGCCACTAGTAAGGAAAGCGGGGGTGTTACAGTGTCCCGGAGGGCTGTACCCAGGTTAGCTTGACCACTACCAACCCTGACCTCCGGGTGGAGGCACCCATTTCAGAACTCAGGCCCCTTAACCTGCTACTAGCCAAGCAGGCAGGGGTAGTAGCCCTTGGGATAGCGCCACCTAGGGGTTACATTTGGTTTTGCATGATGGAGCTCTCACCCACTTCTAGTGGGCTGGATACTGGACTTACAGACTTTGTACCATTTTCGTTCTTGAACCATGCAGCTCATGGACTCCTATACAGCTAATTGAACATAACTTGAGATATAAAACTATTTGTTTTCTCTCATTATGATGCATATTTTAACATTTAAAGGGACACTGTCAACCACCTTAGGTCTCAAAATGTCCATAGTTTAAAAAACACATTTTATGATTCCCAGCATTCTGTACAGAATGCTGATGTAGCTGGTAGTTTGATTCTGACTCTTTTTCTTTTAAAAAGTGAAAAACAGACTGCCCACTATACTGGTGTTACCACACCAAAACAGGTTTGTTTATATTCTTTTATCAGCTCCAACTGCATCTTTTCTGGACTTGGGAACACTCACAACGTAGTCTAGCCCCTCATGATGCAGTGGGAGTTTAGGAGGCTACTGCCTAATGAGTGATTGCACTGTGTGGGTGTGTTACTAATGCTCAGGAAGCATGCAGTAAGAACAGATCCAGGACTGTAAACAAAACAAGGTTCTTTATAAATATACATTAGCATGCATTTCAGATCTACTAAACAAGGAGACAGACAAAGCAAACAGCAACATCAATGAATTTTAGAGAAGGTAAGAAATCATAAAATGTAGATTTTTAACTAGTAATAATATGATGAAAAACAGGTTGACAGTGTCCCTTTAATAGATAAACTGGATCTATTAAGAGGAGTGCCGCCCTCTCGGTTTGAACTTCTATCTGTAAAATTAAATGCTGGAATGTAACTCTATGTTTGATTTACATAATAATAAATATAAAGTTAAAAAAAACAATAATCCTCCTATATGAATATAAGATACAAGATCACAAGAAGTTTTCCAGCAGAAGAAGGTGTTACGGTCTATCAGGTCCGCCAATGTGGAGCCCATGTATCCTAGGCTAATATTATGACATGTCGCTTACACGATATGTCATTTCCGTGAGTACTTAAATGCACTACAAAAATGTGAGAGCAGGCTTTTTCTGTCTTTGCCCCTAAGCTCTGGAACTCATTTCCACCTAATCTCAGGAACTCTCAGACTCACCTAGTGTTCAAGAATGAGTTCATAAGTTTCTCCTGACATTGAATAAATGCTCCTGTGACTGATACTTTGTACTACCACTGATATTGCACCATCTGTATGCCTTTACAGTTAAACTCAGAATGTTTCATGTTGTACGTAATTCTCTACAGTAGCCTGTCCTTTGTTGGTGTTATGTAAGGTTGTTCTATGCACCAGTGTGCCTCTGTACCAATGTTTATTTACTGTTCATATTCCCCCTCAAGTTCCATGCCTGAAAACAGGCATTGCATTTGTCATGCACTCACCTGGTAAACAAAAGCTAGCTAAATAAATACATACTGAGCCACCTCACATCCCTCGGACACTTATACCCTCTCCTTCCTTAACTTTATGCCACTTCCTCTTAAAACTATCCAGTTTTCCTGCTTACCACCTTTTCTGGTAGCTTACTCCACCCCTCCACCACTCGCTCTCTGTCCTGGCTTCCTTCCAGAACCTGCCCCAGCCAGTTTTTAACTGTTTGCCCTTGTACTTTTGTCTTCACAGACTCTGAAATGCTCACTGCGGTCTGTCTTGTTAATACCCTTGCGGTACTTTAAGATCACTATCATGTCTCCTTGTTCCCTTGTCTGCTCATGAGTACATATCAGTTCTCCAGCCTCTGTTCGTACTATATCCCCTGCTGCCCCTGGATCATTTCTGTGACCCTTCTCTGCACTACTTCTAGCTGTTTTATGCCATTCACATAGGAGCCCATGCATGAAGCTGGGCCAGGTGACAGCGAGATGCATGTACCCGGCCCTAAGAACTCCACACCCCCAGACAGGAGCGCAGTGGCTGGAATTCACTATTGCAGGCCACCTATCTGTGGCCTGCCCCCCAGCGCGCAGCTATGTGGAGGTGTATCATAGGGCACAAGCGGGCATCCGATGGAATCCCTTCCTGGGTCCCACAGTGGATCCCCTGCTGCGCACGTGCATAGGATCCTGGGACAGCGCGGGACTCAAGTTTTCCAACACCATGAGCTTGTGTGCCTGACTGGCTGAGGCAGCAATGTGGTAGTGAATCCCAGTCCACCGCAGCTGGTGGGTTTCCTTTGAGGGGGGGTGTAGCAGTTACGGCATGGTCCATCCTCATGTAACTCATGCCCCCTCGCCTGGCACTTCGTGCCAACTCTGCACTTTAGTGCACGGCACAGCATGTAGGCACGCCCCCTGACCGCCCGTGATGCGTAGCTGTGAAGTCAGCCAGGAGATCAAGTGCACACTGGGCTCATACACCAGCTGTGAATGAGACTGGGGGTCTGAGGGACCCCAGTTGCATGGCATTCAGATTTAGGGTTGCCTACATGCTGCAGATAGGTGGCGAGTAGGCAATCTGTACTTTTGTGCAGAGGCCCCATATGGCGGACTAACAATTACTGATACTTGTGGTACTTTATTTTAACATTAATTTAAAGTGAAAGTTCTTTATTCCTTTTGGCGCTCCAACTCTGGAGGACATAACTAATAATGGGTTTATACTTTTCCTAACTGATTCTATTTTAATCCTTGCAATTTAGTCCTCTATTAAAGGTTATGTTTTGCAATTCTTATTCACTTTCTTCCTTAAGGACTGAATGAAAATCATTAAAAATAAAGATTAAATGAGAGGGAGGTCAAATTTTATACTATTACAAAAGAGCAACAGCTTTAGTCGTTGTTTGGCGATTCCTACAAAAGAAACCCTCCACAATGTATTTCTCACTCCATTAAGCCAGGTTTGCTTTGCCACTATGTAACTAACCAGTGCAGGCTGTGCAATACTGGATGTTATCTGAACTTCAAAATTAAACAGTTAAAAACCCTTAACAATAAAAAAAAAAAAAAAAACATTTGTTACTTCTTTATGCACTGATTAGTATGATGTCTTTCTTTCTGAAGCACAACTGGTGACCCTGCACAAACACACGGGTATGAATGCACGCCTTGTACAAATTACAAAAAAAATAAAAAAATAAAAAACCTCACACACCGTCTTGTATGTTTTTGTTTAATGCGTAAAAGATTATGTAACATGGGATGCATTTCTGACAGAAAACTGACATATTACTCTTGTATTTAATACAGACTCCCTGCTTCTAATATGATAAATTTGGACATCTGATAGTTTTACAGCTTCCCAGGGAGGTGTGGTACCAAGTTAATTCACCATCCAGTTTTTAGCGTGGTCTATCCCCCTATCCTCCCAAGACTGTGAGCTCCGCACACTTACATGTTATTCTGATCTGCTCCACTTGTTATTCTTAGCTTTTGAGATGCACTGAAACGTTAAAAGACTTTATTTTATGAGAGTTGCAGCTTTTATTTTGGGGTGGGAAATAATCTCTGGTTTCCCCAGCAGGGAAATAGTATCTTTCAACCAGCATTGCTAAAAGGTAACTTAAGTAAGCATTAAGCCACGACGGAGGTGTGCTCCAATGCTGGATTGATGCATGGGGGGGAAGGTGCGTGCCCGGGCCCAGGGCGAGGGCTACCACAGGCTCCCATGCATCATCGCATTAAAGCCCACCGACGGAGTGGCTTAATGCGCTTGTAACATGGGCCAGTCGAGGAGAGAGTCGCCAGGAGCCCATTTTGCGTCGGTGACACTTCATAACAGGGGGAGTCGGGGTGCTCACTTAACTTTTGCAGTGCACTTACGAATCCTGTGAGACAACGGCATTACGATGCTGATGCGCTGAACACAGTGTGTACCTGTACTAATAGGGACTAGAGTGGCTCACAGGCTCGTGCAGTAGTTGTCTCAATGTGCGCAGCTATTTCTCCGTATCATTGGGTTGGATGTCTCCGCAGCGCCCATCGCCACGCCAGCGCCTGGCCACAAATTTGCATGCAGGCCTCACTCCTGCCCTCTCTCAGGCTCCTCCGACGATACACTGCTTGCCTGCATGGAGTCTCACTGTGGGCTGTGTAACCTATCCTCCTGTGCATGCCTGCTTCTCCCCCCTTCCATCTGCCTCCACATCGTCGCACTCTTCGGCTGCCACGCTTCCCTCGTTCACCCACTCCTCCAGCGCCACCCCTCCTGCCAAACAAAAGCAGATCACCCTGTCTTGTACCGCCTGTCACCCTTCCCAGCTACAGAGTCATGCACAGTGTGCTCGTCCCCCTGTCTCCCTTTCCTACCTCAGACTGCTAGTGGGGCTCCCGGACCGCCGCTCCTCCTCTCCCTTCCCCACTGGACCCAGTAGTGCTAGGCTGGGGGTCTGGCTGGTCGCGGTACTGCCGAAGCGGGCACGGCATATACGCTGGGTTAATGCCCGCTTCGGCTGCCGTCTCGTGACCCTCCTACGCCTATCGGAGCACGGGATCACAGGCACACTATTGATGCCATGTTACAAGTAAGCATTAAGCCTGACTCAAAGAGAAGGCAGAAGCACTGGCAGTCCCTCAGGTGACAAAATACCAGGACTCCCATAAAGGAAGCAGGAGCACATCTGTTAAAGCAGCGGTGGCCCATGAAAACGAATATGGGACTCAGTTTTAAGAAGTGAAACCAGTCTATTAGTGAGCCCCATGTACATCCATTGATCTTACCTGAGGGTATCTCTTGCAGCAGGCCACACCAGTAGGACTTAGCCGCCAGGCACTAAGACCACACGGAAAACTTTAGAGCTAGCAGTCTACCAGAGGGAGCTGCCCACCTCTGACGTCACCCTCTGACATCGGCCTATCCTATAAGAGTGGATAGCGCCATTATCCTCCTCAGTTCTTTTCCCGCAGTTGACCAATGCACATTGGACGTCTGGAAACTGCCAATGCTTCAGCTGACTGCCATTTTCACACACTTTTAGCATTTCTATTTTAGTTTTCTTCTTTTATATCTTCTAAACCAACTTCGACCACAGATCACTCCAATACCAAGTCTGCCTGCAGAAAACAACTCCCAGATAAGGACGGCCATTCTGTGTGTGTCTGCTGCCTAGGCCTCTTATCAAAACAAGTCTGTTTTATTCTGTAAACTAAAGATAATGTTTTAGTCTGCGCTAATGGCAGGTTCAAACTTTTGGTTTTGGTAAAAAGGTCTCAGAGTTGGTTCTGTTGTACACTTCTGTCATGGGTGTGTGGGTGTGTAGCTTTTTAAATCCTTAATGATTTTAACAAACCACAGTGTTCCCAATGTAAGCTGTGGAGAAACTACTAAACAAACTGTGTTAAACATCCCAGTGACCCTCACCACAGACAGCACAGTGAAAACAAAATAAACAGCAGTTCATTAGGGTTCTGCAAAGGCTCAAATTTCAGGATTCTTCCCAGTCCACAGGTTAGCAGCTGGGGATCCTGTCTGCTAGAGGCAGGGGGCTGATTAATTCTGACAACTCTGGCTACAACATTCTATAAACCTTGCTCCCAGGAGGATCTGAATGGCCACAGACTTGGATGTCTGTGTGCTATGGAGATGAAAATGTTTTAAACTAATGTTTTGGGCATGGAAGAAAAAAAAAAACATCTTTTGAGATGAGACAAAAGGACTGTCGAATATTTCTCCTATACTAATGTATTTTTTTCCCCCCTCAATAACATTTTTATTAAATTTGAAAACCATCAAATTACAGAGGTTAGAGTAATGAACTGTGAATGAGCTTGGTATATTCAGCAGACCCGCATTTGATTCTCACAACCTCCATTTGCATTCCGTGTGACTGAGCAAGTCACTTAACTACCCCAGAACTCCCAGGTTGCCCTTGAAAATAGGCAATTGTGCCTAGTGGGCCTTACCTGGTTACTAAAGAAATAATAATAATAAAAAATGAGCAGTTACATTGTTTTATAATTACCGCAGGTAAATAACATTTTTTGAAGTATATAATTAAAGTTCAAGTTATAGAACCTAACAATGTAAACCAATACAGAATGTCTGCTCATCTAAGCATTATGTTTAACAAAGTAAAAATATATATCTAATAGTTTATGTCTGTGTAACAGTGTGCTTTGTGTACCTGTCACTGTATTTTCTGTTCATTTGTATTTTGTTCTTTCAACATGGGCATCATCTGGAATGTAGCGTCCACAGGGACCAAGTGACACTCCTGGAAAAAGTCAAGGTTCTTGTCAGCGATGGACCCACTGGCTCTGAGGACAACTTATGGGAAGGTTTTAAGCCTGAGGTTCAATGGGCGGAGCAACAACATCACTTCCCCATAGGCAGAGGTGTTGCTAGCATAAGATATTATTTGTGGCCCGGGCCCCAATTAAAAGGGCCGGGCTCTGGGGGCTGCCTAGGCCCCCAGAAGCTGTAGAAATTTTGGTGCTCTCTTCTGCAAAGTAACACATTTTCTGCTACTTTAGCCTTGTTTTTCCTCCCACTCTTGTTCCATTATTTTGTGTCCTTTTTTGGGGATGACTTGCCAGATGTAAGGTTAAAACTTCATGTTGTGGATTAAAAGTCATGATCAGTAACATACTTCTTAAATATCAGTAGACCTGGGCTAAATCTACTTATATTTAAGAAGTCTGCAGGACATGGAGGAGGGCTGGGCATGAAATGCTGGCAGGTGGCCTCCCTGAGTGAGTGTTAGTCCACAGACTCACACAGGTCCCAATCTGAGCAAGATAATCTCTCCATTGCCAGCAGCCACAGCCACCACAGTGCAGGTGCAGCAGTCCACGCAGGCACACACGCTGACAGTGCCACACTCACAGCAGTGCCACACACACACAGACAGTGCCACATTCACTGCAGTCCCACACACACAGACAGTGCCACACTCACTGCAGTGCCACGTACACAGACAGTGACGCTCACTGTAGTGCCACACACACAGACAGTGCCACACTCACTGCAGTGCCATGCACACAGACAGTGCCACACTCACTGCAGTGCCACACACACACACACACACACACACACAGTGCCACATTCACTGGAGTGCCAGCCACGACAGTGCTGCTCACTGTAGTGCCACGCACACAGATAATGCCACACTCACTGCAGTGCCACACACACACAGTGCTACACTCACTGCAGTGCCACATACACAGACAGTGCTACTCTCACTGCAGTGCCACACTCACAGACAGTGCCACACACATAGACAGTGTCACACACACAGACAGTGCTACACTCACTGCATTGCCACACACACAGACAGTGTCACACTCACTGCAGTGCCAATGCCATCATCATTCATGATGTGCTTTGTGTTCCTCTGAGGCTGATTGCTCCTACCATGCTAGCCCAGGCAGGGAATGGTGGAAGTGCCAGTGGATGCCTGGAACTAATGCATTTGGGGCAGAGCAATGGTGGGGAGTACCACTAGATACAGGGACTGACTGGACTGGGACAGTGAAGAAAGAAGGTGCTACAAGAAACCAAAGACTGATTTCTCCAAGAGTGAGATAAGGGAAGGGGTACTAATGCACCACTGTACTCCCAAGATTCCTTGTCACAGAGTGGGATGAGGGTAGAGCATGGCATGGCACTGGATATTAGGTACTGCTTGCCATTAAAAGTATTGACAATGTCAGCCTGAAGACCAGCATTGTTTCAGTTCTAAACAGTGTACCTCTGTAATTAATTATTCCTTTAAACAAGTAAAGAAAGTATTTGCAAAAAAAATTACATTTAGGCATCATATAGAGGTGAAATGACTTTAATAAAAAGAAATTACATGTCTTATATTTCATGACATGCCAATGCATGTTTGATTTATATCATGAATGTGACCAAGTGTTCAAGACAGCAGTCTGGATCTATGGAATTCTCTCCTAAGAGCCCTGAGAGGGGCCCTGTTGGTCAGATACCTTTAAGAAGGTTCGCAAATGTTATCTGTTCCAGGAGCTTTTGGTAACATCTGATTTATGTCCTGGTGAGTTCTGCACACTGTTATGATTTGCTATTATTTTATAGTGTATCTTATGGTAGGGTTTATGTTGATGTGATGGTTTATTTACTGTATGTTAACAAATTGTACAGCACCCTGAGCTTTTGCAAATGGGCACAGTTATTTAAATAAAATCTACTACAGTAGTACAGTACTAGTACTACAGGCTCTGCTTCCAAATAAATTAATAAAGCTACAAAAGTAGAAAATGTAACATGTGCCCCTAAACTCAGTAGCAAGCACATGAATAAGAACTACAGCAAATTTAGAAATGTACAACTGGAAGAAGTATCAAAAAATTAATGGCATCTCACTTTGGGGGGGCAACCCTGAATGCCAGGAACTAAATGGTTTTGGGCAGGCTGGCCCGGTGGCGCTGAGGGTTGAGGCACTGGACACCACACCTCATGTTACACCAGTGACCCGGGTTCGGGAATGAGCCCAGGCCGTCGGTGGTCAGCAGGGGAGGGAGAGGACTGAGCGTCCGATGGACAGCTCTCCTCTCCTGGGAGGGGGGGCACCCACTCGGTGCTTGACTGGCCTCTGGCGGAGGCCAGAGGCATAGCAAGCACAGGAGCATGCAAAAGAGGGTTGGGAGTGGCGGATGTCGGCGGGAATACCTTGACATTAGGGCATTGGCCACTTCCTCAGAAAGGAGGAAAAACACTGCCGGAGCACGGGCAGACGGTGCACCGGTGCCAAGCCTAATTGCGACTGCCTGCCTGACCACCGGGGGACCAGACCCGATGAGACATTGAAGTTATTGGGGCGTTGTGGTCTGGTCCTGTACCCACCTGGGGGTATATCCACGGTTCCATGGGGAACCCCTGGGGATTCAGGTAAGGCAAGTCGTAGCGTGGTACCTAGGTGTCTCCCGAAGAAGCGTAGCTCCAGGGTGAGGGAGGTGGACAAATAGAAAGTAAAAAAAAAAAATGGTTTTGGGCAAGGTGAGGGAGTGGCACCCCTGGCACTAAACGGTTTGGGGGGGGAGGGACACCACTGAATACCAGGAACTAAACGGTTTTAGACAGGGTGAAGGAGGGGGCACCCTTGGATGCCAGGAACTGTAATTCTGGTGGAGGATAGGAAGTAGCAGGCTGTTGGTTAGCTAGGATTTGCAGCTTATCCAATAGGTAGGGAAATGGGCAGACTAGGTGGGCCAAGCGGTCCTTATCTACCGTCAAAGTCTATGTTTCTAACTAAATGGTTTGGGGCAGGGTGAGGGAGGGGGCACTTCTAGAAGCCAGAAACTAAATAGTTTTGGGCAGGGCGAGGGACGGGCACCCCCTGGATATCAGGAACTGTAAATCTGGTGGAGGGTAGGAAGTAGTAGGATGTTGGTTAACTAGGATTTGCAGCTTATCCAATAGGTAGGGAAATGGGCAGACTAGGTGGGCCAAGCGGTCCTTATCTGCCGACAAAGTCTATGTTTCTAACTAAATGGTCCATGGCAGGGTGAGGGAGGGGGCACCCCAGATACACAGAACTAAATGGTTCAGGGTAGGGTGAGGGAGGGGCACCCCTGGATGCCAGGAACTAAATGGTTTGGGGACAGAATGAGGGAGGGGGAACACGTGAATGCCAGGAACTAAATGGTTTGGGGCAGGGTAAGTGAGGGGCACCCCTGGCTGCCGGGAACTACATGGTTTGGGGCAGAGTGAGGGAGGGAGCACCCCTGGGTGCCAGGAACTAAATGGTTTCGGGCAGGGTGAGGGAGGGGCACCCCTGGATGCCAGGACTTAAATGGTTAGGGTCAGGGTGAGTGAGAGGCACACCTGGCTGCCAGGAATTAAATTGTTTGGGGCAGGGTGAGGTAGGGGCACCCCTAGGTGCCAGGAACTAAATGGTTTAGGGCAGCATGAGGGCAGGGCAACTCTGGATGCCAGGAACTAAATGGTTTTGAGCAGGGTGAGGGAGGGAAGGGCACCCCTGGATGCATAGAACTAAATGGTTTGGGGTAGGGTGATGGAGGGGCACGCAGCACAAGAGTTCACTCTGTCTCTATGAGACCCCACAAGGCCCAGCCCTACACAGACACACAGCGTGAACCCAGACAGATGCACTTTCTTTATGGCAATGCGACCCCCTCCCCCCGGCAATACACAAGCACAAAACCTACTGTTCAATCAGTCTCAGACTTCAGTTACACAACACGCTGCCTTTAATGTTCATTTTTACTGCTGCTAGGTGGACTAACATTGATTTTCATTTTTCCGATCATCATTTACACAGACACTCACCTCCAGTATAGCTGCAGGCAACTGGTACTCTCCTCTCTCCCTCGCTTAATTACCTTCCCTGGGTCACTGAAGTTAGTCAGCCAGTGGCAGTGCCACTGGAGCAGCTGGAGTTAGTATTGCGGTGAGGGCTGTCGAGGAGGCAAGGATAAGACTAGAGAAAGCTGCTGGCAGGCCGTAGATCCCCCCAATGACAACCGACTGTCCCACTCCTGCTGTCCCACCACCACCGTACCACTGGACCCGATGACCAAAAACACATGCCACTTGTGCAGCTGCTTGTTGTGCTCTGTGTGATTACAGTCACAGTGTGTGTGGCTCGTAGCAGACGCAGCTCCTTAGTGAGTCTAGCTCTGATGCAAGCCAGCCATCCCATCCATTGCTGCAGGCAGCATGCTATTTAATTTTGCCTGGGCCTTTGGCTCTGCTGCTCTGGTGGTCAAGGGTCACAACAGGCTACAGGACAGGAAGGAAGGGGACAAAATAGAAATTACGTACCTACCGTAATTCTTGATCTTCTTGGACGAAGTCTCCACCACTCATTCACACTGATGGGATCTACGCCAGAGGCACTAGGACCCAGTGGGCGCAAACTTTTTGCAAAAGGGCTGGTGCCAGAGATGGAGTCGCAAGGAGCGGTGCCACAAGATTCGGCTCGTGCGGCAATGACTGTCTCAGCGTCGACCCTCCCACCACCTCGGTACCTTTTTTTCCAAAGAGGTGCAACGTAACTAACCTAGAAGGATAGCCTAACAAAAATCGGACATAAGATAGTCCGAAGGACCCGTATAAGAAGGGTCAACAAAGAAGTCTTCACAGCCTAAGATTGAGGGAGTGAAGACCAACAACAGAGGTGAGCTCGGAGGATGGTGAGTGGGCGTGTGAATAAGTGGTGGAGACTTTGTCCAAGAAGATCAAGAATTACGGTAGGTACGTAATTTCCATATCTTCCTGGACATAAAGTCTCCACCACTCATTCGCACTGATGGAAGAGTACTGAGCTAATAATCCCCCGAGAGGGCTGCAGGAGAAACCAAGAGCTCACAATTTCAGGACAGAAGTCTGTTAAGGATAGTCCTGCCAAATGAAAGATGTTGCCCGGCATGGACATCCAGGGCATAGTGCTTGATGAAAGTATGCACTGAGCTTCAGGTAGCCGCACTGCAAATCTCTGCAATGGTCACATTGTGCAGTTCCACCAGGGATGCTGTGACTGCTCTAGTAGAGTGAGCGTACACTCTGCCCTCCAGCTTAACTTGCGCCATGGAATAACAGTGGCGAAGGCATGCCACCAGCCATACCGAAATGCATCTAATAGCGACAGGTTGACCCAGCCAGGTCTCGCTGAAGGAAATAAACAGTTGTTGAGCTTTGCGAATTCTTTTCTTCCATCCAAATAGAAACGCAGAGCTCTTTTGACATCTGAAGAATGAAGGGTATGCTCTCCTTCATTTTTGAAGTTCGCAAAGTAAGTAGGTAGGACCAAAGGTTGGTTCAGATGGAATTCTGAAACAACCTTAGGGAGAAACTTAGGATGGGTCCTAAGAACTACTTTGTCCTTATGAAATACAGTATACGGAAGGTCTGTGACCAATGCATGTATTTCAGAAACCCTGTGGGCCGAGGTAATGGCCACCAGGAAGGCCGTTTTCCAAGTGAGAAATTTCAGCTCACAGGTAGCTAGAGGCTCGAAAGGCTTTCGAGTGAGCATGTGTAGCACAAGATTAATGTCCCAGGCTGCGACTGGACATCTGATAGGAGGTCTGGTATACAGAATACCCTTAAGAAACCTCTTAACTACAGGTAACTGAGCCAGTGACAAGGAAAGTACTGGCTCATGATAAGCTGAAATGGCACAAAGGTGAACTTTGACTGTAGAGCATTGCAGACCTGAATTTGAGAGGTCTAAAAGGTACTCTAGAACTTTATTTGGTGGGCAGGAAAAAGGATTCAAAGAGGATTTTGCACACCAGAGAGAAAAACGCTTCCATTTGGCTGTGTAAGTTTTTCTGG
Organism: Neoceratodus forsteri; assembly: GCA_016271365.2. Taxonomy (NCBI): domain Eukaryota; kingdom Metazoa; phylum Chordata; order Ceratodontiformes; family Ceratodontidae; genus Neoceratodus; species Neoceratodus forsteri. Next base: position 595,223,385 of record JADMNL010000022.1, on the reverse strand, counting down.
TAGCTGGCTTGCGGGCAGCCAAAGAATATCTGAAACTCTCCGAGAGACATTGAACCTGTTCACCTCTATCTCTTCAGGAGCCAAGCGTGAAGGTGAAGCGACCTCAGATTGGGATGGACTACAGGCCCCTGTGTCAGAAGGTTCGTCTGAAGGGGAAGCGCCTTCGGAGGGGTTTCTGACATACTGTTCAGTAATGGAAACCATATCTGTCGAGGCCAGAAGGGAGCAATGATGATTATTTTGTCCCCTGGGACTCGAATTTGAGAAGTACCCTCTGAATTAGAGGAATAGGAGGAAAGGCGTATAGAAAGCATCCTGTCCATTGCAGCCTGAACGCATCCTGACAGAAAATGCCAGGCCCTGGATTTATGGAGCAGAAGAGAGGCAGTTTTGTTTGAGTGGGGATGCAAAAAGGTCCAGGTCTGGAGTTCCCCATTCTGCGAATAGTGACTGAACTACGGTTGAGTCAAGAGAGCACTCAGGAGGATCTGTCTCCATTCTACTGAGACAGTCTGCCAGTTCGTTCTGCACTCCTGGCAGGTAGACCACCTGAATCAGGGCCTTGTGCTCTAGGCACCATGCCCACACTCTCATCGCGTCCCTGCATAAAGGGTAAGAGTGTGCACCGCCCTGCTTGTTGATGTAATTCATCACTGCTTTATTGTCCGTTTGAAGGAGAATGTTCTTGTGACAGAGAATGTCCTTCAAAGCCCGGACTACATAAAGGACGGCTCTCATTTCTAGGACATTTATGTGAAGCTGGGACTCGTCCTGAGTCCATGTACCTTGGGTGTAGAGATTATGATAGTGAGCTCCTCAACCTGTCAGGGACGCATCCGTGGTAATGGAAATCTGATGATCCAGGGGAGCAAAGGGATACCTTTCCAGAAGGTTGTCCTCTTGCAACCACCAGGTGAGTGACCTCTTCAGAGGTTCTGTCACCTTGATGAGAAAGGATTGAGAATGAGTAGTTGGGGACCACTGAGTACTGAGCATCCATTGAGAGGTTCTCATTTGGAGACGTGCTAGGGGTACAGTGAACACCGAGGATGCCATGAGACCCAGCATCCATTGCATCGAGATAGCTTGAACTGAGCTGTTCTCTCTGATATATCAGGCCATCCATTGGATATTGCTCCTTCTGTCCTCTGGAAGAAAAGCTTTCACACAGGAGGTGTCCAGAAGAGTTCCTATAAAAAGGAGCTTCTGGGAGGGCTGCAACTGTGATTTCTCGAGATTTAGCAGGACTCCCATGGACGTGAGAAAATCTGAGGCCGCGGCTACGGCGTCAAGAGTTCCTTGTCTGAAAGGACTTGCTAGAAGCCAATTGTCCAGATATGGGAACACTTGAATTCTGATTTTTCTGAGATGTGCTGCAAGAATTGCACAACACTTTGTAAAAACTCATTGCACCGAGGATAGCCCAAAAGGCAGGACTCTGAACTGATAATGGTGGCCCAGTGCTACAAACCATAGGTATTTGTGGTGCTTTGGGTGTATAGGAATATGTTGGTAGGCATCCTGCATGTCCAGGGAAGCTAGCCAATCATGTTGATGAAGCAAGGGTAACAGGGACCCTAGCGATATCATCTTGAGCTTTTCCTTGGGAAGAAACTTGTTTAACTTTCTGAGGTCCAGAATGGGGCGCATGCCACCGGTCTTTTTCGGGACCAGGAAGTAATGGGAGTAGAAACCTGTGTTTCGTTGATCCAGCAGAACTATTTCTACTGCCCTGTTGTTCAGAAGGCCTTATATCTTGGAGGCAAGAAGGTCAGACTGTATTGTTGATAGCCTGGGCTGTCATTTGGGGGGATGATCTGGAGGGGTTTCTGAAAGGTAGAAGGAGTACCCCTCGCGGATTATCCGGAGGACCCATTTGTCTGATATTATGGACTTCCACTGGTTGTAGAACTGAGTCAGACGTCCTCCTACCGCTGAGGAAAAGTCCCCCCTCGGGCAATTGAGGTGGGACCTAGGCCAGAAACGCAGAAGGTGGCACTGGGTGCTTTGGGCCCTTGTGCTTTCTGTTGCATTTTCTTCTGAGGCTGGGGGGCTTGGTTTTTGTTAAAACCTCCCCTGCCCTTGCCTCAAAAGGACTGACAGTTGTGAAACTGACACTTGTCAACATCCCCCCCCCCCCGAGAGCAGGTCTAGCCATTTTAATGGCTGACCTAGTCTTCTGTGTGGCCTCCAGAGCTTGCTCTACTTGAGGTCTAAACAGATACATACCGTCAAAGGGTAATGCCATGACCTACTGTTGGGTATCATTCATGAAGCCTGAAGTGCATAGCCAGGAGTGGTGATGGGTACAAATGCCCGCCGCCGCCGCTCGGGAAGCAGTATCAAAAGCATCCATAGCTGCTTTAACCTGCTGGTTGTTGGAGTTGATACCCCTGGTTATGGTCTAAAGTAGCTCTGAACTAGTGTACAACTCGGGCAGAGCTTCCACCATCTGTTTGAGCAAATGCCAAAGCAGATACTCATATTGAGAAAAATAGCCCTGGTAGCTGGCAATACACATACCCAGGGTAGATGCAGCAAAGACTCTCTTACCTAAGGTGTCTATCTTGCGAAATTCTTTATTTATAGGCCGGGCTGTAGATGCCTGAGGAAGGATGGTCTTATCATTCTCTGCCAAGACTACAATAGGGTCCGCAAAGGCCTGGGAGGCCAAAATGGGTTGATCCTTAGGAGCAGCATATTTCCTGTCTAAGGACTTAGCCACAGAAGGAATCAGAGTGGGATTATTCCATACCATCTGAGAGAGCGTCTCAAAGGATGGTTGTGCCGGGGGAGTTAAATACATAGGGATCTCTGGGACATGAAGGTATTGGAGTCTTAAGAGTGTCCCAGGATCGATATCTGTAGTCTGGAGAGAAAGAGTAGAATTTACATTTTTCAGCAGAGACTTAAATGACAGGTCTTCAGCCACAGGCTCTGCGGCAGGATTGATCCCTGCTCCTTCAACATCATCACCCAGTCAAAGATCTGGGTCAAGCTCAATATCATCTCCTGACAGTCCAGGAGGGACTGTATGGACAGGAAAGGAGTGAAAATCAGGAAATGAAAAAGACAAAAGATTCAGAGTCGAGAACTCCTGAAGGCTGGACAGCACCGCTCCAACCTTCGACACTGAAGAACACAGCGCCGAGGTCAAGGGAGATGGCGCCATCGTAAACAACCCAACACATGGCACTGACAGAGACCACGGCGTCGACAGGCACATCGGCGCCAAGGACAGCACCAACTGATGCATTGGCACTGAGGACGGCGCCGAGAACCCCAGCGGCGCCAAGGACGGCACCGACAGGCACGCCAGTGCCGAGAACGGTGCCAACAGGTGCGCCGGTGCCGAGAGACCCATCGCTGCTGCACCAAAAGCAATCCAGGGCCCTGAAGACTTCGATTTGAAGAAAAAGAAGGAAGAATACCAGGAGATAAAGGCATCGGTGTGGCCCCCTGTGCCGCAGCCATGTGAGGGGGGGAAACACCTGAGCATGGAGTCGATGGCACCGAAGAGGGTGCTGCACGACTAGTAAACCTGAGGGCCTCGGAGAGTCCTGGCCCGGCAACTGGACCAACCTCCAAGCCCATTGCTCCATAAGAGTGGCCCACTGATGAAATTGCTCATCAGAAGCCCTTTCAAGAGGCGGGGAAGGGCTCTGATGTCAAAGAGGTTGGTCACCGGAGACAGAAACCTGGCGACTCTGAAGGAGAAGACCGGCATCTGACCCCAACGACCGACCGTCGACGTGCAGACATACCAGAAGGCAACCTCGAATTATGCCTTCTCTTTTTTGACCTGTGGGCCGAGGAAGAGCTCGAGGCTGAATGGTGTCAAGAGTGCGACCATTTTCTTTTATGCTTCTGGGGGGACCGCCCATCCCCCTGAACACTGGACCATCCATTGTCAGACCCTCCCTCTGGAGAGGGCGGCAGACCGGACCCAGCCCGGCTGACTGAACAGCTTTCATACGAAGTCTCCCTACCATCACCTGACCTGCTCATGGTCGACTCCATCAATGGAGGGCTGAAGCCTTCTTTTCTTAATAAGTAATTTAAAAGTAAGCGGTACTTATTTCGAGATAGATTAAAAAACAATAAACTGAAAACTATGTTGCTAGTTTGAAGTTTGACTCCTGGCGGGCGAGCGCCGTCGTAACTGAAGCGCACTCAATGATGGGAAAAAAAGAACTGAGGCAGTTGGAGGGTCGACGCCGAGACAGTCATTGCTACACGAGCTGAGCTCGCGGCACCGCTCCTCGTGGCTCCATCTCTCGCACCGGCCCTCTTGCAAAAAAGTTTGCTCCCACTGGGTCCTAGCACCTCCGGCGTAGATCCCATCAGTGTTAATGAGTGGTGGAGACTTTATATCCAGGAAGATCTAGAAAAGCCCGCCCTGAGCTCAAGCTGTGTCCACCAGTCAATGCTCTAATGGGCTGGCTGCTCCTCCTCCTCTATGCTGTAACCCCTGTCTCTGCAGCATCCAGCATTTTTAAGGGAGCATCATCCTGGGGTGGAGAAACAGTTTGTCCAGTGCTTGAGTAGCTGCAGCAGCACCACACCACCACAGTGGTGCTGAAATCCTCATGGCAAATAATTTAAAAGTCCAGCTGCAAAAAAAAAAAATTAACAAATCACCACAGCGCAGGAAAGGTTCAGGGCTCCAGACAAAATGTTCGGGGCTCTAGCCCCGGAGGTCCACCCCAACACCACTCCTGCCATCAGACCTTAAAAGGCCACTCCTCCTGGACTGTTCCAGGATTTGTTTCTCATTGCAGCTGGAGGTGCCACCCTTCCTACCATCCTTCCCTGCTCCCCTATGTTTAGTGCTTGTTCCCCTATCCTGCTGCTGCCTCCGGCCGCCAGTCTACTTTCCTGTTTTTTACCTCTCTCTCGTCTACCTTCTCCTTCTGTTTTTCCATGTTTTATCACATTTGTTTTCCCCTCTCCTCATTCCCTGGTAGTCTCTCATCCGTTTCTGACCCTTCCCTGTTAGTTTGTTTTGGGCCCTCCTTCCTGCTGCTGCCTCTGCTTCCGCTCCTTGTTCGCTCTTCTCAGGTGCGACTTCACCTGCTACACTTGCCTCCTTCGCTGGACCTCCTTGCACCTACTGACCCTCCTTTCCCAGCCTCTCTCTTCCAAGCCTCGCTCCGCTTCTTGTCCTACCGAGTTACCCATTGATAGTAGGCTGCCGTTTCTTCCCGCTGTGTCAGTCTACCACTGCTAATGCTCTCTTCCCGTACCTTTGTTTCCCTCTTAGCCCTGTCTCCAGGATGCTTTGTGGGACATTGTGCAGCTTGTGCCTTCTGTGTACCTCCCTTGAGCTCCGCTTGCTTCCTTCGCCTCGACCCATCTCTCATCCCTTCTGTCCTTCGTCCTCAGCACTGCTAGGTTGCTGGCATACCTCCGCTTCTCCTGCTCCTCATTTCCGCTGCTCTCTCGCATCGCTGTTCTCCACTATGGTACTTCCTGGTGCCTCACCCTGCTGCCTCACCTTTCAGTGTGCTCCGCTCCCCTTCTCTCCCTAGCAGTATCGGGGCAAGCGCATTTCAGCTTTTCTTCAGGTCTAATCTAGCCTCCCTTGTGGCTCCCTGCCTGGGTGGGCAGCCAAGGCTTTCATTGCTCATCTTCTCATTTGGCGCACCATTTAAATATAACAACATAGCAGCTTCCAAACCTACACATTGTATTTATTTTATTTGTAATGTTATGACCAGGAAACCCTTTCCTCGCTATGCTCTACGTTGTCTGCCTCGATCATTCTGGGGTTTCCTGCTTGCCCTACTGCCCCTCATCTCTCGTACCGTTATTAGTGGTTGTCCTTGTCCACAGGAAGGGACCTGTATCCATTCCTCATTCATTCTGCAGCTTTCAGTTTCATTTAGTGTTTCACCCACTGGCACTTTATTATTTCATTATCTTCTCTCACTTGCCTGCCCTGCCCGGCTCCATGCTGCTAGCATTGAATCACTTATTTTCCATCGCTGTTTTGCTCTGCTTCGCTTTACATTCCAGTGTGTGCTTGGCCCCTGCGTACCTCTCTCCTGCTATGATTTTCCCTCTCATTTCCCCTTGCTCTGCATAGGTTCAAAGATTTTCCTCATGCTGTTGGGGCTATTTGTGGACACGCAACCTATTCACTCATCGACCTCAGTTGTTTGCCTCATTCCTTCTCACTAGCTTTGTCCACTGTATCAAGGGTGTTTTCCCCTGTCGACTCCACTTGTTGCCCTCCTCCTCCTCCCATTCCCTCCACCCTCTGTTCCTCTCCTTCTCTGATCTTTGCTTTCTTTTTGGGGTTTTCCCTGTTCTGCCATCACCTTCCCTATTCGTATCCTCCTCTTACCCTAGTCAGTCTGGTGTCCCGGTGCCTACGTCTGGTCTCCCATAGTTACCAATAACAGGTAGCTTCCTCATGACATGAGTCTGGTTCTCTTTCGCTCAGTCTGACCTCAGGCTCTACTCATCCACATTGATTAATCGAGCATATGTCTCACTGGGACTCATGCTACCTCATCGAACTGCTGCACTCCTGCAGTTACTGTGTTATTGGAAGTCCGGAGAGCAAAGGCACAGAAGGAGCTGCAGATAGCTGAAGGAATTAAGAAGGGGCAGAAGGCTTTCTTTCAATATATAAGTGAGAAAAGAGACAAGAAGGAAGGGATTGTTAGGCTTATGAAAGGGGTGGAGTTGGTGGAGGATAATGGGGGAAAAGCAGAGATACTAAATGAATACTTCTGTTCAGTCTTCACCAGGGAGAAGGATGGACCAGTGCTTTCAGGAGGGAAAAGAGGAACAGGGGGGGGAGGGGAACACAGATGTAGTGATAGAGGAGAAGGACAGAGTGAGGGAGAGGCTGCTGGCATTGAAGGGGGACAAATCACCAGGCCCAGACAGAGTAAATCCAAGGGTACTAAAGGAAGTGGCTGAGGAACTGGCAGGGCCACTGGCAGACCTATTTAATAGTTCACTAGAGTCAGGAGTGGTACCGCAGGATTGGAGAACAGCACATGCAGTGTCTCTCCACAAAAGTGGTCCCAAGGATGACCTAGGGAATTACAGACCAGTCAGTCTGACCTCCATTGTGGGCAAGCTCATGGAGACCATATAAAGGAAAGGTCAGTGGAATATCTAGAGGAGCATGGTCTTCAGGATGCGAGGCAGCATAGGTTCATGGGGCAGAGATCATGTCAAACAAATCTGATTGATTTCTTTGACTGTATCACTAAGACAGTAGACGGGGCCAAGCAGTAGACATCCTTTATCTTGATTTCAGCACGGCCTTTGACTCCATGCCCTACAAAAGGTTGATCAGGAAGTTGGTGGATCTCGGGGTTGGGGAAAAGATGGCCAGATGGGTTGAAAACTGGCTGAGGGACAGAACCCAGAGGGTGGTTGTTGGGGGAGTTATCTAGCACTAGAGAGGTAACTAGTGGGGTCCCGCAGGACTTGGTGCTGGGGCCGGTATTGTTTAATGTCTTCATCAATGACATTGGAGATGGCATTAAGGGCAAAATATGCCTATTCGCAGATGACACCAAGCTCTGTGGAAGAGTGGACACAGCTGAAGGGAAATAGGACCTATAGAAAGATCTTGAAAAGCTGGGGAAGTGGTCCAAGATCTGGCAGCTTGGCTTCAATGCCAAGAAATGCAAAGTTATGCATATTGGAGCCAAGAATCCCAGGACAGAGTACTATCTGAGTGGAGTCCGAGTATCTGCATCAGAGGAGGAGAAGGACCTGGGAGTGATGATCACTAGTGACCTGAAGCACTCCACGCACTGCAAGAAAGCAGCAGCAAAGGCAAACAAGATGCTGGGATGCATATCTAGAGGGATCAGTAGTAGGAGAGAGGAGGAGGTTATACTGTTCCTTGTACAGGTCACTGGTAAGGCCGCATCCAGAGTACTGGTGCCCACACCTCAAAAATGACAGTAACCTGTTGGAGAAGGTCCAGAGGAGGGCTACAAAGATGACAGCAGGTCAGCAGAGTAAGGCGCATGAGAAGAAATTGAGGGCACTGAACATGTACTCCATGGAAGACAGGAGAGAGAGAGAGAGAGAGAGAGAGAGAGAGGGGACATGATTGGGACCTTCAAGTACTTGAAAGGAATAAATAAGGTTGATAAGTAGAGTCTCTTTAAGCTGAGTGGCAACCATAACACAAGGGGGCACAGTCTTAAAGGGACACTGTCAACCTGTTTTTCATCATATTATTTCACGTTAAAAACCTACATTTTACGATTGCTTACCTTCTCTAAAATTCATTGATGTTGCTGTTTGTTTTGTCTGTCTCCTTGTTTAGTAGAACTGAAATACATGCTAATATATATTTATAAACAACCTTGTTTTGTTTACAATCCTGGATCTGTTCTTACTGCATACTTCCCGAGCATTAGAAACACCCCCAAACGGTGCAGTCACTATGATTCAATAGGCTCCTTTCCTCCCATAGTGTCACGAGTGGACAGACTGTGTTGTGGGTGTTCCCAAGTCCAGGAAAGATGCAGTTGAAGCTGATCATGGAATGTAAACAAACTGGGTTTTGTGTGATAACACCAGTGTGGTGGGCAGTCTGTTTTTCACTTTTTTAAAGAAAAAAAGAATCTGAATCAAATTACCAGCTACATCAACGATCTTTACAGAATGCTGGCAATCATAAAATGTGGTTTTTAAACTAGGGACACTTTGAGACCTAAGGGGGTTGACAGTGTCTGTTTAAGCTGGAGGGTGGGAGGTTTAGGATGGAGGTCAGGAAGCACTTCTTCACAGAGAGGGTGGTGGACACTTGGAATGTGCTGCTGGAAGAGGGCATCTCATTGAAGACAATGGGCAGCTTTAAGAGAGGCTGGGATAGGCATAGGGGGAAGGTAAGGATCATGGGTAGAGAGGATGGGAGGAGTGGGGAGGGAAGGCAGGGACATTAGCTCAAGCTGTGGACCCTGCAATACAAGCAGACTTGATAGACCAAACGGCCTTCTTCTACTGGTTTCTTTGTATGTTCGTATGTCTGTTTTATCACCATCTGTCTTCTCATGACCGCATCTGGGTATCCCTCGCTCATCCGACCTCTCTGTGAGTCTACTCCTTCACATTGACTACTCAAGCAGAACCCTCTTGAGTTCATGCTAACTCGACTTAACCTGCTCTCCAATCGGAGACATGCCTTCATGTCTATTGCACCTTTGCTTGGGGCTGGCAGTCTTCTCTCTATCATCATACATTGTTCATTTCACACCTTATCTAAACCGTACCAGCTTCCACAGTTTCACTCCGTCATCGTTCATCTTCCACTTCATATTTCACCTTAACCATCCCGGCCTTCTAGGCCTCATTTCATAATCGTACATCATCCATGTCATTCCTCACCTTAAACCGTTCAGGCCTTTAAGGCTTTTTTCCATCATCATACATCCTCTCTTGCTTTTGAGCATCTAGTTGCAGAGACATCGCTCGCATCCCTCAACAGCTGTCCATTTAAAAGGTCTGAGCAAGAGCTTCCTCGAAATCGGACTTTTCCTCCTTCCTCAATATCAATTTTAAATTGCTGTAGCTGAGTCGTCACTAATCAAAACGTCCTTCAGCCTGGAGGGAAGGCGACCTAGGCATTGGGTCCCCAGAGGTTTCTTCCTCAAAGGATTTTTTCCTCTCCTCCATGCCAGTGGTCAATATTTTAGTCAGGGTTGGTGCTCAATAGGTTCCATAGTTAGGTTCCGCTGTTGGATGGAGTCGGATGGTGGCCACAGCTGTTCCCTCTCTCCTTAGGAAGTCCGCCCTTCTGCATCTGGTCAGATTTCCTTTCATTCTTCATCCTTGTCATACCTCATTCTTCTCCTGTCCTTCCTATCCATTTCTGTCACATTTATTTCCGGTCTAGATAGCGTCTGATTTCTCGCCTCTTCGATGCTCGACACCCTTTTGGGTATTCTTTTTGGGAGTCTTCCTAAGCTACCTTTAGCCAAGGGAATAATTCCTGTGGCACCTATGGGGGGGAGACCCTCCTCTAGGGTTCCTTGCATCATACCCCTACAGGGTGGTATATCCCACGGATAGAGAGGCAAACTACCACAATGTATCAAAGTCATGCAAGCATACATCTCATCCAGTCGCGTAAGCACAACTGAATGGGAAGGCTTTAAGCCTGAGGTTCAATGGGCAGAGCAACAACATCACTCCCCCATCAGGCCTTAAAAGGCCACTCCTCCTGGACTGTTCCAGGATTCATTTCTCATTGCCCCACCATCTACCCCTCCTTCTCCAGTGGCTTGTCTCTCTTTCCCGTGGACTTCCTCCTGAGCTACCTTTAGCCAAGGGAATAATTCCTGTGGCACCTATGGAGGGGGAACCCTCCTCTAGGGTTCCTTGTGTCATACCCGTACAGGGTGATATATCCCACGGATAGAGAGGCGAACAGACACAATGCATCAAAGTTACGCAAGCATACATCTCATCCAGTTGCGTAAGCACAACTGAAATACATATATTTTTTAATTAATATACTTCATTGAATTTTAAGTACATATAACAAGACAGCACAGAGTACGAACCTGGTCAACTCACATATAAAAACAGTACAAGATCCCCCCAGCCTATGTACATTAGGGAATTCAACAGAATTATACATGAAGGTAGTTGAGGTTTATGTTCCATAATCATATATTAGGCATCACAGAATAGGTGCAGTACATACAAATCAAGACTGCATTCAATATGTAATCCCCCCCCCCATTGGGACATATCCCCCTCCCCTTTTTTTCCTATTTCCCTTCCTGGGTGAGGGAGTACAGTGTTACCAATTTATCCAATCTTTTTTCAAAGGGTTTGTATCAGTTATAAAGGCTGGCAGACATTTGTTAAATATGAAGATTCAGGCACGGCACTCTTTATAAAGCACTTGATCCTGAGGGCTCTGAGCGCTGTACAAAAAACAGAAAATTAAAAAGCCAACACTGAAATAAAATCAGATGAATAAGAATCTCAAGTAAATCATATTAACTAACTTGGAAATGCTTTTTTAAACTATAAAGATCTTAAGAGATGCTTTAAAGGCCTCCACCATGCTAGCCACATGGATATGAGCAGGTAGTTGGTTCCACAGTACTAGGGCAGCCACCCCAAAAGCTCTGTCTCCCGGAAGTCTTAAATGGGATAGGGGCAACTAGCAGGCCCACCTTGGTGGAGCAGACAGGGCAAACTGGGTGGTAAGGAACAAGGAGATCTTTCAATTTGTCTGGTCCCAAACTTCAAAGGGCCTTGTAAGTTAACAAACATATCTTGAAGGTGATACGCCACTGCAAAGGCAGGCAGTGCAGTGCCCACAAAACCGACATGATATCGTCACTCTGTGAGGACCCCATTACCAGCCAGGCTACAGCATTCTGGACCAGCTGCAGGCAATGCATCAGATCTTCAGATAACCCTAGGTAGAGAGCGCTGCAATAGTCCAACCTAGAGGTGACAAAAGCATGGATGATCGTCACCAGGTCTGCATGAGCTAGATGTGGTTTCAGAGATGGTAAAAGCCAGATCATACCACAGCTGACATCTGTTGTTCTATCATCAGTCTGCCGTGCAAAATGGCTCCCAGGTCCTTCACCACATCGACAGCCATGAGAGAATGGTCACCTATTGAAAGGAGGGCCAAATCTACCACAGCAGCACAGCCCTAGCATCCCAGTTCCATCACTATGACGTCTGTATTACCTGGCTTGAGACATAACCAATTCAAGGCCATCCAATCATTTATCACAACAAGACGACATCCCAACATCGAAGCCGCAAGATCCTCACCATGGGCATAAGACAGATACAGCTGAGTATCACTGACATAGCAGTGAAACTCGACACCATACTATCTGGTGATCTTCCCCAAAGGCAGTATGTACGCAGAAAACAGCATGGGGGAGAGGACAGAGCCTCGAAGAACTCTACAGGTTAATGAAAATGTATTAAATATTTGCATTTATTATAAAAATAAATATTAAGAAGTAAATCTTGATACCATTCTGTGTAAGTAATTGCATTTTCGTCTAGCCAGTGATGTATAATTACCTTTTTGGCCAAAGCTGCAATCATTGTTAAGTGAAATTTTCTTTCTTTCACAGGGATACCTGTAAATTTACCCATGATGCAAATCTCCAGAAAAAAAAACGTCCTCCAGGGCCAACAATGGATCTGTTTTCTCCTTGACTGCCTTCCATAGGCCTTGAATTAACTTGCATTCCCACAGACTGTGTAAAAGCGATCCTTTTTCCTTGTTACATCTGTTGCATAAGTCTGTTTGGAGTACCAATCTTATGAAGTTTTACAGGCATACAATACAGCTTATTCAGAATGTTAAAAGTTAGCCTGGATTTGTCATTTTTCATGTACAAGTAGACATCTGACCAGAGCTGCTCCCAATTAAATTGTCTTTCTAGGAACTAGGGTGAACTGCCATCCAACTTATATGGTGAGTGATTGAAAACTTAAGATATAAAGAGGAAATTGAATGAGGCTGCCTGACTGCATAGGAGAGAGAGAAGTAACAAGGTCAGTGTGATTATGGTGCCATGAAGGCAGCCCCAAATGTTTTGCCACTATGGGCATCAAAAATGAAAATTTAAAAAAAGGCTTTGGTCTGTTACTTTAGTTTGAACTTTAAAAAATCAGAATGGAATAGGTTGGCCTACCAGGGTAAGTGGCAAAATGGAGTGGAGGGTGTCACAAACCCACTCAGCAAGTCAGCCCTCCACTCCCAAAGTGCCAACCTCCGAGCGCAGTCTTGTGAACAGTTAACAGAACAAGGTGACCCTCTTGTCTGTTTTTGTGGATTCAAATCAACCTTTGGTCTCAAGTCTTAGGAGGGATTCAAACTGTGAACCTCTTGCTAGCATACCCAATGCACAGGCTCAGATAATTTTGTCTTCGGGGGGCCAGATATCTTTGCCTACGGGCACCTAACCAGGTGTACAGAAATGAACCCTTAAAAACTGTAATAAAAGACCTCAGATTTAAAACGCTTACCTTTTTCCAGTTTGGTATCACCATTCAAGCTTATGCACAGTGTCTGCTTTAACCATATATAATCTACTTGTAAGGGAAAGAAATCAAAGACAGACCAAGTAAGCTCTAGAAACAAGAGTTTCACTACTATAGATCAAAAATTTGTAACACATAAAATACAGAACTACTATATCACAAGACATTCAAATCTCTTAAACAAAACAGGTTTTAACAGGGCAATTCTTATTAACATATTAAAATGCCAGCAGAATAGGCCTAACGGTCTTTTGTGTCTGCTCGTTTGGTCAGCCCCCACCCTGGGAGCCGACCTTGCTGCCCCCATCGCCTTCTCTGGCTTCTCCCTTCCCAGTTCCGGATATACTCACTGCACTGGATTTTGCTTCTAGAACCCTTCCCCTGTACCTGTCCCACCCCCTCTTGAACCCCCTCCACCATCTCTGCCTCCAACAGCCCTCTTGGCAGCGCAGTCCTTGGCTCCACCACCCTCTCAGTGAAGTAGCACCTCCTCCTTTCTCCCCTGAATCTTCCCCCATCCAGCTTCCACCCATGCCCTCTAGTTGCCCCCTCCTCCTTCCTTCGAAGCACCCTGACTGCTCCTCCCCTATTTACCCCCTTCATGTACCTGAAGACCTCTATCATGTCCCCCGGTCCCTTCTCTCTTCCAATGTGTACATATTTAGCTCTTTGAGCCTCTCCCCATAGGTCCTGTCCCCCAAGCCCCAAATCATTTTGGTTGCCCTCCTCTGGACCCTCTCCAGGAGTTTAATGTCCCTTTTTAAGTATGGCCTCCAAAACTGCATGTAGTACTCGAGGTGTGGCCTCACCAAGCAGTTATACAGAGGGAGTATCACTTCCCTCCTTCTGGAGGTGACCCCCCTAGCCATGCATCCCAGCATCCTGTTGGCCTTGGCTGCTGCCCTCCTACAAGTCTCCGAGTTGTTCATCTTGACATCCACCACCACCCCCACGTCCCTCTCAGCCATCGAGACGTATAGCATTCCCCCCCCCAGGGTGTACACTTGGCCCGGGTTTCTGGCCCCCAGGTACAGTACCTTGCATTTCCCTGCATTGAAGCTCAGCTTTCCACTTTCTAGACCATCTTTCCAGAGCCTCCAGGTCCCCCTGTAGGGCCACCCTCCCCTCCCCTCCTCCCCATCCACCACCACCCCCAGTTTTGAGTCATTCGCAAAGAGACTCATCTCACTCCTGATACCTGTCCTTATGTCAGAGACACAGGCATTGAACAGGAGGGGCCCAAGGACTGTTACAGTACTTAGATTTGTCTCTCTCTCTAAATACCTGCTTAAAGTGCTCACAGATGTTTCTTTGTCAGTGTCTAGATAGAAGTGTCTGAAGGAAAACAGAACAATGTTTAAAAGCTGGTTTTCCCCACCTATTTGCATGAGGTCACCTAGCTCCTCCCTGTCAGAATATATAAAAAATATATCTATATAAAAACAGGATGTCTTTTCCAAGTACTAAATTCTGTAACCTCAGCATAACTTATGTTCTTCAAATGACTGTCTTTGATCTTCTGATAAGCTTCCCCCTTCCAGGACATGAAAGCATCTTTTGTGACTTTGCACTAAAACGTCACAACCTGCTCTTCTTCCTCTAAGCGTTATCAAAGTTTATGATTCTCCCTCTTAGCAACTACAGCTATCATTAACTTAAAGTCTGTAATTAGCGTTGGGCCTCCCAGGTAACACCTTGTCTCTAAAACCTGTGTGAGTGTGATCTCACATGCTGTTTCAGCATTTCTCATGGGAGACAGTCCATACACCTTTTTATATTACAAAAAATGATACAGCACTCAGAACTGGCTGTCCATGTCACAATCCTTCCCACCTAGACTGAATTTGGGGGCTCTATCCCCTGCATGGGATGAGCTTCCCAAATCAGTTCACTCCTCGTAGACACGAGACAGCCCATCTGAGTTCTGATTGGTCACTCCAGCCCTATGCAGAATGGTAATGGCATACCCTTGCAAACCAAGACTCCATCTTAGTAATCTACCATTGTTCTTTCCCATCTGCGTCAGCCAAACCAGAGGTTTGTGGTCAGTCTGTACCACAAAATGTTGCCCATATAAGTATGGCTCTAATTTCTTTAGGGCCCACACTATGGCAAGACACTCCTTTTCCACCGTGAAGTATGCTTGTTCCCTGGGAAGTAACTTCCTACTCAGGTACACTACTGGGTGATCTGTCCCTTGGCTGGATGTCTGACTCAGTACTGCCCCAACACCCACGTCTGAGGCGTCAGTCTGAACTATAAAGGTTTTGCTATAGTCAGGACTTGTCAAAACAGGAGCACTGCACAGAGCCTCCTTTAGTTTGGAAAAGGCTTCCTCACAGTCTGGGCCCCAGGTCATTTTCTTGGGCATCCTTTTTCTTTGTTAGGTCAGAAGGGGAGCAGCCAAGGCACTGTAATTTGGTACAAATTTTCTGTAGTACCCTGCTGTCCCTAGAAAACTCCTGACCTGCTTCTGTGTTTCTGGTCTGGGCCACACCTGGATTACCTCTATCTTTATTTGGTTAGGATGGAGCTGTCCCCGGCCTACCACATGCCCGAGGTATGCCACCTCTCCTATGGCCACCTGGCACTTTCTGGCTTTGACAGTGAGCCCGGCCCTCTGTATCCTGCCCAGCACTTCCCTAAAGTGGGACAGGTGTTTCTCCCAGCTGGTACTAAAGATGGCAATGTCATCCAGGTATGCCACGGCGTACTCCTCAGCACCATTTAACACCTGGTTCACCACCCTTTGGAAAGTGGGCAGGGCATTCTTCATTCCGAAAGGCATTACTTTAATCTCAAATAAGCCTATCAGAGTGATGAAGGCCGACCTCTCCCTAGCTCTGTCGGTCAACTCTACCTGCCAATACTCCTTTGTCAGGTCAATGGTCGTAAGGTAGGATGCCCAACCCAACTTGTCCAGGAGTTCATCCGTCCGGGGCATCGGGTGGGCGTCTGACTTCGTGACTGCATTCAGTCCATGACAGTCCACACAGAAACGAGTAAAGCCATCTGGCTTAGGCACAAGAGCTATGGGTGAGGCCCAGGGGCTGTGGGATCTCTGGATTACCCCTAAATCCAGCATCTCCTCCACTTTCCTCCTAATGTCCTTTTGAACAGCCTCTGACACCCGATATGCTGTCCACCATATGGACGTCTGTGTCCCTGTCTCCACATCATGCGTCGCTAAGGGGGTTATTCCAGGCTTGGCGCTAAACAATGGAGCAAAGTCTGCTAAAACCTCCCTTACTTTCTGGATCTGGTCCGGGCCCAGCTGGGGAGACAATTTTACTGCCTCCACAGAGAACTCCCACTTACTTTCTTCCAGCAAGTCAAGAAGGGGTCTCCTTCGTCCGTCCCCTCCCCAGGACTACACACTGCAAACACCATGTCAGCCCTATTTGCATATAGCTTCATCATATTGACATGGTACATCCTTTCGGCCTGTCTTCGGTCAGGTAACTCCACAATGTAGTTCACATCATTTACCTTCCTAACCACTTTGTACAGTCCTACCCACTCAGCCTGCAGCTTGTCTTTCTGTACCGGAATAAGGACCATTACTTCCTGACCCACCATGTATGAGCGAGCTCTGGCTCTGTGGTCATACCACACCTTTTGTTTTTGTTGGGCAGCTGCTAGGTTGCTCTGGGCTGTCCCCATAAGCTCCTTCAGCCTTTCCCTAAACCTAAGGACGCAATCCACAATGGGAGTTCCCTGGGTGGCATGCTTGCCATCCCAGTCCTCCCAGATCAAATCTAGGGGTCCTCATACCCGGCGTCCATATAAGAGTTCGAAGGGGGAAAATCCTGTTGACTCTTGGGGCAGAGTTAAGCTAGCCCATCCCATTGTGTTAAAAGAGAAAAGGAAGTGCAAAAGAAGAAGGAAACCACTTTGGTTCTCAAAAACAGTAGCAGAAAAGGTCAGCGCCAAAAGGCTGGCCTTCAGGAAATATAAGGGAACACAGTGGGATGAAGATAGGGAGGCATACCAAACTTCCCTAAGGGAAGCAGGGAAGGCAGTAAGGCAACCAAAGGTCCAAACCAAGGAAACACTAGCACAAACAGTAAAAGAAGGTGACAAGACTTTCTATAGATACATTAGTGAAAGAAGAAAGTCCAGAGGGGGCATTGCTAAGATCAAAGGGGATAAGGGAGCGTGTGAGGAGAAGAACCATGTAAAAGCATCTATCCTAAATAGATACCTCTGCTCAGTATTTACTGAAGAGAAGGTAGGGCAGGGGCCCACAGCTCAGCACCATGGACACAGGGGGGAGGGAGGTGTGCACTAGTCCCTTCACAAAAGAAAGGGTCCTACAAGAGCTCAATAAGCTCAGGGTGGACAAGGCAATGGAACCTGATGGCATACATCCCAGGGTACTAAAGGAACGAAGGGTGGAACTAGCACAGCCATTATTAGAACTGTTTAGTGAGTCTCTGAGCACAGGAGAGGTCCTAGAAGACTGGAGAAGGGCTCATGTGATCCCGCTTCCACAAGACTAGTAGCAGGGAGGAGGCAGGAAACTACAGACCAGTCAGTCTTACCTCAATAGTGAATAAGATTATGGAGGCACTCCTTAAGGAAAGGATAGTGAAACACCTGGAATCCATAGGAGCACAGAATCCAAGACAGCATGGGTTTACAACAGGAAGGTCCTGTCAAACTAATCTCATAGATTTATTTGACTGGGTAACCAGAGTAGTGGACCAAGGGGGAGCAGTTGATGTCGCCTACCTTGACTTCAGCAAAGCTTTTGATACTGTTCCACATAGAAGATTGATTAATAAGCTGGGTAGGCTCGGGGTGGGTCAGAAGTTGGTCAACTGGGTGGCAAACTGGTTGACGGGTAGAAAACAGAGAGTGGTGGTAAACTGTATACCGTCAGAAGAGATGCAAGTCACAAGTGGGGTACCTCAGGGATCAGTCCTGGGGTCAGTCCTCTTCAATATCTTCATCAGTGACATTGCAGATGGACTGGTGGGTAAGGTTTGCCTGTTTGCAGATGACACCAAGATCTGCAACAGAGTAGATGATCCAGATGGGGTGGGCAGAATGAGAAGAGATCTGGATAAACTGGCAAAATGGTCAGAAGAGTGGCAGCTGGGGTTTAATGCAAAGAAGTGCAAGATCATGCACAGAGGGAAGAGAAACTCTGAAGCCACCTATAGGCTGGGAGGGGAGTTGCTGGCAGTCACAAGGGAAGATAGAGACTTGGGCATCATTATCACAGATGACCTGAAATCATCCAAGCAGACCACTAAGGCAGTAGGTAAGGCTAGGGGGATGTTGGGGTGTATCAGTAGGGGTATCACAAGTAGTAAGATGGAGGTAATGATCCCTCTTTATAAGACACTGATTAGGCACCGTCTGGAGTACTGCATGCACTACTGGAGGCCACACCTTCACAAGGACATAAACCGAACTGAGGCAGTCCAGAGAAGGGCAACCAAAATGGTGCAGGGACTGCATCAGAACACATATGAGGACAGATTAATGGAGTTCAATATGTATACTCTAGAGCAAAGGAGGGAGAGAGGTGATATGATCGAAACATGCAAACACCTTAAGGGCATTAATAAGGTGAAAGAGTCTTAACATGTTTCAATATAAGAAAAATAGCAGGACAAAAGGACACAGCATGAGATTAGAGGGAGGATTAAGGGGTAATGCGAGGAAGTTCTTTTTCACAGAAAGGGTGGTGGATGGAACAGCCTACCTCAGGAAGTAGCGGATATGAATAAAGTGCAGGGCTTCAAACAGGCATGGGATAGGCATAAGGGAGCAATACAGAAGAGTATGAATAGATAGGCTATTGACAGAGCAAAGGCCGATGGCACATTCATAAGGTAGAAAAAGAAATGGGCAGACTGGATGGGCCTGGCGGTCCTTATCTACCATCAGCTTCTATGTTTCCATGTAACCTCCATCATTTCTTGGCTCCTGTGCCTTCAATTTTGGAAGTCAATGACTTCCTCCCCCTTTATTTTGGATGTTTTTGTCTTATTTTTGGAAGTCACATACTCCCAAAATGGAGTTAACTGAAGCCCTGATTATTAGTACTATATCTAAGCTAGGATGGTACGGTGTAATGGTGCAATTACATGTATTAAGACACTGTTGTTTTTCACATGCTTGTTGCTGAAGTAGGGCTAGAAATTCGGGACCTGTACGAATGAGAATACGAGTCCACTATCACAAAAGCTAAAATCTTGCGATCAGCTGGTTTTACTGTGCAAGCAACAGCGTTTTCATTCAGTAGAAGGCGGAAGCTGTGGAGGAGGGCAGGATATGAACTAGAAGGGGACAGGATCAGATGTGTTTCAGTACAATAGCTGCTTCTTATTGTTTTTACAGGGTTTCTTGTGGATTTTACTTGGTAGAAGGTTATTTTTTTCTTTCTTACTACTCTAAGGGGCTAGCAGGGTATTGTTTTTAGGGCTGTTGGAAGTTTGAAAACTGGTTTGGTGGCTGTAAGTGGGCTCATTTGTTGGATGTTTCACTGTGTAACAGGCTGTGCTGGTGGAGGCCTATTTCTTCTGATTTAAAACCTATTTGGTGGGATTTGCTTGGGGCTGTTTCTTTGGTTGCAGGGCCTGGAGGGGCAGACACAGGGCTGATACACTCTCGTTTGAGTCGGTGTAGGCCCTATCCCACCCTCCCACCCTCCCTCCCCACAGCTCTGCTTATTTATAGGAGAACACCTGCCCTGCAATTGAGGAAAAGGCTGCGGGTGCAGCTCATGTAGTTCTAGCCACTGGGGGTTGGATTTAAAGGTTGGGAGAGAGGAGGTTAGGAAGTTGTTCACTTCCCTTATAAGTTTACTGTGTTGTACTGCACCTAGTAACAGGGTTACCGATTTACTGTAGGACTGTATCTAGGATTAGTGGGTGACCTGATAAGTCAGTAGGGGTGTATCTTGGACTAGTGGGGAACGGTGGCTCACCCAAGGAAACCTACTTGGAGGGGGATGGGACCACACATCATTAGGGCCAGCATCTTTGGGAGGGTGGTGGGGTGCACAGGGTGTGGGGCAGCCATGATACTGGACTGGGCTTGGAAGTTCAGCGGTTGCCCAGTGTGCTACCAGCTGTCACAGCTTAGGGAGGAGGTTGCAGGGATTAGGAGACAGCTGGGGGAAGGGGGGAGGTATGGTTGGGGAATAGGGCAGGGGATCTCCCACAGGGTTGCACCAAGCACTAGCGGCAGGGGCATAGGGAAAGGAGTGCAGGAGAATACTCTGGGGTCACATAGGGACCCTGGCAGAGGGGGCCCAAAAGGAGGACACTACCAAGGATGCAGGCAGGTAACTGGGGACCCTCACAAAGGGGGCCAGAGGGACAACATTCTCAGGGAAGTAGGCAGATGGCTGGGGCCGGACAGAAGGAAGCAAGGTGGGGAGGTGGATCAGACCTTATGCTCAGTAACTGCTTCAATTCTCTTCTTCTGCTTGAGGATGAGGGGGGTGATGTAGCCATGACAGGGGTGGTTAGAGATGGAAAGGGAGTGGGGGGCAGGAGGCGGGGCCGATAGCAGGAGGAACAGGGGGGAACCCGGAGTGCAGGAAAATGGGGGGAGCAGTGGATCAGAGCAGGAGGGGCAGGGGGAAGAGGGAGGAAAGTGCAAGGAGAAGGACCAGTTTGGAGGAAAGGGCAAGAAGAAGGACCAGAAGTACAAGGAGGATACAATAAAGGGAGCTGAGGGTTTAGGCCAGGGGAGCATGACAAGCGTGGAGGGATTGAACGGAAACAGGAAGGAAGGGAGGACGAGCCAGGCTAGTTTAGCGGATGGGGAGAAGGACCAGTCGCGAGCAGTGAGGGGGAGTTAGTGAGGCACAGAAGGATATTCAGGAGGAGGAGAGGCATAGGATCGGAGAGGAGGGGGTGGCCAGGCTAAATGAGGGGGCGGCATATGGCACCCAGATAGGGAGAAGAACAAGGAGCCGGCTGGGTGGAGGGGCCGATAGAAAGGATGAGGGACATGGAAGGTGGGGGAATGGAGGAAAAGGAGCGGTCAGAGTGCTCCTGTTGGGGGATTCTATGATCAGGGTATCAAATGGGATAGGAGGGGAAGCTCGGCTAGTTAGAACAAAATGCTTCCTGACTAACGAAGCGAGGGCCAAGCACGAGGTATATCAGCTGGCAAAGGATTGTGGGGGTTCCCCGGACATACTGGTCCACCTGGGTACAAATGACATTGAGGGAAATAGTGAGCTAAAGATACAGGCAAGATTCAGGGAGCTTGCCAGGGTCTGTCATGACATACGGTGCACGATTTCCTTCTCGGAAATCCTGCCGGTGCCAAGGACTAGTGGTGAACACAAAAGGAAGATTAGGGAGATAAATCAATGGCTCAGGGAGTGGTGTGAGGCCAGAGGGTATGGGTTGATGAGGGACTGGGGGGAGACCTGGGAGGATAAGGAGCTGTATGCTAGAGACAGGCTCCATCTCAGTTTGGAAGGGAAGGAAATCCTTAAGTTGAAAATAAAGGGGTTCATTGGAAACTGGGGTTTAAACTTGTGAAGGGGGGAGGGATGGGAGAAAAGGCTGCTGAGGGGGGTCCGATAAAGGAGGGGCTCTGTCTCCACCCCCCTGGGGAGCTAGAGGAATGTGGGAAAAGGCCGACTGGTAAAGTGCAGACCAGGGGAAAACGGAATCCCCATGGGAACACGAGCAGGGGAAATGGAAGTATATGGAAAGGGTGGAAGGTAGTCCTCAAACGCCAGGAGCTTGGGCATAAATGCCTGAGCTCCAGGCGATTCTAACTGAGGAGCAGTGGATGTGGCAGCGGTCACTGAGACCTGGGCCACCGAGGACACGACTGGGACCTGAACCTGGAGGGCTACACTATGTTCAGGAAGGACAGGGAGGGAAGGGAGGGAGGGTAGCAATAATAGTCAAAAACTGCATTGGCATGGGGGAGTAGAGGAGGCGGAGGGAACCGTGGAGGCGATTTGGGTCACCTTGATAACAAGGGGGGGGCAAGAGAGTAAAAATAGGAGTGGTGTATAGACCCCCTGCGCTGGCGGAGGAGCTGGAGGAGAGTCTGGTGGCAGATGTTTGGAGACACTGCATATTGGGCAGGGGAAGGGTGGTGGTGTTGGGGGACTTAAACATGCCAGAAACAGACTGGGAGACTATGACATCCTCGGCGGCCAGGAAACAGAGGTTGTTGGATGTCTTTCAAGAAACGTTCCTAACTCAGCAGGTGGGGGAACCGACCAGGGAGGCATGGGCACTGGATGTGGTCCTGGCAGACAGTGACCAGATTGGGGGCCTGGAGGTAAGGGACCCATTGGCGGGGAGTGACCATGCCACGGTCTGGTTCTGCCTGGACCTAGGAGGGGTAGGAGGATGCACAAAGACGGAGGTAACTGAACTTCAGGGGGCGGATTTTAAGGAAATGGGAAGGATCCTTAAGGGGCATCTGGATGTGACTGGGTCAGACATGGACGCTGATAGTAGGTGTGAAATCATCAGGAGAGGGGTGCAGGATTTTATTTATTTAGTTTTTGTTGACCGGGTAAGTGCACTAGACAAATCCTGCCTATTTTCAGGCACGACCTGGGGGAAGGGGAATACAGATGAATGCCAACTTACCTTGAACCAGATTAAGCTACCAGCACCTGTGCCAGAGTAAGACGAAAATGCGGTAGGACTCGAAAACCCTGCTGGTGGACCAGGGAGGTCCGGGAGGTGGTGCGGGGAAAGAAGGTAGCCTATAGGCAATTCAAGTGCTCAAGGAGTGAAAGGGATCGAGGGGAGTACGAACTGATGGCCAGAATGGCCACTAGGGTGGTGAGGTGTGGCTAAGGCAAGGAAGGAGCAGAACCTGGCCAGGAAAAATTAGGAGAGGGAACAAGGGGTTCTTTAGATACACTGGGGAAAAACGAAGGGTGAAGGGGCAGAGTAGCAGGATTAAAACAGGGGAGAGATGGGCACAAGACCCAGGGGAGCAAGTTGAGGTACTAAATGAGTACTTCACCTCAGTTTTCACCAAGGAAAATGGGGGTGATGCATCATACATGGGAGGAGACAGTAATACTGAGGAGGGGGGACGCTTACCAATCGGTGGGTCTGGGGGAGGGGGAGGCATCACTGGCAGGAGGGGGGAAGGCTAAGAAGGGAGAAGAGGTAGCGGAAGTAGAAATCACAGCAGAGAGAGTGAGGGAAGCCCTCAGGTCCCTTAGGACGGAGAAAGCACCGGGGCCGGATAAATTACATCCCAGAGTGCTAAAGGAACTTGCGGATGTCCTGGCAAAACCCCTGGCGGAGCTTTTCACCATCTCTCTGAGGACAGGGTGGGTGCCCCAGGACCAGAAGGTGGCACATATAGTGCCTATCCACAAGGGGGGATCAAGGGAGGTGGCAGAGAACCACAGGCCTGTCAGCCTGACATCGGTGGTGGGCAAGGTGATGGAGGGCATTGTCAAGGAGAGGCTGGGGGGGCCCTGGAAAAGTCAGGGTGCCTGGACGGTAGACAGCATGGATTCGTCCCAAGGAAATTGTGTCAGATAAACCTTGTGGAGTTCTATGACTGGGTGACGAGTGCCTTGGACCTGGGTAGACCAATGGACGTCCTCGTTCTAGACTTCAGCAAGACATTTGACTCTGTTCCTCACGAGGGCCTGTTGGATAAGCTGGGAGATATGGGTGTGGGGAACCAGATGATCAGATGGATAGATAATTGGCTCCATGACCGGACCCAGAGGGTCGTAGTTGGCGGGATAGTCTCATCCCCAAGGAGGGTCATTAGTGAGGTCCCACAGGGATCAGTCCTTGGGCCCCACCTGTTCAACACCTACGTCTCTGACATAAGGACAGGTATCTGAAGTGAGATGAGTCTCTTTGCGGATGACTCAAAACTGGGTGCGGTGGTGGATGGGGAGGGTGGCCCTACAGGGGGACCTGGAGGCTCTGGAAAGATGGTCTAGAAAATGGAAGCTTAGGTTCAATGCAGGGAAATGCAAGGTACTGCAGCTGGGGGCCAGAAACCCGGGCAAGTGTACACCCGGGGTGGGGGGGGAAGCTACAAGTCTTGATGGCTGAGAGGGACCTGCGGGTGGTGGTGGATGTCAAGAAGAACAACTTGGAGACTTGTAGGAGGGCAGTAGCCAAGGCCAACAGGATGCTGGGATGCATTGCTAGGGGGATCACCTCCAGAAGGAGGGAAGAGATACTCCCTCTGTATAACTGCTTGCTGAGGCCACACCTCGAGTACTGTGCGCAGTTTTGGAGGCCACACTTAAAGAGGGACATTAAACTCCTGGAGAGGGTCCAGAGGAGGGCAACCAAAATGATTTGGGGCTTGCGGGACAGGACCTATGGGGAGAGGCTCGAAGAGCTAAATATGTACACAATGGAAGAGAGAAGGGACCGGGGGGACATGATAGCGGTCTTGAGGTACATGAAGGGGATAAATAGGGGAGGAGCAGTCAGGGTGCTTCAAAGGAAGGAGAAGGGGGCAACTAGAGGGGATGGGTGGAAGCTGGATGGGGGAAGATTCAGGGGAGAAAGGAGGAGGTGCTACTTCACTGAGAAAGTGGTGGAGCCATGGAATGCGCTGCCCAGGGGGCTGGTGGAGGCAGAGACGGTGGAGGGGTTCAAGAGGGGGTGGGACAGGTACAAGGGAAGGGTTCTGGAAGCAAAATCCAGTGCAGCGAGAATATCCAGAACTGGGAAGGGAGAAGCCAGAGATGGCAAGGGGGGCAGCAAGGTCAACTCCCAGGGTGAGGGCTGACCAAACGAGCAGACACTAAAGACCGTTAGGCCTATTCCGCTGGCATTTTAGTATGTTAGTATGTTGGTCACCTTCTTTACTGTGCTTGGCTTCTTGGTGCTGGATGGTGGGAGTAGACTGCTACAAAGGTGGGGGGGGGGGCTTGTTTGTTTTACAGAAAACAACGTTAAAGATGGCAGCCAGCTATGGAAGTGGGCAGGTTGTGCTGGTCACCCATCATGGGCGTTTTGTGTTTTTTTTTAGACATATGCAAAATATTAAATTGTGGGTACTGGGATGGAAGATGGTGGGATTGGGATTTTGGTTGGGGGCATGGGTTATGTATTTTAAAGGACTGGGCTGGGGGCTGTTCCCTTTTCCTTTTTTTCCTCCCCTTTTTTAGCAATCACGTGAATACTGAATACCCAAACATTTGGGAGACCGAATATATTATTTAGCCCAGATATTCAAAATAATGTATTTGGTCAGCCCTAACTAATATATGTATTTATACAATAGGGGTGAGGTGATATTTAATATAATAAAAACATATTCTCACAGCACTGAATAAATCCTGCATGACATATACACTGTGATAATATCTGACATTTATACACACAGTACATATGTCACAGTCCGATATTATCACGGTACATACGTCAGTACACCTAACTCTCAACATATGTAGATAGTCGAACTACTTTGCAAATCACCAGACTCCAATTAATATCATCTGTCACAACACAAAGTTGCATACCTTAACCAGTAGCTTCCCAGGCTATGAATCAGAAGTACTCAACATAGTGTTTTTATATATTCAAACAGCAGGACTGCAAAAAAAAGCCCCGAAAGAGACTACGAGTAATAAGAGTCAGACAGTGACTCCGAGTAGCATCATAAAAGAAAAAAGCACCACCCACAAGACCAAAAGAGAAAGAAACACCTCTAACAACAGTATACTTACAGAATAAAATACTTTTAAATCCTGTGTCTGCTGATGTAAGCCAGGTGATAACTAAGGTGAAAGCACAGCAGCAAAAAGTTCCAGTGAAATTAACTGGGCGAAGTTAAAAAATACCAAGTGCACACAATATAAAGCAGTACAGTCACCCACAAAATAATAAAATAAACTTGTTAACATAACACCTGAATAAACTACTAAAATAAATAGTACTGTTGCCAAATGCCGGCAACTTCCCGAACGAATGTAAGTCCCGCCCCAAATCACGAAACAACCAATCAAAACAGACACATTAGACACGCAAGACACAAACAACTAATCAAAGCAACGCAACAGCAACAATTCATAATGTCAACCAATGACAAAGCACAACAGTCATTCAAAACACAAACTCCATTCATAAAAACGTATCACACCCGCAGAGAACAACTACTACAAGAAATAACACCCGCAACAAAGCAGATTTATAAGCATGTCACACAAGAAACATCAGAAAAATACACATTAGAAGCCCTATTGTATAAAATGAATATATAATGGGCAGGAGTAGAATACAGAAAATATCTAAACTTGTGAACGGTGACCTTGGGAACCATCACTCATGGCTCCGCTATGCTCCGCCACTTGTGAGGTATCCCAAGGTTGCTGTTCACTCATTTAGATATCTTCCATATTCCACTCATGCCCATCATGTATCCCCTATGTATGTAAATATTACAGTGGAGCGTAACGCCACTATAGTTAAGGATGAGTAGGCTGTTTAATGTTAAACCCCTAACTTTGCACCTTAATAGCTTCTCCCACATTCAGAGGAATTGCACAAACGTTTGCATGCATTGTCTTGGGGGGGGGGGCAAAGCCTCTTGATTTGGCAACTTTCATTTTGGTCGAATGTGCGGATTCTGAGATGCAGATAGTGCAAATGTCGGAAAAACTGGGTTTTTTGCTGGTTTTTTTTTTGCCATCATCTACAGCCCATATGGTTTGGAATTTTCTTCTGAAATTTTCAGGGTAGAAAGGCCGTGCCATAGAATGGTGACTTTCATTGGTTCTGAGCATGCTCAGTAGGGTCTTTTGGATAGATGTTTGATATGAAAGATGAATTTGCGTGAAGCAGAAATCCTCTTTCATGAGAAAAAAATCTTTCGTGCAGTGGCCATCTCATTTCCGTTTTTTTTTCCCCCAATTTTTTTTTTAAAAGCCCTATAAAATGATGCCCTTCAGACACATAAACACAAGAATGTAATTAAATGAGACCCATTTAGATTCTGGACTTGCATTTTCAAAAAATGACCCTGAAATGTGTTTTGGGGACATTCCAAAAATCATTTACCAAGTCTTCTTTCATCAGCTGATTTTCTTCTTTTGTGAAGCTCACGAAAGTCCAATAAGGCCATAAGAAAAATGAACACTATCTCACGAAAGAGGATTTTTAACTTAGTTTTTTTTTCCACATTATTCTATTGAGAGAAGGCATCGTGTTTCGTGAACTCACAAGAATCTCACGAAACAGGATGCCTTCTCACAAAAGATGATTTTGGACTTAGTTTTTTTCCACATTCTTCTTTCATGAGAAACAATCTTTCGTGAGCTCATGAAAATCTCCTGAAAGAGATGCCTTCCCATGAAAGAGGATTTTGGATTTAGCTTTTTTTAACACATTCTCCTTTTGTGAAAAAACATCTTATTTCGTGAACTCGAGAAAATCTCATGAAAGAGGATGCTTTCTCACGAAACATGAGTTTGGACTTAGTGTTTTCCCACATTCTTTTTTTTTTATTTATTTATATTTTAGCCCCCATTTTATCCATTTGCTCCCGACCCTGTCTGGCCATACACACATGTGTGGAGGCATGCACACGCTGGGGCAACGGGACGCCCTCCCACTACTTGTCACCCACTCACCTGTACTGCCTGAGGACCTCCATCCAGGGGCAGTGGAACTGTGGTGGGCAACAGAGTCCTCCCCGGTAGAGGGTAGCTGCCTTTCAGCTACTCAGTCCTGCTCCCTCCCTCCACCCCGTGCCGGCTCTCCAATGACCCAGGCTTGTTCTCGAACACTGGTCAACGGCGTGATGCGAGGTAAGGAGTCCAGCGCCTCAGCACCACCGGGGCAGCTTAGTTTTTTCCACATTCTTGTTTCCTAAGATGGCATTTTCTTCCTTATAAAACAACATTTTGGACTTAACTTTTTTCTAGAATATTCTTTTCTTACACAGCAATCTTCTTTTGTGAACCCTCTCATAACAAGACTGGTGTCTCAGTACACTTGTTCAGCATGATACACTCCACATGTAGCCATGTAGCGTGGGGCTCAAAGGGCCCTGCATGCCTGCATCTATGGAGGCATGAAGTGCAGGGCCCCTTGGGCCTTGTGCTTCTGCAGGCAGATGGATCTCTTCACACAGCTCCTGCAGGTACCTGTGTGAATGAGGATACCATTCTACTATCTGAAAAAGACAGGTAATTCATTGCATAAAACTGTGTTAATGCACCAGACAGGGTTCAGGTTAAAGCACAAAAAGTAGGGAAATGTGGTGTTAGCGTTTTCAACCCTAACTCCCCAAGCCCACCCCCCAAGCAGCAAAAGGAAAGAACATTAGGGTTTTGGATCACTGGAGTCTTGGCAAATCGGCAGTGGAGTCTTCCCTGGGGTTATCAACCTAGTGCTCACTTTCTTAGCTGAGCAAACAAGGTCAGCATGAACAAAGCTACAACAACTTGTATTGGCAATATGTGGTGACAGATAGTTCTCTACCTTTCATGACTATCACTATGAGGCACTGGGTTGCAGCTGTACCTTCTGCTTTACATAGGAGGCTACAGGCTAGGGGAAGGGGTCCTCCTTTGGGTTGACAACCTAATGCTTCCCGTGTTACCTGAGCAAACAAGGTCAGACATTATCTCCAGTCTTCACGTAGGATCCTATGGTACAACAGACTGTGCTGGCAACATGTAGCAACAGATAGTTCTTCACCTTGGACGACTGTATCACTAAGAGACACTGGTTTCAAGCTGTATCTTCTGCTTCACACAGGAGGCTCTGGGCTGGGGGAAAGGGGTCAGCATTAGGGTTCACAAACCCAAGGAAGACCCCACCACTGATTCACCAAGACTCTGGAGACCCAAAACCCTACTGTTATTTCCTTTTGCTGCTTGGAGGGTGGAGAGTTATGGTTAGAAACACTAACAGCACATTTCCCTAATTTTGTCACTTAAACCTGAACCCTAACTGATGCATTAACACAGCTTTTGTTTTGCAATGTATACACACACATATATATATATATATATATACATATATTTATTTATATATATATATATATATATATAGAACACAGTAGTGCTTCTACAGTTAGGGTTGCACAGCAACTTCTATGTTAAACCCACAATTTTGCACTTTAATAACTTTGCAACCGCTCAACTGACTTGCCTGAAATTTTGCATGTGCCATCTGGTACCACAGATCTCTTGATCTGGCCAGTTTCGTTCTGGTCGGTGGTGCGGTTGCGGAGCTGTAGAGTGCAAAAAATGTGATTTGCGAAACTTTAGTAAAATTTGCAACACTACTTTCAGAAAGTTACTGTTTCTTTGCCATGTCACTGCAAAAAATGGTTAGGACATTTGAGCTGAAATTTGCAGTGTAGAAAGGGCTTGCACCACAGATGTGCCTTTTGTTGGGTTGGTCATAAAATGTACATCAGTTTCATAGTTATAGCATTCCAAAGTTTTGGAACTTCCCATAGGATAACACTGTGGTGGTCACGGTACCTTTCGGCTGCTATATCTCGAAAATGGTTCGAGATACACACTTTTTGCTAAATGCAGCTTAGTACACGTTTAGATGTACTAAGCAGGTATGCAGGTTGCCAGTTCATGATTACAACTGCGGTGTAATTTTTCCAGTGATCCTATGGTTACTGTGATATTGCACCATTTGCAGCACAAGGGTTACTTGGAATGTCTCTAGGCCTACACTCTGTCTCTACACATATGGATAGATGGGCCCTGTGCTCCCACAAATGGATACCATTATGGAGTGATGGGAGTGTGAGGGAGATGAGGTTTAATTACAATGTCTCTACGCTGGGCCCTGCGCTCCCACATGAAAATCAGAGACAATTACAATATGCATGCATAGGAGCACAGGGCCCCATAATACACTATGGACTGCTCCAACAACCAAATAAGGATAAGATTACACTGTCTCAAAAAGTAAGGAAATTCATTGCAAAAAACTCCGTAAATGTTTCAGTTAGAGTTCCTATTACAGCGACAAAAGTATGGAAATTTGGTGTTACGGTTACCAACCCTACCACCCCACCCCACCACCCTCCACACACCAATAGGCATAGTTGGGGTGTGCCTTGGAGTCATCGGACCTAACTCTCACCCCATTATCCTATACTGTACCATCTCAGCTTTCTTACACATGGAATGGGGGTGAGAGTTAGGACCAACGACCCCAAGGCACACCCCAACGCCTGTTGGTGTGTGGAGGGTGGTGGGGTGGGGTGGTAGGGTTGGCAACCCTAACACAAAATTTCCATACTTTTGTCGCTGTAATTGGAACCATAACTGATGCATGAACAAGAGTTTTTTGTAATATATATATATATATATATATATATAAACACACACACACACACACACACACATATATACATATATATATTATAGGGACACAGTCGTGCCCCTATATTTAGGGTTGAGTAGGCAGGTTAATGTTAAAGCCCAATTTCTGCACTTCAATAACTTTGCAACCATTCAACGGATTTGCATGAGATTTTGCATGCGCGCTTTCATGTGGTAGATCTGTGGATGTGCCACGTTTTGTATAGGTCAGATGTGTGGATTGTGAGCTCTGGATAGTGCTAAAAAGTTAATTTTCGGGTTATTGGTTTTGCTGGTATTTTTCTTTTAACTTGGCTACTGCCAAAACAGTTTGGAAACATGGTCTGAAATTTTTGAGTTTAAAAGGTACTGGTCAACAGATGTGCCTTTTGCTTGTTTGGTGAAAAAATATTAATCTGTTCCAAACTTATTAAATTTAGAAATGACCATGCTCAGTAAGCACGTCAAGATAACTGTATGAAACAAAAAAAAAAGTTTTCTGTTGCATTGCTGCCATCCTTTTTCATGAGTAAAAAATCTTTTTTCATTTGCCATCTTCTTTCCTGTTTTACGTAAAAAAAAAAAATTAAAAAGCCACAAAAACAACAGCTTGGAGACAGACAGACCAACACATCTATCTGGCTCATTGGGACCCTGTTATGTGGATTCTGTACTTAACTGTTGGAAAAATTACTCCCAAATGGGTTTTCTGCTACATTTTATCTCCTTTTTTGTGACTCGCTTCTCAGCTATATCAAATGAAAATGGAACCCTTTTTCGTTTGGGGCCAATCCTTTTTCGTGAGGGCAAAAATCCTACATTTTGTCTCTGGTGTCTAGTGGCCCCCCCTCCACCAATTGCTGTCCCCATATTGTTTATTACTTTCCTGGTGTCTAGTGGCACCCTACCCCACCCTCTAACTGCCATCCCCATAATTATTTTTTTCCCGGGTGCCTGGTGTCACCCCTCATCCACTGACTGCCTTCCCCGTATTGTTTATTTCCGTGGAGTCTAGTGGCACCCTCTGATCACCATCCCCGTAATTATTTATTTATTCCCTGATGTCTAGTGGCACCCCCCACCCACCAATCACAATCCCTGTAATGTTCATTATATTTCATTATATTTCCCAACTGTCTAGTGGTGCCCCCCCAACCTCCAATCGCCGTCTCTGTCATTACTGTCTTTTTTCTTAGTGTCTAGTGGCACTCCCCACCCTCCAATGGCAGTCCCTGTTTAAAACTGTACTTTCCCTGGTGTCTAGAGGCACCCTCCCCCCACCCTCTGGTCGCCATAAAGCCTGTAATAAAGAAACGGTCCCTCAAATGTCTTTTTTTTCCTGTAAAAAGAAAACAGTCTCTCTCCATCTGACCCACCACCCTGACCTCCTACTTAGCACCCACCACCCCCACACCCCCACATCCTCACTCACCTGAACAGGTCCTAGGATGACAATCTAGTCATTGATGAAGACACATCTTGCTGCTGGAAACGCCAACTGCTATATGTGGAAGTAAGGTAAGTGCGGTTCTGTGTATTTCAATGGGGTTTTCAGCTTTGTAGCATAACTTTGCCATTTTTGCATATTTTGAGCCCATATTTTCAACATGGCCTTTTTGGGACCCTTCCTCATAAACAATGTTGGTGGAGTTATACAAATTTGGCCTGAAAGGTGATTTCACGGTCGCTTGGCGAAATCACCTTTTTGGGCAGGATTTAGACATTTTCACTGCCCCTGTTCATCAGGTGGGGTGAGAAAATGGCTAAGTTAAAAATTTGGTGTCAAAATATGTAAAAATGGCAAGGTTATGCGCATTCATTTAAATTTTGCTACACTTGCTAGTAACTTTAGTAACTTTACATATTTTTACACCAAATCTTCAACATAGTCATTTCTTTAAACCAACTCATGAACGTAACAGCTGCCATTTTACAAATCCTGACGAAAATGTGTTTTCCCACCTGTGGCGTGTAATCACATTTTGGTGGCACAGAATAACGTTTTGGCAGGGATTTGAACATTTTCAGTACTGGGTTCATGAGTTGGGGTAATAAGAAGGTTGTGCTGACAATTTCGTTGCTGCTTTGCTACAGCATCTAAGGAGGGATGGCAGCAAAAATGAGGACTCCATTATCCTACCTCAAAAAGTTAGGAAATTCTTGCAAAAATCTCTGTTAATGCACTATTTAGGTTGGGTGACTACAGCCACAAAAGTAGAGAATGTGGTAATAGTGCAGTTCGTTGGTGTTGTCAGCCTAAAGCTCACCACGTTAGGTATGTATGTTCCTGAACTATATAGAATGTGGTGAGCTTTAGGGTTGACAACCCCAACGAAGACTGCACCCCTAAAGCCACATTTCCCTACTTTTGTGGTTGTGGTCTTAACCCTAAATGGTGCACTAATGGAGTTTTTTTGCAAATATCTATGGATATACTGCATGTATATTTATACAATAGGGGTGAGCTGATATCTGGTATGATAAAATCATGTATTTCTCACCCCAATGGAATAAACGGTCCGATGACATATGCAGCATGTGTATAAATGTAAAATCTTACATTTATACACATACTAGGTACATCATCAGATCATTTATTATCACAGTGCATACGTCAGCTTCCTACCCACCCAGCTGGTACATTTTACATACTTGAAAATCTACACGTAGACAGTGACATTCCTGTAATCATAGTATTGCGCAAATCCATGTCTTACCTTTCCTGACTAAATAGCAGTATCTTAAAAGCAGCAATATCTTTCAAACAGTAACCTGAGCAACCTGTGAACTCCTGTACCAGTATCCAATATGTTCTGGAACAGCTCCGTAAATTCTTTTGCAGTGTTATTATTCCGCCCACCCGAAAACGCCAATACAGCCTTCTTTTTTGTAGCCTGCAACAAAAGTAACACTAAACCAAACAGAAAGCTTCAGGCAAACTGTAAAACACTACAAAAACAGGTGCAGCAGTAAACTCCGGTAAGCAAACCGACAAATGTAGCCACCATATTTAACAAATGCTACAGCCTGCCCATACCAGATGTGGGTACACAGAGAACCATGACTGGGATGTTAACATACCAGGGTACATAACCTACAGGAGAGACAGGCAGGGGAGAAGAGGGGGAGGAGTAGCTCTCTATGTAAAGGAAGGGATAAAAGCAACTGAACAAAAGAGTAAACAGGGAGGAGAGGAGGCACTGTGGGTCACCTTGGAGACTGGAAAGGGCACCACAATCCGCACGGGGTTGTGTACAGACCCCCATGTCAGGGGGAAGGAATGGACAAGGATATGATAGAAGGCATTCTTAGAATGGCAGAGAAAGGGGAGATACTGTTGATGGGAGACCTGAATATGCCGGATATTAACTGGAGCACATTTGCTGCAGCCACATCCAAGAGCAGGGCCATTCTTGATGCCATACAGGTGACAGGCATTAGACAGCTAGTTTCGGAACCCACTCGTGAGGGAGCAATCTTAGACCTCGTACTCTCAAACAGGGGCAGTGAGAGGATCTCAGATCTAGAAGTGGGTTGCCATCTGGGGACAAGTGACCATCAAACAGTGTGGTTCACGTTAAACTCAGCTACAGAGTCAAGCCATACACAAAAGTGAGGGTACTGGACTTTAGGAGGGCTGACTTTGCAAGATGGGAGAGTGCCTCAGAAAAGCACTAGCAAACAGGCTAGAAGGAGGTGTGGAGCAACAATGGGGAATTATCAAACTGCCATCACAGAGGCAACAAGCCTTTGTGTGAAGCAAATAAACAAATCAAAACAAAGAAAAAGCCACTATGGTTCTCAAGAGAGGTGGCTGTGAAAGTCAGGAAGAAAAGATAGCATTCCGGAAGTATAAGGAAACACAGAAGGAGCAGGACAGACAGCTGTACCTAGTTAAGGAAGAAGCAGGAGGGAAGTCAGAATAGCAAAGGCCCAAACTGAGGAAAAGATAGCCAACTCAGTTAAGAAGGGGAATAAAACCTTTTATAGGTACATCAGCGAGCGTAGAAAGACAAAGGGAGGGATAGTGAGGCTAAATAGAATGAACGGTGGGTGGGCAGAGGGGGACAGTGAAAAAGCAGGAATACTGAATGAATATTTCTGCTCAGTATTCACAAAAGAGGAGGGGGAAGTGCCTAACCCAATTAACAGAAGCACGCTTGATTAGGGGGTCGATCCCAGTCCTTTCACAGAAGAAAGGGTTCTGCAAGAACTCCTAAAACTGAAGGTGGAAAAAGCAATGGGTCCTGATGGAATTCACCCCAGAATTCTAAAAGAATTAAGGGAGGAACTAGTGAAACCACTGGCTACTCTTTTTAATAAATCATGGGAGGATGGTGTGGTACCCGAGGACTGGAGGAAGGCGGATGTGATTCCCCTTCACAAAAGTGGGTCCAAGACAGAGGCAGGAAACTACAGACCTGTCAGTCTGACCTCTGTGGTAGGGAAAGTGATGGAGTCACTTCTGAAGGAAAGAATAGTCGAGTACCTAGAGGCCAGTGGAGCACAGGACCCAAGGCACATGGGTTCACAGCGGGAAGGTCATGTCAGATGAATCTAATAGATTTCTTTGACTGGGTGACCAAAGTAGTAGACCAGGGAGGGGCTGTGGACATGGCCTACCTAGACTTTAGCAAGGCATTTGACACAGTCCCACACAAAAGATTAATAGTCAAATTAACCAGCCTGGCAGTGGGACCCAGGGTGGTAGCCTGGGTAAAACATTGGCTGGACAACAGGACACAGAAGGTAATTGTAAATGGAGTCCACTCTGAAGAAAGGGGGGTTACTAGTGGGGTACCGCAGGGTTCAGTATTGGGTCCAGTCCTTTTTAATGTCTTCATCAGTGACATTGCAGAGGGACTGGAAGGAAAAGTATGCCTTTTTGCAGATGACACAAAGATCTGCAACAGGGTTGATACACAAGGAGGCGGAAAGGATGAAAAGGGACTTGGGAAGGTTGGAGGAATGGTCAGAAGTATGGCAGCTAGGATTCAATGCAAAGAAGTGCAAAATAATGCACCTGGGAAACAAGAACCCAGGGGAAGAATATACAATGGGTGGGGAGGTAGTAACAACAACAAAAAAGGAAAGGGACCTGGGGGTAATCATATCAGATGACCTTAAGGTTAGCAAGCAATGTGAGAAGGCAGTAGGGAGGGCTGGGGGTATACTGGGATGTATAGGGAGAGGCATCATCAGCAGAAAGCAGGAAGTTGTTATCCCTCTGTACAGACAGTTGGTGAGACCCCATCTGGAGTACTGTGTCCAGTTCTGGAGACCCCATCTCCGCAAGGACATAGACAGGATAGAGGCAGTCCAGAGGAGGGCAACTAAAATGGTGCAGGGTCTGCAAGAGAAGCCGTATGAGGAGAGTTCGGCACTCGGGAGTATCCAGTGCTCACTCTGCAGGAGTGAGAATATTTTCCATATCACACTCCTGCCCATCATGTATCCCCCATATACACACATATATATATATATATAGAGAGAGAGAGAGAGACAGCAAAAGAGACTGTCGTTTCTCCTGAGAAAATGAAAGTAAAGTGAATGTCAGCAGTTATTAAATAAATGGTGTATTTCCACCTTCAGCTGTCTCCCTAACCTTTTTAGTCTATTTCTAATCCCTCTCGCTCTCAAAAAAATAGAATAAACATATCTCACCAGCCAAAAAAACTTTTAGCGTTCAGCTTTCTTGATGAAATGAAAAGAAAATACTATTTCGAGAACATTTAGCTGAAAGATAAAACTACTTCAAATACCCCCTAATCCTAACGAAATATAACTCATGGGGGAAGAGCAGAGAGGAAAACTGAACCCACAGTTTATTAAAAAATAACTTGGGGAAGGTTTGGGGTCAGAGACCCCGGCAAATTTCTAAAGCTGTGTGCCTTTGGCAGTGCTTAGTTCTAATACTAGATCAAATAATGTTTTATGTACTGCACAAACATACATAAACATTTTAGGGGGAAAGAAGACCATCAGTAGATCAAATTCCTTCATCCCTTCATCTTAGTGGAAATACAGTGTTGCTGTATTTTTTTCCAAGTTCCCGTCAAGTTCAAGTTGTAGGCCATTGCGGCATCAGTAGGTACCATGTGCTCTGGCTGTCTGTTCCAAGTGATCACCACTCATTTTGTGAAGTATTTCTTCCTGATGTTTCCCTTTGAATCTTCCCCCCTTCAGTGACATTGAGTGCCCCTTGTCCTCATTTATTTATTTATTTATTTGAAAATTGGTAACTGAGAAAGTCACACAGTGAGCCAAGGCTCATTTCCAGGTGTGACCGGGGGACGGGGGACATGGAACAGGAGAAAACAGAAATAAAATATACAATAACATTTCATTGATACAAAAAATCAAGTGTGGTCACAGTACAATATGGAACAGCTATACAAGTGCAAACAAAAGAGCAGCAAGGCACGGTGTAAAAAATAAAACAAAAAAACAAAACAAAACAATGCTGTATCAGACAAGAGACCTGTTAGTTTGATGAATGCCTCCCTCATGGAGGAAGGAAGTGCAGAGGTAGTGAGGAAATGAAACCAGTAAACAGCTTAAAGGAGACCCAGATGGAGCCCGACACATAGACGGTAGGAGCTCCAAGCTGGGAAGGCATCAGGATGGGTTATAAGAGCAGATGGTGGGGGAAGGCATTTCAACTGGTGCCTGATGGAGGCGGGGGAGGTGGAGAGTCCAGCTGTGCCAGTCATTCCTCATTGTCCATGTTTTCCAATCCATTACTATGCTTTCTCTTCAGGACATATGTTATTGTTTTTCTATAAAGCTTTTTACTTCTAGGCGTCCAGGGATATACCATGTTCTGGCCCACTGATTCACCCCATCTCTCCTGGGTCCAATGCCACCCCCACAACTTCCCCCTCACGATAGTGGCTTGGGGGATGGGTCCATCCTCCCCTTGAGACAGCCCACTGTGTGGGCAGGATCCACCGTCAGGCAGGCACTAGGACCCAGAGGAATCCAGGAACTGAGGCCATCATGTAGACATCTCATGTTTTTTCTTCCTGGTGTTCTCCCTGCCCTCTCTTGTCCACTTGGTTAGGCGTAGCCCCTTCCGGCTTACAGCTGCACACAGTAACCCCCACAGATGGAGAACGCTCCCTTGGTCTACCACAGGGGTCACTGCGGCATTGGATGCACATAGCCAACCCTCCCGCCCACCGTGTACTGCCGAGCAGCAGCTGCTGCAGTCAGGCCTGCCTCCCAACACGACATCCACAGCTCACTCCCGAACTCAAGTTGCCTGCATGGCTGTGCAAAGTGCTGCCCCTGGGCCATTGGGGGGGGCTCAAGGATGTATGCATTGAAATAAAAAGGTTTCTATGGCCAGCCTGTCAGCCCAGCAGCAACATTCTCACTTGCCACCCAAATTTAGGAACAAGCCCAGGGCACTGGTGGGTCAGCAGGGAAGGAGGTTTAAGCATCCCTCAGGCTGCTTGCCTCCTCCAGGCTTGGAAGGTGGATCAAGCCCTGCCACACCACCATCACATGGGTGACACAGGTGAAGAAGGTCAGCTGAGGACAGCAGAGAGGGTGGGAGGGAAAGGCATTTGGCTCTGCAATACACATGCCAGCTGCGTGCAATAGCAAAGTTAATGCAGGTGTAACCCCCTTGCAAATGGGGGTCCCCGACAAGCTTTCTTGGAGCTCGTTTCCATGCTCCATGCCTGGATGGTGATCGGCATAAAGCCGTTTGAACGGGTAGCCTGTGAGCGTTTTAAAAAAACCTCCGTAAGCTGTCTCTTTAAGGGCTGCCTGTTGCAGCTGTAAGTAATTGAAATGGAGGGGGGCTGCGGGGTTGTATGCCCGAGTCCGCCCGGGACACTGGAAAAATGACTCCTTTCTGCCATCGCTAGTGGTGCAGAGGGAGTTCTGCTGGAAGCTGTAATTGTTTGCTGAACATAACGTAAAATAATAATGATAGTGCAGCTGTTCTAACCTGCCTTCTTTTGCAGCAAAGACTGTGTCGACTGTCTCTCCCATGTTGGTCCACAACTGCTGAATGGGACCAATCAGTGCCTTGGGACCTTACAGGGCTGACTGACCAATGGGGGAACCGCTTGTAATTTGGGGAAAGGCATTATGGACTATGGTGCTTTTTCGCACCACTGAGAGCAGGAGAAGCTGACTGGCAAGTGCCGTCAGCCAATGGGAGCGGGTAGCGCCCGACCTGAAGGAACAGCCCCTTGCTGCTGGGGCCAGATGCATTGTGGCTGAGGAGAAGAGAGGAGCTTTGTGCTTCTGCACTGTGAGTGTTGAAGGCGCGTGAAAGGCCTAAGCGGCCGTTTTGCCCTTTCAAACAGGCCGGTTCGTCCGCGGCGTGCAGTCGGAGGAGGCTGGTGCCAGCCCAGCTACCTACCAGGCTCAACCTGAGAGGACTGGAGAGGATTGCTGAGTCGCGCTCGGTCCGACTATAATGTTGAAGCTGCTGTTTGCTGTCTGAGTTTTTCTGCAAGTTTGTGAAGGTTTGAAAGCAGCTGCCTGGTATGGTACTCCTCTGTTGTTGCCATATAAATGTGTGAGAAGGCTGGTGAAATTCAGGCTCCGTCCTGGCAGCGTTGAAGGAATCGATATTTGCTGGGGTTGTGAGTACTGATTCAGGGTAGCTCCCTGCAGAGTGTGTACACAGTGGTTTCCAGTGCATTATTATACTGCTGACTGCCTAATTAAACTTTCCTCCTATTCTGACCTGCTCAGGACTGTAATGTTTATCTGTGTTAAGGGCCCCAACCAGCTGCCACGTTTGGACTAGCCGTTAGGGCTTGTGTACCCAGGGACAGCAAATCTTAGGGTTAGGCCTGTGCACAGAGCCCTAGGTAGATCATTATAGTATAAGCTAATTAACTTGATTCTACCCCCTTGTTATCCCCCCCCTTTTAATAAATCACATTATCGTGTTGCAACTACATCCTGGCTGGTTTATGCATCCCTGGTGAACTGCTGCATAGTGACTGTGATATAACTGTACCTTACTTTACAGGGGGTCCCTGGAGTGAGCTGAGAGATACTACCCGGGGAGTAAGTGTACTGGTGAAAAGAATTGTTGGTATCCAGTGTAAGCCACTAGTGGGACAAAAAGGGGGTTGCAGTAACCCAGAGGGCTGTAACCGAGGCGGTCTCGACAGTATTAACCCCAACCTCTGGGTGGAGGCACCCGACAATGGATCTGGGCCCCTCACCCTGTCTCAGTGGAGGCAGGCAGGGGTAGTAGCCTTAAGGGTAGCGCCCCCTAGGGGTTACACCAGCATCTCTATAGAAGGGCGAAGAGGGGAAAAATGCCCAACTCTGGAACGATACACCGCTGGCACTCTTGGGGCCTGTGTCACTACCTCACCCGGGATGAAAACTCCCACTCACCAGATGTGGACACCAAAGGGGTGCCATCCTGAAAGCCCTGCTGTGTGTGGCAGGACACAAGGGAATAAGGTAGGAGTCTTCGGGGATCAAACTGACAAAAACTGAGGCACACGAGGGCAGGTTTTAGAAAGTGCTAAAGCTTACACACTTTTATTATACTGCACAGTGTAGCAGAGTGCATAAGAAACAATTAGTCTATCCTGCAATGCAGTGCTCTGTTATGTCTTTTACCATTCTGGTCCAACAGAAGGCCTGTCAGCCTGACATCGGTGGTGGGCAAGGTGATGGAGGGCATTGTCAAGGAGAGGCTAGGGGGGGACCTGGAAAAGTCAGGGTGCCTGGATGATAGACAGCATGGATTCGTCCCAGGGAAATCATGTCAGACAAACCTTGTGGAGTTCTATGACTGGGTGACGAGTGCCTTGGACCTGGGTAGACCAGTGGACGTCCTCTTTCTAGACTTCAGCAAGGCATATGACTCTGTTCCTCACGTGGGCTTGTTGGATAAGCTGGGAGAAATGGGGGTGGGGAACCAGATGATCAGATGGATAGGCAATTGGCTCCAGGACCGGACCCAGAGGGTCGTAGTTGGCGGGATAGTCTCATCCCCAAGGAGGGCATTCAGTGGGGTCTCACAGGATCAGTTCTGGGCCCTTCTGTTCAATGCCTACGCCTCTGACATAAGGACAGGAATCAGGAGCGAGATGAGTCTCTTTGTGGATGACTCAAAACTGGGGCGGTGGTGGATGGGGAGGAGGGAGGGTGGCCCTACAGGGGACCTGGAGGCTCTGGAAAGATGTTCTAGAAAGTGGAAGCTGAGGTTCAATGCAGAGAAATGCAAGGTACCCACCTGGGGGCCAGAAACCCGGCCAAGTGTACACACCTGGGGAATGCTACAAGTCCTGCTGGCTGAGAGGGACCTGGGGGTGGTGGTGGATGTCAAGATGAACAACTCTGAGACTTGTAGGAGGGCAGCAGCCAGGCCAACAGGATGCTGGGATGCATCGCTAGGGGATCACCTCCAGAAGGAGGGAAGTGATACTCCTCTGTATAACTGCTTGGTGAGGCCGCACCTTGAGTACTGCGGCAGTTTTGGAGGCCACACTTAAAGAGGGACATTAAACTCCTGGAGAGGGTCCAGAGGAGGGCAACCAAAATGATTTGGGGCTTGGGGGACAGGACCTATGAGGGAGGCTCAAAGAGCTAAATATGTACACATTGGAAGAGAGAAGGGACCGGGGGGACATGATAGAGGTCTTCAGGTACATGAAGAGGGTAAATAGGGGAGGAACAGTCAGGGTGCTTCGAAGGAAGGAGGAGGGGGCCACTAGAGGGCATGAGTGGAAGCTGGAGGGGGGAAGATTCAGGGGAGAAAGGAGGAGGTGCTACTTCACTGAGAGGGTGGTGGAGCCAAGGAATGCGCTGCCAAGAGGGCTGGTGGAGGCAGAGACAGTGGAGGGGTTCAAGAGGGGGTGGGACAGGTACAGGGGAAGGGTTCTGGAAGCAAAATCCAATGCAGCAAGAATATCCGGAACTGGGAAGGGAGAAGGCGAAGTGGGAAGCAAGGTCAGCACCCAGGGTGGGGGCTGACCAAACGAGCAGACACGAAAGACCATTAGGCCTATTCTGCTGGCATTTTAGTATGTTAGTATGTTAGAAGAAAGGCTCTGAGTAGCCTGAAAGCTTGAGTGCTGAAAAATTTCTTGTTGGTCCAACGGAATTGCTTGCAGCCATATTTATCCTTGTACAAACAGATGGACAAAGGTCTCAATAGAGAATCTTATCACCTCCTTTGTACTTCCTTATCCTCACACTTTTCATATTCATTTCTCTGTGTGCTGGGCTGCATTATTTGATAATACAACCTCTCACACCAGTCAATAACCATCCTGTTGCAAACGTTAACATCTCCTCTCTTTTGTGGAATATGCTAACTGCTGCCAGCAGATTTCCCTATCATATGTATGTAACCCCTAGGTGCCACTATCCCACGGGCTACTACCCCTGCCTGCTTGGCTAGTAGTAGGTTAAGAGGCCGGAGTTCTGAAACGGGTGCCTCCACCCGGAGGTCAGGGTTGGAAATGGTCAAGCTAACCTGGGCACAGCCTTCCGGGACACTGTAACCCCCCCCCTTTTCCCCTCTAGTGGCCCGAACACTGTACAATAATCACTTTCACAATACCCCTGGTACACCACACAAGTGCCCACACTGTTTGCACATACCACCAGGGCTGGTTCCTCTGGCTCGACTCTGGGGACCCCCTGTAAAACAAGGTTAGGCACAGCACATAGCAACAGTACAGTACTTTGAGCACAAACTGGAACCAGAGTCAGATTACACACAGAAAAAGTTAGATCCGATTTATTCAGGGGACTTGAACAAGGGAGGTGCAAAATCAGGTTAATTAGCTTAAAGGTTAGATCAATCAAGCAGTTATGCATGCGCTTTGAATCCCCCCACACAGTCCACCTCTGGGTACCCAGGTGGAGGAGAGATGGGATAGCCAGGACCGTTGCCCGTGGTTGCAGCTGGTTGGGGCACTGTGATGGAAAACACAACATGCACAGTACACAATATTTGCAATACGGTGCCAGAGGGCTCAGTTCGTAAAGGAAACAAAACAACAAGACAATCAGATGACACACTCAGACTAAGCTGTTGTTGCAGGGAGCTACCCTGGTATTTACTCATGATACCCAAGACTGGACACAGGCTGGATGAAAATCGAGACTGCAGGTGGTTGATCTGGAATGCCAGGAGAAGCCGGGCCCACACGAGTCACAGAGGCGTTGTTCCTGTTCAAGCGTGGAGCAGGTCCCCAGGCAGGTCTCTCGTCGATGGCTTCTCTGTGCAGTGGGTAGTCTGGCTGGGCCAGTCTGGCAAGGCCCAGACCACATGGAGACAAATTCAGGTGCAGTCCGTTTTGGGCTGGATACAGCTTCCAGCAAGCAGAACACAGTTCACACTGTGGGGAACTAACTCACAACCCACTAGCAGCTCATAGCACATTTACATGTATGGGAATTCTACTGTACCAGGCAAAGCGCTCCCCGGTCACAATCGCAAAGTCTCTGCACACACTTTGAGCTTAGGGATAGCTAGAACTCCTGACTGGCCGATCGCATTCAGCAAAATCTTCGGTCTTCTTCAGGTTGAGCCTGGCCCACTTCAGTAGCTTACTTCAGTCACACAAACTTGGATTTAGTCCAAAATAATTCTCTTCTCTCCCTCTCAGGAGCAGCAGGCAGACATATAGGCCAAACACTCAGCCTTTTCCCAGTTTTCCCATGCGAATCCACTCAGGATTGCTGCTCAGAAATATTTCAGCTCCCTCTTCTTCAGCTTCCAGCTCAGCAGAACTAACTGAAAACTGCAAGCAGCCCAGGACTTCCCCAAGATCCAAAAGATCTGGTTGGCTGATTTGGCTGTCAGTCAAAACAAGAGCTCCCCCTTCAGTTGCAAAAAGGTGCAAATAGTTCAAATTACAGTTCCTACAGATTTTGAATTCAGACAGCTAATGTAGTCCGGCTACATTTTAGGTCCCACCAGTACTGTTTGGTCCAATTTGCAGTCCAGGACCAAGAAAGTGGAGACAAACAGAACAGTCCTTGCTACAAAGAAAGCAGGTTAGACAAACTATATCATCATTATCACTCTTAAATGATTTTCAGTAAATAGTTACATCTTTCAACAGAACTCCCTCTCAGATTACTTAAGCTGCAGTCAGGCAGCTCTTAAACAGACAATACACAGAGGCTATACAGGCTCTGATAATCACATTTAAAGTGCTAAAACGCAGGACACCAGCCTGGCAGTGAGCATTTAGGCAAGCTCAAGGAATACTTTTTGGGAACCCCCATTTGTAGGGGGTTACATGTACAAAAAATGTTTTTTTGTAAAACCTGCTAGCACCTGAAGAAGGGCTATGTGACACTTGAAAGTTTGTTTACCAAAAATTGCTTCTTGGTCCAATAAAAGGTATCACAATACATCATTTGTTCACCTATTTTGCCCTTACGCACTTTGCTATACTATACAATATAGTTAAAGATCCATTGTGTGCATCTTTTTTTGTCAACTTGGTATCCAATGTTCAGGTTTTCACCATGTGAAACAGCCAGCATATTTGATCAAGAGTAGCATGATTCTACTCATGGAACTTTCGGGAGTTTTTGGGAGCTGGGTGGACCACGGAGCTGTGAGGCTGCCCAGATGGCAGCTTAGATTCAATGCTAAGAAGTGCAAGGTATTGCACCTGGGAAACAAAAACCCAGGGGAAGAGTACACAATGGGGGTTGAGATACTAACAACAACAAAAATGGAAAGGGACCTGGGGGTAGTCATATCAGATGACCTAAAGGTGGGCAAGCAATGTGAGAGGGCAGCAAGGAGGGCTTGGGGGATACTGGGATGCATAGGGAGAGGCATCACCAGTAGAAAACAGGAAGTTATTATCCCTCTGTACAGACAGCTGGTCAGACCCCATCTGGAGTACTGCA
Source organism: Neoceratodus forsteri (assembly GCA_016271365.2). NCBI lineage: Eukaryota > Metazoa > Chordata > Ceratodontiformes > Ceratodontidae > Neoceratodus > Neoceratodus forsteri. The sequence goes on along the minus strand of JADMNL010000022.1, from coordinate 595,179,194 downwards.
TGCAGTTCTGGAGACCCAGTCTCCGCAAAGACATAGACAGGATGGAAGCTGTCCAGAGGAGGGCAACTAAAATGGTGCAGGGTCTGCATCGGAAGACATATGAAGAGAGACTTAAGGAGCTTAATATGTATAGCCTCGAGGAAAGGAGGGAGAGGGGGACATGATAGAAACTTTCAAGTACCTCAAGGGAATCAACAAAGTCCAAGAGGGTAGCATCTTTCAAAAAAAGAGGTGTGCAAGAACAAGGGGGCACAATTTGAAGATAGAGGGGGGACCGCTCAGAGGTAATTTAAGGAAGTATTTTTTCATAGAGAGGGTTGTGGATGCATGGAACGGCCTTCTGGAGGAGGTTGTGGAGTCAAAAACAGTGGTGGAATTCAAGCATGCATGGGACAGTCATAAGGCAATTCTAGGGAGTTGGGGTAGGAAGAAGTAGGCTGCTGGTTAACTAGGATCTGCAGCTTATCCATTAGCTAGAGAAATGGGCAGACTGGGTGGGCCAAGTGGTCCTTATCTGCCATCAAATTCTATGTTTCTATGTAGAGAGAAAGAGAGAAACAGAGAGAGAGCGAGATATGAAAAGGCTGGAGCAAGCAGGGGAAGAAACAAGAGTAAAATAAAAAGTTTCTACTGTAGACCCATAATGCAGACAGTGCTCTGTATTAGGTGTTGCAATAGCAATTCCAAATATCAAATCTATACGATCGATAGAAGCAGAAAAGCCAATTTAAATCATCATCTAAAGTTCAGAGAGAGCTGTTTTACATGACAAAGCAGTTTGTGAGAAGAGCCCTCCATTAGTCAGAGGCTGAAGGTGACACGACATTTAGCATGCCGACATTTAACCTAGCGACATCTGGGCAAAGACATTTGTTGTAAGCAGACTTTTGGTCTAGGACTTGTGTATAAATGGGGTTTCGCTTAATCAGGTGTGTTTATCTTTTTTTTTTTTCCCCAATTGTTTTACCAGGTGAGACACACTACGCTGAAAGCTTGTTTACAGGTGCAACCTGGGAACACAGGGAAGTTAAGTGACTTACTCAGGGTCACACAGTATATGCAAGTGGGGGCTGTGTTTATCTGATGGCATCGGGGAACACTGTTTAGATTTAGGTATTTTTCATAATGAGAGTAAGGTGCTTTGTGTCATGGTAAGGTGTGTTTTTCACTAATTGGCTTTATAGTTTTCAGCGGAGTAGAGGGAGGAGGTAGTTTTTGAATGAATATTTACAACTTCGCTATCAGTACAGCTCATGTTTACTTGCAGGTAGCAGGCTGTCAGGTGCTCACAGCATATTGTGGAAATGTGCAAGAAAGAACCGATAATACCAGAAAATGATGCAAGTACCAGGAGGTGGCATATAAGATACGAAACAAGGTAATCGGTGGCATTGGCAATGACCTGTGTGGGTATCTCTGGGGTATCGGTTACAACTTCAGCTTCTGACCAGAAGTATGGGTTATGTTTTCTGTTGTGCAATCTTCCAGTGATTTTTCTTTTTTCTTTGTTGTGTGTGTATTTTGAATTTTAATGACATCGTGCCTGATAATATTGTGCCAGAGGTGAAATGAAGTCTGATGCTTTCTGCTGCTTGCTTGAAATAACTTTGTGTGAATTTTTTCATACTGGACAGTGTGACCGGTGTTTTTTTTAGTATATAGTTGGGAAGGCACAGTGACCATGGTGAACTGTCTCAGTAATCCAGTTGTCTGTTTACAGAAAGTGTCATATGGTTAACTGACTAGGGCTGGATGTCACTAGTGCAAATGTCATTAGGCTAAAGATTGTGGAACCGAAGCTGCAATGAAGTGCCATCTATTGGTGAGTGGCTGCAATGTAAGAACCATCTAACAGTGTATGGCAGAACATTGTTATTAGTTAAATTCCATCCTTTCCTAAAGCTGTTGTACCATCAATGTGTCGTCATGTTGTTGTTATACCATCGATGGTACGTTACATTGATGGTACAACAAAATGGGATGAACATGCACAGCCATTTCCTAGGCAGCATGGGCTGATCGAACACCTAGACTGCAGTTTGAAATCTATGGTCAAATGTGACAGTTACACGGCACACAGTCCCCCCAACCATCCCAAAACCCTCCTACTCCACTCGCACTTACTGATTCTGTTTAGCAAGAGTATATCTGTTTCCAGCTTTTTGTCTCTCTTTTGTGTCTCAGTTTAGATCTGGAAAGCACTGTGAGCGGGACTGCCAGCTGCAACAATCCACGGCCCAACCCTGTCTCCTGTATTACGGCAACTCGGATTGGACTTTATAGTCACATGATTATTATTTTTTTTTTTGGTTTCTACTTTCCCGTAGCTGTAACTATTATGTGTGCAAGACTACTATATGGCAATTACTGCCCTCAATGTGAGCTTACCTTTAGAGGTGGGAAACAGCAGTACTTCAGAACTAGTTTTTTTTTTTTTTTTTTTTAATGGTTTGTGACTTTGTGAGACTGGGGTATGAGTGAGGATTGTTCTTGGGTTGGGTGGGTCACGCAAAGATTTAAATCACATCACATGGACCAAAGAAGTGTTCCACTGTTGATTTACTGATGCCCATACAATATACAAGTCAATGGATGGGCATCAGTAAACAATAACACTGTCTTCACTTCTTGAGGTTGTATGAGAACCGTAAACCTCTCGAAGTGAACAACAGTGTTGTTCACTGTTGCCCATCCATTATCGTCTATATTGTGAGGGGCTGTAAAGGAGAACCCTCTAGTGGTGAGAGGCTGTAATAGGAAAACTCTGTAGTGGTGAGAGGCTGTAAAGGGAGAACCCTCTTGTGGTGAGAGGCTATAATAGGAGAACTCTGTAGTGGTCTAAGGCTGTAAAGGGAGAATCCTCTTGTGGTGGGAGGCTGTAATGGGAGAACTCTGTAGTGGTGAGAGGCTGTAATGGGAGAACTCTGTAGTGGTGAGAGGCTATAATGGGAGAATCCTCTAGTGGTGAGAGACTGTAATAGGAGAACTCTGTAGTGGTGAGAGGCTGTAAAGGAAGAACCCTCTAGTGATGAGAGGCTGTAATGGGAGAACTCTGAAGTGGTGAGAGGCTGTAATGGGAGAACCCTCTACTGGTGGGAGGCTATAATAGGAGAACTATGTAGTGGTGAGAGGCTGTAATGGGAGAACCCTCTAGTGGTGAGAGGCTGTAATGGGAGAATCCTCTAATGGTGAGAGGCTGTAATGGGAGAACTCTGTAGTACTGAGAGGCTGTAATGGGAGAACCCTCTAGTGGTGAGAGGCTGTAATGGGAGAACTCTGTAGTGGTGAAAGGCTGTAATGGGAGAACCCTCTTGTGGTGAGAGGCTATAATAGGAGAACTCTGTAGTGGTCTGAGGCTGTAAAGGGAGAATCCTCTGTGGTGGGAGGCTGTAATGGGAGAACTCTGTAGTGGTGAGAGGCTGTAATGGGAGAACTCTGTAGTGGTGAGAGGCTATAATGGGAGAATCCTCTAGTGGTGAGACTGTAATAGGAGAACTCTGTAGTGGTGAGAGGCTGTAAGGAAGAACCCTCTGGTGGTGAGAGGCTGTAATGGGAGAACTCTGAAGTGGTGGAGAGGCTGTAATGGGAGAACCCTCTACTGGTGGGAGGCTATAATAGGAGAACTATGTAGTGGTGAGAGGCTGTAATGGGAGAACCCTCTAGTGGTGAGAGGCTGTAATGGGAGAATCCTCTAATGGTGAGAGGCTGTAATGGGAGAACTCTGTAGTACTGAGAGGCTGTAATGGGAGAACCCTCTAGTGGTGAGAGGCTGTAATGGGAGAACTCTGTAGTGGTGAAAGGCTGTAATGGGAGAACCCTCTTGTAGTGAGAGGCTATAATAGGAGAACTCTGTAGTGGTCTGAGGCTGTAAAGGGAGAATCCTCTTGTGGTGGGAGGCTGTAATGGGAGAACTCTGTAGTGGTGAGAGGCTATAATGGGAGAACTCTGTGGTGGTGAGAGGCTATAATGGGAGAATCCTCTAGTGGTGAGAGACTGTAATAGGAGAACTCTGTAGTGGTGAGAGGCTGTAAAGGAAGAACCCTCTAGTGGTGAGAGGCTGTAATGGGAGAACTCTGAAGTGGTGAGAGGCTGTAATGGGAGAACCCTCTACTGGTGGGAGGCTATAATAGGAGAACTATGTAGTGGTGAGAGGCTGTAATGGGAGAACCCTCTAGTGGTGAGAGGCTGTAATGGGAGAACTCTGTAGTACTGAGAGGCTGTAATGGAAGAACCCTCTAGTGGTGAGAGGCTGTAATGGGAGAACTCTGTAGTGGTGAAAGGCTGTAATGGGAGAACCCTCTAGTGGTGAGAGGCTGTAATGGGAGAACCCTCTAGTGGTGAGAGGCTGTAATGGATGAGACTTGTTACAGAAATGTTGTACTTGACAGCTAATTGAAATTTCACCCCACGTGTCTTGTAGACCTGCTGCCTTGGTGACTCAGGGTCTGCAGGTATCGAATATATCACAGTTCCTGGAGCTAGGACTGATATCCTTGCCCTATACAGCTGTGCTGCAGACGTAGGCAGAAAGACTCCCCCCCCCCCCAACACACAAAGGAATGAAAAGAAAAAAGAAATAAAACTAAAGTTCTGGCTGTAGCAGTCAGCGAGACTGATGAAAACAGTGCTGTGTCTAAAACGACTGGTCTCTATTGAGGCAAGCAGACTGGCATACTGGGAGAAAGTGGGCAGTCTTGGCTGCTGTACAAAACTGTGTTTCTGCCTCTGCAGAAGGCAGATGGGGAAATACCTGGTGGCATATAATGAACTGGTGGATGAGAATGAGGGAGACACTGAATGTATTCTCACTGGTCCAATGAATCACTACAAAGTGGGAAACAGGGCCGGGTTTACACCTAATGGCACCCAAAGCAGAAATACTTGTGATGCCCATTTACCACCAACACTGCCCCCTTTTCTCCCTTCTGTCTCACCCTGCATTCCCCAAAAAATGGTAAATGGTCTATGGTTGCAAAACTGAGAACAGTATTTCTGTTTTTTATAACAAAACTTTTTTTTATTTCAATCTGATCTCTGCTTACACTTTCTACTTCAGGGCACCCCAAGCAGACACTTAGTTTACTTGTACCTAACACCACATCTGCTAGGGAATCACACCAACTGGAATCAGCAACTCTCTGTTATAATAAAAAGCTTGAAATCACTAGATTTACACCACTTACGTTTTACCTTTATTGTTTTCTATTTATTTATTTGTTTTTACTTTCCCCTGCTTTGGCCTACTAAATAATGTTAAGTAATGCAGCAATTATGTCATGGAGTCTTTCAAAATGTATATGACTCTCTCCTGCTAACCATACAACTGCTGTTTGTGACATCACAGTCTGTTGTCAAGGTGAGCACTATGATGTCATAAACAAAGGCACTGTGAGATTAACAGGGAAGAGGCAAATGTTTTCTATGCAGACTTTTGAGATGGACTACCAAGATGTGCTGTAAATCTTGGAAAGGAACATTGACATTGAAAAAAAAAGTATTGTTTCGTAAATTGTAACAGCTGAAATATCTTATTTATGAAAGCACAAGCTGAAGTGCAGAGTTGCTCTTTAAAATGAAGAGCTTTAGTACTATACTTATTGTAGTTACTACACTAGCCTCTCTTCCAGCTAGCCATTAGGATTTAGCCACAAACTAATAGATTTCCTAACTAGCTAATGACATTTCCAATCAGTTTGCTACAGTGGTGAAAGATTTAAAGCAGCAGTGCAATGAAACTGGGCAAATATCTGACACTTCTTTTTCCACTATAAAAGATTCCAGGCATATTCCAGTTTTATTTTGTAAAATGTTCTAGTTCAACCAAAACATATATATTTTAGAAATGTTCTGATTGAGGTTTTTTCTCAAGAAAAAAAAATATAACCGCAACATTTAATTTAGAAATAGCACTGTAGATCTGCCAAGGGTTACGGTCGAGGGGAAAAAAAAAAAAAGGAAACTCACGGCGCTCAGCATAGGCAGCACCTGGAAAAGTAGATTTGACAGGTATGCTAATAGTTTTATAAACTGTAGCTGAAACTAGCTTTTTGAGGAAATATTTTTTGTTGCACTGCTGCTTTCAAAACAGAATACCTGCCATTTTTGTTAAATGTGCTTTAATGGACATATCAGGAAAACTAATCACACAGATCAATATATTGGCTATACTGCATGTTAATTTGCAGGTAACTTTAGTGTTTCGATGCAGTTCTCAGACACAAGTAACACATATAAAATAAATATCTTTTCGGATAACTTTCTACAAACCACCTGCAATCTATAGTACATCTATCTAAGTGCCCCTGGTTCTTTAAACTACTGCATATACCTGGTGGCTAACTTATTCCTTGTGAGGCAAGAATATGTATCTCTCTCCATGTTAGACATGTTCTGTTCAAGGTTTGTTATATCCACTTTATTCCCTTATGGTTCCAATACATTTAGTGTTGACTTCATAAACTTTAATGACAAAGAATTTTGCAACATGCAAACTTTTAAAACATTAGAAAGCACAGTTACTTACCGTAACAGTAGATCTTCAAGAGGATCAACTCCATTAAGCCACATCATGTAACTGTAAGCCGTCGGCATCAGGACCACCCAAACATTTTGCTAGCTGAGACCGCCCATGTCAACGTGCCTCGTTATCGCCAATATAACATGGGTGGGCCCGTCATGCCTCGGTTCCCCGCCGGAGACAAGCTCGGAGGATCATCAGACTGGCAGGGACAGAAGCAACCAGGACCAAACCAAGCATACAAGAGAGGATATGGAAACCAGAGTAAAAATGTCAAATTCAGGCAGAAGAGGAGAACCAGAATGTGAGAGTAAGCAAGACAACCACCCATCACCTGAAAAGCTGGGGAAGAGGGCAGGAGAGCTGTGGCTCAATGGAGGAGATTCTCTCGAAGATCTACTGTTATGCTAAGTAACTATTCTATCTTCTTCGAGGATATCTTCCCTCCATTCTGCCACATCATGGAATGATTCTTAAGCAGTACCAAAGCACTGAGGGAGGAAGGAAGGACTTAAGGACCCTGAGTAAGGAGGCCCTGCAGGACACTAAGACCAAATCCGGCATGTCTACAAGAGACGATGTCCAGATTGTAATATTTAGTAAATGTATAAACAGTACTCCAAGTAGCAACCGCACATATATCAGCAGCAGACACACTATGGAATCAACCCACAGAAGCAGCCACCCATGGTAGGAGTGAGTACGGACAGGACCAAGAAGCTGCTTACCACACTTCAAGTAACAGAAAGAAATGCAGGAAGTCAACCATTTGGAAAGGCCCTGCCTTAAAACAGGGGAAGCCCACCATTCTGGGGTGAAAGCCACAAATAGCTGAGAGGAATTTCTACAATTCTTAGTACAATCCAGGTACCAACACAATGTCTTGATGGATGTCAAGTATATGCAATCAAAGTTCCCCACTATCTGTGGAAGTATAGAAATAAACCAGTAGGTCAATTGTCTGATTTAGTGTTTGCTCAGAAATGTCCTTCAGCAGAAAATGAGGACTGGTATGTAAGGTAGCCCTATCCTTGTGGAAAATAAGAAAAGGAGGGTCTGCAATCAGAGCCTGCAACTCGGAAATGCATCTAGCATATGTCATAGTCACTAAGAACAGTGTCTTCCAAGAAAGGAAGTGCAGCTCACAAGTAGCAGCAGCTTGAAGGGAGGTGCAGTAAGTATCTCCAGAACCAAATTAAAATCCCACAATGGAACTGGATTGCGGGTGTGTGTGTGCCGAAGGAGGATATCTGTGAGGAAGCTGTGAGAAATCTCAAGCTGGGACACTGTTTTGCTGTCGCTGAGAGCATGGAAAGTCAATACCACGGCCAAGTGGACCTTGCAGGAGGAATACCTGAGGCCCAAGTCCATAAGGGACATGAGGTAGTCCATTATCAGACTTACTGGACACATAAACGCGTCCAGCTGATGGGCAGCACGCCATGCTGTAAAATGTTTCTAGTTCTGCAAGTAGCTGTACCAAGAAGATGGCTTCTAAGCTGCCGGTGGAACAGCTGCAATCGCCAGGAAAACCCAAACAGGGAGAACTCTACATTCTCAGAGTCAGGTGTGGAGGTGCCAGGATTGAAGAGCCAGATACACTAGAGCACCCTGCTCCTGCAACAGGATTCCTGATGATATAGGAAGCAAGACTGAGGGTTCCACTGCCAATTGGTGAAGCAGAGGAAGCCAGATTTGTCTTGGCCAGTATGGGGCCACCAAAACTGGGGTGGCAAACTTGGCACTCAGCTTGACCAGAACCCTCTATATGAGAGGGAATGGGGGAAAGATGTATATGAACCTCCCTTTCCAAGAAAGAGACAACACATCTCACCAAAAATCTCCAGGCCCTGTAACAAGCGAGCAGAAACATGGAAGTTTTGCATTGTATGGAGATACAAAAAGATCTATGCCTGGGCAACCCCACCTTAGGAAGATGTTGTCCATGACACAGTCCAGTAACTCCCATTTGTACCAGAGTGCCTGGGACTGACTAAAATGATCCACAAGGGCATTAAGGGTGCCAGGCAGGAAGATGGCCAACAGGAATATATTGTGTTCCATGGCCCAGTGCCAAGCTCTTATCGCCTCTCTGCACAGAGGATATGAGTGGACACTGCCTTGATGGTTGATGTAGTACATTACCAAAATGTTGTCTGTACAGATCAACAGCTGATCACCCAGAAGGAGGGTGATGAAGACCTGTAGGTTAAGCAGAACAGTCCTCATCTCCAGAGTGTTGCTGTGCAGAATCGTATCCAAGGGGGACCACTGGCCCTGAGTCTGGAAGGGACCCAGATGGGCACCCAACCCCGAACCCGAGGCATCTGTCATCATTATCAGAAGAGGAGACAGAGAGAGAAAGGGGGATTCCATCTTGAGGCTGGAGTGGAAGGGTCTCTTCTATGGGACACTCCAGCTTATCGGAATGCTGAGTCCTCTGAGCAGGGAGGAACCACTGTGGAATCCTCATGTGCAGATGCACCAGCAGAACAGTCAGAATAGCAGCAGCCATGAGGTCCGTGAGATGTAAGAGGTTATCTGGCCGAGACATAATCACTGGAGGAGGCCAGCTGAGCCAGGGCAACCAGCATTGTAGCATGGTCCCAGTGCAGGAAAACTCAACCCAGCCTCATGTCTAGAACATCTCCTATATACTGGAGATACTGGCACAGAGTTAGAACCAACTTTGGCTTCACCAGAACACCCAGTTGTTCAAACAATTGTCTGGTGCAGAACAGTGTGTAACAACAGCGTACCTCGATGGGACCTTCAAAAGTCTGTTGATGTATGGAAAGACATATAGGCCCTCTCATAGAAGGGCTGCTGCAACCACTGCAAAAAAATTGGTAAAGATACGCAGTACAGATGAGGAACCAAAGGGCAAGACACAAAATTGACAGTGCGAGCCCTGGAGCATAAACTGCAGGTACTGTCTGTGAGACTTGTGGATTCTGATATCGAGGTAAGCATTCTTCATATCCAGAGCCCGGCGATGGAATAGAGTGCCCGACCGTAGACTCGGCTGTGAATCCACCAGAGGGGGTTTGAGCATTTGCCAGGCACCAACCTTGGTGTCTGAGAGACAGTTGGGAGGCAGCAGAACCAGAGGCCTTGGTCAGGGTCCTGTCTATGTCACTTGACTTACCTCTGTTCAGAGGAGACCGGGACCAGACTGGAGGGGCATCCTTTTCCTCGTGCCTTCTCTCCTCGACTGTGTGACAGTGCTTTTCTGCCGACTTAGTAGACTTGTCCCATTTCTTTGCTGAATAAGTGGCTGACGCATTATGTGGCATGGCAGGTCGATGGCGAACCCGTGAGAGGGAGCAGTTGACAACGGTGAAGCCAGCTTCAATGCACCTTATTTTTCCTCCGCAGCCTTGATTTTTAAATATAATTCCAAGGCCTTCTTATGAAGTCTCCTAGTGGCATGGTAAAAGCCATAGCAATGCTGCAGGCCTTCACGTTGTAGGACAGGCCCATGCAGCAAATCCACATAGAGTGATTGTCATCCTTGTATATCTTAATGTCACCACACTGATAATAATGAAACAACGGTCCCTTTTCTTTCAATGGCAGCATAAACGTTTTACGTTCAAAATAAAAAGCACAGAAGTAGCAGCATTAGGGATACTTACAAAATTTGACAGTGATTGACAGTGGGAGAAAGAACTGAGGCATGATGGGGCAACCCATGTTACGCAGGTGGCAACGAGGCACATCGACATGGGTGGCCCCAGCTAGCAAAATTTTCCAGGTGGTCATGCCAACAGTGTACACTTTCAGGTTATCAACCGCTAGCTCACCTCAGCCCACAGCAACTGGCAGCAGCAGATTAACCAGACGGTAAGGAGCTCTCTTGGCAAAGCAACGACTTTTCTCAAGCAGCTTTTGGGTATGGGCGGGACATAGTATTGCTCGGGGGCTAGTAGCAGGTGATGTTTACAGCAACCAGTTGAAAGTTGCAAGAGGGGAGTTTACCTTTTTTAGTCAAGCAGCCACATTATCAACAGCAGCAGCCAGGTGGGGCTTTAAATAGAGGAGGATGGACAACTGAAACTGTTCTGTTTTTGTGCAGTGCCTGATTACAGTCACTAACCTGCTTCCGTTCTAGTGACCTACTGTTTGCGGCACACCAGCTCCCCCGCACACATGCTCTCTCTCTCTCCTTCCTGGTTGGAGTAAGGGGCAACACAGAGGCATGTGACTGCTGGGGGACTAATCAAGGGCACAACAGAGAAAGTGAGAAATTATGAGGGGATATAAAAAATCCCTGGGCTTTAAACAGAGGAGCACACTTTCGGGCAACCAAGTGCCAGCTCACCTCAGCCACAGCGACCAGTGGCAGCAGCAGATTAACCCAATGGTAAGGGGCCTTCTGGGTGCACTTTCTTGACAAAGTGACAACTTTTCTCAAGCAGCATTCAGCTATGGGCAGGACATAGTCATAGCTCTTAACTGCTATGAATTTCGCATAGCACTATGATTTTTACACTCAAATTTACCCTATCTCTGCAAAGGTTTACTGATATTCTTCATAATGTTAGAGCTGTTTTTAGATACACAAACTACAAAATCACTGAAGTAACTTGATAGCAATATTCCTTAATACTAAATATGTGGGGCACACTGTTTGAAGACATATTATTCTTTGAAATAAGAAAGTGCTACACATTTTGGCCATTTGTTCTGAAATGTAAGTCCAGAAATGTAGAACACTCAAGAACCTAATTTAGAAAAATAAGTTCAAAATTGAAAATTATTATTTTCACTTTTGAACATATTTATCTAACTCAGGTTCTCGAGTGTGCTGCATTTCTGGAGCTGCTGTATTTTGAGATTAGCAGCCAGCACCCACCTCTGAGCCATGAAGCGTGTGGCTATGTGCTTTCAGGTTTACAACCAGCTAAAAGTTGTAAAGAGGGGAGTTTAACTTTTTAGGTAAGCAGTCACATATTGGGAAGAGCAGCCAGGTGGGGATTTAAATAAGGGAGTGTGGACACCTGAAAGTGTTCTGTTTTTGTGCAGAACCTGATTACAGTCATTAACCTGCTTCCTTTCTAGTGACCCGTTGCTTGCAGCACACTAGCTTCTTTAAGTACGCTCGCGCCACTCTCTCTTCCCCCTCCTTCCTGGTCAGATTAAGGGGAAAAGGAGGGGCACATGACTGTGGAGGTACCAATTAAAGGCACATTAGGTTAACAGGAAGTTCCACCTGTAGGTTGTTTCAAAGAGCGGATAAAAGGAAGCACTTCTAACATGTCCCCACACACATTCATATCCCAGCACGTGCGTGAAACAGCACAGGCATGGAACAGGTGTAAGACAGGCATCTTAGGTGTTGGCAGGCATCCACAGGAGGAGACAGGGAAGTGGGGGACTCCGCCAGTCAACTAAGCTAAGATACCTGTTCACTACTGTGTAACTGTCACTGCTGGGAAGGTTGAAAGGGTAAGACCAGACTTGAAACTGGGAACAGGAGCAACACCCTATCTAGGGTACGTGTATAAAGGGATTTAAACAATGTACAGGGGAACACAAAAAGCAACAAACAAAAAAGGGGAAACTAGTAACACCCTATTGGGGTAAGGGTACAACAGTATTTCCAGGTAACACAGGGAGAACAGAAGCTGAGAATGCTGGGAGAGGTATAGTGCAGTGCTGTGGCTGTGGGCAGCAGTTTTCACAGAGACCTTTTGGAGACTGCAGTGCTGTCCCATGTGCATGAACTTCTCTTGGTTGAGGGAGGAGGTCTTTAGACTCCAGGCCACACTGGCTAGGATTTAGGGGGTCTCTTCCCCCACTCAGAGGCAACAAATCTGCCACTGTTACCTCAGAGGTTGCCAGGGAGGAAGAATGGCTGGACTATGGTGGGGGGTGGGTCAGAGGCACATTCCTCAACTGGTACCACTATGCAATTCCTACACCACTCTGATGAAGCGGGACTACCAGAAGGAGGCACCCATGGTTGTGGCCAGGAAGGATGTGGGGGTCCTGCGTAGCGGAGACCCCAAAGAGGGTGGAGGAGGACCCAGAGGAAGAGGAAGCAACCTCTGGTAGGGTTGGGGGCATAGATTTGGAACTAGAAAGGGGGAGAAGTTAGGTTCCTATGCACTGCCATGGCACGGAGGGATGGGAAGCAGATCATAAGGATTCCTAGGGAAGCAGGATGGGATGCAGAGCTGGATGTCTTTGTCCACCTGGGGACTAATTACCTGGTTAGGGGCAGGGGGAGTTTAGGGAGCTGGGAAGGGTTTTAAGAAGGCAGCACACTCAGTGGCTTTCGTTGAGGTGCTGCTTTTCTATGATGGGGGGGGATTGTTGCACCAGAAGCTGCAACTTATGGTTGAAGGAATGGGGCAGAGTGATGGAGTTCAGCTACATTGGGGACTGGGGATCCACCTGGAAGGATGGGCATCTATACAGGGGTGACTGCTGCATCCATCTGGGTAGGGAACCGAAGTCCTCAATGGATGGTTTACATGTTGCTTTGATTAACATTTAAACTAGCTGAGGGGTGGTGGCAGAAGGAATTGGGGAGGCAGAAACCACTGTGACAGATAGCATCTGCTTGTTATTATATTATATCATATTTATGATATAAAGTATGTTCTATGAATTTCTGCTGAACAAAATAAGGCAGGCAGCAGAACAGCAATCTAGGAGATGGAATTTCAAAAGTGTAGTAAGGGAAATGACACTCTCCATGACCTAGTGTAAACTCTAATTGAGGGCTTCCTTTATGCCAGGTTATAACAGTTGTAAACCATTCATGCACTTTGAAATTCAGGGACAAAGTATGCATTTTACGACCTCCGAGGAAGAGGCAGCTTTTAACTAATACCTGTTCAGATTTCACAACTAGGTAAACACAGTTCCTCAGGAAGTTTCTGAAGACATCAAAGGGGTAGTTCTAGCCTGGCATAAGGCCTCACTAATTAAGATGTAAATATATATTTATTTTAAATTGGAATATTTGAGCAGTGGGCTGAGACATGTGACTGATAAATTAAAGTACTCAGGTTTGAGTGACCTCACAGCCAGCATCTGTGAGCTGTGTCATCAGGGAGGAGGAGTTTGTAAAAACATATTACCAGCCAGCTGGGAGAAAACTTTGCATTTTGCCTTTCATTTTGAAGTAGGACTCCTGACAAACTCTCACAGCACTTCAGGAAAATTCAACCACCTATTCAGTACGTGAAACTTAGGGTAGTCAGATAATTCAGTTACCAAGCGTGTTTTTTCTGTAATTCCCTTTTTTTTGACTGTAAGTATTATTGTATATAGGTTCTGTGTTTTTTAATTTCAATAAACTTTTTGGTTTCCTTAATCCAGCTTGAATCTTTTCTCATTTTTTTGCATGTGAATGCTGGGACAGTAAGAACATACCTGAGTCTCAACTGAGTCAAAAAGGGGAGAATTGGGAACCAGGCTGGGTTAAGTACTGCACTGCATTTCCCCAAAGAGGGTGTGATGGTTGATCCTGGTAACTGGGCGTCCTAGCGAAAAAGGGTTTATATTTTACCTCAAGACTTGAGACTAGTAGGTGTTTTGGACCCAAAACAGACAGGAGGGGGTACCCTGTTTGTCTTCTGTTCATACACTGCACTTCAAGGATTGGCACTGTGGGAGCAGAGGGCCTGATCTGTGGAGTTTGTTTGTGACAGATCTGGTTGGCAGCGCTGCAATTTAAAAATGTTTGGTAACATGAGCATTAACAGTCCACTGTGTCAGGCTCATAACTGTAACAGCTTACACACAAAATAAGGCAGTGATTTAAAAAGTAAAGAAATATATATTTGTGTTTACATTCTAAATTCCCTACCTGTTTGATTTTTTTCTTTCCGGGTGTAAGCTAGTGTAGCCATAGCTTAGGGAAGAAGATGGCTTCCAGGTACAGCGAGTACACTGCAGACTACCTGAGGCAGCTGTGCCAGAGAGAGGAGTCCGGCACAAGAGGCAAGCCAAAAAGCACCTCGTGGAGGCTCTTGTGGCAGCCGACGCCCAAGACATCGAGTCACAGTCAGTGACTGGAAAGGACCAACCCTTGGGCATGGAGGGGCCAGGGTCCAGACCCAGGGAGGAGGACAGTGGGACCAGTGTAAGCCAAGAGCCACCACAGCAGGGGAAGGTCGCCACCATGCTGGAGCCCAAAGGGATCAGGCTGCAGACAGAGTTGCAGAGAATGGAGCTGGAGTTTGAACAGAAAAGATATGAAGCCCAGCAGTGAAGGGAGCTTGAACAGAGAAAGATGGAGAGAGAGAAAGAGGAGAAGTGAGAGCAGTGTGTGGCCAAGGAAAAAAAGTGACAGCATCAGAGACAAAGGCAGAGTGACAGCGCCAGAGGAAATTCGAACTGGAAAAGCTACAACTCCAAAGACCAGCGCAAAAGCAGCTAAGTGGCATGGGTGAACTGGGAATTCCAGGACTGGCTTACAAATTAAATGTTTAATTGATAGTTGAATTTAAAGAGGGGGAAGATATGGATGCATTTTTAGGGGGGGTGGGCAGAGGGTGACGGTGAAAAAGCAGAGATACTAAACAAATATTTTTGCTCAGTATTTACAAATGAAGAGGGGAAGGTACCTAAAACAAACAATAGAAACACTCTGGATACAGAAGTTGATACCAGCCCATTTACAGAAGAAAGGGTTCTGAAAGAACTCTTAAAACTGAAGATGGACAAAGCAATAGGGCCTGATGGGATTCATCCCAGAATCTAAAAGAACTAAGGGTAGAACTAGTGACACCACTGACTATCCTCTTTAACAAATCATGGGAAGATGGGGTGGTACCTGAGGACCGGAGGAGGGCAGATGTGATTCCCCTTCACAAAAGTGGGAGCAGGGCAGAAGCAGAAAACTACAGACCTGTCAGTTTGACCTCAGTGGTAGGGAAAATGATGGAATCACTTCTGAAGGAAAGAACCGTCGAGTACCTAGAGGCCAGAGGGGCACAGGACCCAAGGCAGCATGGATTCACAGTGGGAAGGCCATGCCAGACGAATCTAATAGATTTCTTTGACTGGGTGACCAAAGTAGTAGATCAGGGAGGGGCTGTGGACATGGCCTACCTAGACTTTAGCAAGGAATTTGACACAGTCCCACACAAAAGATTAATATACAAGTTAGCCAGCCTGGGAGTGGGCCCCAAGATGATAGCCTGGGTAAATAATTGGCTGGAGAATAGGACACAGAGGGTAATAGTAAATGAAGTCCACTCTGAAGAAAGGGTTTAGTGGGTACCGAGGGTTCAGTAATAGACGGTCCTCTTCAATGTCTTTATAAGGTTACATTGCAGAGGGACTGGAAGGAAGTATGTCTCTTTGCAGATGACACAAGATCTGCAACAGAGTTGATGCACAAGGTGGGGTGGAAAGGATGAGAAGGGACTTGGCAAGGTTAGAGAAATGGTTAAATGTATGGCGGCTTAGATGCAATTCTAAGAAGTGCAAGGTAATGCACCTAGGAAACAAAAACCCAGGGGAAGAGTACACAATGGGGGGTGAGATACTAACAACAACAAAAATGGAAAGGGACCTGGGGTAGTCATATCAGATGACTTAAAGGTGGGCAAGAAATGTGAGAGGGCAGTAAGGAGGGCTGGGGGGATACTGGGATGCATAGGGCGAGGCATCACCAGTAGAAAACAGGAAGTTGTTATCCCTCTGTACAGACAGCTGGTGAGACCCCATCTGGAGTACTGTGTGCAGTTCTGGAGACCCAATCTCCGCAAGGACATAGACAGGATGGAAGCTGTCCAGGGGGGGCAACTAAAATGGTGCAGGGTCTGCACCGGAAGACAGATGAAGAAAGACTAAAGGAGCTTAATATGTATAGCCTCGAGGAAAGGAGGGAGAGGGGGACAAGATAGAAACTTTCAAGTACCTCAAGGGAATCAGCAAAGTCCAAGAGGGTAGTATCTTTCAAAAAAAGAGGTGTGCAAGGACAAGGGTGCACAATTTGAAGACAGAGGTGGGGCGACTCAGAGGTAATGTAAGGAAGTATTTTTTCACACAGAGGGTTGTGGGTGCATGGAACGGCCTTCTGTAAGAGGTTGTGGAGTCAAAAACAGTGGTTGAATTCAAGCATGCATGGGACAGTCATAAGGCAATTCTAGGGGGTTGGGGTAGAAAGAAGTAGGCTGCTGGTTAACTAGGATCTGCAGCTTATCCATTAGGTAGGGAAATGGGCAGACTGGGTGGGCCAAGCGGTCCTTATCTGCCATCAAATTTTATGTTTCTATGTTTCTAAGTATGTATTCAGGCAAAAATCCCCAGAAAGTCCTGGAGCTTCCAGCTACCCCCACAAAGCTTGTGACACAGTGTCAAATGGACAATCAGGACAGTAATGATTCTGACAAACTTAAAGCTGCTTTGTTAAAGAAATATTATTTAACAGCAGAGGCATACAGTGTTAAATTCCATAAGCTCCGGAGAAGCCCTGACATGAGCTACAAGGAGCTAGCCACTAAACAATGTCAGTTTTTAAAATGTTGGTGGGAAGGGATGCAAGCAGACTCTGTAGAGAAAATTGAAAATGTTGTACTTTTAGAGCAGTTCTTTTGGGCTTGCCCTACAGAACTGAAAACCTGGCTAGAGGACCGAGATCCAAAAATAGTGCAGGAGGCTGCTGAACTCTCGGATTGCTATGCCCAGAGCAGACCTGCTCTGAGAGGGAAGAAAAAATTACTCACCGCAGTAATCATCTTTCTTCCAAGGGGTCCTTTAACATCAGTAACTTTTTTGCACTTAACTGGCTAAGTGCAACTGTCCCGGAGGTGTGCCTTTAAGAGATATTTAAATGAGCGTAGGGCCAAGCTAATCAAAAGACAGGAGGGGTGTGAGCTGAGTGAGAACTGCTGAATGCTTCAGAATTATTTCGAGGAAAAACGAGGGCAAATGCCCCGAAAAAGAATCAACAGGATTAAAAAAACATGTAAATGTCCACAAAAGTGGAAACAGAAACAACAGCAACACGAGCAAAAAACTCACCAATAAGGAACTCCAAATTTGGTAAAAGGTGACATAAGAGCCCTTCTCCGACAGGTGAACCATGGAGGAAGGGTTGGAGCTTACTGATGCTAAAGGACCCCTTGGAAGAAAGAAGATTACTGCAGTGAGTAATTTTTTCTTCTTACCCCAGGAGTCCTTTAGCATCAGTAACTTTTTTACAGACTACCGAGCAGTACCAAGTGGGAGGTGGGCAGAGAACCTACTTAGGAAAGAGGCTGCCAAATTTTGCATCAGATCTGGTCTGCACATCCAAACTGTAGTGCTTCACAAAGGTGTGCATAGATTTCCAGGTAGCTGCTTTGCAGACATCCAGTATGGGAATGTCCCTTGCTGCTGCAAACGAGGCTGCAGTGCCCCTGGTGGAGTTGGCCCTGAGCCCCACTGGAGGTTGTTGACCAGCTTTCTCATAGCAGAATCTAATACAAGAGACCAACAAACGAGAAACAGTTCTCTTGGTAGCTGGTCTTCCTCTGCCTACATACCCTTTGGTGAGGAGCAACTGAGTGGAAGAGCCTCTGGACTGTCTAGTATGCACTAGGTAGTGAAAGATGGCTCTTTTGACATCCAAGCTGTGGAGCATTTGCTCGCCAGGAGTGGATGGCTCAGTAATGAAGACAGGTAGAGTAATGGACTGGTTCAAGTGAAACTCTAAAACCAACTTTGGCAGAAATTTCCTATTTGTCCTGAACTCAACTTTATCATTGTGGGGGATGCTGTAATTCGGCTCGGTGCACAAGGCCTGTAGCTCTGAAATCCTCCTGGCAGACACAATGGCTACCAGGAAGACGGTCTTCCAAGTTACAAACTTGATGTGGGCCATGGACATAGGCTCGAAAGGTGGATTCATGAGTCCATCTATGCAAAAGTTCAGGCTCCAAGGAGGAATAGGCTCCCTGGTTGGAGGCGCAAGAGGCCTTTGAAAAACTGTTTAAAAACGTTGTGAGAAAAAACTGATTTCTTCTTTCCCACTGAAAGGTAGGCTGAAATTGCCGCCAGGTGTAGCTTGAGTGACGATGGTTTCAAGCCTGATGCCTGTAGGTGTACCAGGTAGTCTAGCAGCTGAGGATCTGAAGCTGATAGGGGTTCGACCTTTTTGCTCTAGCACCAGTGGGAAAACATTTTCCATTTGGCTGCATAAGTCTTCTTAGCGTTCAGTTTTTTAGCCATCCTCAGTATCTTAAGGACCTGTTCAGAGTACTGTGAGGATGGAAACTCTAACTCCTTAAGAACCATGCCTTGAGGTGAAGAGAGTGTATGTCTGGGTACTGCACTCCAGTCTGAGGAAGGGTCAGCAGGGAGTGAGTCAGAGGTAGGCAAATGGGCCTGTTGCAGGACATTGAGAGAAGGAGAGGATACCAGTCTTGCCTGGGCCAGTCCGGAGCCACTAGGATCATCGATGCAGGCTAATGTCTGAGTTTCAGCAAAACCCTGAATATCAGGGGAAGGGAGGAAATGCATATAGGAACCTCTCTGACCAATCCAGGATGAGGGCATCCAGAGGAAGTGTTACCAGAATTCAGGGCCTGCAACAGTACTGAGGAAGCTGAAAATTGAGAGGAGAGGCAAACAGATCCACGTCTGGTGTGCCCCACTGCCTGAACACTGTGGCTAGTACTTGCTTGTTCAGTCTCCATTCGCCCTGACCTTGACTGATGCGGCTTACAGCATCTGCCAAAGTATTGAGTTTGCCTGGGAGGTGAATAGCTGAGAGGCTGACTCCCAGAGAGAATGCTAGAGACCAGCGCTTCAGAGCTTCCAAACAGAGTATTCCTGATCTGGTACCACCCTGCTTGTTTATGTAGAACACTGCAGTGGTGTTGTCCGTTCAAATTTGAACCGCCTGCCCTTCTATGCTGGGAGCGAAAGCTTTAAGAGCTAGTAAGACTGCTCTGAGTTCTAAAAAAAATTTATGTGCAACTGTGACTCTTCGGGAGTCCAGTTGCCACTTACTGAGGCACTGTCTAAATGAGCTCTCCAGCCCAAAAGGGAGGCATCTGTGGTGATCATCTTTGTGGGAAGAGGAGCTTGAAAGAGAACCCTTGCCTGTAAATTTGCAGGGTTCTTCCACCACATGATGTTTTGGAGGAACTGCTCTGATACAGGTATCAACTTTGAAAATGTGTTGCTTCTCTGAGACCAGCGAGCTCTGAGGTAGGCTTGCAGGAGTCTCATCCTGTACCTGACCCCTGGGGCTACTGCAGTCAAAGAGACCATATGCCCCATAAGTTTAAGGAAATGTCTGGCTGGTCTTGTCTGTCCCTGGGCGAAAGAATCTGCCACTGAAAGGAAACTCTGAATTCTTTCCTGCGGGAGGAAAGCATATCCCTTCTGAGTGTCCAGCTGGGCCCCTATGAAGGTGAGCAGCTGGGTGGGTTCAGGGTGAGATTTCTTTAGATTTACTCAGAACCCCAGAGACTCCAGAGTACATTTTATGAGGGAAAGATATTCCTTGACCTGGCAAGGAGACTTTGCTACTATGAGCTAGTCATCCAGATAGGGATAGAGAGCAACACCCAGTCTTCTGAGATGTGCTGCTACCACTGTGAGGCCCTTGGTAAAGACTCTTGGTGCCGAGGACAGACCGAAAGGCATTGCAGTGAACTGATAGTGACCCGAAGGAAGTCTGAACCTGAGAAACTTCCTGTGAGATCTCCTTATGGGTATATGGAAGTAGGTATCCTTTAAGTCGAGGGAGGCTAGCCATTCTCCCCGCTGTAAGGACTGTATGACCAGTGACAGAGTGACCATTTTATTTATTTATTTATTTTTATTTATTTAGTTAAACATCAGTTTAGAAACCTTTGAGCCAGAGGCTCATTTACAAAGGTACCTCGTCACAAAGAGGACATCAGAACAGTAGTACAAGGGACACAGTACTTACAAACAAAAAAGTTACAGTTCAATTACAATTTTGTTACAATAGAATACAATCTCCAACGAAGCAAAAGATAACAAAAGGTGCAAAACTTATGGTCGGGGGAGAGCTGGTGGGGGTAGAAGGGAGAGAGATAGAGGAGGAGGAATTAGTAGGGAAAGGAAGGGGGGGGGGAGCAGCTCAGTGAGCATTGTCAAACAGAGTATATATATATATATATATATATTTTTTTTTACATTAGGCTAGCGGCAGTTGCATTTGCGAGAGCCAAGCAGGAAATTAGGAGTTAGGGTTTTTTCAGATGTTTGTTTAAATATATGAGATCTAAGATAGGTTGCCACGCCCCGGTTTTCTTTTGTGTCAGAAAATATCTGGAATAGAGGCCCTTGCCCTTCTCATGGGTGGGGGCCCTCTCCACTGCTCATAAAGCCAGAAGGTTTTGCACCTCCATTTCCAACAGCGGTAGCTGTGATGGTGACAGAGGTCTTGACACCTGGGTACGCTTGCAATCTGGCAGCTGCTTGAACTGTAACGACAGACCCTTCTCCACTATCTCCAGCACCCACTTGTCCGAAGTGATGAGGGACCAGTGCTGAAAACAGTGACAGATTCTGCCTCCAACCAGAAATGGGGTGGTGACCTGGACGCTCACATCAGGACTTACGACTGAGAGGCAGATGGCTGGGTAGAGGTGGCTCTTCTTTGGCCCCTTCTGCCCCTGCCTTTGAAAGACCCCCTGTACTGGCTAAAGTCAGATTGGGGATAGGGATTGTAAGACCCGGAAACAAAACTTCTGCCCCTACCGCCCCGGGACGGGATCTCTGAGGGGTGGTGGGTTTAGGCTTGGGTGAGCGGCTCTGCCAGGAGACCTTGTACTCATCGACTTTTTTTATGTAGTCAGTGGTTCTGTAATCAAACAGCATATTCTGATCACAGGGAAAATCCATGGCCTTGTTCTGAGTGTCTGTGGTCAGATTAGTTGTTCTAAGCCAGGCAAAGTGACTCAGAGAGATGGCATGAGTCCTCGCCTTAGAGGCTGCATCATTGTTGTCATCTGCCATGTGGAATTGGTACAGAGTAGCTTCCAGGGCAGTTTTTGACGTATCCACCAGCTCCTGCACCATAGAATCTGATCTGTTGCGGGCGATAGCCTGGACAGATTTCCAAAGGGCTTTCTGATATTTGGCTGTGAATGTCATGTAAGAAGAAAGCCTGAGAAGCAGGGAAGCTGTGGCATACATTTTCTTTGCTATAAAGTCAATTTTCTTGCAATCCTTATCAAGGGGAGAGGGCAACAAAGAGACTCCAGCTTTCTCACAAGCTGCCTGCTGCACTATACTTTCGTGACTAGGGTGTGCAGACAGGAACTCGGTACCATTTTTAGACAATTTATATTTTCTTTCAAGCCGCTTATCAACCACTGATACTGCAGTGGGGTGTTGAAGCATCTTCATGGCATTTTTTTCTAAATGCATTATAGATAGGGATGACCACGGTCTTTGAGGATGAAAGACCTTTCCTCTCCCTATAATCTTTGTCTTCATTGACATCCTGGTTGGGCTCCTGCATAGGGAGGTCCAGGGTATCCAGCATATTTTGTATAAATTTAAACATAGAGGAAGGATCCTCGTGGTCACCCGGGGATCCCCAAGGTGAGGGTCCAGGGACTCCTGGGGCTCAAGGCCCTCAAAATCCATGTCAGGGGCATCATAAAATTGATCATAATCTGCGTCACCCTCACAGTCTACAGAAGAGAGAACTGTGGAAGAGTGCTTGCCAGCCCCAGTAAATCGAGGACCCATCTTTTGAGGGGTCTGAAAGAGTTGCCATGCTTTTTCCATATCTTGCACTGACGGAAGAACCTGCGCAGTTTGTAAGTGGGTTTTTTTTCTGTATGTTTTAAACTGCCTGTTGTCTCACTATTGGCTTTCCCAGTAGCAATGGGAGCATATCTGTCTTGACAGAATTTCTTTTTAGCCACTTCATCAGAGGCTTGATCAAGCTTCCTTTTTTTGTCACTCATATTATTTTTCAATTTGTGAGGAACTTCATCTTTGGAAGCTTTATTTTTTAGCAGGGATCTGAAGGGTTCCTCAGCACCTCTGCTTTTGGTATTAGTACTTTTGAATGGCCCCTCATCGAAAGCCTTTGATTTATCCTCAGCCATAATAATCTAAGGTTTATTTGCTATGTTTGCCAATTTAAGCAAAGCAAACCAGTTCTGGACCTACAAACTGAGTGCAGGTTTTTGTGAAATGGCCACCGGACAGTCCTGCCCCAGTTAAAAAACTCTGTCTATTACTAGTACCTTTTTTGGGGGGGGGGGCTGTAAAACTGGGATCTATACCAGTGCCAGTCTTAAAAGAAAACCAGTAATACTCAACTGCGCACAGGTGGCTGCTGGACCCTTACGGACAGTCCTGACACAGATGATACCAAGGTCCAGTAATAGAACAAAAAAGGTTTCCTCGTAATTGCCAATCTAGAGAGAAAACCCCTAGGCACTGTTTAAATTTGAAATCTACTGCAGGTGCCTCGTGGTAAACCCCGTGAGGTCTGAGGTAAAAAAACAAGGCAACTGTTCCTAATTTGATGGTTCCCACAAGAATTTGCCCCAAAAATGAAGGAAACTGTCGAAAATAAGCACCTGCGATAAAATTAGACTTTAAACTAAATAGTCGTGGTAAAAATAAAGTCAGAAAATAGCGCCATTGTGCTAAAAATAAAAGATTTGCGCAGCGTTAATGAAAAAGTAAAACTTTCACTAGCACACTTAAGGAAATAATTTATGAGGAAAACTTTGCCAGATAATCACTAGCAGGCTGTCAACAAGGAAAGTTGGGAGACACCTCAGAGGCAATATTGCTCAGTCCAGCAGAGAAAAAATTCTGAAGCATTCAACAGCCCTCACTCAGCTCACATCCCCTCCTGTCCTTTGACTGACTTGGCCCTACGCTCATTTAAATATCTCTTAAAGGCATACTTCCGGGGCAGTTGCACCTAGCTAGCTAAGTTTTACTGATGTTAAAGGACTCCTGGGGTAAGAAATGCAGATTATTAACTGGGGATTTCGGTGTCCTCTCTGCTCCGGGGGGAGGGGGGATTTCATACTATGTCACAACCGATCCCTGGGGCACTTATCCTGTAGGGTGCTTTACATGAGGGTTCAGAGGAAAACTTTCCTCCACAGGCTGGGGCATTTGAGTACAATAATGCTAGTCCTGTAGTTAGAAAGGGTGGGGGTTTACTATAACAGCTGCCTAATCAATAGGATAGCACCTCTGATGTTGTTATATTCAAGGCCCCTGGAATTCTGTGATTCTACAGCTACGGAATCTTCTGCAGAATTTTCAATATGCTGCAAAATATATATATAATGCCACAGAATTCATTGTTCTTGGTGAATTTTCATTCACATATGCAGTTTTTCTATAGTGCCTGGCTTCCTTCCCTGTCTTGTTTATCCTGAAGCCCCTACTTTATGCTCAGCATGTGATGTTATCGATGACATCACACCTCATTTTAGCCAAATGGCAGGACTGCATTCTGCATCAGAAATGAATAAATCATGCAGCAAAAATCGGAAAATGCTGCAGCAGAAATCTAGAAGTCCCACTGCACAAATTACGACAAATTGCCGAAGAGCACTAGGGCCCTGCTTACATTGCTCCTTCTACCAGTCCATGTCCTACTAAGGTATACAGCATTCTAGATCACACTTTCAGACTACACTTCTATACTGTGATCCAAATGATTTATCAGTTATGGCAGAACTTGATTATAATATATACACAATCTGACAAGTTTGCAGAAGAGTAACATGCAGGCCCCCATTAAAGCCATGACTTTCAGTGTCTCTTTTGCTTTCCTGTCTAAATATTTATGTTTAACTAATTATGATCATCAACTCTTGAAAAAAAAATGATTATGGTGTGCAGGAATCCTGTTTCTTATGAGGGATTTCCTGAATACCGGAATGGATTTGTTGCAGATTGAGATACCTTTCATAGGACTAGCAAATAATTTTTATGCTGTAGGTGTTACAGTACCCAAGCTTCTGGGGCCACAAAGGTCCCTTCTTCACGTGTTTTAGCAAACACAGCAGTAGAAACAGGTTTTATACCAAATGCTGATATTAAAGCAGCACTGTAATGACAAATTTATTTCCAAAAAAATAGTTTTAATTACAATTAATTAAAATATTAGCCTATTTATCAAATCTACTTTTCTAGTTATACCTCATGCAGTGCCCTATGAGTTTCTTCCTTCTCTCTATCCTAACCATTGCCAGCTCTACAGTGTTATTTCTAAACCAAATGTGGCTGCCATCTTATTTTTTTTTAGAAAAAAATGAATTAAAAATAAATTAAAACAATTATAAAATACTCAGCTTTTGCTGGCACTAGAAACTTTTACCACCCAAAAATCTGGAAGATGCCTGGTATCTATTACAGTGAAAAAAGCGGATCCACGACAACTCAGCAAAACCAAAAACGGGCGGTTCAAAACAGAGCAGAAAAAAAAACAGAGTGAACCAGTACCGCGCTGAACAAATACCCCAAAAGTAAAATCGCTGCAAACACAAAACAGCGCACATTACCTGGAACATCAGCTCATACATACCAGAATAAAACAGATAAAATAAATTGTACGCTGGAGCTAGCAGGGTTGCACAAACGATTACAGCACTCTGGGTGCAGTGTGTGGCTAAAAATCATAACTAGAGCACCAGAAATCAAGGGGACTCACTAATGAAGAACCACTAAGGTTTGAAGTGCTGGGGAACACGTTCTAAGTGCTCTTCATTTTGTTCACCATTTCTTAACTTTACAGACTACATTCTTTTTGGCATCAAATGTGTCGTTGGTCTGTTTTATATTTGCATTTCTGTACAGTGTAGGCTATTTGTTGTTGGGTGCTAGAACTATCAGGGTGCCAGGCACATCAAGGAGGCAAGGCTCTCAACTGCTTCTGGTGCTGCAATAATACTGAAAACGCAATAACAGCAGCACAGTAACAGCAGCACTGACAACTATTTTCACTACTGTTTTTTTTGGGGGGGGGTTCTTTGCCCCCGAACCCCCCCCCCGTAGCTAAATATAATCAACTCAGAGGTCTAACATATCACCAACAGAGTGATATACTCCCCATCCACGAGTTGACACTTCATGGTTATTACCAACCGCATTCACGGACCCGATCTGTGCTCTAATTGATTCTACGTGCACATATCTTTCGTGCTTTTCCATGCATTTTTATTTGACTCATGCTAATGACACTCGCTGAGTTGTCATGCTACCGAAAAAAGGTAGGGTCAACTTTTTTGCCTTGTATTGCTGCACTGCAGCTTTACAGAATTAGCACAGGAAAGGAAGGCAGATATTTAATACCCTAACATTGTAAAACGTGTCATGGTTTACTTTCTGATTTGGTTACCAGATACTGTAGGTGCACTGAGCCACATGGCCCTTTCACAGGCTCAACCCCGACACAAACTGGGACAATCATACAGGACTAAAACAACTTAACAGTAATACATAACTTCATATACAAAAATGTAAAAACAATCACAGTCAGCTGTAACACACAAATGGTGCTTAAAACATACCTTGAACATGCTTAAAGTGCTATACTGTCTTACTCCTGGAGGGATGGCAGTCCACACATTTGATACTGCATATGAAAACGCTCTTTGGCCTATATTTGTTCTGCACAGTAGTGGTATAATCAAAGAAAATGTGGCATGTGATCTTAAAGCTACTGTATGTCATTGTTTGTATTTTTACTGTATCAGAGACTGTACTCTTGGTACTGTTACCAATAATATTATAAGCCATCAAACCCATGCCAAATAAATCCATGTTCTTCAAAATTAGCCAGTGGCAGTTTAGCATAAATGTTGCAATTGTGTTCTAACTTTTCAGCACTAAGGACAACACACCTGCACTATTTTGCAATTTACAAAGATTCTAGACGAGGCAGTTTCCATACAATGCTGCCATAATCAAGTCTAGGGAATAAACTACTCCCGTGCAATGTGTTTTTCTGGTATCACGTATGTTCAGTGACCCAAGCCATTTATGTAACTGAGGTGTAACACAATTGGCATGCATTACATACAGAAACGTAGAATCTGACAGCAGATAAGGACCGCTTGGCCCACCTAGTCTGCCCATGTTCCCTACCTACTGTTACATCATAGATCCTACTTGATCTCCGGCTTTATCCCCACCCCCTTCCCGGCTCCTGAGGTTCCCCTATGCCTGCCCCATGCCTTCTTAAAGTAAGGAAGTACCAAGTAAGTAAAACTTTTATTTTTATACAGGAAGACGTCACTTAGGTTGTGCAACCCAGTTTTCAAGACAGCCCTGTTAAAATTATCGTTACCTAAACACATACTACATATATTTATGCTATACATTATAAATACAAGTACATCAGATCACATACCGACACATAGTCAGGACAAGACAAATCCACATAGTCAAGTTATAAACCACCTTAAAATACTTCTATATAATATTTGACGAAAATCAAGTAAGTATCTATGAGTGCAGTATTATGCTAACCACTTCCAATATAATGTATTGCATCAGGAACACGTTTACTAAATTAGGATAAACACATAGTAATATAAATTCCCTAAACTTAGTTAGCCATTTGCAATGTTAACACATGCATCTTAATTACATGTACAACTGAAATACTTTAAACTAGTTATCCCCTGTATAAATGAAGCTAGGAATATGGATATTCTTGCAGAAAAGGGTAAAATGTTCTAGTATCTAGCAGCTTGGAATTGTAAAGTTCTTTCTCCATGTTTGTTTCTAGTAAAAGGAAGACATATTTTACTTATATGGACCATTCTTTTGCTGTCCTGATTAGTGCGACCATTCTCTTTAAACAATGTTTTATTAATGTAGTGGTTTGGATAAAACGCATGATATTGGTAGATTAGCTTTTGCCAATATCTTATATAATTTATTTGTAAGGACTGCCAATGTAACAAAATTAACAAAGTACAATGCTACGTTGCATTGTAGTACATACAGTACCTGGTTAATCGATAATGTACCTTATCAAGTTTGGCAGTTAATTGTTTATTGGCAACCAGTTCAGTGGCGCTGGATGCCACACCTCACACCACACTGGCGACCCAGGTACAGTAATGAACATGGGAAGCCAGGGGCCGGCAGGGGAGGAGAGGATCGAGCGTCCAGAGGAGAGCTCTCCTCTCCTGGGGAGAGTTCCTGGGGCTCCCCTCCTGGCGGTGGCTCCTGGTGGTAGCCAGGGGTTGCTGCACTTCGGGTGGGGGCAACCAATAGGGTCCTGGCAGCGACGGGCATCTGCAAGATGGGGCGGGAGCGTCCCATGCTCACGCTGATGCCATTACACGCTCGTGTCAGAGTGAGAGGAACAAAGGAAAAATGGGGCCCTATCCTAGTAGGCAAAGGCAGATCTGGTGACTCCATTCCCATGCCCGTTGCCAGGTCCTTCCTGTCCGCACCAGTGCTCCGTGTGTCTGGCCACCATATCTGATTCTAGATAGAGCGCCAAGTCAGGAGTAAGCGGTCCCACCTCAGGGGAATCAGAGCCGGGGTGTGAGGCAGTCTGGGCCGCAGACGGGGTCTCACTAGCTGCAGTATGGGAGGACTTCAGGCCGGATGGGAGAAGGCGGATGTCGAGTGACCTAGCTGAAAGAGTCCAGGATGGAGACAAGTAAGGCAGATAAATAAAGTCTACAAAAAAAAAAATGTGTTTATTGTCAGTGCGATATATTAAATCCCCATAAGTCAAAACAGGTAATATTTGTTGTTCAGCTACTTTCTTTCAGTCCCTCCTTCCTAGACATCCAGTGGTTCTACGGAGGGCACCTATTCTTTTATTTACTCTTTCAATAAGGGCTCTTATGTGCTCACCAAATTACATATGGGTATCAAATATGGCTCGCAAATAACAATACTGATTAACCTGTTATAACATTCTGTTCCCATTACAGTTTTTGCTCCCACCACCTCCTCATGGAGGCTGTTCCAGACATTCACCACCTTTTTTGTGAAGAAGTGTTTCCTTAGCTGGCCTTCTGGCGCAGGGGCAAGGTGCCTGTCTGTGACGCCAACGACCCCGGTTTGGGAACAGACCCAGGACGCTGGAGGGCTGGCCGGGGGGAGAGGGACTGTTCTCCTTCTCTGGGGGGAAGGGAGTAGTGTGTCCAGCACACTGCGGACCCCTGGCGGAGGCTGGGGGCACCACCGTGTCGGCACCATCACTTGAGGGCACAGGACAGACGCTGGACGTCATTGCACATCCCTGACCCCAGGGAAGCATTCAAATAACAAAAATGCCGCCCCCCCCCGGCATGACTACCTACTCCACCGCCATCTCCATTGCCTTCAACATTCGCCGGGGGGGGGATTCCGCTCCCACGGCCCCGCCCAGGGGGGGTAAGCCTGGGCATGGGGGAATGGCGAGTGGAGCAGGTCTGACCTCCGACCGGAGACTTGGGGGGTTCGCGGGGGAAGCATTTCCTTACATTTCCCCAGATTCTAACCCCACGGCTTCACCACATGACCCTTTGTTCTTGTGCATCCTTTTCTCTGAAAAAGACTTCCTTCTTGAACCTTATTTATACCCTTGAGGTATTTGAAAGTCTCTATCATATCACCCCCCTCCCTCCTTTCCTCTAGTCTGCACATATTGAGGTCTTTCCAGTCTCTCCTCATAGGGCTTTTGATGCAGATCTAACTCTATGACCTTTTGGAGATGAGGACTCCAAAACTGAACATAGTACTCTAGGTGGGGTCTCACCAGAGATTGATACAGATTATGTCAGATGTCATATACCAGAACAGAATCCATAAATACTTAAATTCCTCCACTACATCTAAATATTCTAACCCTCCCTCATTCAATTTTGAAGCTGTCAATATTACTTATGCATTGCACTGCTTTTTTTCTTATTTAAGGCAGGAGTGAATGAAAAGTGTTTTTCCAAAAAACTAGTTTCAGTTACAATTAATACAAATATTAGCACACCTGTCAAATCTGCTTTTCAGGGTACCTTCTATGCTGTGCACCATAAGCATTTCTTTTATTTTCTCAATCCTAACCCTCTCCAGGTTTACAATGGTATTTCTAACCTAAATGTGGCAGCCATCTGTTTACTGGAAGATGACTGGAATCTGTTTTTTCCCATATATATATATATACACACACACATATTGTATATATAATATACGTGTGTGTATACTTTAAGGTTTTTCCCCAATTTTTTCTCCCCGTAGCTCCCAGGGCCCCATAAACATGGCGGGTGCACACGTGGAGGCAAACACGCACTCCAGGCATCGGCTCAGTCCCTTCTGCCCCACCCCAGGCTATCACCAGGCTCCCCTGTAGCCCGAGCTGCCATCAGCCAAAAGCTAGGGAAACCCCTCATCCCTTTCTGGGAGAGGAGAGCCGCCTCAGGGCAGCTCAATTGTGCAACTCATCTCCCCCGACAACCCAGGCTTCTTCCTGAACCCGGGTTGCTGGCATGGCACGAGGTGTGGTATCCAGTGCCTCAACCCCTTAGCACCTCTGGGCCAGCCTGGAATCTTTTATAGTGAAAAAAGGGTAGAGTCTAATTGCCCAATTTTTTTGCACTGCTGCTTTAAGATCAATCTATTTTTAGCAAACCAATCAGCAATTTTATGAAATTCATGTTCCAAAATCTTATTTCTTTTTTTTTTGCAAAATAAATAACTGCACTATCCACATACAAAATAATGTTAAGATTCCTTATAGTTAATGGTAAATCACTGATAAATAGACAAAAACAACAGGGATTCCAAAACTGACCCCTGCGGAACTCCATAAGAAACTGAACATACCAAGTACATTACTTCATTAATTCAAACAACTTCTTTTCACCTATATGGATACTCAGAAAACCGGTTCAATATAGATGTGTCAAATCCGGTTTCAGCCTTGCCTTTCAGAGGGAGTGATTAAAACTGTGTGAATCTTCAAATTTGGCTTCCATCAGAATTCCAGAAATTCCGCCTAATTCTGCAGAATTCCTTATAAAGCAGAATTTCACAATTTTGAAAGCAGAATGTTAACTGCAAAATTGTATTCCACAGTTTATGTAAACTGCGGATTTTTTCCCCAAACTGGATTACATAATCTGGTTTACATAGAAATGCTTTTCGAAATTCTGTGGAATTAAAAAAGAAGTTCTGAACAGCACTTCAGAAGTGGAATTACCATTCCACACAAATTCTGCTGGAAGTCTGCATTCTGCCCAGGTCTAGAAGTGATCCACTAAACTAAATGCCTTGGTCAGGTCTACGAACACAGCACTAGTGAGCAAACCATGCTCAATATTTTGATGCAGGTCATTCGTGAACCTGACCATGGCGGTCATGGTACACCGGTCTCTCCTGCAGTCATGCTGCGCTGGTGTAAACACTTTGTAATATATGGATCATGAAAACAATACTATCGAAAATGGTGCAAAACAATCCTTGTAATAGATACCATTTCCCCATAATAGCATATTTCACTCCCAATAATACAATCATTCAAACTTTGGAACGATGGTATTATCACTCCTGCACAAACGCACAAGCACACCCTGCCACCTCATGCTCAGCTTGAGCCTGTTTCTTCAGCAGTCAGCATGAAGAATTTAAAAAACGGCTCTGCAGCAAACGAGCGCCACAAAACTGTCCGGTGGCATATTCTAGCACAAAAAGCAGCAATAAAATCTCTGTTAAAGACACAAACAGTTAACAAAAAGAGGATGCTGTTCATGTCTGACCAGGAAAATAAAATACCTTAAAAAAACAGCCTTTAGCTGTTACTCTTACAGCAAACTGTTTCCTGCACTTTTCTGATGACCTCTTTGAACAGCTTCCTGATTCCTTATTCAAGCCACGTCTCAACAAGACTCCAACACGTAAGACCTCACCACCTTCTTGCATCCATATATTACAGAAAATAAAAAATAGGTTACAGTGAATCACTCGGCTGAAATTCCATCTTGAAGTTCTGGGGACATAGAAACCTCTCGAACTTCACTCTCGAGGTTATCTATGTCCCCAGAACCTCTTGATGGAATTACAGCCTTTTTATTCACTGTCACCTATCTATTATTCTATTTATATGCTTCTAGAAGCTAACCAACAGATCATGTACCAATTTATCCTGTACCATTCCTAGGACTGATGGCAAGGAAATTGGTCTGTAAATTTAGTTTTTAATGTTAATGCTGTTTTTCTGCTGCAGACCGAGGCTCCAGACCAAACCCCCAGCCCTGTCACCCCCTCAGAGGCTTACCATCAAGCATGTTTTCCCCTTCCCTGATGCACGGGTCAGCAGGTTCTCTCAACCCCACCAACAGAACAGCTCCAGTGTTCCCCGGAGAGCATCCTGCCACAAGTGCAGGGCTTGTGGGGGTCGGGTCCATCATGGTGCACTGCCCAAAGCTTTTTCCTTCTGCCTGTTACGTGGTACACCAACACATGGTGTCACAAGCATGCAGAGCATGATGCTGCACATCCCATCCCCCACTGCTACGCCGACCAGGGCCCACTACAACCTGTGGTCACCCAGATGGCAGTACAGTGCCAGGCCCAGTAATCACCCCTCACCCAGAGAAGAGAGTCTTCTGGGATGCTTGATCCTCCTCCTCCTCCCAGTTGCACCCCCCATGACTCAGGCTCGTTCCCAAACCCGCTATGCCAGCGTCATGAGTGGCAGCACTACGACTGCGCTGACGGGTGGGCCAGTCTGTAGTTCTTTAATAACTCTGTGGACCCCCCCCCTTGTGTACTGGTTCTATGAAAGCCATTTTCTACAGGTCAGGGATCTGTTTAAGCCCAAAGGAGAGGTTGAAAATCCTGACCAGTGGTTTTGCCAATTCTTTAGATACAATTTTTAAATTTTTTGTCTCCACCATACTACAATCCAAAACATTTTGCTTCTTTTGTACTGTACTGAAAAGTACTGCTTCTGTTTTCTTTCTATTAAAAGCTAATATGTTTTCCCTAAACCGTGCAACCATTTTCCCATACTTAAGACACCATAATGTTATTTAAAGCCCTAACATCTCTACAAACTACACATACTATATTGTGTATTGTTCTGTAATGTTTTATCTTTTTGTAGATCTCGGGTCCCCTCATGAAAATGGGCATTTGTTGCCTTTGGGGTTTTACTGGGTTAACAAATTTTAAAGGGGAACTGTCAGCATTCCCCTGGCAAAAACATGGGGCCTATAAGATCACGATTAGGTAAATCACACTGACAGTAATTTTTAAAAAATAAATTACAGAGCTTTTATTTGTAATTTATCTGGTTAATCCTGCAACACTGTGCCCACCATTACTATCCCAGAGTCCCGCATGGCAAGCCCTTTAATGACATGACTGACAGGCTGAGCCGCAGAAGTCACCTATGTGACAGTGCAGTGATTAGGAAATATCAAAAGATACACAGGGTATGTTTGTTTTTCTAGCTCCAGTACCAAACGACTGAGGAGTGTGCTTTCCTCAGTTGATCGGTACCAGAGCTAGAAGCACAAACATGCCCTGTATATCTTTTGATATTTCCTAACCACTGTACTGTCACATAGGAGTCCGCCATGGCTCAGCCCTTCAGTCACGTCATTAAAGGGCTTGTTGCTAGGGGACTCTGGAATAGTAATGGTGGGTGGAGCATCGCAGGATCAACCAGATAAATTACAAATAAATGCTTTGTAATTTATTTAAAAAAAAATTTCCGCCAGTGTGATTTACCTAAGCAAGACCTAGAGGTCCCATGTTTTTGCTGGGACAATGCTGACAGTTTCCCTTTATATAAAATTACAGATCAAGAGAGCACTCCCAACCAATCAAAGTGCTCCTTTGCTCCGCGAGAGATACTCTTACTCAGTAAAGAGCGTCTCATGTGCAGATACCCAGGAAACGGGCAGATTCGATGGAGTTTTTTAAAATACATATGATTACTGATCAGTCTCGATCAATAATATATTAATACATCCCCCGTCACCACTCGTTGCTGAAAATGAGTGGTTTCATTTGCCTTCAACTTGAGCAAGAACAGCTCAGTTTCACTTTGATGTTCTCGCTCAGCTGAAGGCGCGACAAACCACTTGTTTTCAGCAATGAGTGGCTCCAGGGGGCATATTAACACATAAAAAATAGCACCACCTGTGCATAAGATGATTTTTGCTGCATCTCAGACAAGGGATTGGTCATTAATAAACAGTGAAAATAATGGGGGTCCAAGCATGTACCCCAGTGGAACCACATACTCAACACTACATGTTTTTGAAAGTACCCCATTTACTGTAAGTGGAAATGACGTACCTACCGTAATTCTTGATCTTCTTGGATGAAGTCTCCACCACTCATTCACACCAATGGGAGTATGCTGGAGGAGCTAGGACCCAGTGGGAACCAAACATTTTCAGGAGGGCCGGCGCCGAGATGGAGCCACGAGGAAGCGGCACCGTGAGCCAGATTCGTGCGGTATAGACTATCTCAGTGTCGACCCTCCAACCACCTTAGTACCTTTTTTCCGAGGAGTTGCAGCGTAACTAACCTAGACAGAACTAACCTAAAAATCAGACATAAGATAGCCCGACTGACCTGTGCAAGAAGGGTCAAAAACAAAGTCTTCACAGTCCAACCATTGAGGGAGTGAAGACCAGAAACAGAGAAGTGAGCTCGGGGGATGGCGGGTGGGCATGTGAATGAGTGGTGGAGACTTTGTCCAAGAAGATCAAGAATTATGGTAGGTACATAATTTCCATATCTTGTAAAGCCGCAGCTGTTTTAGATCACCTCCAAAACTGACTTTTCCCACAAAGGGAAGGTTTTTTTTTATTGACCAATTTGATTGTCACATGTTCCAAAGCACTTACAGAACCAGTGACTATCACATTAAATAGCTAGACAAATAACTGCATTTTTAATCCGTTGGGAGACAATACATCTCATATGTCTTGATATTTTTGGTCATGTGACTAAATGTGTATAGTTTTCTTAGAAAATTAGCTGCACCTAAAAGGAAAGCCTCGCACTCACTCACCAAACCAATTGAAAGAAGTGCAGTTTCTGTGATAACGTCTTTATTTTTGCAGTCAAGTAAATCCAGACGCCAACAAGCGCGCGCGTGCACCACACACACACACACACACAATCTCATCAAGATTTTTTTTTTTGTGCTCGCTGGCTGCTGTATTTACTTCACTGTAATATTTATTTATTTATTTTAAACGTTTTTACCAGGAAAGACACACTTAGCTGAACAGCAGCTAATTTCCAGATGCATCCCGGAAGGAGGGGGGGGAAGAGTACAAGGGGGAAGAAAATGTAACAGAAATATAACAACGGCGAGTGGTAGACTATACAGTGAGATGAATAAGGAAGCATAATAATCAAGCAGATTTTAGGAGTATAAGCAATTTAACATTTTACATATTAAATTTACAAGTTGTGGATAGCTGTTCGTAGAGAGACCTAACAGACACCCAGCAAGGGGCCAAAGTGCCTCGGCATATTACAGCCAAACACAGAGCAGTACATAGGTGGGATATAATTGGGTGGAGAGTGTGACATAGACAGCCAGCTCTGAGTGCTGTATCATTTTTTATTTCTTAAAAATAACAGAAATGTGGTATTGAATTAGTCTGTGGGAAATGCCAGTGTACTTGGAGTAACCTCCTTCACTCACACCCCCCCCCATCTCAGTATGTGAGATGACCACACACACAGGAACTTAGATAAAAAAAATCTAACACCTGCAAGGCCAAGATAATTGCAGGGCTAAAAGGTACCCAAAATCAGGGACATCCTGTTTAGCTAGTTCTATTATCAGTAGCCGAGTTGGCAGGAAATAACATATCCATTTTACAACATTTACAGGAAAGGAAAGCAGGGCATGACACTTTTATGTGAAATTAAAAAGGTTTTGATATCTGTGAAGATCAGGGAGACCCTTTTTCATCAAAGAGGTGTCATTTGAGAATTGATGTTATGCTGAGAAATACAGGATCTTACTGCCTTATAAATCCTGTTTCCTGTAGAAATATATTTTTAGTAAAAATATCTTGATAGGGAGGAAGTACAGTGACCTCATCCAAGGGGCTGGAGAAAGCAGCTTTTAAAACTATGATTCTGGTTTCATAGAGTGACTTCTTTACCTGACTTTGAAACAGCAACATCAAACCTTTAGAATATAAGTATTTTGTGGATAAGAGAATATAGTTGCACTTTTACACCTTTTTGTTTAATGACTTGTATGTTTTTATGATAAGAGTTCTGTATATTATGGTTTACTATTTTACCTTTTGTTTAGTAAAGATATATTTTAAAAACAGAAACTGCCTGGTGTGCCTTGAAACATTTCTTTGGTTTTAAGTGAAATTAGATGGTTTTAAAGCTGATACAGTGGATGAGTTTATGGTTGCATCAAACTGGGAAACAATTTAAGAGTTTCTCTTGGTCTTGTATAGAGTTCAAAAAGGGTTCATTTTGTAATACCTGGTTAGGTGCCCGTAGGCAAAGATATCTGGCCCCCAAAGACAGAATTATCTGAGCCTGACAATTGGGTATGCTAACAAGAGGTTAACAAGCTTGAATCCCTTCAGAACTTGGGACTAAGGTGACTCGAATCCACAAAACAGACAAGAGGGCTACCTTGTTCTGTTCACTGTTCACAAGACTACACTCAGAGATTGGCACTTTGAGAATAGAGGGCTGACCTGCTGAGCGAATCTGTGACAAAGAGTGGTTAAGCAGTGAATTAGTGGTGTGGGGGGTATAGGTCAGGGTGAGGGAAGAGGAAAGAGGGGACCAGGGAGAGGGGAGCATAGGGCAGGAAGAATCAGGAGCAGTTGCGGGTGGGCGAGTAAACCTCATGGAGAAGATGGGAGACAGCAGTGAAGAGAAGTGGCAGAGCAGGTGGTTGTGGGAGGGAGTCCCACAGTTTAGGGAGACGGTAGGAGAAAGCCACCTGACCGACTGTAGTTGACCTAGATGAGAGAGTGAGGAGGCGATAGAGTTTTGTAGGGAGTAGGAGGAGTGGGAAGGTGACAAGAGGAGTGAGGAGAAATAGGAGGGAAGAGAACCAAGCCAGTGTTTGGCCAGGAAGAAGGAGGAGGAGGAGGAGCAGTAAGTAAGACATCTGGCTTCAAGGGACGGGAGAGAGACGACAGAGTAGAGGGAGCAGTGGTGGGTGCGGAGGTGCAGTCAAGAGCAAAGCGGCAGAATGAGTGGATGTGTGGGTCCAGTCTGGCCAGCGTAGACTTAGGAGTAGCACTGTATACTGTGTCTCTGTAGTCAAAGATGGGGAGAATCATTCTCTGTAATATGGCTCTGTGAGCAGGCAAGGGGATGCACCCATGGTTACAATACAAAGCCCCTAGTTTTGGGTGTAGTGTTTGTGGATTGCCTCAACATGAGCTGAGAAGTCCAGATGCCTGTCTAGCCGTGCCCCCAGGTACTTGAAAGATGGGACATCTTCAAGGGGAGGCCCATCAAGGGTGCGAAAGGAACGGGCGGTTGTAAGTATGGAGAGTTTTTGCCTTGTTCCAAAGGTCATGAAGACCATCTTCTTTGCATTTAGGGCCAACTGATTTGAACAGAACCAGCACTGGATGTTGTCAAAGCCTAGCTGTAGCCTGGCCATCAGATTAGAGAGGGAGGATCCAGAGGCAAACAGTACTGTATCATCAGTGTACATGTGGATGGATGCTGAGGTGCAGACTGTAGAGAGGTTATTTAGAAAAATGGAGAAACAGATGGGGCCAAGCAAGAGTCCTGGGGGACTCCAGTGCCGATGGGGGGGGCGCAGCCAATTTTAACCGATTGGGTTCTGCCCAGAAGGTATGAGTGGAACCAATTAATGGCAAGGGAGGAGAGTCCTGCAGCAGTAAGCTTGGCAAGGAGAATGGAGTGGGCGATGGTGTCGACGGCTTTGGACAGGTCGACTAAAATAGTGAAAATAGTGGATGTAATTTGGCCCTGGCCCATCCCAGAGAGAATGGAGTCAGTTAGCCTGAGGAGGGAGGTGAAGGTGGAGGTGAAATGGGATTTCCGGAAGCCAGACTGGAATGGTATGAGGAAAAAAGATGAGTCTATGGAGGGGGAGAGTCGAAAAAGGACTAGGTGTTTTTGTAGTTTGGCAAGGGTTGGTAGTAGAGAGATAGGGCGATAGCTGCCTGAGACAGAGAAGTCGCCACCTTTAGGAAGGGGTATTACCTCAGCATGCTTCCAGGCATTTGGGAAAGAAGCAAGAGAGAAGGAGAGGTTCAGAAGGGAGGAGAGAGGAAGACAGATGGCAGAAGCAGAGATGCAAGAGTTTAGAGTCCAGTCCATCTGGGCTTTTGCCCTTGAGGGGGTTAAGAGCCAGGAGGGCCTTAAGGGCACTGGATG
The DNA here is from genome assembly GCA_016271365.2 of Neoceratodus forsteri. NCBI lineage: Eukaryota > Metazoa > Chordata > Ceratodontiformes > Ceratodontidae > Neoceratodus > Neoceratodus forsteri. The sequence goes on along the minus strand of JADMNL010000022.1, from coordinate 595,141,366 downwards.
GGGATATAGGGGAAAAGGTGAAAGGATGGGTGGAAGAGGGCATTAGAGAGGCAATAGGAGCGGGGGAAGAAGGAAGTGGGGAGGAGTGAGTAAGGGTGGAGAGGAGGGTGGAGGTGCAGTTAGTGAAGAAATTATTGAATTGAGAAGCAACAAAAGAGGAGTTGGAGATAGTGGTGTCTTTCACCTTGAGGATCTGGGAGGTGGCCTGGGTTGGGAGTGAGAAGAGGGCATGGATCATCTTCCAAAACTTTGAAGGGTGGTTAATGTTGTTCCGGAAGGTTGCATAGAAGTATTCTACCTTAGCACGTTTCGTTGCTCTAGTGCATGCATTCCTCAAGGTCCTGTATTTGTGCAGGTCAGAAGGGGAGCCTGAGGTCTTGTGGGCTCTCAAGCAAGGTCCCTAGCACACAGGCAGAATAAAGAAATTTTCATCACAGAAACTGCACTTCTTTTAATTGGTTTGGCAAATGAGTGTGAGGTTTTTCTTTTTGACTAGCACTTTGAACTGAACTTAACTCAAAGCTCAGTTCTCAACCAATGAAGGACATAGAAAAGTGAAAGTACATGGGCATACTTCGGTTGTTGAAAAATTATCCTTGCTGCACAGAGCTACAAACTGCAGTGCAGCAGCTGCAAAGGCAAATCATCAGTGAATTACGGTAGTCAAGCCTGTTAATCACAAGAGCATGGACAAGTTCTTTTGCAGCTGATTATTGTAAGGTATTTACAAATGCTGGAGATATTCATGAGATGAAATCAACTTTCCTCCCTCTTTGGAGGACAGCATCCTCTGGGACACCCAGTCCTTCTCTCCCTTGCCAGTCCTGGATGATGCAGGCCCATTCCCAACCCTGGACTGCCAGTGTCGCGAGTGGCACCCTGCCTCTGTGCCAACAGGTCAGCACCTGGTTAACATTTTTGTGCATAAACCGGTAGACCGAGCTTGCTTAAACTGCTTAGATTTGCCAAATGTGACTACAAAGAGCCAGGGCAGACTGGCTCGTTATCTCCACAGCTGGGGAGCTACTTGCCCGCATTCTCCGTTGATACTCTGACCATGGGCTACTAATGTGGAAAGGCAGGAGGCCAAGGTTGTATATGCTCAGACATACTTAAAATCTGCACCGCTGCCACCTGGTGGCTCAAGCTGCAAGGTGCCTGTGGCGCCTTCTCTTTGGGTACAGTGGGGATGCTTGCTATCACTGAGTCAGCATGCTATAGTGATCACGTGCCGGGGGGGGGGGTGTGGAGGTGTCAATGTAGCCAAATTGCTGGAGGCCATTAGGGAGTTGTCCCACCTTCTGGCTGCATGAATTAGGAGCCAGAATTGAGTTATAATAAGCCAGCAAGTGAAAACAGAAAATAGTGAATCATTACTAATCAGCTGAAGTTGTGCATGTTCTGGGATATACCACCTCCATGTAGAACCTTACCGGGTGGGAGGGAGGGTAAGACGAGTCTCCAAAGCAGATGACAGGGACAGATAAGCCCTCCCAGGGGAGATGCCAGAAAGTTCCATGGAGATCTGGTGCCAGACAGAGAGGGGCCATAAAATAAACTGCAAAAATAAAGTTAAGCACGGGACCCCTTGTTCAGCTCTCACCATGACCACTGAGGAAGTCATCCGATCTCCATCGGTGTTTCAGTCCCCCAAACAGTAAAACATGAGTTCCTCATTGCCTGATACAGGGCCTGAGGGTGCATTATTTCTGGGGGCCCCTGTATGTACTGTGAATGTGCATAAGTGGGTCTAAGTAAGGTAATACATATTGCTACCAAAACAGAGGTAGTAGTGCAATAAACAGTGATGGCAAAAAACAATGCTGGACTTTTTTTAAAACAAATTAGGGTGATGGGCAAACATGTAGGAGTGCTGGTAAAAAATACAGAGTGGTGATCAAATAATATGGGGTGGTAGTCCACTGCACTTTAATAATGAATGGGGGAGGACACAAGTGAAAGAAAGCGGAAGCATGGCCCCACTGAAAATGGGATGTTGCATCTCAGCTGGGCTATTCTACATTTACTTATTTAAAATGTTTTACCAGGAAAGTCATACTCAGCTGGTGCCAGCCCACTTCCAGATGTGTCCGGGGGGCAGGAGGAGAACAGAACAGAACAGATACAAATACAACATGCAAAAAAATACAATAATATAGAAATAAGCATAATAAAATATACAGCTTACAAGAAACAATTCAGGGAGTAGTGACTGATGAACTGGGGGAGATGGGCTATTCTTTTGGATAAATGATAACATATAGAAGATCAAAAATAACCAGAACAGAGATCAAAATGGTTACTAAAATACACTGCCAATTCCTAACAGTAACAAAACTAAGAATTTTAACTAAAAGAAACAAAAAAATGAATAAATAAAACAGTGTATGTTTGCATCGACTACCTTTCCAGTGAAATGAAGACCACGCGGGTATCCAGTGAGATCACCAGGGACAATTTTATCTAAAATGTTTGTGAAGCAACTGCTGTGACTTAAAATTTGATCTTAGCAGCAGTGGGGGAAAAGTCTGAATAGTACTTTGCAGATAAAACTGTATGGAACAAATGAACCTCTCTGGGGTGAAAAAACACCATTAAGGATACCACTGTAAGTGAGCCTTGGCTTAGTGGTTTGTTGCACCATTCCTTGATCTTCCAATAAACATAACTGAGGAGGATGAAACAAGAAGCATGGCAAGTGAATGCTATACACATGCAATTCATTGAAGCAGACAATGGGAACTGTTTGGAGTTTTTTTTTTTTTGGGTATGTTATACCAGGTAAATTTTTCCTCGCAGACCACAATACATATGAGCTCAATGTTCCATCAGGTTGATTTGGAAATCCAACAGAAAAACACAAGTCATAAAATGAGTCTCCAAGGAATTCAAAGGCATTACATGGTATTCATCTGCTCATAAATCCCACCTGCAGGTCATTTCACATTAGAACATCATGACTGGGGAGTTTATACAGCTGTGCATCCCCCCTCCCAACCCCACTCCACCCCCAAATATAAACATCTACAGTACAAGAAAGACACTGTGGGCCCCTGTTTTCTGACAGACAGAACTACAGTAGTGCGTGCATTTTAAGGGTTCTATCCAGCCACACTTGCTGTGTTTGTCCCTGTTATTTTCTGTGGAAAGAATTGCGTGTAAATTGCATGCAAGGTGTTGAAGCATATGCCGCCCTCAGCTGCTGGCAAGTCCCATCTCAGACTCACACCTGTGTTTGTGCTGTAAGGTACAATGGAACAAGGGTGCCTCCCTGTGGATACATAAACCACCCAGAAATATCATTTTTTATTAGGGTTTGTAAAATTTTTTTTACGAAAGGAGTAACATGCTGCAAGATTTTAATAATGTGATTTTAAGCACAGGGCAACACAAAACAACTGACTTCATGAACTTTATGAAGCTGTGCTTAATCTGACCTCAGTTTCTAAATACTTTGTAACGAGTAAAACTTGAAAACTGAACTAAAATCACAAGGGTTCCATCTCACTGAGTAAATACACACCTCTTTCTTTTTCAGAAAAAGCCCTTCAGTATTCACACAGAGGGGAATATAAAAGTACATCTAACTAGTTGTTTTTTAGTACTTCTATTATGGGTGAGTGGGAGAAAGTAGCTAAGCCATTTCTTCCCTATTTAATTCACTGGCTGAATACCAAGATATCATTCCTTGCGACTTGAGCACCCTAGAAAAGTCTGGGGGTTATTGGTTGAAACAAACAACACTGCTTCCATGGGGGATTGGGTAAAAACTGGAATAGTGCCACAGCTGGAATCATTCCTGATCAGAATGCACCCAGAACCAGGTTTCAGGCATCATATGGTTCCTGAACTGGAACACCATAACAAGCCAGAAGTTTCCAGACCAGGCTTACACCCTGAACTGTAGTTCCAGACTTAAAATCACCCCATTGCTCCATTTTGGGTAGCTCTGGCACAGGGGCACGTGTGTGTGTGGGGGGACTTGGGTTCATTCCTCCCCACCAAATTTAGAAAACCTTTTAAAATGTATTGAAGGAAAATGCATCTGGGAAATACATGGGGTTTTTCTTCACTGCGTCCCCCCACACACACACACAAAAAAAATGATCCTGGGTGTTCAACAGTTTGGCATAGGTGTGAGTACATTTTGAATCCAGAATGATTCTACATACTGCATTCTGAATTGTTCTGGAACTTCTGGCTTTCAGGTTCTGGAAACATTATGGTTCGGGTCCCCCAAATCTGAATGCATTCCATGCCAAGAACCATTGTAGATATCCCCCCACAACTTCCTCTTTGAAACAAATGCTGTCTCAGTTCCTTCTGGGACTCCAAACCCCATGGCAGCTGCTTTATAGGTCATGTGCCAAAATCCCCTCACTACAAGCCAACCTGCGCTGCTTGCAGCACAGCACACTGGATGGGTTTCATGCCTAAGAAGCAGGTACAAAACGTCTGAATCCTGGCATGAATTAAGCATTTTGTATTTCAAGAATGTGACACTTTCATGTTAAGTTCTACTTATGTAGCGCTCCATGATGGACTGGGGTTAGATCCGTCAATCTAAGCAAAAAGGGAACTTGGTTATAGTAGGAGAAAAAAAAACAGTGCTGTCAGAAAGTGCAGTCTCCAGGGCAGCTATAACTACCTACATTATATAACTGTTCAAGAGTTACAAGTTGCAGGTTACGACCACAAAAATACCGATCCTCTGATTTTTCTGGATGATGTTCTGGAGATGTTACATTTACAAAACAACTTTCCACTGGCTTAAATGTGTTAATCATATTAAGCAGAAACTTTGGAAAAGCCAAGAGATAAATCGCAAAATTATAACTGTAGGTTATATATATACTGTATCTTTCTGTAGAGTCTGATGGATGCTGCATTATTGGGTGTTCTGGATTTAGTCTGAAACGTTGAATAAACTTCATGTTAGGCAGAAAAAAACGGATGACCAGGAGAAGATCAGGACTGAAGATTCCACAGATGCCCTCAGGCAAAACCATTATAAAAAATGTCAGTAAACAGGGTGAATGTTATATGAGTAGAAAAAAAAAATAAGTGACATATTTATCTTCCAGAAATTAAAATATGGGTATTCACAACCAATCTACATTTTAATTATTGTTACAATGTAACTTGATATACAGTGATTCATTTCTGTTTGATGCTTACATCACAAATGATACAGACTTCCTCCTGATCTCATTAAATTATCATACTGGAGTTCACTGTATTTAGATTTTTGAGCTGCTGCACATTAATAATTGCCATGTTTATTATTATAATTGCTGTTCATCAACTGATACCACCCTAAGTTCGGGGTTTCCTAGCTGGTGGATTATGGTATACAATACATGTATAAATTAAATATTTAAATAAATACATAAAAAAACGACATACTGCACAAGACTCCAAGGTCAAGCGGCTTGTAGTTGCAGGATAGCTCAGCCGGTTCTATAACATACATTATTAAAGGGGCACGACCTTCAGTTCGTAACGCTTTTACTTTTGCTAGGTATGCCCCCACTGTCAGCAGTGCTTCGCAAGGATACACGTTGTTTACACCGGCGGCACGGTTTAAAGTCGTGACATCTCCCTGCCTGGTGGTGCCAGTGAAATGTTCAAGTGACCGGCTGCCCAGCTCACCAGTATAACCCAGTTCAAGTCCTACCTGCTGCTGCTGCCGGGAGGAGCCCCGAGCCCAACTCCAACTCCTCCACAAGTGTACCGTCACCGTCAGCACCTCCAGGCACACGAGCCAAGCCGACGGCCGCCAGGGAAAGCAGGAGAAGCCGGGCCAACGGGCCCCAGCGCGGTGCCGGACCCATCATCTCCGCAGTCACGCAGCGCGACTGAGGGAAAGTAGGCACTGGGAATTGCAGTTATACTTCGCGCGTTCACTGTCTGAGGAGGAGGAGTATGTGACAGAGACCGAGAGACAGAGGGCGCTGTGGAGCGACAGAAACAACGACCCCGCCCACAAAAGGGCACACCGAGTCAACGCTGCCCACCCACCTTCTCCAGCGCACTGCGGGGCACGCGACGGCAGTATCTCTGGCCGCCTGCTACAGCTGTGAACGCGCGTGCAGTTGGTATACTCACTCCCGAAACTGCCCGGCGCGCCCGCTCAGACCGATAGGAGGCATTCGAAGCACCGGCTTACGCTCTCTCTGGTAAAAATTAGCGGCTCAGTGTAAAGCCTTGGAGACAGTGGCACCTCGAGATGCCCAGGTGTGATAGTAACAGGTGAGAAAGCACGTGCTATGTCCCTCATGAACAAGTTGCTGCCCTCTGGGAGCACGTGCTTCAAATTCAGACTTCAAAGCAATTATAATATTCTAAAATGATAAAGCAAAAACAAACTTTTTCAACTGTTTATAGTGTATGGAGCCCCCTTGTTACATATGGAAATCCATCAGCGTCAAAATGTTGTTACATCACGGTAGAAAAAATAAGAACTCGATTACACCACACTGTAGTATAACACAATTTTGGCCGGTTTTCGGAGCGCACGAGACAGCACTTTGTGTTGAATGGGAAAACCGCCGCGCGCGCACATCTGACAGTATTCAAACAGTCTCTGACAGGATGGTGGCTGCTGTTTTTACCGTTTCGTTTACATATTTATAAATGAGCTCACAATCCTGTCTCCTCCTCTTATTTCAGGTATTTGCAGTATTTTTTGAAGGGGTCTCCACACACTACACAGGGCTGCAGCTGTGAATGTTGGGGCCCAGGACATATCAATTGAAATGAGCCCGTTTCCCAAACCAGCTAATGCCAAGGGTAATGCCAGCTCCTCAGGTGGGACCTACTGAGCTTGGGGCCCTGGAAAACATCCCTACTTCCCCCCCATTACTGCGGCCCTGACTACATAAAATACTAGCTGGGCAACTGTGCCCAGCCAGCGAGTGCTTCCACCTCAGGGTTCTGATTCCGCGACACCTCTGGAGCTTTGCTCTCAAGGTCTAATGGAATCAGAACCTCATGGTGGCAGCACATAGAGAATAGTACATGCGCAACCAGCCTATTGTACCACCGAGGGGTTTTGATTACCTCAGACCTCGAGAGCGAAGCTCGAGAGGTCCGTGGTAATCAGAACCCTGAGGTGGCACAATAGGCTGGCTGCGCATAAGGGTGCACATGCACTATTTTTTATAGTGTATGGTCCCCCATTGCCAAAGTTTTTTGTTTAAAATTTTTGAAATGAAAAAAAAAATGTATTCATTGCTCCATCGTGTTCTGGGAGTTGGGGCTGGTTGCTATGTTTACATGCGTGATTGTTAGGGAGCAGACATCCCTACGTTTATTGCATAGCCTTCTATTGGCTGTCAATGGGATGCGGGAGGGATTTTCAAGAAAAAAAACATGGTGGCATATGTCTCAGTTAGCGAGAGGATGTGGGCTCAGAGGAAACGATTACTTGTAAGTTATTTAAATATCTGGTTCTAATTTTGATAAAGCTGAGGTTATCTGGTTGATCCTGCATTTGTTTTTCACTTATGTACCTGTTAATGTTCATGTCACTGGTTCAGGGGATCTTGCCACCAGTGCTGCCGCTGCCAGGAGGGCTCGCAGCCAGTTTGCGGTTCTGATAGAACCTCTAGAGCTTTTCCAAACGTTGTTGTACCACAGCGTACTACAATTACATTCTATGACCTTTCGAACTGTGGTACAACAACATTTGGAAAGGCTCTGATTTCTATAAAGAACAACACCTGGCTATACACTATAAGCTGGTTACGCACAGTCGTCCAGCTAGTAGTCTGTATGTTCTTAGCTTGTATCTGCATGTTTGAGGATGTTTATGTGGGTCAGTGTCTCATTTTGAGAGTTGTGCCCCTCATTTCAGGTGCTCTAATGTTGAGAGGTACGATGAGAAGGTGCTGGCGCCGGCAGTTGTGCCCCTCATTTCAGGTGCTGTAAGGTTGAGAGGTACAGTGAGAAGGCGTTGGCACCGGCAATCTACAGGCAGTGAACCCAGAGGTGCAAGCTTTTGGGGCTGGTGTAGAGTTAATTTTACAGGTGAACAAAGCAGATAACTTTATTTGATTGGACACAAGGAACTGCTGTCACCTGAAGAAAGGCTCTGTATGGACTGAAAGCTTGTTTGCTGACAATTTGGTCCAGTAAGTATCAACTCACCTAATTTTACTTTGTTCACAGACACGCACGACTGTATCTGAGGTAATCTTAATAAACTGGACAGGCTTTCATTCCTCTCAGCAGTCCCACATTAAGAGGCACATCCTTTGTTTACCTTTTAGAGTTAGAATTGCTCCATCTTCTCATGTGGCAAAGGTGCTGCTGCCCACCCAGAGCATGTCTTGTAAAAACTTAGACATGTTGCTGAAGCAAAATTAGTCTTAGCACAAATAAAAGCACTAGTTTCGTGTGTTTAGAGCTTTCATCTCCATGTTTATGAGTGCCAGTGTTCCACATTTTGAGTTTCAACAGTCTGGATTCAGGTATTTCTGCCCTACCATTGATATTTAGGTTGTCACTAGTGCTATATGCCTACTGTGTTATGCAGTCTTGGCTTGTTCCTGTCCCCCAGTGGAACTGTGCAGTTGTAGGCCAAGTCAGAAATCTGCTGTGTGTTGCTCGAGAATATGCACAATAAGCCTATCCTCAGACTTGTGTCCCCTACTGATAGGGCACCATTAGACACTGGGTGCCTGGACTGAGACAGTCGTGCATGTGTATACTCCCATTTGCAGGGTGGAAGTTGGGTCTGAGCAAGGCAAGTTATTTTACTGTTTGACAACATCCAGTGCCTGTGGTGTTCAGTCTTATGCCACAGGCATTGATGTCTTATTTCTACTTATGCGCCGACAACCCCAACGGCGCCGAGGACGGCACCAACAAACGCATCGATGCCAAGGACAGCGCCGAGCGACCCATCGATGCCAACGGCGCTGAAACCAGCTCAGGGCCCCGAAAACCAAGATTTGAGGCAAAAGGAGCAGGAGATAGAGGCATTGGTGTGGCCCCCTGCGCTGCAGCCATGTGAGGGGGGAGAACACCTGAGAGTGGAGTCAACGGCACCGAAGAAGGTGCTGTGTGACTAGGGAGGCCTAACCGCCCTACCCAATCTCTCGAAGGGTCCGAGGGCCCCCGAGTGACCGGGCCAGGTAGCTGGACCAACCTCCGAGCCCATTGCTCCATCAGAGCGGCCCACTGTTGAAAGTGCTCATCTGAAGCCCTACCAGAAGGCGGGGGAAAAGCTCCAATGTCGAAGAGGTTGTAGATCAGAGACAGAAACCGGCGACTCCGGAGGAGCCTGGCAGCTGACCCCAATGACCGACCAGCGACGAGCAGACATACCAGAAGGCGACCTCAAGTGATGCCTTCTCTTTCTGGACCTATGGGTCGAAGAAGAGCTCGAGGCCGAATGGTGCCGAGAGTGCGACCGTTTTCTTTCATGCTTCTGGAGGGACCACCCCCCCTTCCCGGGCATTGGACTGTCCATTGTCAGACCCTCCCTCCAGAGAGGGCGGCGGACCAGACCCAGCCCGGCTGACTGAACAACTTTCATACGAAGTCTCCGTACCATCGCCTGACCCGCTCATGGTCGACTCCTTCAATGTAGGCTGATATTTCTTTCTTATAATAAATTATAGTAAGCGATACTTTATTCAAGAAATACTACAAAATAAAAAAGAACTGAAAACTATGCTGTTAGTCTGAAGTATAATTCCCGGCAGGCGAGCGACGTCGTAACTGTAGCGCACTCGACAGCGGGCAAAAAGGAACTGAGGCGGTTGGAGGGTCAACGCCGAGATAGTCAGTGCCGCATGAGCTGAGGCTTGCGGCGCCACTCTTCGCGGCTCCATCTCTGGCGCCGACCCTCCTGCAAAAAGGTTTGCTCCCGCTGGGTCCTAGCGCCTCCGGCATAGATCCCATCAGTGTGAATGAGTGGTGGAGACTTAATGTCCAGGAAGATTCACAGATCTCCAGGTAGAAGGTTACCTGGGGGCCAGTGACCATCACATGGTATAGAAACATATAGAAACATAGAAGATGACGGCAGATAAGGACCGCAAGGCCCATCCAGTCTGCCTGTTTCTTTTTCTACCTTATGAATGTGCCATAGGCCTTTGCTCTGTCAATGGCCTATCTATTCATACTCATCTGTATTGCTCCCTTATGCCTATCCCATGCCTGTTTGAAGCCCTGCTCTGTATTCATATCCACCACTTCCTGAGGTAGGCTGTTCCATGCATCCACCACCCTTTCTGTGAAAAAGAACTTCCTCACATTACCCCTTAATCGGCCTCCCTCTAATCTCATAAAGTGTCCTCTTGTCCTGCTATTTTTTTTATATTGAAACATGTTAGTCTCTTTCACCTTGTTAATGCCCTTAAGGTGTTTGAATGTTTCAATCATATCACCTCTCTCCCTCCTTTGCTCTAGGGTATACATATTGAGCTCTGTTAATCTGTCCTCATATGTTTTCTGATGCAGTCCCTGCACCATTTTGGTTGCCCTCTCTGGACTGCCTCAATTTAGTTAATGTCCTTGTGAAGGTGTGGCCTCCAGTACTGCATGCAGTACTCCAGATGGGGCCTAACCAGTGTCTTGTAAAGAGGGATTATTACCTCCCTCTTCCGACTTGTGATACCCCTACTAATACACCCCAACATCCCTCTAGCCTTACCTACTGCTTTAGAGGTCTGCTTGGATGATTTCAGGTCATTGGTGATGATGACGCCCAAGTCTCTTTCTTCCCCTTGTGACTGCCAGCAACTCCCCTCCCGGCATATAGGTGGCCTCAAGGTTTCTCTTCCCTATGTGCATGATCTTGCACTTCTTTGTGTTAAACCCCAGTTGCCACTCTTCCGACCATTTTGGTAGTTTATCCAGATCTTTTCTCATTCTGCCTACCCCATCTTGATCATCTGCTCTGTTGCAGATCTTGGTGTCATCTGCAAACAGACAAACCTTACCCTCCAGTCCATCTGCAATGTCACTGATGAAGATATTGAAGAGGACTGGCCCCAGGACTGATTCCTGAGGTACCCCACCTGTGACTTGCATCTCTTCTGACTGTATATCATTTACTACCACTCTCTGTTTTCTACCCATCAACCAGTTTGCCACCCAGTTGGCCAACATCTGACCCACCCCCGAGCCTACCCTGCTTATTAATCAATCTTCTATGTGGAACAGTATCGAACGCTTTGCTGAAGTCAAGGTAGGCAACATCAAATGCTCCCCCTTGGTCCACCACTCTGGTTACCCAGTCAAAGAAATCTATGAGATTAGTTTGACAGGACCTTCCTTTTGTAAACCCGTGCTGTCTTGGATCCTGTGCTCCCTGGATTCCAGGTGTTTGCACTATCCTTTCATAAGTGTCTCCATAATCTTGCCCACTACTGAGGTAAGACTGACTGGTCTGTAGTTCTCTGCCTCCTCCTGCTACCACTCTTGTGGAGCGGGATCACATGAGCACTTCTTCAGTCTTCTGGGACCTCTCCTGTGCTCAGAGACTCACTAAACAGTTCTGATAATGGCTCTGCTAATTCCACCCTTAGCTCCTTTAGTACCCTGGGATGTATGCCATCAGGTCCCATTGCCTTGTCCACCCTGAGCTTATCGAGCTCTTGTAGAACACTTTCTTTTGTGAAGGGACTAGTGCACAACTCCCTCCCCCCTGTGTCCATGGTGCAGACCTGTGGGCCCTGCCCTACCTTCTCTTCAGTAAATACTGAGCAGAAGTATCTATTTAGGATAGATGCTTTTACATGGTCCTCCTCCTCATACGCCCCCTTATCCCCTTTGATCTTAGCAATACCCCTCTGGACTTTTTCCCTTTCACTAATGTATCTATAGAAAGTCTTGTCACCTTCTTTTACTGTTTGTGCTAATGTTTCCTCTGTTTGGGCCTTTGCCTGCCTTACTGCCTTCCCTGCTTCCCTTAGAGAAGTTTGGTATGCCTCCCTATCTTCATCCTACTGCACTCCCTTATATTTCCTGAAGGCCAGCCTTTTGGCTCTGACCTTTTCTGCTACTGTGTTTGAGAACCAAAGTGGTTTCCTTCTTCTTTTGCACTTCCTTTTCTCACTAACACAGTGGGATGTTGCTTCAAGTATTGCATCTTTAATGGTTGCTGACTTTGCCTGCACCCCTCACCTGTATTTCTTTTTACCAGGGCTAGCTTAACTCTGTTGGCCATCTTATCAAAGTCATCTCCTCTAAAGTCCCATATTTTTGCCTTGGAATGGGATGATTTTGTTCTAGTGGCCAAATTGAACCATACCATGTGATGGTCACTGGCACCCAGGTGACCTTCTACCTGGAGATCTGTGATCATTTCCCTGTTAGTCAGTACTAGATCAAGGATAGCCCTGTCTCTTATGGGTTGTTGTACCAGTTGTTTGAGGCCCTTCCCCTGCAGGGAATCCGCCATGTCTAGTTCTGGCAGATGTCCCTGCTGGTATTAACCAATCTGTATCTGGCATGTTGACGTCTCCCATTATCAGAACCTCTCCTTTAGCTGTCATGTTTTGTATATCTTCTAACAGTAACATGTCTATGTCCTACCCTTGGTTTGGAGGCCTGTACACAACCTCAGTTCGCATGGCTGTCCCATTTCCTGTTTCCAGGGTGACCCACAGTTCTTCTGGCTCCTTATGTGTATTCTGTATTTCTGTAGCTTTGATATTTTCATTGACATAAAGGTCCACTCCACCCCGCCTTTTTGCACCTTGGTCTCTTCTGAACAGTACATAGCCAGGTACTGAAGTCTCCCAAGTGTGGTTACTGGTAAACCATGTCTCACTAATGGCTGCTGTGTCCAGTTTAGTCTCTGTTGTTATTGCCTCCAGGTCTGGGATCTTGTTTCCCAGACTGTGAGCATTTGTGTACATGATTTTCTGTTGGTCAAATTTTGGTGTGTTAGTTGTTGGACGAGGTCTGGCATTTCCCCTGTGCATCGTATGGGGAGCCGGACCCTTTTCTTTACCTGGTGATGCAAATGAACTACAAACATGCTGAACTCCTGTCTGACCACTAGTTGAGGGGGAAGGGTGTGCTTCCCATTTGACGTATCGGGTGCTGCACCCCTCTCCCCATTTGCTAGTTTAAATATTCTGCAAAGATATCAAACTTCTGCCCCAATGCACTGACTTCCTCCTTACTCAGATGCAGTCCATCAAATTTAAAGAACTTTTGCTCCCAAAACTGTTGCCAGCACCCTATAAATTTGTGTCCTTTTCCCTGGCACCAGCCCTTCAGCCACATGTTTAGCTCCCCTATCTCCCCTTCTCTGACCTTCCGTCCATCTGTCCCCCTCTCCAAGACTGGCAGGAGTTCAGAGAAGGAGATGTCGGACGAAATGGATGATAGTTTGTCACCCAGCCTGGTCAGGTGTTCCTTGGTTTCCACAACTGACCGGCTGGCGAGATTGTTAGTCCCTATGTGTACCAGGACATCAATGTTTTGTCCTGCTTCCTGAACAATTTTAGCAATGCGGTCAGTGTCTCTCCATGCTGCCATTACCTCTGGCTTGAGATACGTATCAACTCCCCGAATCATGGAGTCTCCTATGATCAGAAGTGTTTTGGATTTCCTTTTTGCTTTTTTTTGTTTTGGTTCCTGTTATGGGCGAGTTTTGTTGTGCTAGCTCGTGTGCTGCAGTGTCCTGCTCTGCAGTGTCCTCTGCCCCTTTGTTTGATTTCAGAGATAGAGGCAGATACCTGTTTGTAGTTTTTACATGGTTTGTGGAGGTGATATGTTGGAGAGCACCGAGTGATGGGGCACCCGATTTGCCCCTCCTAACTACCTGCCAACCTCCCAGACCAACTACCTTCTGCCGTCGAGATGCTTCAGTTGGATGTTGGGGAAATGGCGGGCGGTTCTTATAATATATTTCCTCTTGAATATGCAATTTGACGCGCGCAATCTCAGTGGTTCAATTTGGCCACTAGAACTAAATCATCCCATTCCGAAGCAAAAATATGGTATTTCAGAGGAGCTGACTTTGATAAGATGGCCAACAGAGTTAAGCTAGTCCTGGCAAGACAAAATACTGGTGAGGGGGTACAGGCAAAGTGGGCAAACATTAAGGATGTAATACTTGAAGCAGCATCCTGTTGTGTTAGGGAGAAAAGCAAGAGCAAAAGAAGGAGAAAACCACTTTGGTTCTCAAAAACAGTAGCAGAAAAGGTCAGAGCCAAAAGGTTGGCCTTCAGGAAATATAAGGGAACGCAGCGGGACAAAGATAGGGAGGCATACCAAACTTCCCTAAGGGAAGCAGGGAAGGCAGTAAAGCAGGCAAAGGCCCAAACTGAGGAAACACTAGCACGAACAGTAAAAGAAGGGGACAAGACTTTTTATAGATACATTAGTGAAAGTAGAAAGTCCAGAGGGGGTATTGCTAAGATTAAAGGGGATAAGGGGGAGTGTGTGGAGGAGAACCACGGAAAAGCATATATCCTAAATAGATACTTCTGCTCAGTATTTACTGAGGAGAAGGTAGGGCAGGGCTCACAGCTCAGCACCATGGACACGGGGGGGAGGGAGGTGTGCACAAGTCCCTTCACAAAAGAAAGGGTCCTACAAGAGCTCACTAAGTTCAGGGTGGACAAGGCAATGGGACCTGATGGCATACATTCCAGGGTACTAAAGGAGCTAAGGGTGGAACTAGCAGAGCCATTAGCAGAACAGTTTAGCGAGTCTCTGAGTACCAGAGAGCAGTGTTCCCACCGGCAGCACGCAACAGGGGGTACGGTGTACCCTCCTCAAAATTTTTCAGGGGTACAAACTGTGTTTTGAGGGTACATTGCACCCCTTGCAGAAAATCATGGAGGTACACATTGTTTTAAAGCGGTATACCGCACAGCTGCAAACAGTGTCTCAACATTAGCAGAACACCATATTTTTCTTCATCACATCGTTATACGTTTTCATACTTTGCTGTATTTGCTCTTGTTATATTAAAAAAAAACATAAAATGATATGTAATTGGTTGGTATGTGCTGATATGTTTAGTGATCTGTTCTGTTCTCATCATTGTCATTTACAGATAAGCTTTCAGAATGCAGGACATATACAACTACATCTAAGAATCATAGATCTTGTAAATGATACCAAACCCATTATTACAATATCTGTAATGTAACAGCAGCTGTGTTCCAGATCCGAATAAAAAAAGTGATGTGTACAACACTTACTGCATAACTGCACACCACACAGTCACACACAACGAAGTCTGATAAACAAACTTATTATTATCATTGCTTTTTTTATGGGTACTGGGATGGCTGGGTTTGTATTACCAATACAATATCATTCAATACTATACGACTTCCTACAGTACCTAACCCTAAAACCCTAGTACCGCTACCAGTACCGCTACAGCAAGCAAGCAGTGTCATTCTGCTGTGATGTGTCTCGTACACTCACAGTTAGTTGTTCTCTTAGTAGCAACCATTTTAATACGTATTTCGTTAGATAAGTTAATGGAAACGGTTTATTAACCATGTAGGGTTATCAATAATATCAACTTTTAACGTGACAGCAAGTCACAAAATGTAAAGTAGCTATGCTAGCCAAAATTGCGTTGGATGCCATCTGATTGATGCGTGCAACAGAACTGCATAGTGCATACTGTATAAATTATTATTATATAGAAATACAGTACTGCACAACACATCAGATTTCTCAGTTGTGTATTAAATAAGTTAAGTAATTAATGTATTTATGACAGAAGCTGTCTGACTACTAGTCTTAGGAAGACGAGAAGCAAGAGTATATATACTGTATGAAAACAATGCATTGTAAAATTCAAAATCAAATACAAACAATAACAGAAAAATTGAATAGTACTGCTAGACTAGTCTAGGTGTTACATGTGCTAATATCATTTGTCTGAAATTATTCAGCAAAGAGCGAATAAGATCCCCTGGCATTTGAGAGATCACCACCAAATCCCCATCAGATTTCAATTTCATACGTTGCTGCAATTATCAATTTACAACAGTAAGAATAAGATGTGTCAACTCATGTCATCACTCATCACAGTCATGAGGCCCACCTCACCAGTCACCTCATGTATCATTAATCTTTAAATACAAATGGATGTGCTTTGTGGTGCTCTGCAGTAGTGCTGCAGTGCAACAACCAGTGCATGCATTAGTAGTTGTAAATCATCTTATGGATATTTTAAGGCATTTATTTTGTGGGCTTGCTTGCATTTAGCCAATAATAAGCCCAATACCTTATGCCGCTCTGAAGCTTGTTTAGTAGATTTTTGTTTAACGTAAATTTTTTTATGGTCTATAAAGTTTTAGAAGTGATTGCATCATATTTTAGTGGTCCCCAAGTTCCAACTAGCCATGCCAGTCGATCCCTTCCAGCTTCCTAGTTTGTCTGCTCTGGCTCCAGCTCCATCCCCCACACTCCAAGGTTTTTTTTTGTAACATTTCCAGATGCACGGTTGAGAAGAGCAGCCAGGCGGCCACCTGTCACTCTTCCTGCCTGTACCTGCTGAAGAGACATCACAAAACCTCGGTGCGCAGGGCCGTAGCAGAGGAACTAGGAAACTGTCAATGGATCAATTGGCAGTGGCTATGGAGGAGACAGGTACAATTGCAGGCCCTTCTAAAACTTCATAGACTTAGTTAAAAAAAAATGTACCTTAACCAAATCAGCTCACCATCATGTTGCGGTGGCGTATGGTTCTGGGCTATGTTTTTGAAAAATCGGGCACCTATGCTCTCAGATCACCATCAGGTACTGCTTGGCTTTCATGGGCTGCCAAAAACATCAAAGAACCAACTAACTCTAAATATAAATAAGTAAATGACTCTTAAAACTTTTTTTTAAATTCAGCCTTGCCCCTGTGCCTATGTGCCTGTACCTGCTGGGCTGGCCCCTGTCCTTGCTCTGCCATGCCCGGCGGCCCACATCTTATTACATATAGTATCAATGAACGTATGAATCTGTGTAATACATAGAGCTAGGAATGTGAATGATGCAGGTAGCAAGTGACGGAGAATACATTTGTGCAGTGTTGGTTGGTTGATTCCACAAAAATATATGTAAAAATGTAACTGAATTCATACCAGGGTGGAAGTCATACTAATTTGAATTAGTATTATTTCCCAATATTTTTCTGTCTATTTTTGTGCGAGCATTGCTCAAGAAAACATTCCTAGCTCTCTGTATCACGGATTCTTTCTTGAAATCCTTTTTTAGACACATGACGAATAAGAAGTTTGTTTTCAACAGCCTGTTGTGTTAGTTTATTCGTCCGAATGTTGTGTACTAGATTCTGTGAAGAAAATCCTCTTTCAAAGGGCACACTAGTCAGTGATGTGGAGAGTAGAATTTTTGCCAGTGTAGCAAAGTGAGGAAACGTTTCATTATGGTTGGAAATGAGGTTTTCACAGAATGTGTGAAATGTACTGTCTTTGCAGTTGCTAACTAAATATTTGAACTGGGTGAAACTTTCCCTAGCTTCCTGTTCATCTATTAATGATGGTGAACATTCTGTGGTAACACCATAAAACTCAATCAGCTGGTTTAAGGTTTCGATTCCATAATCGCACAGGCCCTGAACAGTTGCTGGCAAAAATGTATTTAGAACAGTGTTTAGATCAATTAAAACCTGTATGTCACTTTCAACGAACCTCTTGTCTAGTTCTGTTAATAATCTGTCAATGGGGGGGGGCCTGGCCTGGCTGTGCTGAAGATGGCTGCTTAATTCTGCTTCTCCCTGGGACTACCGCCTATCATCGTCCATCCTCCTGATCCCAGGTTGTCAGCGTCTACCAGCAAATGAAATATAATTTTACTAAAATCATAGCCCAACTCTGGTAAATTATTTTCTCTATATCATATCTATAGCTATACTTTTTCTGCATTTGTACTGCTTCTCTGTGAAGGCCTACTACAATGGCTGAGCAGCTCCTGCAGAACAGCTCCCTTAGCAGAGTGGAAACAATGTTTCAACAGCTCATCTGTGAAATTAACAACTTAAAAATAACATCTCAACAAAATATCACTAACGTGCAAGTGTTAGACCAAAAAAATCAATGTTGCTGGAGTTAAAGTCGCTCAAAATGAAAGTTCTGTTAACATCCTGCAAGCCACCATCAGAGAGCAAGACAGAGTTATCAGAAGCCTACAAGATAAAATCGATGATATTGAAAACAGAAACAGACGCAATAACCTGAGCTTTTTGGGTTGTCCTGAAGGTGCAGAACTCGGAGACACTAGTGCGTTTCTATTACATGTGCTGCCAGCCCTGCTCAAACTCCCACCTGGTCAAGACTTTACTATTGAGAGATCACACCGTACTTTAAGCCAGAAGCCTGGTCCAGATCAGAAGCCTAGGCCTATCATTGCAAGATTCTTAAACTATACCCACACTGAACTGGTTATCAGTAGAGCAAAACAAGTGGAAACGCTTACTTAGCAAGATCATAGAATTTCTATTTTTAGAGACTTCTCTAAGGAACTATAATAAACGCAGAGCTTTCAATCCTATTAAAACTACCCTACACCAACAAGGGATCAAATTTGCTCTGCGCTATCCTACCATCATGCGCCTGTTTCTGGGACTCAACCAAAGATTTCAACACTCCCGAAGCCTTGGCTGCATTACTTGGTGAGCCCTAGCCTCCAGCTGCCCCGTTTAGAAATACTGATGTGACCCCTTCTCCCACTGTCTCTGCAACTTCCCAATCAGACCGGCACACCCACATTGTGGCTTCAAATCATGAACGCACTGAGAAACCCATATCTCTCCAGGCTGATGCAGCACCTCCTGTCCAAATCTCAGCCCGCTTGCTAGACAAAAAGAACTTGAATCCACCGTCTTCTAAACATGCCTGTTGTGCAGATGCTACTCCTTCTAGTCCTACCTCTCAGCACGAGTGACATGTTGGCTTCACTACACCCCTAACCCTCTCCAATAAGTTTTCTTTACTACAAGAGGACTTAAACTCGTCTCAGGAAGACCTCCCGGAATCAGCTGTTGATCCTGTTGGCAATAACCTTGGAGATACTGTACAGGGCGGCAGGTCTCCCGATTCCTCTTGGGCTGAATTGGTGACCAGCTCCCCTTTTAAAATCGGTAGAGCCTCCTAAAAAGAAACGGAAGGGGAAGCTCTATACAAATCGAACCTATAAATGATGCCTAGACATGTGTATATATTAGTACCTCTCAAGGTTAGTGCCTAATTAACCTCAGCTCTTTGGTCACTATCAGAATTTGTCTGCCCTGCAACTGCACATCGCATTCCTTGTGTGTGCATACTATCGCACCCAGCTGGTTTGGAAAGCAGTAAGCTGTACATCACGGTTACAGGCTTTTGGTTTAATAGCATGTCATATTATTTAGGCATCTCATTGTGACAGTCTTGGAGTTTTCTATTTCAATGTAATGTCTGCTACATTATACATTCAGTTGTTTCTGCATATATTACTCATAATGTCAGTTTTTGAGTATCCTTAATGTTGGGCTATGTTCTTCTTTTAAAGGGACAGTTCTTATATAATGTTAGACTAATTCATATGTGCTCAATGATTTTCTGTATTCATTTAGAAGTGTCTACCATCTTTTTTATCAGTATGTCCTTCTCACAAAACCATTAAGGGCGGTTGCATGCTTAACTAATTTGTGATCCAGTATCACCCCACACATTTGTTACCATATATAAACATTATAAATTTACAGTATCTTGGGGTTATTTTAATGAGGTCCTCAACTAGTTATTCCCTTCGTCCACTACTACATCCCAGACTAAAATTTAACACTTTAATATTTTTCTCGTCTCCTTCCCACTCCAACCTGCCTTTATCTAACTTTTAAATCCCCTTTTCTTTAACCATTGTGTACCAACTTCTTGTACTGTTTTATTTATCTATCACTTAGTCTTCAGTTTTACCCTACAATTAGGCGTTGCAGGCTATTTTCGAGGTGTCTCATCTTTATTATTTTACTCAGTGTGCTGCAATCAATAATAGATAGCACAGCCTGACTCGAAGCCCTTATGATATGGCTTTTAAAGCCTGTGTTGTAATCTTGTAGCTGAGCTCGCTCGACCCTCTGCAGGTCTTGAAATCTCACTACGTTAAAGCAGCTCCTTCCCTGGGATGATTTTTGGATCTGTGCTACTATTAAATACGTAGTACTTATCAATAATATATGCAGTCCCTCGAAGCCTGAACAAACTCAACTCTTATAAATGTCATATTACCAGAATGACTATGTATTCCTGTTCAGTACAAGACTTTTACCAGATACATCCCTATACAATTTGGATCTTGTAATGCCTCGACACCCCATAAATCCTTATACTATTTGGACCCTACTGACTCCATTTTACCTGAACACTCCTCCTACATAAATGCTTCTGTGTCTAAGCATTATGATTATGTGAGTAACTACATAGTAGATGGCACAGGTACAGCTGTTTTTATAATTTTAGGACTTAGCCAACCATGATGGCATACTGTTTGTATTGCCGTAATAGTTTTTCAGCTTGGTTCTTTTTTCCAGTCCTACTTAGGTTCAAGATATTATTATTATGTTTGGGATTGCATATACTTTCTGTAATCCCCTTTCATATATGGTAAAATGTTTATGCCCCCCCCCCCAGGGAATTATTATGTTCGCTTTAGTTCTAGTCACAGTTATAACGTGATAGAAATAATTGTTTACAGTTTGTATCTTGAGTTTAATATAATTTTCTCCCAAGATTTACTTACTATTTATATGCTCTGTAATATAGCGAGAGAGTCTTGGTGATTTCACCGACTCATGTCTTGCTATATTACCTAAAAACTTCATAGTGTGTTAGTATAACATGCAAAGGTTTTGTTTAGTAACTATATATATGTCTTCTATATTCTCTTTACTATCTCTCTTCCTTGTGAGACCCAATGGAAACATTCACCCAGGATTTAAGTATTTCCACAAACTAAATATCCTGCATGCATTTGACTGTGCTTGCCCTCTCCCTTCTGAGTCTGTAGCATCCTCTAGCCCTTTCAGAATGAGTTCCTTACTTCCTGTTTGTGTTTTCATACTCATCTCCCCATTAACATGAGTGATCTAATTCTACATTCATGGAACGTTAAGGGACTCAACTCACCTTGTAAACGAAAGTAAATACTTTCTTACCTCAAAAAGCATAAAACTCATATTGCTTGCTTACAAGAAACAAAACTTTTAATAGAGGATGTCGACAGACTCAGAAGGGATTGGGTCAGTCAAGTATACGTGACCTCCTCTACTTCTAAAAAACGCGGGGGTTGCTATTCTATTACATAAATCCCTTAACTGGACCCTTATCAAATCCATCTCCAATTCAGATGGCAGATGGATTATAGCCCACTTAAATACCCCTGCAGGCCCCCTTATGTTAGTCAATGTTTATGCCCCTAACTCTGATTCACCTGAATTCTTTCATAATATGGCCCAAAAAATTATGAACAGTAACGTTAATAATTCTCCTATACTTGTAGGTGGGGATTTCAGTTTAGCTTTGGAAGCACATTTAGACAGAAGTAACTCTTTGTGTGATTCCCGTCCCAGAAGTATTTCTGCACTCCCAGTGCTAATGAAAGACTTCGATCTCACCGACATTTGGAGACTACACCATCCTAGACAGTGCGATTATACTTTTTACTCACCACTTCATAAATCTTGTAGCAGAATTGACTACTGGTTTTCTTCCCCATGCATCACTGAAAAAATTATCAACACAACTATCCTCCCGATTACTATATCAGACCATTCTCCTATAAAATTACATCTTATTTGGGGCACTCCCCCATCTAAATCCCCCTCCTGGCGTCTAGACCCACTCTTATTGAAAGACCCCTATTTCTTACCTTGGATTAGATCCCAAATCCAAGAATTTTTTTCCTTTAACAACACTACTGATGTATCTCAAGGTACCATCTGGGAAGCACTTAAAGGAACAGTTAGGGGGAAAATTATAATCTATGCAGCACACAAGAAAAAACTAAGGGATCAGCAATTGGCCGATTTAGAGAAATTTCTTAAAGAAAAAGAAACCCAATATTATAAAACAAAAAATCCAGATAATAACTCACAACTTCACCTTGAAATTCTTCCACTTAGAATTAACATCAACTAATTAATATCCAGGAAAGCTGAACTCACCCTCCTTAGACTTAAACACCGTTATTGAGAACAAGGGGATAAATGCGGAAGCTGCTTGCTTATCAACTCAAGAATCAGCAGATGGAGAGACATATTGCCGGTTTGAAAGATCCTTCAGGCAAAGTCCATACAGATAATCCCTCAATTAACCATATTAAGCAATCCTTTTACCAAAAATTATACTCTCACCCCACTCCCCCACAACCTGAATATATACAACAATTTCTGGACAATTTACAGTTACCTCACCACTTCCAACAAGATATGACTTTGCTAGATGAACCCTTTTCCCTAAAAGAGATACAGGCAGCGCTAAATTCCCTTAAATCTGGTAAAGCTCCTGGGAGTGACGTTTTTTTCAGTAGACTTTCATAAACCCCTAGCTGACATCTTATGCCCCTTACTGTTTAAGGTCTTGAAAGAAGCATCTTCACAAGGTAAACTTCCCTAATCTGTGACAGAAGCCATTATAACTATCCTACCAAAAAAAGATAAAGACCCTTCTCTCCCATCCAGTTACAGACTGATATCATTACTTAATACGGACGGGAACATTTTTGCCAAAATATAAATACTCGTTTAGAATCAATAATTTTGAAACTTGTCCCTACCTCCCAAGCTGGATTTATCAAAAATAGAACTGGTTCTGATCATCTTCGCTCATTATTTAATTTAATCTGCAGAGCTAAATCTCTTAAATCACCTGCTGCAGCTATAGCCATCGACTTTGAAAAGGCATTCAATTCTCTCAACTGGACTTATTTCTATCATGTTCTATCCCACTTTGGTGTCACTAATAAATTTTGTACATGGATTCAATTACTATACACCCTCCCCTCTACCCGGGTTCTTACTAACTCTACTCTGTCCTCATCCTTTCATCTGGCAAGTGGTACCAGGCAAGGGTGCCCCTTATCCCCCACTCTTTTTATTCTAGCTATGGAACCCCTATCAGCTGCTCTTCGTCAATCCTCCATGATCCATGGTATCCCTATCGGTAATTTCCGCTATACTTCACTATCCTATGCTGATGACCTCCTCATTCTACTCGAAAATCTTGAAATGTCGGGACCACTCTTAATTAAGTTACTTAGCAACTTTATTTCACTTTCTGGACTAGCTCTGAATCTAAACAAATCAGAAACAATGCCATTGAATAATTTTTGTAACCCTTCTATGAATACAATATTAGGTTTTCACTGGGCCCCTCAAAGTATCTCTTTCCTTGGAATACAGATCACCTCTAAATTAGACAATATATGGGACGCCAATCTTTCCCCGTTATTAGCAAATATCAAAAACACTCTCAACAGATGGAAACTGCTTAACCTTTCTTTTAATGGGAAAATCTCCGTTATCAAAATGTCAATAGCTCCCAAAATACTGTATCTATTTTCTAATATCTCTTTAACCCTCCCTACTTTCTCTTTTGTCAGAACTGATGATATAATTGGCAATTTTTTATGGGAAGGCAAAATTCCCAGATTTAGTTGTAACAAACTGCGTTCCCACTGGTCCAAAGGGGGCTTCGGGCTCCCCTGGTTCCAAGCATATTTTTGGGCCTTCCGCACTGCCCAAACTATCAAATGGTTTAATAAACCCAGCAATAAATCACTGTTGTGGACAATATGGAAACATCTCTATGTCCGGGCAATGTCACCACTTCCTTCATTTATAATCCTCTACCCCCCCAATTTAAAATCTCACCTTACTATAGCATCATCCATATACTACCGGAAAATAATTCATAAACGCCTTAAATCCGACCCAACCCCTCTCATGTATGCCCCTGTTTGGGCGAACCGCAACATCACTCTTGATAATCACCCAATTTTTTGTTGTAATTGGAAAGACGGGCATTTTTTTCTTGGAGAATATACTTATACCTCAGACTCTCAAATTAAAATCCTTTTCTGACCTGCACAAACAATGGAATCTTCCCCAGCACGATTTCTGGAAATATTTACAGTTACGCATGGCATGGAACCTTTATCTTCCTACTATTCCTCATCAATCTATATATGATACTTTTATTTCTAAATGGATGGAAACAAACTCTAAATTAAATAGTAAATAGTATCAATTACAATCATATCAGAAATACAATTTCAGATCAATCTATCATTGCAAAAAATAAATGGAGTATGCTTTTAAATTATAACATAACCAATTCACAATGGCATAACTGCTGGCTATCCTGCCATAAATATTTCAAGGATAATTGCAGTTCATTCATACAAACCAAAAGTCTACATCTATGCTATAGAACTCCTGAGATTTTGCAAAAAATGGGCTTAATGAACAACAATAAATGTTGGTGCTGTAATTCCCCCAATGGCAATTTGCTACATATTTTATGGCATTGTCCTCCCATACATAATCTTTGGCATCATATTCATTTCTTTGCAATGAAAGTGATTGGTCTATCCTTTGCCTTAGATCCAAAACATTGCATACTTGGTATTTTCAATGCTCATTCATACAAAATATCCCATTCTCAGAATAGGTGGTTATCCCTACTATTCCTTCAAGTTAAACACCTTATACTAATGCATTGAAGATCCAACATCATTCCCATCCTCCCAGATATTTTCAAACAACTATCTCAATACGCCATCCTTGATCGTGTGTCACACTTAGCCTCTGACCGACTTAATTTATATAATAAATGCTGGCAGGACTATTTTAAATATTTAAACACGTCTACACGTATAGTAACTTAATCCATGGGTCGTTATATGTTCACATTGGAATCTTGCTTCTAGCTCTTTCGTTCCTTCTTCATCTCCTCTCTTTCTTTTTATCTTCTTTTCTTCTTCTCTTTCCTTCTTCATTCTTGTTCACTTTCTTAGATATTCTTATGTTCTTCCTTTATACAATCTTACACATACTTGTATTAAATTACAGCATAATAGAAGTACAATCACAACTACTCATATTTCTTGTTTGTATCTACTCATTTTACCCCTTGAATCATAAATTGCCATATTTTCTCTCTATCATACAGATTGTACTGCTACATATTATTTTTTCAGCATTTGTTTTCCCCTTTAATATCATTGTATAATACTTAAGACAACATGTTTTTTTCTTTTCCCATTAAGAATTTATGTAGGTGTAAATTGAAGAATGCAGTGTATTTGTATGTATAATCACAATAACTACAATAAAAAGATTAACTGCAAAAATCTGTCAATGAATTTGTTCTTGACAGGACGGATCATCCTCAAACCGTCTTCATTTACAGTACATGTCACGCCATTGTACTGGTTGTCATTATTTTGTAACTGAGCAATCATTTCTTGACACAGTGGCAAATATTCTACTTCTCTCGTGTCCTGAAGCTGTTGTTTTATTGCATTCACCATGGCCACCATTTGCCCGATATCAGTGTTATCTTTCTGGAAAATTAGGGACAGTCTTGTCAGGAGTGCACTCATTTCTTTCATAAGTAGACCATACCCAATGAACTTTACATTCCACACTTTTGTAAGCAAACCCTTTGCCTTGATTTATGTGTCCTTATTGCCACTAGCAACCTTATTTTCAAGGTCCATAACAACAGATGGCCATGCTGAACAGACAGAAACAACAGCATCATTTAAACTTGGCCACCGCACACTGTTTGGTCTTTTGAAACGTTTCACATGGCCAGTCATGACCTGCTGCAATTCTCATACTTTGATGTATCAGACGGGACTATCGTGATAGAAATTATAAACAGCAACCAGTGTATCCTGGTAAACTGAGAGTTCTTTGATGTTTTTGGCAGCCCACAAGGACACCAGTGCCAAGCAATGTGCGGCACACTCACACGCATTTCAACTTTGGGTTGTCCCTCTGCAGCTGCACACAAAAACCTACCAACCATGATGTTGGCACCGTCGGTTCCAAAACCTGTCACCTTAGAAACTGAACAATCCACTTACTTAAGAAACTCTAAAACAGCATTATAGATAGTTTCTGCTCTGCCATCTCTCACTATCACATTCACACAAAATGTAACATTAACGTGTCCCTTGTCAAGTGTTTTGCAGTATATTACAAGTTTTTTGTTTACCACCACATCTGTGCTTTCATCGACCATTATTCCTACGAATTCATTGGCATTAATTGCTGCCTGTATATAAGGGATATGCAGCGGTTCAGCGTGTGATAATGCATTTATCTTGTACAGTTTCCAGTGACCTCAAGTAACCTCAATGAAAGTGCCAGGCATAGAGTGAGAGTTACGAGAGGTCACTGAAACTGTACAAAATAATGCATTATCACAATACTGAACCACTGCATATTCTATCTATGTAACAGGTTTAGATGTTGTGTGAACATTTTGATTTTGGTAGGTGTAAATAATTTGTCAAAAGGGAAAAGAAAATTGAATTTTATGCTGTTTTTTGCTAATTATAAAAAAACAAAATGGTATCTATAAATGAAACACCACACATTTTGTAGATATTTTTGAGCTGAACATTTTTCGTGCTCACAGTACCACGCTATAATTTTTTGTTTTAAAGTTATTTATATTTGTTTGTCAAAAAAGTGAACAAAAAATTACATTTTCTTCTGTTTTCTTGCTAACCATATACAATATACAGGGTTTATATAAATGAAACATTATTCATTTTGTAGATAATTTGTGCTGAACAATTTTCGTGCTCACAGTACCATGTTATCTTTTTTCGTTTTTTAAGTTATTGACATTTAAATATGGTTATACTGCTTCTGAGGCCGAACATTCTAAATGAATTCTGAAGAGAACTGTGTAGACAAATGAGCTACTGATGTAGTTACTGTGTGGATAAATGGGTGATGATGTAGTTACTATGTGGATAAATAAATTTATTACCATAGTAGCGAAGATAAATGGTTTTATTCTACAGTTTTTATCCTGACCCCTGTTGCATAAATCAGATTTACAGACCTCAGCAATTGCTTTTTGAAACTCTGCAGCAGCCTGATGGTGTCTATAGGTGCCTCAGTTTTCAAAAACTGTAGCCCCATTACAAATCTGTAGGTCTGTCAAGTCACAGAACTTTCTATCTGCTATTGTGTGTTGAGTCATAAGTAAGGCTGTACGAAGCTGTGCGTCTAAGACATCTGCACTTTTCTTATCATTAACTTTTAATATGGATGTTAAATGTCTCCCGCCAACAACTGTCTGCTTAGCTATTTTATGGTGATCAGATTCCATATGATGCACAGAGACAGACCGCTGATAATTTTTTGATCCTTTTACAGAAGCATTATGTTTACTTGTTCCTGCATCTATGCACACCTGGCAATGTAAAAACAATTAATTTCTAACATTTGTTTTTGTCCGTAACCATAGAAGTTCTGCTTTCCATTTCTCTTGGAAATGTTTAAGTCTAGAAATGTGAGAAAGGATACTTAATGGCTTTGCAGCCGTTGCAGTTTTGGTCACTGGAACAGTCCCTGATGCCTCAGGTTCTTCTTGTTCTGTGCAGCTGTTGCTGCTGCTGATCCCTTCCGCTTCGCCGGATGACTCACATAAAACGATGTCATCAGGTCATCCTCGAGTTCTTCGGGCATCTTCTTGATCCTGTGGATCGCATTCAGTCCCAGTGGTCTCACTACTTTCATCTTCAAGTGGCAATGTTGGCAGCAATTCACCTGCTATGAAAAAATACACAAATAAGAGAAAAAAAATGTTAATAACAGGTAATAACAACACAAAAATATAATGAAACTGTCATTGACTTCTGTTTGTTTACTTTTTTATTTAAGCAATAAGGCATTACATGCCAGGGTGTGAGTGGTATGATGGGATAACAGCCCTCCTCATGTGGGTTGAACTTTGAAGAAGCACGAGGCATACCGCACTGCTTAAACCACACAAGAATGGCAGGTAGCCCACCATATTGCACCCCCTGGCCTGGACTAAGTCCTCATTGCAATTATGAAATGGGTCCTTTTTTGTACATTTTATGCATTTTTTTAAACATGTTACTTTCATCTGGGTCATTGTGCTGGCCAGGAATGGATAACGGCCTAGGTGAAAGCAGCTCTCTTGTCTCAGCCAGTCAGACTAAGTGACGTGACATCAGCATTCCTTACACCCATTTCCATAAAAATTAACAGTACACTTTATTGATTAAACTTACATCACACATTATTTAACTTTTCATGTCATACATATTTATAATGAGTCATTTAACCTCTACTCCCTCTCTCTCTCTCTCTCTCTCTCTCTCCCTACTTCAGTTAATAATACATACGTCTTCTACTACACTTAGTAGTATATATACCCTCCCTGGCCTGTTCATTCGATCACACCCACAGAGTACTCCTCTCGTCCTCCCTGCTGCACCTGACTGCAGGGGTCAAAATTAAGGTTTGCAGCCACTAGCCAGGAGGGCTAGTGACTGGGAAAATTAACTGGACCACTCCCCGACCCACTGACATTTCCACTGGCCCAGCTGGTGTACATACTGAGGTGCTGCCTTCTCCAGTAGAAGCCTGCAGGACTAGTTAAATGAAAATCGCACTAGCCCAATACAGAATCTACCAGCATTCGGCCAGCGCGGCCGGTGCCAGTTTTGACCCCTGTGACTGGTGTGGTGATGCGTGATGGGGACCCATGGCCTCCCACAAAATAACTGTACAATTAGGTTAAAAAATAGAGAATGGTGATTATGCATAATTATGTAAAGATATTTTAGTTGCTCTCACCAGATTTCTTTTTAAAGAATTTAATAATGCTGTTACTACTGCTCTCATTGTTCTTATCAACTGCCTTTCTTTTTCTTCCACCACCAGTTGCCATTATTTTCTCAATACTGTTACTACTGTACTACGTCTGTTTTTGCTACTGTTGGGTCTGTTGTTCATGCAGAGTGAACACTTACTGAGATGACGGATGTATGGTGATGGCGCTACGCCACCGCAGATGTGACAAGACGCCACATGCAGAAGGAGACACTGCTTGGATATGAAGAGGAGGAACTTAGGGATAACCACTGAGAAGACAGTCGTGTGGATGTGGTTTACTTGGTTGGACTTGGAGTCGTCACAGCTACAGTGCTTGTGCTCCAGACCTTCAGAATGGATACAGCCTGATCATCAGTCCTTCCATTGTAGAGGCTTGCTTGAAGAAGAAACTGTGATGCAGCTTGATCAGTCGCGCCACATGAAATGGATGCACACAGTACGGTAACGAACGATACACTCTGGGCTCAGCTGCAATATAAATAAACAGTTTTAAGTATTTACTTAATTACAGTGAGTAGTAAACTAACTATAACATCCATTTTTTAACTGTAGTCATTCAACTCATACATCATAAATATTGTCTCTAGAATGATGTGTTTTAGAGTCATTAGCAGTCGTAAGGTCAGTGTCTTAGTTTCAGTCTTTACCATTTAAAAATGCACGTTGTTACTTACTAATAAATCACCTTTATTACCACCAAGCCATACTGGTGGTGTGTTTTTTTTTTTTATAATAATAATGTACGGACAACAATTGACTATCACTGTAGTCTAGTTAGTAGTACCTACTACACGGATGAGTCATCGGTGACAGGAAGACAGACGTCTTTCGGGTGAGACGTTAAACCGAGGTCCCATCTGCCTGGATTGGTGGTAGTTCAGGTGGATGTTAAAGATCCCATGGCACTTATCGAAAAGAGTAGGGGAATTTCCCCGGTGTCCTGGCCAAATTTCCCTCATTCACTAAAAATACCACCAAAAGCTTAATCTGGTTCAAGGTCAGTTGGAATTCATCTGTATCCTCCTCCCCCGGGTCATGCCTGAAAATAGGCAGGATTTGTCTAGTGCACGTAACCGGTCAACAAAAACTAAATAAATAAAAATAAATGTCTCACTCACACACACACACACACACACACACACACACTCTCTCTCTCACTCTGTCATACTGTAGTCTGACTCTGAGTCTGAGATGATCCATTCTATTCCACTTCCAATCTTCGTCCACACACAGTAAATACAAGAGTTGTATAGTACGTATTACAGTCAGTCAGTGACAGTCTTCTTGTTACTCTCACTGTGTCAATGAGCCGAGTCAGTCATTTGCAATAGATAAGCCACATGGCATGCAAGCTACTTAACCTGGTAGTTGCCAATGCCAGGCAAACTTGCCACTTCTATGGCAGCAGGCATTGATTTTTTTAAATTTATGTATATATCTTGTAATGAGATTGAACATTTCGCAGTGGTGAAAAGCACTATACAGTGGGCTCTTTTAACCCTTGTTCCTAAATCAGCTAGCTAGCTGGCATGACTACAGTGTGTAAATTGTGCCACTGCCATCACCCCATGGTAGAAATGCCAGCCAGTCAGGGGCAGGGAGGGAGGGCGGTGCACAGTGCACACAGTAAACTACTAAAGTTGCTTAAATACACACCGACCCAACCCTGATGGTATGGGGGTAGGTAGGTAATGGCATGATTTACCCATGCCTGGTGTGGTTTGCTGACGAGGTGTACCTAAGTGAGGAAACTAGGGAAACCACACCAGAAGTGGATAAATCATTCTTGCCATCACCCACACCATCTTGTCAAAATTGGAATATTGCCCATTATACATACAGTGTAGTAAAGAAGGCGAGAAAAGTTTAAATTTTTTTATTTTGACTTTTGCGTGTTTTGGTTACTATGAAAAAAACTATATGGCAGCCAGAAGGCAGAAGCTTTGAAGTTCTCTGGCCTGATTGGCTAACATTCTACCATGCGTAGGGTGGGGTGGTGATGGCATCATTTACATTCACACACTGTAAATCATGACAGCCAGCAAATCATTAATGATGATTTTAAGAGGCCATTGTTACATTGTATAATATAAAATCTGATATAATGTTTTAGACAATGCACTAGCAGCAGCACTCACTGACTTTCAGATACTCAGCCTCAGACAGACAGTCACACAGTCAGTTGGTTTGGTAATGTTCCTCTGGTTATGTGAAACTGAACAACATGAGAGAACATGACACTTGACAGTGAGACGACACGACATACAGAGCATGAATGGTCAGGGGAGTCAGTGACAGATCGACAGCATCAGATTAGCAACACACACAGTCAGAGTCACAGAATTTATTGATTTTAATTCACAACACTTAGTGAAATAATAAATAAAAAATATTAATTTCTTTCAGCCGAGAGGTGCACAGCACAGCAGCTAATGCAGAAAGATCACAAACCAGCCAGTGAGCCTGGTCAGGACCAGCCAAGGTTGGTGTCGGTCACACACATACACACACACATACACACACACACATACACACACACATACAGGCAGACATCATCACAGTCACTGAATAGTGTCACACACACATACACATACGCACACATATACACATACACACACACACACACACACACACACTGACATCATCACAGTCACTGAATAGTGTCACACACACAAGTAGTGTAGTAAAGGAAACAGTTAGTAATTACTAGTCTCCACCAGACTAGAGAGACAAAGTCAGATAGCCAGCCAGAGTCCTTCAGTCCAGAAGACAGAGACATAGTTTTAAATAAGGAACTGATAACAGCAGCAGCACTGAGAGTCAGTAAGTCAGTGTAGAAGAATACATAACAGTACACTTCATTCAACTCCTCAGCAAGAGAAATAGCAAGATTATTCCATAAATTTCCATTCGCTCATTATCAGCATGCAGATCACATCAGACCGAGGCTGCGCTGTGTGTGATGACCTGCTAGTAACGCCTGCACTGCAGCAGTTTCTGACCTACTAGCATGGTGGAGGTGGAGGACCAGAAGTAGAATTCAAAGTCTGCACTTGAAGACCCCCCAAAAAAAAAAAAAAATGTATAGAAACAACTCAGAGTCATAGCAAAATAAAAGAAATCATTCTCGGAGCGGGATTCTTCAAACCCAGGGGAGTGGATGACTTGTGCACACTGCTGCTCCTTGTGCTTATTGCTGTGCCCCTGGAGCAGCTTGCCCCATCCTCCTGTATTTTTCCACCACATTGTGTGACGTGGACGAGCCACAGTGTCATGACAGGAATCTGCACTGCGTGCAGGGCTGCAGGCGAGCCCATTTATGTAATAATTACTAGAGAGCAGCAGAGCAAACTGATAATTCAGCCAGGTCCATGTGACCCCACCACATTGAAAATGAGCAACAGTTACCTCTAGATAATCAGCAACTCAGCACACAGGGTCAGGGATACACACACACACACACACACATGCTAACAACATCAAGAAGACACTGGCAGAGTGGTAGCAAAATTTTATTTTTTAGTGTGTGTAGTGTGTATGTATTTTGTAACACAGAGTTTGGCTTGGGATTGAGAACTTGGCAGGATGGGATTGGGAAGCAGCATTTCTTCTCTGAGAGAGTCCAGTAGTAAGTTACCACCATAATTCCCTTCCCTTCTAGTCCACCCACTCCGCCAGCGAGCAGACAGACACATGTGACTGTCTGGCTGTGTGACAGAATGTGAGTGAGCTGAAGAAGTTAAGTGTCGTCAGGTCAAAGCAAACAGACATTGAATGGCCATGGCCACATATATTTTAATGGGGTGACCTGAACTTGGGCGTGGGCCTTGGGAACAATATCAACAGCATCTGCAAAGAAGGGAATTTTACTCATCCTCGCTGATAGCTCTCCCCAGCCCCCCCAAAAACACTGTTGTCTCTGGTTAGACACTAGTCACAGAGACCACACTGTCCAAGTCGACAGTCCCCTGCACCCCCCCGCCGAGCATAACTAATGAAAAGGGACTCGGGGAGTAAGGACAGAAATCATGACATGATCATTTTCATTCATTGCCTGATTTTCCCCATTCAGTCATTATTATTCTCACTTCTCCTCTCTGTCTGTCTTCTAATCTGGCGACATGGCTGGGAGCCAGGACTCCCAGGAGGAACTGTGGGGATTCGCACATGGAGTCGGGAAGACTCGGGAGGTGAGGCATTGACCTGGCGAGCAACACAGACGGAGAGCAGTCCTGTGTTTGTGAGATGAGGCTGCAGCACGAGGGTCATGGCGAGGGTTTGTGACGTGCTGCTGCCTGTTTCTCCAAGTAGAAAGATGAGAGAGCAAGACACTGACTACTGGACTGTCTCAGAGAAAGGGCTCTCTTAGTCTCTTACATTCAGCCAGCCTTGGGATGGACGGAGAGACCGGGAGGGAGTGACTCGGTTGGGTTCAGGAGTCAGACGGTTGCATTCGGGCGTCTGGACTTGTGCGTGAACTGGGGTAGAGACTAGAGAGAGAACAGAAACTCTATGGAGTCTCACGGGTGGGCAAGCACTGGGGCAGGCTGCCACTCCAGTACTCATTACTCTCACTCAGTTTGACTCTGTCCAGATCCAGACTCAAAGACTATGGTGGTCAGTCAGTCAGTGCAAAATTGCAAATGAATCCCATACGACCAGCTATTTAATGGGAGGGAGGAAGAAGTGATGACCGTCTTTAACCTTTTACTATGTAACATGGCTAAGGCTGCTGCTGCCCCAAGCTGTCCACACTAACACAGTGATGGCTCTTTCTTGCTGTTGTTCAGTAACTTCAGTCTCTTAGTCAGTAGTATGGGGGAAAAGGTTAGAGTGACCAAGTTAAGTGATTCCAGTCTGCTGCTCGCTGCCATCAGTATTAATAACAATCTACCTAATAGCGGCAATTCTTTCTGCAGTACTGTAGCTGGTCTTCAGTGTGCGACTGTGATGCGTTCCTCTTCCTCACTTCTTCTTTCACTCCTGCAGTCACTTCAGGAAATTGGAATCACTCCCACAGCCCGCTTGGTTTAAACTTTACAGACTGAAGTTTCTGTCTTGTTGTTTCTGTAATGGACTCGATCAGACTAGTGCCCAGCAGCCGCCAAGCAAAGCTTTTCACAGAGGCCGAGTCATTTCTTGTTCGTGTGTCGGGACTCAGCTCTACACGCTAGTAGGCAGTGTGGTCATTCTTTTCCTCCTCAGCTCTCCAGTCCCTCTGTCTGTTTTCCACGTGAAAGCCTGTGGTTCCCTCCTCTATAGGTTCACGCCCACAGTAGTGCTGGTGAATAGGGATAGGTTACACATTGCAGTACACATCAATGGCAGCGAATTTGAAACAAAAAATGGAAATTACATACCTACCGTAATTCTTGATCTTCTTGGACGAAGTTTCCACCACTCATTCACACTTATGGGATCTACGCCGGAGGCGCTAGGACCCAGCGGGAGCAAACTTTTTGCAGAGAGTCAGCGCCAGAGAAGGAGCCGCAAAGAGCGGCGCCTCGAGCATCAGCTTGTGTGGTAATGACTATCTCGACGTCGAGCCTCCAACCGCCTCAGTACCTTTTTTTTCCGAGGAGGTGCAGCGCAACTAACCTAAAAAGACTAGACTAACACAAATCGGACATAAGATAGTCCGAACGACCCGTATAAGAAGGGTCAACAAAGAAGTCTTCACAACCTAAACATTGAGGGGGTGAAGACCAAAACAGAGAGGTGAGCTCGGGGGATGGAGAGGGTATGGAATGAGTGGTGGAGGTTTCATCCAAGAAGATCAAGAATTACGTAGGTACGTACTTCCATATCTTCTCCGACATAAAGTCTCCACCACTCATTCACACTTATGGGAGAGTACCAGGCTAAAAATCCCGAGAGGGCGGCAGGAAAACCAAGAACTCACGAATTCAGGACAGAAGTCCGTTAAGGATATTCCTGCCAAACGAAAGGTTTTGTCTGTCATGGACATCCAGCGCATGGTGCTTAATAAAAGTGTGCACTGAGCTCCAAGTAGCCGCATTGCAAATGTCCGCAGTGGGCATGTTGCGGATTTGCGCCAGGGATGCTGCGACTGCTCTAATAGAGTGAGCATACACTCTGCCCTCCAACTTGACCTGTGCCATGGAATAACAGTGGCGAAGGCATGCCACCAGCCATGCTGAAATGCATCTGATAGCGACAGGCTGACCCAGCCGGGTCTCGCTGAAGGAGGCAAACAGTTGATGAGCTTTGCTAATTTCCTTCGTTCTATCTAAATAGAAGCACAAAGCTCTTTTAACATCTAAGAAATGAAGGGTACGTTCTCCTTCATTCTGGAAATCAGCAAAGTAAGTAGGTAGGACCAAAGGTTGGTTTAAATGGAATTCTGAGACAACCTTAGGGAGGAACTTAGGATGGGTCCTAAGAACTACTTTATCCTTGTGAAATACAGTGTACAGAGGGTCTGTTACCAGAGCATGTATTTCAGAAACTCTGCAGGCCGAGGTGATGGCCACCAGGAATGCCGTTTTCCAAGTGAGGAATTTCAATTCGCAGGTAGCTAGTGGCTCAAAAGGTTTTCTAGTGAGCATGTCTAGCATGAGATTAATGTCCCAGGCTACAACTGGTCATCTGATAGGAGGTCTGGTATGTAGAATACCCTTAAGAAACCTCTTAACTACCGGTAACTGAGCCAGAGATAAGGAAAGTAATGGCTCATGATAGGCTGAAATGGCACACAGCTGAACTTTGATTGTTGAGTATTGAAGACCTGAATTTGAGAGGTCTAAGAGGTACTCTAAAACTTTGTTGGGTGGGCACGAAAAAGGATTCAAAGAGGATCCTGCACACCAGAGGGAAAAATGCGTCTATTTTGCAGTGTACGTCTTTCTGGTAGCTGGCTTTCGCGCAGCCAAAAGAATGTCAGAAACTCTCTGAGAGGCATTTAACCTATTCACCTCTATCTCCTCAGGAGCCAAGCGTGAAGATGAAGCAACCTCAGATTGGGATGGACCAGAGGACCTTGGGTCAGAAGGTTCGTCTGAAGGGGAAGCGCCTTCGGAGGGGTTTCCGCCATATTGTTGAGTAATGGAGACAATATCTGTCGAGGCAGAAGGGAACAATGAGAATCATCTTGTGTCCCTGAGACTCGAATTTGAGGAGTACCCTCTGGATTGGGGAAGAGGAGGAGAGGCATATAGAAAACGTTTTGTCCACTGCAGCCTGAACACATCCTGACAGAAAATGCCAGGCCCTGGATTTCTGGAGCAGAAAAGAGGCAGTTTTGTGTTGAGTGGGGATGCAAAAAGGTCCAGGTCTGGAGTTCCCTACTCTGCGAATAGTGACTGAACTATGGTTAAGTTGAGAGACCACTCGTGAGGGTCTGCCTCCGTTCTGCTGAGACGGTCTGCCAGTTCGTTCTGTATTCCCGGCAGGTACACTGCCTGAATAAAAGCCTTGTGATCTAGGCACCATTCCCACACTCTCATTGCTTCCCTGCACAAGGGTAAGAGTGTGCGCTGCCCTGCTTGTTGATGTAATAAGTCACTGCCTTGTTGTCCGTCTGAAGGAGAATGTTCTTGTGACAAAGAATGTCCTTCAAGGCCCAGACTGCATAGAGGACGGCTCTCATTTCCAGGACGTTTATGTGAAGCTGGGCTTTGACCTGAGTCCATGAACCCTGAGTATGGAGATCCTGACAGTGAGCTCCCTATCCCGACAGGGACGCGTCTGTGGTGATAGAAATCTGATGATCCAGAGGAGCAAAGGGGTATCATTCCAGAAGATTGTCCTCTTGCGACCACCAGGTGAGCGACCTCCTGAGAGGTTCTGTCACCTTAATGAGAAAGGACTGAGGATGAGTAGTCGGGGACCACTGAGTACTGAGCATCCATTGAGAGGTTCTCATGTGAAGGCATGCTAGGGGTACAGTGAACACCGAGGATGCCATGAGACCCAGTATCCATTGCATTGAGATAGCTTGAACCGAGCTGTTCTCTCTGATGTATCGGGCCATCTGTAGGATATCGTTTCTTCTGTCCTCTGGAAGAAATGCTTTCGCACAGGAGGTGTCCAGAAGAGTTCCTATGAAAAGGAGCTTCTGGGAGGGCTGCAACTGCGATTTCTTGAGATTTAGCAGGACTCCCATGGACGTGAGGAAGTCTGAGGCCATGGCTACGGCGTTGAGAGTTCCTTGCCTGGAAGAGTTTGCTAGAAGCCAGTTGTCCAGAAATGGGAACACTTGTATTCCGATCTTTCTGAGGTGCACTGCGAGAATTGCACAACACTTTGTAAAAACTCGCGGCGCCGAGGATAGCCCAAAGGGCAGGACTCTGAACTGATAATGTTGGCCCAAAGCCACAAACCTTAGATATTTGTGATGTTTTGGGTGAATAAGAATATGTTGGTAAGCATCCTGCATGTCCAGGGAGGTTAACCAATTGTGTTGATGAAGCGAGGGCAACAGGGTTCCTAGTGACATCATTTTGAACTTTTCCTTGGGAAGAAATTTGTTCAGTTTTCTGAGATCCAAAATGGGGCGCATGCCCCCAGTTTTCTTTGGAACAAGAAAGCAGTGGGAGTAGAACCCTGTGTTCCGTTGATCCAGCGGAACTATTTCTACTGCCCTGTAGTTCAGAAGGCCCTGTATCTCGGAGGCGAGAAGTTCTGACTGAACTGTCGACAGTCTGGGCTGTCGTTTGGGGGAAGACGTGGAGGGATCTCTAGAAGATTGAGGGAATATCCCTCGCGGATTATCTGGAGGACCCATTTGTGTGATGTTATGGTCTTCTAACAGTCGTAGAACTGAGTCAGATGACCCCCCACCGCTGAGGGAAAGTCCCCCTCTGGCAGCTGAAGAGGGACGTAGGCCAGAGAGTCAGAAGGTAGCACTGGGTGCTTTGGGTCCTTATGCTTTCTATTGTGTTTTCTTCTGAGGTTGTGGGGCTTGGTTTTTATTAAAACCTCCCCTGCCTTTGCCTCGAAAGGACTGACG
This sequence comes from Neoceratodus forsteri, assembly GCA_016271365.2. Lineage (NCBI taxonomy): Eukaryota > Metazoa > Chordata > Ceratodontiformes > Ceratodontidae > Neoceratodus > Neoceratodus forsteri. The sequence continues at coordinate 595,103,516 of JADMNL010000022.1, read as the reverse complement.
GTTGTGAAATTGATGCTTATTAACACCCCCACGAGAAGGGGTGGGAGCAGGTCGAGCCTATTTAATGGCAGACCTAGTCTTTCGAGTGGCCTCCAGAGCTTGCTCTACTTGAGGACCAAAGAGATACATACCGTCGAAGGGTAACGCCATAACCTGTTGCTGGGAATCATTCGTGAAACCTGAAGTGCGCAGCCATGAGTGGCAGCGAGTACAGATGCCTGCCGCTGCCACCCGAGAAGCAGTATCGAAAGCGTCCTTAGCTGCTTTAACCTGCTGGTTGTTGGACTCGATACCCCTGGTTATGGTTTGAAGTAGCTCCGAATTAGAGTCCAACTCCAGCAGAGCTTCTGCCATTTGTTTGAGCGAATGCCAAAGAACATACTCATATTGAGAAAAATAGCCCTGGTAGCTGGCAATACACATACCCAGGGTAGAGGTAGCAAAGACTGTCTTACCTAAGGTGTCTATCTTGCGAGATTCTTTGTTTATAGGCTGGGCTGAAGATGCCTGAGGGTGGATGGCCTTATCATTCTCCGCCAGAACTACAGTAGGATCCGCAAAGGCCTGGGAGGCCAAGATGGGTCGATCCTTGGGAGCAGCATACTTTCTATCTATGGACTTAGCCACAGAAGGAATGAGAGCGGGATTATTCCATACCATTTGAGAAAGCGTTTCAAAGGAGGGCTGTTCCGGAGGAGTCAAATCCATAGGGATCTCCGGAACATGGAGGTATTGAAGTCTTAACAGCTTCCCAGGATCGATATCTGTAGTCTGGAGAGAAAGAGTGGAATTCAAATTTTTCAGCAGAGACTTAAAACACAGGTCTTCGACCAGAGGCTCTGCTACAGGATGAGATCCTTCCACATCATCACCCAGGCGAAGGTCTGGGTCAGGCTCAGTGTCATCTCCTGACAGCCCAGGGGGGACTGCATGGACAGGAAAGGAGTGAAAATCAGAAGGAAACGAGGAAGGAAAAGGATTCAGAGAAGAGGAACCCTGAAGACTGGACAATGCCCTAACAGGCCTCGGCGCCGAAAAAAACGCACGACGCCAAAGACAGCGCTGAAAAGCCGCACGACGCCACAGACGGAGCCGACGAGGTGCACAGCGCCAAAGACGGCACTGACGAGGCGCACTGTGCCGACAACCCCAACGGCGCAGAGAATGGTGCAGACAGTCGCATTGATGCCGAGGACAGCGCCGAATGAGCCATCGATGCCGAAGGCGCCAAAAACATCCCAAGGCTCCGAAAAACAGGATCTGAGGAGAAAGAAGGATAAATACCAGGAGATAGAGGCATCGGTGTGGCCCCTTGCGCCACAGCCATGTGGGGGGGACACCTAAGCGTGGAGTCGACAGCACCGAGGACAGTGCCGCGAGACTAGGGAGGCCCAACTGCCCTACCCGATCCCCCAAAAAGCCCGAAGGCCCCAGAGTGACCGGGCCAGGCAGCTGGACCAACCTCCGAGCCCATTGCTTCATAAGAGCAGCCCACTGATGAAACTGCTCATCTGAAGACCTACTGGAGGGCGGGGTAGGGCTCCGATGTCGAAGAGGTCGGTGACTGGAAACAGAAACCGGCGAATCCGAAGGAGGAAACTGGCAACTAGCCCCAATAACCGACTGTCTCCATGCAGACATACCAGGGGGTGACCTCGAGTGATGCCTTCTCTTTTTTGACCTGTGGGCCGAAGAAGAGTTCGAGGCCAAACGGTGCCGAGAGTGCGACCGTTTACTTTTATGCTTCTGAGGGGACCACCCATCCCCTCGGGCATTGGACTGTCCGTTGTCAGACCCCCCTTCGGGAGAGGGCGGCGGACCGGACCCAGCCCGGCTGACTGAACAGCTTTAATGCAAAGTCTCCCTACCTTCACCTGACCTGCTCATGGTCGACTCCGTCAACGTAGGCTGAGACTTCTTTTCTTTAATAAGAATAAATAAACTAAGCGGTATTTATTCAAGATATTATTATGAAACAGTAAAACTGAAAAACTATGCTGCTAGTTTGAAGTTTGACCCCCGGCGGGTGAGCGACATCGTCACTGAAGTGCACTCGATGGTGGGAAAAAAGGAACTGAGGCAGTTGGAGGGTTGACGCCGAGATAGTCATTACTGCATGAGCTGATGCTCGCGGCTCCTTCTCTGGTGCCGATCCTCTGCAAAAAGTTGGCTCCCTCTGGGTCCTAGCGCCTCCGGCTTAGATACCATAAATGTGAATGAGTGGTGGAGACTTTATGTCCAGGAAGATCAAGAAAGTGATGGGGCACTGGGCCAATCATCTAATATCTACTGAGATGGGAAAAACGTTTTTCCCATAGCACAGTCTGCCCGTAAAGATACGCAAATGCCTGCATTCACAAAACGACTCAGGCAGGCTTCTTTATGTGCAGTGCACCTCCTGTTCACATAGATGTACTTGAATTTTCATTTCCGTATGTGGTTCACATACATCTGTGCGTGAATGGGAACACTGCCGGAGAGGTCCCAGAAGACTGGAGAAGGGCTCGTGATCCTGCTCCACAAGAGTGGCAGCAGGGAACTACGGACCAGTCAGTCTTACCTCAGTAGTGGGGAAGTTTATGGAGGCACTTCTTAAGGAAAGGATAGTGCAACACCTGGAATCCATAGGAACACAGGATCCAAGACAGCAAGGGTTTACAACAGGAAGGTCCTGTCAAACTAATCTCATAGATTTCTTTGACTGGGTAACCAGAGTGGTGGACCAAGGAGGTGCAGTTGATGTTGCCTGCCTTGACTTCAGCAAAGCTTTTGATACTATTCCACATAGAAGATTGATTAATAAGCTGAGTTGGCTCGGGGTGGGTCAGAAGTTGGTCATTTGGGTGGCAAACTGGTTGGGCAGAAAACAGAGAGGTGGTAAATGGTATACAGTCAGAAGAGATGCAAGTCACAAGTGAGGTACCTCAGGGATCAGTCCTGGGGCCAGTCCTCTTCAGTATCTTCATTAGTGACATTGCAGATGGACTGGACTGTAAGGTTTGCCTGTTTTCAGATGACACCAAGATCTGCAACAGAGTAGATGATCCAGATGGGGTGGGCAGAATGAGAAGAGATCTGGAAAAACTGGCAAAATGGTCGGAAGAGTGGCAACTGGGGTTTAACACAAAGAAGTGCAAGATCATGCACATAGGGAAGAGAAACCCTGAAGCCACCTATAGGTTGGGAGAGGAGTTGCTGGCAATCACAAGGGAAGAAAGAGACTTGGGCATCATCATCACAGATGACATGAAATCATACACGCAGACCACTAAAACAGTAGGTAAGGCTAGAGGGATGTTGGGGTGTGTTAGTAGGGGTATCACAAGTCGTAAGAGGGAGGTAATAATCCCTCTTTACAAGACACTGGTTAGGCCCCATCTGGAGTATTGCATGCAGTACTGGAGGCCGCACCTGCACAAGGACATTAACAAAATGGAGGCAGTCCAGAGAAGGGCAACCAAAATGGTGCAGGGACTACATCAGAAAACATATGAGGACAGATTAACGGAGCTCATTATGTATACCCTAGAGCAAAGGAAGGACAAAGGTGATATGATCTAATCATTAAAATATCTTAAGGGCATTAACAAGATAAAAGAGTAACATGTTTCAATATAAGAAAAATAGCAGAACAAGAGGACACAGCATGAGATTAGAGGGTGGCCGATTAAGGGGTAATGTGAGGAAGTTCTTTTTCACAGAAAGGGTGGTGGATGCATGGAACAGCCTACCTCAGGAAGTGGTGGATATGAATACAGTGCAGGGCTTCAAACAGGCATGGGATAGGCATAAGGGAGCAATACGGATGAGTATGAATAGATAGGCCACTGACAGAGTACAGGCCTATGACACATTCATAAAGTAGAAAAAATGGGCAGACTGGATGGGCCTTGCGGTCCTTATCTGCCATCAACTTCTGTGTTTCTATGAGATCTGTACCCAAACTGCAAATGAAGGTCCAGATGTGGAGGGCCTCCCGACACAAGGGAAGGGAGTGTGTGCTGCCCTACCTGTTGAGGTAGAACATGGTTGAGGTGTTGTCTCTCTGTACTCAGACAGTCTGCCTCCAGACAAAAGGAGCGAATTTCGGAAGAGCTAAGTGCATTGCCTGGGGCTCCAGCAGATTGATGTGATGATGGGACTGCCTGGGAGTCCAGAACCCATGGGCTTTGTGGTTCCCCAGGTGCACTCCACACCCCACCAGAGATGCGTCTGTTGTAAGAGTGACTGGCGGCTCTGGGTGGACAAATGGGATTGCTTCCTCCAGATGTTCTGGAATGAGCCACCATTGGATGGCATTCCACATTGGCTGGCTGACCGTGACCAGTTGGTCCAGGTGACTGAGGTGCTGGGACCACTGATGGCCCAGCTCCCACTGTAGGTGCCACATCCACCAGCAGGCCAACATACCTGAAATGATCAGGCAAAAAAGGTAAGATCCATTGCCTGGTCCACAGGGAGTTGGGCCTTGGCCCGAAAGAATCTAGCTCTGCTCCAGTGACGTGAATCACCTGCAAAGGGTTCAGTTCGGACTTGGCTGCATTGGCCAGAAGGCCCAAGTCTCCGCAGATCCCGAGAGCCAGGTCCCTGGACTGCTCCACAGCCTTCTTGGATGGCCCAGCAATCAGCCAGTCATCCAGACAGGGGTACACAAGTACCCTTTTGCACCTCAAGAATTCCCCCACCATTGCCATGCATTTGCTGAAGACCCTGGGCACCGACGAGAGGCTGAATTGCATGACCTGGAACTGGTACAGAACCCCTTCTGTGCAGAACTGTAGGTACTGCCAGTGGGACAGACAGACTGGAATGTGGAAGAATGTGTCCTGAGGTTCAGGGTGCAGAACCACATGCCCTGCACCAGAGATGATATTATCTGGGTTCAACTTGACTATCCTGAACTTACCCTTCCTGAGAAACTGGTTCAGATCATGAAGATTCAGTAAGGGGCACCATCCCCCCATCCATTTCAGGGTCAGGAAGTACCTGGGCATGAAGCCCTGGCCTGCCGTGGAGTCTGGGGCATGAGCTATTGCTCCATTCCCGAGGAGCTGAGCAGTGTCCTCCCTGAAGGCAGAGAGCATGTCCTGTGACAACACGGACTCCATTGGCATATGGGGTTGGTATGGTGGGAGAGCCTCGAAGCTGAGTGGCAACCCTCTGCCCCCACTTCTAGAACCCACTTGTCTAAGGTAATTACAGACCAGTTGTGCCAGAAGTGGTGAAGCTGACCCCTCATAGGGAGGTGGGGCAGGGGCTGGATGGGCAATAGGTAGACCCACCGACCCATCATCGAGCAGCTTTGGAGTGGGCACCAGTGGCTGCTGCTGGAGGGCACCAATACCCCTACCCCCACCCTTTTTTAGGCCCTGACCTAGGAACTTGGTCTTGGGGCACCAAGCCTGAGACTGCCCCTGCTGGGGCTGCTGCTGCCTAGGCTGCTGTGATGGAAAGGGCAAAAACTGAAAAGACTTCTTCTGTTTCTGCCTTTTCAGGTCCTTCTGAGAGGAAGTCACAGAATTAATTGTGGCATTGAACTTCTCGATCTTAGTGAGGTGTGCTTCCACCCCTGGGCCAAAGAAGTCAGTGCCCAAGAAGGGGACATCGGCCAACTTGTACTGGGTGTCTGCCATAAAAGTGGAAATCCGCAGCCAGGCCCTGTGGCTCATTGCACCAGCCACTGCCATGGCACGGGTGCAAGAATCGCCAACATCCAAGGCCATCTGAAGCTGGTGTTTGGCCAACACGTGACTCTGGTTTGGGACCACAGTTACCACCAGCTGCTTGTCAGCAGTAGTTAGAGGAAGACATGATCCAGTACTTTCATCAGGGAGTGACCGAAGTGTGTAGCTCACCTGATGGAGACCTAGAGAGGATGCAGTGTAGACCTTCTTCACTATGTGATCAGGTTTTTTTGACTCCTTTTCGGAGGGCTTGTCCATGTCCCCAGCATTGTTGGATTTATGAAATACTGAATCAATGACCAGACCCTCAGTGGGGGAGGGGGTGTCTGAAAATCCAGACAAAGTGCTGGTAGGGGCCGCATACTTGTAGACCATATGGGCAGAGGGTGCTGGGCAGGAAGCTGGATGCTGCCAAAGCTCCAGAACTGGTCCCAGGATGGCCACGGCCACTGGGAAGGCAACCCCCAGGGATTCATCCAGAGGTTCAGTTAATTTATTTTTAATGGAAGTCTAAAACTTCCATTAGTCAAATTCTGGAAGTCATTTCAATTTTTGGGAAGTCAAAATACTTCTAGTATCCCACTTGTGGAAGTCAGTATTCTTGGAAGAACCAGTTTATGGATGTTAATTCAATATATTAGTGGTAAAATACAATTTCTTTCAGAAAAACCCATCATTTCTGACTTCCATCCCTACAATTTTGGAAGTCATCACATTTTTTGTTTTACATCTGGGAGTCAATGATTTCCTCCCCCCTTATTTTGGAAGTTTTTGACTTATTTTTGGAAGTCAAATACTCCAAAAATGGAGTTGATTGAAGCCTTGGATTCATCCCTATCCAGGATCTCTGTGAAATGATATTTAGCCTTTTTCTGGACTGGCTCCAAGGGAACATTGATGGACTCAGATATAAGCCTGAAGAGAGCCCCAAGAGACATTGGCTTGTGGTCGGTGGTCAGTTCTTCAGCTGAATCATGGTTGAACATATGAGTCCTCGAGGATTGCATCCGAGGAATCTTCTAAATGGCCCTCGTCCATTTGCCACCATGCAACACTCGGGACTAGTCCAAGTTCATGATTTCCACAGACGGCCAGCTTAGCAGGCTGATAGCTGGATGGGAGTCCTTAGAAAGGGCTGTTGTGGGACGGTTCCACCTGAGTCAGTGAGAAGATTTGTGTCGAGGACAGCTGTCTTGGCAGGACCGGTACTGGCTGGGCTAGTGAAGACCAGGTGACTGTGTGGGTTAAGAGTAGAGCCCTACCCTGTCTAGCCAAGGCCCACTGCCGCCAAAGGAGCTCTTCATAGTGCCAATCCATACGCTGACAGAGCCTGTCATTGTCTGAGAATGAGGAAGAAGAAGAGCGCCAATGGCAATGCCTCCCAGTCAAGCGAGACCAAGAGTGTGAGGAATCCCTCGACCTAGACTTTGAACATTGACAAGGCAGTCTGAAACTGATGTTTGGCCAACACGTGACCCTGGTTTGGGACCACAGTTACCACCAGCTGCTTGTCAGCAGTAGCTTTTTTTTTTTTGTTAGGGGGAGGAACTGGCACCATCCATGAGGCCAACACACTGTGTGGGGCACTCGCGGGTTGGCCAGAAATGGCCATTGGCTCCTCCTCCACCTCAGTTCTGCTTGCTGGAGAGATGGGCAAAAACCAGAGGGATAGAGTAAAAAACCAGAGTGGGGCAAAGGAGCCTGAGGGACAGCATAAGGAAAAGATATAAACTGAAAAAGGAATAGGCTGACCAGAGGGCAGAGGAGGAGGAGGATCTGATAGGGTATGGGCCGAAAGGCCCCAGACTCTGGACGGCCATACAGACAGGAAAGGAATAAGGGATGCGGCAGTGTACCTGGAGATCTCTGGGGTGTGTAGTACTGATGCTGGTTGTCCAAAGGGGCTGGAGCTGGGATGGATGGAAGCTTCCAGGCACTGTACGACGGCTCCTGGAAAGGGGTAGGCCAGGACAGAACCAGCAAGTGGTCTGCACTGTATTCGCCCATGAAGGCTTGCATCGTACGTTCAGTATTGCGGTGAGCCATGTATGAAATATGCAGATCCTGGATCAACCTTGCAAGGAAGCGCTGATACTGTGCCTGATCAACGTTAGAGGTCAGATGGACGGAGGTCTCCTCTTCCTCTATGGAGCAAGACAAGGAGCCGAGGAACCTGATGATTCAGACTCCGGCTGCGGAGAGGGAGACAGGCGAAAGACCTACTCATCCATGGCCCTAATGTAACAGGGGAAATCCACAGCCTGGGATCTGAACTGTTTCCAGGTCAGAGGTCCCAAAGGACCGACATGGCCTGGGAGAAGAGGGTCTGGCTGCAGTGGCAAGGTAGAAGACCTTACCACGGCAAGAGTAATACATCTGCCAGGTCTAAGAGACCTAGCAGGCGATCCTGGAAGAACAGGGGATCCATAAGTCTGCTCTGTCACTGGCCAGTGAAGCAACTCAAAATGGTCTGGACTGAGCCCTGTAGGGGAAGCTTCCCTATGAGGGGACCAGGGCCACATGAATCCAGAAGGACGGGCCCCAGCTCAGCCCAGCGAGGACTCCCTCGAAGAGACGAGGGAGAAAACTTGGGTTCAGCACTGCAGCTCCTCCCCGAGCACCGAAGTACTGCAGAGGAGTGCCACAGCCCCTTGCCCCATCCCCTCAACCCTGCCAATTCCGAGGAAGACCTCTTCCTTGCACCCTGTACCATAGGATCCCCAAACTCTGCAGGCTTCCCGAGGAGAGCCGCAGTGGAGGGAGTTCTGGTCCTAACATTAAGAGTTGGGCGGCACCGGGGGTGGCAGCCGACCCCTTCCCCAACACCCGGACCACCACACCCCTATTATCGGGGCTGCTGACCCGAACCACCACCGGCCCGAGGGCTGGTGCCAGTTGCAGTCACTGGAGTCGCAGTGGGGGCACCTGGGGAGGCGCAACGGTCCTGAGCCCTGGAGAAACCACCAACTCCAAGGAGTCAGGTCGCCAGTCCAGATCAGCCTCCCAATCACCTGGCTCTGGAGAGGAGGGGATCTAGAAGAGCTCCAGACTGGTGACCCCGGGGGGCTCTCCCACCTACGGCGCTGCAAGCGGCGCCCAAGGTAGGCCCAGCACCTCTCGCGGCACTTCCCCGATCACAGCTCCAGGATCCAGGGTGGCGCTGGTGGGTGGTGCTGAGGAATGCCCCGCTCTGGACGCAGTGACTGTGAGCCCCGACAACGGGGGAGCCTGCACCTTCGCAGAGGTGACTGCTGGGGCGGTGCTTCCAGCCTGGACCCGGGTGGAGCCAGACCGGTCCTCCGGCACTGCTGTAGAGACCTCCTCCACAGCAAGGCAAGAAGAGGAGGAGGCCTCCTCCTCACTGGACCGTATAGGCCCAGAAGTGGACCCGGAGGAAGGGCAAAGAGACCCACACCTGGACCGACGAGAGCGATGATGCCCCCCCCCGAAAGTAGGCAGGGCCCTATCGACTTTTAATGCATGGTGCTCGAGAACATGGTGGACCATTGAGAAGTAGCCGTCACAGTGATCCATGCCATGCTGGGGTCCAAGGCAGGGAAGGCAGACATCATGCTGGTCCGTCATGGAAATTTGCTGGCCACAGGGACACCGACGCATAGGAGGCCAGCCCGCTTTCGAAGAATGCTTCTTGTCCCCCAAACCTGGCATGATGCAAATGTTAATTTAAAAATAAACAGTAAAGACTCTACGTCGTTAAGGAAAAGGAAAGATCTTACTTACTGGATCTTCCATAACGGAGCCGAATACTGGATGGCAGAACTGAGGCAGAATTACTTAGGTGGCGTTGACACCGGCTCTGAGACAGCATCGAAAACAGTTCCGAGGACCGAACTAGGCCACAATGGCGCACTTCAGAATCTTCTCAGTTGCAGTCTTGATGCTGGGAGAAGCAGAACTGAGGTGGAGGAGGAGCTAACGGCTGTTGCTGGCCAACCTGCGAGCTCCACGCAGTGCGTCAGCCTCTTGGGCGGCGCCGCCAGTGTCGACTACTCCCCCTAACAAAAAAAAAGGCTCCCATGGGGTGCTGCGCTGTGGCTTATATCCACCAATGATGAACAGTGAATACTGACACAGGGAAGATCAATAACGTCATGGTTTATTTACGGGGGAGGGTTTAGGATTTGATAAGTGGAATAGAGTTTAAGCATTTTTTATAGTTGCATTTCTTCAGAATTGCATTTCCCTTTCTGATTGAATCCCATATTTTAATCATTGCAGCCACCAGGTCTATCTATCTGTCTGTTTATCTAACTAACTGCTGCAGATGTACTCAAGCCCAGACCCACAGATCCCAGTCCATTTAACCCCAAAATCCAGTACCTGGGTACCAAGATTTAAGCTGTAGGCCTGAGGTGCAGCTGGTAGCCAGCACTGGTGCTCTTAAAGAATTAAACTTTAACTTGTTGCCACCCTTTCTGTTATTTACCCCTTGGCTCTATCTCCTGTCCTGGTGGACACTCCTGAAACTATTTACATTCCCCAAGTGCAGGGCAATTCCTGTGGTTTACTCACGGTTCTACAGAATCAGACCTTGGATGGCACAGTTCGCTGAACTCCTGGGGATGGATGGCAACATAGGCAGAATTGGGCACAATGCTTGAACAAGGGCACAGGGACTGCAGCTTGCTCTCTCTCTTTCTCTTGCTTGCAGATCTTGCAGCTTGTCCCCTTCAGCCCATTACAGGCCTGTTGCAGGGCACGTGCACAAAGCCTGCCAACTACAGAGGACTCAGACCTGGGAGTGGCCTTATGGCCTGGTTCCCTCTGATCAGAGCGCCCTAGCACTTGGGTACAAGAAATGGAAATTACGTACCTACTGTAATTCTTGATCTTCTTGGATGAGTCTCCACCACTCATTCACACTAATGGAATCTGCACCGGAGGCACTAGGACCCAGCCGGAGCAAACATTTTGCTAGAGGGTCAGCGCCAGAGATGGAGCCGCGAGCCTCAGCTCGTGCAGTAATGACTATCTCAGCATCGACCCTCCAACCGCCTCAGTACCTTTTTTTCCGAGGAGGTGCAGCGTAACTACCCTAGAAGGATAGCCTGACCAAAAACTGGACATAAGATAGTCCGGACGACCCGTATAAGAAAGATCAACAAAGAAGTCTTCACAGCCTAAAGATTGAAGAAGTGAAGACCAACAACAGAGGTGAGCTCGGGGGATGGTGGGTGGGCGTGAGAATGAGTGTCGGAGACTCGTCCAAAAAGATCAGAATTATGGTAGGCACGTAATTTCCATATCTTCCTGGACATAAAGTCTCCACCACTCATTCACACTAATGGGAGAGTACCGAGCTAATAATCCCCCAAGAGGGCAGCAGGAGAGACCAAGAGCTCACAGTTTTAGGACAGGAGTCCATTAAGGATGGTTCTGCCAAAAGAAAGATGTTGTCTGGCATGGACATGCAGGGCATAGTGTTTGACGAAAGTATGCACTGAGCTCCAGGTGGCCGCATTGCAAGTATCTGCAATGGGCACGTTGTGGATTTCCGCTAGAGATGCCGCGACCACTCTAGTAGAGTGAGCATACACTCTGCCCTCCAGCTTAACCTGCGCCATGGAATAACAGTGGCGAAGGCATGCCACCAGCCATGCTAAAATACATATGATAGCGACAGGTTGACCCAGCCAGGTCTCGCTGAAGGAAACAAACAGTTGTTGAGCTTTGTGAAAATGTTTTGTTCTATCTAGATAGAAACGCAAAGCTCTTTTGACGTCCAAGGAATGAAGAGAACGCTTTCCTTCATTTTGGAAGTTCGCAAAGTAAGTAGGAAGGACCAAAGGTCGGTTTAGATGGAATTCTGAAACAACCTTAGGAAGAAACTTAGGGATGGGTCCTAAGAACTACTTTGTCTTTATGAAACACAGTATACGGAGGGTCTGTGATCAAGGCATGTATCTCAGAGACCCTGCGGGCCGAGGTAATGGCCACTAAGAAGGTCATTTTCCAAGTGAGAAATTTTAACTCACAGGTAGCTAGAGGCTTGAAAGGTTTTCGAGTGAGCATGTCTAGCACAAGATTAATGTCCCAGGATGCGGCTGGAGGTCTGATAGGAGGTCTGGTATGCAGAATTCCCTTAAGAAACCTCTTAACCACAGGTAACTGAGCCAGTGACAAGGAAAGTACTGGCTCATGATAAGCTGAAATGGCACAAAGGTGAACCTTAACTGTAGAGTATTGCAGACCTGAATTTGAGAGGTCTAAAAGGTACTCTAGAACTTATCTGGTGGGCAGGAAAAGGATTCAAAGAGGATTTTGCACACCAGAGCGAAAAACGCTTACATTGGGCTCTGTAAGTTTTCCTAGTGGCTGGCTGCGTGCAGGCAGAAGAATATCTGAAACCCTGCGAGAGACATTGAACCTGGTCACTTCTGTCTCTTCAGGAGCCAAGCGTGAAGGTGAAGCAATCTCAGATTGGGATGGACCACAGGCCCCTGAGTCAGAAGGTTCGTCTGAAGGGGAAGCGGTTTCGAAGGAGTTTCCGACATACTGTTGAGTAGTGGAAACCATATTTGTCGAGACCAGAAGGGAGCAATGAGGATCATTTTGTCCCCCTGGACTCGAACTTGAGAAGTCCTCTCTGAATTAGAGGAAGAGGCGGAAAGACGTATAGAAAGAGTTTTGTCCACTGCAGCCTGAACGCATCCTGACAGAAAATGCCAGGCCTTGGATTTCTGGAGCAGAAGAGAGGCAGTTTTGTTTTGAGTGGGGATGCAAAAAGGTCCAGGTCTGGAGTTCCCCACTCTGCGAATAGTGACTGAGCTATGGCTGAGTTGAGAGACCATTCGTGAGGATCTGTCTGTTCTGCTGAGACAGTCTGTCAGTTCGTTCTGCACCCCCGGCAGGTAGACCGCATGAAATAGGGCCTTGTGCTCCAAGCACCATTCCCACACCCTCATCGCTTCCCTGCATAAGGGGTAAGAGTGAGCACTGCCCTGCCTGTTGATGTAATACCTCACTGCTTTGTTGTCTGTTTGAAGGAGAATGTTCTTGTGACGAAGAATGTCCTTCAAGGCCCAGACTGCATAGAGGACGGCTCTCATTTCCAGGATGTTTATGTGAAGCTGGGCTTCGACTTAAGTCCATGAACCCTGAGTATGGAGATCCTGACAGTGAGCTCCCCATCCCGACAGGGACGCATCTGTGGTGATAGAAATCTGATGATCCAAGGAGCAAAGGGGTATCTTTCCAGAAGATTGTCCTCTTGCGACCTCCTGAGAGGTTCTGTCACCTTGATGAGAAAGGACTGAGGATGAGTGGTCGGGGACCACTGAGTACTGAGCATCCATTGAGAGGTTCTCATGTGAAGGCATGCTAGGGGTACAGTGAACACCGAGGATGCCATGAGACCTAGCATCCGTTGCATCGAGTGAGCTGAAACCGAGCTGCTCTCTAACATGTATTGGGCCATCTGAAGGATATCGCTCCTCCTGTCCTCTGGAAGAAATGCTTTCGCACAGGAGGTATCCAGAAGAGTTCCTATGAAAAGGAGCCTCTGGGAGGGCTGCAGCTGCCATTTTTTGAGGTTTAGCAGGACTCCCATGGACGTGAGAAAGTGTGAAGCCGTGGCTATGGCATCTAGAGTTCCCTGCCTGGAAGGACTTGCAAGAAGCCAATCGTCCAGATATGGGAACACTTGTATTCCGATTTTTCTGCAATGCGCTGCAAGAATTGCACAACACTTTGTAAAAACTCGCGTTGCCGAGGATAGCCCAAAGGGCACGACTCTAAACTGATAATGCTGTCCCAAAGCCACGAACCTTAGGTATTTGTGATGCTTTAGGTGAATAGGACTGTGTTGGTAAGCATCCTGCATGTCCAGGGAGGCTAACCAGTCGTGTTGATGAAGTAAAGGTAACAGGGTTCCTAGCAATATCATTTTGAATTTCTTTTTGGGAAGAAATTTGTTTAATTTTCTGAGGTCCAAAATGGGGCGCATGCCCCCAGTTTTCTTTGGATCCAGAAAGTAATGGGAGTAGAACCCTGTGTTCCATTGATCCAGCGGAACTACTTCTACTGCCCTGTTGTTCAGAAGGCCTTGTATCTTGGAGGCGAGAAGTTCTGACTGAAGTACTGACAGCCTGGGCTGTCGTCTGGGGGGACGATCTGGAGGGGTCTCTAAATGATTGAGGGAATACCCCTCACGGATTATCCGGAGGACCCATTTGTCCAAGGTTATGGACTTCCATCGATTGTAGAAGTGAGTCAGACGATCTCCCACTGCTGAGGAAGAGTCCCCCTCAGGCAGCTGAGGTGGGACTTGGGCCAACAACTCAGGAGGCGGCACTGGGCACTTTGGGTCCTTGTGCCTTCTGTTGCGTTTTCTTTTGAGGCTGAGGGGCTTGGTTTTTATTAAAACCTCCCCTGCCTTTGCCCCGAAAGGACTGACGGTTATGAAACTGGCATTTATAAACACCCCCTCGAAAGGGAGCGGAAGGAGGTCGAGCCAATTTAATGGCTGACCTAGTCTTTTGTGTGGCCTCTAGAGCTTGTTCCACTTGAGGGCCGAAGTGATACACACCATCGAAAGGCGACGCCATGACCTGTTGCTGGGCGTCATTTGTGAAACCTGAAGTGCACAACCAGGAATGATGGCGGGTGCAAATGCCTGCCACCGCCGCTCAGGAGGCAGTAGCGAAGGCGTCCATAGCTGCTTTAACCTGCTGGTTGTTGGACTCGATACCCCTGGTTATGGTTTGATGAAGCTCTGAATCAGTGTCCAACTCCGGTAGAGCTTCAACCATTTGTTTGAGCAAATGCCAAAGAATATACTCATATTGAGAGAAATAGCCTTGGCAGCTGGCAATACGCATACCTAGGGTGGAAGCAGCAAAGACTCTCTTACCTAAAGTGTCTATCTTACGAGATTCTTTGTTTATAGGTCGAGCTGTAGTAGTCTGGGGAAGGATGACCTTATCATTCTCTGCCAAGACTACAATAGGATCTGCAAAGGCTTGGGATGCCAAAATGGGTCGATCTTGGGAGCAGCAAATTTACTATCTATAGACTTAGCCACAGAAGGAATGAGAGCAGGATTATTCCATACCATTTGAGAAAGCGTCTCAAAGTAGGGCTGTACCGGAGGAGTCAAATCTATAGGGATCTCCGGAACATGAAGGTATTGGAGTCTTAACAGTTTTCCAGGATCGATATCTGTAGTTTGGAGAGAAAGAGTAGAATTCAAGTTTTTCAGCAGAAACTTAAATGAATTTTCAGCAAAGACTTAAAGGTCCTTGACCACAGGCTCTGCAGCAGGATTAGATCCTGTTCCTTCCACATCATCACCCAGCCTAAGGTCTGGGTCAGGCTCATGTCATCTCCTGACAGCACAGGAGGGACTCCATAGACAGGAAAGGAGTGAAAATCAGAAGGAAATGAGGAAGGGAAAGGACTCAAAGAAGAGGAGCTCTGAAGACTGGATGACACCCTAACAGGTCTCGGTGCCGAAGAGCACGGCGCCGAAAAAACGGACAGCGCTGAAGAGCCACACGGCGCTGAAGATGGTACTGAGAAGCCAGACGGCTCCAAGAAGCCACACGGCACTGAGGATGGTGCACAGTGCGGAGGACGGCACCAACGAGGCGCACGGATGGTGACGGCGCCTATCGGTGTTGAAGACGGCGCTGATAAGGCCATCAACGCCAAAGGCGTCAAATCATCCCAAGGCTCCCAAAACAGGATTTGATGAGAAAGAAGATGAATATTAGTAGATGGGGCATCGGTATGGCCCCTGCGCGCAGCCAGCGGGGAAGAAGAAGAGCACCTAAGCAGCGAGGTCAGCGGCGCAAAGATGGTGCAGCAGCACGACTAAGGAGGCCCAACCGCCCTACCTGATCTCTCAAAAAGCCCGAAGGCCCCGGAGTGACCGGGCCAGGCAGCTGAACCAACCTCCGAGCCCATTGCTCCATAAGAGCAGCCCACTGAAGAAACTGCTCATCTGAAGACCTGCCAAAGGACGGGGTAGGGCTCCGGTGTCGAAGACTGGAAACAGAAACCGGCGACTCCAAAGGAGGAGACCTGCAACTAGCCCCAATAACTGATCATCTACGCACAGACATAGCAGGGGCGACCTTGAGTGATGCCTTCTCTTTTTTCACCTATGGGCCAAAGAAGAGCTCGAGGCCGAACGGTGCTGAAAGTGCGACCGTTGACTTTTATTCTTTCAAGGGGACCGTCCACCTTCTCGGGCATTGGACTGTCCGTTGTCAGACCCCCCCCCCGGAGAAGGCGGCGGATGGACCCAGCCTGGCTGACTGAACAGCTTTTATACAAAGTCTCCCTACCATCACCTGACCCGCTCATGGTCGACTCCGTCAGTGTAGGCTGAGGCTTCTTTCCTTTAATAAGAATAAATAAACTAAGCAGTACTTTATTTGAGATATTATTACAAAACAATAAAACTGAAAACTATGCTGCTAGTTTGAAGTTTGACTCCTGGTGGGTGAGCGACGTCGTCACTGAAGTGCACTCGACGGCGGGAAAAAAGGAACTGAGGCGGTTGGAGGGTCGACGCCGAGACAGTCATCACCGCATGAGCTGAGGCTCGTGGTGACGCTCCTCGTGGCTCCATCTCTGGCGCCGACCCTCTAGCAAAAAGTTTGCTCCCGCTGGGTCCTAGTGCCTCCGGCGCAGATCCCATTAGTGTGAATGAGTGGTGGAGACTTTATGTCCAGGAAGATCCATGATTCCCTGCAGTGGCAGACCCCACTTGATGGGGGGTAACCGAACTCCCCACTTGGTCCTGGGTGTCAGCAGAAACATACAGCACATTCTCTTCTGCTTCTCTGTCATTCTATTTCCTGCCATGGTGTATAGCCACAACAATCTGTTTCTCTCTTTTCCTTGCTGTATCTCAGGAGCAGACAGCAGACGCCTGACCTAGAAAAGCACCTATCCATCCTTCTGCTTTCAAAGTCTCTTGACTTCAACACAGCCGAATTCTCCCTCTGGCTTACACATATCACCTGCACTCAAAGTCCCTTTTCTCACCGTGCAGGTACATAGCAATTCTCTAGATCGAAAAGGCTTACTCTTCCTTTCCTTCTCTCAGTACATTTATATTGTGTTGTTCCTCATAATTCCTCTGTACTCTGTCTTTTTCCAGAATTGGACGCAACCCTTGTCCTTTTACCAGGCGCAGAACACAACCTTCATTCTTTTTCCAGACTTAGAATGCAACCTTTGTCTTTTTTCAGGATTCAAACACAACCTTTGCCCTTTTCCCAGGTTCAGGACACAACCTCTTCTCTATTCTTCTCTATCTCGCCACTGTGGTGCAATTTCAGAGCAACACAGAACATTCAGCATCCTGCCGCTTTCCTTTTCTCTCTGCCAAGCTATTCTTTAACCTTTTTTCTCTCTCCAGCTTCTCCTTTCCGTTTTTTCTGATGGGGCAGGTACTCCCTGCCCTGGGGGACAAATTGCTGACAGCCCTGAGGCAGGCCCATCCTGCAGCCCCATTCTCTCCAGGGGCAAGAGCTCCCCTCCTTCTGGAGGGGCTCCCACTGGACTGACTGAAACTCCAAACTGTCCTCTCCCCTTGGGAGCTTTTTGGCAGCTCCCCATTAGTTGTAGCCACAGTCCTTCAAAAAATGAAAATTACATACCTATCGTAATTCTTGATCTTCTTGGACGAAGTCTCCACCACTCATTCACACTAATGGGACTACGCCGGAGGCGCTAGGACTGAGCAGGAGCCAAAAATCTTCAGGGGGGCAGGTGCCGACGTAGGGCCGCACGGATGTGGTGCCGCAAGACTAGTTCGCACCATATAGGCTACCTTGGCGTCAAGCCTCCAACCGCCTCAGTACCTTTTTTACTGTGGAGGTGCAGCGTAAACTAACCTTGTGAAAGTAATCTATGTCGGACAGAAGATAGTCTGAATGACCCGTATAAGAAGGGTCAGCACAACAGAGTCTTCACAGCCCAGCCGTCATGGGAGAGAAGAACAAAACAGCCAAGTGAACTTGGGGGATGGATGGTGGGCATGTGAATGAGTGGTGGGGACTTCATCTGAGAAGATCAAGAATTACGGTAGGTACGTAATTTTCATATCTTCCTGGACATAAAGTCTCCACCACTCATTCACACTAATGGGAGAGTACCGAGCTAAAATAATCCCAAAAGAAGGGCAGCAGGAGAGAGGAGCTCCCTCAGGACAGGAGTCCATCAAGGATTGTCCTGCCAAAGGATGGATGCTGTCTGGCATGGACAACCAAAGCATAGTGCTTCACGAAAGTGTGCACGGAGCTCCAAGTATCTGTATTGCAGATGTCTGCAATGGGCACGTTCTGTATTTCTGCCAGAGGTGCCGCGACTGCTCTGGTAGAATGGGCATATACCCCGCCTTCCAGCTTAAACTGTACCATGGAGTAGCAATGACGGAGACATGCTACCAGCCATGCTGAAATGCACCTGATGGCAACAGGCTGACCCAGCCGGGCTATGCTGAACAAGACAGAGTTGCTTTGACTTCCAGATCTCTTTAGTTCTGTCGATGTAGAACTGCAGACTTTTAACATACAGAGAATGTAGGGTACACTCTCTTTAATTCTGGAAGTTCGCAAAGTAGGTCGGAAGGACCAAGGGCTGGTTCAGATGGAATTCCGAGACTGCTTTGGGAGAAATTTAGGGTGAGTTCTGAGAACCACCTTGTCCTTGTGAAATACTGTATGGGGTGGGGGTCTGTGACCAAGGCATGTATTTCAGACACTCTGCAAGCGGAGGTAATGGTTACGAGGAAGGCGGCCTTCCAGGTCAGAAACTTCAATTTGCAGGTTGCTAGAGGCTCTAATAGTTTACGAGTGAGCATGTGTAGCACAAGGTTAATATCCCAAGCGGCTACCAGTCTCCTGACTGGTGCCCTGGTGTGGAGTATACCCTTAAGGCACCTCTTAACCAAGGGCAGCTGAGCCACAGACACAGTGTGTATAGGCTCATGATAAGCCGAGATCGCACAGAGATGAACCTTCACGGTTGAATATTGTAGCCCTGTATTTGACAGGTCTAGAAGATACTCCAGGACTTCACTTGGTGGGCAAGAAAAGGGTCCAAGGAGGATTTTGCACCGCAGACAGAGAATCACTTCCACTTCACCATGTAAGTTTTTCTAGTGGATGGCTTGCATGCCAATAGGAGAATGTCTGAGACTCTATGGGAGACATCAGATCTACCCACTTCTATCTCCTCAGGAGTCATGCATGGAGATGAAGGGATCTCAGGTTGGGATGGACCACTGGGTCAGAAGGTCCATTTGTGTTGGTAGTTGTCTCAATGGAACGTCCGATAATCTGTTGATGAACGGAAACCAAATCTGATGAGGCCAGAATGGGGTGATGAGGATCATTCTGCCCCATGCCTCTAGCTTGAGAAGCACCCTCTGAATTAAGGGAAGAGGAGGAAATGCATACAGAAAGCATCTTGTCCACTGCAGCATGAATGCATCCTGACCGAAAATGCCAGGTTCTGGATTTCTGGAGCAGAATAGAGGCAGTTTTGCATTGAGTGGGAACGCAAAAAGGTCCAGAGCACCCCACTCTTCGAAGAGCGATTGCACGACGTTTGCGTCGAGAGACCACTCATGTGGCTCTGCCTCCGTTCTGCTGATATGATCCACCAGATCATTCTGGACTCCTGGCAGGTAAACTGCCTAGATCAGGGCTTTGTGCTCTAGGCACCATTCTCACACTCTCATTGCTTCGCTGCACAGAGGGTAAGAGTGTGTTACACCTTGCTTGTGGATGTAGTACATCACTGCTTTGTTGTCCCTCTGAAGGAGAATTGTTTTGAGACAGAGAGTGTCCTGCAAGGCTCGGACAGCATACAGGACAGCTCTCATTTCCAGGACATTTATGTGGAGTTGGGACTCGTCCTGATTCCACAGACCCTGGGTGTGGGGATCCTGATAGTGAACTCCACAGCCGGTTAGAGATGCGTCTGTGGTGATGGTGATGGTGATCTGTGTCTCTTGTAGAGCAAAGGGAAAACCTTGAAGCAGGTTGTCCTCCTGAGTCCACCAGGTGAGTGACCATTTTAGAGGTTCCGTCACCTTGATGAGAAAGGACTGCGGGTGCGTGGTTGGAGACCACTGAGTACTGAGCATCCACTGAGTGGTCCTCATGTGAAGATGAGCCAAAGGCACTGTGAACACTGATGACACCATGAGACCCAGCATCCGCTGCATTGAGAGAGCTTGGACTGAGTCGTTCTCTTTGATGAAGCGAGCCATCTGAAGGATATCGTTCCTCCTGTCCTCCGGGAGGAAGGCCCTTGCACTGGAGGTATCCAGGAGGGCTTCTATGAAGAGCTGTTGGGAGGGCTGTAGCTGCGAATTTTCCAGATTCAGTAGAAATGGAAATTATGTACCTACCGTAATTCTTGATCTTCTTGGACGAAGTCTCCACCACTCATTCACACTGATGGGAGTACTCCGGAGGCGTTAGGAACCAGCTGGAGCCAAACTTTTTCGTGAGGGCCGGCACCAAGATGGAGTCATGAGGAAGTGGCACCGTGAGCCAGGCTTGTGCGGTTTAGACTATCTCAGCGTCGACCCTCCAACCGCCTCAGTACCTTTTTTTCTGAGGAGGTGCAGCGTAACTAACCTAGAGGACTAACCGAAAAATTGGACATAAGATAGTCTGAATGACCCGTGTAAGAAGGGTCAAAAACAAAGTCTTTATAGTCCAGCCATTGAGGGAATGAAGACCAGAAACAGAGAACTGAGCTCGGGGGATGGTGGGTGGGTGTGTGAATGAGTGGTGGAGACTTCGTCCAAGAAGATCAAGAATTACGGTAGGTACGTAATTTCCATATCTTCCTGGACATAAAGTCTCCACCACTTATTCACACTGATGGGAGAGTATCAAGCAAAATAATCCCCCGAGACGGGTGGCAGGAGAGAGAGGAACTCACAATTTAGGACAGAAGTCAGTTAAGGATTGTCCTGCCAAATGACTGATGTTGTCTGGCATGGACATCCAAGGCATAGTGCTTAACAAAAGTATGCACGGAGCTCCAGGTAGCCGCATTGCAAATATCTGCAATGGGGACATTACGAATTTCTGCCAGAGATGCTGTGACTGCTGTGGTAGAGTGAGCGTACACTCTGCCTTCCAGCTTGACCTGTGCCATGGAATAGCAGTGGCGAAGGCATGCCACCAGCCACACTGAAATGCACCTCATAGCAACAGATTGACACAGCCAGGTCATGCTGAAGGAAATAAACAGTTGTTGAGCCTTGTGAATTTCCTTTGTTCTATCCAGATAGAACTGCAAGGCTCTTTTTATGCCTAGGGAATGAAGGGTACGCTCTCCTTCATTCTGGAAGTTTGCAAAGTAGGTAGGAAAGACTAAAGGTTGATTCAGATGGAATTCTGAGACAACCGTGGGCAGGAACTTAGGATGAGTCCTAAGAACTACTTTGTCCTTGTGAAATACAGTATGGGGGGGGGTCTGTGACCAAGGCATGTATTTCAGATACCTTACTAGCAGAAGTAATGGCCACCAGGAAGGCCATCTTCCAAGTGAGGGATTACAACTCGCAAGTAGTTAGAGGCTCGAAAGGTTTATGAGTGAGCATGTCTAGCACAAGGTTAATGTCCCAGGCTGCAACTGGACGTCTAATAGGAGGTCTGGTATGCAGAATCCCTTTAAGAAACCTCTTCACTACAGGAAGCTGAACCAGTGACATGGAAAGTACTGGCTCATGATATGCTGAAATTGCACAAAGATGAACTCTGACTGTGGAGTATTGCAGACCTGTGTTTGAGAGGTCTAAGAGATACTCTAAGACTTTATTCTGTGGGCAGGAAAAAGGATTCTAAGGGGATTTTGCACCACAGATAGAGAAAGACTTCCATTTAGCTGTGTAGGTTTTTCTAGTGGCTGGCTTGTGTGCAGCCAAAAGAATATCCGAAACCCTACGAGAAGAAAAAATTACTCACCAAAGTAATGTTGTTTCTTCTAATGGAGTCTTCGTGTATTCTAACATAATGCAGTTAGCCCCAGCACTTGAACTGCCCTGGAGAGGAAAGAGTTAACTCTGTGCAGAAGCATAGACCATTGAGCTCGAGCTCGGCTTTCAGCCCTCTGTCTGTGGTACTTCCCAGTGTAACCGTCAGATTCTTACGAGCAAACTAAGTAAGTACAATAGTATGGAAATTGTTCAAATATATAGCCAAAGGGCAAAACATTTTTGGGTCCAAAAAGACTCAAGTCGAGAACCCAAGAAGGAAAGGTAGTGACAATATTTAACTATAAAAACACAAGAAAGAAACAATAACAACTACCCCACCCTGGAGGAAGGGTACAAGGTACACCCCTGAGGTGCAACACTGTACCTGCCAGCCCACTTCCCAAAAACTAGGTTCTGATAGGGAGGCGGGGGAGGTCAGAATACAGCAGACTCCATTAGAAGAAACAACATTACTATGGTGAGTAATTTTTTCTTCAAACAACATGAAGTCTTGCTGTATTCTGACATAATGCAGACTACCAAGCAGTTCCTAGGAGGAGGAATGCAGAACCTACTTTGGGAACAGGCTCTGCAGTACTGCTGTGCCAAACCTAGCATCACTCCTAGCTTGGATGTCCAAGGAGTAATGCTTGGTGAATGTATGTACTGTTTTCCAGGTGGCTGCTTTACAGCTCTCTAACAAGGGTATATCTCTGGCCACAGCTAGAGAAGCAGCTGTACCGCTAGTCGAGTGAGCCCTCAGGCCCGAAGGTGTGTCCTACCCAATTTGTCATAACAGAATTGTATACAAGAAACAATCCACCTGGCAATAGTTCTTTTAGTGGCAGGCTTACCCTTCCCCACTTCACCATAAGTGAGAAACAATTGAAGACAGTCATTTCTGTGTACCTTAGTATGCTCTATGTAGTAGCTAAGAGCCATTTTAACATCCAAACTGTGGTAATCTTCTTTCTCCTGAAGAAGAATGGTCAGTGAAAAACACAGGGAGAGATATAGACTGGTTCAGGCAAAAATCCGTTACCACCTTGGGCAAGAACCTCCTATTGGTTCTTAGGACCACTTTATCCCTATGGAAGAATATGAAGTCATGTTCTACTGACAAGGCATGTAATTCACTAATCCTCCTGGCTGAAGTAATGGCTACCAGGAGCACGGTTTTCCAGGTCAAGTATTTCAGCTCAGCCGAAGCCATGGGTTCAAAGTGGGGCTGCATGAACTGTGCAATGCAGACATTAAGCTCCCAAGCAGGGGTCGGTTCTCTAAATGGAGGATTTGTATGGACCAGACCCTTGAAGAACTTTTTAAACATATGTTGAGAGGCCAGGGAAGAACCCTTCTCTGCTGAAAAGAAAGCAGAAACTGCTGCTAGGTGAAACTTTAGAGCTGCAGGCCTAAGGCCTAGGCCATTGAGGTGAACCAGATAATCTAAGGCCGTGGAGATTCCTGCAGTATCAGAGACAATGCCTTTCTGAGAACACCAAATGGTAAACCTCTTCCATTTGGAATTATAAGTCTTTCTAGTAGATGGTTTCCTGGAAACCTTCTGGATATCCATGACTGCCTGAGAAAGATGCAGGTCTGCATATTCTAGCTCCTCAAGAGCCAGGCCTTGAGATTGAGAGACTGGATATCGGGATACCAGATCCTCCCCTTGGAAGAGGACAGAAGATTGTGTCTCTTAGGAAGGGACAGAGGACGAGACACTGCCAGGGACAGGAGCAGAGGGTACCAAGGCTGTCTGGCCCAGTCTGGAGCCACTAGGATCACTGTGCAAGGCTGAGTTCTGATCTTGATCAGGACTCTGAACAGCAGAGGGAATGGAGGGAAGGCATAGAGGAACCTGCCCTTCCAATTCAAAACCAGGGCATCCTGGGGTACAGTTCCCAGGAGTGGAGGTCTGCAACAGAACAGAGGGAGTTGGTGATTGTCCGGGGCTGCAAAGAGATATGAAAATTATGTACCTACCGTAATTCTTGATCTTCTCTTGTATCTTCACCATTCATTACTGCTTGGGTTAGTGCCGGAGGCACGCACCCGCTACGGGAGTTTTTTTTTGGGGGGGGGAGTCGGCTCCAACGGCACCACCCTCGAGCGCGACACACTGCGTCATGCACGAGGGGCGGCTGTTAGGTGCCGCAGACTCCTCCTCTATCTCAGTTCTGGTAGCCGGAGAGGCAAAAATAAAGGGTAAGGAAAAAGGGAAAGCGAGGCAAGAGAGCCGAGGGACAGAAAAAGGAAAGGATATAAACTGAAAAAGGCATAAGCCGGTAGAGGATAGACAGAGGAGAGAGAATTCCTACCCTGAGGGACCTCAGGGCCTCCTTTCCGGGGCGGCTCTAGGGGAGGAACAGAGGGAAAGAGAAAGAAGAAGAAAAGGAGGCATGTTGAGAGGGAGAACAGCGCCCATCGAGCATTGGTTGAGAGGCTTATAAGCTCGAGACTAACAAAGGAGCAAGAATCCCTGTTGATAGGACTGAGAGGAGGTTCAACCAAACCACCTGAACAGATCCGATACAAGGGCAGATTCTCTGAACTCTTAACATGCCAAGTCCCTACATCCTAGCTGAGGGCTTATAGACTGCCCGGGCAGAACCTGTTCCGGGGAGAGCACCCACCCAGGAAGGGGACTATGTCCCTTAGCACCCTGTTAAGTGCTAACACAGCAGCGTATGGGGAAGGATTATGCCTTACTGAAGGCAGCTTTGTATGAAGGATAGAGTGGGAACTCAATCAGACTCCCTAAGGCAAGGCAATAGCAGTCGCTCAAGGCTGACAAGTGCAAGCAGCAGCTAGAATGAGCTAAAAGATAATACCTGCCAGGGGATTCTAAATTTTTGTTGAGGCCGAGTCAGGGCATGGTCTCTTAAGCTGTGAAGCTGCATAACATGCTCAAGGTACTTAGAAGTCACACCCTAAGGGCAGTCAGAAAGAGTTCCCTCAGAATAAGTGAAAAATACAGACCATGCTCGTTTCTCTTTACCTTGAGGAAAAAAGGAACCATTCATTAAGAATGGAAAACAGAAAGTTTTTTTTTTTTTTGGCATAAAGGCCAAAGGAAGGAAGAGGAACGAGATGGGAGGGGGAGACGCCACAGTAGGAGGCCACTGAGGGGAAGGTGGGTGGGTATCAGTAATGAATGGTGAAGATACAAGAGAAGATCAAGAATTACGGTAGGTACGTAATTTTCATATCTTCCCTTGTCAATCTTCACCATTCATTACTGCTTGGGTGAGTACCAAGCCCCCAAAAAGGGGGGTAGAAACCCTGAGAGAACAAGACCCCCAGCCTCCTGTTGGTGAGAAACAGAAGGGGAAGACCCTGGGCTAATCTAGAGAGAAGCCTATGGAGGAGAAGAGCTAGGAGGTGCCCCCCGAGGACGGGGAAACGGAGGAAGCCCCTGCAGTAGTCTCCTAGCTCTGGAGGAAAAGAGACGGGTCCCCCGGAAAGCAGAGCGAATCACCCTACGCCGGACCAGGGGTGACAACCTTGATAGATGAAGCCATGCTGTCTGTCTAGTGCAGCTCGCTGTCCCCGCAAGCCTGGAAGCCACCTCATTGGTGTCATAAGATGCCCTTGCTTGGTGTCTTGCCAGCTCCACACCTATAGCAGAGAGGGCAATAGCTTGTCTGGTTTGCTCCGTATCAGGCATTGATGCTAAGATCTGAGAGAGCATCAACCACAAATGCCTACTGTAGGCAGCGTGATGAGCCTGATGAGATGCAATGCAAGACATCGCAGAGGAAGAGAACACCTTCGCCCCACCGGTCGAATGTGAGGAATCCGCCTGGTGGACGGTCGTGCGCTAGGCGGCGTTGCCCAGAGGGAGTCTCTAGGTATGCCAAACCCGAGGGCGGGTTGGGGAGAGTACCCAGGGATTCCGAAGGGGCACAATACCTATGTCGGCAGTCTGCCGGGGCTGGAGAAAGGGCGGCTGTCGACTGCCAGGAACAGATAGATGCCTCCTGGAAGGGAATAGGCCAGGAAAGTACCACCAGGTGCTGGGCACTGAATTCACCAAGGAATTCACGCGTCTCCCATTTGGTATTGTCTCGCCTAACGTAGGAGATTCGAAGATCCCTCACCATCCTCGAAAGGAATTGCTGATATTCAGTGAAATTAGCATCGGAGGAGAGATGAGCAGAGGGTTCCTCTCCCTCAGAGGAGGGAGACGAGGATGATGGAGAGCTTGAGTGTCCAGAGGATTCTTGTGGCGGTGGGGATAGGCGAAAAACCCGCTCATTCATGCACCTGACATATGAGGGGAAGGCCGCTGCAGAACCTCTGAACTGTTCCCAGGATAACGGGCCTGTAGGACCGACATGGCCTGGGAGTGTGGGGGGGTGGCTGCAGAGGAATGGGAGATGGGCACCTATGAAGAGGCAACTGTCCTCTGCTAGGGCTCTGAAATCTGGGGAATGGAGCCCGAGCTGGCGGGATCCTGGACAACAGACCAGGTTGCAAAACGGAACCCTGGGGATGCGAAGCCTGGAAGAGCCCAGAAGGGGATCCTCCCCTGTGACGAACCTGGGACTGCATGGATCCAGAAGGGCAGCCCACAGCAGCGCCACCGGAGGGGACCCCGGGGTCCAAGAGGGAAAGACGGGGCCTGGCGCTATGGCTCCTAGCCACACCGCAAGGGGTGGCCGACAGAGACCGAGACGCCTGAACCCTGCCCCTTGACCCCTCGGACTCTGAGAACGCCCTCCTCCTCGACCCCAGCGATCTCTCACCCCGAGGCTGCAGCAGCACCCGGTAGGTAGCTGCAACGAGCCCCCAAGAGGAGAGCCCTCCTCCACCCCGCTCCATCGCCCCAGGGACCCCGGACCACCCCTAGCCTGGGGGACCCCAGGGAGGACAGCAGCGGGACAGAGGAAGAGGCCTGCTGGGCTGCCTAGCACCTCGTGACACCGGGGACCCTGACTCCGAAGAATCAGGTTGCCAGGACGGGTCCACGTCTGAATCATCAGCCTCCAAAGAGGAAGAGATCAGCTAGACCACAATACTAGCAACCCCAGGGGTCCCCGGTGAAACGGCACCACGAACGATGCCGGTGCCGGAGGTGGCGCCGGATGACCTTGGACCCCCCGCGCCCGCTAAGCCCGGCCCCGGCTCCCCACCGGCGCCGGCTAGGCCCACGGCACCGCCCTCGGTGCCGGAACCCAACCTGGCGCTGCCAGGAGAGCGAACCAGGCCCGCGCCGCCGTGAGCAGCGCCGAAGGCCAGAACGGCGTCGCCAGCAGCGCCATCTCGATCACCGGCGCCGGATCCGAAATGGCGCCGGAAGGTGGTGTCGAGGGTCCACCGGTGCCGGGCCCAGCAGGCGTGGGCCTCAACACTGGGGGAGCCTGCACCTCCGAGGAGGTGACTGCTGAGGCGGTGTCTCCGCCGTGTCTCCGGGAGGGACCTCGACGTTCCTCCGACACCGCAAAAGAAGCTTCCTCTTCGGCAAGAGAAGATGACGACGCCTCATCTGCTATGGACCATATAGGCCCGAGAGGGGACCCGGAGGAAGGGCCTAGAGAAATTACCTGGGAATCCCTTGAGCTACGCCATCCCCCGGAAGTCGGCGGGGCCTTGCCTATCTTGAACGTGCGGACTTCAAGGACACAACGGTCCATGGAGAAACAGGCATCGCACGCATCCATATCGTGGTTGGGTCCCAGGCAACGAAGAAAAACATCATGCCGATCCGTGACGGAGAAATGCCGGCCACAGGAGCACTGACGCATAGGGGCACGGCCCGCCTTCGGCTTACGTTTTGCCCCCGAACCTGACATGATACGAAACTAAACAAGAGTAAAATTAGCAACAAAGCACTCGGCGCCGTCGACAGAAATAAAAGAAACAATCTTACCGGGAGACAGCGTCGCGCGAATAAGAGAATATGAGGAGTCTGGTTTGAGTGACGCAGAAGGCCTAGTTCAATTACCGCACAGCAGGTGCAGCCTCGACGGCGGAAGAAACAGAACTGAGATAGAGGAGGAGGAGGAGTCTGCGGCACCTAACTGCCGCCCAGATGACGAGTGTGCCAGGCTTGAGGGCAGCGCCGCTGGAGCCGACTCCAAAAAACCCTCCGTAGTGGGTGCGCACCTGCACTAGCCCAAGCAGTAATGAATGGTGAAGATCGACAAGGAAGATCTATCTCTGGAGTGCCCCATCTGGAGAAGATGATCTGCAGTATGAGGGGATTCAGGGACCATTCGTGATGTCCCTGGGATATTCTGCTCAGAGCATCTGCCAGTACATTGTCCTTCTCTGGAAGGTGAACTGCTACTAGGGAAGTCTGAAGAGAATAGGCCAGAGACCACAGTTTCATGGCTTCCATGCACAAGGCCGAGGACCGAGTGCCTCCTTGTTTGTTGATGTACCACATTGTGGTGATGTCTGTTCTGACGTGGACCACTTTACCCCTGACTGAATCTGAGAAGTTCTGAAGGGCTAAGAAGACTGCCCTGAGTTCCAGGAGATTGATATGAAGGAGAGACTCCTGTGGAGACCAGACCCATTGAGCTGTCAGGGCTCCCAGGTGGGCTCCCCAACCTAGGAGGGAGGCATCCGTAGTTAGAACTACTGATGAGACTTGAGGGAGAAATGGAATCCCTTGTCTGAGGTTGTCCTGGTCCAACCAGCACTGGAGAGCCTGGACCAGAGTCTGAGTCACTGGAATTAGTTTGGTAAGTGAATCCTTCTTTTGAGCTCAGAAGGACCTTAGATGAAACTGAATGTCCCTCATCTGGAACCTTGCTCCCTGCACCACTACGGTGGAAGCTGCCATATGGCCCAGAAGCTGGAGGAAATGTCTTGCTGGGCGGGAGACCTGAGGGCGAAAGGATGAAGCAAGATCCACCAGGGCCTTCACCCTTGCCAGGGGAAGGAAAGCTTTTGCTTGTAGTGTCCAACTCTATGCCTATAAAGGTGAGAAGTTGAACTGGTTCGAGGACAGACTTTGGAAGATTGAGAAGAAACCCCAGGGAACTGAGTAGGTCCTGGGTAGTCTATAGAGATGACTTGACCTGTAGAGACGACTGCCCCATGATGAGCCAGTCGTCCAGATATGGGAAGATGGTGATACCATGTCTTCTGAGGTAAGCCACCACTACTGCAAGGCACTTTGTGAACACCCTTGGAGCTGATGTTAGGCCAAATGGCATGGCTCTGAATTAGTAATGGCCTGAAGGCAACTCGAACCTGAGGTATTTTCTGTGGGAGCATCTGATAGGAATATGGAAGTAGGCATCCTTGAGGTCCAGAGATGCTAGCCAATCTCCTGGCCTTAGACAGGGGAGGATTATTCCCAGAGTTACACCATTTTGAATTTTAGCTTTAAAATGTGTTTGTTCAAATATATTAAGTCTAGGATGGGTTGCCACTCCCCTGTTTTCTTTGGGGTAAGGAAGTACCTGAGTACAGTCCTTTTCCCCTGTGTTGAGCAGGAACCTCCTGTACGGCTCTGAGAGCTAGAAGAGAGGAAACCTCTGCCTCTAGGGCAATGGTTTCTAAGGCTGGTGCAGGTGGAACAGACTTGGCCCTCATTTTTGGAAACTTTTTGAAGCTGAGGGCCAGTCTCTGGCTTACTACTTCCAGGACCCACTTGTCTGAAGTCACAGACTTCCAGGCCTGGAAGTAGTAAGCCAGCCTGCCTCCTACTGGAAATGGGAAGTCGACCCGGGCTGACACATCAGGGTGTCTGCTTGGTAGAAGTCTTAGACTGAGAGGAGGAGGAGGGAGCAGCCCTGCTCATCCCCCTCCTGCCCCTCCCTCTGAAGAACTCCCTCTGTGGGAAGGGAGAGGAGGCCTGGGCTTGGTAAAAAGGCATGTGAAAGGGCCTGCCCCTACCCCTAGACTGCTGCCTTTGAGGAGTGGCTTGCCTTTCCTTGGCCTGTGCACTTCTGTACGTGGTCCTGTATTCATCCATTTTCTTCATGTAAGCCTCTGTTTGCTTCCCAAACAGAGACTTACCCACTACAGGATATCCATAGCCTTAGTTTGGGTATCCTGTGAAAGGCTAGTACATCTGAGCCAAGCATGTCTCCTGAGAGACACAGATGTAGCCATGACTCTAGATGCCACATCATTGGAGTTCACAGCAGCATGAAATTGCATTTTTGATGCCTCAATTCCATCAGCAGCCACCTGTTCCAGCTCCTTGGCTAGCTGGCGAGAGGCTTGTTTCGCCAGTTCGAGAACCGTATCCCATCTGGATTTCTGGTATCTGACTGTGTAGGCCATATAAGTAGCCTGTCTGAGTCCCAAAGAGGATGCCAAATATTGTTTTTTGGCCATGGCATCCACTTTCCTGGAGTCCTTATCCGGGGGTGTGAAGCCAAAGGAATGTTAGCACTGTCACAGGCTGCAGCCTGCACTACCCCAACATGGCTGCTGTGACTATAAAGGAACTCCGCAGCTGAGCCTGATAACATATACCTCCTGTCCATTCTCTTGTCCACAGGAGGTATTGAATTAGGAGTTTATAAAATCTTGTGTGTCTGTTTCCCCAAGGATTTATGAAGACGGATAGACAGCCTTTTGGACTCTGGGATGTCCATCATTTCCACAAAATCAGCTCTTCATCCTCCTCTGCCGCTTCAACCAAGGGAAGCTGCAGGGTTTCTGCCACCTTTTTGTAGAACAAAAAATGTGAAGGGGACTCAGAGAGCCTGGGAGGAGAGACACCCGAGGGCCTGTCTGGGGAGATGTCCAGTTCAGTGGGTGCATCCAGACCCCCCTGGTCATCGTCATCATCATCGGGATAGTCTTTGTCTCCCTTCCACTCCTCATAATAAGCATCTGGATCATAATCTGGAGGAGATGGATCCCACCGAACCGACCGCCTAACCAGCGGTACCGGTTTGGACGGAACCGGTCTAAGCAACTGAACAATACTAATCGCTTTGGCTATCTTGTCTGCAGTTGGAGAATGCGGTACAGGATCCGAACCAGCAGACTTATGCTTCTTTTTTGACAGAACCGGCCCCTCGGGGTCGGCTCTCCTTTTGCCCGAGGAGGTATCGCCTAGGTCAGTAGGCACCTCCTCAGATTCGGCCGCAACTGAACCAGGCTGGCCATCCAGATCTACGGACTTCTTGGCCTCCCTTTCCTTCAGCCTATTCAATCTTTTGTCTAGAGTGGATTTAGGAAAGTTTTTACAGATTTGGCAGTCTGACTTGAGGTGGTAAAAACCCCAGACAATAAACACAGATGAGGTGGCGGTCAGCCTTAGCAAAGGCCTCCCCACACTCAGTACAGTGTTGAAACCCAGGTGGATCGGTTTTCTTCTTGGGTTTCTCAGACATGGCCAACCTAACAAATTACCCTATTGCAGCTTTTAAGCCAGGTAATACAACAACCGATTGGTTACAAACCGTGTCACAGGCTTTTTAAAAGAACCAGCAAAAGGTCCTGTTCTTTTGAAACCGATCGGTACCGGAACACCACTCTAATCCCAGAAATAAAATTAATACAGAATGTAACAAGGTCGGTTCCAAACCGGACTGACCGGAAAGAAACCGAAGAAAGAACAATTTCCAACTTTTTCAGAAAAATAAAAACACAGTCACTACCTATCTACACACTACCTGTACCGTAGACAGAGGATGGAAATCCGAAAATAACAAAAAAGGTACAGTTTAAACTAAATGCTTTTACTTTTACCGAACCGAGCAGAGGAAATCTCCGGAGCAACTTCACTGTTAGGCGGAGTAAAGAATCTGACGGTTACATTGGGAAGTACCACAGACAGAGGTTTGAAAACTGAGCTCGAGCTCAACGTTCTATGCTTCTGCATAGAGTTAACTCTTTCCTCTCTGGGCAGTTCAAGTGCTGGGGCTAACTGCATTATGTCAGATTACAGCAAAACTTTATGTTGTTTGAAACATTAAACCTATTCACCTCTATCTCTTCAGGAGCCACGTGTGGAGGTGAAGGGACCTCAGATTGGGATGGACTACAGGGCCCTGGGTCAGAAGGTTTGTCTGAAGGGGATGTGGTTTCGGAGAGGTTTCCGATAGTCTGTTGATTAGGGGAACCAGATCTGACGAGGCCAGAAAGGGGCAATGAGAATCATTTTGCCCCCCATGCCTCCAGTTTGAGCGCTACCCTCTGAATTAGGGGAAGAGGAGAAAATGCGTATAGAAAGTGTTTTGTCCACTGCAGCCTGAATTCTCTGTAATGTAATCCTCCACATATATTTGCCTGATGTTCATGTATGTACCTTGTAATCTCCCGGGTCGCACCTGAAAATAGGCACTTGGCTGTCTAGTGTGCTTACCCGGTTAACAAAAGCAAATAAATAAATAAATGCATCCTGACAAAAAATACCAGGTCCTGGATTTCTGGAGCAGAAGAGAGGCAGTTTTGCATTGAGTGGGGACGCAAAAAGGTTCAGGTCTGGAGTTCCCCACTCTTTGAAGAGTGACTGAACGACGGTTAAGTCAAGAGACCACTCATGAGGATCTGTCTCCATTCTGCTGAGACAGGCTGCCAGCTTATTTTGCACTCCTGGCAGGCAAACCACCTGAATCAGAGCTTTGTGCTCCAGGCACCATTCCCACACTCTCATTGCTTCCCTGCATAATGAGTAAGATTGTGCACCGCCCTGTTTGTTGATATAACACATCACTGCCTTGTTGTCCATTTGAAGGAGAATGTTCTTTTGACAGAGTATGTCCTTCAAAGCTCAGACTGCATAGAGGATGGCTCTCATTTCCAGGATGTTTATGTGAAGTTGAGACTCATCCTGAGTCCACCTACCCTGGGTGTGGAGATCCCGGCAGCGAGCTGTCCAACCCATCAGGGACGCATTCATGGTAATGGAGATCTGATGGAGCCAGAGGGGCGAAGGGAGATCCTTCCAAAAGGTTGTCCTCCTGAGACCACCAGGTGAGGGACCTCTTCAGAGGTTCCATCACCTTTATGAGAAAGGACTGAGGGTGAGTGGTTGGGGACCACTGAGTACTGAGCATCCACTGAAAGGTTCTTATGTGGAGATGAGCCAGAGGTACAGTGAACACCGAGGATGCCACGAGACCCAGCATCCATTGTATCAAGAGAGCTCGCACTGAGCTGTGCTCTGATGAATCTGTAAGATATCTGTAAGATATCTGAGCATCTGTAAGATATCGCTCCTTCTGTCCTCCACAAGAAAAGCTTTCGCACAGGAAGTGTCCAGAAGTGTTCCTATGAAAAGGAGCTTCTGGGAGGGCTGCAACTGTGACTTTTTGAAGTTCAGCAGGACTCCCATGGAAGTGAGGAAGTCTGAGGCCGTGGCCACAGCCTCTAGAATCTCTTGCGTGGAGGGGCTTGCTAGAAGCCAGTTGTCCAGATATGGGAACACTTGGATTCCGATTTTCCTTAGATGCTCTGTGAGAACTGCACAGCACTTTGTAAAAGCTTGAGGCGCCAAGGATAGCCCAAAGGGCAGGACTCTGAATTGATAGTGTTGACCCAACGCCATGAACCTTAGGTATTTGTGGTGATTTGGGTGTATGAGAATGTGCTGGTAGGCGTCTTGCATGTCCAGGGAGGCTAGCCAATCGTGTTGATGAATCAGTGGCAGCAGGGTACCAAATGATATCATCTTGAACTGTTCCTTTTGCAGGAATTTGTTTAACTTTCTGAGATCCAGAATAGGGCGCATGCCGCCAGTTTTCTTTGGAACCAGAAAGTAATGGGAGTAGAAACCTGTGTTTTGTTGATCCAGCGGAACTATTTCTACTGCCCTGTTGTTCAGAAGGCCTTGTACCTCAGAAGCAAGAATGTCTGACTGTGCCGCAGACAGCCTGGGCTGTCACTTAGGAGGATGATCCGGAGGGGGTTTCCGACAGATTGAGAGAGTACCCCTCGCGGATTATCCTGAGGACCCATTTGTCTGATGTTATAGATCTCCACTGGTCATAGAACCGAGTCAGACGTCCTCCCACTGTCAAGGAAGAGTCCCCCTTGGGCAGCTGAGGTGGGACCTGGGCCGGAAGCTCAGAAGGTGGCACTGGGCGGTTTTGGACCTTGTGCCTTCTGCTGCATTTTCCTTTGTGGCTGAGGGGTTTGGTTTCTGTTAAAGCCTCCTCTGCCTTTGCCATGAAAGGACTGACAGTTGTGAAATTGATGCTTGTTTCCACCTCCTCGAGAGGGAGCGGGCAGAGGTCTAGCTGCCTTAATGGCAGACCTAGTTTTCTGTGTGGCC
Organism: Neoceratodus forsteri; assembly: GCA_016271365.2. Lineage (NCBI taxonomy): Eukaryota > Metazoa > Chordata > Ceratodontiformes > Ceratodontidae > Neoceratodus > Neoceratodus forsteri. Next base: position 595,069,654 of record JADMNL010000022.1, on the reverse strand, counting down.
CTGTTGAGGGGCAGCAGGGGCCGGTCTGGCCGTTTTGATAGCCATTCTAGTTTTCTGTGTGGCCTCCAGGACTTGTTCCACCTGTGGGCCAAACAGATAAACCCCATCAAATGGTAAACTGATGACTCTTTGTTGGGCATCACTTGTAAACCCCGAGATTCGTAACCACGAGTGGCGTCGGGTGCATATCCCAGCTGCTGCTCTAGAAGTAGTGTCAAAGGCATCCATAGCAGCTTTAAGTTGCTGATTATTGGACTCAGTACCTCTAGCGATAGTTTGGAGAAGCTCTGAGGCAACGTCCAATTCTGGAAGAGTCTCCACATTGGCTTTCAGTGAACGCCAGAGGGTATACTCATATTATGAGAAATAGTCGTGGTAGCTAGCAGTATGCATGCCTAGGGTAGCGGCAGTGAAGACTTGCTTCCCCAAAGTGTCAGTCATACGAGATTCTTTATTTACCAGACAAGCCGTAGACTCCTGAAGGAGGACGGCTTTGTCGTTTTTTGCCAACACCACTATGGCATCTGCAAAGGCTTCAGAGGCCAGCATTGGTTGATCCTTGGGGTAAGCGTACTTTCTGTCTGTGGACTTGGCCACGGAAGGAATAAGCGCCAGATTGTCCCACACCATTTGTGAAAGAGCTTCGAAAAAGGGCTGTACTGGAGGAGTTAATTCCACAGGGATCTCCAGGACATACAGATATTGAAGGTGCAGTAACTTCCCCGGATCAACCTCCGATGTCTGGAGAGAGAGGGTGGAATTCATATTCTTCAGTAGAGATTTAAAGGACAGGTCCTTGACCAAAAGCTCTGCTGAAGTAGAGGGCATGCTTTCCACTGCAGTCGATGAATCTTCATCGAAGTCGTCTCCTAACCGCAGATCAGGATCAGGCTCAAAATCATCTCCTACTAGCCCAGGAAGGATAGTGTAAAGAGGAATGGGAGGAAAGAGAGCAAGAGAAGGTGCTCACCAAATTGGAGTCGAGGATCCTGGTACCTGAGGCAGCGCAATCCCCGAAAACGGCACCAGGTGTGGCACCAGATGTGCGCTGCCAAGACCGGAGTCGAAGGTGGCATCACAGTTGGTGCTGCGCAAGTGCCTGGAAACCCCAACCCAAACCCCGGGGCACCCAAGGATGACACTCTGAAAACATGAGTAGGAGAAAATGGTACCTGTACTGGCCCCTGCGCCGCAGCCATGTGAGGGGGAAAAGCACAAGAGTGTGGCGTTGACAGAACTGAAGAAGGTGTCGCGTGACAAGGCTGACCCAGCTGCCCTGCCTGTGGGTTCAAAGCCCCTAGGCCTGACTCCCTGGCAAGAATCCTGGCTCAGTGGTTTTCTGGCTGGTGTCATATGGCTGCAAAACATGGTGACCGATGTAAACAATGTCCCAACATTTCAGCAGTGTCCCGGGTTTCTGTAGCCAAATCCTTTTACTTTTAATTTACATTGACCCCACCATTTGGTAGCCATCCCTGTGCCCATTTAAGCGACTGCACCATTTAACATGTTGCCTCCACCCTCTCACAGTCGCAGCTGCCGTTTCAACCTGTCCCCAGGCACACACACATAGCCCCAGTGCAGTTTATATGGGTTTTGGGTCTAATACGACTTCCCGACACTATTCTTACCAACGATAAATCTCCCGACTATAAGTTCCCATCTAGCAGCTTTCTGCTTAGCTTATTTTACCGACGAGATTATTCCCCAGCATACCGTTTACCCGTTTGGCATCATCCCATCACTTACATTCAAACCCAATTGCGTGTACTTGTTCTTCCTCTTCCCTAACCTAATTCTGAAACCTAATTGCGTTCAGTGATCGCTGCATACCTCCAGGCAGCTTTCTTTGTCATTCCAGTCAACAGTCAGCTGTAATGTTAGAGCTCATTTAGCAGTTGGGAGGTACGGGAGGGTGAGGCTGAGTTTGATCATGACATAATTGCAGGGTGCGTTCAGTGACAGTGAGACTGTGGATGCGCAGTCTGTTTGAGCAAGTCAGCCCACTTCACAGCAATTCCACTCCACTGAATATGTTTATTTTTTTTCTGACTCAGTATATTTAATTCTTTCACGTACCTCCAGACTGCAAAGTCTTAGACTGCACCGATATAGCAGCTTCCCGTCCTGTTAATAAGAAATGTACTGCAAGTGTGTGCTATCAATTACATTCTGTTCCCGGATCAAGGAGTGGCTCCAATTAGAGAATTTTATCCACAGACATTTACACTTGCATTTTCTTCTAGCTTAGTAGTCGAAGGTACAGGTAAGCTCCAGCTCGTTGTCTTGTCGTTATGTCGTTGTATTTAGCAGTCTGGAGGTAGCATGTCAGTTATTGCTGCTCTTCTTCAGCTTCTCCTCCCATTTCACTTCGAACAAAGTCAACTAAACGTAGATTACTTGAGACAGAGATAAAACAGGATGGGTGGCTATGCAAGTAAGCAGTGTTTTGTTGCGTAGCGTGAAAGCTTCAGTTTAATTTTAACTGGGGCTGAGTCTCGGGTGTATGCTGTGTTGCACTGATATGGCAATAAACTGGGAACCGTCATTTCATGTTTGTCTTCTGGGATGTTGCAGTCTGTAGCATTTCTAACGGGGGAAGTAGCATGTCGGGGTTTAGCAGTCGGGGTTTAAGTATTGCCGGGAAAATAAATGACGGGATAAGTAATGATGGGATGTGACAGCAGTTGGGAAGTTGGTTGCCGGAAGTCAGTAGTCGGGATATTAGGAGTCGGGAAATCATACGGATCCCAGTTTGTACAGTGTTCCACTCCAATCACTGACTACAGTCTGTGTGTTCTTTTTTTTAATTACTCACAACCTCACAGACTGGCAGCCTTCCCTTTTTCCCTTTACACCAGTGATTTATTTATTTAACCTTTTTCCTCTGTCACTAGTGACACTGAGCTGTGCCCCTAGCACTGGACAGAATTTCTGTGGCTTCAAAGGGATGCCGCCTGATTAATATTCATGAGGCGGCTCCCATACTCCCGAGCGCAATTGGCACTTACAAAAACGGCTCCTTCTCTTTTCCTGCTGCCTCTCCACCTTAGCACAGGTCACCGGTCCCTCTGTTGCTTTGTGCTGGAACTGGAATCACTGGAGAGACAGCCCAAAATGGCCCTGGAATGGCCGACAGAAAATGCACTGCTGCGCATGCACTGAGCTCACCAGCACCGTAGTACCATTTCTGAAGCCAGCGGCTCCGCGAACCAGCTCCTCTGACCCCACTACTCTCAAGAAACCATGCGGGGGTAGGAGAGGACAGAACACAGGGGCAAACAGCCAGGAAACCAAAAAAAGAATGGGGGTGGAACCAAAACCCCAGGATAAATTAGCCTTTTTCGGGGGCTCACAGGGTAAGCCCCGGCGAGAGGGGTTACAGAAAGGCTAAGGAACCAGCTCCTGAGGACATGGAGGGGGCAGTGCAGCTGGAAGCAACCCTTCACTCAGCAGCAGGGGAGGTTGTAGCTGAAGAACAAGCTGGGAGCAGCAGTTCTGAGCCACAGTTACAGACAGGAGAGAACCCAGCCAAGGGCCGCTCCACCACAGGAGAGTGTGTTTTAGGGAAGGTCAGTCATTCAGAGCTGGGACAAGCTCAGCAAGCTGACCCATCCCAACATAAATAAAAGTTAGCAACCAGGGTGGAAGATGACTCCTAGGGTTCAGAGAAAAGGGAGGTATACTAAGAGAATTGGCTCCTTTATCATGAATGGGTTCCAAAAGGAGGACAGGAGGCAGGGGTACTGTGGCAGATAACAGTCCCTAAGGAGTTGAGGAAGTAGCATACAATTTATTATTTATTTATTTAAAAGTTGATAACCAGGAGAAGCACCAATGAGCTGAGACTCATTTATAGGTGTGACCCGGGGAAAGGCAACATGGGAAAATAGTCCATTTACATAAGACAAAAAAAAAAATCAGTAATAAGAAACAAGGGTCACGGTTACAAGACCCATAACAGTAGGTAACATCAAGGTACAGGAGTACAACATTAAAGCAAAAAAAACCAAAAAACAGTTTATCCACAGATAGCACCACAGTCCACTTGCAGGACAGTCAGTTAAAAAAAAGTTAGTAAAGAAAAGCAGTCTTACATGAACTGTGTTTTCAGAGCTTTTTTATTCTTCCATTAGACATCCAGTACATGTGCATATCAGGAAAGGGCATTTAAGACACTGGCATCTTATGCTTCACCCGTCTCCTCGAGCTTCTTCAGCGATGGTGAACATTTGTGTTAAGCGGGTTTACATACATACATCACCCATGACACATAAGTGTAGCAACCAATCAGCATGCAGTATTATTTAAAGCACAGTCAATCAGAAAACTTAAAGTAAATTCAGAAATCAAAGTGCAGTTGCAAGCAAGTGATATGCTCTGCCTAAGCTTGCGGCTTTGTTTCACCTGTCCCTCCTCTTCTCTCCTCCCTTGCTACCCTCCCCACTAAAACATAGAAACATAGAATTTGATGGCAGATAAGGACCTCTTGGTCCACCTAGTCTGCCCATTTCCCTACCTAACGGATAAGCTGCAGATCCTAGTTAACCAACAGCCTACTTCCTCCTACCCCCCACTAGAATTGCCTTATGTCTGTCCCATGCATTATTGTATTCCCCCACTGTTTTTGACTCTACGACCTCCTCAGGAAGGCTGTTCCATGCATCTACAACCCTCTCTGTGAAGAAATACTTCCTCGCATTACCTCTGCTCCCCCCCATCTTCAAATTGTGCTCCCTTGTTCTTGCACATCTCTTTTTTCTGAAAGATGCTGCTCTCTTGGACTTTGTTGATTCCCTTGAGGTGTTTGAAAGTTTCTATCATGTCCCCCCTCTCCCTATTTCTTAGAGGCTATACATCTTAAGCTCCTTTAGTCTTTCTTCATATGTCTTCTGGTGCAGAACCTGCACCATTTTGGTTGCCCTCCTCTGGACAGCCTCCACCCTGTCTATGTCTTTGTGGAGATGGGGTCTCCAGAACTGTACACAGTACTCCAGATGTGGCACTTCTCTCTGCCCCTCCATCCCCTGTTATTCTCTGTCTCCCTCCCACCCCCCACCTACCATTCTACCCCCTCTCACCTACCATTCCACCCCATGTCCCGCTCCTCTCCTCCTGTCTCCCCCTCCCTGTCACTTGTTGCTCCACCCCCAGACTACCTAGCACTTATCTTTCTGTTCTTGCACTTACGAAAATGTCAAATCCTTGACGGCCTACTCCCCTTTCCCCCACCCCTTCCTCTCTTATCCCCCACCCCTTGCTTCACTTATGTCACCCCTAGGATGGTTTACATTTGTATCTGTGTCTTGCTATATATACACCAGTATTGTTAATTGTGCATTATTTGCCACTGACTGTTTGCTGCTGTGCTAGTCTGTACACATGTACTGTCTTTTGCTACTAAGTTAACCTCCTGACCTGTATTGTATATTACCACTGTTTTGCTTGCACCCTTGGTTCAAAGGTATTTGTAATCCTAGTAAAAAATAAATAAATATTTGGTGTACATGTAAATGTCCATAGGTTAGTGAACTTCATATTGTTCCATCCAAAGTCATTTAATTCATAACTTCAATGTCTGGCCTCTTAACATTTAGTCTTAACTCAATTTCCCCTCCAGAGAACCTGTATTAAGAAAACATCACAAGAGAAGTGAAATTGGATGCCAATAATCTCTTTCAGCTCCTACAAGATGAGTCTTAACAGTGTCAAAATTCAGTCATACACATACCAGTGTACTATCAGGACTGGGGGCAGAGGATTTTATTTTTGCTTGTTCAAAAATGGCTTTAACTGACATTTATCATTCAAGCCTGGCTGTTTTCAAACAACATGAAGTCTTGCTGTATTCTGACTATTGCAGTGATATCCAACCTTTGAACTGCCCCGGAGAGGTAAGAGTTAACGTTCCATGCAAGGCATGGAATGCTGAGCTCGCACTCGGTTGAGACGCTGTCTGTTGGTGTTTAAACCCAAACCGCCAGATTCTTTACTCCGCCTTACTGAACAGTCGCTCCGGAGATTCCTCCTTTGCTCGGTTCAATTTAGTTGGTTAAAGTGTCGTTTTTTCCTCGGTTTCAACCGAATTTATCCATCTAACCTGTCGGTTCAGTCTCTGTCGGTGGTACCATGAGTACTAGATAGGTTTATTATTGTTTGCTCTGTGTGGAACTTGTAAACGTTGGATTGGTTCGGTTTGAATCGATCAGGGTTGTTTTAAAAAAGTTTGTTCTACTTTTAGAGTGTGGTAACCGGTCCTTATCGGTTCTAAAAAAACGGATTTCATTACATTTTTTTTCCACAACCTGTAACACGGTCAGGAACCGATAAGGGTGTCTTGCCTGGCGGATTGCTGAAAAAAGGGTAAGTTTGGTTAGGACTGGCCATGTCTGAGAAACCCAAGAGAAAAACCAGGCCCACTGGGTTTCAACACTGTAGTGTGTGTGGGGAAGCCTTTGCTAAGGCTGACTCCCACACCACCTGTGTTTATTGTCTGGGGTTTGACCACCTCGATTCAGACTGCCAGATTTGCAAAAATTTTCCTCGGCTACCCTGGAAAAGAGAGTAGGTAGGCTGAGGAAAGGGAAGTAAAGTCCATGACCGGATGGCCAGCCGGTTCGGTTCCAACCGGACCAGAAGGAGTTCCCTCTGACCAGAGGCGAAACTGGTAAAGGAGAACCGACTCTGAGAAGTCGGTTCCGCTAAAAGAAAAGAAGGATAAGTCAGCGGTTCGGATCCACAAGTTCTTTCTCCGACCGCTGATGAAATAGCCAAGCGATAAGGATTGTTCAATCACTAACCCGGTTCCAACCGAACCGCACCATCGGTTAGGGCTCGGTTTGGTCGGTTCCCCGGTTCGATTATAATTTAGAGGATTTTTTGTGAACCGGAGGAGGAGGAAGGAGAGTATGAGATAGTGATGGTGATTATGAAAGTCTGGATGTGCCCATTGACCTGGACATCTCCCAGACAGACCTTCAGGGTTTCTCCTCCTAGGCTTTCTGAGTCCCCTTCCCATTTTATGTTTTACAAAAAAGTGGCTGAAACTCTTCAGCTTCCTATGGAGGAAGCAGTAGAGGATCAGGAGGAGCCTGATTATGTTGAGATGATATACATCCCAGAGTCCAGGAGGCTGTCTATTCCCCTCCATAAGTCTTTTGGGAAACAGACAATAAAAATTTAAAGACTCCTAATTCTATACCTCCTGTGGACAAGAGAATGGACAAGAGGTATACTCTTTCAGGCTCAGATACGGAGTTCCTTTCCAGCAATGCAGCCATGTTGGGGTAGTGCAGGCTGCTGCCTGTGATAAGGCAAATATACCCTTGGCTTCACACCCCCCAGATAAGGACTCCAGGAGGATTGATGCCATGGCAAAGAAACAGTACATGGCAGCATCTTTGGGACTCAGGCAGGCTAATTATATGGCCTATACAGCTAGATACCAGAAGTCTAAATGGGACACTGAAATGGCTCTAGGTAAACAGGTCCCTGGCCAGCTTGCCAAGGAGCTGGAGCAGGTGGCTGCAGATGGTATTGAGGCATCCAAGGTGCAATTTCATGCTGCAGTAGACTCCAATAATGTTTCATCTAGAGTCATGGCTACATCTGTGCCCCTTTGTAGGATGGCTTGGCTCAGATGTACTAGCCTGTTTCAGGATACCCAGACTAAGGCCATGGATTTTCCTGTTGTTGGTAATTCTCTGTTTGTGAGCAAACAGAGAACTACATGAAAAAAATGGATGAATACAGGACCACCTATAGGAGTGCTCAAGCCAAGGAAAGGCAAGCCACTCCCCAGAGGCAGCATTCCAGGGGCAGGCCTTTTCATAGGCCTTTCTACCAAGCCCAGGCCTTCTCTTCCACCTTTGCCCAGAGGGGATTCTTCAGAGGGAGAGGCAGACGAGGTACAAGCAGGCCTGCTACCGCCCCTCAGCCTAAAGCCCCTGCCAAACAGGCACCCTGATGGGTTTGCCCGGGCCGATTCTCCACCACCTGTAGGGGGCAGGCTGGCTTACTTTGTCCAGGGCTGGATGTCTTTAACATCAGACAAATGGGTCCTGGAAGTAGTAAGCCAGGGACTGGTTCTCAGCTTTAAAAAATTTCCCAAGATGAGAACCAGATCCTTTCCACCTGCAAATCCTTCAGAGGCACTTGCCCTGGAGGCAGAGGTCTCTTCCCTCTTGGCTCTGAGAGCCATAGAAAGGGTTCCATCCCTACACAAGGGAAAAGGATTGTACTCCAGGTACTTCCTAACTCCCAAAAAGACAGGAGAATGGCGGCCCATCCTGGATCTCAGATTCTTAAACAAGCACCTTTAAAGCCAAAGTTCAAAATGGTGACTCTGGGAATAATTCTACCCTCTCTAAGGCCAGGAGACTGGCTAGTTTCCCTGGACCTCAAGGATGCCTATTTCCACATTCTCATCAGAAGCTCCCACCGAAAGTACCTCAGGTTCGAGTTGCCCTCAGGCCACTATCAATTCAGAGCAGTGCCCTTTGGCCTAACTTCAGCTCCAAGGGTTTTCACAAAATGCCTGGCAGTAGTGGTTGCTTTCCTAAGGAGAAAGAAAATCTCCATCTTTCCATACCTGGACGACTGGCTCATAGTAGGTCAGTCTCCAGACCAAGTCAAGTCACACCTACAGATAACTCAGCAACTGCTCACTTCTCTAGGATTCCTTCTGAATCTTTCAAAGTCAGTTCTAGAACCAGTGCAGCTCCTCACCTTCATAGGGGCAGAGCTGGATACAATAAAGGCAAGAGCCTTCCTTCCCCTGGACAGGGCAAGGACCCTTGTTACACTGGCCTCTTCATTCACCCTCCAGGTGTCTCGACCAGCAAGGCATTTTCTGCAGCTCCTGGGCCTCATGGCTGCTTCTACAGCAGTGGTCCAAGGAGCAAGATTTCAGATAAGGGACATTCAGTTCCACTTAAGAGCCTTCTGGTCCCAGAGAAAGGATTCTCTGACCAAACTAATCCCAGTGACTCGAACCCTGATCCAGGCTTTGCAATGGTGGCAGGATCAGGACAACCTAAGGCAAGGAGTTCCCTTTGTCACTCAATCTCATTCTCTAATCCTTACCACAGATGCCTCCTTCTTGGGCTGGGGTGCCCACTTGGGGGATCTGACCACCCAAGGGTTGTGGTCACCTCAAGAATCTCTGCTTCACATCAGTCTCTTAGAACTCAGAGCAGTGTTTCTAGCACTTCAAGCTTTTTCCAAGTCTGTTCAGAACAAAGTAGTTCAGATCAGGACAGACAATACCACCACAATGTGGTACATCAACAAGCAAGGGGACACTCGGTCTACGGCCTTGTGCACAGAGGCAATGAAGTTGTGGTTTCTGACCTATTCCCTGAATACCTCTCTGATAGCAGTGCACCTCCCAGGGAAGGACAATGTCCTGGCAGATGCTCTCAGCAGGATATCTCAGGGCCATCACGAATGGTCCCTGGATCCCTGATTTTGAAGGTGATCTTCTCCAGATGGGGCACCCACAGATAGATCTTTTGCAGCCCCGACAATCACCAACTTCCTCTTTTGCTGCAGGCCCCAGTGTTGGGCTCAGTCCCTGGATGCCCTAGTTCTCAATTGGGAAGGGAAGTTCCTGTATGCTTCCCCCCCTTCCCTCTCCTGTTCAAGGTACTAGTCAAAATCAGGTCTCAGCCCTGCAAAGTGATTCTGATTGCTCCAGACTGGGCCAGACAGCCCTGGTACCCTCTTTTGCTGTCCTTAGCAGTCCACCTTCCCCTGTCTCTTCCCAGGAATTACAACCTGTTAACATGTTCTCAGAGCAGGGTCTGGTATCCGAATCTCAAATCTCTCAATCTCAATCTCAAGGCCTGGCTCTTGAAGAGTTAGAGTTTGCTGATTTGCATCTCTCTCAAGGTGTTCTGGATATTGTAAAGGCTTCTCGAAAGCCTTCCACCAGAAAGACCTACAAGTCAAAATGGAAAAGGTTTACTATTTGGTGCTCTGGGAAGCATATTTCTCCAGAGTCTGCTGGGCTGCCTACAGTCCTTGACTATATGGTTCATCTCAATAGCTTGGGACTCAGACCAGCTACACTTAGAGTGCATCTGGCAGCTGTCTCTGCCTTCTTGTCAGCCGGCAAGCACTCTTCCCTTTCAGCTCATCCTGTCTTCTGTAAATTCTTCAAGGGATTGCTGCATACCAATCCTCCTTCAGGGACCCTGCCCTGCTTGGGACCTTAAAGTTTGCATTGCTCAGCTTATGCAACCCCTTTGAGCCTTTGTCCTCAGCAGAGCTTAAGTACTTGACTTGGAAAACTGTGTTCTTGGTAGCCATTACTTCTGCCAGACGATAAGTGAGTTACAGGCCCTGTCAGTGGAGCCTGATTTTATCTCTTTCCATAGAGATAAGGTGGTCCTCAGGACTAATAGGAAGTTTTTGCCTAAGGTGGTTTCAGATTTCCACCTTAACCAGTCTATGTCTCTTCCTGTTTTCTTCACTGACCATTCCTTCTTTGGGGAGAGGAGGCTGCACAGCTTGGATGTGAAAAGGGCCCTTAGCTACTACATAGAGCGCACCGAGTGTCACAGGTTTGACTCCCTCCAACTGTTCCTCACTTATGGTGAGGTTGGTAAGGGAAAACCTGCCACTAAGAGATCTATTGCCAGGTGGATTGTCTCTTGTATACAATTTTGCTATGAAAAATTGGGTAGGATCCCACCCTCAGACCTGAGGGCTCACTCTACCAGAGGTACAGCTGCTTCCCTGGCTGCTGCCACGGATATTCCTATCTTAGAGATTTGTCAAGCAGCCACCTGGAAAACAGTACATACTTTCACCAAGCATTACTCTCTGGATATCCAGGCTAGGAGTGATGCTCGGTTTGGCACAGCAGTGCTTCAAAGCCTATTCCTGAAGTAGGTTCTGTCCCTCCTCCACGGAGGTACTACTTGGTAGTCTGCAATAGTCAGAATACAGCAAGACTTCATGTTGTTTGAAGAAAAAATTACTCACCTTAGTAATGTTGTTTCTTCTAATGGAGTCTTGCTGTATTCTGACCTCCCCCCCGCCTCCTCTCTCAGAACCTGGGTTTTGGGATGTGGGTGGGCAGCAACAGTGTTGGCACCCTAGAGGTGCCCTCTTTTTCTCACCCTCTTAATTTGGGTGTGTGTGTTGTGTTTGTTTTGTTTTTTTGGGTTTCCTGACTTGAGTCTTTGCCCTGGAACCAAAAAATCATTTTATTATATTTAGTAGCCAATTGGCTAGTGTAAGTTTACAGTTTCCACATAGGACACGCAGTGAGTATAGCTCATAAAGATCTGGCGGTTTGGGTTTAAACAACAACAGACAGAGTCTAAACTGAACTTGAGCTCAGCATTCCATGCCTTGCATGGAAAGTTAACTCTTTCCTCTCCGGGGCAGTTCAAAGGTTGGATATCACTGCAATAGTCAGAATACAACAAGACTCCATTAGAAGAAACAACATTACTAAGGTGAGTAATTTTTTCTTACAGCTCCCAGTCTGAAAATCCATTGTTGTTCTTTTTCATTCAGAACCGCTTCAATATCCCCCAACATTTTTTGGAACACTTTCTAAACCAGTTGCCATGACTCTATGGTTAGCACTGCCATTACATGATTTAATATGTAGTGCCATAGCATATTCACAGTTCTGATTTTTGATGCCCAAAATGTGTTCATTTAGTCTGAGACGTAGCCTCCTTTTTGTCCTGCCTATGTAAAACTTACCACAGGTACAGGAAAGTTTATAGATAACTGGCTATGTGTTGCAATTAATGCTGCCTCTGATTGTTTCTGTTTTACCAGTTTTAGGATTTAGAAATGTTTCTGCTCTTTGCAGAATATGACAGGTATTGCAGAAACCACAGGATTTTTGATCCCCATTTGGGTCTGCAAGCAGTATCTCTTGTTTTAGCCTGGTAACTACGAACGAGTTTGTCATGCAGGTTGTGGCCTCTTCTATATGAAATCCTGAGGGTTTTTTCAAACATCTGTGCTAATGAAGTTAGTCCGTGCAGTATTTGTAAATTGTTTTTTACAATACTGATAAGTTATTTAGTACCGCCCCCCCCCCATAAGTAGGGACAAATGTCATAACACCATCTGATTCTTGCTGCTGATTATTAGGTTGTAACAAGTTATCACGTGGTGGCCCTATGACACTAAGGGCCGAGGTATCCGCCTTACTCATGTCGCTCCGGCAACCCATGTTCAGGAGCAGACACAGGTTGTTGGTGGTCAGTCAGTGCAGGTGAGGATCTAGCATCCAGAAGACTGTTCTCCTCTTCTGGGGGAGGGTGGGCTGTGGACTTTGAGGGTTCAGCAGCTCCCAGTGGAGACTGGAGGCACCATAGCCAAGGAGACATATAGTCAGGAAGAGGTGTGGAAGGACGTCCTGCATGCGAGTGCTGGAGCGCCCGCCACGTGCTGGACGCCATTGCATGGCCGCACCTCAGGGGAGAAAAAAAGTGGAAAAACCCTGGCACCCAGACAGGTGAAGATGGGACCCATGGACGGCACCCACACTCAACGCTGGATCCTTCCAACCAGCCTCCGGCTCTCACTCTCACTCCAGTTGCCTACTAGATTGTAGATAGAGCGCTGGAGGAGTGGAAGTGCCACCTCAGGGAACTCAAAGCCAGGGGGTTGGTTAAGTCAGTGTGGGAGTGGAGAGCACTTTCCAGGATGGAGGTCTGGTTGGAGTCCCTTGGCAGAGCAGGAGAAAGCCGGGGCCAGAGAATCAGGGAACATAAACAGAGTTGGAAAAAAAAAAGTTACCATGTGGTGTGGCATTCTCCACCGTTCTGGCCCTGGAAATAGCGGTCTCAGAGTATTCTCGCTCCCTAAGTCTCTCTCACAGTTCATCTGCCCTTGCATTGTACAGTTCTTCTGTCCCACAATTTCTTCTCAGTCTCATATACTGACCCTTAAGAAGATTCCTTACAGTGTGACTTGGGTGGCAACTAGTAGCTAGCAATAAGCTATTACGATCTGTGGGCTTTAGCAATAGGCTATTACGATCAGTCAGCAAGGAGCCATCATGTTGTTTAATAATGGTAAGGTCTAAGAAGTGTATCTTGGTCTGATCTGCAGTAACTTTAAACCTTAGGTTTGCATTGGAAATTTCAAGAACTCTCACAAATTCGTCTACAGTATTTCATTTCTGGTATCCTTCCAAATCAACAGTACATCGTCGATATAGTGCTTATACAAATCCAGTTTATCAGCCTCCAACACGTACTTCCAATGTTTTACATCAGTATGGAGAATCTAGCTAAGGACAGCAGTGCTCAGGAGAATGCTGACAAGGGGAGCGTTTTTTCATCTCTCTTTCCGGAGGAACCTACAGTCAATCTCATACTGCACACTGCCTGTGAATGCACAGGATATTGTACTACGGACGAAGACCCTGCTACACGAGGAGACTCCATTAAGGAAGCGTTTTTTGTGCTTGAGAAACATGCAACCAGAAATAGGAGACTACTGGCAAAAACAATCTATGAACACATGCTTAGAGGTGAAATGTGCTCCTAGGGGTCTTAGAATCTTGAAGCGACCTGCTTCTGGTGCAGCATGACCTAACTTGGTAAAGAAATGGGAGACAGTGATGCATGAAGCATCTTAGCAACTTATTAAATGTCATTGAGGACAGTGCTGCATTAATGGATGAACTGTTAGAAAAAAATTACTCACCTTAGTAATTATATTTCTACTAATGGAGTCTTGCTGTATTCTGACAATTGTAGTGATTCCCAACCTTTGAACTGCCCCGGAGAACTAAGGGTTAACTTTCCATGCAGGGCATGGAACGCTGAGCTTGAGCTCGGTTGAAGTCTCTGTCTGGAGTGTTTTGAACTCAAACCGTCAGATTCTTACGAGCCCAACTAAACTAAAAATTCTATGTGGAAATTGTAAAAATTCTACTAGCCAACTGGCTGAAAAGTTCTGGATTCCCAAGGAAGACTCAAGTCAGGAAACCCAAAAACTAAACCCAATGCACTCAAAAATAACAATAATAAATAAGCACCCAAACAAAGAGGGAGGAGGGTGCAAGCAAATACACCCCCCGGGTGCAACACTGCACCTGCCCACCCACTTCCCAAAAACAGATTCTGAGAGGGGAAGCAGGGAGGTCAGAATACAGCAAGACTCCATTAGAAGAAATATAATTACTAAGGTGAGTAATTTTTTCTTCAAACAACATGAAGTCTTGCTGTATTCTGACAATGCAGACTATCAGCAGTACCTCCAAGGAGGAGGGACAGAACCTACTTTGGGGAATAGGCTCTGAAGTACTGCTGTGTAAACCGAGCATCACTCCTAGCCTGGATAGCCAGAGAGTAATGCTTGGTAAAGGTATGGACTGTTTTCCAGGTGGCTGCTTGACAAATTTCTAAGAGAGGGATATCCTGGCCGCAGCCAGGGAAGCAGCTGTACCTCTTAGGGAATGAGCCCTCAGGCCTGAGGGTGGAGTTTTTCCCAGTTTTTCATAGCAGAATTGTATACAAGACACAATCCACCTGGCAATAGATCTTTTGGTGGCAGGTTTGCCCTTTCCCACTTCTCCATAAGTGAGGAACAACTGGAGGGAGTCAAACCTGTGACCCTTAGTACGCTCTATGTAGTAACTAAGGGCTCTTTTGACATCTGAACTGTGTATCCTTCTCTCTCCTGAGGAAGAATGATCAGTGAAGAAAACAGGGAGAGACATAGACTGGTTTAAATGGAAGTCTGAAACCACTTTGGGTAAGAACCTTCTGTTGGTTCTAAGGACCACTTTATCCCTATGAAAGGAGATAAAATCAGGTTCCACTGACAGGGCTTGCACTTCACTGATACGCCTGGCAGAGGTAATGGCTACCAAGAGCACAGTTTTCCAAGTCAAGTACTTAAGCTCTGCTGAAGACATAGGTTCAAAGGGGGGTTGCATAAGCTGAGCAATGCAAACATTCAAATCCCAGGTAGGGGCAAAAGGGGGATTGGTGTGAAACAATCCTTTAAAAAATTTACAGAACACAGGATGGGAAGATAGTGAGGAAGGCTTCCCCACAGACAAAAATGCAGAAACAGCTGACAAGTGTACCTTGAGAGTAGCTGGTCTGAGGCCTAGGCCATTAAGATGGACCATATGATCCAGAACCGTAGGCAATTCAGCAGTGTCTGGAGAAATATTCTTCTTAGAACACCAAATGCTGAATCTTTTCCATTTGGAGTTGTAAGTCTTTCTGGTGGAGGGCTTCCAAGAAGCCTTGAGGATGTCCAGAACCCCTTGGGAAAGATGCAGATCAGCAAACTCTAACTCTTCAAGAGCCATGCCTTGAGATTGAGAGACTGAAGATTGGGGTACCAAATCCTCCCCTGAGAGGATGTTAACAGTTTGTAATTCCTGGGAAGAGACAGGGGAAGATGGACTGCTAGGGACAGCAGCAGGGGGTACCAGGGCTGTCTGGCCCAATCTGGAGCAACCAGAATCACCTTGCAAGGTTGAGACCCTATTTTGACTAAAACTTTGAACAGGAGTGGGAAGGGGGGAAAGGCATACAGAAACTTCCCTTCCCAATTCAGAATCAGGGCGTCCAGGGGGACTGAGCCCAAGACTGGAGGTCTGCAACAAAAGAGAGGGAGTTGGTGATTGTCTGGGGCTGCAAATAGATCTATCTCTGGAGTGCCCCACCTTGAAAAAATCACTTTCAAAACCTGAGGGTCCAGGGACCATTCGTGATGGCCCTGAGAAATCCTGCTCAGTGCATCTGCTAGCACATTGTCCTTGCCTGGAAGGTGAACTGCTACAAGAGAGGCTTGCCGGCAATAAGCCAGGGACTACAACTTCATGGCTTCTGTGCGCAAGGCTGTGGACTGAGAGTGCCTTCCTGCTTGTTGATGTACCACATGGTGGTAGTGTTGTCTGTTCTGACTTGAACCACCTTGTTCTGAACTGACCGTGAGAACGCTTTTAGAGCTAGAAAAACTGCCCTGAGCTCTAGAAGATTGATGTGGAGAAGGGATTCTTGTGGGGACCACAGGCCCTGGGCAGTAAGGGACCCCAGGTGGGCTCCCCAGCCCAAAAGAGAAGTATCCATGGTAAGGACCATTGAACAAGGCTGAGCAACAAAAGGAACACCTTGCCTTAAATTGTCCTGATCCTGCCACCACTGGAGGGCCTGGATCAAGGTCAGAATCACTGGAATCAGTTTGGTAAGGGAGTCCTTTCTGTGAGACCAAAAAGCTCTCAGGTGGAACTGAATATCCCTCATCTGGAATCTTGCCCCTTGGACCACTGCTGTTGTAGCTGCCATGTGGCCCAAGAGCTGGAGGAAATGCCTTGCTGGCCGAGATACCTGAAGGCTGAAGGAAGACGCTAGTTCCATAAGATCCTTTGCCCTTTCTAGAGGAAGAAAGGGTCTTGCTCTGAGTGTGTCCAGTTCTGCCCCTATAAAGGTAAGGAGCTGGACTGGTTCGAGAACTGACTTGGGAAGGTTGAGAAGAAATCCTAGGGAAGTGAGCACTTGCTGGGTCACTTGCAGGTGAGACTTGACTTAGTCTGGAGACTGACCCACTAATAGCCAATCGTCCAGATAAGGAAATATGGAAATCTTTTGCCTTCTTAGAAAGGCAACTACTACTGCCAGGCACTTTGTGAAAACCCTTGGGGCTGAGATTAGGCCAAAGGGCATTGCTCTGAACTGATAGTGGCCTGAGGGCAACTCGAACCTGAGGTACTTACTGTGGGAGCACCTGATGGGAATGTGAAAGTAGGCATCTTTGAGGTCCAGGGAGGCTAGCCAGTCCCCTGGCCTTAGAGAGGGAAGGATTATTCCCAGAGTTATCATCTTGAACTTTGGTTTTAAAAGATGTTTCTTCAGATATCTTAGGTCCAGGATGGGTCACCACTCCCCTGTCTTTTTTGGGGTTAGGAAGTACCTGGAATATAGTCCTTTGCCCCAGTGTAAGGTAGGTACTCTCTCTATAGCTCTTAAAGCTAGGAGAGAAGAAACCTCTGCCTCTAGGGCAAGGGTTACCAAAAGATTTGCAGGTGGAAAAGATCTGGCTCTCAACTTTGGAAATTTTTTGAAGCTGAGAACCAGTCCCTGGCTTACTACTTCCAGGACCCACTTGTCTGATGTAATAGACATCCAGTCCTGGACAAAGTAAGCCAATCTGCCCCCTACTGGAATAGGAGAGTCGACCTGGGCAGACCCATCAGGGTGTCTGCTTGGCAGGGGTTTTAGGCTGAGGGGTGGATACAGGCTTGCTCATCCCCCTTCTGCCTCTTCCTCTGAAGAACCCCCTCTGTGAAAAGAAAGAAGAGGCCTGTGCTTGGTAAAAAGGCCTTTGAAGAGGCCTGCCCCTGCCCCTAGACTGCTGCCTTTGAGGAGTTACCTTCCTTTCCTTGGCCTGAGCACTCCTGTAAGTTGTCCTGTACTCGTCCATTTTCTTCATGTAATTCTCTGTCTGCTCCCCAAACAGAAAATTACCCACTATAGGAAAATCCATAGCCTTAGCCTGGGTGTCCTGCGAGAGGCTAGTACATCTGAGCCAAGCCATCCTCTGAAGAGCCACAGATGTAGCCATGACTCTTGATGAAACATCATTAGAGTCCACAGCAGCATGAAACTGAACCTTAAGATGCCTCAATCCCATCTGCAGCCACCGCCGCCAGCTCCTTGGCTAGCTGGGGGGAGGCCTGTTAGCCAGTGCCAGTACAGTGTCCTACCTGGACTTCTGGTACCTGGCTGTATAGGCCATGTAATTCTCCTGCCTGAGTCCCAAAGAAGATGCCATGTACTGCTTCTTTGCCATGGCATCAATCTTCCTGGAGTCCTTGTCAGTGGGGTGTGAAGCCAAGGGAATATTTGCCTTGTCACAGGCAGCAGCCTGCACTACCCCAACATGGCTGCATTGCTAATATAAGAACTCCGTGTCCGAGCCTGAAAGTGTATACCTCTTGTCCATTCTTCTAGCCACAGGAGGTATAGTGTTAGGAGACTTTAAGATTTTTTGTTGTCTGTTTCCCAAAAGATTTATGGAGGGGAATAGACAGTCTCTTGGACTCTGGGATATCAATCATCTCTACATAATCAGGCTCTTCTTGATCTTCCGCAGCCTCCTCCATAGGAAGCTGGAGGGTTTCAGCCACTTTTCTGTAAAACATAAAGTGGGAAGGGGACTCAGAAAGCCTAGGAGGGGAAACACCTGATGGTCTGTCTGGGGAGATGTCCGATTCCACAGGCACATCCAGACCTTCACTTACATCATAATCCTCAAATTCCCCTTCCTCTTCAAACTCCGGTTCATAAAAATCTTCAAGGGTATACTCTTGAACTGGGGGAGCCAACCGAACCGAACCCCTGCCAGAAGGAGCCGGATCAATCGGAACCGGATGGAGCGATTCCACAATCTGAATCGCCCTGGCTATCTCTTCGGCGGTCAGAACATGAACCTCTGGATCCGAACTGGTCGATTTATCTTTGCACTTTCTTTTTGTCGGAACTGATCCCTCAGAATCGGCTCTCCTTTTGCCCGAAGAAGTATCGCCCTGGTCAGAGGGCACTCCTTCTGGTTCGATCGAAACCGAACCGGGCTGGCCATCCGGGTCAGCGGACTTCTCGACCTCCTTTTCCCTCAGTCTACCTGATCACTTCTCAAGGGTAGATTTGGGAACATTTTTACATATTTGGCAGTCTGAATTGAGGTGGTCAAACCCCAGACAGTAAACACAGGTGGTGTGGGGATCAGCCTTGGCAAAGACCTCCCCACACTCACTGCAGTGTTGAAACCCAGTGGGCCCGTTTTTTTTCTTGGGTTTCTCAGATGTGGCCAACCTAACCAAACTTACCCTTTTTTCAGCAACCGCCAGGTAAGACTCTTATCGGTTCCAAACCGTGTCACGGGTATTGGAAAAAACGTTAAAACATCGTTTTTAGAACCGATAAGAACTGTAACCACACACTAAATATAGCAAAATTCACAATCAAATGGTCGGTTCAGCCGAACCGACTGCACTTTTACAAGTTCCACACAGAAAAATTCCTATCTAGTACTCACGGCACCACAGACAGAGACTGAACCAACTATGCGGATACTTTTTTCGGTTTAAACCGACGAAAAACTGAAAACTTTAACCGACTTTGATCCGAGCTGAAGGAGAAATCTCCAGAGTGACCGTTCAGTGAGGCAGAGTAAAGAATCTGACGGTTTGAGTTCAAAATACTCCAGACAGAGACTTCAACCGAGCTCGAGCTCAGTGTTCCATGCCCTGCATGGAAAGTTAACCCTTAATTCTCCGGGGCAGTTCAAAGGTTGGGAATCACTGCAATTGTCAGAATACAGCAAGACTTCATGTTGTTTGAACAGGACATTCTGGCACAAGAAAAAATTGTCTCCTTAAAAACAACTTCTGACTTTACCAAATGCCAGCAGAAATTCAGTGAATATCTGAAACATTACAATCTGAAAATTAGAGCCCAGAAACAAAAAAAGTTTGAGAGGGACAAAAATGACTATTTAACAAATCCGGTTTTCTGTTGGATGAGAACAACAAAAAATGCTGGAACCCCTGATACTACAGGAACATCGTCTGCAATATCTGCTACCACATCAAGAAATACTCCAGGTACCAGCATGGACATGGGTGGATTACAACCCCCATGATCAATCTTAAAAAGAACAGAACACTTGTCCACAGACTATAGCACCAGTGAGTGCCCCACCAAACAGGACAGTGAGCCAGAACAGGGTCCTTTTTTAGAGGTTGGCCCTCCTGGGAAACCCCAACCCAGGAGGTGTATCAGGTGGACAAGATTCCAATTTCAGGGAGAACCATCAAGAAGAGAAAAACACGGAGGAGTCAAAGGAAGGGCAAGAGGCAGAGGACAAAGCCAGCAGACTATCAACAGATATTGATTGTTATCAATATCTTGGATTTGACATTGACGGACACTGGCATGCAGGTGTTGAGCAAGGGTTTGTCCTTTGTTCCATATCACTCTATTACTGAATTTGATGCTTTTACTGATATACAGAAATTTGCTAGGAAGCTTAACTTAAAAATGTTCTTTTTTAGCACAGATACCAGCAGAGCTAACAGAGATAGTCCTGACACACAAAAAAGTGACACACATACCCCCAGTAGTAAGCTTACTTTTAAACCACCGTCTACCCTTTTGCCCTCCATTACACACTAGAATTGCTAGCTTTTTAGATTTCTGCACTAGGGACTTAGAAGAGTTGATTGCTCATACACCTAGACTCCCATTCTGCATCATGACTAATGTAAAAAGGACAGCAATTACAGCACTAGCCAACAATCACCACATGGGCTGCTATGCACAAGCAGTAGGAAAAGTACCAGAGGGCATAATACTCTACCACGTAAGCTCCGCGAGCATAGTGCACTTAGACCGGTAGTCACTAATGGCCACCACCTGTCTGTGGCTCTGCCCCCCCTGGCATGCAGTACTCTGCTGGGTGGCCAGGGATGGAGTTACGGACCCAGGCAGACCTCCAATGGGATGCCCGCCCTGGATCCTGGAGTGGCTTACTTGTGCGAATGGCCATCGGACCTGGTTTGTGCATTGCATACAGGCACCCATGGACTGCGCAGATGGTCCCTGTCGACTGGTGAGCCCCCCATCCCTACCCTTGCCCTAGTGGCACCCCGCACCACCTGGAGCACAGCTGCCCCCCCTCAAACACAGCACAGCACCTGCCCATGTCCCTGATGCCTCCCCACTGTCCCTGAACATGGCAGTGCCCTGGTCCCATCAGTGCAGACCCCCCCACACACACAAACATATTGGGGCTCTGGCCCCTGGGAGGGCAGACCCCCCTACCACCACACATTGAGGTATTGGCCCCGGGAGGCAGACCACCCTGACACACGTATGCCCCGGCCCCTCTGTACACGGACCCCCCCCCGCCTGGTACAGCACATCTGGACCCCTCCCCATCCCCGATCCTGGCCTCTCTGGCTGATCAGTGGTGTTCCATGAACCCCCCCACCCCCACAGCACCGACAACACCCAACCCCATCCCATCCAGTCGGTGCTACGGGCAGTATGGCCAGCAGCACAGGCCTCCTCACACCACCTCGTCTGCCAGACATCTAACTGATGCTGGGAGTGTGCCCCTAATTATAGGCAGTGCGCTCACACCATGAGACATACGGCTAGCGGCTGTGGAGGTGTGAGGAGGGCTGTACTGGCCGGCCCCCGCCGCAATCATGAGCAGGTATGGTGGATGGGTGTTGTCAGTGCCGTGGAAGTGGGGGACCACTGGCGACCATTGGGTCTTGGCTGAGGTACTGGGTGGAGGGTTGGGGATGTATGGATGGGGTGCTACTGTGCACTTTATGGGGACCGGGCATACCTCTGCATGTGTGGGTTGGGGAGCATGTCTGGCTTGCCGGACCAGGGTGGACAGGTGCGCTGCGGTGATGCGGATCCACCACAGTGGGTACCCTGTGACATTTGTACGGGCACACGTCCATGCGGCTGCCCCAGCCCTACCCATCTGCCTAGTGGGCTGGGGCAGCATGAAGGGCCGTTGACAGGACCTGCCGTGACCAGTGGGTGATGTCTGTGGGGGCAGGTAGTGAGTTAGAGCAGGGTCCCTCCCCCCGCAGTAACCCCTCGCCTCCTCCATTCCCCTGTGCATCTTAGTGAATGCGCGTAGTGCTAGCTGGCCCTGCCCACCCGGTGTGTTGCTGTCAGCGTGGCTGGGGGATTGGGTGCATATGAGTTGCATGCCTTTAATGCATCTGCATGGGGCAGTGCAGTGGATGCGAGATGGTTATACGTCGGATCCGTGGCATGTAACCACTCCGCACTTCCGGGGGGGGGGGTATTGCGGTGCAAAACATTGCTCAGTATGTAGCTGAAATCAATAGACAACTGTCAGATACTACTTTTCATAAGTGTTTTGACATCTGACCCCACAGAACAGATGAAAAAAGATGTTGAATTTTTTCTGCTAGATTTATTTCAGAATGAACTTATTAGCACCAATGAACTGTACTGTCAGTCCAGTCCCCTTAAAAACCTGCAGTCTATACACTACCAAAATTGCACAAACATCCCACAACACCACCTGTACACCCCATTGTTTCTGGTATTGGGTGGATCACAGAGCCAGTATCAAAATATGTGGACACTTTTCTATGCCCTGTTGTTCCCTTGTAACGTAGTTACATTAGGGACACTACCAATGTATTATCCACCTTGAAAGAAATACAAACAGAACAAGAGTGGTGGTTGGTTACTCTCGACGTGGACTCTCTCTACACCAATATACCCCATGAGGGGGGCTCGAAGCAGTCGAACATAGTTTGTTACAGCACACTAATCTACCACAAGCAAATATCAATATGCTGGTAGATATGACCGAAATTGTACTGAAAAACAATATTTTTATGTTCCAAGACAAGATTTATAAACAGATCAGGGGCACTGCAATGGGGGTCACACTTGCACCGAGTTTAGTCAACGTTTATTTACTTAGCCAGATGGGAGGATGAGTTTGTGTACAATTCTGACATCAGTCCTTTTTTTGATAAACGGGATTTGTATAAGCACTTTATCGACAATGTATTGTTGATTTGGAAGTGTATTAGAAATTAACTAGGTGAATTTGTGAGATTTCTTGAAAATTCCAATATAAACCTAAGGTTTAAAGTTACTACAGATCAGACCAAGATACACTTCTTAGACCTTACCATTACTAAACAAAAGGATGGCTCCTTGCTGACTGATCCGTACAAAAAGCCCATAGATCGTAATAGCCTATTGCTAGCTACTAGTTGCCACCCGAGTCACATTGTAAGGAATCTTCCTAATGGTCTGGATATGAGACTGATAAGAAATTGGTGGACAGAAGAACTGTACAATTTAAGGGCAGATGAACTGTCAGAGAGACTTATGGCGCGAGAATACTCTGAGACAGATATTTCCAGAGCTAGAATGGCAGTAGATGCCACACCACATGATAACTTTTTACAACCTAATAATCAGCAGGAAGAATCAGATGGTGCTATGACATTTGTCACTACTTATGGGGGAGGTACTAAAGAACTTACCTGTATTATAAAAAAATATTTACAAGTACTGCAGGTGCTCACCCCATTAGCACAGATGTTTGAAAAACCCCTCAGGATTTCATATAGAACGGGCCACAACCTGTGTGATAAACTTGTCTGAAGTTACCAGGCCAAAACAAGAGATACTGCTTGCAGACCCAAATGGGGATCAAAAACCCTGTGGTTTCTGCAATACCTGTCATACAGCAGAAACATTTCTAAATCCAAAAACTGGCAAAACAGAAACAATCAGAGGCAGCATTAATTGCAACACATAACCAGTTATCTATAAACTTTCCTGTACCTGTGGTAAGTTTTACATAGGCAGGACAAAAAGGAGGCTACGTCTCAGACTAAACGAACACATTCTGGCCGTCAAAAATCATAACTGTGGATATGCTATGGATGGCAGTGCTAACCATAGAGTCATGGCAACTGATTTAGAAAGTGTTCCAAAAAATGTTGGTGGGGGGGGGGTGATACTGAAGCGGTTCTGAATGAAAAAGAACAACAATGGATTTTCAGACTGGGAGCTGTAAAACAGCCAGGCTTGAATGATAAATCTCAGTTAAAGCCATTTTTGAATAAGCAAAAATAAAATCCTCCGCCCCCCCCCCAACGTCCTGACAGTACACTGGTATGTGTATGACTGAATTTTGACACTGTTAAGACTCATCTTGTAGGAGCTGAAAGAGATGATTGGTATCTAATTTCACTTCTCTTGTGATGTTTGCTTAATACAGGTTCACTGGAGGGGAGATTGATTTAAGACTAAATGTTAAGAAGCCAGACATCGAAGTTATGAATTAAATGACTTTGGATGGAACAATAAGTTCACTAACCTATGGACATTTACATGTACACAGAATATCACTTGTTTGCAACTGCACTTTGATTTTTGAATTTGCTTCAAGTTTTCTGATTGACTGTGCTTTAAATAATACTGAATGCGGATTGGTAGCTACACTTATGTGCCACGGGTAATGTATGTATGTAAACCCATTTATCACAAATGTTCACTATCGATGAAGAAGCCCAAGGAGTCAGGTGACATGTAAGATGGCAATGTCTTAACTGACCTTTCCGGAATGCACTTGTACAGAACTTGATATCTGATGGAAGAATAAAAGCTCTGAAAACAATTTGGGTGGTATATTCAGACTGCGCCAGGCAGGGGTGCGAGCCTGGGCGTAGCGCAACTGGGCTGAGCCAGGGCATGGACCAGGCGATATTCAACGGTGCTGCGCCATGGCTCAGCACCTTTGAATATGGCACTGAGGGCGCACGCACTGCGCCAGCGCAAGTGGCTGAAGGGGAGCAGGGGGCTGCGCCAGCACAAGTGGTTTCGCGCCAGGTGCAGCACCCGCGATATTCAGCTGTGGGCATGCAAATAGGTCATTATGCATGGCAGGCAACAAATACTGTATGCTGTCATATGGCCCTATTTGCATGCTGTGCGCTGATCCCTGGCGACTTGCGCCTGACGCCCTGCCAGGCTGCAGCTGTCGGGGGACCGACGCCCTGCTGCTCCTCGACGGGCTCCGCTCCAGTTCGCCCGATCGCGGGCATATGTTAAATGAATCCCTGGTGGTCCAGTGGACCGATCCTCACTGCCCGATCGCGGGCATATGTTAAATCAATCCCTGGTGGTCCAGTGGACCGATCCCCACCACCCGATCGTGGGCATATGTTAATGTAAACCCTGGTGGTCCAGTGGAAATCCCCCCCAGTGCCCGATCGCAAGCATTCGCATAGTGTAACCCTGGTGGTCCAGTGGTACCCCCTCCCCACCGCCCACTGAGGCCCCCGCCAGCCAACACCCCAGTCAGCGGCAGGCAGCAGCACCCACCCGCATGCCGCCTCCGACTGAGAGATAGTAGGGTCTGTACGCTTGTGTTCATCGTGGTGGCCAATGGACGCAGACCATATTGTACCACACAGGCCTGGAAATGAATGAACACTCATTCACCACCCGAGCCTGTGTAGTATAGTGTGGTCTGCATGCCCATTGGCCCACGCAGTGAACCAATAAGCGTGATAGACCCTACTGTTAGCTGTCAGTCAGCGGGCGGCATGCGGGCGGGGTGCTGCTGCCCGCCGCTGACTGGGGGTGCTGGGTGGTGGGCCTCAGTGGGTGGGTGGGGAAGGGGCACCATTGGACCACCAGGGTTTATTTAACATATGCCTGTGATCGGGCGATGGGGAAGCGGTCCACTGACCACCGGGGTTAGAGCATATATGCCCACGATTACGCGCGGCACAACGCCCTGGGCAGAGGGCATGTGGACTGTGTCCTGTGGTGGGTGGCCACCCACAGCAGGCGGTGCCGCCGTGTTGCGCTGTGCAATATGGAAGCTCGCCGCGGGTGGCCAGGACTTGTCCCTGTTCATACCAGGCACAACTGTTCTCTGAGCGCATAAGGCGGTTGTGTTAAAGATCTGTGCCGCATATCCCGGCTGAATATCGGGATGTGCCGTGATATGCATGGTCACGCCACCTGCACTTACGCCAAGACACATTACGATGTGCCCTGACCGATCGGGGTTGCACAGCACAACATGCCCCTTGAATATCACACGGTGCATTGGTGTCTGTTGCGCCATGCACAGCTCTTTGAATATCCCACCCTTTGTGTAAGACTGCTTTTCTTCACGTTCCCTAAGCAGGGATGCGTGCTTTTTAGTAACTTTTGTGCTAATACTTTTTTGGATAAGCACCACCACCACCCCAGTGATCACCACCACTCTCGCAACGAGTTTAGGAAGTAGCATCTGGCCTTATCCCACAGTATACCCTTTTCTGGACACTTAGGAGTCAGCTGTCCAAAAAGGTGGCTGACTAACAATTTTTACGGGCCCAGTATCTTTAAGGATGTGGCAAACTAATACTGGACTTTTCCGCAGTGCCAGAAGATGGGAAAGGTTGAGGACACGGCTAAAGTGGCTTTGATTCCCTTGCCTATAATTGAAGAGACAATTTGATGAGTTGCTGTGGACATTGTGGGGCTACTTAGCACCCCAAGTCTCACAGGAAGGAGGTAAATTTTTGTGGTCATGGATTACTAATTTTATTTATTTAGTTATTTAATTAAAAGTTGGTAACCAGGAAAGGCACACTGAGCCAGGGCTCCTTTCCAGGTGTGACCTGAGGAAGGGGTAAAGGGAAAAACGGTAGCATGTGAGGTGGGCGCCTGAATTAAGGTGCTGTCTGAAACAGTGACGCGATGTGGGCGAAAGCCCGAATAGCAAGGGGGGGTGACCGGGTGTGGTGGGGTAGGCGACTGTAGTGACAGGATGTCGCTATATGTACACGCGGCGCTGGGGCGAACATGCAGCGTGGCCTGGGAGGGGGATGTAGGGTGGTGCCATGTCAGCTGCCAAGGCTGCGCCCAAAGCATTGGGGGTTGGCCTCCTGCTTGCAGTGTGTGGGGTTCTGGGTTCGGGTCTGGGTCCAGGTGCTACTGTGGTTTTGTTGCGCCCTGCCCAAAACTTTTTTTTTTTTGCTTTGCTTTTGCACCGACATGCAACCCCTGGAGTTGAGAATCCTTAAGTTGGGGGGTGTGGGGGTGAAACGCCCGCCAGAAAGCAAATGCTTTAGAGGTCGGCGCCATTCTTCCGTCTTGAGGATGTCAGGGTGGTGAAATTATTATCCGCCCCCTGACATCGTGATAATGTGGGTCGTTGTTCGGCGCTCGCCATTATTACATACAACCGGGAAAAACACGTTACAAGTGCAATACAGTATACAAAAATACAAGTAAAAAATCAGCAAATTTGAAACAGGGGAGTTGGTACAATCTGAGGAAATATCAAAAGTCGTGGACACGATCAAGGTACATCACTGTAGCTGTCATGGGTAAAGTAAGTAATCATAAAAGATTGGGGAGGGGGTGACATATTAAGCTTTTGTGGAAATGGGTGCACAAGGAGGCAGCGGTAGGGGTTAAAATGCAGCCAATAACCACAACAAGCACAGGAACATTTCTGTGGCAGGTGAGAGTGTGTAGTAGCAAAAGGGCAGCATTTGGAGGACTGAAACAGGAGAAAGAGCATAGAGTTAGAGTGGAAAGCAGGAGCAGGAGGGCATTGGTAGTTGCCTCAGGTGAAGTCTAAAGACAGGGAGAGAGGGTGGATCGGCAAGTTGCGAAAGGAGCAGGTTCCAGAGGGAGGGGAGGTAGCCAGCAGAAGAGTGAGGGTGGGGTATGGAGAAGGTGTCGGAATCCCCAGACCAAAGCGAGTAGGAGAGCTGGGAGGGAGAAGAGATAGGACAGAGACCTAAACCAGTATTTGGTGATGAAGGTGGCACAGTGAGCCTGATGGCATGATGGTGTTGGGGGATGGAGAGGGAAGTGTAGAGGGAGGAGCATTGGGTACAAGGAGGAGAGCCAGTGGTGAAGCGGCAGAAGGCACTGCATAGGGTATCCAGTCTGGTGAGGGTGGAGGAAGGAGTAGCACCGTAGACAATATCAGCATAATCAAAAACAGGGAGCACCATTTTGGTTACTAGCTCCTTACGGACCTACAGGTGGAGGCATTCTTTGTTTCTGAAGAAGGCACCCAGTTTGGGGTGGAGTTTGGAGAGGATGGCGTCTATATGGACAGAGAAATCAAGCTTGCTGTCCAGCCACACTCCTCGATATTTGAACACAGGGACCACTTCTTTTTTTTGTAGTTAATCTTTTTATTGAGGTAAAAACCAAAATACAGCATTGGATAGATTGTACAACAATTCATTTTGCAGACAACGTACATAAAGCAGGTGTATACTTTGCATAAGACAAGTGGGTACATGCAGGTGCAGAGGAACAACAGTTTTAGGCCTATCAGTCGAAGCAGTAGAAAATTTCAAAAACAGTTCGATCAGTGATTTCAGGGGTGTTTCAGTAAATTTTTGGTGTCTGGCGTGGGGTGGACAGGTAGGGTTATACTCGTTAAATAGGGGGCCCAAATGTCTAGAAAGACTTTACAGGTATTCTTTTTTCAAAATGAGTGAGTCGTGTACTGGAGACTAATGACTCCATTGCTGTCAACCAAACTTGAAACACTGGGACGTTAGTGGTTCTCCATTTCCTTAGAGTAAGTCTGAGGATTTCTACTGAGTCTTGGGTGATCCACAGCATCTGTGTGTGGCTAACTTGGCTATTATCTGGGACTATACCTAGAAGCCAGAAGCTGGGAGTACTGGGTAAATTACAGTTCAGGGTGGAGGAACAAAATTGGATCACCTTGTTCCACACCGACCAGAGGGGTTCACATTTCCACAGTATGTGCAGGACATCCGCTTTTGGGGTCTGGCATCTCCAACATTTGTCATGGGGAAGGAGGCCCATCTTGTGGAGCTGGAGTGGGGTTCTATACCATAAATGGAGAACTTTGTTTTTGGTGAGCAGTCTTCTCTGATCAACGCAGGCCTTATGGGCTAGTTTCTAGCAGTTACTCCATTCCTGAGAAGTAATCTGGGTTCCCAGCATTATTTCCCATCTGTTTTTGGCCACCAGTGCAGGGTCTGGTGCAGTATGTCTGGCCCATCCCTGAATCTTGCCCACCAGCCCTTTTTCTTGTCTAAGCCAGAGGGATAGTGGGAGTGTGTTTCTGAGGGGACCTGGCTTAGTTGCACACCCTACGCATTTGCAGCTGGATGTGGAACATGTAAGATAGAGGCTTCAAAGCTGCAAGTATTGCCAAAAGCAAGCCTTAGGTAGGTGGTACTTGTCCCTCAGATGCTGATATGAGACAAAGATTTGATTACCTGCCAGGACTAAGTCTTGGAAGGTATTTATCTGACAATCACTCCATATCTTCCAGTGGAAGGGTTTATGATCTATTGTAAAATTCGGGTTTTTCCAAAGTGGGGAGTGAAGGCCAGCTCAGGCATACATGTGAGAGCCTGCCCAGGTCATGCCGGGCCTGGTGAGTTGTCTGGTTGCGCCAGCCTCTGGGGGTGTCCGAAAAACAAAAGGGAGAGGTGTTACCTAGGACTGCCCTTTCTATACTCAGCCAGGCCGGAGGGGGGGGCATTTCCATCCCTTGCACATTTTAGTAATCAGAAAAACTTGGGAGTATCTACTGAAGTCTGGTAAGTTCCAGCCACCCCTGGTCCACGAGGCCCTCAGCTTGGCTCTACTGTAGCGTGGCTTTTTGGGGCCCCAGAAAAAATGACTCATCAGAGCGTGCAACTTATGTGCCCACAGGTTGGGTAACAATATGGGAAGATGGAAAACCAAGTAGTATACTTTGGGTGCGAACAACAACTTTATGGCTGCCGTTTTCCCCGCTGTGGAGAAATGCACATGCTCCCGCCTTCGGATGTTGTTTGATAGTTGGGTCCAGATTGGCATGAAGTTTTTGTCTGTTAGAGTAGCAAGGTCCGTGGATACCGTGACCCCCAGGTATTTAATGTTGGAGTGTGCCCATTTAAGGCCAGACTGGCTGATCATGTCTGTTGTAGTGAGGGAGTTTAATGGGAGAACCTCTGATTTCGTCATATTGATACGAAGGCCAGAGATGTTCCTAAATGCATTAAGGGTATCCAGGATGCGTTGTAAGCTCCCTTTAATGTCACCAGTCAGGATCAGACAGTCATCTGCATATAGTTTAGCATGATACTCCTGGTTTCTCACCTTTATACCATTTTTCTGGGGTGAATACATAGAGCTGCTGATAGAGTGTAGTGATAGTATAATATGTTGATTATTGTCACTCCATTTTATATGCTGTTTCATGTAATGTATGTCATTTTATACTCCATTTTGTATTGTGTGACTCCATTTTACATGCTGCTTCATTTAATTGGTGTTTTGCTCTTTAGATAGCCTCATTATTATGTTTTGCTTCAGACAGTGTATTTTGCTGACTTGAAGGTCGCATATTATCAGGCAACCTGTTTTTGTAGTTTTGTTTAAACTTCTGTTTAGCTCATAGTGTTCTAGGCACCCGGCCAGTGTTTGGAGCACAATGACCTAGCAGGTGTAGGGAATTCTGAGCAGTCCTTATGGTGTGAAATTGCAGCATCCTGGGAGCCCGGCCAGCTTCTAGAATGTGGCAAAACAACACTATGAAGGCTGCACAGTTATTTTAGCATAGAATAAGATATAAATGTAGCTTTCTCAATGCCTGGTTGGAAGCCTCATCTGCAGGGTGGACGATCGCTGTGGAACTTTCTCCGGTTCAAGACTCCTGGCCAGGCTGTGAGATGATTAGGGGCTTCCCAGCTACTGGGAAAAGGCTTGGATGTAGCATAGAATCGGTGATGTATCATGTTTTGCTTAATTGAAGTATATATTAATGCTGATAGTAATATTGCTAATGAATGAATGCTAAAGTGTAATCATTAATGCTGATAGTGACATTGCTGCTAAATGAAGTGTAATTATCTTTTGCTTGCAATAAATTGTGCTGATGTGTGAATGCCAAGTGTGATTATTCCTTTGTGACTCTTCGATTAGGCAAGACAATTTTGGCGTAGTCGGCAGGATTCATAAAGGAAAGTACACACTAAGGTGAAGTAAAAATGTTTAAAAGAAAAGAGTCTAATGTTGCCTGTGCACAAGTGGAAATTCCTGGTTGGGAAAACCAACCTTATGCTGATTTAGCCACTGAGTGGTCATGTTGTGCAGGGTTGAGTGAACACTGGGAATCCTGTTTAAAGGATTCCGAGCCTGCAGATGTTGTTACATGTATGAAAAGAGTGCCTGTGGCAAAAGGGAAAGAATGTGCTGCTTTGGGGCGCAGGGGTGGATTTTATTGTCTGCCTATAGGAAGATGCATGAAAAGGTAGTGGGACTTCTTAGTGAAAAGGCAGAGTTGGAACGAAAGGTTTGTGATTTGGAAAGTAAAGTTGTGATGTTACAATATCAAAATCATTTGCTGAGTGATAAATTGGATACCTATCGGACAGTTGCAGAAAATGCAGCTGTCCGAGTGGCACAGTACAAGTATAAAAAGAGGAGGGGCAGAGTTAGTAGGAAAAAGGTAAGCCTAGCAATAGCTAGGGCAGGAGCCCACTGGGATCCTGAAACATGGGATGGAGATATTTGGTTTCTACAGATGAGGAAAGGTCAGCCTCAGATAAAGAAGAAAAGGCTGAGGGACGTAAGGTTCCAATATTGCATGCACAGCCAGTGTCTAGAAGACGTACTGAAGTGTTGGATCAGGGAAATCCTAGGAATCGAGATGTAGTGGAGGATTTTTCTCAACAGGAGGTATCAGACCTCCTGGAGCGGTACACCCAGAGGGGGGAAGAGTTTGTTGAGATGGCTGGTGAGGTTGTATGACACAGGGGCGGATGGAGTAAGCTTAGATGAAACTGATGCCCCTAGGTTTCTGTCACTAAGCTATGACCCTGTGGTGAAGGAGGCGTTTCGGACCCTCCGAATACAGGGGCAGGGCTATGCCACGATGCTGGACGTGGTGGCTATGGCTTGCAAACACAAGTATCCGACGGTGAGTGACTGGTCGGAGGATAGTAAAACCATGGTTTACCTTAAAGGACTGTATACAAAACATTAAAATGGAAATGATGAAAGTTGCGGTCTCCACAGAAGACCATGCTGATTTAATGAGTGTTGTTGTGCCAGTGTCTGTAATGAATAAGATTATCAAACTGCACCACCTGCATATAAGGCAGTAATGATGACTTTGTTGATTAATCAGACGGGAAAACATAGGTGTAGTGCTAGAGGCAATCGGCAGTTAGGGGAACTGGGAGATTGGGGCCCAAAGGGTCTAGTTTATATGATTCTTCAGGACAGGATAAACAGCGGTCCAATCCTGAGGTGGAGTTTCTAGGAGAGATATGTTCCTGGCTCTCTTAAAGGATGGGGTGGCAAGGGAAAACATTGATGGGATCAGTACCCCTGATATGTGGGAAATGTACAAAAAGAGGGGATTGAACACTAAGAAGCGAGTAAATAAGCAGATCAATTCAAAGTTAAAGACAGATGTACATGTCTCTTCAGGGGAGTCTGTAAGTCCAACTGCTCCCCCGGCAGAGTTTGATGATGAAAGTATGTCCCGGGGTGGGGGCTCCCACTCAGGGATCCATTGAGTCACCCCGACCGGAGCAGGAATATGCAGATCTGTATCCTAGTGATTTGTACCCGGTTAGGGAGTTGCAGCAACTGAAAAACCTAAAATATGACTGAAATGAAGGCCAAGCCCCAGTAGAAGGGTGGGCTAGGAGGGATTTAGACCTCATGTAGAATTGGAAATTAATTGAAAAGTGGCTTACCCCAAAAGTACTGTTTTAATTGACACCAAAGGAGGCCCTATTAATTTATGGGAACCCAGCAAAACACAAAGGTCAGCGAGTGGTAATTACAGGATTAGGAGGTAAACAAATTGAGGCAGTACAGACCATTTTGGAACTGAAAATAGGTCAGCTGCCCTGGAGAAAATATTGTAATGATTGTTCCGATTCGGAATACATTATAGGAATAGACATACTAAAGGGGATGACGTTGCAATTGTCTGATGGACAATATCAGTTTGGAGTAAAACCTTACATTTCAGCAAGACCAGTAGTAGTGGGGAAGGTGCAGATGCCTCAGTAGCCATTCCACCTGCTACAAAATTATCTGTATGAAACAGTATAGAATACCAGGAGGGCATGAGGAGATAACTGCCACTATTAAAGATCTATTAGAGGCAGGAGTGCTTAAACCCACAACAACAGCTTGGAACAATCCTGTGTGGCCGGTCAAGAAAAGTAACGGGTCATGGCGGATGACAGTAGATTATAGGGAATTGAACAAGTACACCCCTTCATTGACGGCTGCCCAGACACCATCACCCTGATAGAGCAAATACAAAGGCACAAAGGGTATGGTATGCAGTTATTGATTTAGCTAATGCATTCTTTACTATTCGATTGAGGAAAAGTTTTGGGACCAGTTTGCCTTCACATGGCAGGGGAGGCAATATGCTTTCACTAGATTACCTCAGGGATATGTACATAGCCCCACCATCTGCCACCGGATGGTGGCAGAACACTTGGATGAGTTGAAGCTGCCGGATGGCATGCAGATTTCTCATTACATTGATGATATCTTGATCCAGGGGGCTGATCAAGATAAAGTACAGCAGTTACTAGATGAGACCATTGATCATATGAGGAAGAAAGGATGGGAAATTAATCCAGACAAGGTACAGGGTCCTTCCCAAACAGTAAAATTTTGGGAATTCAATGGAACAGGGGCATAGAAATATTGCCCAAGGCACGACAGAAAATACTGGACTTTTCGACTCCACAAGACAAAACTGAAACACAAAGATTTGTGGGTTTGTTTGGATTTTAGCGACAACATATACCCCATTTAGGGCAAATACTAGCCCCTTATTAAAGTGACCAGAAAGAAATACGAGTTTGAATGGGGGATGAGCAACAAAAGCATTTGATAAGGCTAAGGAAGCAGTGCAGCAAGCCTTAGACCTTTGGCCCCTGCAGGAGGGAGGGTAGAATTAAAGGTGTCCGTAACTGGGCAGTATGCAAACTGGAGTTTGTGGCAGAAGCAAGGGAGACAGAAAGTGCCACTAGGTTTTTGGAATAGGAAACTCCAGAGTGTAGGTAGCAGATACTCACCTTTTGAGAGACAACTACTAGCATGCTACTGGGCTCTGATAGAGACAGAACAAATGACAGTGGGTCATGAGGTAGCATTGAGACCAGAGATACCCATTATGCAATGGGTAAAAGCTCCCTAGAACTCACAAAATAGGACATGCTCAGGAAGCTAGCATTATCAAATGGAAATGGTATATTCAGGATCGAGCAAAGGTAGGAATTGGGGAATAGCCCTCCATGAGAAGGCAGCTGAAATTCCTCTAGAGGAGAACAGGTTGAGGAAAAATGCCTGAAATTCAAGAATCACCTGTGAAATGGGGCAAGCCTTTTGATGAGCTGCCCGTTTCTGACCGAGCACATGTATGGTTTACAGACGGCTCAGCCAAATATGTGGGAAATAGGAGATACTGGAAAGCAGTAGCTTATTGTCCACACACTGAAAAGTTTTGGTAACATCAGGAGAAGGAAAAGCAGTCAATATGCTGAGTTGTATGCAGTATATCAGGCTTTGAGACAAGAAACCCAGGTACATGTCATATTTATACTGATTCATGGTCTGTAGCCAATGGTTTAACAACCTGGCTGCCCACTTGGGCTAAGGATGAGTGGAAAATTTATTAGAAAGAAATATGGGGAAAAGAACTGTGGCAGGAAATATGGACTATGGTGCAAAATCAGACCACTGTATTTCATGTTGATGCTCTTTGTGCTTCAGATACACTAGAACGATGGTATAATTCTGTTGCAGATGAAAGAGCTAAGATTCTTCCAGTGGATATTGAAGAAACTCCAAAGTCAGCAGTTATCAGGGCTGGCAAAATGGGCACATCAAAAATGTGGACATTTGGGAGAAAACCACTTACAGGTGGGCATGTATAGTAGGGGGTGTACCCCTAACATTGAATTTGGTTAAACTGTTATTGCTCAGTGTCCTATATGCCAACATAGACATAAAGACCAATCTCCATATTGTGAAAGGACAATTGGGAGGGAAAATTACGGAGACAAATTTGGCAGATTGATTACATTGGACCTCTACCCTTAGTGGAGGATGTCGATATGCTTGCACAGTTGTAGATACATATTCAGGGTATGTATTGGCATACCCTTGTAAACAAGCTACACACAAAACAATCATTAAGGCAATTGACTTAATTATGTTGTACTATAGAATACCCTTTGCAGATACAAAGTGACAATGGTTCCCATTTAGGGAAAATGGTACAAGCTTATGCTCAAGCCCCATAACATACAGTGGTGTTTCACATCCCTTATTACCGCGAGGCAGCAGGGTTAATTGAGAGAATGAATGGATTGCATGAAAGAACAGTTTAGGAAATTGGGGAGACCTACGAAAATGGAAAGAGAATTTGCATGAAGCATTACAGATTTTAAATAATAGACCAATTGGAGAATCTGAGACCCCTTAATGCTAATGATAACTCCTAATTTGCAAGTGCAGGCTTACTCAACTACAGAAACAGTGTTATATTGGGAAATTACACCAGGAGCTCTGTCTCCTTGCAGGGCAACCCCAGAAGCTGCTGGACTTGATTTACATGCCCTTCAAGAATACAGAATAAACAGCAGAAACATTCAAGTGATAGAAACTGGTATTGGAATACAAATTCCACAGAGACATTTTGGTTGGATAGCACCTAAATCAGAACTAGCCCTCAAGGGAATACAAATTTTGGGAGGGGTGATTGTGATTACCAAGGAGAAGTGAAAGTAATTTTGTTGAATAGTAGAGAACAAAATCTGTTAATTCAACAGTATGACAGAGTGGCTCAATTGTTAATTATTCCAGTTAACAAAGTGACCCCTATAAGGGACAAGCCCCACACTCTTAACAGCAAGGGGATAAAGGTTTTAGATCTACAGGAGGTTTTAACAATGGTGCCAAAATATGGGTTATAAACCCAAATGGCCCTCCTGAACCAGCTGAGTGATATGCACCGGACGAGACAACACAGTGTTAATTATCAGGTCAGGAAAGAGAGATGGAATATGTACCAGCGAACACGTTATCTTCGAGAATAATCAGTCTGTGTATTTTCTAGGTTCTTCAATGGATTCTAAAAGGAATAACACTCTCTCTCACGGTCCATTCGGGTAAAGCCTATTACCCAGGTGGAAGAATATTGAAGCTTGACGACCCACTTGTACAATGGGTTGGAAATCTTCCACCAGTTTACGGAGCAAGACAACTTCACTTGCCCTGAAAAACCAAGGCTGTCCTATAGTGAACTTTTCACCACAGATGTGAACATTTGGAAACCAGTTGAGACAATGGCAGGACGATTATATGTCCAACCTATGCAGGACACAAATTGGATTAAATTACAGAACCAGACTGCTTATTAGATGCTGCAACTTACCGAATAGTTGCATGGTGACTGTACAACATAGACTTGATTGCTGCATGAATCAAACAGACATTTTCAATGCAAGTATTACTTTGATTGACATAGACACGTTATTCTGCATGAATGCTACTGCAATAACTAATAGAACTACTTGGCAGATCACATTACAGTGTTGAAAAATCATCCTGTAATTAGCAATGATAGTATAGTTAAGGTTCCATCCACATGTACATCAGTAGCGCAGCGGTATCAGAAAAATGTAATCCATTTTAACATAACGTTTATGTTTAGTAGAAAATGCAAAATATAAAAGAGCTTGGTATGATCGCTATTAGGTGGAGCAAGGGCAGGCATGGGAATTTTAAATAGTGTTGATATAGAAACACTGACCAACAGGCTTCAGGCGGTAGGAATTGATGTATTTAGCTTAATTAACTTACAAGCTCAATGGATGCCAACTGTTTCTTACCCCAAAATTAACTTTGAATTATGATTTTGAGTTCTTGCAGTTATTTAATGCTTCACAGGTATGGGGAATGGGAGTAGCAGAAAATATTTTGATTTATTGATTGGACAGAATACAATCGACATATGTATTCTATACTACTGCAAAGAAATAAGGCCCAGAGTGATTTAATGAGTAATAATGAATATGTGTGGAGGACGTGTTCAAATCATGGATTCCTAGTAATCATTGGATTGTAATGTCATCCACCACAGTAAAATGCACAGATACCTATTGTTCAGGGCAATTGGTACATTATAATGTTAGTGACCCTGAAATAATGTAAATATGTAATATTACCTGTAATTTTGGTCCCCATTATTTGATCCTGAGTTTTGTTACCACATTTTAACGGAGATTATATAGATGGTCAGAACACCACCCATGACTTAAGTCTGTGTTCAAAAACAGCTGATGGAATACTATGGACAGCATTCCAGACTTTATGAACCTTGTTTACTGGAGCATTCGATAAATTTGTGTCAATGGACAATTTTACCCATAACCTTTACCATGTTTACAGAAATAGGACCCCAGTATGTTTGTATAGTAACTAATCAGGAGAATACTGTTAGGATGTATAACTTAACTCGTCCCTTTTCAGGTTGTTTTAAAATGTGACTCATTTGTGGTGGGAAAATACTACTTACACCTTTGTCCCTGATAATGAGCAGAAGCATATTTTGTATTGGCAGCCAATATTTTAGATCAATCAAGATTGGTATCTCATTAAATAAAATTAAACAGATAATTCAGAAACAGATGTAATGCAGGCTCATTTGGCAATAAGAAATAAATCATTAGTGCAAAGTCAGGTGCAAACTACGATAGTTAAAATAAAATGATTGATTTAAGTTCCAAGATTCAACAAGAGACTACTCATTATTGGTGGGATATTTTACAGGATGGTCTCCATCAGCTACAAAAGTGTTAAATATTCTGATACATCCTATCATAATCATTGCTGTAGTGACAATTATCTTGCTTATTTGGACTTGTTACTTATCATGTTATATTCGTAGTAATTTTGCTATGGTACCAATATCATACAAATCGTATTCACAATAATCAAAGGACCGAATGTAGTGATAGTATAATATGTTGATTATTGTCACTCCATTTTGTATGCTATTTCATGTAATGTATGTCATTTTATACTCCATTTGTATTGTGTGACTCCATTTTACATGCTGCTTCATTTAATTGGTGTTTTGCTCTTTAGATAGCCTCATTATTATGTTTTGCTTCAGACAGTGTATTTTGCTGACTTGAAGGCAATATTATCAGGCAACCTGTTTTGTAGTTTTGTTTAAACTTCTGCTTAGCTCATAGTGTTCCTAGGCACCCGGCCAGTGTTTGGAGCACAATGACCTAGCAGGTGTAGGGAATTCTGAGCAGTCCTTATGGTGAGAAATTGCAGATCTCGGGAGCCCGGCCAGCTTCTAGAATGGCAAAACAACACTATGAAGGGCTGCACGGTTATTTTTAGCATAGAATAAGATATAAATGTAGCTTTCTCAATGCCTGCTTGGAAGCCTCATCTGCAGGGTGGACGCATCGCTGTGGAACTTTCTCCGGTTCAAGACTCCTGGCCAGGCTGTGAGATGATTAGGGCTTCCCAGCTACTGGGAAAAGGCTTGGATGTAGCATAGAATCGGTGATGTATCATGTTTTGCTTAATTGAAGTATATATTAATGCTGATAGTAATATTGCTAATGAATGAATGCTAAAGTGTAATCATTAATGCTGATAGTGACATTGCTGCTAAATGAAGTGTAATTATCTTTTGCTTGCAATAAATTGTGCTGATGTGTGAATGCCAAGTGTGATTATTCCTTTGTGACTCTTCGATTAGGCAAGACATAGAGGTTCCATAGCCAGAACAAAAAGCAGTGGGGAGAGTGGGCAGCCCTGTCTGGTGCCCCTGTGGAGCTGGAAGGGAGAGGATATGGTGAAGTTTGTGAGCACTTTACCCACTGGGTGCTGGTACAGAGCTGGAATTCAGGAGGAAAAATAAGGCCCGATGTTAAACCGATGCAGGACGGTGTGCAGAATATGAAAATTACGTACCTACCTTAATTCTTGATCTTCTTGGACGAGTCTCCACCACTCATTCACACTAGTGGGATCTGCGCCGGAGGCACTAGGACCCATCGGGAGCAAACTTTTGTTGGAGGCCGGGCGCGAGAGATGGCGCGTGAGGCATGGCGCACAGCGGTGGCTCGCGCATGGGTAATGACTATCTCAGCTAACCACCCTCCAACCGCTTTCAGTACCTTTACTAAGGAGGTGCAGCTAACTAACGTAAAGAGTAAACCTAACCTTAAAAACGGACATAAGATAGTCCGGACGACCCGGTGGTAAGAAGGGTCAGCAAAGAAGTCTTCACGGCCTAAAGATTTGAGGGGTGAAGACCAACACAGCAGTGAGCTTCGGAGGGATGGAGGTGGGCGTGGAATGAGTGGTGGAGACTCGTCCAAGAAGACTCAAGAATCACGGTAGGTACGCACTTTCATATCTTCCTGGACATAGTCTCCACCACTATTCACACTAGTGGGAGAGAGTACCGTTGATAATCCCCAAAGGGCAGCAGGGAGCCAGAGCTCACACGTCTAGGACAGGAGTCCATTAAGGTTAGTTCTGCGAGGCGGAATGGCGCCTGGCATGAACATCAGTGCATAATGCTTTACGAGTATGCACGAGCTCGATGGCGGCATTGCAAATATCTGCAATTGGAACATTGAGTATTTCGCTAGGGATGCCGTGACCGCCCTAGTAGAGTGAGCGTACACTCTACCTTCTAATTTAACCTGTGACATGGAATAGCAAAATGAAGACATGCCACCAACCATGATGAGATGCATCTGATAGCGACAGGCTGACCCAGCCGGGTCTCGCTGAAGGAAACAAACAATTGCTGAGTCTTGCGAAAATTCTTGGTTCTATCTAAGTAGAACCGCAAGGCTCTCTTAACATCCAAGGAATGAAGAGACCGTTCTCCTTCATTTTGGAAGTTCGCGAAGTAAGAGGGAAGCACCAGAGGTTGGTTTAGATGGAATTCTGACACAACCTTGGGAAGAAATTTAGGATGAGTACGAAGAACTACTTTGTCCCTATGGAACACAGTATACGGAGGGTCCGTAACCAGGGCATGTATCTCAGAGACCCTGCGGGCTGAGGTAATGGCCACTAGGAAGGCTGTCTTCCAGGTAAGAAATTTTAGCTCACAGGTAGCTAGGGGTTCGAAAGGCTTCCGAGTGAGCATGTCTAGCACAAGGTTAATGTCCCAGGCTGCGACCGGACATCTAGCGAAGTCTGGCATGCAGAATTCATAAGAAATCTCTTCACCATGGTAACTAAGCCAGAGACAAAGGAAGAAACCGGCTCATGGTACCTGAAATGGCATTAGGTGAACTTTAACCATGGAGTACTGGAGACCTGAGTTTGATAGGTCCAAAAGGTACTCTAGAACCTTGTCTGGAGGACAGGAAAAGAGGATTCAAGAGGACTTAGCACACCAGAGAAAAACGTTTCCACTTAGAAGCGTAAGTTTTGGTGGCAGGCTTCCGAGGCAGCAAGGATGTCTGAGACTGCAAGAGAGATGTTGAACCGATTCTTCTACCTCTTCAGGAGCCAAGCATGAAGGTGAAATGACCTCAGGTTGGGATGGACCAACGAACCCTGAGTCAAAAGATTGATTTGCAAGGGAAGTGGTCTAGGAGAGGCTGCCGACATACTGTTGAGTAGAGAACCATAGTTGCGAGGCCAGGAGAAGCAATGAGAATCATCTTGGTCCCTGAGACTGAATTTGAGGAGTACTCTCTGAATTAGAGGAAGCGGAAAGGTAAAGAAAGCATTTTGTCCACCGCAGCCTGAACGCATCCTGACAGAAAATGCCAGGCCCTGGATTTCTGGAGCAGAAGAGAGGCAGTTTTAGCGTTGAGTGGGGATGCAAAAGGTCCGGGTCTGGAGTCCCCACTCTTGAACAGTGACCGAGCTACGGCTGGACGAGACCACCGTGAGGGTCTGCTTCTGTTCTGCTGAGGTGATCTGCTAAGTCGCTTTGTACACTCCTGGCAGATATACCGCTTGAATTAGAGACTTGTGCTCCAAGCACCACTCCCACCTCTCATAGCTTCCCTGCAAAGGGATAAGAATGAACACCGCCTTCTTGTTGATGTAATACATCACAGCTTTGTTGTCCGTTTGAAGGAGAATGTTCTTGTGACAGAGGATGTCCGTCAAAGCCCGGACCGCATAAAGGACGGCTCTCATCTCCAGGACATTTATGTGGAGCTGAGTTTCGAGCTGAGTCCATACACCTTGAGTGTGGAGAGAGCGACAGTGAGCTCCCCATCTCATTAGCGATGCGTCTGTGGTGATGGAGATCTGATGATCCAGAGGAGCAAAGGGGAATCCTTCCAGGAGATTGCTCTCTTGAGACCACCAGGTGAGAGACCGCAGGGGGCTCCGTCACCTTGATGGGATAAGACTGGGGTTGAGGAGGTCGGTGACCACTGAGCGGAAGAGCATCCATTGGGTGGTCCTCCTGTGTAGCCCGAGTTAGGGTACAGTGAACACTGGGGGCAGCCATGAGACCCAACATATGTTGTATAGAGAGCTGTGACCGATCGGTTCTCCCGATGTAACGGGCCATCTGAAGGATGTCGAGTCTTCTGTCCTCTGGAAGGAAAGCCTTCAGGAAGAGGTGTCCAGAGAGTCCCTATGAAAAGGAGCCTCTGGGAGGCTGCAGTTGTGACTTCTTCAGATTCAGCAGAACTCCCATGGACGTGAGAAGCGAGAGCTCGTTTGAGCGGCTTCCAGAGTCCCTTGGCTGGAAGGGCTTGCTAGGAGCCAATCGTCCAGGTAGGGAAACACCGGAGTCCGAAGCTTCCTGAGACGCGCTGGCGAGAACTGCACAACACTTTGTAAAAACTCATGGGCGCGAGGATAGCCCAAAGGCAGGACTTCTGAACTGATAATGCTGACCCAGAGCTACAAACCTCAGGAATTTGCGATGGGTCGGGTGGATGGGGATATGCTGGTAAGCGTCCTGCATATCCAGGGAGGCCAGCCAGTCGTGCTGATGCAGCAAAGGTAACAGGGTACCTAGGGAAATCATTTTGAATTTCTCCTTGGGGAGGAATTTGTTTAACTTTCTGAGGTCTAGAATGGGGCGCATCCCCCCAGATTTCTTTGGAACCAGAAAGTAATGGGAGTAGAACCCTGTGTTTCGCTGATGCGGGGCACCAGTTCTATTGCCCTGTTGTTTAGAAGGCCCTGGATCTCGGCGGTGAGGAGGTCTGACTGAGAGGTCAACAACCTGGGTTGTCGTTTGGGAGGACAATTCGGGGGTTTCAAGAATTGAGAGAATAACCTCGCGAATCAGAAGGACCCATTTGTCGAGGTTATGGACTTCCACTGGTTGTAGAAGTACATAAGACGACCTCCCACGGAGGAGAAAGTTCCATCTCGGGCAGTGAGGACGGAACTTGGGCGGCAATTCATAAAGGTAGCTGGGGGCTTTAGGCCTGCGCGCTTGCCGCTCCTTTGAGGTTGGGCAGGTTGGCTTTTGCGGCTTCCTCTGCTCTGCCTCAAAAGGACTGACGACTATGAAACTGACGTTTACCTACATGCCCCGAGGAGGGGTAAGCGGAGTCTAGCCAACTTATGGCCGACCTAGTCTTCTGAGTGGCCTCTAGGGCTTGCTCTACCTGAGGACCCGAAAGATACGAGCCATCAAAGGGCAACGCCATTACCTGCTGCTGAGCATCATTCGTAAAGCCGGAAGTACGCAGCCAGGAATGGCGTTGAGTACAAATACCTGTGGCTGCTGAACGAGAAGCAGTGTCGAAAGCATCCATGGCGGCTTTGACCTGTTGGTTATTGGACTCAATACCTCTGATAACGGTTAGAAGAAGCTCTGACTTGGAGTCCGGAATCTGGAAGAGCTCAACCATTCGTTTCATAAAGTGCCACAGGATATACTCATACTGAGAAAAATAACCTTGATAGCTGGCGTCGCATACTTAAAGTGGAGGCAGCAAAGACTCTCTTACCTAATGTATCAATTTTGAGACTCTTTGTTAATAAATTGAGCTGTGGTAACGAGGAAGAACGACCTTGTCATTCTCTGCCAGGACTACAATAGGATCCGCAAAGGCTTGGGATGCCAAAATGGGACGATCCTTGGGAGCTGAATATTTCTTATCAATGGATTTAGCCACCGAGGGAATAAGAGCAGGATTATTCCATACCATTTGAGACAGCGTCTCGAAGGAAGGTTGAATCGAGGAGTCAAATCCATAGGGATCTCGAAGCATGAAAGATACTGGAGTCTTAATATTTTCCCAGGATCGATGTCTGTAGTCTGGAGAGAAAGAGTGGATCTCAGGTTCTTCAACAGAGACTTAAAGGATAGGTCCTCGACCACAGGCTCTGTTGCAGCGAAGATCCGTTTCTCCTTCATCACCCAACCGAAGGTCTGGGTCGAACTCATCATCTCCTGATAGTCCAGGAAGGACTGTTTGGACAGGAAAGAGTGAAAATAGAGAGGAAGAAGAGCGGATGAAAGGAGAGTCCCCGAGGCCCAGGCGCCG
The DNA here is from genome assembly GCA_016271365.2 of Neoceratodus forsteri. NCBI lineage: Eukaryota > Metazoa > Chordata > Ceratodontiformes > Ceratodontidae > Neoceratodus > Neoceratodus forsteri. Next base: position 595,026,552 of record JADMNL010000022.1, on the reverse strand, counting down.
AGGAGGCGAAGAGTCAGCAGCGCAGCGGAGGTGCCGCAGCGCAGAAAACAGTCACGCGACCGCTTGCGCCACGGCGTGACCACGAACACTCTGCAGCTACGAGACCGCCCGGCGCCCGCAGAAAACAGGCGCCGACGTGCAGTGACCCGGCAAGGGCGCCGAGGGACCCCTGGAACCTGAGAAGCAGAGAGGAAAAAACCAGGAAGTAAAGGGCATCGTTGGCCCCTGCGCCGCAGCCATGTGAGCGGGGAGACACCTAAACAGCAGTCGCTGGCACGAAGGAGGCGCACACTAGGAAGGTCCAACCGCCTACCTGATCGCCCGCGAGCCCGAGGCTCCGGGCAACCGAGCCAGGCAGAAGAACCAACCTCCGAGCCCATCGCTCCATAAGAGCGTCCACTGATGAAACTGCTCATCTGGAGCCCTACCTATAGGCGGGTGGGCTCGATGTCGAAGAGCCGAACGGAAGTTGGCGACTCGAAGGAGAGACCGGCAACTAAGCAGCGATAACCGACCGGTCGGCGTGCAACGTATCAGAAGGCGACCTCGAGTGATGCCTCTCTTTTGACCTGTGGGTCAAGAAGAGCTTGAGGTCGAACGGGTGCCAAGAATGCGACCTTTTATTTTTATGCCGGGCGGGGACCACCCATCCGGCATCGGACTGACCGTTGTCGGAACCCCGCTGAGGAGAAGGGGTGACCGGACCCAGCCCAACTGACTGAACAGCTTACACTTGAAGTTTCTCTACCGTCACCTGACCTGCTCATGGTCGTGACTATCCAGTAGAATGACTTCTTTACTATAAGCTAAATTTAAAATATAACAGAATAAAATTAAGCCGATACTACTATCGAGATAATTATTACAAAAATAAACTGAAAATCTATCGCTGTTAGTTTAGAGTTTGACTTTACAGGCGAGCGATGTTGTCACCGAAGCGCACTGACGGCGGGAAAAAAGGAACTGAGGCGGTTGGAGGTCGTCACGAGATAGTCATTACCGCACGAGCCACCGCTCGTGGCGCCATGCCTCGCGGTGCCATCTCTTGCGCCGACCCTCCAGCAAAAAGTTTGCTCCCGATGGGTCCTAGTGCCTCCGGCGCAGATCCCACTAGTGTGAATGAGTGGTGGAGACTTATGTCCAGGAAGATCTCCCACTCTACCGAGTCAAAGGCTTTTTCAGAGTCTATCTTTACAAGTGCAGCGGGAGTGGGAAGTTTCGCAGCCACCTGCATCAGAGTAACCAGGGCCCATACGTGGTCGGAGCTATGTCTCCCTTTGATAAAGCCAACCTAGGAGGGGTGAACGATGTTCAGCAATACCATTTCCAGTCTAGTAGCCATGGCCTTTGCCAGAATTTTGGCATCTGCATTGATTAGCAAGATTGGATGGTAATTTCCAGGCAATGCGTGGTCTTTGCCTTCTTTGGGGAGAATTGTAATCACTGCCTCCCTCAAGGATGGGGGGAGTTCTCCGACAAATTGGGCTTTCTGTAACATCTCCAGTAGAAGTGGATATCTCATGATGTACAAGTTTATAGAAATCAGCCGGATACCCATCACTCCCTGAGGCTTTGTGGGGAGCCACGCTGAGGATGGCTTTACTGAGCTCCGTCTCAGTAAGGGGAGTGTCCAGGGCTAATCGTTGGGTTGCAGAGAGGGAGGGCAGTGGGAGATGATCCATGAAGCTGCAAAATTTATCCTGGTCCCAATCATTGTGGGTGGTATATAGGTTACGGTAAAAGCTAACCATGGTGTCATTTATATCTTTTGGGTTGTACACTATTTTACCCCCATTGTTCTGGAGCCCGGCAATGTGCCTCTCCGCCTGTCTTTGCTTTAATCTATAAGCAAGTAGTTTCCCTGCTTTCTCTCACTCAGACCAATACTTGTGTTGGGTGTGCTTGATGTGTAGTTCGGCACTTCTGGTAGTTAGTGTATTAAGCCTGATACGGAGCCTGGTCAGTTCAGCCACTAGACAGTTATTTTTTAGCCGTCCCGGGTTGGACTTGTATTCGGCCTCTGCATGCTTTAGGCTCATTTCTAGCTGCAAAACCTCCTCCTCCTCCTCCCTTTGCTTCCTACGATGAGTGGTGAAGTTTATAATTTGGCCCCTGAGGGTGGCCTTGTAGGCCTCCCAAATCATCACTGCAGAAGAGGAACCCGGAGGGCTAACCTGAGAGAATGTTTTAGTCTCATCCTTTATCATGCGTTTAAAGTCCTTGACATTCAATAATAGGGGGTCTAGCCACCAGGAGTTAGATTTCCCCTTGGAGGCTAGGCTTACAGATAGATGTGACATCACTGGGGCATGGTCCGATAAGTAGATAGGGGCAATATGGGCATCAGTGACTCTGTTGGTCATGTTTTCTGAAGTGAACCAGTAGTCTATTCTACTGGCCATTGCTTTAGCTGCGGAGAAATAGGTAAAGTCTTTATTGGAGGAATGTTACAGCTGCCAGGTGTCGGCCAGGCTATGAAGTGAAAAAAGCTCTTGGAGTGCCTTGAGGGAGTTGGTGTGGGATTCCTGTCTGACATTGGATCTATCAAACAGGAAGTCCATGGCCAGGTTATAGTCTCCTCCCATAATGATCTCTGCATTGTCCGTTGTCAGGTTTAGCATTTTTTGGGACACTGCGTTAAAAAATTCTGGTGCGTCTTTGTTCGGGCTCGGGGCACAGATATTTACAAGCAGTACTGGGCCCATTGGGGTGGACAACTTAACCCTGACCCAGCATCCCTCTTTGTCTATCTGTTGGTGCTTCAGCTCCCATTTGAGATGCTTGTGAAGTAATATAGCCCCCTCTTGGATTTCCCTGAGACACTGTGAAATTCCCTTCCTTCCCATTTTCTGGTAAGTTTCTTGGATTCTAGGTGATTTACTTTTGTTTCTTGCAGACACGCTATGTGGCATGTAAGTTTGTGGAGTCTAGCCAGGATCTTCCTCCACTTAATTGGAGAATTGAGCCCCCTGACATTCCAGGATGTCAGAGTTACATCTTGCAAGCTAGCCCTCATCCTTAAAGTGTAACATTTGAGTTGGAGTGTTGGCTTCTGCAGGGGGTATCATAATCCTGACCCCGAGGTCCCTGACTCCCTCCTTTTCAGGTAAGAAGTCTGTCTTAACGAATTACTGAGTATTACCCCCCCAGGACGCATATACCCTCAGTCTTATCCCCTCCCTCTGTTTTCCAGGTGCTTATTCTGCCTGTCGGTTCCAGTTCCACCTGCAGGTGTGCAAATATTGTCTCTAATTTTCTTGTGGGAGGACACCCCTTGTGGGTGCAGCTCCTTGCCATCCCCAGTACTGTGCTGGAGAGCAGTCACACAAAACCGGTGCAGGACTATGGGGTGGATGTCTTGGTACCACTGTGCCTAACTGTAGTGATAGTGGAGACAGGAATCTGATTACGGAGCCGCCACGTTCTCAGAGCCCTCCTCTGGGGGCTCCATCCGAGGAAGGCCACTGTTGTTGCCTCCTATGGGGTATTGGTGCAGTATACCTTTCCCCGTCTCACGGGGGGGGGGGAGTAGTCTTCCCCATCACATATCTAAGTACCTTTTATGTTAAACCAGAAATAGAGAAAAAGAGAGATCATAATCAAATACATGCATTATACTAGCAGGATAACTCCAACAGGAACTGTATTACTGCCTAGTGGGGAACAAATTGATGGCCTTTCGAGCTGTGCTGCGGGGAAACATAACAGTAAGCAACCACCCCATATAGCAAACTCTAGTGCAACAGTAATAATAAAATGGGAGCAGGTTTGTACTGAGTGGCTCGTAGCCAGACTGGCATAAACTGAAGCCTCATGTCGGCCCAAGGCAGCAGCCGCTACAAACTTTAATAGAGTAGAGGAGACGGGGGTGGATAGTCAACTCCGGTGTTGCCTACTAGATTCCTTTATCTGTAGGAACAAGCCCTAGTCTCCATGCCCCTAGAATGAAAGAAGGGTCTAGACAAAGAGATGCATAACATACAACAGTGCCCTCTAATTCCCTTCCTAGAGCAGAAGCCTGCTATGTGTGCTCAATCAGTGTCAGTGGCTCAGCAGATAACACACTCGCCTCTGAGGCCGGGAGATCAGAAGGCTGTGGGTTCTATCCCCACACCAGGCACTTGGGTTAAAATCCCAATACTGACACTAGTGCAGTATGAGGGGGATGCTGCACTCCTGAGGTGCCGTCTTTCGGATGAGACATTAAACCGAGGTCCCATCTGCCTGTTCAGGTGGATGTTAAGGATCCCATGGCACTTCTTGAAAAGAGTAGGGGAATTTTTCATTGAACAACTTTTACATCACACAAAGTAAAAGACGATGGAAACACATTATACACATAATTAAACTCAGCACTTCCCTATAGTAAACCTGAAAAAAGGAAAATAAAATACATATATTCAACCCAACTAAAAAAAGGTGTTTCAGCACACTCAAATCATACAAATTCTAAAGCTACTATTCCCATCTAACTAATATTATTTCCTATCCCCAAATTAACCATATTTTTGAAAAAAAGGAAAACCTTTCCGCCAAGCCTGTACCTTCTGCCTAGGGTACTGTCGTGTGTCCGCCACATATACCTCTCTCAAAGCAGCTTCACTAAGTCTACATATAGAAACATAAGGCATTTTCTTTTGTTGGAAAATTAATTGGCTTCTAGCCTGCCATAGGTAAAAAATTAAAATGGCAAAAAAAAAAAAATTCAAAGCAGTATCCATCCCACCAGTCACAAGGCTTGAGTAAGTCCCTAAAGCCAACTGCTCATACATGAGTGCCCTTAGCCAAGTTAAACTCTATCTGTTTGCTAGAAAATTCCATAACTCCCTGGAGTAAGGGCTTGTCAAGAGAAATTGTAACATGGCAAAAATAGTAGTTGTGGAATCCAGAAAGCGGATAGGACGAACGGCATCACGTGGCACAGGAGCAACACGGCGTTATGAGATGATAATGCCGTGTTGCTTGTGAACTACATAAACGAGCCACCGGAGGAAAATCAGCACTGTGGTAAGTAGGAGACGACAACGGAGCTGAGGGATCATGTTGTGAAATAGCAAGGAGGTACTCGGTAGGACCAGTGGGAGAAGCGAGAGAGAGGGACGTAGGTAGTACTAGAACCTGGGAAGTTGAAGCGGAGAGATAGAGAAAATGCGAACAATATTCAGGGTATGTGGAGCAATGGAAATGGAAGAATAGGTAGAGCAGGAATTTGGAGACGATGAGGAAATGGAAGAGTGTGCAGGTGCAGCTAGTAGTGGAGTGGGCAAAGCAGAAAGAGATAGGACCCCAAGAACTGACAGAGAGAGCAGGCAATGGACCGGAACATGGAGTGACACAGACAACATGCGGAAATGGATTGTACTTTAACAATTTCACTGTATACGGCACAGTCAACTTTAATTATGCACGTCGAAACAGAGAAACAGAAGATTGCGGAGAGACCGGAGAAATGTGAGAACGCAAATCAAGCGACGTCCTCAAACAGAATGTGACTAGTGAAACAAGAAAGGCAGCAGGAAGGTAACTCATATCGCAGTATGCAAATAAGATAATGACACAGACCGAGTAGTACAAAACTAGCAGCATGCAGGTCAGCCTAGGAACAATATCTAAGAAACGGCCGCTCAGAAATGTAGAAAATGTATCCGAATCCTTAACAAACACGCAATTGTACATGGGCGGAAAAAAAAAAAAAACAAACATATCTGTATGTTACAGAAGTTCATTCACAAATTGAAAAGTAATAGTAAAAATCAGTGCAAAACTTGATTAGTGTCATTGTCTTTTGTATAGTATGAGCAGTAACAAAGTTATAACATATACACCGTGCCACACACCATGTTACAAGTGCATTAATCCACTCCGAAGGTGGCATCTAATGGGGAGTTAATGCATGGTTGGTCATTGTAAGCACGAGGCCGCACGGCCCCAACCATGCATTAACTCCCCATTAGATGCCACCTTCGTCGTGGATTAATGCTTACATGTTCCATTGTCTCTGGTTCTCACATTCAGGATATGGGCAGTTCCTTTCATCCAATGTCTTGTGCCTACTACTGCCCTTGACCCCTAACCTCCCATGCAACACCAACCATAAGACATCCCACATTCTATGTGGTATCCTTTTATTCATGAGTTGGTTCACTACTAGAGCCCTGTCAGAAAGAGGGCAACCCTTGAACTCCACCATATCTGGTCCTATTGACTCCAGTATTTGATTATACAGAGCCTTCCTTGTTTTACCGGTAGATGCGATCTGCAAACCCCCCATTTATACAGTTTCTGTAGTATGGGTCTGTAACACTCAGAGATCTGTCACCTGTGGTTACACTGCACAGGTAACTCACCCCATATATCCAACACATGTCCCAGGTTATTTGTCAGCCATGTCTTAACTAATGAGTCCATATCTTTCACAACCACCTGAAAGGACCCTGACCAAAAAATGGTATGAAAAAACCCACCAGATTAATCATATTTAAACCACCTGTGTTCTTTGGAAGGTATGTTATTTCCAGTTTAACTGGATTAAGCTGGGAACCCCATAGCATTTGAAAAAATAATCTCAGTAATTTTGTTTCCCATTTTAAAGGTAATGGGAATACCACACTGATATACAGAAAACAGGGTACCAGAAATTGTTTAATAATGTAAATTCTTGGTTTTTGAAAATTTCCAACTTTTCCATCTGTTTACTTTGCCTTCACAGATCATATACGGCTATTTTCCCAATTTCTACTAGCTATATCCCCTTCCCCAAACCATACCCCTAATATACCTAATAGGGTCCTTTGAGACAGTGATTCCTCCCACCTGAAGAGCCCCCACCTCCTTGGCAGCTACCCTAAGTCCTCTGCATTTCTGTATATTTAAACAGGTTCCAGAAAGTGTACTATATGTCTTAATTTCCTGTATCAGTTCTAAAATACTCTTTTCATTTCTAAGAAAAACACATAAATCATCAGCGTGAGCCGTTCATGTAATTTCCAGAGGTTATTCCCCTAAAATCCCCTATACTTTTCTGTTTAATAATATTTTTCTAATTAAAGGATCAAGCACAAAGGTATATAGCAGTGGGCTCAGGAGGCACCATTGTCTGACCCCTAACTTAACCAGTATCCAATTCCCTTTACCAGCAATCAGTGGTGTAACCATACTTGTTTATGGACCAATTTCAAAACCCCAATAAAAGAGTGAATCCCATAACATTTTAGTAATTCAAACAAAAAAATCATGGCTGACTTTTTTTTTTTTTTTTGTAAACTCTTTATTTAGTTTCTTTTCTGAGTTTCTTTTCCACACATAAAGACATTTACAATTATAAGACTTTTACATAGTTTGACAACAGACAATGGACAAAACATAATACAGTACATTGGGTCAATCTTTTCATAAAGTTGATGTACACAATATATTACTTTCTGTTAGAGAGAAGAGGGTTGGATTCCCTGTTTTATAGGACTCAACTCCTTCAATGGATGAAATCATCTCTGTGGGCCATGATGTAGAGCACCCACCTTCGCCATTGTATTTCAGACTTCTCTTTATGTTTATTTATTATGGCTATGAGCTTCTCCATTTTATATATTTGGGATACCAAATCCTGCCATTCCCTGATAGTGGGGGATCTTTGGTCTAGCCATCTTTTCGTTATGGCTTTCTTAGCTGACACTAAGCAGACTTGTATCAATTTTCTGTTAAACATTCTGCTTTGTTCCTTCTCTAAGGTATAAAAAAAAGTATACTTTCTCTGTTAGTTGAACTGTTGTTCCCAATAGCTCTCCCATGGCTATCTCTAAGCTGTCAATAAAGGGCTTGATTTCCGTACATGCCCAAAAAGTATGGCTGTGAGAGGCTGGGGAAAATCCACACCCTCTCCAACATATATCCGATACACTTGTATTATATTTTGCTTGGATTGCTGGCACCTTAAAAAATCTAATCATATTTTTCCATGCAAACTCTTTCCACTGATATGATCCTGTGCCTACTCTCAGATATTTCAGGCATGTGTTCCATTCTGTAGCACTTAGCAGCAGTCCCAAATCTCTTTCCCATGATAACTTAACTTTAAAGTCATGCTTAAACATTTGTGTTAAGGCCCTATACAGATATGATATCGTATGTTGCAGAGGGGCTGTTCCCTGCAAGGCCCCCTTAAAGACCTCCAGGAAAAAGGGATTCTCTTCCCCTAGTGTCAAAAGGGCCAGAAATGTTTTGATATATGCTATAGCCTGCATGTATCTAAATCTGTCTCTGAGTCGCAATCCAAATGACCCCACCATACATTCAAAGGTCATTATCGCCCCTTTCTTTTTTTTTTTTTCCCCTCCTCTCCCCTGCAGTCCCCCTCTCTTCGGGAGACACTCTACGGCCTTTTCAGCCCTCGCTCACCTGCCTGTAGACCAGAGCAGTCCATCCCCCACGGAGCCTTGGTTTACCCCCCAGGCGGGGTACGGGGTTGGGGCCCTACACCCCGAGACTTACTGGAATTTCGTCGGGATGCTGTCTCTGGGCAGGCAGGGGCTTTGAGGGTCGGGGCCTAGTGCTCCCGTCTACCGGGGGACGCAGTGCTTTCGTGTTCTTGCCGCGTGCCGTGTCCCCTGGCGTCAAGGCGCTGGCGCGCGGCGTCTGGCCGTCACCCCTTCTTCCTGCCATCGGCCTTGCTACCTCAGGTCTCCACCTGGGGACAGTCAAGCGCCGGGCTCTGGATCCCCCTCCCCGGAGAGGGCAGGCAGTCCTGGGACGCTCAAGCCCTCTCCCCGGCCACGCCCTCCAGCTTCCCGGGCTCGTTCTGAACCGGGTCGCTGGCTCATAGCCAAATCCAACCGCTGCGCCGGCGGGCCGGCTATTATCGCCCCTTTCTGGAAAAAATGCAGTATTGTATGTATTCCCAACTTTGACCAGGTACTAAAATTATGATCCAATCTGGCTGGCTGAAAAGTTTGTATATTTGGAAGAGAATATAATAAATGTTTATATGGAGTAGCCTGTTTAGCAGCCCATAATGTTCGCCAACTGGTCAATGTATTTTTTGTATATGGGTTATCTGTAATCTGGTTCATCTAAATTGGTGGTTGGCTGAGAAGGAATTTGTCTAGGTTGAAAAGGTCCTCCTCTCTCTTTTCTAACTCACACCATTTTGCCTCATAATTTTTATGGAGCCATAAGAAGATTATTCTGAGTTGTGCGGCCAAGTAATATTTGTATAGGCAAGGTAGGGCTAAGCCCTGTTCCTCAGAGGGAAGCTGCAGCGTCTGGTATCTCACTCTGGGTGGATTTGAGTTCCATATATATATATGGAAATTCTTTCATTTATCTCTTTAAAGAAAGATGGAGGGGGTGCAATAGGTAAACAATAAGCCAGGTAAAGGAACCTTGGCAAGATGTTAATTCTCACAGCCTCTACTCTCTGTATTAGTGATAGTGGAACGATATTCCATCGTTCTAGGTCTGATGTTACCTGAACCAACATTTGGTTGTAATTTAGGTTATACAATTGCCCCCGTTCTAATGTCAGCTGTATCCCCAGGTATTTTAGACTAGTGACCCCCCACTTAAAGGGGAACCTCTGCCTCGCTGTTGCCGAGGGGGAATAGTTCACTGCAATAACCTCTGTTTTGTTAGTATTCACTCTGTATCCCGCTACCTCCCCAAAGTCCTGCAGCAGTGACCATAAGTGTGACAAGGTCTGCTTAGGAGCCCTGAGATATATCAGCAGGTCATCTGCATAAAGTGCAAGCTTATGGTGCACGCCTCCCACCTCCATCCCTTGTATTTCTTTCATCTGGCGCAAAGCCTGAGGCAGGGGCTCCAGGTATAGTGCGAATAGTAGGGGGGACAGCGGGCATCCCTGTCTTGTACCTCTGTATAGTGATATCAGAGGAGCAATGTTCCCATTTATTTTGATATAGGCTTTAGGTTGTTTATATATAGCCCTTATTAACTGTTGGAACTTTTCGGTGAATCCAAACCTGTTAAGGGACTCCAGCAAGAATGGCCACGCTACCCGGTCGAAGGCCTTCTCCGCATCCAGACTTAGCAACAGAAAAGGGGACTTCGACCGGGCAGCATGGTGCAGGAGGTGAAGTGGTCGCTTCACATTATCCTGCGTCTGTCTTTGTGTAATAAAACCACATTGATCTAGGTTGATTAGCTTGGGTAAAATTATTTCTAACCTCTTGGTTATAATGTATGTAAATATCTTATAATCGGTGTTCAACACCGATATGGGGCGATATGAACCACACTGACCAGGATCCTTCCCCGGCTTAAGTATGCTTGAAATTATTGCATAGTCCCATGTGGGGGGGACAGCCTCCCCTTCTAAAATCTCTTGGGATGCTCTCTCAAGGGGGGGAATCAGTAAATCCTTAAAATGTTTATAAAATTCGCCTGTAGAGCCATCTGGACCAGGTGACTTCCTAGACTTTTAGATGTTTTATTGCCGCCTCCCATTCTCCTCGCGTTATTGGGGCCATCAGTCGCTCCGTCTCAGTATGGGCAATCTGAGGCAATTCCAACTTCGTCAGAAACTCGGCTCCCTTTTGGGGATGATAATTAGTCTCTGGGGTGTATAGGGAGGTATAATAGGTCTTAAAGGCCTCCAGGATCTCAGATGGTTGTTTTACAGTTTTCTTTGTTGGGGGAGAGTAAATATGTGTAATTGTATTCTGTAATACCTGCTTCCTCAACCTATGTGCCAGAATGTGAGTGGCTCGAGGCCCTCCCTCATAATACTTCTGCCTAATATATTGCAAGGCCTGTTCTGTCTTAATCTGGAGTATCTCCTGGATTTTTTGTCTGGTAATTTCCATTAATGAGAGAACAGTGGCATCTCCTGCCATGTGTTGTGCCTGCAATTCTTTATATTGATTTTGCAATTTATCTAGCTGTTCATTCTGTTGCTTTTTATGCCATGCAGCGTAACTGATTATATTCCTTCTTAACACAGTTTTTAATGTGTCCCATAATGTCGAGGGGCTTACCTCAGGTGTGGTGTTTTCCTGTAAAATCTGGGGTATCTTGGTCTCTAGTAAGTCTTTAAATTCTTTTATATTGAGTAAATAGTTATTAAACCTCCAGAGTGTGGATTTTCTCTCCCCTGTCCATTTTAAAGTAATTAAATTCTGGGAATGATCTGATGGTATAAATGGGAGGATTTCAGCCTTCTCCAAGAGATGCACAAGCTTCTTGGATATGTGACACAGGTCTATGCGGGTATATATTTTGTGTGGGGCTGAGAAATGTGTATATTCTCTTTTAGTTGTGTTTAAATATCTCCAGACATCTACCCACCCCATTTCCTTGATATATTTCTGTGTAAATTTCTGTACCGCTGTCCATCTCAGAGGGTTAGGATTAGTGGTATCCTTTTCGTTCAGTACTAGATTATAATCCCCTCCTATGATCAATACTCCTTGTTGTTGTTCCGTTATTTTCCCCAATACTATCCTTGCCGTCTCAGTATCCGTCCCAGGTGGTAGATACAAGCTGACCAATGTTAATAAAGTACCCTGATACCTGCCTACTACTATCGCTAGTCTGCCTTCTTTGTCAGAGTAGGAGGAGACTAATTGGAATGGCGTGGAACGGGGAACCAGGATGGCCACTCCCCTCCGTTTTCCTTTCTCATAGGAGGAGGCTATGACATGTTGAAAGCCAAATTTCTGTAGTTTTTGATGTTCTCCCTTATTAAGATGTGTTTCTTGCATCAATATAAAGGTTGGCTTCTGGCTCTTTAATAGAGACAGGACCTTGTATCTTTTGATTGGATGGTTTAGTCCATTAACATTCTGGGAAGATACAATGAGCTTCGTTTCAGCCCCCATATCTAATCACTGCACAAACCCCCTTTTGCTGTAGATAACCAAGGTAGCCATCCTGGTCAGCCCCTGTAATAAGTCTCCAGCACCATGCCTTCCCTCTCTCCCTATATGTGCATTTCTTTCCATTCGTCTATTAGAGTTCTCCCTTCTTTTGATCACCAGTTTTCCCCCATCGTGTATTTCCATCCTTGAATTCTCTTTTCAGAGATTGTTCCTCTCCAAACTTTTTGACCCAGACAATTAACCACGTATAACAGAAAAGTTCCAGAGGTGTAAACCTTAAACCACCTGCCTCTTGAACTAAAACTATGTACAGATTCGAATAACTTCCAAACCGAGAGGGCATTATTATCTGCCCCTTGAGTGACTGCCTCAAGATTTCTTGGTGGAAGCAGTCAGGAGGAGAGGTAATGGCTATGACCATTAGGTCCTCCTTTCTGTGGATCCAGTACCACAGAAGGCCCCATAGGGCCAAAAACATCATGACCCTCATTACCAAGCCGATTCCTTTAGCTGTGGGGTTTCCCTGTTAACTTTAAGGGAGCTAGAGTTCTTCGTGTCCCCCTCCACCCGGCCATATTTGTTTTAGTCCTTGTCAGATTGTTTCAAGCTAACCAATTAGTATATATCGTACTTGCTGTATGGCTATTTTACCATCTCATAATATTCAGAGCAATCAAAACCCTTATACTCGCTGTATGCTCCTGTTAGGAAAATATTGGTGGTCCAACCCCAGCCCAGATATAGAACTTGACAGATAATGTCTTTTCAGTCTCTTCCTTGTTAAGCTGGAAGGTGATCAGTGGATCCTACTTGAAATCATGTAGTTATGGTGTTTCCCATCACAGTCTTGGAATAAGTATGACCCCAGAAGAACTACACTTGCTTAAAAGCGCTGTCTTGTGGGTCTTAATTTGAACACCATTGTTTCCTATCCGTATTTTTGGTTTCAGTTTTTGTTGTAGGGCCCATTCCACGCTGCCTTCTCCCCAACTCCTGCAGCTGTTTACGCATAACCGGTACTTCCTGCGGTTAGGCCTGTTGCTTATACGCAGATTCCAGTTTTGATCCCTCTCGAATGGCCTCCAGTGTTGTTCTATGGATCCTCCCTGTTCCTGACGAAAGGCTGTCTCCTCTATGCCGTGTGCACACATTCCCTTTCTGGCCTCCTGTGGTGAATCATAAATTTCTGTTCCAGAGCCCCACATAATTTTTAGTCGTGCTGGGTATGGGGTGAAAAACGAATTTGTTTAGCTTTAAGCACTCTCATGATGTCCCCATATTCTAAACGCTGCTTTAATATTTCCGGAGGATAATCCTGATCAAATAATAGTCTTGCCCCGTTATATTCGATTTTTTTTGCTGCCCATGCCACTCTTAGCACTGTCTCTTTGTCTCGGTAGCTGGAAAACTTCACTACCACCCAGCGCGTCCTTGCTTTTGGGTCTGTAGGTCGAGGGGTAAGTGCGCGATGTGCTCTTTCCAGGCGAAACTGAAATGCCTCTGGAAGGGGGACTACATGCTTCAATAGATCAGTGATAAAATTTACCATCTGTCCAACCTCTGAGCCCTCAGGCAGCCCATGTATTCTCATGTTATCACGGCGGAAGTGTGAGTCCAAATCCTGGCATTTCTCGCTTAACCACTCTTGTTGCTCTAGCAAAAATTCCACCGCTTGTTTCATGCGAGACGCCATATCCTCCGAGCTAGACACTCGGTCCTCCACCTCTTGCATACATGCCTCTATTGCTGTAAGTTTAGAATTTAGTTTTTTAAATTCAAACAACATGAAGTCTTGCTATATTATGACAATTGCAGTTTGTCTCACCATTAGAACTGCTCCGGAGGTGAAAGAGTTAACTCCTATTCTAAGAATGGAACTTAGAGCATGAGCTCGGTTAGAGAAGCTCTGTCTGTGTTATTTCAAACCCAAACTGTCAGATTCTGTACTCCGCCTCACTGAACAGTCGCTCCGGAGATTTCTCCTACTGCTCGGTTCATTTCTCGGTTTAAACAGTGTTTTCTCGGTTCAAATCAACCGAGAATATTATTATTTTAACCGCAAAACCGATCAGTTCAAGCTCTGTCTGTGGTATCGTAAGTAATTTCAGTTTAATTTCTGTGTGGAACTATGAAATGCTATCGGTTCGGTTTTGAACCGATCAGCTTACTTAAAACTTGAAGTTACAAAATTAGAGGTTTTAGAATGCGGTTCCCGGTTCTTATCGGTTCTAAAAAGCGAATTCATTACGTTTTTCCAAGACCCGTGACACGGTTAGGAACCGATAAGGGTGTCTTGCCTGGCACTGCCGTTAAAGGGCAAGTTTTGGTTAGGCTGGCATTATGTCTGAGAAACCCAAAAGAAAACCGGCCCACTGGGTTTCAACACTGTGATGCTTGTGGGGAAGTCTTTGCCAAGGCTGACCCACACACCACATGTGTATATTGTCTGAGGGTTTGACCACCTCAATTCAGACTGCCAGATTTGTAAAATTTCCTGCAGCCACCCTGGATAAGAGTTGGCAGGCTCAGGGAGCGAGAGGCCAAAAGTCCGCTGACCGGATGGCCAGCCGTTCGGTGCCAACCGAACGGAGGGTATACCCTCTGACCAGGGCGAGACTTCCTCGAACGAACACAAAGCTGGCTCGGAGGAGCCAGCTCAGTAAGAAAACAAGAAAATCAGCGGTGTGGAGCCCAAAATTCCTTCTCCAACTGCTGCAGAGATAGCAAAAGCTATTTAGATTGTCCAGTCACTTTCTCGGTTCCGTCCGAACCGCCACTGTCTGGTAAAAGGTCGGTTCGGTCGGTTCCACCGTTTCAGGAATATGATGTTGAGAAGTTTTATGAACCAGAGGAGGGGGAGGATGATTATGAACAGTATGAATGTGGCTTGGAGGGTCTGGGTGTGCCCATTGAACCGGACATCTCCCCAGACAGACCTTTAGAATCTCCCCCTATGCTTTCTGAGTCCCCCTCTCACTTTATGTTTTACAAAAAAGTTGCTGAAACCCTCCAGCTCCCATTGGAGGAAGCTGTGGATGAGCAAGAGGAACCTGATTTTGTAGAAATGATGGATATACCAGAGTCTAGGAGATTGTCTATTCCTTTGCATGAATCATTTAGGAAGCAAACAATAAAAATTTAAAAAACTCCTAATTCTGTGCCTCCTGTGGATAAAAAGATGGACAGGAGGTACACACTGTCAGGTCCTGACACAGAATTCCTTTCACAGCAATGCAGTCACGTTGGGGTGGTTCAGGCTGCAGCCTGTGATAAAGCTAATATTCCCCTGGCTTCACATCCTCTTGACAAGGGTTCCAGGAAGAGTGATGCCATGGCTAAAAAACAATACATGGCAGCGTCCTTGGGACTCAGGCAAGCAAATTACATGGCTTATGTAGCAAGGTATCAAAAATCTAGATGGGACACTGTCATGGCTTTGGCCAAACAGGCCTCTGGCCAGCTTGCTAATGAGCTGGAACAGGTGGCTGCTGATGGCATTGAGGCATCCAAGGTGCAGTTTCATGCTGCTGTGGATTTTAATGATTTATCCTCTAGAGTTATGGCTATGTCTGTAGCTTTTCGTAGGTTGGCCTGGCTCAGGTGTACTGGCTTGTCATAGGATACCCAGACTAAGGCTATGGATTTTCCTGTGGTGGGAAATTCTCTGTTTGGGGAGCAGACAGAGAATTATATGAAGAAAATGGATGAATATAGGACTACTATAAGAGTGCCCAAAGCCAAGGGCGGCAAGCCACTCCTCAGAGGCAGACCCCAGGGGTGAGGGGTAGGCCTTTTCACAGGCCTTTGCCAAACCAGGCCTCCTCTGCTTATGCTCAGAGGGCTTCTTCAGAAGCAGAGGCAGGCAGGGTGTGGGCAGGCCTGCTCCCACCTCTCAGCCTAAAGCACCTGCCAAACAGACACCCTGATGGGGTTTCCAGGGCCGATTCTCCTTTACCCATAGGGGGCAGGTTGGCTTACTTCATTCAGAACTGGGTGTCTCTAACTTCAGACAAGTGGGTCCTGGAAGTAGTAAGCCAGGGTCTGGTTCTCAGCTTCAAAAAGTTCCCAAAGATGAGAATCAGATCTTTCCCACCTGCAAACTCTTTAGAGACCTTTACTCTAGAAACAGAAGTCTCAACCCTCCTGGCTCTCAGAGCTGTAAAAGGGTTTCTTCCCTACACCAGGGCAAGGGTCTGTACTCCAGATATTTCCTTACCCCAAAAAAGACAGGAGAATGGCGGCCCATTTTAGACCTGAGATATCTGAACAAACACCTTTTGAAACCAAAGTTCAAAATGGTAACTCTGGCAATGATTTTACCCTCTCTAAGGCCAGGGGACTGGCCAGCCTCCCTGGACCTCAAGGATGCCTATTTTCACGTCCTAATCAGAAGCTCCCACCGAAAGTACCTCAGATTCGAACTGCCCTCAGGTCACTACCAGTTCAGAGCAATGCCCTTGGCCTCACCTCTGCCCCAAGGGTATTCACAAAATGTCTGGCAGTAGCAGTTGCTCATTTAAGGAGGCAAAGGATTGTTGTCTTTCCCTATCTGGACGACTGGCTCATTGTAGGCCAGTCCCAGAACAGGTAAAATCTCACCTGCACAGTTACCCAGCAGCTGCTCACCTCCCTGGGCTTCTTGCTAAATCTTCCAAAGTCAGTTCTGGAACCAGTTCAGGTGCTCACCTTCATAGGTGCAGAATTGGACACAAAGCAGGCCAGAGCCTTCCTACCCTTAGAAGGTAAGGAACTTGGTGGCTCTGGCCTCCTCCTTCACTCTGCAGGTCTCTCGACCAGCAAGACACCTTTGCAGCTCCTGGGGCACATGGCTGCATCCACAGCCGTAGTGCAAGGCAAGATTTCAGATGAGGGACATTCAGTTTCACTTGAGAGCCTTTGGTCTCAGAAAGAGACCCCTTTCCAAGTTGGTCCCAGTGACCGAACCCTGATCCAGGCCCTCCAGTGGTGGCAGGATCAGAGCAATTTAAGACTGGGGGTCCCCTTCATTCCTCTGTCTCACTCCTTGACCCTCACTACAGATGCTTCCCTCCTGGGGTGGGGGAGCCCACATGAGCGACCTCTCCCCCTCAGGGAGTGTGGTCCCCAGAATCTCTGCTCCACATCAATTTGCTGGAACTCAGAGCTGTCTTTTAGCACTTCAAGTGTTTTCGTCTGTTCAGAACAAGTGGTACAAGTCAGAACAGACAACACCACAACAATGTGGTACATCAACAAGCGAGGTACTGGTCTTGGCCTTCATGCACAAGGCAATAAGCTGTGGTCTCTGGCCTATTCCTGAACACTTCCCTCTTAGCAGTTCATCTTCCAGGAAAGGACAATGTCCTAGCAGATGCTCTCAGCAGGATTTCCCAGGGCCATCACAAATGGTCTCTGGATCCTCAAGTACTGGGGATAGTTTTTGCCAGATGGGGCACCCCTCAGATAGATCTTTTTCAGCCCCAGACAATCACCAACTTCCACTTTTCTGTTGCAGGCCCCCAGTGTTGGGCTCAGTCCCCCTGGATGCCTTTCTCCTAGATTGGGAAGGGAAGTTTCTTTATGCCTTTCCTCCCTTCCCTCTCCTATTCAAGGTGCTAGTCAAAATCAGATCCCAGCCTTGCAGGGTGATTCAGTGCCCAGATTAGGCCAGGCAGCCTGGTACCCTCCTTCTGTCCCTAACAGTCCATCTTCCCTGTGTCTCCCCAGGAATCACAACCTGTTAACCTGTGCCCAGGGAGAGTTTGGTATCCAGACCTCAAATCCTCAACCTCAAGGCCTGGCTCTTGAGGAGTTAAATTGCTGACCTACCACCTCTCTCAGGGTGTTCTTGAAATCCTAAAGGCTTCTAGGAAGCCTTCCACTAGGGCTACTTATAATTCTAAGTGGAAAGGGTTTTCCATTTGGTGTGCTGGGAAACATATTTCCCCGGAATCTGCTGATTTGCCCATTGTTTTGGACTATATGGTCCATCTTAATTCTTTGGGCCTGAGACCAGCTACCCTGAAAGTACAGTTGGCAGCTGTCTCTGCTTTTGTTTCAGCAGGAAAGCCCTCCTCTCTTTCCGCTCACCCTGTATTTTCCAAGTTTTTTAAGGGATTACTTCATACTAATCCACCTTTTAGGGATCCGGCCCCTGCCTGTGACCTTAATGTTTGCATTGCCCAGTTAATGCAACCCCCTTTTGAACCTCTGTCTTCTGCAGAGCTTAAGTACTTAACTTGGAAAACTGTTTTCCTAGTGGCTATCACTTCTGCCAGGCGCATAAGTGAGTTGCAAGCCTTGTCAGTAGAAACTGACTTTATTTCTTTCCACAGGGATATGGTAGTCCTCAGGACTAACAGGAAGTTTTTGCCTAAGGTGGTTTCAGATTTACATTTTAACCAATCTATCTCCCTTCCAGTGTTTTTCACTGAACATTCTTCCTCTGGTGAGAGGAGATTGCACAGTTTAGATGTTAGGGCCCTAAGTTACTATATAGAACGTACCAAGGGTCACAGGTTCAAATCCCTCCAACTTTTTCTCACTTACGGTGAGGTCGGAAAAGGGAGACCTGCCACTAAGAGATCAATTGCCAGGTGGATTGTCTCTTGTATCCAATTTTGTTATCAGAAACTGGGAGGTTCCCTCTCTGGCCTGAGGGCTCATTCTACCAGAGGTACAATACGTCTCTAGCTGCTGCCAGAGACATCCCTATCTTAGAGATATGTCAAGCTGCTACCTGGAAAGCGGTACACACTTTCACAAAGCATTACTCCCTGGATGTCCAGGCCAGGAGAGATGCTCGATTTAGCACAGCTGTGTAGAGCCTATTCCTAAGTAGGTTCTGTCCCTCCTCCATCGGTACTGCTGTGTAGTCTGCAATTGTCATAATATAGCAAGACTTCATGTTGTTTGAAGAAAAAATTACTCACCTTAGTAATGTTGTTTCTTCTAATGGAGTCTTGCTATATTATGACCTCCCCCCCAGCCTGCCCCTCTCAGAACTTCTACTTGGGTATGGGGTGGGCAGCCTAGTGTGGGCACTAGTTATGCCCATTATATGTTTTCCACCCCTTCTTGGGGTTTTTGGGTGTGGTGTTTTTATTTTATATTATATTATTACTTCTGGTCCCCTGACTTGAGTCTTTGTGTTGGGACCAGCAATAGGTGTTAATATTTAGGTAGCCAGTTGGCTAGTGTAGAGTTACAGCTTCCACACAGACCTTAGTGAGTTTTGCTCGTAAAGATCTGACAGTTTGGGTTTGAAATAACCCAGACAGAGCTTCTCTAACCGAGCTTGTGCTCTAAGTTCCATTCTTAGAATGGGAGTTAACTCTTTCACCTCCGGAGCAGTTCTAATGGTGGGACAAACTGCAATTGTCATAATATAGCAAGACTCCATTAGAAGAAACAACATTACTAAGGTGAGTAATTTTTTCTTCTGCCTGATTCTCAGATCGGAATTGGTGAATCTCATGTATAATTGCTTCAAATCTTGATCTCGTTAAAGTTTCTCTTTCTGTGTCGGTATCGTTCTCTGAGGCTTGCTCACTATGGGGAAAGGAGCTCCCATCAGTCTGGCTGTTTTGCTCTGCTGATCCTCGGTCATCCGAGTATTTCTGAACTGTCTCCCCTCGATATTTTATCACTTTGTTGCTTTCTGCTTTCTTTGGCGACATTTTAGGAGATGGATCTGGTCTTTGTGTTAGCTGATTTAATGTTTTTTCTCCGGGTGGATGCGCAGCTTTGGGATCAGACCTCCATTCAGGGTCATGACACTACCGGAAGTCCGGCTGACTTTGCTAAAGGCTTTATGCTGATCAAAAGAAATCATATATCCTGGCTGCCCTCATCTATTACTGTAATCAACCACGGGCCAGATATTCAAATAGTAGTGCCAGGCGCAAATCCATTGCGCTGGACTAGCACCGAATTTGCGCCCGACTGCAATATTCAAAGGGACATTTAGCGCTGGCGCTAGGTGTTAGCACCGACACTAAATTATAATGTATGTAGGGGAAGGACTGAGGGGAGGGGAGGGAACCTGAATGCCGGCGCACTGGCATATTCAGAAATATAGTGACATGCTACAGGCATTAGTGCTACCTGTAGTGCGGCGTTAAATACCGCCAACAAAAAGCTGGCGGGAATGCAGCGGTGCCCCCCCAACCCCGCTCGAATCTCATCCCCTGTTGACCTTAAAATTAAGGATGTTTCCCTCGCAGTCTAGTGGTCCGCCCATCTCCCAGCACGACTCCTGACCTCCGTGTACTGTAAAATACAAATATCTTCCCTGGTAGTCAAGTGGTCCCCCCAACCCCAGCTTGACTTCCAACCTCCGTGTAATGTACAAAAAATAATTTCCCCTGGTAGTCCGGTGGTCCCCCCAACCCCAGCTCGAACCCGACCTCCGTGTAATGTAAATAAATCATTTTCCCTGGTAGTCTAGTGGTCCTCCCACTCCCAGCTCAAACCCGACCTCCGTTGGAAAATAAAAATTATAGCTTGTTCTCGAAGCCCAGGCCTCCTTTCTGTCCACCTCCGTGGTCGTAAATACTTTTCCTTTAGTAGTAGTCCCTCACCTCAGCTTGAATTTTGCCTCTGCTGAAAATAAAATTTATGGCTTGTTTTCTCTACGTTTTGTGCCTTATTCGGTGGTATTTCACTATTGGTTGATCCCTCTGTTCTTCCTTCATTTTTCATGTCATTAACTGAGGTAAGAATGAGCACATTCTTACCTTAGTTGGCGGCCGACCGTGGAGGTGAGAGGAGGGCTGAACTGGTCTTCGGCTTGATTCATGAGGGGTCCAGTTTGGATGGGCGGTGGAGTCACTGCCAGGTGGGGGGAACCACTAGACTACCAGGGACAAGTCATAGATATTTCTTTTCAACGGAGGTTGGGTTCGAGCTGGGGGTGGGAGGACCACTAGACTACCAGGGAAAATTATTGTTTTACATTGCTACGGAGGTTGGGTTCAAGCTGGGGGTGGGGGGACCACTGACTACTAGGGAACATTATGTATTTAACATTAGAGGAGGTTGGGAGTCGTGCTTGGGGGTGGGGACCACTAGACTACCAGGGTTTACAGTGAATTGTGGGGCTACCGGGGGTCTGGGAGCATGCTGGGGGGCACTAGCCTACCAGGGTGTAACAGGCATATAATGGAACAGGGACCATGATGGCAGAAAAGGACTGCCTGGCCCAGCCAGACTGCCCTGTTCCCTATGTACTGGATATGCTGCATATCCTAGTTCCTAGTGACCCTACAGCCTATGGCCACCTGCCCCCACCAGGTTTGCCTTATGCCTGTCCCATGCATTGCATCCCCCCCCACTGTTTCACCCACTACTGCAGTGGGGTACCTATGTTGTCGGAGGAGGCATCCTTCAGGACATGTATGGTTATGGTCATGGGCACTGTGTCTGTATTTAACTATCGATCTGTATATGTATGTGTGTGTATATATATATATATATATATACACATACAGGTCCTGCTTGCACAGCTGCATGGGTGTGTTGTATGCACTGACTGTGCCTGGCAACGCACATTTCCAGCTGCTTCCTGCCTGTACTTCTATTCCGACCAACAGGTGATGCTGTGGGCATGCCTTGGCCTGCAGTGTCCAGACTGTATTTCCATTCCGACCAAAAGTGGGGAGCTTTGTGCTCCATGCAGTAGCACCGGGCAAACTGCATGATAATGTATGCTAAGCAGCACCTAATGAGATGCAAATATACCTGTTTGCCCACGGATTACCTAAGTAGGCTCATTTGCATGAGAGCTTTAAATATATCTCCCGTTTGCCTCTGGCTAACCAGTTTGCACTTGCCTAATGTGTTAGCACTGTGCAGTCAGGTTAGCCCCGGGCAAACCATACTTTAGCATAGCACAGTTCTGTAGTGTGTGGCTTACATTGTTGTTTGCAGTCATACCTCTCAACTGTTCCTGATTTTCAGGGACGTCCCTGATTTTACCTCAAAATGTTATGCTGTCCCTCCTAAAAATTGTGTTTCCATGTCAAACAGTGGGCGTTGTAAGCATAAAATAATGTCCAACATTAAGGTTACAGATGTGTTCTTCCTTAGAAGATCCATTTTACACTAAACCACTTATTCTGCCAGCTTCCTGAGTGGATATCATCAATTTTTAGGATGTGCCGTGATTTTAAACCTTTGTCCCTGATGTTTTTAAGCCATGTCCCTGATTTTATGAGGCAGGAGGTTGAGAGGTGTGTTTGCAGTAGATGTGAGACATCTCTGTGCAATCACACACAATGTTCTCCACCTGCAACACTGGCTTGCTGCAGAGTCTAATGAGCTGCAGTTGCAGTTTGCACTTCCCTGTTGCTATATTCAGTACCGTCTTATTCCCGGGCTATTTTTGCCCTGCACTCCCAGACCTTTTTTCCCGGCTTCCTTAGACTGCTGTATTCAGCAGGATTAGCACCGGGCCATTTCCTTTTCAATATAGCTTGCTTTGTGCTCCGGGCTAAGTTTGCCCACTGGGCAGTGCTAATTTAGCCCCAGGGCAAAGTTTTGAATATCTGGCCCCACATCTCTAATTATAGAAAGGTTTTCATTTATATTCCTGCCAGGAATTGAACAGGTCTGTACTGGATATATTAATTGCTGTGCCACTCTCCTTAGCCGTTTCTGCAAAATGCATGTCAAAATCTTAAAATCCAAATTCAAAAGACAAATTGGTCTCCAGTTGTCAATTTCTCTTTTATCCCCTTTTTTATGTAACATTATAACCAGGCCTTTTGAAAAATCCGGGTGTATCACATTCTGCGTAACCCAGTATTTTAATACTCTGGCAAAACAGGGCTATCAAATCTCCATATGTTTTACGAAAGGAGTTCAAGGCCAGCCCGGTGGCACAGAGGTTTGAGGCGCTGAATGCCACACCTCGAGCCATGGTGGTGACCTGGGTTTGGGAACAGACTCAGGGCGCTGGGGGCTGGCAGGGGAAGGAGAGGATTGAGCGTCCGGAGGACTGCTCTCCTCTCCTGGGGTGGGTTGGGTAGCAAGCCTCGCTCTGTAGTGTCCCCCAGTGGAGACCGGGGGGGCACTACAGGTAGCGGCGCAGGAGGGACAAAAAAACCCAGAAAAACAGAAAACAGTTCTAATGGCCACCGGATGACGGCTGCTGTTCTCTGCTACCACCGGAGTCCTCCAGGGAGCCGTTTGTTGGTCTCAGCAGCACCCCGGACCTAACTGGAGTGTGCTGGTATGCCTGCCCCGGTACCTTCCCCCTCGGAGAAGGGGGACCCACCCGGTGCAAGGGTTATGCTGGGATACTTCGGGGACAGCTGTGATATGGGACTGAGGAGTGGCTTGAGAGGGGACAGCAGGGGTGAGTTGGGAACATGGCAGCCGGAAGGAGTGGAGGTCATTGGGGGTGGACAAAAAAAAATAACAGGAATTCGAAATCCCATCCCTCCGTGAAGATGTACTAAGATTTCCTGTGGGGTTATATCTTCCATTAGCATTTCTTTTTCTTCAGTGTCTAAACCTGGCACCACTACCCTGGTTAAATATTCATCTGTGTTTTATTTATGTCCCAGGGAAGATATAATTTTGCTAAAAAATTTTCCACTTCCTGCCTTATTTCCCACGTGGTCCCTACTATGTTCCCCTGTTAATTCTTAAGTTCTAATATACAGGAATTTGTTCTTCTTTCCTTGCAAGCCTCGAAAGGATCCCCATACTTTTTTTTGTGTTCCATAAGACAGTTCAGCCTGTAAAGATTTGGACCTATCATACGGTAATTCCCCCATTTGCCTTTTTAACACTGTAATTTGTCCCGAGTAATCCTGATTTGAAGTATATGTGAGTGATAGTAATTTTAACAACTGCGTCCTTAGTTGAAGGTACTGATAGAATCTCCCATTTGACGAATGTTTCCCATAATTTATTTATTTAGTTTTTTTTGCACTATACAAATTCTATTTTCAGGCATGACCCCCGCGGGGGAGAGGGACACAGATGAATACCAAGTGACTTTGAACCAGATTAAGCTGTTGGAGGTATTTTTGTGAATAATACTGAACCCATGCCGTCAGGTCCTGTTTAGTCTCAATCCACCAAAATCTCAAATCTTCATAGAAATTCATTACCGAAACCCTTGCCAAAAATATGGATGTAGTATTATACCTATCTGATCTTTGAGTATAGAAGTATTTAGTCTCCATCTAGTGGTGACCATTGGAAGTACCCACTGTGTTGAAATGGTATATACCAATAAATGACCTGTAAATTCTAAAGGCAGCACTCTAGTTGATCTCCTAGACAGTTGTTTAGAAATAAAAATATAATCAGTTTTCAATGTGAGATTGTTTTTCACAAATGTATGTGTCACTAGTGGAGAAGCATTGATTGATTCATCAGGTAGATCAGCTGTATTAATGTCTGGAAAGTTATCAAATCACTGTACGCTTTTTTCCCCTTAGTCTCCTACTAGCTGTCTCCAGAGTGCAGTTAAAATCCCCTTCCATAACAATGGCTCATGCTGTTGCTAAAAAAGGTTGTAATAGGTGGAATAATGCCACTCTGTCAGCCTTAGTCTGGGGGTCGTGTACAGTTATAAATCTGAATGGAACATTTTGCCATATCCTGTCTTATTAACAAAGCTCTCTCAGGCATAATATCTACTAGTTTCTTTAATTTAAAATTATAATCTGAGAACAAGACACCCATCCCATCCGCCTGGTCCTGTCCAAAGGACCAGTAAGAGGAGCCCCAAACCCGGTTGTTTTTTGTGCCTAACAGTCCAGTATATGATGACCCCATCCAAGTCTCCTGGAAAGAAAACACCTCATATTTTGACTCATGAAGCAAATAAAATATCTCTGATTGCTTCCTAAGATTTTTAATGCTGTGTATGTTACAAGAAACCACTGAAAAGGAAGCCACGTGTTAACAGTAGATACCCTGAAAATCATCCCCTAAAAAAACAATCATGAAGTTTTTTTCCGGCTTTTCTTCTTTTTATCTTTTTTCCCCAGTTTTCTTATCCTCTAATTGTAAGTCCAAAGTCCCGGACTGAGAGGACCCATCTGACATACCCTCTTCTAGCTCAGAGTCCTCCCAATTTTTAGGAGCCAGTGTCAAAAAAGGATTTTCCGTTTCCATCTCCTCCCCTGTTGACTCAGCTTTAGCCAATCTCCTACTCCTCCGTTGTGTTTCAGGCTGGGACTAGGTTTCCTGCAAAGGGGGGGGGGCATGCACGATGCCTCTGGCTCCTCCTGCAAGGATGGATCTCTGCTACCCTCCTCTGATTGTCCTGCCATCCCCACCCTTGTTTGTGGTGCTTCAGGAACCTGCTGTGGTATGGGGGGGGTATTGTCTCACCCTCTTTCATCTCTGTTCGAGAACTAGGATCCAGGCCACCACCAGAATCTCTCCCTCTACCAGGCGATTGTGGGGTCTGGGTAGTAGGCTCTGGGACAGAAGTGGAAACCTCCTTTTGTGCCCTAGAAATTAAATCATCAGGATGGGCATTCTTGAAATCTGTGCCCATGATCGTCACAAAGATTACATTTTGCAAAGTTTCTGTACTGGGAGCTGGTATGGTTAAATTCCCAGCAGATGCCACATCTGAGCTTATCACACACATCTGACAGGTGTGTATGAGACCCACATTTATAACAGGCCTTTGGTTGGCCCGAGTAGAAGCACACACCCCGGTCTTTGCCTAAAAAAAAAACCTGTTGGGGATATGGGTAATCCCTTCCGCAGTTTGTCTTAGCTTTATTTTAAATCGCCAGCCACCAGTCCAGAAGGCTTCTGAGTTTAAAAGTGCTTCAGGGGCACTGAGCACCTCACACCACTGCTGCAACCAGTGGTGTATATCACATACGTGTATACTTTAATTCTGGAACATCACCGTTTGACCTCCATAGACATCTTGTGCAATGAATCTGAGAGAGTTTTTTAACAAGATTCTTGCCCATATACAGTTTATCAGGGTGCGTCTCTAGACCCCCTTTATAATGAAGACACACCACGTTTCTTCTTAGAGTCGGCTCAGATTTGTTGAAGAGGTCCAAAAACCTTGGTTGGGGGGGCCCGACCCTACCATTGACTGCTGTTCACTTGTAGATGTCTGCCCTCCCATAGCAGAAGCCTCCTTGTCTGACTGCCGTTGCGACTTTGGAGATTGCTGAGCATGTGGCAAAGACCCTTGCCTCTCTTCTGGGACCCCTCCTTCAGTGTGCTTTTCCTTATTTTTATTTGCATCCCCCCGCAAGTGAAACTCAGGAACCATAGGATTAAAATTCTGTCTTACCCCTGTTGACTGATGCATGTCCACATTCTGCGACTGGACACCTTCACTTGCAGCCTGTTCAGACCTAGCCTGCCATGGCTCCGACTCTCGGTGCCGAAAACCTGGTTCGTTATTCATGTTCCGGACCTCTCGGCAGTTTTCAGCTGTCGCCGAGTCCCGGATGCCGGTTTCAGGTATCTCCTGATTTTCAGGCCTTCTCCCCCTTGGTGTAGTTTGTAGATTCTGTTTTATTATATTCCCATCCTCCATATCCTCACAGCCTGAGGCATCTCTGCTACCAAGTGCCACATTACAGTTGGGACTATTGCTTGCTTCAGGACCGGGAGACAGCTCCGTTTCTAGTGGTACCTCAGCCTGCATTTGACTTTCAAAAGATTTTTGATGTGGAGACCCATCAGAGTCCACCATGGATTTTACATTAATCGGGTGTTTTTTGTCATGGGAATCCTCGTAAGGGGGATCTGGAGTCCAAGACCCGTTGTGATCCTGCGAGCACCCAGCCTCTCCAGGTGCTGTAGGTTTCTTGCAGGGTAAGTGTTTGTGCCAAACCAAATTGTGCAGCCGCTAAGTGAGAAGTACTTTGTGTTATATTGACAGTTTGATGGTTTGCAGTTTGTACAGGCTATCCCATCACTAACCTTTGAGCAGTCAGGTTATCCTCGATTTACTGAACCTCCAGTTGCCTTTTATTTAAGGTGGTTTTCCTTTTTTCATATCTGTCTTCGTCTTGTGGCAGCATAGAGAGCAATACTGTTCATCGATATCTTTTTCCAGCTGTGCAGCAGCTGCTGCAATATCAGTAGAGTCAGAAAACTTATCAGTCTCATTCTGCAACAAGGGTGTTGCAAATCTAGAATCATCCTCCTCCTCCATCGAACTGTCCAAGTCATCCTCATCCACTTCCTCAGTTCATCTTTCAAAGAGACAAGGTAATCCGTCGACAGTCTCCTGCAAAACCTCCACCTCCTTCTCCTCCAGATCCGCCATCTTGGAACAACAAAGGCAAACAGCGCTCCCTTCCAAGAGTAGCGGAATTTTTAATTAAAAACAAAAACAAACTTTACACACAATAAACAAAAACATTAACTCTTGTTCCAAACATTTGTCTCCAAACACATTCCAAAGTTTATTCTCCCTTAAAAGCTTTCTTTTAGCCTATTTGCCTTGTACCGATACCCAAAGGCACTGACTTGGTCAGGCAGGAGGTGGAGTCATCCTTGGAGTCTCGTCCCTTTTGGGAGGTATTAAGCAATGCTAGGTCCATTAGAAACAAGACCGCAAGGAGGATCCCAGGAACATATTATCAGTAATATATATCAGGCAGTGCGCCCAGCAAACGCACTGGAACATGACCAAGTGAGAGTCAGATGGGCAAGGGAAATGAAAATTACGTACCTACCGTAATTCTTGATCTCTCTGTATCTTCACCATTCATTACTGCTTGCCAGCTGAAGGCACCTGCCACGTGGGAGTTTTTTTTTTTTTTTGATCTGCTCCAATGGCGCTGCCTCTAAGAGCGACGTGTGCTGCATCATGCGCAAGGAGCAGCCGTTAGGTGCCGCAGACTCCTCCTCCATCTCAGTTCTGGTAGCCGGAGAGGCGAAAACAAAGGGTAAGGAAAAAGGAGAACGAGGCAAGAGAGCCGAGGGACAGAAAAAGGAAAGGATATAAACTGAAAAAGGAATAAGCCGGTAGAGAACACAAAGAAGAGAGAGAATTCCTACCCTAAGGGACCGCAGGGCCTCCCTTCTGGGGTGGCTCCAAGAGAGGAACAGATAGAGAGAGAGAGAAAAGGAAGAAGAAGAAGGAGAAGAAAGGGAAGAAAACAAGGTATGCTGAGAGGGGAGAACACGGCCCATAGATACATTGGTTGAGAGGCTTATAAGCTCGGAACCAGAAAATGAAAATTACGTACCTACTGTAATTCTTGATCTTCTTGGACGAGTCTCCACCACTCATTCACACTATTGGGATCTGCGCCGGAGGCACTAGGACCCATCGGTAGCAAACTTTTTGCTGGAGGGTTGGCGCCAGAGATGGTGCCGCGAGGAACGGCGCCGCGAGCCCTAGCTTCTGCGGTAACGACTATCTCGGCGTTGACACTCCAACCGCCTCAGTTTCTTTTTTACCAAGGAGGTGCAGCGTAACTAACCTAGAAGGGTAGCCTAACCTAAAAACCGGACATAAGATAGTCCGAGCGACCCGTGTAAGAAGGGTCAATAAAGAAGTCTTCACGGCCTAAAGATTTGAGGGGTGAAAACCAACAAGACAGGTGAGCTCGGGGGATGGAGGGTGGGCGTGTGAATGAGTGGTGGAGACTCATCCAAGAAGATCAAGAATTACGGTAGGTACGTAATTTTCATATCTTCCTGGACATAAGTCTCCACCACTCATTCATACTATTGGGAGAGTACCGAGCTAATAATCCCCTGAGAGGGCGGCAGGAGAGACCAAGAGCTCACGTTTCTAGGACAGAAGTCCATTGAGGATGGCTCTGCCAAAGGAAGAATGTCGTCTGGCATGGACATCTAGTGTATAATGTTTAAGAAAGTATGCACTGAGCTCAGGTGGCATTGCAGATGTCTGCAATGGGCACGTT
Source organism: Neoceratodus forsteri (assembly GCA_016271365.2). Classification (NCBI taxonomy): domain Eukaryota; kingdom Metazoa; phylum Chordata; order Ceratodontiformes; family Ceratodontidae; genus Neoceratodus; species Neoceratodus forsteri. Next base: position 594,997,850 of record JADMNL010000022.1, on the reverse strand, counting down.
AAGATTTCCGCTTAGGGATGCGACTGCTCTGGTAGAGTGAGCGTAAACTCTACTCTCAACCTAACCCGCGCCATGAATAACAGTGATGAAGGCACGCCACTAGCCATGATGAGATACATCTGATGGCGACAGGTTGACCCAGCCGGGTCTCACTGAAGGAAATGAACAGTTGCTGAGCTTTTATGAAAATCCTTGGTTCTATCTAGATAGAAACACAAGGCCCTCTTAACATCCAAAGAATGAAGAGAATGTTCCCCTTCATTTTGGAAGTCCACAAAATAAGAGGGAAGGACCAAAGGTTGGTTTAGATGAAATTCTGACACAACCTTAGGAAGAAATTTAGGATGAGTACGAAGAACTACTTTGTCCTTATGGAACACAGTATACTGAGGGTCTGTGACCAGGGTATGTATCTCAGAGACTCTGCGGGCTGAGGTAATGGCCACTAGGAAGGCAGTCTTCCAAGTGAGAAATTTTAGCTCACAGGTAGTCAGAGGTTCGAAAGGTTTCCGAGTGAGCATGTCTAGCACAAGATTAATGTCTCAGGCTGCGACTGGACGTCTTGTAGGAGGTCTGGTATGCAGAATCCCCTTAAGAAATCTCTTAACCATAGGTAACTGAGCCAGAGTTAAGGAAATAACGGGCTCATGATACGCTGAAATGGCACTAAGATGAACTTTGACTGTAGAGTACTGCAGACCCGGATGAGAGGTCAAGGTACTCCAGAACCTATCTGGTGGACAGGAAAGGGATTCAAAGAGGACTTTGCACACCAGAGCGAAAGCTTCCACTTGGCTGTGTAAGTTTTCCGAGTGGCTGGCTTCCGTGCAGCCAGAAGAATATCTGAAACTCTTCGAGAGACATTGAACTGGTTTACTTCGACCTCTTCAGGAGCCAAGCATGAAGGTGAAGTGATCTCAGGTTGGGATGGACCACTGGTCCCTGAGTCAAAAGGTTCATCTGCAGGGGAAGTGGTCTCGGAGGAACTGCCAACATATTGTTGAGCAGTGGAAACCACAGCTGCCGAGGCCAAAAGGGAGCAATGAGAATCATTTTGTCCCCCTGGGATTCGAACTTGAGTACCCTCTGAATTAGAGGAAGAGGCGAAGAAGTTGCTTGTCCACCATGAGCCTGAACGCATCCTGACAGAAAATGCCAGGCCCTGGATTTCTGGAGCAGAAGAGAGGCAGTTTTGTGTTGAGTGGGGATGCAAAAAGGTCCGGGTCTGGAGTTCCACACTCTTCGAATAGTGACTGAACTATGGTTGAGTCGAGAGACCACTCGTGAGGGTCTGTCTCTGTTCTGCTGAGACGGTCTGCCAGTTCGTTCTGAACACCTGGCAGGTAGACCGCTTGAATTAGAGCCTCGTGCTCCAAGCACCATTCCCATACCCTCATTGCTTCTCTGCATAAGGGGTAAGGGTGAGCACCGCCCTGCTTGTTGATGTAATACATCACTGCTTTGTTGTCCATTTGAAGGAGAATGATCTTATCTGTGTCAATCTTCACCATTCATCACAGATGGGTAGTGGCCGGAGATCAGGACCCCGCGGGAGCCTTTTTTTTTTTTAAAAAAGGATAGGCGGAGTCGACGCAGCATCGGCGCCGCCCTCGAGGCCGACGTACTACGTGGCGCTCGAGGATTAGCCGTTAAGCTGTGTCGACTCCACCTGCCTACCAGTTCTTCATCTCCCGCCGTCGAGGTCGCCTCGTGGGAAGCCAGCTGAAGAAATTTTCAAACTTTTAGGCCTTAGCCTTTTGTCGTCGACAGTCCGTCGGTTCCTGCTAGTTCTAGTCTGCCCTACTCAGCGTCGCTGGTAAGATCTTTCCATTTATTTTACAGTATAAGCGACGTCGAGTCTGTTTTTGGTGTTTTTTTCCGTAGGTCATGTCGCAGTCGGAGGGCAAGAAGTCGTCTAAGAGGCGGCCCCCCATGCGTCGGTGCCCGTGCGACCGCAAGTACTCCATTACCGACCAGCATGACTGGTGTCTCTCGTGTCTTGGCCCGCGTCATGACATGGATTCGTGCGACGTCTGCTTCTCCATGGACCGGCGCGTCCTCGAACAGCGTGCATTTAAAGTAGGGCGAGCTCCGCCGACTTTCGGGGGTAGGATTCGCACTCGTCGGGCCAAGCCGCGCTCTCTCGGTCTTTCCTCCGGGTCCCCTTCCAGTTCTATACAGACCGAGGAGGAGGGAGCCTCGACCTCTTGTAGCCTAGCCTTGGCGAGGCTCCTTCATGGCGCCAGGAGGCCCGTCCGTTTCCTCCTGGGAAGCGGGCGGGAGGTGCCGCTATGGCAATCACCCTTTGGGGGTGAGAGCTCCCAGTGTCACTCCAGCAGTCCGGAAGGCCGGTCGGCGCCCGTCGCTCGATGCCGTCGGGCCTTTGGCGCCGTTCGCGGTGCCGTGGGCCCTGTCGGGCGCAGGCAGTGGCGCCGACTCATCTCGGCGCCGTGGGTCTTGGCGCTGTTGCGGTGCCGATCCTGCCAGCGGCGCCTGACTCCTGGAATCGGCGTCGCCTTACTTCCATGTCTTGCGGCGCCGAGGTTGAAACTGCGGCGCCCGTGGGGCTACCAGGTAGTCCGTTGGTGCCGTCCTGCGGCGCTGTTGGTGCTCGGTGCGCTTGCGGTGCGAGGATCTAGTGGTGCTGTGTTGGCGCCGAGTCCCCCTTGGAGTCGTCGTATAGCCCGATCCATGGTGCGCGCTCGCGGCGCCGAGAACCTAGCGGCATCATCGGCACCAAGGCTGTTGCTGGGGGCTTCTGTGGCGCCGTCTCTGTTCCTGGTACTGTCCCTGGTGCCGGCGGACTTGACAGTGCCGCAGCTGGCCCTAGTTCAGGACCTTTGGCCCGTGCTGCCCTGCCGCCTTCTGCCAGCGCCGCTTGCGGAGCTGTGGAGGGTGCAGGTGCTGCCTTGGCCACTGCTATGACTTCTGGGCCCTTTGGTAAGGTCGCCTTCCCTCGCCCTCTACCATCTGGCTTAGGGTCTCAGACTCTACCTCTTGGTCGGGCGGGCTTGGAGTCGAGCAGGCAGTCACACCCGTCAGGGGTTGTCTGCAGAGGAGGGCCAGAGCGGTGGTCTCCAGCCGGTCTCAGTCAGCCCCCTACTGAGTACGTCTGGTTCCCCGAGTTAGGGTCAGTGGTACTGACCAGCAGGCTGCGGTGCGTGCCACCATTGCCATGCAACCTGGCCTTGGGGGTTCCTTGACTCCTCGTCGGTGGTACCCCTCCCGGTGGTGTGTCTCGATCGCCCAACTTTGGGGCCCTATCGGGAAGCCCACGGAAGGAGGAGTGCTGCTCCTGGGTCTCCCAGCAGGGGCAGCCCAGGTTGCCAACTTCCTAGGCTGGCCCTTTTGAGACTAGGACTCCCAGGGTCGAGGGGTGGGGGGTGCGGGCGTGGACCTTTCTCTGGGACCCACCCAGGCCCTGGACGAAGCCGAAGTGTGGACTTCCGCCCTTCCCCTTCTGGTTCCTTGAGGGATCCGATTCTTTGGAGGCAGGGGACCGTCCTTCTGGATCTGTACGGCCCCGGTCGCCTCACTTGGGGGATTCTTCTGGGCGCACCCTAGGCAGTACCAACGTGGTTGTACAGCTGTCGGCTGCGGAGTCTTCCAGGACACCCTCCGCGGGGGTCCATGGTCCGCTCCCTAGCCCTGGCAGAGGTCAGCCGACTCTCTCTCTCGGCTCTGCCCCCTCCCCTCTGCCGCCTTCTCCAGCGTTCCCAGGTATTCTTGGTCCTAGCGGTCCTCTCACCTGGGAACAGTTCAGAGCAGTGGCTGCTCGGTTCCCTGCCTACGTTAGGGCCATGGACAGCCAGGTTTTTCAACCTCCCCAGGCAGCCACTCTCAGGCGCATGGTGACCTCAGCTCCTCATCCCCCTCTTCGGGGAAGGAACCGTCTGTCCATATCTCTCCTGCCGCTGATCTCTCCAGTATCAGCGTTTCCCTTAATGAGGATACTGGGCGACCTTTACCTCTCTCCCCTGTCCAGTGAGCAATCCACCGGCATCCGGCCTTGCGCCTTTCCAAGCGATTTCAGTGCAGCCACCCTTGTGGTGCCGCCTGGCCTGCTCCTTTAGGGAGGCGTCCATGCGTTTCTGGCGAGGCCCTTCTCCGAGTTCCTGCCCTAGGGACCTCAGCCAGAGGTATTGCAGCTCCTAAGTCTCCAGGTTCTATGCCTCATCCACGTCAGATTGATGCCTGGACACTCCTGATGGGCTTAGCGCCCTCCACCGTGACCGGCCCCAGATCAGGACTCTTGATTTTGATTTCTGGGAGAGGACTTCTACTCACACGGTTGCTTCTCTCCATCTCCGCTTATCAGGCCCACTATGCAGCCTACAGCAGGGTTCTTGTGGTCAGGCTGGGTCAGATCCTAGCTGCTTTGCCTGACTCAGAGCAAACCAGGCAAGCCATCGCACTCTGCATTTGGCCTGGAGCTTAGAAGGCACCAAGCAAGGGCATCTTCGACACCAGTGAGGTAGCTACCAGGGTAGTAGGGACAGCAATCTGCACCAGGAGAGTCGGCGTGGCCGCCTTTCCGTTGTCACCCTTGGCCCGGTGGGGTGATTTGCTCCGCTCGCCAGGGGAACCTATCTCTTTTCCCGTAAAGGCGGGCGGCGTTTGTCGGGGCAAATTCCTTCCCCTCGGGGACCCCGTCTCGGCTCTCCCCACTCTCGAGGCCTCCTCAGGCCCAGAGGTTCCCCCCATAGTGTGTCACCCACTGAGGGCTAAGGGACACTGTCCCTTAGGGTGCAATTAATCAACCCCTTGGGAGGCTTATGCACGCACCCATCTGTGATGAATGGTGAAGATTGACACAGATAAGATATAGAAATACGTACCTACGTAATTAAGTCTTTCTGTGTCTTCACCATTCATCTCATCCGCCATCCCCTGGGGCTTCAGTCTCTGGATCCTCCTCCTCTGTGCCTACCCCTCTTTTTGGCGGGGTAAGTTAGGACACACAGGGGTAGTTTTTCTTCCCAGGGGTACAGGTTAGTGGCTTTTCTTCTCTACTACTTATCTTCACCCCCTCAGGGTGAGAACTGATAGTTGCCCTCCTTCTGTTATCCATCTATTTAAAAAAAAAAAAACTCCATTTTTCACCAAATATCTTTACAGAGAGTACTGAGTCCCATACCCTGTCCTTCTCCAGAATAGCCGACTCTGCTTTTGGGGGTGTGCCAGTTATTCTGTGCCTTGAATTCTGGCAAATGAGCTTTGACACTCCTTGCAGTTCCTATACAGTCTAGTGACGGACAAGGGTCCTGGATCCTTGTTACCTCTCACTCTCTCCTAAATTCTCTCCCCCCCCCTCCCTTCTTCCTTTTCCAGAGATTGGGGCCCCTACCTAATCCCCTTAGTCTTACTTCCTCTATGCTGTCCTCTCAGTCATTATTTCTCCTTTTAGTTCAGTTTTCTCTTCCTTTTCTGTCCCTTGGACTCTCTTGTCCCACCCTCCATCCCTTCCTCTTACCTCTCCGGCGACTCAGAACTGGTAGGCAGGCGAGGTTGCACACAACAACGGCTAATCCTCAAGCGCCCGTAGATCGGCACGGCCTCCGAGGCGGCGCTGATGCTGCGTCGACTCACCTATCATACAAAAAAAAAAAAAAAAAAGGCTCCCGTGGGGTCCTGATCTCCGGCCAGTACCCATCTGTGATGAATGGTGAAAATACACAGAAAGATCATAATTACGGTAGGTACGTAATTTCTATTTCTTGTGACACAGAATGTCCTTCAAAGCTCGGACCGCATAAAGGACGGCTCTCATTTCTAGGACGTTTACGTGGAGCTGGGACTCCACTTGAGTCCACGCACCTTGAGAGTGGAGAGCCTGACAGTGAGCTCCCCACCCCATTAGGGATGCGTCCATGGTAATGGAGATCTGATGGTCCAGAGGAGCAGGGATACCCTCAGGAGTTGCTCTCTTGAGACCACCAGGTGAGTGACCTCCTTAAAGGTTCTGTCACTTTGATGAGATAGGACTGCGGGTGAGTGGTTGGGGACCACTGAGTACTGAGCATCCACTGGGTGGTTCTCATGTGCAGGCGTGCTGGGGTACAGTGAACACTGAGGGATGCCATGAGGACTAGCATCCGTTGCATCGAGGAGAGCTGTGACTGAACTGTTTTTCCCGATGTGGCCGGGCCATCTGAAGGATATCGTTCCTCCTGTCTTCTGGAAGAAAAGCCTCGCACAGGAAGTGTCAGAGTCCCTATAAAAGGAGCCTCTGGGAGGGCTGCAGTTGCGATTTCTTGAGGTTGAGCAGAACTCCCATGGACGTAAGGAAGAGCGCGAGCCGTCTCCACGGCGTCAGAGTCCCTTGCCTGGAAGGGCTTGCTGAAGCCAATCGTCCAGATAAAGGAAACACCTGAATTCCAACCTTTCTGAGGTGCGCTGCGAGAACTGCACAACATTTTGTAAAAACTTGCGGCGACGAGGATAGCCCAAAGGGCAGGACTCTGAACTGATAGTGCTGTCCCAGAGCCACAAACCTCAGGAATTTGTGATGCCTCAGGTGAAAAGGAATGTGCTGGTAAGCGTCCTGCATATCTAGGGAGGCTAACCAGTCGTGTTGGTGGAGCAGAGGTAACAGGGATCCCAGAGAAATCATTTTGAATTTCTCCCTGAGGAGAAATTTGTTTAGCTTTCTGAGATCTAGAATGGGGCGCATTCTGACGGACTTCTTTGGAACCAGAAAGTAATGGGAGTAGAACCCGTGTTTAGTTGGTGCAGCGGCACCACTTCTACTACCCTGTTGTTCAGAAGACCCTGAATCTCGTGCGAGAAAGGTCACTGACGAAGGGGTTGACAGCCTGGGCTGCCGTTTGGGGAGCGATCCGGAGGGTCTCCACAAGATTGAGTGAATACCCTCGTGAATTATCCGAAGGACCCATTTGTCTGAGGTTATGGACTTCCACTGGTTGTAGAAGTGCATCAGGCGACCTCCACCGGAGAGGAAAAGTCCACCCAGGCAGCTGAGATGGAACTTGGGCGGCAATTCATAAAATGGCGCTGGGTGCTTTGGGCCCTGCGCTTTCTGTTGCGCCTTCTTTTGAGGTTGGGCAGGTTGGTTCTTATGGAAACTTCCTCTGCCTCTGCCTCGAAAGGACTGGCGATTATGAAACTGTCGTTTATTGGCATGCTCTTGAGAGGGGGCAGGAGGGGGCCGAGCCAACTTAATGGCTGACCTAGTCTTTTGTGTAGCTTCTAGAGCTTGCTCTACCTGAGGACCAAAAGAAAAAATTACTCACCTTAGTAATGTTGTTTCTTCTAATGGAGTCTTGCTATATTATGACAATTGCAGTTTGTCCCACCATTAGAACTGCTCCGGAGGTGAAAGAGTTAACTCCCATTCTAAGAATGGAACTTGGGCCTTGATCACGTTGAGAAAGCTCTGTCTGGGTTATTTCAAACCTAAACTGTCAGATCTTTGAGACAAAACTCACTAAGGTCTGTGTGGAAGCTGTAACCTACACTAGCCAACTGGCTACCTGACTATTAACACATATTCCTGGTCCCAACACAAAGACTCAAGTCAGGGACCAGAATAATAATATAATAAGCAATAATGAGATAAAATAAAACATCACCCCAAAAACCCCAAGAAGGGGTGGAAAACATATGATGGGCATAACTAGCGCCCACACTAGGCTGCCCACCCCATACCCAAGTAGAAGTTCTGAGAGGGGCAGGCTGGGGGGGAGGTCATAATATAGCAAGACTCCATTAGAAAAAACAACATTACTAAGGTGAGTAATTTTTTCTTCAAACAACATGAAGTCTTGCTATATTATGACAATTGCAGACTACACAGCAGTACCTCGATGGAGGAGGGACAGAACCTACTTAGGGAATAGGCTCTGAAGCACAGCTGTGCAAACGAGCATCTCTCCTGGCCTGGACATCCAGGGGTAATGCTTGGTGAAAGTGTATACCGTTTTCCAGGTAGCTGCTTGACATATCTCTAAGATAGGGATGTCTCTGGCAGCAGCTAGAGATGCTGACTGTACCTCTGGTAGAATGAACCCTCAGGCCAGAAGGAACTTTCCCAGTTTCTGATAACAAATTGGATACAAGAGACAATCCACCTGGCAATTGATCTCTTGAGTGGCAGGTCTCCCTTTTGTGACCTCACCATAAGTGAGAAAAAGTTGGAGGGATTCGAACCTGTGACCCTTGGTACGTTCTGTATACTAACTTAGGGCCCTCTTAACATCTAAACTGTGTAGTCTCCTCTCGCCAGAGGAGGAATGTTCAGTGAAAATCACTGGAAGGGAGATAGATTGATTAAGATGGAAATCTGAAACCACCTTAGGCAAAAACTTCCTGTTAGTCCTGAGACTACCTTATCCCTGTGGAAAGAAATAAAAGTCAGTTTCTACTGACAGAGACACAACTCACTTATGTGCCTGGCAGAGTGATAGCCACTAGGAAAACAGTTTTCAAGTTAAGTCTTAAGCTCTGCAGAAGACAGAGGTTCAAAAGGAGATTGCATTAACTGGGCAATACAAACATTAAAGTCCCAGGCAGGGCGGATCCCTAAAAGGTGGATTAGAATGAAGTAATCCTTTAAAAACTTGGAAAATACAGGGTGTCGAAAAAGAGGAGGGCTTTCCTGCTGAAACAAAAGCAGAGACAGCTGCCAAATGTACTTTCAGGGTAGCTGGTCTCAGTCCCAAGGAATTAAGATGGACCATATAGTCCAAAACAATGGGCAAATCAGCAGATTCCGAGGAAATATGTTTCCCAGAACACCAAATGGAAAACCTTTTCCACTTAGAATTGTAAGTAGCCCTAGTGGAAGGCTTCCTAGAAGCCTTTAGGATTTCAAGAACACCCTGAGAAAGGTGTAGGTCAGCAAATTCTAACTCCTCAAGAGCCAGGCCTTGAGGTTGAGGGATTTGAGGTTCGGATACCAAACTCTCCCCTGTGCACAGGTTAACAGGTTGTGATTCCTGGGCAGACACAGGGGAAGATGGACTGCTAGTGACAGAAGGAGTGGGTACCAGGGCTGCTTGGCCCAGTCTGGGGCAATCAGAATCACCCTGCAAGGCTGGGATCTGATTTTGACTAGCACCTTGAATAGGAGGGAAGGGAAAGGCATAAAAACTTCCTTCCCAATCTAGGAGAAAAGGCATCCAGGAGTTAGAGCCCAACACTGGGGTCTGCAACAGAACAGTGGAAGTTGGTGATTGTCTGGGGCTGAAAAAGAGCTATCTGAGGGTGCCCCATCTGGCAAAAACTATCCCTGTACTTGAGGATCCAGAGACCATCGTGATGGCCTGGGAAATCCTGCTGAGAGCATCTGCTAGGACATTGTCCTTTCCTGGAAGGTGAACTGCTATGAGGGAAGTGTTCAGGAATAGGCCAGAGACCACAACTTCATTGCCTCGGTGCACAAGGCGAACCCGAGTGCCCCCTTGATTGATGTACCACATTGTTGTGGTGTTGTCTGTTCTGACTTGTACCACTTTGTTTCTGAACAGATGCAGAAAACAATGAAGTGCTAAAAAGACAGCTCTGAGTTCCAGCAAATTGATGTGGAGCAGAGATTCCTGAGACCACCACACTCCCTGAGTGGAGAGGTCAGCCCATGTGGGCCCCCACCCCAGGAGGGAAGCATCCGTAGTGAGGTCAAGGAGTGAGACAGCCGGAATGAAGGGGACTGATGTCTTAATTGCTCTGATCCTGCCACCACTGGAGGCCTGGATCAGGGTTACGTCACTAGGACCAACTTGGAAAGGGGTCTCTTCTCTGAGACCAAAAGGCTCTCAAGTGAAACTGAGATGTCCCTCCTCTGAAATCTTGCTCCTTGCACTACAGCTGTGGGCGCAGCCATGTAGCCTCAGGAGCTGCAAAAGTGTCTTGCTGGTCGAGAGCCTGCAGAGTGAAGGAGGAGGCCAGAGCCACTAAGTTCCTTACCCTCTCTAAGGGTGGAAGGCTCTGTAGCCTGCTTTTGTCAATTCTGCACCTATGAAGGTGAGCACCTGAACTGGTTCCAGAACTGATTTTGGAAGATTGAGCAAAAAGCCCAGGGGTGAGCAGCTGCTGGGTAACTTGCAGGTGAGATCTTACCTGTTCTGGGGACTAGCCTACAATGAGCCAGTCGTCCAGATGAGGAAAGACAGCAATCCTTTGCCTTCTTAAATGAGCCCTGCTACTGCCAGACATTTGTGAATACCCTTGGGGAGGGCAGAGGTGGGCCGAAGGCATTGCTCTGAACTGGTCAGTGACCTGAGGGCAGTTCGAATCTGAGGAGTACTTTCGGTGGGAGCTTCTGATTAGGATGTGAAAATAGGCACCCTTGAGGTCAGGAGGCTAGCCAGTCCCTGGCCTTAGAGAGGGTAAAATCATTGCCAGAGTTACCATTCTGAACTTTGGTTTCAAAGGTGTTTGTTCAGATATCTCAGGTCTAAAATGGGCCACCATTCTCCTGTCTTTTGGGGTAAGAATATCTGGGTACAGACCCTTGCCCTGGTGTAGGGAGAAAACCTTTCTACAGCTCAGGAGCCAGGAGGTTGAGACTTCTGTTTCTAAGTAAAGATCTCTAAAGAGTTTGCAGGTGGGAAAGATCTGATTCTCATCTTTGAGAACTTTTGAGCTGAGAACCAGACCCTGGCTTACTACTTCCAGGACCCACTTGTCTGAAGTTAGAGACACCCAGTTCTGAATGAAGTAAGCCAACCTGCCCCTACAGGTAAAGGAGAGATCGGCCCTGGGCACCCCATCAGGGTGTCTGTTTGGCAGGTGCTTTAGGCTGAGGGGTGGGAGCAGGCCTGCCCACACCCGTCTGCCCTCCTCCTGAAGAACCCCCTCTGAGCATAAGCAGAGGAGGCCTGGGTTTGGTAAAAGGCCTGTGAAAGGCCTACCTCTCCCCTGAGGGCCTGCCTCTGAGGGTAGCTTGCAGCTCCTTAGCCTGAGCTACTCTTATAGGTAGTCCTATATTCATCCATTTTCTTCATATAATTCTCTGTCTGCTCCCCAAACAGAAATTTCCAACCACAGGAAAATCCATAGCCTTAGTCTGGGTATCCTGTGACAAGCTGATACACCTGAGCCAGGCCAACCTGTGAAAAGCTACAGGCAGCCATGACTCTAGAGGATACATCATTAAAATCCACAGCAGCATGAAACTGCACCTTAGATGCCTCAATGCCATCCAGCAGCCACCTGTTCCAGCTCATTAGCAAGCTGGCCAGAGGCCTGTTTGGCCAAGGACCATGACAGTGTCCCATCTAGATTTTGATACCTTGCTACATAAGCCATGTAATTTGCTTGCCTGAGTCCCAAGGACTGCCATGTATTGTTTTTTAGCCATGGCATCAATCTTCCTGGAATCTTGTCAGGAGGATGTGAAGCCAAAGGAATATTAAGCTTTATCACAGGCTGCAGCCTGAACCACCACCAACGTGACTGCATTGCTGTGAAAGGAATTCTGTATCAGGACCTGACAAAGTGTACCTCCTGTCCATCTTTTGACCACAGGAAGCACAGAATTAGGAGTTTTAAAATTTTTATTGTCTGTTTCCTAAATGATTTATGCAAGGAATAGACAATCTCTAGACTCTGGAATATCCATCATTTCTACAAAATCAGGTTCCTCTTGTTCATCCACAGCTTCCTCCAATGGAAGCTGGAGGTTCAGCAACTTTTTGTAAAACATAGGTGAGAGGGACTCAGAAGCAAGGGAGATTCTAAAAGGTCTGTCTGGGGAGATGTCCGGTTCAATGGGCACACCCAGACCCTCAAAGTCACATTCATACTGTTCATAATCATCCTCCCCTCCTCTGGTTCATAAAACTCTTCAACAACGTATTCTCTGAACCGGTGGAACTGACGAACCGACCTTTTACCAGACAGTGGCGGTTGGACGGAACCGGAGAAAGTGACTGGACAATCTGAATAGTCTTGCTATCTCTGCAGCAGTTGGAGAAGGAATTTTGGGCTCACACCTGCTGATTTTCTTGTTTTCTTTACTGGAACTGGCTCCTCCGAGCCAGCTTCACTCGAGGAAGTCTAAGCCCTGGTCAGGGCACTCCCTCCGGTTCGGTTGGCACCGAACCGGGCTGGCCATCCGGGTCAGCGGACTTTTTGGCCTCTCGTTCCCTGAGCCTGCCAACTCTCTTATCCAGGGTGGCTGCAGGGAAAGTTTTACAAATCTGGCGGTCTGAATTGAGGTGGTCAAACCCCAGACAATATACACATGTGGTGTGTGGGTCAGCCTTGGCAAAGACTTCCCCACAGGCATCACAGTGTTGAAACCCAGTGGGCCCGGTTTTTCTTTTGGGTTTCTCAGACATAATGCCAGCCTAACCAAAAACTTGCCCTTTTAAACGGCAGTGCCAGGCAAGACACCCTTATCGGTTCCTAACCGTGTCACGGGTCTTGGAAAAAACCGTAATGAAATCCGTTTTTTAGAACCGATAAGAACAGGAACCGCACTCTAAAACCTTCAATTCAAGTTTTAAAACAAGCTGATCGGTTCAAAAACCGAACCGATAACATTTACAAGTTCCACACAAAAAATAAACTGAATACTTACGATACCACAGACAGAGTTTGAACCAAAGCGGTTTCGGTTAAAATAATAATATTCTCAGTTGATTTAAACCCGAGAAAACACTGTTTAAACCGAGAAATGAACGAGCAGTGGAGAAATCTCCGGGCGACTGTTCAGTAGGCGAGTAAAGAATCTGACAGTTTAGGTTTGAAATAACCCAGACAGAGCTTCTCTAACTGAGCTCGCGCTCCAAGTTCCATTCTTAGAAGGGGAGTTAACTCTTTCACCTCCGGAGCAGTTCTAATGGTGGGACAAACTGCAATTGTCATAATATAGCAAGACTTCATGTTGTTTGAAAGATATGCACCATCAAAGGGCAGTGCCATCACCTGCTGCTGCGCGTCATTCGTAAAGCCCGAAGTGCGCAGCCAGGAATGATGCCAGGTGCAAATACCAGCAGCCGCTGAACAGGAAACAGTGTCAAAAGCATCCATGGCTGCTTTAGCCTGCTGGTTATTAGATTCAATACCTCTGGTAATGGTTTGAAGAAGCTCTGGCTTTGAATCCGACTGGCAGGGCTTCAAATCCATCTGTTTAATAGAATGCCACAGGATATACTCATACTGAGAAAATAGCCTTGCAACTAGCATACGCATACTTAGGGTAGAAGCAGCAAAGACTCTCTTACCTAAGGTGTCTATCTTACGAGATTCTTTTGTTAATAGGTCGAGCTGTAGTAGCTTGAGGAAGAACGACTTTATCATTCTCTGCCAGGACTACAATAGGATCCGCAAAGGCTAGAGATGCCAAAATGGGACGATCCTTGGGGGCTGAATATTTCCTAACAATGGATTTAGCCACTGAAGGGGTAAGAGCAGGATTATTCCATACCATTTGAGACAGCGTCTCGAAGGAAGGCTGAATCGGAGGAGTCAAATCCGTAGGGATCTCCGAGGCATGAAGATATTGGAGTCTCAACAATTTCCCAAGATCGATGTCTGTAGTCTGGAGAGAAAGTGTGGAACTCAGATTTTTCAAGAGACTTAAAGGATAGGTCCTCGACCACAGGCTCTGTAGCAGTAATAGATCCTGCTTCGTCCACTTCATCACCCAACCGAAGGTCTGGGTCAGGCTCAACGTCATCTCCTGACAGTCCAGGAGGGACTGTATGGACAGAAAGGAATGAAATTCAGAAGAGGAGGAAGAAAGAAACAAGTGAAAGAGGAGTCCCGAGCTGCCCAGCCGAGGCAGACGAGCACCGAACGACGCCGCCAGGCCGCAGCGGCACCGAGAAGCTGCACGGCGCCGAGGACAGCGCCGAGAAGCCGCACGGTGACGAGGACGGTGCCGAGAAGCCACACGGCGCCGAAGACGGTGCCGAGAAGCCGCACGGCGCCAAAGATGGCGCCGAGCGCAGATCGACGCCGAGGACGGCGCCGAGAGGCCACACGACGCTGAGGGCGCCGAAAACACTCCCAGACTCCGAAAAACAGGTTTTGAAGGAAGATGAGCAGGAGATAAGGGCATCGGTGTGGCCCCCTGCACCACAGCCATGTGAGGGGGGGGACACCTATGCGTGGAGTCGACGGCACCGAAGAAGGTGCCTCGCGACCAGGAAGGTCCAACCGCCCTACCTGGTCGCCCAGAGAGCCCAAAGGCCCACGAGCGACTGAGTCAGGTAGCTGAACCAACCTCCGAGCCCATTGTTCCATAAGAGCGGCCCACTGATGAAACTGCTCATCTGAAGACCTACCTGCTGGCGGGGTAGGGCTCCGATATCGAAGCCGTCGGCTACCAGAAGCAGAGGTTGGCGACTCCGAAGGAGGAGACCGGCAACTAACCCCGATCACCGAGCATCTATGCGCAGACATATCCGAGGGCGACCTCGAGTGATGCCTTCTCTTTTTAGACCTGCGGGCTGAAGAAGAGCTCGAGGCCGAACGGTGCCGAGAATCGACTGTTTATTTTATGCTTCGGGGACCACCCATCCCCGGCATTGGACTGACCATTGTCAGACCCTCCCCTCCGGAGAAAGGCGGACGGACCCAGCCCCGACTGACTGAACAGTTTACACGAAGTCTCCCTACCATCACCTGACCTGCTCATGGTTCAATTCACACAAGGTAGGCTGAGACTCTTTATTGTATTTATTTTAAAAATAAGAATAAATTTAAGTGATACTGTATCGAGATAATACTAAAAATAATAAAAAACTGAAAACTATGCTGTTAGTTTGAAGTTTGACTCCCGACAAGCGACGACGTCGTCACTGAAAGTGCACTCGTGGTAGGAAAAAGAACTAGGCGTTTGGAGGGTTGACGCCGAGATAGTCGTTAGCGCACGAGCTAGGGCTTGTGGCGCCGTTCTTCGTGGCACCATCTCTGGCGCCGACCCTCCAGCAAAAAATTTGCTCCCGATGGGTCCTAGTGCCTCCGGCGCAGATCCCAATAGTGTGAATGAGTGGTGGAGACTTATGTCCAGGAAGATCAAGGGAGCAAGAATCCCTCCTGATAGGACTGAGAGAAGGTTCAACTGAACCGCCTGTACAGATTGGACACAAAGAGCAGATTCTCTAACCTCCCATCATGCCAACCCCCTACACTCTAGCTGAGGCTCACAGAGTGCCAGGCAGAAAATCTGTTCTGGAAGAGCGCCCAACTAGGAAGAGTTAAGCCCCTTAGCACCCTGTTAAGTGCTAACACAGAAGTGTGTAAGGGAGGGTTAAGCCCCTACAGAAGGCAGCTTTGTATGAAAGGACAGGTGGGAACTCAATCAGACCCTGAAGGCAAGGCAAGAACAACCCTCAAGGCTAATGAAGTGCCAGAAGCACCAGCCAGAATGAGCTGCGAATAATAATACCTGCCAGAGGGAACCTAAATTTTTGAGGCCGAGCCAAAGGGACAGTGTCTTGAGCTATTAACTGAGCAACGTGGTTAAGGGGCCCAGAGGTCACCCCTAGGGACAGTCAGAAAGAGTTCCCTCAGAATAGGTGAAAAAGACCCTACTCGTTCCTCTTTACCTTGAGGAAAAAAGATCCATTCAAGAAGAATGGAAAACAGAAAGATAATTTTTTTTTGTTTCATAAAGGCCAAAGAAACGGAGAGGAACGAGACGGGAGGGGGAGATGCCACAGTAGGAGGCCACTGAGGGGAAGGTGGGCGGGTATCAGTAATGAATGATGAAGATACAAGAGAAGTTCAAGAATTATGGTAGGTACGTAATTTTCATATCTTCCCTTGTCAATCTTCACCATTCATTACTGCTTGGGTGAGTACCAAGCCCCTCCCAAGGGGGGGGATAAGAAACCCTGAGGGAGCAAGACCCCCAGCCTCCTGTTGGTGAGAAACAGAAGGGGAAGACTCTGGGCTAATCAAGAGAAGCCTATGGGGAGAAGAGCAGGAGGTGTCCCCGAGGACAGGGAGACGGAGGAAGCCCCTGCAGAAGTCTCCTAGCTCTGGAGGAAAAAGATGGTCCCCAGGAGGCGGGCGAATCACCCTATGCCAGGCCAGGGGTGACAACCTTGATAGATGAAGCCATGCCGTCCGTCTAATACAGATCGTTGTCCCTGCAAGCCTGGAAGCCACCTCATTGGCATCATAAGATGCCCTTGCTTGGTGTCTTGCCAGCTCCAGGCCTATAGCAGAGAGGGCAATAGCTCGTCTGGTTTGCTCCGTGTCAGGCATTGATGCTACGATTTGGGAAAGCATCGCCCACAAATGCCTACCGTAGGCAGCATGGTGGGCCTGATGTGATGCAATGCATGACATCGCATGAGAGGAAGAAAACACTCTTCGCCCCCACCGGTCAAATTGTAGAGAATCTGAGTCCGGTGGATGGTTGTGCACCAGGTGGCGGTGCCTGGAGGGAGTCTCTAGGTATGCTAATCCTGAGGGTGGGTTGGGGAGAGTACCTAGAGATTCTGATGGGGCACAGTACCTACGTTGGCAGTCTGCCGGGGCTGGAGAAAGGGCGGCTGGTGACTGCCAGGAATGGATAGACGCCTCCTGAAAGGGACTAGGCCAGGATAGTACCACCAAATGCTGGGCACTGAATTTGCAGAGGAATTCACGCGTCTCCCATTCAGTACTGTCTCGCCTAATGTAGGAAATCTGAAGATCCCTCACCATCCTCGAAAGGAATTGCTGATACTCAGTGAAATCAGCATCGGAGGAGAGATGAGCAGTGGGTTCCTCTCCCTCAGAGGAGGGAGACGAGGATGATGGAGAACTTGAGTGTCCAGAGGACTCCTGCGGCGGTGGTGATAGGGCAAACCCGCTCATTCATGTACCTAACATATGAGGGGAAGGCCGCCACAGAACCTCTGAACGTCTCCCAGGATAACGGGCCCGTGGGACCAACATGGCCTTGGGAGAGCAGGGGGGTGGCTGCAGAGAAATGGGAGAGGGGCACCTACGGTGAGGCAACTGTCCTCTGCTGAGGCTCTGGAATCTGGGGAACGGAGCCTGAGCTGGCGGGATCTCGGACAACAGACCAGGTCGCAAAACGGAACCCTGGGGATGCGAAGCCTGGAAGAGCCTAGAAGGGGATCCTCCCCTGTGACGAACCTGGGACTGCATGGATCCAGAAGGGCAGCCCACAGCAACGCCACCGGAGGGGTCCCTGGGGTCCAAGAGGGAAAGCTTGGGCCAAGCGCTACAGCTCCTACCCGCACCCCGAGGGGTGGCAGGTAAAGACCGAGACGCCTGAACCCTGTCCCTCGACCCCTCGGACTCTGATAATGCCCTCCTCCTCCTCGACCCCAGCGACCTCCCACCCCGAGGGGGTGCAGGAGCACCAGGGTCGGCAGCTGCTACGACCCCCTCAGGAGGCAGACCCCCTGCCTCCACCTCTGCTCCATCGCCCCCCAGGGACCCCAGACCACCCCCAGCCTGGGGGGCCTCAGGGGAGGATGGCAGCGGAGACAGAGGAATAGGCATGCCGGGCCGCCTAGCACCTCATGCCACCGGAGACCCTGACTCTAAAGAGTCAGGGTGCTAGGACGGGTCCACGTCTGAGTCATCCTCTTCCGAGGAGGAAGAGACCAGCTGGACCACAATACTGGCAACCCCCGGGGTGTCCAGTGAAACGGCGCCGTGGATGGCGCTGGTGCGGAGCGGTTCCGGCGACCCCGACCCCCGCAACACCTAGACCCAGCCTGACTCCCTAACGGGCGCCGCCCAAACCCACGGCCCCGCCCTCGGCGCCAGGACCCCACTCGGCACTGCTAGAAGAACCGACCGGGCCCACGGTGCCGCAGGCGGTGCTGAGAGCCAACACAGCGCTGCCAACGGCGCCGTCTCAATCACCGGCGTCGCGAACGGCACGGGGATCCAAAACAGCACCGGAAGGCAGCGTCGAGGGTCCACCGATGCCGGGCCCAGCAGACGTGGGCCTCGACACTGGGAGAGCCTGCACCTCCGGGGAGGTGACTGCCGAGGTGGTGTCCCCGCTGAGGCCCCGGAGGGGACCCTGGCGTTCCCCCGACACTGCAAAAGAAGCTTCCTCTTCGGTAAGGGAAGATGAGGAAGCCTCCTCCTCTATAGACCGTATAGGCCTGAGAGGGGACCCGAAGGAAGGGCCTAGAGACCTTACCTGGGAATCCCTGGAGCGGCGCCATCCCCCGAAAGTCGGCGGGGCCTTGCCGATCTTAAACGTACAGACTTCTAGGACGTGACGGTCCATCGAGAAACAGGTGTCGCACACATCCATATCGTGGTTGGGTCCCAGGCAGCGAAGACAAACATCATGCCGGTCCGTGACGGAAAAATCCCGGCCACAGGAGCACCGACGCATAGGGGCGCGGCCCGCCTTCTACTTACGTTTTGCCCCCAAACCTGACATGATGCAAAAATATTGAGACTAAAACAACAAAAGCTCTCAGCGCCGTCGAAGAAAGTTATAAAAAGAACGGTCTTACTGGTGACGGCATCGAGAAAAAGCAGGAGAAGGAGTCTGGAATTCGATGACGCAGAAGGCCTAAACTGTATCTGACTGCGCAGCAGGTGTAGCCTACTGCGGTGGGAGAAACAGAACTGAGATGGAGGAGGAGTCTCGGCACTAATGGCCCCTGGCGCATGGCGAGTGCAGTTGCTTGGGCGGCCCCATTTGGGCCAACTCAAAAAATCTCCCGTGGCGGGTGCGTGCCTCTGGCACAACCTAAGCAGTAATGAATGGTGAAGACTGACAAGGGAAGATCGTAAATTAGAACTAGACCCAGAAAGATGGTTGCAATTAACCTATTTTTATTCTAAGAATTCATCAATGTCTTATTGGAGGGAATTCGCCTGGAAGACCAGGGTTAGATTTTTTAGAACCTCGGATATCCAGGCAGTTAGCACCAGATGGAGCTTTGCTGGAGAGGATGTGTCATTTTCCTGCAGGCCAAGAACACATACTATGGTCTTGTCCACTCCTATCTGACTATTGGAGGGATATCCTAATGGAACTTAACAATATATTTGGTGCTTCTGATCTGCTTACCCCAGGGTTTGTCCTGCCGGTGATGCCCCCGCAGGACATCCAGATTAACTGGTCCCAATATAAACTTGTCATACTTTTAATTTTAATAGCTAAAAAAGTTATTACCAGACTATGGCTCACTAAAGCAACCCCAGATAAAATCTCTTGGAGAACCCTCACCTATGAAGTATATAATTTGGAACGTCTCTCATATAAGATAAACAACAGGATAAACACTTTCAACACTTGATCGGGACAGTGGGTTGCATACCAGTTAGAGACCTATCTGGACTTTGTCCCATGAAATGAAAGGATGAATTTTGTATGATTTCAAAGTTACTCATAGTTGGGAAATTATATTCTGCTGGAGTTTTTTGGTGCCGTATGGAGAGGCCCCAGACCGAGGAGGAGGTTGGTCTGGAAAACATCAGAAGGGGAAGCTAGGGAGCATTATTTTCTCAAGACTATAGTCAATTGGATCCTATCCTGGTCTATTTACCATACAGAGATAGATAGTATGATGCCACATCCGGGATATGTTAAACAGTCCTGTATGTATAAATTAATTGCTTATATATGCTGTAACAAGAAATCTCAACAATTAATATGTTGCATAAATTAAAAAAAATAAAATAAACTCAGCTTTACCGAAAAAAAAAAAAAAGACCGTAGTGGTGGCGGATCTTGTTGCATCTGTGGACCTGGCTTGTATCACCGAGACCTGGCTAGATTAAATTGCGGGCCCTGTTTTGGGGTCCACGATTCCGGTTGGGTTCTTGGTGATTCACTGCCCGAGAGTGGACCGTAGGGGCGGGGGAGTTGCAGTCTGTTTTAGACAGGAGCTTGACCTTAGGGAGGTGCCACTTGGATGTACCATTTCCTTTGAGTGTATTGTGGGTGCAGGTGCAGGTTTCAGGATTCTTCTCATTTATTGTCCACCAGGTGATGGGAGGGAATTCCTGAGGGAGGTTGCAGACTTCATCGCTGAGAGGGTATTGGAGTACCCCCGATGGTTAATTCTGGGGGACTTCAATGCCTGGGTCAACAATGAACTCGTGCACTTTGGACAAAACCTCCTCCAGTTGATGGATTAATTGGACCTGACATGGGTTATTACTTCTGCAACTCATGAGGGGGAACACTCATTGGACTTGATATTCCACCTGGGGATGGAAGTCTCCGATGTGGAAGTGGAGCCTATTGGTTGGTCTGACCATCACGCCCTAAGGTTTAGTTTCGCGGCCCCCAAAAGAGGCCTGCCCCAAAGGAGATAGTACAGTTCCGTCCTTTAAAAGGAGTTACCTCAGAAAGGCTAATGATGGAGCTGGACTCCTCGGGATTGCCAATGGATAGCGCTGACCCAGGGCCCCTAGTGCTAGCCTATAATAGGGCAATTGAGGGGGCCCCGGATGTCATTGCTCCATCCCGTGTTCATCCCTGTACCCTTCATCCAGGGGCTTCATGGTTTACCGAGGCGATCCATGGGTTGAAGAGACAGGGTCGAGGATTGGAGAGATGCTGGTGGAAAACTCGCGTGGAAATGGATAAGGCTTAAACTGATGGATCATTATAAGATCTATCAGTTAGCAATTTCTCACAAGAAGGCAGAGTTCCTGTCCATGGAAATTGCGACGAATAGACCGGCCTGGCCCTTTTGGACCGTGGACAGGCTGTGCAATCCAGCCTGTCTTCAAGCCGGTCGAGCTTTGTCACAGTTACAGTGTGAGGAGTTTGCGATGTTCTTCACTGAAAAGGTGTCCACCATCAGGGATGAGATCAGCCAGCGCCTCCCCATTGGGTCTTGCACTGATCAACCGAGTGGCACTAATACCCAGTTAACTTGGTTCACCTTTAGTCAGCCGGCAGTCATGGATATTGTGAGGATCATCCAGACTTTGCGTCCAACCTACTGTAGTCTGGATCCAGGCCCTACTCACCTACTGGTGGGTTGTGTAGTTGTGGGTTGTGTAGAGGTTATCGGCACAGTCCTTACTGGGATAGTGGTGGCATCATTGGAGAGAGGGATCTTTCCAGATCCCTTAAAGGAGGCAGTGGTGTGCCCCCTTTTGAAAAAGCCCTCCCTTGATCCTGACTGCCCAGAAAACTACAGACCAGTCTCAAACCTTCCCTTTTTGGGGAAGGTTATTGAGAAGGTGGTCGCTTTGCAGCTGGAGGATCATTTAACCAGCCATAATATCTATGACCCTCTTCAGTCTGGCTTCAGAGCGGCATAGCACAGAGGCGGCTCTTGTACAGGTAATGAATGATCTCCTGATGGCGAGAGATCGGAGAGCCCGTTCCATCTTGGTTCTCCTTGATCTCTCAGCAGCATTTGACACCGTAGATCATGGGATACTACTCGAACGCCTGTGGTTTCTCTGTGGACTAAGGGGGGTGGTCCACAGTTGGTTCCAATCTTTCCTGCAGGGTAGGACTCAGAGAGTAGTGTCGGGGATTTATTCCTTGGCCACTCACTGCCTGCACTGTGGGGTGCCACAGGGTTCGGTGTTGTCCCCCATGTTATTTGCGGTGTATACACTCCCATTGAGGGACATTATAAGGCAGTATGGGTTGAGTTTTCATTGCTATGCTGATGACTCACAACTCTACATGTCTTTTGTGCCTGAGCAAGAGTCAGATTCAAGGGCAGAGTTTAACAACTGCCTCCAGGAGATACAGAACAGGATGAGTACCAACTGTCTGAGGTTGAACCCAGGAAAAACAGAGGTATTGGTCGTGGAGCCGGGGATAAGGTTGTCAAGCTCATGGGTGGGAAAACCCACAGGTTTATGTCTAGGGTGGACCCCACTTATAGCATCCGCCCTGATGCGTAACCTTGGTGTTGTGATTGATGAGGGCCTGACCCTGAGGGCACAGGTGTCGGCCATAGTCAAATCTTCCTTTTTCCATCTAAGGAACATAGCACGGGTGAAACACTTGATTCCATCGGAGGATCTTCCTACCCTGGTCCACGCCTTAGTTGCCAGTCGTCTTGATTACTGCAATGCCCTTTATCTAGGGCTGCCAGGAGTGGACATCCGCCACTTGCAGCTGGTGCAAAATGCAGCAGCTAGGTTGTTGACTGGAAGCCTGAGATCCAGCCATATAACACCTGTGCTGCGCAAATTGCACTGGCTGCCTGTACAGTGGCGGATCACTTTTAAAGTAGTATTGATGACCTATAAGGCCCTACATGGTGTGGGAACCCACTACCTGAAAGAGCTCCTGGTTCCTTACTGCCCCTTCCGCTCCCTCCGATCCTCTGGCAAGGGATTGCTAGATTCCCAGGGTAACCATGAAAACATCTGGTGGAAGTGCTTTTGCCTTTATGGCACCTACCCTGTGGAATTCTCTACCTTGCCAGTTACGCAATAGCCTGACTGTAGAAGGATTTAAAAAAGTTCTTAAGGCCTTTTTATTTAAGCAAGCATTTTTAGAAGTGTAAACTGTGTTTTAAATTGTTATGGATTTTAAATTTGTATGTGAATCTTTGCAACGGCGCCCTGAGCTTTGGAAGGGCGCCTTGTATAAATAAATTTCTACTTACTTACTTTACATGTTTCCATAATTCCTTCGCCCTCTTTTCCCCATACAAGTTACACTCATTTTGATATACTTTATCTACTTCTACTTGTATCTTAAATAACAAATCTTGTTGTCCTATTTCTCTATTCTGCAGAAATCTCTGACACCTGTTTTGCCAAATACCCCACTTCAGGATTGCCAATATCACATATACTGTCTTTTTGTTCAGATGTTCCCATTCTTTTGTCAGTTGCCCATATACTAAAATATTATATGTCATTTTCTCAAAAATCTCCATACCCCAGAATTTTGCTAAATTCTCCCAGAAAGACTTTGTATAACTGCAGTAAAAAAAAAAGATGCCTCGTACTTTCCTACACCATTCCACAAGATATTTCTGCACGTATCTTTTCTTCTGTACTTTTATGTTTCTGGTTCCCTTTTACATTCAACTTCCCGTGGCTGCACAACCAAACTGTTTCCCTCATTTTGCTTGGTACCCTCTTTTCCAAAGTCATTTCTAAGATTGTGTTGGTACAAATACTCCCGTCTACTTTAAAACTGGGTCTTCATAATAGTTTTTCATCACTCTTTCTGTATACACCTGTGTTCTGCTCTTTCTCCCTACTAAATCTGTAGTAAGCCCCTATTGTGTAAAATACTTCCTACAACTTTTCATGTGTGCAGGTATATCTTGTTTCCTTTTTATGTACCCTTTTTTACCCGTGTTCATTAACAGGGTTTTACTCTATCTTTGTGCCAACTGCTCCCATAGTACATTTTTTCCCTGTAAAATAGGTACTATATTGGAATAAATAAAGATACTTGTACAAAAAACTATAGGTTGGACCATGTTCAATCCCCCTTCCTTTGTAGGTATATATGTATGTCCTCTTTTTTAATTAATTGTTTAATTAGTATTTCGGAAAGACCTTTGAGCGTGAGCTCTTTTACAAAGGTTCCACGTCAGGGTGGACAATAAGACAATACACATATTCAGTGGTTACAGAGGCCTGATCATTAGGCATTAAAGAGCGATTACATGACAATTAGACAGAAAGGAGAAAAGAAAACTGAGCAGTTGTAATTGAATACTAAGCTATTTCTAATCGGTTGCCCTAGATGGCACACCCCTGGAAACCTCCAAATCCGTTGATAGACTATGGCAGAGTAACTGCATAGGGTTTAACGCTATCCCAGATGGCGAGAGGCTGGGTGACAGTGAAACAAGGGGGATTGGTGTTGAAACCAACCGCAGAGAGCGAGAGGTGGGGGATAGTGAAGGTGGGGGATGTGATGGGGAGCAGCTCCAGAGGGCTTTGTTGAGTATGTGTGTGTGTGTGGGGGGTTGGGAGGGGCAGTACCAAGTGCGTTTAAAGAGGACTGATAGCTTACTTAAGCCCTTGGCTAGGCTGGAATGGAGGCAGGGTTCTCTAGGTAGCCCTCCTGGGTGTTACCTTAGGGGTAGGCCTGTCTATCAAGTGGGGCCTGAGAAGCAGGTGCATTTTGAGTTAGACATTAGGTGTTGTTTGAGGTCTACTTTGAATTGAGACAGGCTGTTGTTTGTTTGTAATTTCATCGGGAGTTCATTTATCCAGAGGGGGGCCTGATAGGAGAAAGCACGCTGCCCTAGTGAGGTTCAGCGGAATGGTATGGACAGTGCTCCATTCTTCCTCCGTCTGGTGACGTGTGTTGAGAGAGAAGCCTCGAGCAGGTTTCCTATACAGGGTGGGGTTTTTCCGAGGAGTGCCTTCTTTCCCAGGAGGCAAGTTTAGTATTTGATCCTGTCTTTTAGGTTAAGCCAGTTTGTACGCTCATACAGGGTGCAAGTATGAGTGTAGTGATCTGCACACAGGGTGAAGCGGCATGCCTTATTGAGTGCAATTTGGACCCTTTTGAGCACTGTATCAGTAGCAGCTCCATAGACCACCAGCCCGTAGTCTATTGTGGAGAGTATGGAGCTGGAGACTGAGATTCGGAGTGCTTCTGGGGTGAGGGATTTCCTATAGAGGACCCTGATCTTTGTGTTTACCACTTTGACAAGGGAGTCTACGTGGTGCGTATAAGTGAGAGAGTCATCAATGGTGACTCCAGGGTACTTGAACAAGTGCACCTGCTCAATCTGCTCACCAGCCTTGTTGGTGATTACGAGAGGAGCATGCTTGTGTTTGTTGTAGGGGCTGGATTGTAGCATGGCCTTGGTTTTCTTGTAATTTAGTAGCAACTTTTGCCTATTGAACCAGTCCTTGGATTTATTGAAAGAATCCTGTAGTTCTGTTTGTAGGGCAGCCTGAGAGGTGCTGCTGCTCAGCAGCACGGCATCGTCCGCATACAGAATAAGTTTGGTGTCACAGGCTGTGGGTAGGTCATTTACAAAGAGGCTGAAAAGCAGGGGCCTAGAATTGATCCTTGAGGGACTCCTAGGAGTACATCTCTGGAGCTGGATAACATCTGCCGATTTTGACTCGCTGGCTCCTGTGTGTTAGGTAGTCATTGAACCAATTCACGGCGTTTGGTGCCACACCCAATCTTTGTAGCTGGAGTACTAGTAGAGAGTGGTTGACGGTTTCCAAGGCTTTGGTGAGGTCAATGAAGATGGACCCCACCAATTTTCCTTCATCCAGCGCCTTGTGCGCATAATCAGTGTATTCCAGCAGTGCCGTGGTGGTACTGTGTTTTTGCCTGAAGCCATGTTGGTTTGGGCAGAGCAGATTGTACTTATTGAGGTATTCTGTGAGCTGACTTTCCATGATTTTTTCCAAAGCTTTGGATAGTGGGGAGAGGATAGATATTGGCCTGTTTGACACCTGCGCCTTGTCACCATTCTTATACACTGGAGTTACCAGGGCTTGCTTCCATACCTCTGGAAATTGAGCTAGGGCCAAGGATTTATTAAATAGCATTGTTATGGGCATAATAAGAATATCAAGGGTGAGAGATAGTAACTTCATGTCTAGCCCGTCACTCCCCAATCTGGTTTTGCCTAGGACTTTCCTGACCATCGTTAGGGCCTCCTTCACCGTTACCTTCTTAAAGTAGAAGGCTGGGTGGTTAGTTATGAGCAGGTTGGCGCAACCTTGGTCCTCCACAGGCAGAAGGTAGTCTGTAGGCAGCACTGAGGACAGGTCTGTAAAGGCCTGGTTAAAGGCATCAGCAATGGCTAGCGGATCTGAGGAAGATGAGTTATGAATGTTGAGCATCTTAGGGTGCTGCTTTTGATCTTTACCAAGGATGTTCTTAATGTTGTCCCAAAACCTCTTTCCATCTCCCCATGCATTGTTAAACTGGGTCTTATGGAAATTGGCTTTTGCGAGCCTAATAAGTTTGGTGCACGGATTTCTAGCCGTTTTGTAGCACTGTAGGTCATGCTTGCTGCCTGAGTTCGAGGCTTTTTCCCAGAGGCAGTCACTCTCCTTTTGGAGGGAGAGGAGCTTGCCATCAATCCAGCCGTTAACCTCCCCCCAAATTTTCCATTTTGTGCGTGGTACATAGATATCACAGATGGAATTGAAGCCCTCAGTGAAAAAACTAAGGGCCTGGTCCAGCGTAGGTGCCTTGTTGATGGGGGACCAGTTGTAGGCAGACTGGGCCAATTTGAGGGATCCAAGTTTGCCTTTCCACAGAACCCTGTTCTCGATGAGGCGGGGTGGGCTTTTGGCAAGTTTAGTGGTCCGTATAAAGGAGATTGGGGAGTGGTCACTTAGCACGTCCGGGAGAACACTGAGTTCGGAGAATCGAGTCAGTGAGCTAACTAAGACCCAGTCAACGAGGGTGCTGGTACCAGCCTTGTAGTTCTGCCTGATGTGGTGAGTTACGAGTTGCGTGAGATTGTGGAAGGTGATTAGGTCTCTGGAGCGTGTTGCCTCTTTACATAACCAGTTAATATTAAAGTCAGGTCAAGATGAGTTCTGAGCCCTTTCTGAGTGCGCTAATTTCTTCCATAACAAGAGGAAGGCCTTCCCTGGCTTTCTTGGGGGGCAGGTAGGCTGTGGCGACGGTAAGGGTCTTGCCTTTTAGGCCGACTATTTTTACCACTAGTAGCTCATAATCCTCCACAACTTTTGAGATGGGGAAGACAGAGCAACTCAGTGAGTTTCTGGCATATAGGAGGCAGCCGCCACCTTTATTGCCTATTCTATCAAGTCGAATGCTTGGAATCCTTCGATGGCCACCTCACCATCTTTGATCCTACCCGACAGCCAGGTTTCAGTTAGGCAGTCTTTTAATTGGATTTAGCCTTGAACGCCATAAAAGCTTAAAAAATAATCCTAAAATTTTAGTTTGAAGCTGCTGTGGTATAGGATAGATATAAGCTATATATAAAAGTATCGGTATAATAAATGTTTTTATTAAATAAATCCTTTTTTCCCTCGTCATGTTGCAGTTCTTCCACTTTACTACTGTTCCCTGTGCTATTGCAATTTTGGCTTCCCAGTTTCTGATTGCAGCATTATCCCCACCAAAAATTATACCCAAAGGCCCAGATATTCAAAAGGGTTGCGCCATGCGCAATAGGGATGCCCCAGCGCAAGTCTGAAAATGTGCTATTCTGCGATATTCAGTGGGAGGCAGATGCGCCTAAATCACACACTGCGCAAGAGCGTTATGATAATGAATGCATGCGCAACTGAAGGGGGAGGAACCATGCATAAATGGCGCAGTGCGATATTCAACAACATACGCCATGCCCAATAGGGGAGCAAGCGGAAGTTGCGCGATAGTGGAAATGAGCCAAAATAAAAAGGAACAAGAGAGAGGCGCAAGAACGCTACAGGGAAGGCACATGTTGCTGAACCATAGGCAGCCACACAGGCAACACACACACAGGGCAGGACAGAGACAGAGCACCTGGAACCCCCAGGAACAGGGAAGGTGTGGGGAGCCATTGCCACAGTGCAGTGCACAAGGGGGAAGTGCCACACAGCACTGAGGCCACTACAGGAAGGTGTTCGGTGCAGGGAAGTAGCAGCAAGGACAGCGGGGAAACAGCTGCGGGGGACACAAGCCAGGGACATGGCCAGTGCCACCACAGATGGAGGCAGTTATGGGGGTGAGAAGGCAGGCAGCAGGGTGCAGCCATGGAAGGGCCCATCGGCGGTATGCCCCCAACAGGCAGTACCAGCCGCACCAGCTTCGAGCTGTACACCGATACCGAGATCATGGGCCGGTACCGCCTGAACCGGGCAATTCTGAGGCAGCTCTGTGAGCTGTGCAGTGATGTGATGCAGGCACCCACACGACGGAGCCATGCTCTGTCAGTGGAGACCAAAGTGACAGCTTGCATGTGCCTGCTCGCTACAGGTACCTTCCAGAGACCAACAGGGGACACGACAGGCATAACCCAGTCGGCCGCATCACGCCACCTCACCCAATTCCTCAGCGCACTGCTGCCACATGCTGCGGAGTACATCCATTTCCCCAGCACACCGGCGGAGCGCACAGCAAACATACAGGAGTTCCACAGGGAGCATCGATGCCTGGTGTGCTCGGGCAATAGACTGCACCCATGTGGCCATCCGCACACCACCTGGCCCCGAAGGGGCCGCATACATGAATCGGAAGGGGTATGCAAGCATCAACTGCCAGGTGGTGCGCGATGCCAGGGGCCGCATAATCAGTGTTTGTGCCACGCACCCTGGGGGAGCACATGATGCCTTCATCTGGCACCAGTCAGCACTGTGCCACAGGTTCGAGAGTGGGGACATCCCCTCTGGCCACTTAGTGGGTGAGTATGCAAACCACGCAGAAAGACATGGAGCTTGGGAGGGGCATAGTCAGAGGTAACATGGGTATTGGCCTAGATGGCCCAAGGCAGGGCGACGCTGATCACCGAACTAACTTCCACCCTCTACACACAGGTGACAGTGGATACCCACTCCGTCCCTGGCTGTTCACACCATACCGGCGGCCCGCGACCCCGTCGCAGCAACGCTACAATGAGGCACATGCCACCACACGCAATGTCATCGAGCGGGTGTTCGGGATGCTGAAAGCACGTTTCCGTTGCCTGGACACATCTGGCGGTGCCCTACAGTACAGCCCCTCAAAGGCCTACGGGCTATTCCTGGCCTGTTGCATCCTGCACAGCATGGCCAACGACTGTGGGATAGCTGTACAAGTCGAAGAGGGGGACAGCTATGAGGACGATGAGGACGCTGGTGAAGATGGTGATGGGCAGCCCCCCCCTTGGTCGAAGGGACCCTGACTGATCCGGCTGGCACAGCTGCACCGGGACACCATCACAGAGGAGCACTTCAGCCAACCCAGGTAAGCCATGGGGCCATGTGCAACCACCAGTGGCAAAGGCACAACCCACAGACACGCATGGACAAACACCAGGGGTGCATGCCGTTAAGGGAATTGGCCGAGCATGGAACCGCACACGCCGCCAGGGATGGGCAAGGTCTAACACGGCATGCAGTCACACACACACACACCTACCTCACAAGACATGCACAAAGGGTAGGAGGCACGCCGACCCCGACCGCCACCCCTAGCCACACACACGTCCACAGACCACCACGCCCAGTGCCTGTCAGTGTGTGTGTGTCAGACGCTGGGCACCATTGCACAGTGGTGGACAGCGCAACTCAGGCATCATCATGCACACGCCACAGTGGACAGCAGCCAGGAGGGTGTGCAGATGGAACGTGTGCATGCGTGCAGGGCCGGGTACCCCACCCGTGCATTGCACGCTGAACAACACAATGCACACAGGGCAGCATCAGACAGTAGCCGTGCTGGGAGACAGGTCAGTCACGTGCCACGGCCGCCACGGATGCGTGGGCAGCCCCGCCAAGACCCACCAGCAGTGACAGGCTGACCAATGGCCTCATGGGGTGGCACCGATGGTCCCCAGGGTTCCACTGTGAACGCAACAGTGCCTCGCGAGGGTCTGCAGCACACGGACATGCTGCGCCAGGTGTGCTCGGGATCCCACAGCTGAACCCGGTGTCGACAGGAGGGTGTCGTATGACGCCGGGAACGGGGGGTGGACATTGCACTGCGTGGTGTCTGCGACGTATGGGCAAATAACTGTGTGCCCATTGTGGCCATGACAGCTGTGATTGCCTGTGTCTGCCTGTCAGTGGCAGCGGTCACATCCTCCCGCAACCGGTCCATCCCTGCCAGGAGCAGAGCGGTGTGTCTGCTACGCCGCTCCTCTGCCTGGCGTAGAGCCGCACTGAGTGCATCCACCGCCGTCATAAGCCACACCTGCTGATTGACTGATGCTTAGAGTATGCGGGTGTGCTCATCTAAGAGGTCATCTGCCTGATCGGCATGCTGTCCCTCATGGTGTTCGTGGCCGTGCTGGGCAGCACCCCTTGAGGTTGGGCGCTGCACACCAGGGCCAGGCCTGGGCATGTTCACAGGCGGTGCACTGATGCCGGCCCCTGACACTGTACCCCATGGCCATTGGCCGACTGCTGACACTGCCCCTCCGGCTGCCACTCTCCAGGGCTCAGCGGTGCCGCGCAGTGGCCGAACAGCCCCACTGTCCTGGACACACACCAGTGCTGCCCCACTGGTGCAGACAGGCACAGGATGGGACTGTGATGTCACGCAGGCCTCCACGGTGGCACCACCCACGGCCATGCCCGTGATGTCACCTGCTGTGTGGCCATCCTGTGGCCCACATGTATCACTGACCATGACGTTAGCTCCATCATCATCAGTGACAGATCCGGCACCAGCCTGAGTCTCAGCATGCTGGCATCCATGGACGCTGGCATGCTGGAACACGGGCAGGGCCTCCTCCGCACCTGCTCCACCAACATCAGTCCGGATGTCAAGGCGGGCCCACTGTCGCCCTGACCCTCGTATGCCTGTGGAGGTGGACAGACCCTCCTCTATCTCCATGCTACCACCCTCAGTGGACCAGTCCACCACCGCTGACCCATATAGACGCTCAGGAGCTGTAAGGGAAAAACAGTAGCATTAATGTATGTGACCTACCCTGTCCCCCCCCCCACCATTGACAGACCAGGACCTACCATGCAGTGACGGGCTACCACCCGTCTGGAATCCACCACCTGGAACACCCTCGATGGCACAACGCTGCATGCTGCCAGCAACCCGCTCTTCTTGTGGGGTCAGATGTTGCACGTCCGGCTGTCCCCCACTGGTCACCGACCATGCTGCCCTGATGGCAGCCACCTTCTCCTTAATCCTCCGTCTGTCCATGCCCATCTTCTTTTTGCACTCCTGCACGGACCGCTGGTGGCTGCCATGCAGGTTGACGGCATGCGCCACCTCTTCCTATGCAGCAACACGGGCCTGTGGTGTTCCCTGGCGTCCGCTGAGCAGCGGCTCCTGGTTGAGGTACGCCTTAAACAGGGCATCTGTTTCTGCCTTGGTGAAGTTAGGCCTCCTCTTCCGCCCACGTCTCTGTTCCTCTTCCTCCACCTCACGATCGGTCATTATTCATCCTGTGAGAATGACAGGTGTTACCTGTGACTGTGCAGTCCCATGCATGTCCCACACACCACAATCCACACTCCCAAACAGCATGCAACTCACCACAATAGACTGCAGTAACCGACTATGGCCAGTGCAGCCCAATGTCGCATTTTTATAGTGCAACGCATGCAAATGAGGCGAGGCGCATTTTTAAGTGGATGCAAATGCAGTGTCTGCGCCATTGAATGGCTGATTAGCTGATTTGCATATGCCGGCTGAATATCATGCTGTTGCGGTTTGTGCAGTTGTGTTGAATGTGCTCAGCCAAGGGTGCAGTTCTGTGACATGCGCAGTACACACCAAACTGCGCATGCCCGGGATGATGACGCAGATGCCTGCCGCGCTGCTGACGTGCTGTGTGCGGGAGGCAATGCAGGGCACGGCCACCATTGTGCGGTGGCGCTACTGCGCTGTTCACATATGGCGCTGTGGCACTGGGTGCCGAGAGGCACATGAGCCTAGCTTCTCATAGGCTGCTACAGGAGGTGGCACACAGGCACCCAATCGCGCTACATGCATTGGGTTCCAGTTGCACTGTGGCTGTCCATGCACGAGAGACCCTTGACCCTGTGCCCGACCTTTGCCCCCTAGGCGACATGCGTCCAGCATGGGTGCACCACTATCGCGCTGTTCAGTGACAGCGCAATCGGGAATGGCAGCGCTGTACTGCGCAGTATCTGCACGTGGCGGGACCACGCTGCCGAGCACCATTTTGACTCCAACTATTTGCTGAGATGGCATGGAGAAGGGCTGCTATGTGGAGCCAGGTTGAATTGGCGAATCTGGTGGCCATTGTAGAGCCCCATGCTGGGGCTCTATAGGGTGGTGCACCCCTGGACAGGGCCAGGAGTGCAGTTTGGCAGGAAGTGGCTGATGCGCTGGAGGAGGCCAATGGGAATCAGGCGCACGGCAGAGCAGTGTCACCACAGGTACGGGAAACCTCAGGCGCAGGGACCCGGACATGCTTGCCCACCTGCGTGGATGTGCCAGGAGGGGCATGGTGCCATGGCCAGGTAGGTGCCCCATCCATACACTGTTATCGTCCATATGGGTATCACGGTTACATGTGTCTGGCACATGGGGGGGGGCCGTCCAGTGTTGGCCATGGTGATGGTATTGGGGTGGGGGGTGGACAGGTATGGCCATGTGGGATTGCACACACATGGGGGTGGGGGACTGTGCTACCAGATTTTACTGATGTTCCTCTCTCCATGTTTGCACCTTAGGCCCAGAAGAGCACAGGCAGATGAGGGAGAGGAGGCACCACCAGGAGGACCAGCAGGCCAGGAGGGGAAAAGGTCTGCAGAGGCGCAGGGACCAGCCTGATGATGGTGAGTGCCTTACATCCATGATTACTACTGCATGCTGTGTAACAGGGCGGGCAGCGGGGCATGGCCACCATCCATTGACACCACTGGCATGCACACAACTTGTTACAGCCAGCACTGTCCAGTGGCACTGCATGTCTGGGAGTGCGTCAGTGGTGGTCCATGCGTGCACCGGGTACATGGCTGTGCCACTGCCTTCACACCGCATAGCCAAGTCACTGTACAGCCACGGTGGTGCTGTGCTGGACATGGGCGGTGGGGGTCCGCATGGCTGTGGGTGCCTGGGTAGGCAGGTCTTGTGGACACGGTCACTGTGGGTGGTCGCACACCATCACAGGGGCGTGGCACATGGCTGTATGCCATGCACAATGGGTGGGCTGCAGGGGTCTGGACAGTCACATGTATTGACTCTGCTCCCTCATCCTAGGTGGACGGCGACTTCAGGCCATTAAGAGGGGACTGCAGGAGCTGTTACAGGTGGCGAGGGCGACCCTGGAGCTCCTCCAAAGGATGGACTGACACGGAGTGAGGAGGCGAAGGACACATCGGTGCCACATGGAGGACGAGCAGGGCAGATGATAGACCATCCATGCCCCTGAAAACACTTTCCCCCGCTGGACCCACCCTCACACCCCTTCTTCCCTCTTCTATATGTTCACCCCTGCCCCTTACCCGCCCCCACCTGGCATGTGGCCCTTCCCCCCATTGTACATAATTGTAAATAGTTGTTTTGCTTACTTGTTAATACATTTGTTTTGTTATGACAGCTGTGGTGGTCTCTGATTTGCAGCGGGCTACAGGTGCACAGCTGCAGTGGTGTGCATGGTGTCAGGGGTGGTGCATGCATGGGCGCGTGTGTGTGTCCGGAAGGGAACCGCCTATGTGTGGGTGGGGGGATCAGTCACTGTCTGTGGTTTGTGTGTTGTTCTCTGTGCACTGGATGCCTGTGTGCAGTGGTCCATGGTGCATGCACTATGTGCATGGCACCCCTGTCAGACCTTCCATGGCCTGTGCAGCTGACACCCTTGCATGTCTGTGATATGCACGGTCTGCTGGCATGTCAGTGGTGGCTGTCCATGCTGGACAACCACTGTACCCGGCACAATACCAGGTTGCCTCCCATCACCAGTATGGTGCACGTCTCCCTCTGGTGGCACTGTGGCCTCCGCTGTTGTTGTCTCCCCTCCATGCTGTCGATTGTGTCTGTTGCAGGGAGTGTGCTCCAGTGTCTGTCACCCATGCTCGGCCGCATGCTGGTGGCATACAGCCTCATGGTGCTCAGCAGGTGGGGTTGCACACCTGTGCCATGTAGTGCTGACGCGGTGTACATGGCTGCCGTGGCCACACGCCAGTGGCTTGGCTGACCCGCCACTGTGTCCCTGTGTTGATGTGCCCTTGGGTTTGGGTGGGTGTTTGTCCATGCACTG
This sequence comes from Neoceratodus forsteri, assembly GCA_016271365.2. NCBI lineage: Eukaryota > Metazoa > Chordata > Ceratodontiformes > Ceratodontidae > Neoceratodus > Neoceratodus forsteri. The sequence continues at coordinate 594,964,149 of JADMNL010000022.1, read as the reverse complement.
TGTTGCATCCTGTGTGGCGCATGCTTCCATGCAACACTGTGTGTGTGTCTGTGCTGGCTGTTGTGGCCAGTGCTGGAACGGGATGTGTCCTTGGGAGGGTGTACAGGGTGCTGTACTGCTGGTGGTGGTGGGGTCCGAGGCATGCCCTGTCGCATGTGGGGTACCTCGTGTGCAACGCATGGTCGGTCTCTCAGCTGTACCTTGGAGGGACGTGCAGGGTGGCACTGTATATGCTGTTGTTGCATCATGTCTGCTGCCGCCCGCTGCAGGGTGCACATGGTGGGGCTGCCTTGCATGGCTACATGGTGCACAGGGTTGCATTGTCACAGTGGGGGTGGTGGCATGCATGGGGTGTCCTGCACTGTTGGGCGCTACTCCTGGGAAGGGTGTATGGTGATCATGGTGCAGGATGTGCTCTGCATTGGTGGGATGGTGTGGCACGGGGTGGTCGGCCCTCCTTGTGTGCCAGTCACAGCTTGCCAGGGGGTGTGCTGGGGCACCATGCCCCAGCTGTGGGTTGGTTGCTGGTATCCATGGGCCGGTGGTAACCCAGCTCTCCCCCGGTTGTGCAGTGTATGGGGTGTGGGGGATGATGTCTGTTCTGCTGTGTGCTCCTCTGCCCATCTGTGGCATGGGTGGTGGGCCCCTGCATCCCTGGTTGTGCTGTTGCATTGCTGCCCTGCTCCACGAGGCGTCCCTGGTTGCGCTATGGTGCATCTGGACTGCTCCACTGAGCATCTCTTGTTGAGCTATGGCGCATCTGAAATGTGCAATTGCACATCCCTGGTTGCGCTATGGTGCAGGTGGCGCAATATTCAGTCGTGTGCCACAAGCGCATCTTGGCCTGCGCAGTTTTTGAATATCGCGCTTCTTGCGCATGGGTGCAGTGGACTTGCGCTTGCTCTTGCTGTTGCGCACTTTTTGGGCGCAGTTTGAATATCCGGCCCAAAATGTTTATTTCCACATGAACTATCTCTAGCTTGCTTTCTTTTTCTCTGCTCACATTCCCTAATGGATATATTTTACTTTTATCTTTATTAATTCCAATACCTGTATTGTTCTTATTTATGATTTCTAACATTTCCTCCCCAGATTTTTGTTTTTTAATTAATATAATACAATCATCTGCATATGCACATGTTTCTTGTATTACTTTATTCTCCCAGATTGTATTTTTTATGTTAGACTCTGCCTCTATCTTTCTTAATAATGGGTCCGAACTAAAAACATATAACAGTGGGCTGAGTGGGCAACCCTGTCTTACCCCATTATGTATGTACATTGGTATACTTAAGTACCCTTTCACCATAGGGCAAATCTGTTCTTCTTGAATATAATGTTTTTATTAAACCTATAAACTGTTTTGGTAGATTATACTCTAACATGTCCCAAATGTATTCATGCTGAATAGCATCAAAGGCTGTTTCTTGGTCTGTTGTATACAAATACCCATCTAGTCTATTCTCCTGTGCCTCATTCATAATTTCTCTAATGTATATTAAGTTTTGCCTTATGTCCCTACCCGGTATGGCACATGTTTGTATCTGTAGAATTAATTGGTCTGCATACATCATATATCTTTTATTATTTTTGCCAACATTTTATAATCAGATGTTTTTTTTTTTGTTTTGTTTTTTTATTTAGTTGTTTAACCAGGTTAATAAACTTATTGGCCTCCAATTTTTTATCTCTGCTCTGTCCCCCTTTTTTTTGTATAAAAAAATTGTGACCTCTAACCTCATACTTTCTGCCACCCTTCCTGTCTTAAAGATTTCATTAAATACTAGAGTTAACATATTAGCCAACTCTTCCTCATATTTTTTTGTCGAATACATTAGGAATGCCATCTATGCCAGGCTCCGTATTCACTGTCAAAGAATGTATTACCTTTTACCTCTGCTACTTTAATTTCCCCATTTAATGCCAAGGTTTCCGTCTTTCCCCATTTGGGTATATTTATTTTCTTTAAAAAATTAATTTCCTTCCTGCCTTTTTGCTTTTAAATTTTTTGTTTTATTTGTTCTTGTGCAGGTAGTTTAATATTACCTGTATCTGTTTGTAACACCCCCTCAGTTTCTCTTAATTACATTACTCTGATATTTACTCTCTCTTTACTACTGTCAAAGGGATTAGTTTGAAATTTTGTACCCTGTGTGTCACTTTTCTGTTCCATAATTAAAGTTTTTGCCCTGTTATACTGGTGATTCTGCATTTGCCACTTTATCTCCTCTATCTGTTCTGATTCATCTGTTTTACACTGCACCTGATGCGTCAATAATTTATGCAGTTTATCCCTTAACCCTAAGTATTTCTTATAATTAGACATCTCTGTTCTTTGTGATATTTCAGTTATTTGTTTTATGTCCTTCTTTGTATCCTCCTCGAGGGCGACGGGTGGGCATGTTCAAGGGTTCGCGCCTATGTTGGTAATGCCTTAGAAAGTTCTCTGCTGCTGCAGGGCTTTCAAAAGTAATGTACTCCCCTTGGTGTTGTATCCGAAGTAGAGCTGGATATGGTAAAGAGGTTGGGATGTTTAACTTGTAAAATTTCTGTTTAACCCCACCGTACGCTCGCCTCCTATTCGATAATTCCTGGGAGAAGTCCTGGTATAGCTGAATGCGCACTCCATGCCACTCGAAGGATCCCTGCTGTCTTGCCTTGCAGAGGTAGAATTATTTTTTGGGGTACCTTAAGAACTAGCACAGAATGGGCCCGGGCCTCTCACCTTGCTTGGTTTGGGGTAGGGGGGCAGGGAGCGATGGGCCCTCTCAATTTCTGGAACATCGCAGTTGTTGTCTCTAATCAGTTCAGGCAAAAATACTCTCAGGAAGGTATGCATGTCCCTACCTTCAGCTCCCTCTAGCACCCCCACAATACGCACGTTCTTTCTTCTGGCCCTATTTTCCATGTCGTCCACCTTACTTAGGAGGCATTGCAGTTTATTGTGGTGATCCCTTAAGGTTCCCTCATGGTGCTGTGCCAAGGCGTCAAGCTGCTGGACTGTGTGCTCAGTGTGAGTCACACGCGATGCCAGGGCTGCCAAGTCCTTATTTGTTTTATTAGCCACTGTTTTTAAATCTGCAGTATCTAGGAGTATCTCGTCCAGTTTTGCCATCATTACTCCTAGATCTGCCTCCGTGGAGCACTTCATAGCTGCTGCATTAGGGATCGGATTGCCGTCAGTCAGTCACCGCACGGGTAGGAAGTAAAGGTCGGTCTGCTGGAGCTTTTCATCAGGAACCGAAACTGCCATGCACCGGTCTTGCTGGGCTGAGTCCTTGTGGCTCCGGGTGCAAAGAATCCATGAATTAAGTCCTGTGGGAGTGACCAATCCGTTTGAAAAAGGTATCGCTGGAAAGGTGAATTTAATTGCTGTCTGCTAGTCACTCGGGAGATCTCCGTTTAAACGCTGGGTTGTAGGATTTTGGAAATTTAACCCCCCTGATGTGAGCGCTGGAAAATTACACTGTCACCATGGTGCTGGTAGGCTCCACCCCCATGCAGGGACCACTTCTAATGGGGCACCATCAAGAGTGGTGAAGATGGGGGAAATGACAGCTTGGCCAGTTTCTGGGAGGAGCTAAAGTTCATGGTCACTGTCTTTTTGGTGTTGACCTTAAACTGATTATCATGGAACCACTATAGGATTATGCCATGAGGTTTGAAGAGGCTGTGTCCTTGTCCTCCATTGAGGTGGAAGAGGTAGTTGACAAACTGCTGGGGATATTCAGCAGGGTGGGTTTCCTCAGGAGAGTCTGACAGAGCAGGGTACCAATTTCATGTGCTCCCTAATGGCTAGTCTTTGGGAAAGTGTGGGATGCCGCAGCTCCGGACCTCCTCATACCACTCCGTCCAGACTAATGGTCAGGTCAATTGATTGAATGCTTTGCTTAAATATATGTTAAGGGTATTTGCCAACTAGCATGTGAGAGAGTGGGACAGGTACTTACCCCATCTCTTATTCACATACAGAAAAGTCCCCTAGGAGTCCACATGATTCTCACCCTTCAACCTCCTGTTTGGCCATGGGGTAAGGGGTCCCTTTGATTTAGTAAGGGATGAATGGGAGGGGAATCTTGCTCCCTAAGGGGAATCTGTTTTAGAGTATGTCCTAAGTTTCAGGTCACGGCTCGAGGAGCTCATGAGATTCGCTCAGGTGCACCTAGCCACTGCACAACAGAGACAGAAGATGTGGTATAGTATGACCATGGGGCCAGAGTCTGGGAGTATGAAGTCAGGCAATGGGGTAATGGTACTCATCCCCATCCGAGAGAATAAATTGGAGGCAGCTTGGAAGAGTCCTTACTCTGTGGTCAGGAGGATGAATCATGTTAATTACATGGGCTACCCAACAGGAGGTGCAAGCAGCGAATCTGCCACATAAATATTATGAAACCCTACCATGACGGGGATGGTCCTGGCTGTGTGCAGCCATCCTGAGGAAGAGGCAGAAGCAGGTCCAATGATGGAGCTCCTTGTAGAGATTAAGGGAGAATCCTCAGTGGATGCTGTCACTCTCTTGGAGCAGCTGAAACTGTCCCAAGCTGCCAAAATGTGTGGAGTGCTGCATACATTTGGGAAACGCTCATGAAGACACCGGGTATACAACACTGGTGGAGCCACACGGGGTCCCAGGGCCCCACTGAGGCAGCCACCCTACAGAGTTCCTGAGGGAGTAGAAAATTCCATTGAGGGGGAGATCAAGGAAATGCTGGATCTTAGTGTAATCCGGGAGTCCAGTAGATCTTCCCTTGTCAGTCTTCACCATTTATTACTGTTGGGTGTAAGCCGGAAATGCGCACCTGCTACAGGATTGTTTTTTTTTTTTTAGGGAAGAGTCGGTGCCGATGGCACCGCCCACGAGAGCAACGCATTGTGTGGTGTGCGGGAGGCGGCTGTTAGGTACCGCAGACTCCTCCTCCATTCCAGTTCTGTTTCTCCCGCCATAGAGGCTGCACCTGCTGCACGAGTTCAGAGTGTTTGTGAAGTATGCCATTAGGCCTTGTCGACGACGTCTGTTCGTCGACGACTCCTCTATCCCGATTCGCATCCCGATGCTGGTAAGTTCATTCCATTTATTTGTTTAAATGCGTCGGGAGCTTTTGCTGTGTTTTGGTTTATTTCACATCATACCTAGTTCAGTAGCTAAGCGTAAGTCGAAAGCAGGCCGTGCCCCTATGCGTTGGTGCTCCTGTGGCCGGCATTTTTCAGTGACGGACCGGCATGATGTCTGCCTCCGGTGCCTGGGACATAACCATGATATGGATAGATGCGACACCTGTTTTTCCATGGACCACCGTGTTTTGGAAATCCACGCATTCAAAGTCGGCAGGGCCCTGCCGACTTTCAGAGGATGACATCGCTCTCGGGCTTCCCAGGCCAGAACTTTAGACTCTTCCTCCAGGCCCCCTCCCAGGTCTATACGGTTTGGTGAGGAGGGGGCTTCCTCATCTTCATGCCTTGCTGATGAGGAGGCCTCTTTTGCAGCATTGGAGGAGCGACGTGGCCCTTCCCAGAGTCGCGTCTGCGCCGCTGCCTCGGCAGTCACCTCTCCTGAGGTGCAGGCTTTCGCCTTAGGGTTGCTGGGTCCGACACTGGAGGACCCTCGCGCTTGGATCCTGGTGCTGTTCGTGGTGCTGTGTCCGGATGGTGACATCTGTGGTGCGGTTTGCTTGGCACCGCTGCAGCGCCGGGTGGTCTGCACGGCCTGTCGGCAGCAGCATTTTGAGTCCTGGCGCTGCGCGCAGTGCCGGCGTCCCGGCCAGGGCTGTTGATGGGTCGGTGTTGGGCTACGATGCCGTGGGTGGTGTGGTGGAGACATCTGGCACCGCTGGAGACGTTGGTGCCATTTGCGGCACTGTCCCTCCCGGTGGTCTTGGGATAGCCAGTGTTGAGGTCCTACTGGTCGACTCCTCTTCGTAGAGTGTCGACTCAGATGTGGACCTGCATTGGTTGCCCAATTCTTCTGAATCAGAGGCCCCTGTGGGACACGGCGTCAGGTGGCCCAGCGCCCCCATTCCTGAGTCTCCACAGCGGTCTGCCTCTGAGGATCCCCAGGCCTGGGGGTGGTCTGGAGTCCTCTAGGGAGGACAGCTTGGCTCTTGGGGAGGGGATTGTCCCCTCTGGGGGGGGGCTGCAGCAGCTCCTGGCCTAGGTGCTGCTGTGCCCTCTCGGGGGGGGATTGGAAGCCCGGACCTCGGAGGCCTCCTTCGGGGGCTGCTGGATCACAGGACTCCGCTGGGGTCGAGGAGGAGAGTGTCCTTGGAGTCTGAGAGGTTGAGGGGCTGCAGCACTTCTCTGCCACCCCACGGGGTGCAGGGAGGAGCCGTAGTGCCAAACCCCATCTCGCCGTCTCGGGGCCCCCCTCTGGTGGTGCCGCCGTGGGTTGCCCTTCTGGACTCATGCAACCCCAGGTACATCACAGGGGAGATTCCCCTTCTGGGCTCTTCCGGAGTTCGCACTCCCACACTTCCGCCATGCAACCCAGTTTGATTTCAGGGATCCCTCCAGCTCGGGCTCCGTTCCCTGGATTCCAGAGCCTGGCAGGGGACAGTTACCTCCTTGTAGGTGCCCTTCCCCCATTCCTCTGCAGCCACCCCCCCTTCCTCCAGGCCTTGTGGGCCCTACTGGGCCTTTATCTTGGGAGGCATTCAGAGGTTCTGCGGGGGCCTTCCCGTCCTATGTTAGGTACATGCATGAACAGGTCTTTCACCTGTCCCCTCCGCCTCAGGAGTCTTCTGGACATTTGAGTTCCCCATCCTCCTCGGAGGGAGAGGAACCTCCTATTTACCTCTCTTCCGACGCTGATTTCACTGAATATCAGCGCTTCCTATTGAGGATGGTTCGGGATCTCCATATTTCCTTCCTTAGACAGGACAATACCGAGCAGGAGATGCGCAAATTCTTCAGTGAATTCAGTGCACCGCATCTGGTGGTGCCATCCTGGCATATTCCTTTCCAGGAAGTGTCTATCCACACCTGGCAGTCACTAGCTGCCCCTTTCCCAGCCCCGGCAGACTGCAGGAGGAGGTATTGTGCTCCTTTGGAGTCTCTAGGTACTCTCCCTAACCCTTCCTCGGGCTTGGTATACCTAGAGACCCCTTCCGGGTGTCGGCGCCTGGCGCATGACCGACCACCGAGCTCGGATTCCCTACAATTTAACCTGTGGGAGCGGAGAGTGTTCTCTTCCTCTCTTGCGTTGTTGTGCATTGCATCACATCAGGTACATCACGCTGCCTATAACAGGCACTTGTGGTCAATGCTGCCTCAGGTGCTAGCATCAATGCCTGATTCGGAGCAATCTGGACAGGCCATTGCCCTCTCCGCCATAGGCCTGGAACTGGCGAGGCACCAAGCAAGGGCATCTTATGACACCAATGAGGTGGCTTCCAGGCTTGCGGAGGCAGCGATCTGCATTAGGTGGACGGCGTGGCTTCATCTATCAAGGTTGTCACCTATGGCCTGGCTTAGGGTGAGTTGCTCCACTTTCCAAGGGACTTGCCTCTTTTCCACCAGGGCTAGGAGGCTTCTGCAGGGGCTTCCTCCATCTCCTCATCTTCAGGGGACACCTCTTAGCTCTCCTTGGCCTTAGACACCAGTCTAGTATGGCCAGGGTCTCTTCTTCCTGTTTCTCACCAGCAGGAAGCTGAGGTGTGTTCCTCAGGGTTATAGCAAAACCCCCTTGAGAGGCAGTACTCTAACAGTAATGAATGGTGAAGACTGACAAGGGAAGATAATGGAAATTACGTACCTACCGTAATTCTTGATCTTCTCTTGTATCTTCACCATTCATTACTGAATCCCGCCCACCTTCCCCTCATGGGCCTCACTTCTTGGCCGTCTCCCCCGCCCCGCTCGTCCTCCTTTCCCTCTTCTCTCGAAGCCCTCTCAGGCGCTAAATCCTCTGGTTCCTTTGGACCTTCGGTTCTTCTCTAAGAGAACAGAAAGGGAATTTAAGAAGGAGGTGAGCGAGCAGAACTTCGTCCTGTCTATCTGAGGGAACTCTTTCTGATTTCTTGAAGGTGTTCCCTTCGGGGACCTTTTCTTCAGGTCAGGTTAGGTCACTCTACAGCCATCAGGGTTAGTATCTGAGACCGTCCTCTAGCCCTCAGTCTTCGGACTTACCTGGTATCCTAAATCTTACATGTGAGAACCAGACTGGGACTAGTCAACGTGTGTTCTAGCCCGAACCCAAAATCACCATCTTTTTCTGGTGCTCTGGTTGCTTGACCTTTGTCCTCTCCAGGGGTCAAAAGGAGTTCCTTCTCTATCTCTGTCCATCTTGTCAAAGGGTTGCCCTCTCCTGGGGCTTCCCCACCCTCTAGTTGTAACACATGGCTGTGTGCTTGTGGGGCTTTTTCCTTAGACCTAGTTGGGGGATGTTCCTCTCCGGAACAGATGATTTGCCTTGTCAATCTGTGAGCTCTCAGCTCAAGTAATGGTGATAGAATAGTGGAATTTGTAGGGAAATCTGCCTCTCTCATTTAGTTTCTGTAGAAGGTTCGGTTGAACCATCTAAACCAGTTTTGCCTGAAGGGATCCTTGCTCCCGGGCTTTAAAGTTCTGAGCTGATAAGCTTCAAGCCAATTTCTCGTTCGCAAAATTCGTGGCAGTTTTTCCCTCCTCCCAATATCCCCTTTTCTCTTCTTCTTTTCTTTCTTCTTCCTCTCTCTTATCTGTTCCTTCCTCAGAGCCGCCTTAGGAGTGAGGTCCTGCGGTCCCTTAGGGGAGGGTTCTCCTCTTTCCTGTCCTCTTTCGACTTATTCCATTTTCAGTTTGTTTCCTTTCCTTTATCTATCCCTCGGCTTTCTTACCTCACTCTAATTCTTAGTTTTTTTTATACTTCCTTTATTGAGAGATATTTGAATACATGCATTTATACAAATGGTATGGTAATTTTGCTCACAAGTATATCACAACTTTCAGTTGTTTAAAAACTTCAGCTTGTCCATCATACAACACAGAAAAGGACAAGCAAAATTTTTATAAAAAAAAATAAATAAGAAGAAATCTAATAAGGGCAAAAAAGGTTACAATTCAGTAATGTTCTTTGATTACAGTTCAACTTTCTTTTAGTTAGCGATAAGGGAGGGGCTGACCAGAGACCCTCTCCTCCAGACGAGGGGAGTAGCCTTCAAACCCAAGGGGGGGAGGGGGAAACAGACTGGGGGAGGAGGTTTCAGGATGAGCAGATGGAGGATGGAAGTATAAGGAACCTGGGTGGGGTTACAAAGGAGATCAGAGATAAGGGTGGGGTGGTGTTAGTAAATGCCAGGAGCTTGGGAAACAAGCTGCCAGAGTTCCAGGCCATGCTTTTCGGGGATGTGGCGGCAGTCAATGGAAACGTAATCAACAAAACCATGACTGGGACCTAAACGTCGGGGTACACTATGCTTAGGAAGGATAGAAAGGAGGGCAGAGGGGTGAGTGGCTATGTTCATTAGAGGTGACATAGAAATTGCTAGGGTAGAAGAGGCAGAGGGAAATTGGAGGCCTTATGGGTCACCTTACGAACCCCAGCAGGAGGTAAGCTCAAGCTGGGTGTAGTATATAGGCCCCACCGGGATGGGTGATGTTCTGGAGGATGGTTTGCTGGACAACATCATTGCCCAGTGTGGACCAAAAGGGAAGGAGTGGTGTTGATCGGGGACCTTAATATGCCAGGTACAAACTGGGGAACCATGTCCTCTAAGGTGGCCAAGGAGCAGAGGCTGCGGACGGCTTCAGGATGTGTTCTTAACACAGCATGTGATGGAGCCCACAAGGGAGGGCATGTCCTGGATGTGGTTCTGGCAGATGGGGATCTGGTAGGGACCTGGTTGTAGAGGATCCCCTGACTGGGAGCGACCACAATACTGTCTGGTTTCAAATAAGCATGGGGGGAGGGGGGAGAGATCTAGGACACTGGCAGTGGACTTGGGGGCAGACTTTGTGGGCATGGGAAATATTCTCAAGGATCACTTGAACGGGATTACATCAATGACAGATGTGGAAAAGAGATGGGAGGTCATAAAATGGGGACTTCATGAGGCAGTCAGGACCTGTGCTAAGGTGAAACATAAGGGAGCAAGGTTACATAAACCATGCTGGTGGTCCAGTGAGGTTCAGGTAGCGGTCAGAGAAAAGAAGGTGGCCTACAAAAAATATAAAACAACGAGAGGGGATAGGGAAAAGGAAATGTACCATCTTGCATCTAGAAAAGTCACCCGGATGGTGTGGGGGGCAAAGTCTAGTAAAGAGCAGCAGCTGGCACAGGGGATATGGGGAGGGGAAAAGGGATTCTTCCGGTACATTGGGGAGCAGAGAAAAACTAAGGGCCATCTTGGCAGATTGAGGTCAGAAGGAAGGTGGGTGGAAGAGGCGAGGGACCAGGCAGAGGTATTAAACGAGTACTTCGCCTCTGTGTTCACTAGGGAGGGGGATGGGATATCTACAAAGCAAGGCACAATGGGGATAGAAGCGGTAGTGAGTGGGATCAGGGAGCAACAGAAATGGAGCAAGAGGGAGGGAGAGGTACCCCAGGGGTGTCACATCAGGATAAGGATAAAAAGGCCAGTAAGGTGGAGGGGACGGATGATGCTATCTCCACCAAAAGGGTGTGGTTAGCCCTCAAGGCCCTAAAGAAAGACAAATCTCCTGGGCCAGATGGCATTCATCCGAGAGTACTATGGGAATTGGCGGACATACTGGCTGCACCCCTGGCGGAGCTCTTCAGCAGGTCGCTTGAGACAGGGAGGGTACCTAGGGATTGGCGAGAGGCACATGTGGTGCCAATCCATAAAGGGGGGTCGAAGGAAGTACCAGGTAACTATAGACCCATCAGTTTGACTTCGGTGGTGGGAAAATTAATGGAGAGTATACTAAAGGAACGATTGGGGGTGTACTTGGAGGAGGTGGGAGGTCTGGATAGTCGGCAACATGGGTTTGTGCCAGGTAGATCATGTCAAACCAGTCTTGTGGAGTTCTACGAATGGGTAACATCAGAACTGGACAGGGGAAAGCCTGTGGATGTATTATTCTTGGACTTCAGCAAGGCGTTTGACTCTGTCCCCCATAGTGGGCTGGTGGAGAAACTGACGATGTTGGGAGTAGGCCTCATAGCCTGTCCATAGCCCTGATGCAAGCAGGAAATTGAGCAGCCACCACCCTGAACTGCTCCCAGGAGAGAGGACCGCTAGGACCAAGAATACCCAGGAGCGCAGGAGAATGCGGCAAAGGAGTGGGGGCAGAGCCGACAACAGAAATCGGCTGACCTCTGCCTGGGCTAGGGAGCACACCAGGAGCCCTAGGGAAAGGAGCTCCAGAAAATTCCACAGCCGACAGCTGATCAACCAAACTGGAACTGCCTAGGCTGCGCCCTGAAGAATCCCCCCCTGTGAGGTGACCGGGGCCGGGTAGATACAGAATGATGGTCCCTACCTCCAAAGAATGGGGCCCTCTCGAGGAAACCGAAGGGAAAGGCGGAGATTCACACTGGTCGAAGCCCCAGAGCCCGGTGGACCCTCGGAAAAAGGCTGCTGCATGGACTCCATACCTCTCGACCCCTCGGAATCCGAGAGTGCACTCCTCCTCCTCGAGAGAGAGCTATCCTAGGTAGCTGGCAGCTCTGGTCTGCCCCCGAAGGAGCTATGTAAGGAGCAGCACCCTCTCCTCCTTTGGGTGCTCCGATAGGCCCTAAAGTTGGGCGAGCCAAGCACACCATCCGAGGGAGTACCACCACTGAGGGGGTCAAAGAACCCTTCGAGACCAGGCCGCAGAGCAGTGGAGGCCTGCACCACTGCCTGCTGGTCAGCACCCCTGACCTGGGTCCCGGGAGTCACTGCCCACTCCCCAGGGAGGACTGGCCCGATCTGTCGAGGACACTACCAAGGAGTCCACATGAGCAGCCAACTCCAAGGAGTTAGACTGCCTGTCTGACTCAGAGTCTGACTCCCCCTCCGAAGAGGTGGAGACCAAACAGCACTGCGAATGGTGCCAGAAGAGGACACAGCTCCAACAATGGCAACAGCCTCTGGCCGAAGCCTGTCACAGTGCCGAGACCAGAGACAGTGCCGATGACGGCCATGACCAGGCACTCGTCGGAGACTCTATGGCGTCAACCTGCCCCATGGCATCGAGGACAGAGACAGCACCGACGATGGCCCCAACCACGCTCTTGGCACCACGGATAGCACCGAGCTCCGAAACCCTCACGGCGCTGTGTCCATGCTCAGAGCCGCGAGCGGCCCTAGAACTGGACACGGTGCCATGCTCAACCACGGTGCCAGGGCAAGAGACAGTCAGGGACAGCACCATAGAGACTCCCACAGCACTGCCAGCACCATCGGCGCTGTTCCAACAACGCCGAGTGACAAACCGGCGCCAACGACGGCGCTATCAGGGCCCACAGCATTGAGGACGGTGCTGACCCAGGCCATCCAAGCCGCGGGTATGACACCTGGGGAATCTTCACCCCCGAAGGGGCGATTGCCAAGGCATTGCCTCCCGCCTGTCTCCCTGCACCATGGAAGGGGCCTCTGCCATGGCTAGGCTACAAGAGGCAGAGGCCCCCCCCCCACGGTCCTTATAGAACCAGGAGGGGACCCGGAGGAAAGGTCGAGAGAACGTGGCTTGGCCCATCGAGTGCGTGCCCGTCCCCGGAAAGTCGGCGCAGCTCGTCCCACTTTCCACGCGCGTTGCTTGATGACATGGTGGTCCATGGAGAAGCAGGCATTGCATGAATCCATGTTGTGTAGCGGGCCAAGACACGTGAGGCAACAGTCATGCTGGTCGGAGATGGAGTACTTATGGCTGCATGGGCACCGACGCATGAGGGGCCGTCCCGTCTTCACAGTTTTCTTGCTCCCCCCCAGACCGAGACATGACCTATGGAAAAAGAACACCAAACAAGACCCGACGTCGCAAAATAAAGTAAGGAACAATCTTACCAGGCGACGTCAAGTAGGGCGAACAGAACTGGCAGGATACTCGGAGCTGATGGACTTCGACACGGAGTCGACACGGAGTCAAAGACAAATTTTTGACTGTGACATGAAGGCTTCAAAGGTAGGCCTCTCAGAAGAGATTTTCTAAGCTTTCCACGAGGTGACCTCGACGGCAGGAGACGAGCTGGCTGGAGGGCGGAGTCGACAACACCTAAAGGCCTGCCTGCGAGCGCCATGCAGTGTGTTGGCAGCGGGGTGGCGCCGATGGTGCGCTTGACCCGCATCCCAAAAAAAAGTTCCCGCGGGTCATGACCTCCAGCCAAGTACCCAAAGGTGATGAATGGTGAAGACTGACACAGATAAGATCTGCTGCTGGACCTAGACCTGAAGAAAAAGGGGAGAGAAAGCTGCACTGCGGCTGGAGTCTGCGGGGAAAAAGGGGGGGGTAGGCAGAAGGAATTGGCGTTGATGGCATTGGCACTGGAGAGGGCACTGTGCACATACTGGCATGGTCGGGGCCCAGTGGCTCCAAAACCTGAAGGCCCAGAAGTGGGTCCATTGGCCAGGACAACTGGGCAGACGCTGTACCCCCTGCTCTAAAAGAGCGGCCCAGAGGTGAAACTGCTGACCGGGACCCCATCGAGGACAGAGACGGGATCCTGTGTCGAAGATTGCAGCCATTAAGAGCAGAGCCACAGAGCAACCCACCGGAGCCGGTTCAGGCCTACCGCTCTCCGCCACCTATGACCCCCCACACAGATGTACCAGAGGACGATCTCGAGCGGTATCGATTCTTCTTCCACTGACAGGAGGAAGAAGAGCTCAAGGTCAAGGAGAGCCAGGTCCCCGATCGAGGTCAAGAATGGAATCGCTACTTTTGTGCTTTGGGCGAACTGTCCTCCCCCCGAGCACCAGACTGCCCATGGTCAGACCCCCCCTTCACCCCTCCACAAAGGGCGGCGGACTGGACACAGCCCCACTGCCATCACAGCTTTCAAACGAAGTCTCCCTACTGTCACTGCTACTGTCTAAGGTCGACTCCGTTGATGGCAGGCTGAGAATTTCTTCTTCAGCATCTTTTTTTTTTTAAATAAGAAAAGAACACAAAAAATTGTAAGTTAATCGAATACTGAATGGCTATAGCTGCTGTCGTATAGATAAAGACTTGACTCCTGGCAGGCAAGTGACATCGTCATCGAAGGAGAAGCTGGAGACTGCCAGGTGTGGATAGACGCTTCCTGGAAGGGAATCGGCCAGGAAGGCACCACCAAATGGCGGGCGCTGAATTCACTAAGGAAAGCACGCGTCTGCCGCTCCGTATTGTCTCTATGAACGTAAGAAATATGAAGCTCCGAAATCATCCTCAAAAGGAAATGCTGGTAGTCGGTGAAGTCAGCATCAGAGGAAAGGTGGACAGGAGGTTCCTCTTCCTCAGTTGAGGAAGACGAGGAGGAAGTGGAGCTCGAATGCCCAGAAGACTCCTGCAGCGAGGGGGACAGGCGAAAGTCCTGTTCGTCCATGGCCCTTACATAGGACGGGAAGGCCGCCGCAGTAGCTCTGAACATCTCCCAAGTTAATGGCCCAGTGGGCCCCACATGGCCTGGGAGAGAGGGAGGTGGTTGTAGAGGGATGGGCGAAGGGCACCTAATAGTACGTGCCTGACCTCTGCCAGAGCTCTGGGATCCAGATAACGATGCTGCCAAAACTGGGGACCCTGGGATCATGCCGGGTTGCGTAGAAGAAAGGAAAAGAGACAACTCCGGAAAGAGTCCTGAAGGGGAATCTCCCCTGTGGCGTGCCTGGGATTGCATGAGTCCAGAAGGGCAACCCTCAGAACCACCACCAGAAGATGCCTTAGAGACCTTCAGAGAGAGGTGAGGATCAGCGCTACGACTCCTCTCTGCACCCCGCAGGCAGTGAGGCTCGTCATGCTCATTTCTCCTCAGCCTTCGGACTCAAGCAGCCCTCTTCCTCGAAACCAGTGGTGGAGGTCCTGTTGAGCAAGACCCCGAAGGGCACCTGCTGAAGCAGGGTCCTCTTCCCTCCGCTGAAGGACCTGAGCAGCACTGGGAACGGCGGCTGCCTGGGACCTGCCAGAAGAGAGAATCCCCTCGCGGACATCCGAAGGGTCCACCACGGAAGACTCCAGGCCACCCCTAACCATGGAGCCATCTGGGCTAACCAGCTCCGGGGAGTCTGGGAGAGGAACACTGGACCGTCTAGCCCTGTGGCCTACAGGAGGTTCAGAGCCAGAAGACTCTAACTGCTGGTCTGTGTCCTCATCTGAATTGTCTCCCTCCGAGGAGGGGTCGACAAGGGAAGACTCCATTCCAGCCGCCGCAGGAACCTGCCCTGAGGTGGCACCAGGCCTAGTACCGCCATAGGCCGCGACGAGAAACACGCCTGCAGAGTCATCCATACCTCTGGCGGCGTCAGGCTCTCGGGCCGCACCGTGAATGGTGCTGCCTGAGTACCGGACACCGCCATCGGTGCCGAGATCCGATGCAGCACCGCGAACGGCGCCAAGGCCCAGCATGGTGCCGCCCTAGTCCCCGGAGCCGCGAACGGCACAGAGGCCCAGAGCGGCACCACCGATGGTGCCACCCGAATCCCCGGCACTGCGAACGGCACCGAGGCCCAGAGCGGCACCGCCAACGGCGCCGCCTCAATCCCCGGCACTGGCAACAGCGCCGAGGTCGCGAGCGCACCACAGATGGCGCCACCAACCCACGTGCACTGCGACGACGCCGCAAAACCAGAGCGACACTGCCGAGGAGCCCCCGCGCCACAAACAGCGCTAAGACTCCAGAATGGCACCGCCAATTGCCATGACCGAGCCGGGCGCCAAGGAAGCTTTGGTAGACTTACTATGAGAGATAGAAGGAATGAGGGCCCACCAGCACCGGGCCTCGCAACCGGGAGGCCACGACACTGGTAGCCTGCACCTCCGAGGAGGTGACTGCCGGGACAGCGCCAACGCCATGATGCCGGGTGGGATCACACTGTTCCTCCGGGCGCCAAGAAGAAACCTCCTCCTCGGCAAGGCTGGAAGTGGAGGAGGCTTCTTCGCAGGCCATATATACCCGGAGGACCTGGAGGAAAGGTCAAGAGATCTGGCCTGGGAAGCCCTAGGGTGACGCCGCCCTCCGAAAGTCGGTGGAGCTCGTCCGACTCGCAACGCGCGGACTTCTAAAACACGGCGATCCATGGAGAAGCAGGCGTCGCAATGGTTCATAATATCATGATAGAGTCCCTGGCACCGGAGACAAACATCATGACGGTCCGTGACGGAAAACTGCCGGCCACAGGGGCACCGACGCATAGGGGCATGGCCCGCCTTAGATTTACGCTTTGCCCCCGAACCAGACATGATGTCAGATAATTAAGGAAAACACAGAAAAGGCTCGGCGTCGTCAAAAAATATAACAATGGAACGGTCTTACTGGTCGACGACATCGAGAATCACCAGGATGAAGGAGCGGAGAAAACTTCGGAAAAACTTCGACAATGCAGCCTATGACGCAGTAGTGCTGGGAACTCCGCGCAGCAGGTGCAGCCTCGACAGCGGGAGAAACAGAACTGGGATGGAGGAGGAGTCTGCGGCGCCTAGCAGCTGCCACCGTGCTCATGCAGAGCGTCACTCCAGGGGGCGGCGCTGTCAACGTCGACTCCTCAAAAAAAAAAAAAACTCCCATGGCAGGTGCGCGCCTCCGGCTATCACCCAACAGTAATGAATGGTGAAGATTGACAAGGGAAGATCTGTAGATACTCCCAGGTTTACACCAACTGTACCACAGCAGTAGTACAGTGACCTTAGGTTTTAGTAGGGGAGGTAATAAGAGGAAGCTCAGGATACAGTTGAGATTTCCTTAGAATAAGCAAGATTACTAAGGTGAGTAATTTTTTCTTCAAACAACAGGAAATCTTACTGTATTCTGACTTATGCAGATTACCAAGCAGTGCCTTTGGAGGTGGGCTAGAACCTATTTAGGAAACAGGCTCTACAGGACTGCGGTGCCAAACCTGACATCACCTCTGGCCTTAACATCCAAACAGTAGTGTTTGGTGAAAGTGTAGACTGATTTCCAAGTTGCAGCTTTACAGATGTCCACTAGGGGAATCTCTCTGGCAGCTGCCAGAGAGGCTGCAGTACCCCTGCTAGAGTGGGCTCTGAAGCCCACAGGTGATTGCTTTCCCACATTACTATAACAGAACTAAATACAGGTAATGATCCACCTGGTAAGGGATCGCTTAGTGGCAGGTCTACCTTTTCCCACCTCTCCATAAGTGAGGAAGAGCTGGGTCTGATTTTCCCTGTGACCCTTTGTATGGTCCAGATAATAGCTGACTGCCCTTTTCACATCCAGGCTGTGTAGTCTTTGCTCACCTGCGGTAGAATGGTCAGTAAAGAACACTGGTAAGGTGATAGACTGATTAAGATGAAAATCTGATACCACCTTGGGGAGAAATTTTATGTTAGTCCTGAGAACTATTTTGTCCCTGTGGACAGCAATATACTCTTGCTCTGTGCACAATGCCTGGTGCTCAATGATTCTCCTTGCAGAGGTAATAGCTAACAGGAACACTGTTTTCCAAGTCACATATTTGAGGTCTGCTGTAGCCATGGTCTTGAAAAGGGGCTGCATAAGCTGAGCTATGCAAATATTCAGATCCCACATGGGAGAAGGCTCCCTATGTGGTGGATGCAAATGTAACAACCCCTTAAAAAACTTTTTAAACACAGGCTTGGAGGCTAATGAAGATGGCTTACCTGCTGATAGGTAAGCCAAAAAAGCTGCTAGATAAACCCTCAAGGTGGCAATGGTAAGACCTGTGGGGTGCAAATGGGCCATATAGTCCAAGACTATAGAAAGGTTAGCATGGGTATGGTCTAAACCTCTACCCTGACACCAAAAGGAAAATCTTTTCCACTTTGAAGCATAAGTCTTTTTAGTAGAAGGTTTTCTGGAAACCCTGAGGATGTACATAACTCCTTCTGAGAGATGCAATCCTGCATACTGTAAGTCTTCAAGAGCCATGCCTTGAGTCTGAGGGATAGCAGGTTGGGGTACATGATCTTGCCCTGAGAGGAAGTGAGTATGTTGTACCTCCTGGGAAGGCTGATTGGCCTGGCTATTGACAATGATAGGAGCATGGAGTACCAAGGCTGTCTGGCCCAATCTGGGGCGATGAGAATCATTGATGCTGGTTGGAGCCTGAGTTTGTTTAACACTCTCAGCAACAGGGGAAAAGGAGGGAAGGCATACAGAAACCTCCCTGTCCAATCCAGCAGGAGTGCATCCAGAGGAACTGTGCCCATGATAGGGGGCCTGCAACAGTGCTGAGGGAGCTGGAAATTGTCTGGAGCTGCAAACAGATCCACCTCTGGAATGCCTCATCCCCTAAAGATGGTTTGTATGACCTGCTTGTTCAGTGACCACTTGTGATGGCTTTGATGTATTCTGCTGTGGGCATCCGCCAGGGCATTGTCCTTGTCTGAAAGGTGAACAGCTGTGAGGGAAACCTTGAGGGAGTAAGCCAAGGCCCAGACTTTCATTGTCTCATGCATAGAGGGGTTGACCTTGTTCCCCCTTGCTTGTTTATGTAGTACATGGTGGTTTTGTTGTCTGTTCTGACCTGCAGCACCTGCCCTCTGATGTGATTGGAGAAGAATTGAGCTAGCAGAACTACCCTGAGCTCTAGAAGATTTATATGTAGAAAGGATTCCTGCTGGCTCCATGTGGTAAGATCTCCAAGATGTGCTCCCCATCCCAGAAGGGATGCATCTGTTGTGAGTATCAGGGAGGGGATTGCTGTACGTAGGGGACCCCTTGTCTGAGATTGTCCCTTTCCTGCCACCACCGAAAGGCTTGCAGAAAAGTGGCTGTGACTGGAACTAGTTTTGACAGAGCATCCTTTCTCTTGGACCAATACTCTCTCAAGTGGAATTGTATGTCTCTCATCTGAAATCTGGCTCCCAGCACAGTTGCTATGGAGGCTGCCATGTGCCCCAACAACTGGAGAAAGTGCCTTGCTGGCCTTGAGACATGATGCTTGAAGGAGTTGGCTACCTGGATGAGGCTGTTCACTCTGTCCTGAGGCAGGTAAGCTATTCCTCTGTTTGTGTCCAGTTCTGCCTCTATAAATTTGAGGATTTGAACTGGCTCCAGAAATGGAAATTACGTACCTACCGTAATTCTTGGTCTTCTCTTGTATCGTCACCATTCATTACTGCTTGGGGTGTTAGCCGGAGGCACACACCCACTATGGGAGTTTTTATTTTTTATTTTTGAGAGGAGTCGGCGCCGACGGTGCCACCCCCACGAGCGACGCACTACATGGTGTGCGAGGGGCGGCCTTTAGGCGCCGCAGACTCCTCCTCCATCTCAGTTCTATAAGCTGGAGAGGCGAAATTATGATAAGAAAAAAGCGTGAGGCAAGAGAGCCAAGGATAGGTAAAGGAAAGGATATAAACTGAAAAAGGAATAAGCCGAAAGAGAACAGGAAAGAGGAAACCTTCCCTATGGGACCGCATGGCCACACTCCTGGGGCAGCTCCAAGGGAGGAGCAGGTGAAGGAGAGAGAGAGAGAGAGAGAGAGAAGAAGGAAGAAGAATAGGGGAAGAAAGGGGGATGATGGGAGGAGGGAGGAATTCTGCCAAACTGTGAGAATTGGCTTGAAGGCTCGTAAGCTCGGAACCAAGGAGAGGGAGCAAGGATCCCATTTAAGAAAACTGGTGAAGAAGGCTCAGCTGAACCTTTTGCACAGCTTGTTGCACAAAAGGCAGACTGTCTGCACCTCCCGGCATCCCCAACTCCTTACATCGTAGCTGAGAGCTCACAGACTGCCAAGGCAGAATCTGTTCTGACAGGAGAGCACCTAACTAGAAAGGGGAAGGAAGGCCACTAGCACCTTGTTACATGCTAACACAGATGTGTGTGTGTGTGGGGGGGGGAAGGGGGGTATATGAAGCCTACAGAGGGCACCCCTTTTGCAGAAGGAAGAGTGGGAACTCAGTCTGACTCCCCTGAAGGTAAGCAAAACAGATCACCAGTTCAAAGAATTGGAGAGCCAGGGCAGTGTTAACTAGCAGAGGCTGGCACAAACAGAAGATTCAGACATACCAGAGGAGACCTAGAAAAGGAACCAAACCATTTAAGGAATGGTTTCCTTAACTGTGAATTGAACAGCATGGCTTAAGAAGGAGCCAAGAGGTCACCCCCAGGGGCAATCAGAAAGAGTTCCCTCAGGATAAAGATCAATTCTACTCGTTCCCCTTTCCTCCTCAATTAAATGAATCCGTTCAGCGAGAAGAGCGGAAGGCTCAAAAAATGTTTTTTTGTTTTTTTTTTAAATAGGCTTTAAGGCCATGAAGGGATGGAGGAAGAATGAGCAGGGGGGGGGAGATGCCGAAGAAGGAGGCCCATTAGGGAAGGTGGGCGGGTATCAGTAATGAATGGTGAAGATACAAGAGAAGATCAAGAATTACGGTAGATACATAATTTCCGTATCTTCCCTTGTCAATCTTCACCATTCATTACTGCTTGGGTGAGTACCAAGCCCTCCCGAAGGGGGACCAGGAAAACCCCTGAGGGAACAAGACCCTCAGCTTCCTGCTGATGAGAAACAGAATGAAGGGACCCTGGCCTTACAAGACAGGAAGCATAAGGCCGAGGAGAGCTTGGAGGTGTCTCCCGAAGACGAGGAGATGAAGAAAGCCCCTGTACAAGCCTCCTAGCCCTGGTGGAGAAAAGGCAGGTCCCTCGGAATGTGGAGTGAATCACCCTACGCCGGGCCAGGGGTGACAGTCTTGATAGACAAAGCTATGCCGTCCGCCTAATGCAGATTGCTGTCCCCACAAGCCTGGAGGTCACCTCATTGGCGTCATAAGATGCCTTTGCTTGGTGCCTTGCCAGCTCCAGGCCTATAGCGGGAGAGGGCGATGGCTTGTCTGGATTGCTCCCTATCAGGCATAGATGCTAGAACCTGAGAAAACATTGACCATAAATGCCTGTTGTAGGCAGCATGGTGAGCCTGATGTGATGCAATGCACGACATCGCACGAGAGGAAGAGAACACTCTTCACCCCCGCTGGTCAAATTGTAGGGAATTTGAGTCTGGTGGATGGTCGTGCACCAGGCGGTGACGCCCAGAAGAAGTCTCTAGAAACTGCAATCCCAAGGGTGGGTTGCGGAGTGTACCTAGAGATTCCAAAGGGGCACAGTACCGCCTCCTGCAGTCTACCGGGGGCTGGAAAAAGTGCAGCTGGAGACTGCCAGGTGCGGATAGATGCCTCCTGGAAAGGATAGGCCAGGATGGCACCACCAGATGTTGGGCACTGAATTCCCCAAGGAATTCATGCGTCTGCCGCTCGGTATTGTCTCGTCTGAGAAAGGAAATACTGAGATCCTTAACCATCCTCGATAGGAAGCGCTAATATTCCTTGAAATCAGCGTTGATGAAAGGTGAGCAGAGGGTTCCTCTCCCTGAGAAGAGGGAGTCGAGGAAGGTGAGGAACTCGAATGCCCAGAGGACTCCTGCGGCGGTGGGGAGAGGTGAAAAAACCCGCTCATGCATGTACCTAACATATGACGGGAAGGCCTCCGCAGAGCCTCTGAACGTCTCCCAGGATAACGGGCCTGTAGGACCGACATGGCCTGGAAGAGGGGGTGGCTGCAGAGGAATGGGACAGGGGCACCTACAAGAAGGCAATTATCCTCTGCTAGGGCTCTGAAATCCAGGGAATGGAGCCCGAGCTGGCAGGGTCCTGGATATCAAACCAGGTCACAAAACAGAACCCTGAGGATGCGAGCTCTGAAAGAGCCTGGCGGGGGAATCTCCTCTGTGACACATCTGGGGTTGCAAGGGTCCAGAAGGGCAACCTGCAGCAACGCCACCGGAGAGGTCCCCTGAGCCTAAGAGGGAGAGGCGGGGTTCGGCACTTTGGCTCCTCCCCACACCCCGAGGGGTGGTGGGCAAAACTCGATGACCCTCACCTCGGCCCCTCAACCCCTCAGACTCTGAGGACGCCCTCCTCCTCGACCCCAGCGACAGGCTCCATCGATCCTGAGGCCCCCCAAGGGGCCCCTGGAGACAGAACCCTGAGTCCACCCCGAGAAGGTGCGGCAGCACCGGAAACGGCAGCTGCCACAGCCCCCACCGGGGAGACAAACCGGTCCCTGATCTCCAAATCACCCTCTCCGAAGGGTTCCAGGCCACCCCCAGCCTGGGACTCCTCAGAGGAAGATAGTTGGGGAGACTTAGGAATCGGAACGCTGGGCCACCTGACACTGCATTTCAGAAAAGACTCTGATTCCGAAGAATCGGGGAGCCAGGTTGGATCAACTTCCGAGTCATCTGCCTCTGAGGAGGACTCTACCAGAAGGACCTCGATGCTGGCCACCCCAAGAGTACCTTGAGAAACAGCGCCAGTGCCATTCATGGCGCCATATGGTCCCGGCGCATCGCCTGTAGCTCCAGAACCCGGCCTTGATCAGCCCACAGCTCTGGCTAAGTCCCCGGTGCCGACCGCTGCACCAGAACCCAACATGGCGCCGCTCACTGAGTCGACAGGACCCATGGCACTGCGAGTGGTGCTGAAAGCCAACACAGCACCACACACAGCGGCACCCCTATCACCGGCACTGCGGACGGCGCCGGGATCTGAGACAGCGCCAGGGGTGGCGTCGAGGGTCCTCCAATGCCAGACCCAGCAACCGTGGGCCACGACACTGGGGGAGCCTGCGCCTCCGAAGAGGTGACTGCCGAGACGGTATCTCCACCGCGGCCCCGGGAGGGACCACGGTGTTCCACCGACACCGCGAAAGAGGCCTCCTCCTCGACAAGGCTGGAAGATGAGGAGACCTCCTCCTCCTCACCAGACCATATAGGCCTGGGAGGGGACCCGGAGGAAGAGCCAAGAGACCTGGCCTGGGAGGCCCGAGAGCGATGCCGTCCTCCAAAAGTTAGCAAGGCCTTGCCGACTTTGAACACGTGGACTTCGAGAACACGGCGGTCCATCGAGAAGCAGGCATCACATCTGTCCATATCATGGTTAGGTCCCAGGCACTGAAGGCAGACATCATGTCAGTCCATAACGGAAAAATGCCAGCCACAGGAGTACTGATGCATGGGGGCATGGCCTGCTTTCGACTTACGCTTAGCTCCCGATCCAGACATGATGCAAAATTAACTATAACACAGAAAAGCTCCCGGCGCTGTTAAAATATTAAAGGAAAGAACAATCTTACCAGCAACAGCATCGAAAAAAACAAACTGAGACTGAGTCGTTGACGAAGTTGCAGAGAAGGCCTAATGTCGTAGCACTGTAGAACTCGCGCAGCAGGTGTTGCCTCACTGGCGGGAGAAACAGAACTGAGATGGAGGAGGAGTCTGCAGCGCCTAACGGCCACCTCTCGCTCACCACATAGTGCGTTGCTCTTGGGGGCGGCGCTGACTCCTCTCCCAAAAAAAAAAAATCTAGCGGGTGCGCGCCGCCGGCTAACACCCCAAGCAGTAATCAATCAATCAATCAATAACTTTATTTTACCAGGCATAAACGACATTGAGCAAGCTCATTTTCAAGGTGGTCCTTGACAAGAAACAAAGAACATTACATACAGTACAATAAGTGCATAAGCATACAGTAATTTTACAGGATGTACACAAAATGGTCAGCAACAGCTAACCTGTCAATATTCCAAGCTAGGCAAATAAAGTATATGAACGTGTGGAAAGTTAATAAGTCTCAACTACCCCCTCTGTTAGTAGGCAGGATAGGCGAAGCAAGAAGCCCACTTTCGACTTACGCTTAGCTCCCGAACCAGACATGATGCGAAATTAACTACAGTATAACACAGTAAAGCTCCCGGCGCTGTTAAAATATTAAAGAAAAGAACGATCTTACCAGCAACAGTGTAAAAAAAAAAAAAACTGAGACGGAGTCGTTGACGAAGTCGCAGAGTAATGAATGGTGAAGATTGACAAGGGAAGATCAGACTTTTTTGTTGTTCGCTAAAAACACTAGAGAGGATAGAACATTTTGTGTTAAGGACAATGCCTCTCTTACTTGCTGGGGAGATTGTCCCACTATCAGCCACTTTTCTAGGCAGGGAAAAAATGATACTCCTTGTTGTCTCAGGTGTGCCACCACTACTGCCAGGCACTTTGTGAAGACTCTTGGGACAGATGTGGATTTGGGATGTGGAAGTATGCATCCTTGAGGTCTGTATATGCCAGCCAGTCTCCTTGTCTCAGGCAAGGAAGAATGGTGGCCAGAGTGACCATCTTGAGCTTGGGTTTTGTCAGATGCTTGTTTAAGTACCTGAGATCCAGAATGGGGTGTCACTCCCCTGTTTTTTTTCACTGTAAGGAAGTATCTTGAATACAGTTCCTTGCCCAGGTACCTGGGAGGTACTGATTCCACTACCTGGAATTCAAGGAGGTTTGAAACCTCTGATTTTAACAGGGTTGTTTCCACTGGGGAAGATGGTTTGAAAGCTCTTGACCTGAGCTTTGGCAGAGCCTTGACGTTTAGGGCAAGTCCCTGGCCCACTACCTCCAGAACCCACTTGTCTGTGGTGATGGTGTTCCATTCCTGGAAGTCATGGGACAACCTGCCCCCTACTGGAGATGGGGAGGCGAGCTGAACAATTCCCTCAAGGTGTCTGCTTCTGTTGAGCTACTGGCTGCACAGTAGAACTGGTGCGGCCAGTATCCTTTCTGCCCCTGCCTCTAAAGTATCCCCTGGCCTGGTATTGGGGAAAAAATAGAAATTACGTACCTACCGTAATTCTTGATCTTCTTGGACGAAGTCTCCACCATTCATTCACACTGATGGGAGTAAGCTGGAGGTGCTAGTACCCAGTGGGAGCAAACTTTTTCAGGAGGGCAGGCACCAAGATGGAGCCGCAAGGAAGCGGCATCGCAAGCCAGGCGCGTGCGGTATAGACCATCTCAGCGTTGACCCTCCAACTGCCTCAGTATCTTTTTTTCTGAGGAGGTGCGGCATAACTAACCTAGAGAGGACTAACCTAAAAACCGGACATAAGATAGTCCGAATGACCCATGTAAGAAGGGTCAACAAAGTCTTCACATCCCAGCCATTGAGGGGAGCGACGACCAGAAACAGGGAAGTGAGCTTGGGAGATGGTGGGTGAGCGTGTGAATGAGTGGTGGAGACTTCGTCCAAGAAGATCAAGAATTACAGTTGGTACATACTTTCCATATCTTTCTGGACATAAAGTCTCCACCACTCTTTCACACTGATGGGAGAGTACTGAACTAAATAATCCCCCAAGACGGGCGGCAGGAGAGAAAGGAGCTCACTTTCTAGGACTGAAGTCCATTAAGAATTGTCCTGCCAAATGACTGATGTCGTCTGGCATGGACATCCAAGGCATAGTGCTTAACAAACATATGCACGGAGCTCCAGGCAGCTGCATTGCAAATGTCTGCAATGGGGACATTACTGATTTCCGCCAGAGATGTCGCGACTGCTCTGGTAGAGTGAGCGTTACACTGTGCCTTCTAGCTTTACCTGTGCCATGAAATAGCAGTGGTGAAGGCCTGCAACCAGCCACTCTGAAATGCATCTGACAGCAACAGGTTGACCCAGCTGGGTCGTACTGAAGGAAACAGTTGTTGAGCTTTGCGAATTTCCTTCGTTCTATCCAGATAAAACTGCAAGGCTCTTTTCACATCTAGAGAATGAAGAGTACACTTTCCTTCATTCTGAAAGTCTGGAAAGTAGGTAGGAAGGACTAAAGGTTGATTCAGATGGAATTCTGAGACGACCTTAGGAAGGAACTTAGGATGAGTCCTAAGAACTATTTTGTCCTTGTGAAATACAGTATATGGGGGTCTGTATTTCCAGTACCCTACGAGCAGAAGTACTGGCCACCAGGAAGGCTGTCTTCCAAATGAGGAATTTCAACTCGCAAGTAGCTAGAGGCTCAAAAAGTTTACGAGTGAGCATGTCTAGCACAAGGTTAATGTCCCAGGCTGCAACTGGACGGCTAATAGGAGGCCTGGTATGCAGAATGCCCTCAAGAAATCTCTTAACCACAGGAAGTTGAGCCAGCGACATAGAGAGTACTGGCTGATGATATGAAGAGATTGCACAAAGATGAACTTTGACTGGAGTATTGCAGACCCGTGTTTGAGAGGTCTAATAGATACTCCAAGATCTTATTCAGTGGGCAGGAAGAACAGGTTACTCACCTGTAACAGTAGTTCTAGGAGTGGTATATGTTGTTCATCCACACTCTCTGGCATGTCCCTTTCCCCTTTAAATTCACTGGAAAGTCTTCAAGCTGGCTCCTCCCACCCACCCGGGTGACAAATACCTCGGCTCCATCCCATGACGCCAGATCTTAGCCCGCTGGAAGCAAGGTGGTGCGCCTAAAGCCGGGGAGGTCGGGTGGGTGCGTGTGGATGAACAACATATGAAAATTACATACCTACCGTAATTCTTGATCTTCTCTTGTATCTTCACCATTCATTACTGCTTGAGTAGTGCCGGAGGCGCGCATCCGCTACGGGAGATTTTTTTTGTTCCTAAGGCACCGCCCCCAAGAGCGACGTGCTGCGTCATGCGCGAGGGGCGGCCATTAGGTGCCACAGACTCCTCCTCCATCTCAGTTCTGGTAGCTGGAGAGTCGAAAACAAAGGGTAAGGAAAAAAGGAGAGCGAGGCAAGAGAGCCGAGGGACAGAAAAAGGAAAAGATATAAACTGAAAAAGGAATAAGCCGGTAGAGAACAGACAGAGGAGAGAGAATTCCTACCCTAAGGACCGCAGGGCCTCCCTTCTGGGGCAGCTCCAAGGGAGGAACAGATAGAGAGAAAGAGAAAAGGAAGAAGAAGAAGAAGGAAAGGGAAGAAAACAAGGTATGCTGAGAGGGGAGAACACTGCCCATAGATACACTGGTTGAGAGGCTTATAAGATCAGAACCAAAAACAAGAGAGCAAAAATCCCTCCTGATAGGACTGAGAGAAGGTTCAACTGAACTGCCTGAACAGATTGGACACAAGGGGCAGATTCTCTAACCTCCCAGCATGCCAACCCCCTACACTCCAGCTGAGAGCTCACAGACTGCCGGGGCAGAAAATCTGTTCCGGAAGGAAGAGCCCCAACTAGGAAGGGGATTAAGCCCCTTAGCACCCTGTTAAGTGCTAACACAGAAGTGTATGGGGAGGGGTTAAGCCCACAGAAGGCAGCTTTGTATGAAAAGATAGAGTGGAACTCAATCAGACTCCTGAATGCAAGGCAAGAACAACCAGCTATAAAGAAGTGCCAGAAGCACCAACCAGAATGAGCTGACAATAATAAGACCTGCCAGGGGAATCTAATTTTTTGAGGCCGAGCCAAAGGGACGGACTCTTAAGCTGTGAACTGAGCAACGTGGTTAAGGTGCCCAGAGGTCGCCCCCTAGGGAAAGTCAGAAAGAGTTCCCTCAGAATAGGTGAAAAAGACCCTACTCGTTCCTCTTTACCTTGAGGAAAAAAGATCCATTCAAGAAGAACGGAAAACAGAATGAGTTTTTTTGGCATAAAGGCCAAAGGAAGGGAGAGGAACGAGACGAGAGGGGGAGACACCACAGTAGGAGGCCACTGAGGGGAAGGTGGGTGGGTATCAGTAATGAATGGAGAAGATACAAGAGAAGATCAAGAATTACGGTAGGTACGTAATTTTCATATCTTCCCTTGTCAATCTTCACCATTCATTACAGCTTGGGTGAGTACCTAGCCCCCCCCCAAAAAGGGGGGGGATAAGAAACCCTGAGGGAGCAAGACCCCCAGCTTCCTGTTGGTGAGAAACAGAAGGGGAAGACCCTGGGCTAATCAAGAGAGAAGCCTATGGGGGAGAAGAGCTAGGAGGTGTCCCCCGAGGACGGGGAGACGGAGGAAGCCCCTGCAGAAGTCTTCTAGCTCTGGAGAAAAGAGACAGGTCCCCCCGGAAAGCGGAGCGAATCACCCTACGCCGGGCCAGAGGTGACAACCTTGATAGACGAAGCCATGCCGTCCATCTAATACAGATCGCTGTCCCTGCAAGCCTGGAAGCCACCTCATTGGTGTCATAAGATGCACTTGCTTGGTGTCTTGCCAGCTCCAGGCCTGTAGCAGAGAGGGCAATAGCTTGTCTGGTTTGCTCCGTATCAGGCATTGATGCTAAGATTTGGGAAAGCATCGATCACAAGTGCCTACCATAGGTAGCATGGTGGGCCTGATGAGATGCAATGCAAGACATCGCACAAGAGGAAGAAAACACTATTCGCCCCCGCCGGTCAAATTGTAGAGGATCTGAGTCCGGTGGACGGTCGTGCACCAGGCGGTGGCGCCCGGAGGGAGTCTCTAGGTATGCCAATCCCGAGGGTGGGTTGGGGAGAGTACCTGGAGATTCTGATGGGGCACAGTACCTTCGTTAGCAGTCTGCCGGGGCTGGAGAAAGGGTGGCTGGCGACTGCCAGGAATGGATAGACGCCTCCTGGAAGGGAATAGGCCAGGATAGTACCACCAAATGCTGGGCACTGAATTTGCTAAAGAATTCACGCATCTCCCGTTCAGTATTGTCTCGCCTAACATAGGAAATTTGAAGATCCCTCACCATCCTCGAAAGGAATCGCTGATATTCAGTGAAATCAGCATCGGAGGAGAGATGAACAGTGGGTTCCTCTCCCTCAGAGGAGGGAGACGAGGATGATGGAGAGCTTGAGTGTCCAGAGGACTCCTGCGGCGGTGGTGATAGGTGAAAAACCTGCTCATTCATGTACCTAACATATGAGGGGAAGGCCGCCACAGAACCTCTGAACTTCTCCCAGGATAACGGGCCCGTGGGACCGACATGGCCTGGGAGAGTGGGGGGTGGCTGCAGAGGAATGGGAGAAGGGCACCTACGGTGAGGCAGCTGTCCTTTGCTGGGGCTCTGGAATCCGAGGAACGGAGCCCGAGCTGGCGGGATCCCGGACAACAGACCAGGTCGCAAAACGGAACCCTGGGGATGCGAAGCCTGGAAGAGCCCAGAAGGGGATCCTCCCCTGTGATGAACCTGGGACTGCATGGATCCAGAAGGGCAGCCCACAGCAACACCACCAGAGGGGTCCCTGGGGTCCAAGAGGGAAAGACGGGGCCTAGCGCTACGGCTCCTATGCGCACCCCAAGGGGTGGTAGATAGAGACTGAGATGCCTGAAGTCTGTCCCTCGACCCCTCGGACTCCGAGAACGCCTCCTGACCCCAGTGACCCCCACCCCGAGGGGTGCAACAGCACCAGGTCGGCAGCTGCCGAGCCCTCAGGAGGGAGAGCCCCTCCACCTCCGCTTCATCGCCCCCAGGGACCCCAGACCACCCCAGCCTGGAGGGCCTCAGGGGAGGACGGCAGTGGGGACAGAGAAATAGGTGCGCTGGGCCGCCTAGCACCTCGTGCCACCGGAGACCCTGACTCTGAAGAGTCAGGGTGCCAGGACGGGTCCATGTCTGAGTCATCGTCCTCCGAGGAGGAAGAGATCAGCTGGACCACAATACTGGCAACCCCAGGGGTCTCCAGTGAAATGGCACTGCTGCCGGTGCCGGTGCTGGAGGCGGCGCCGGATGACCCTGGACCTCCCGCAACACCTAGGCCCGGCCCTGACTCCCTAACGGCGCCGGCCAAACCCATGGCACCGCCCTAGGCGCCGGGACCCCACTTGGCACTGTCAGAAAAGCCAACCGGGCCCACGGCACCACGGGCGGTGCCAAGAGCCAATACAATGCTGCCAATGATGCCGTCTCGATCACCGGCGCCGTTCACGGCGCCGGGATCCGAAACAGTGCTGGAAGGCGGCGTCGAGGGTTCACCGATGCCGGGCCCAGCAGATGTGGGCCTCGACACTGGGGGAGCCTGCACCTCCGAGGAGGTGACTGCCAAGGCCGAGTCCCCACCGCGGCCCCGGGAGGGACCTCAGCATTCCTCCAACACCGCAAAAGAAGCTTCCTCTTCAGCAAGAGAAGATGAGGAAGCCTCCTCCTCTACAGACCGTATAGGCCTGAGAGGGGACCTGGAGGAAGGGCCTAGAGACCTTACCTGGGAATCCCTGGAGCGGCGCCATCCCCCGAAAGTCAGTGGGGCCTTGCCGATCTTAAATGCGTGGACTTCTAGGACGCGACGGTCCATCGAGAAACAGGCATCGCGCGCATCCATATCGTGGTTGGGTCCCAGGCAGTGAAGACAAACATCATGCTGGTCCGTGACGGAAAAATGCCGGCCACAGGAGCACCGACACATAGGGGCGTGGCATGCCTTCGACTTACGTTTTGCCCCCGAACCTGACATGATGCGAAAAAATTTAGATTAAAACAGCAAAAGCTCTCGGCGCCGTCGAAGAAAGTTATAAAAAGAATGGTCTTACCGGTGACGGCGTTGAGAAAAGCGGGAGAAGGAGTCTGGGAATCTATGATGCAGAAGGCCTAACTGTATCTAACCGTGCAGCAGGTGCAGCCTTGATGGCGGGAGAAACAGAACTGAGATGGAGGAGGAGCACCTAACGGCCGCCCCTCGCGCATGATGCAGCGTGCCGCCTCGGGCGGCGCCTTAGAGCCAGCTCGAAAAAAAAAAATCTCCCGTAGCGGGTGTGCGCCTCCGGCACTACCCAAGCAGTAATGAATGATGAAGATTGACAAGGGAAGATATACCTCTCCTAGAACTAGTGTTACAGGTGAGTAACCTGTTCTTCTAGGAGCGTGGATATGTTGTTCACCCACACTCTCTGGCAGACTCCAAGCAGTTCTCCGGGAGGAGGGAGGCAAGCCGCACACCCCCTATTTAGGAAACAGAGATTGGAGAATCGAGGCCCCAAAACCAACATCCTGGCATGACTCAAGGTCGATGTGGTAGTGGGTAATGAAGGTATTTGCTGACTTCTATGTAGCAGCCCAGCAGATTTCCTGGATAGGGATGTCCGAGGAAGCAGCCACTGATGCAGCAGTATGGCGGGTAGAATGAGCTGTTATCCCTCTGGGAGGCTCCTTGCCCGCCAACTCGTAGCACAGACCTATGCAAGATGTAATCCATCTCGCAACGGTCCATTTAGCTGCAGGCCTGCCAGAAGCGGCTTCAGCATAGATGACAAACAGCTGGCCAACCTCTCCCCGAATTTCTGCCGTCCTTTCTTTATAATAGGAAAGGGCACGTCTCAGGTCCAGGGTATGGAACCTGTACCGGCGTCCGAGGTGTAGTAGGGTAGTATACCGGCAGAGTCAACACTTGGTTAAGGTGAAACTCTGACACCACCTTCGGAAGGAATTTCAGGTGGGGGCGCAGGACAACTTTGTCCCTGTGAAAGTCCAGATAAGGGGAGTCCACCGACAGCGCCTTGAGTTCCCCTGTCCTTCTGGCTGACATGATAGCCACCAGGAAGGCCGTCTTCCACGATAAGTGTGAGAGCTCACACTTGTGCATGGGTTCGAATGGCTTTCCCATGAGCTTTTCCAAAACCAGCAAGAGGTCCCACGGAGGTGGAGGTTCATGCACCAGAGGGGATATGTGATCCAAGCCTTTGAAAAAAGCACCCGACCACTGTCTACTGCGCCAATGTCGGTTGACCAGCCCGTGCCTGGTAAACCAGAAATGACTGCCAGGTGCACCCTAAGGTTCGATGACCGTAGACCCCCTTTGGAGAGAGACCAAAGGTAGTCTAAAATGTTAGCCACAGAGCAGGATAAGGGGTCCAGACTGTTGCCCTGACACCAAGTGGAAAACCTTTTCCATTTGAAGGCATAACATTTCCTGGTCGATTCTGTACGAGATGCCGCCACCACAGTGTAGACATCCTCAGAAAAACCCAGAGCCTGAAACTCTAGCCGCTCAGGTACCAGGCTGTGAGGTGCAGGGATTGAAGTTCTGGATGGAATACCTTCCCCTGAATCAATGATATCAGGTCCGGGCGTGTACAAAGCCGCTCCAGGGCCCTGCAGCTGAGGCTGAGGAGATCTGGATACCAGAACTGGCGGGGCCAATCTGGGGCTACCAGAATTACCTTCGCCTTGTCCCTCCTCACCTTGAGAAGCACTTTGTGGATCAAGGGAAATGGAGGGAAGGCGTAGAGGAGACCTGGGGTCCACGGCCTCGAGAAAGCATCCCCCTGCAGCGAGCCCTGCTGAGGGGGGGCGGGCATGGTACAGACTCAGCTTGGTGTTCTCCCTGGAGGCAAACAGATCCACCAACGGTTTGCCCCAACAGGAGAACAGATGGTAAGCTACCTCTGGATGGAGAGACCACTCATGGGATGTCTGGCCTATGCAGCTGAGAGCATCCGCCAGTTGGTTCGAGACTCCTGCCACATGGATGGCAAGGAGATCCGCCTTCAACCAGCTGACGAGGGTCCAGATTTGGAGCGCCTCCTTGCATAGCAGACGGGAGTATGTGCCGCCCTGTTTGTTGAGGTAGTATATGGTCGTAGTATTGTCCGTCTGGACTTGAACCACTTGACCCCAGAGCTGAGGAGCGAAAGCTGACAGGGCCAGTCTGACTGCTCTGAGCTCCAGCAGGTTGATGTGGCATCGGGACTCCTCGGGGGTCCAGAACCCATGGGCCCTGTTGTCCCCCATGTGGGCTTCCCAGCCTATGAGAGAGGCATCGGTCATCAAAACGACTGTCGGCTTGGGGTGGACAAATGGGATCCCTTCCTGCAGTTGGTCTGGGACGGTCCACCATTGGAGAGCGTCCCACATCTTCTGGGTTACAGTGATCAGCTGGTCGAAGTGACCATATTGCTGAGTCCACTGGGCGGCCAGCTCCCATTGAAGGGGGCGCATGTGCCACCTGGCCCAACGGACCACCAAGGTGCATGCTGTCATGTAACCCAGAAGGCGCAGAAAGTCCCAGGCAAGTGCCCAACTAGAAATAATTGGGCAAAGGAGGAGAGAACCTCCGCCCTGTTCGCCGGGAGCTGAACTCTGGCTTGGCGAGAGTCGAGCTCTGCCCCGATAAAGCCCATCACCTGAGAGGGCACGAGTTCCGACTTGGCCTCATTGATCAGGA
The DNA here is from genome assembly GCA_016271365.2 of Neoceratodus forsteri. Lineage (NCBI taxonomy): Eukaryota > Metazoa > Chordata > Ceratodontiformes > Ceratodontidae > Neoceratodus > Neoceratodus forsteri. Next base: position 594,931,214 of record JADMNL010000022.1, on the reverse strand, counting down.
GGCCTAGTTGGGAGCAGGTTCGGAGGGCCAGGTCCCTGGACCTCTCCACCTCCTGAAGGGTGGAACCCGCCAGGAGCCAGTTGTCGAGATAGGGGTATATCCGAACTCCTCGACGCTGAAGATGGGCTGCAACCACTGCAATGCACTTGGTGAATACACGAGGGGCTGATGACAGGCCGAATGGCATGGCTCGGAACTCGTACAGGGTCCCTTCGACCCTGAGGCGGAGGAACTGCTGGTGGGATGGACAGATTGGGATGTGAAAGAACACGTCCTGTAGATCCAGTAAACAGAACCACATGTTTCGCACCAGAGATGGTATGATCTGGTTCAGAGTTACCATCCGGAAGGTGCGAGACCTGAGATATTGATTCAGGTCTTGGAGATCTAGGATGGGGTGCCAACCCCCCATCCGCTTGGGCACTAGGAAGTACCTGGACACGAAGCCTGGGTCTGTAGGAGGATCCGGCACTGGAGTTATCGCCTCCTTGCGGAGGAGCTGAGCAATGTCATCCGAAGGGCCGACTGAGTGCAAGCTGAGATCCTTTCCTCCCGAGGGGTGCGGGCTCGGCTGGGAGGGTACTGCTCAAATTCTAGAGGCAGTCCCTGGCCAACCACTTCGGAAACCCACCTGTCCTAAGTGATACCGGACCAGGCGGAAAGAAAGTGGCGGAGCTGGCTCCCCACGGGAGGACCCAGAGCTGGCGTGACGGGTGTAAGGGTGGCAACCCCTGACCCATCACTGAGCAGGCTTAGAAGAGGAGGAGGCTCCTGGACCGGCACCTCTGCCTCCTTTACGGGGCTGTTGAGGACCCTGCTTGGGCCGGGGTGCCAGGCTTGAGTCTGCTGCTGCTGCTGCTGCTGCTGACCTCCTTGATAGGAGGGCTGCCTAACCACAGGGGAAGAGTGTTGAAAGGGCTTCTGCTTGTGCTTCTGCTGGTTCTTGCCCGAAGAACCCTTTGCAGAGGTAGCATCCAAGGTGGCACTGGACTGCTCTATACGCTGGAGGTGACCTGCCATTCCCGGACCAAAGAGGTTGGTGCCGAGGAAGGGCACGTCAGCTAACTTGTGCTGAGTATCCACCGGGAAGAAGGATAACCTCAGCCAGGCCCTGCAGCGAGTGGTCACCGCAGCTGCTAAGGAGCGGGCACAGGAATCTCCAAAATCCAGGGTCATCTGGAGCTGCTGTTTGGCAACAGCACGGCCCTGGTCACAGACCTGCTTAACCGTGGTCTGCATGTCCGCTGGGAGATGAGGGAGGACTTCATCTAGTGACCCCAGAAGGGCATGAGAGAAGTGTGCCATGATCACAGCCGAGCTGGCCTGACGAAGGCCCAAGGATGAGGCCGCATAAACCTTCCTGGCAGAATGGTCCATATACTTGGACTCCTTGTCCGGAGGGCGGTCAGTGTCAGCTGAGCTACCTATGCGTCTAAACACAGAAGCAGTCACAAGGCTCTCGGCCAAGGGATGCTCTGTGAAACCCGCTAGGGACCCCATGGGTACCGTATACTTGTGGGCCATGTGGGCAGACAGAGCTGGGCAAGAGGCAGGGTGTTGCCATAGCTCAAGGGCCAGGCCAACAATGGCTTCAGCCACTGGAAAGGCCTCCATCGGGGTATCCCCCCTCTTGAGGATATCCGTGAAGGGGTACTCCACCTTCTTTTGGATGGGCTCCAAGGGCATTCCGGTGGATTCTGAAATGAGGCAGAGGATGCCTTGAAAGGAGGAAGGACCTTCCTCTAAGCCTGCCACTGATGACTCCTTATCCCCCGGATGCGAGTGCAGACCAGTGGCATCTAAGTCCGAAGAATTGGGATACAAGGGTCTCCCACGTAGGTCTCCCTCGATATGCTGAGGGCGATTGGGGACCACTGTAATGGACAGATGACGGGGAAGGCTGGTGTCTGTCCTATCCTCTTTTGAGGGAGCCCCTTCCTGAGGCTGCTTAGGTGGCGGTTCCACCAAAATTGGTGGGGAGACCAAAACAGGCCGAACTGGAATGTGTACTGGCCCTATGGGTGGAGGAACTGGATTCTTCGGTTCCGGAGGGGTCGGCGTCGGCCTAAGAGGCTGAGGCCAAGTAATGGCCGGTGGTGCCGGAGGAGCCAGCTTCTGACCGGTCAGAATCAGCTGTTGCCCCATGAGATCCTCATAACGTTGACGGAGTTTCCGTCAAAGTCTCTCCTCGTCCGAGGAGGATGAAGATCGGTGGCACCGCCTCTTTCTAGAGTGCTCGTGACCTTTCTTTGGTTTTTCGACCGAAGGGGTTCTGGTCCTTGATCAAGACCGACAGGTTCGGCTGGTTCGATCAGGAGAAGCCGGAGTCAGTAAGAACAGAGATTCCGGTACATTTCCCTCAATCGGGATACCCGAGGGCTGAGTCTCCTCGTCGGGGAAAGAAAGGATAGGTGTCCTTTCCAAGGAGTCGTTGACAGGAGTCGGTGACAGCGGCTCGATCGGGTCGAGAGTAATCTCGACTGATTCAGCCATGTCCTCGGCCTCGGTGCCTTGGCCTGACGGAAGGTCCGAGAAGCCGGCAGCCGAGGAAGCGATCTCGACCGAGGTTGAGACCGCAAGATCCTGGGAATCGGACCACTCTCGGTCCCAGGAACGTCTTCTTCGGGCAGAAGAAGATTTAGGGTCCTTGTCCCTTTTCTTAGGGCGGGAGGAGTGCGAGCCCGAGGGTGCCTCACCCCTGGTGGGGAGAGACTGGCACAGCTCCTGAAAGGACCCAGTGAAGGTGGAACCCAAGTTAAGCAGCACGAAAAAACTTCGGCTGGCCGAGGCTTGAGCAGCTTCCTCTTCAAAACCGCCATCTGGTCGAGCTGCTCGGCGGATCCCGCGCATGAGCATCCCACTGACCTCTCCGATTTCACGGTGGTTTTGAGCTCCGGTCTCCCTAGTTTTAAGCGCGCCTTGCGGTCATCCAGGATTTTGGGATGGAAGGCCAGACAAATGGTGCAAGAAGTAGTGTTATGCACGACACCCAAGCAATAGACACACGAGAGGTGAGGATCGGTGCGCAACATTTTCTGTCCGCAGGGACACCAGCAAAATCTGGGGGACGACTTGTCCTCCATGTCCGATGCACTCGGAGTGGAATCGTAAACTGTGATGAGTTTTAAACAAAGCGATTGCGGTGAAAACAGTCATTGAGAATCCAGGGCCTACGAACTGCAGAAGTAGCACGAGGGAACCTGAACCTTCCAGCGGAAAGGAATATCTGGTGTCATGGGGCGGATCAGAGGTATGTATCACCCGGGTGGGTGGGAGGAGCCAGCTTGAAGACTTTCTGGTGAATTTAAAGGGGAAAGGGACATGCCAGAGAGTGTGGATGAACAACATACCCACGCTCCTAGAAAAGGTATTCCAAGAGGATTATGCACACCAGATAGAGAAATGCTTCCATTTAGCTGTGTAGGTTTTTCTGGTGGTCGGCTTGCACGCAGCCAAAAGAATATCTGAAACTCTACGAGAAACATTAAACCTGTTCACCTCTATCTACTCAGAAGCCAAATGTGAAGGTGAAGCGACCTCAGGTTGGGATGGACTCCAGGGCCCTGGGTCAGAAGGTTCGTCTGAAGGGGTAGTGGTTTCAGGGAGGTTTCCCATAGTCTGTTGATTAGAGGAAACCAGATCTGATGAGGCCAGAACGGGGCAATGAGAATCATTCTGCCCCCCTGTGCCTCCAGGTTGAGCAGTACCCTCTGAATTGGGGGAAGGGGAGGGGAGGAAATGCGTGTAGAAAGCGTTTTGTCTATTGCAGCCTGAATGCATCTTGACAACGCCAGGTCCTGGATTTCTGGAGCAGAAGAGAGGCAGTTTTGCATTAAGTGGGGACGCAAAAAGGTCCAGGTCTGGGGTTCCCTACTCTTCGAAGAGTGACTGAATGACAGTTAAGTCGAGAGACCACTCGTGAGGATCTGTCTTCATTCTGCTGAGACGGTCTGCTAGCTCGTTTTGTACTCCTGGCAGGTAAACTGCCTGAATCAGAGCGTTGTGCTCTTGGCACCATTCCCACACTCTCATTGCTTCCCTGCGTAATGGGTAAGAGTGAGCACCATCCTGTTTGTTGATGTAGTACATCACTGCCTTGTTGTCCGTCTGAAGGAGAATGTTCTTGTGACAGATTATGTCCTTCAAAGCCTGGACTGCATAGAGAACGGCTCTCATTTCCAGGACATTTATGTGAAGTTGAGACTCGTCCTGAGTCCATGTACCCTGGGTGTGGAGATCCCGGCAGTGAGCTCCCCAGCCCATCAGGGACGCATCTGTGGTAATGGTTGTCGGATGATCCAGCGGGGTGAAGGGATATCCTTTCAGAAGATTGTCCTCCTGAGACCAAGTGAGTGACCTCTTCAGAGGTTCCGTCGCCTTGATGAGAAAGGACTGAGGGTGTGGCTCCAGCTGTCCATACCAAGATCATCAAGAAGCCCCCTTGGGCTGTTACCGCCACTGCAGTCAGGACCATCGACAGGTGCCCCACGGCGCACAGAAGTTCCCGAATCAGCCCCTGCTGTCCATACCATGATCATCAAGAAGGCCCCTCAGGCTGCTACCGCCGCTGCGGTCAGGACCATCGGCAGGTGCCCCACGGCACACAGAAGCTCCCGAATCAGCCCCTGCTGTCCATAGCAAGATCATCAAGAAGCCCCCTCGGGCTGCTACCACTGCTGTGATCAGGACCGTTGGCAGGCGCCCCACGGCGCACAGAAGCTCCTGAATCAGCCCCTGCTGTCCATATCAAGGTACGGAGTTCGGCACCTCAGACCCGACTTCTCCAAGGAAAGAGCAGACCGGCCTTTTCTATTCAAAACTTCAGCGCTGCTTTGGGGACATCTCTCATTGGCTGTTCAGCCAGGCAGTGTGTCCCGATTGGTCTGCTGCCCTGCCCGGGACCCGAAGCCAAATTTGCTTCACTTTAGTCTCCCTCAGTGGTTTTTGCAGGTTATTGTCAAGTTTGAAATACTTTGCTGCTGTACTTGTCTGCATTGACCGCCACTTTTAGCCCTTAGCCCCAATTCAGAGCCTGCTGCGTACCGCCTGAGCTTGCATCAGACCCTCAGTGCCAGTCAGCTTCGGGGGCTGCACTCTGGACTATTGACTGGGAGGGAGGCGGCAGTACCTGCTTTTTTTTTTCCCTCTGCCATAGTTCCAGATTACTTTTGCTGTTATTCTATTGCTACTTATATTGTTCTGTAGTAATGTGAAGCTGCACTGTGTTTACACCCGTATTTAGTGCTTCTGGGGTCATGGAAGCCTTATCGCTCCGACACTGCCCTCCCCCGCCTCTTGCTATATTTTTCTTTTGTTTTATTTCCTTTCTCCCTCCTAGACCCTCTCAGACTCAGATGGCACCTGCCCTAGTCTGAACCCTCCCCCCCGATTTAAGACACAAATAAGTGTCACAACTCTTTGTGTGCTTTGTTATTCCCAAACCCCACCCTCCATCCTGAGCCCTTCTAAAACGTGTTGCTTCTCCCCTTCCACAGATCTTCAAGAAGCCTCCTCGGGTTGCTACTGCCACTGCGGTCCGGACCATCAGCAGGTGCCCCACGGCGCACGGAAGCTCCCGAATCAGCCCCTGCTGTCCATACCAAGGTACGGAGTACGGCGCCTCAGACCCGGCTTCTCCAGGGAAAGGGCAGACAGATCTTTTCTATTCAAAACTTCACGGCTTTTCTTTGGGACATCTCTCATTGGCTGTTCAGCCAGGCAGTGCGTCCCAATTGGTCCGCTGCCCTGCCTGGGACCCGAAGCCAAATTTGCTTCACTTTGGTCTCCCTCAGTGGCTTTTCACCCCACCTCCTCCCTAGGCCACCTTAAATACTCCTTCATCCCCCCCACCCAGCCATCCATCCCTCCCTCATTGGCTTATCTCCCACCCGCTTCAATTTCCTATAGGTCCCATTTCATTGTCATCCCTCAACTATACCCCCATATCTTGCCGCCACATTCTGGTTGCACTCTAGGAATATACTGGTTTTCCTAGCAGCTTGCATAGATCCCTGTTAAAACTCATCTTGATCCGTGAAAGAAAAAAAATAAAAGGGGGGTAACTTTTATCTGTACCTACTCCCAGGCTCTCAAAGTGTCTCGCTCCATGTAGATTTACTTCCCTCATACCCCTGCATCATGGACTCTGGCATATTAGCACGGAGGATGTGGGTTCTGTTCTGTCTTCTTGTGATACTGTTTCCCTTATTATACAAATTCCTCCAACTCAGCCTTTACCACCCGACAGGAAAATACGCCTACAACCAGGATACATGTAGCGTCGTGGGACTCACCCATTTCTCTTAGGCTCCCTTGGTTCCATCTCCCGAGTCTGGACACACACTTATCACATCATAAATTTCTCTCTCTGATTACTCCCCCATTCCTCATACACATCTCCTCATACTGCCCACCATATTTTGTACCTCGCTGGAAGGTTCTATTATATGCAACTCTATATCAGACAGGTATTAACCTTAGGGGTCCCACCATACCAAGCCCATGTTCCCCATAGCGGAGAGCATCAACTTTAAAACTGATCATTGAATCTTGCAGGAAGCTCTGCTTCTCCTGCTCTACTGCTCAGGCAATGTTGAATTGAACCTGGGACCACCTGCTCCTATTGGATCTCCAGCAGACTTACCTAACATTAAAGGCTTAAGCTCTACGCATGTGAACGCATGCAGTTTGTTAAAAAAAATAACCTTCATCCAGGCCTGGATATGCCACGCCACCCCTGAAATTCTGGTTGTTACCGAGTCCTGGCTCTGCCCGGCAACCAACAACAATGAAATTAATCTCCCCTCTTACTCTCTGTTTCGAGAAGATAGGCTGACTAGAGGTGGTGGGGTGGCTATTTATGTCAGAGACAAATTTGCGGTCTCCATCATCGACTCAACCTCAGTCCCTCACGAGTTTCAAAGTCTTACACTGCAGGTCGAGATCTCACCAAGTCTATCACTTTGTATATCAGGCTGTTGTAGGCCCCCATCCGCTGGGCTGCAACTTCTAGATCACTTAAGTCTCATCTTGGGACACAGGTCGTCTAAAGTTATATTATTAGGGGACCTTACTCTAAACTGGTTGTCCAGTGCATCCTGTCCCTTGAAAACACTCTGCGACTCCCTCGGGCTGACACAACTCATCAGAGAACCTACACGCCCTAATAAATCAAACCCCTCTAACAGTACCTTGTTGGAGTTTTCCTTGTCAGCAAACCTCACTTATTCACCCATGTTGATGTCTTTTTTTCAGAAATCAGTGATCATTGCTACATCGCCTGTGTGAGGTCCAGACATACTCCCCCAGGTGCATCAAAATTCACCTTCAAAAGGTGCCTCCGGTATCTTGATCCCTGAGCTTATGTCTCAGAGCTATCTCGCTCTGTACACTGGTCTGACTTTTACTTAACAAGTTCAGTGTCTACCACCTATGACATCTTCCAAAGCATTGTATTAGGTGCTATTGACAGGCACGCACCCATTGTGAAAACCCGTGTTAGGAAAAAGCCTTGCTGGTGATTCACCACTGAACTGAAGGAAGCTTTGTGCAATAGAGATACGTTGTGGAAAAAAGCTCGTAAATCCAAACTTTCGAATGACTGGAACCTCTTCAAGAGGGCAAGGAACCTCTGTACCAAAATGATCAGAGAATCTTGGGCTAAGTTTTACCAGACTCAATTTGATCTGTCAGCTAAATGCCTTTCAAAATTCTGGAAACTAATTAAAGATATTGAAGGCCGTCCTTTCGGTACCTCATTGCCGCCTAAAATTTAGTCTGGTGACAAATTACTCACTGACAAACCGTCAATCCTTGATGCCTTCAACAACCACTTTGCCACTGCAGGGCTCGCCTTCGACACTTCCCCAGCCAATACGCTCTGATCGCAGCTGGGTCTCAATGATCAAGGTGTCCCCTTCCCTAAAGCATCCTTCGCATTCCAGCCCACAACCCTGAAGGAAGTTGAGAGCCTCCTGCTCCAGTTGGATGTTAGGAAAAGTGCCGGAGCTAACCTCATTGAGCCTTATCTCCTAAGGTTAGGCTACCATGCCCTCGCAGTGCCTATTACACATTTGTTCAACTTATCCCTCTCACAGGATGACCTTCCCACCACCTGGAAAACAGCACGTTATCCACATGTTTAAATTGGGAGATCCCAGTGACCTGAATAATTACAGGCCAAACTCCATCCTACCAACTTTGTCTAAGTTACTGGAAAAAATCGTGAACACCCAGCTCAGAAACTACCTGGAATCAGCAAACCTGTTCAGTCCTCTACAGTCAGGCTTTAGGGCAAAACACAGTACAATCTCAGCCCTGGCTAAGGTCACAAGTGACTGGCAGTGTGAGTTGGACAGCAAGAACTTTGTCTGTGCAGTATTCCTGGATATAAGCAAGGCCTTCGATACTGTTGATCACGACCTGCTTCTCTCGTCCCTCCAGCATATTGGGCTGGATTCATTATCCACCACTTGGTTCGAGAACTACCTCACAGGCCGTTATCAGCAGGTAAAAGCTGAAGGTGAAGTTTCACCCCTAAACCTCTCCTGAGGGGTGTACCGCAAGGTTCCATCCTGGGACCACTGCTATTTGCTGTGTACACCAACAGGATAGAAGCCTCCATAAAGAAAGCCCAAATACATCTCTTTGCAGAGGACACTGTGCTTTATGCTAGTGGTCCCTCTCCAGACGTGGCATCTGCAGCTCTACAGAATGATTTCAACTTACTTCAGCACCAGCTCCTAAACCAAAAATTACTCTTGAATGCCAAGAAAACTAAAGCTATGTTCTTCTTACCCTTTCCCAACCTTCAGAATCTGGCCTTGGCGGGGACTCTCCCCTCAATATCCACAGCCCTGGGTGAAAAATTGGAGTATGTAAATCAATTCAAATACTTGGATGTATGGCTCAACAACAGACTCTCCTTTGCAGTTCATATAGAAGAACTGACAAAGAAGCTTCGTTAAAGGCTTGGCCTTCTTTTTAGGATAAAAAACCTTCTCCCCTCTGATGTGAAGACGAGACTAGTCCAAACTACCTTCTTATCCCTGCTAGATTATGTGGATTTCCTCTATAACCAAGGCCCAGTCAGCACGCTGTCTAAGCTCAATACGCTCTATCATAGAGCTCTAAGATTTATATCTGATCTTCCACACTCCACCCACCACTGTTTGCTGTATTCTGCAGTAGGTTGGACCTCCCGTACCCTAAGACATCATAGAAATGCCGCTATCTGGACTTATAAAGCTATTGCTAACAAATTGCCTGACTACATCTCTGCCTGCTTACCACGTTGCACTTTAAGTAGATATGCCCTGAGAAGTGCCTCATATATTACCTTAAAGGTAACAAAGGCTAGATCCCGTTTCGGCTGTACTTCCATTAGTCATGCGCTCCCCAGGCTATGGAATAACCTACAAAAAACCCTGAAATTAAAGTATATAGTCAGCACCACAACCTTTAAAATGCTCTACTTACGGCATAACACAGAATTCTGCACTTGCTACTCTTGATCAGTTGCCTCCCTCTCTTAGGGTGTGCCCTGAACACTCTTGCATCGACCTATCCCTGGATCCCGGTAACAGTTTCTACATGGTCACCTTCCTCCCTCCCCCTCTCCCTCCTCCACTCCTCTGTGCTCGTCACCCCCCCTTTGTCATCCCGACCTCAGTCTCTACCCGGCCCTATCCCTTTCTCCCCATCTACTCTCCCCTTCCCTTATCTTCTCCTCTCTGCCCTGTTCCTTATTCTATATCCTCTCATCCTCTCCATTCCCCCCATCTACTCCCTCACCTGGTTCCTCATCTCCACTACCCTGGTTCTTATTCCCCCCTTTGGCCTCCGACCTATGCACCTCCGTCTCTTCCCCACACCTCTACACCTACTCCATTACCTTACATATGCCCAAGGGCCCAGGTTGACTGGTCACAGTAATCCAGGGCACAGTCTACTTGTCTCGGTATTCCAGGGTCCCTGTCGAGTCGCTATGGCTCTTGTCACCCCATCTCTTCACATTTGCTGACCCTTCAGAACTACTGTTGCTAGATCAGTTTACTATCTGTAAAATTTTTGTGTCATTTACCCTGTATGTCTGCTAAATATTGTGTTACTTATCCTGTATTTGGTCATAGTGCTGACCTTACTGAATCACTGTTACTAGCTCAATTTACTATTTGCTAAATATTGTATTACTTATCCTGTATTACTGCAAAATATTGTGTTAATTTTTCCTGCGTCGCCTTACAATTCATTGTCCATGCTTATGTTGAACATGCTTGTGTATTGCTATTCTTATGTATTACCCTGTTATCTGTATTTTTGCCCTCCCAGGTCCACCTTGAAAAAGAGCTTTGTTCAATGGTGCTCGCCTGGTTAAATAAAGATTTTGATTGATTGAGTGGTTGGGGACCACTGAGTGCTGAGCATCCATTGAGAGGTTCTCATGTGGAGACAAGCCAAAGGTACAGTGAACATCGAGGATGCCATGAGACCCAGCATCCATTGCATTGAGAGAGCTCGTACCGAGCTGTGTTCTCTGCTGAATCGGGCCATCTGTCCTCCGGAAGAAAGGCTTTCGCACAAGAAGTGTCCAGAAGGGTTCCTATAAAAATGAGTTTCTGCGAGGGCTGTAACTGTGACTTTTTGAGATTCAGCAGGACTCCCATGGACATGAGGAAGTCGGAGGCTGTGACCACAGCCTCCAGAGTCTCTTGCTTGGAGGGGCTTGCTAGAAGCCAGTCGTCCAGATATGGGAATACCTGGATTCCGATTTTCCTTAGGTGCACCGCAAGAACTGCACAGCACACTGTAAAGACTCGAGGTGCCAAGGATAGCCCAAAGAGCAGGACTCTGAATTGATAGTACTGACCCAACACCACGAACCTTAGGTATTTGTGGTGATTGGGGTGTATGAGAATGTGCTGGTAGGTGTCCTGCATATCCAGGGAGGCTAGCCAATCATGCGGATGAATCAAAGGTAACAGGGTACCGAGTGATATCATCTTGAACTTTTCCTTGTAAAGGAATTTGTTTAATTTTCTGAGATCCAGAATAGGGCGCATGCCGCCAGTTTTCTTTGGAACCCGAAAGTAGTGGGAGTAGAAACCTGTATTTCGTTGATCCAGCAGACATGGAAATTACGTACCTACCGTAATTCTTGATCTTCTTGGATGAGTCTCCACCACTCATTCATACTAATGGGATCTGCGTCGGAGGCACTAGGACCCATCAGGAGCAAACTTTTTTGTTAGAAGGTCGGCGCCTGAGATGGAGCCGTGAGGAGCAGCACCACGAGCCTCCGCTCGTGCGGTAATGAGTATCTTGGCGTTGATCTTCCAACCGCCTCAGTGCCTTTTTTTCCAAGGAGGTGCAGCATAACTAACCTAGAAGGATAGCCTAACCAAAAACCGGACATAAGATAGTCCAGAAGACCCGTATACAGAGGGTCAACAAAGAAGTCTTCACAGCCTAAGGATTGAGGGAGTGAAGACCAACAACAGAGGTGAGCTCGGGGGATGGAGGGTGGAGGTGTGAATGAGTGGTGGAGACTCGTCCAAGAAGATCAAGAATTACGGTAGGTACGTAATTTCCATATCTTCTTGGACATAAGTCTCCACCACTCATTCACACTAATGGGAGAGTACCGAGCTAATAATCCCCCAAGAGGGCAGCAGGAGAGACCAAGAGCTCACAGTTTTAGGACAGGAGTCCATTAAGGATGGTAATGCCAAAGGAAAGATGTCGTCTGGCATGGACATCCAGGGCATAGTGTTTGATGAAAGTATGCACTGAGCTTCAGGTAGCTGCATTGCAAATATCTGCAATGGGCACGTTGCGGATTTCTGCCAGAGATGCCGCAACCGCTCTAGTAGAGTGAGCGTATACTCTGCCCTCCAGCTTAACCTGCGCCATGGAATAACAGTAGCAAAGGCATACCACCAGCCATGCTGAGATACATCTGATAGCGACAGGCTGACCCAGACGGGTCTCGCTGAAGGAAACAAAACAGTTGCTGAGCTTTGTGAAAATCTTTTGTTCTATCTAGATAGAAACGCAAAGCTCTCTTGACATCCAAGGAATGAAGAGAACGTTCTCCCTCATTTTGGGAGTTCGCAAAGTAAGAAGGAAGGACCAAAGGTTGGTTTAGATGGAATTCTGAAACAACCTTAGGGAGAAACTTAGGATGGGTTCTAAGGACTACTTTGTCTTTATGGAACACAGTATACGGAGGGTCTGTGACCAAGGCATGTATCTCAGAGACCCTGCGGGCTGAGGTAATGGCCACCAGGAAGGCCATTTTCCAGGTGTGAAATTGTAGCTCACAGGTAGCTAGAGGCTCGAAAGCTTTTCAAGTGAGCATGTCTAGCACAAGATTAATGTGCCAGGCTGCGAGTGGACGTCTTATATGATGTCTGGTATGCAGAATTCTCTCAAGAAACCTCTTAACCACAGGTAACTGAGCCAGTGACAAGAAAAGTACTGGCTCATGATAAGCTGAAATGGCACAAAGATTAACCTTAACTGTAGAGTATTGCAGACCTGAATTTGAGAGGTCCAAGAGGTACTCTAAAACTTTATCTGGTGGGCAGGAAAAAGGATTTAAAGAGGATTGCGCACACCAGAGCGAAAAAAGCTTCCATTTGGCAGTGTACGTTTTCCTAGTGGCTGGCTTATGCGCAGCCAGAAGAATATCTGAAACCCTGCGGAGAGACATTGAACCTGTTCACTTCTATCTCTTCAGGAGCCAAACGTGAAGGTGAAGCGACCTCAGGTTGGGATGGACAACAGGCCCCTGAGTCAAGAGGTTCGTCTGAAGGGGAAGTGGTTTCGGCAGAGCTGCCGACATACTGTTGAGTAGTGCAAACCACATCTGTCGAGGCCAGAAGGGAGCAATAAGGATCATTTTGTCCCCCTGGGATTTGAATTTGAGAAGTACTCTCTGAATTAGAGGAAGAGGCGGAAAGGCGTATAGAAAGCGTTTTGTCCACTGCAGCCTGAATGCATCCTGACAGAAAATGCCAGGCCCTGGATTTCTGGAGCAGAAAAAAAGGCAGTTTTGTGTTGAGTGGGGATGCAAAAAGGTACAGGTCTGGAATTCCCCACTCTGCAAATATTGACCGAACTACGGTTGAGTTGAGAGACCATTCGTGAGGATCTGTCTCTGTTCTGCTGATGCGATCTGCCAGTTCGTTCTGCACTCCTGGCAGGTAGACCGCTTGAATTAGAGACTTGTGCTGCAAGCACCACTCCCACACTCTCATCGCTTCTCTGCATAAAGGGTAAGAGTGAGCACCGCTCTACTTGTTGATGTAATACATCACTGCTTTGTTGTCCGTTTGAAGGAGAATGTTCTTGTGACACAGAATGTCCTTCAAAGCCAGGACAGCATAAAGGACGGCTCTCATCTCTAAGACATTTATGTGAAGCTGGGACTCGACCTGAGTCCACGTACCTTGAGTGTGGAGAGCCTGACAGTGAGCTCCCCACCCCATCAGGGATGCGTATGTGGTAATGGAAATCTGATGATCCAGAGGAGCAAAGGGATATCCTTCTAGGAGATTGATATCCTGCGACCACCAGGTGAGTGACCTCTTTAGAGGTTCTGTCACCTTGATGAGAAAGGACTGCGGGTGAGTGGTTGGGAACCACTGAGTACTGAGCATTCACTGAGAAGTTCTCATGTGAAGGCGAGCTAGGGGTACAGTGAACTCAGAGGATGCCATGAGACCTAGCGTCCGTTGCATCGAGAGAGCTGAAACCGAGCTGCTCTCCCCAGATGTAACGGGCCATCTGAAGGATATCGCTCCTCCTGTCCTCTGGAAGATGAGCCTTCACACAGGAGGTGTCCAGAAGTGTTCCTATAAAAAGGAGCCTCTGGGAGGGCTGCAGCTGCAATTTTTTGAGGTTTAGCAGGACTCCCATGGACGTGAGAAAGCGTGAAGCTGTGGCTATGACGTCCAGAGTTCCCTGCCTGGAAGGACTTGCTAGAAGCCAATCGTCAAGATAAGGGAACACCTGTATTCCGATCTTTCTGAGATGCGCTGCGAGAACTGCACAACACTTTGTAAAAACTTGTGGCGCCGAGGATAGCCCAAAGGGCAGGACTCTGAACTGATAATGCTGTCCCAGAGCCACGAACCTTAGGAATTTGTGATGCTTTGGGTGAATAGAAATGTGCTGGTAAGCATCCTGCATATCTAGGGAGGCTGACCAGTCGTGTTGATGAAGCAAAGGTAACAGGGTTCCTAGAGATATCATTTTGAATTTCTCCTTGGGAAGGAATTTGTTCAGTTTTCTGAGCTCCAAAATGGAGCGCATGCCCCCAGTTTTCTTTGGAACCAGAAAGTAATGGGAGTAGAATCCTGTGTTCCGTTGATCCAGTGGAACTACTTCCACTGCCCTGTTGTTCAGAAGGCCCTGTATCTCGGCGGCGAGAAGATCTGACTGAAGAGCTGACAGCCTGGGCTGTCATCTGGGGGAACGATCCGGAGGGGTCTCCACAAGATTGAGTGAATACCCTTCGTGGATTAGCCAGAGGACCCATTTGTCTGAGGTTATGGACTTCCATTGATTGTAGAAGTGCATCAGACGACCTCCAACTGCTGAGGAAGAGTCCACCTCGGGCAGCTGAGGTGGGACTTGGGCCAACAACTCAGAAGTCGGCATTGGGCGCTTTGGGTCCTTGCGCCTTCTGTTGTGTTTTCTTTTGAGGCTGGGGGGCATGGTTTTTGTTAAAACTTCCCCTGCCCTTGCCTCGAAAGGACTGACGGTTATGAAACTGGCGTTAATAATATTGACAGCCCCTCGAGAGGGGACAGGAGGAGGAGGTCAAGCCAATTTAATGGCTGACCTAGTCTTTTGTGTAGCCTCTAGAGCCTGTTCTACTTGAGGGCCGAAGAGATGCACACCATTAAAAGGCAACACCATAACCTGTTGCTGTGCGTCAGTCGTGAAACCTGAAATGTGCAGCCAGGAATGACGGCTGGTACAAATGCCCGCCACCGCCGCTCGGGAAGCAGTATCGAAAGCATCCAAAGCTGCTTTAACCTGCTGGTTGTTGGATTCGATACCCCTGGCTATGGTTTGAAGAAGCTCTGAATTTGTGTCCGATTCCGGTAGAGCTTCAGCTATCTGTTTGAGTGAGTGCCAAAGGATATACTCATATTGAGAGAAATAGCCTTGGTAGCTGGCAATACGCATACCTAGGGTGGAAGCAACAAAGACTCTCTTACCTAAAGTGTCTGTCTTATGAGATTCTTTGTTACTAGGTCAAGCTGTAGTAGTCTGGGGAAGGATGACCTTGTCATTCTCTGCCAAGATTACAATAGGATCCGCAAAGGCTTGGGACGCCAAAATGGGTCGATCCTTGGGGGCCGAGTATTTCCTATCTATGGACTTAGCCACTGAAGGAATGAGAGTAGGATTATTCCATACCATTTGAGACAGCGCCTCAAAGGAGGGCTGTAACGGAGGAGTCAAATCCATAGGGCTCTCCAGAACATGGAGGTACTGGAGTCTTAACAGTTTCCCAGGATCGATATCTGTAGTTCGGAGAGAAGGAGTGGAAATCAAGTTTTTCAGCAGAGACTTAAAAGACAGGTCCTCGACCACAGGCTCTGCAGCAGGAATAGATCCTGTTCCTTCCACTTCATCACCCAGCCTAAGGTCTGGGTCAGGCTCAATGTCATCTCCTGACAGTCCAGGAGGGACTGCATGGACAGGAAAGGAGTGAAAATCAGAGGGAAATGAGGAAGGAAAAGGATTAAGGGAGGAGTCCTGAAAGGTAGCCGATGCCCTTACAACCCTCGGCGCTGCAGAAACACACAGCAGCGAAAGAACACATGGCGTAGAGGAACCGCATGGCGCCGAGAGGCTGGGCGGCGCCATGAAGCCATATGGCACGACGAAGAGGCACGGGTGCCGAGGATGGCACCGACGATGCACACAGCGCTAAGAAACTAACGGGTGCTGACAGACGCATTAGCGATTTAAGACGGCGCCGAGCTTGCCATCGACGCCGAGGGCGTCGAAAACACCCCAAGACTCCGCAAAACAGGATTTGAGGAGAGAAGAGGAAGAAGAGCAGGAGATTGAGGCATTGGTGTGGCTCCCTGCGCCACAGCTATTTGGGGGGGGACACCTAAGCACGGAGTCGATGGCACTGAAGACGGTGCCGCGCGACTAGGGAGGCTCAACTGCCCTACCTGATCTCCCAAGAAGCCTGAAGGCCCCTGAGTGACCGGGCCAGGCAGCTGGACCAACCTCCGAGCCCATTGCTCCATAAGAGCAGCCTAGTGATGAAACTACTCATGTGAAGACCTACTAGAGGGCGGGGTAGGGCTCCAATGTCGAAGACGTCGGCTACCAGAAACAGAAGCTGGCGACTCCAAAGGAGGAGCCCGGCAACTAGCTTCAATAACTGACCGTCTACGCGCAGACATATCAGAGGGCGACCTCGAGTGATGCCTTCTCTTTTTTGACCTGTGGGCCGAAGAAGAGCTCAAGGTCGAACAGTACAGAGAATGTGACCGTTTACTTTTATGCTTTCGCGGGGACCGGCCACCCCTTGGGCATTGGACTGACCATTGTCAGACCCCCCTTCCGGAGAAGGCAGCGTACCGGACCCAGCCCGGCTGACTGAACAGCTTTCATATGAAGTCTCCCTACCGTCACCTGACCCCGCTCATGGTCGACTCCGTCAGTGTAGGCTGAGACTTCTTTGGTAAATAAGAATAATAAATTAAGCAATACTTATTCGAGATATTACTACAAAACAATAAAACTGAAAACTATGCTGCTAGTTTGAAGTTTGACTCCAGGCGAGTGGCGTCGTCACTGAAGTGCACTCGACGAGCGAAAAAAGGAACTGAGGCGGTTGGAAGGTCGATGCGAGCTACTCTTTACCGCAAGAGGCGGAGGCTCAGTGCCGCTATCATGCTCCGTCTCAGGCGCCGACCTTCTAACAAAAAAGTTTGCTCCCGATGGGTCCTAGTGCCTCTGGCGCAGATTCCATTAGTGTGAATGTGTGGTGGAAACTTATGTCCAGGAAGATCTACTTCTACTGCCCTGTTGTTCAGAAGGCCTTGTACCTTGGAAACAAGAAGGTCTGACTGTGCTGCAGACAGTCTGGGCTGTCACTTGGGAGAATGATCTGGGGGGGGGGTCCGACAAATTGAGAGAGTACCCCTTGCGGATTATCCTGAAGACCCATTTTTGTCTGAGGTTACAGATTTCCACTGTTGGTAGAACTGAGTCAGATGTCCTCCAACTGGCGAGGAAGGGTCCCCCTCGGGAGTTGAGGTGGGACCTGGGCCGGGAACTTAGAAGGTGGCACTGGGCACTTTGGGACCTTGTGCTTTTTGCTGCGTTTTCTTTTGTGGCTGAGGGTTTTGGTTTCTGTTAAAACCTCCTCTGCCTTTACCACGAAAGGACTGACGGTTGTGAAATTGACGCTTGTTCCCACCTCCTTGAGAGGGAGCGGGTGGAGGTCTAGCTGTCTTAATAATAATAATAATAAAATTTATTTGATTAAGCGCCTTTCAGTTTTCAAAGGGCTGTACAACATACATAAAAATGAAACACAAGTGCAGATACAGGCAATATAAAATCAAAATAATACTGAAAATGTCTTCTCCCATAAAAAAGTCTTAAGCGCCCACTTGAAACTCCCCACCGTCCTGCAGTCCCGAAGCTGACGGGGTAGAGAATTCCAAAGGGTAGGTGCCGCAAACCCAAAGGCACGTGCACCAGATGACTTTAGATTAACCCTTGGAATCTCCAGCAACCCCTCATCAGCCGAGCGGAGCTGTCGCAAAGGGGTGTAAGGAATTAAGAGCTCTTTCAAGTAATCAGGACCTAATCCGTGTAGGGCTTTGTAAGTCAACAGACCTACTTTAAAGGTGATCTGCCACTGTATTGGCAGCCAGTGCAGAGCATGCAGCACAGGGGTAATATGAAATCTTCTGGATGCCTAAGTCAGTAAATGTGCTGCCACGTTCTGCACTAGCTGTAAGCGGCGGATATCAACCCCAGAAAGCCCTAGATATAGGGAGTTGCAATAATCAAGGCGCAATGTCACAAAGGCATGGACCAAAACAGGCAGGTCACTGGATGGAACAAGGTGTCTAATCCTGGCAATGTTCCTAAGATGGTAAAAGGCCAGCTTGACGACTGCCGATACCTGGTGATGAAGAGTCAGGCCATCATCAAGCACCACTTCCAGGTTATGCACCTGTTCAGAGGTGAGAATCTGGGCCTCCCCCAGAACTAAACCAGAGGGGAGCCCAGTCCTCAACCCCTCTACCCTATGACTTGGGTCCACAACCAGAACCTCAGTCTTTCCTGGGTTCAACTTTAGACCGCTGGAATTCATCCAGTCTTGGATTTCTGCGATGCAGCTGTTCAGTACCGAGATAGCACTAACCTGGTCAGGAGCAAAAGACAGGTAGAGCTGGGTGTCATCAGCATAGCAATGAAACCTCAGCTCATAGCGTCTTACAGTGTCTCCATGGAGTAGCACATATACTGCAAATAACATGGGGGACAGCACTGAACCCTGAGGTACCCCGCAAGGCAGAGAGAAAGCCCCGGATGAAAACAAACCCGAGACCACTCTGCGTTCTCCCAGTGAGAAAAGATGAAAACCATCTAAGGACTGTACCCGACAGCAGATGAACCTCAAGCATTCAAGCAGAACCCAGTGATCCACAGTATCAGAAGCTGATGATAGATCCAGGAGAACCAAGATATAACGGTGTCTCCGATCTCTCGCCATCAGGAGATCATTGAGCACCCGAACCGGAGCAGTCACAGTACTATGCCTCTTACGAAAACCCGACTGGAGAGGCTGGTATAAATTATGGATGGTTAAATGGTTATCCAGTTGAGCAGCCACAGCTTTCTCAATAACCTTTCCTACAAAAGGGAGGTTAGAGATAGGCCTGTAGTTTGCTAGGTTCTCCGGGTCTAAAGAAGCTTTTTTTAGCAAGGGGATCACCACCCCCTCCTTCAGGGAACTGGGCAACTCAGTCTAGAGAGCACCGGACAATCCGAGCTAAGACTGGGCCAATAATCTCACTACAACCCAAAATCAGGGAAGTAGGGCCTGGGTCTAAACTACAGCATGTGGGACGCATCTCCTGGACAATCCGCATAATGTCTACGAAATCTGGCAGGTCAAAGGTACTCCAGGAAACTCCGGGCTCTGTGACAGAGCACCGATCAACAGCAGCCCCCTTAGAATGAAGTTAGTGGCACTCCCGCCTGATGTCGTCAACCTTGTTCGCAAAGAAGCGAGCGATCTCATCACAGTTTGTGTAAAAACTCGACAGAGCTGCTGACAGGCTGGGTTGCACAGCCTGTCAACAGTTCTGAAGAGTTGAGCCAGCAGTTCCGTGCAACAGAAATTTCCCTGGACAGGAATTCTGCCTTCTTATGGGAAATTTCTGTTTAGTAAGTTATAATGCTCTAGCAAAATAAGGTGGTCGGCATCAGAGCGATCTTCCTCCAGCAGCGCTCTAACCTTCGCTCAATTTCCGCAACGCTCTCAGAGCCCCGTCAAACCACAGGGCCCCAGGGCGATGTGGAAGGGGGCGAACTCGGATAGGAGCAGTCAGATTGAGGGCTGAAGATATGGCCCCATTATAGGCCACAACCAACTGGTCAGGATCATTAATGGCAGACCTAGTCTTTTGTGTGGCCTCTAGTGCTTGTTCCACCTGAGGTCCAAACAGATACATACCATTGAAAGGTAAGGCCATGACTTTTTGTTGGGTGTCATTCATAAAGCCCAAAGTACACAGCCAGGAGTGGCGACGGGTACAAACGCCAGTCGCCGCCGGCCGGGAAGCAGTATTGAAAGCGTCCATAGCAGTTTTAACTTGCTGATTATTTGACTTGATACCTCTAGTTATGGTCTGTAGTAGCTCTGAGTTGACTTCCGATTCGGGCAGACTTCTACCCTTGCTTTGAGTGAATGCCAAAGAACATACTCGTATTGAGAAAAATATCCCTAGTAGCTGACTCAGACGTCCTCCCACTGTTGAGGAAGAGTCCCCCTCGGGCAGCTGAGGTGAAACCAGGGCTGGAAACTCAGAAGGTGGCACGTGGCGCTTTTGTGCCTTGTGCCTTCTGCACTTTCTTTTGCAGCTGAGGGGTTTGGTTTCTGATAAAACCTCCTCTGCCATGAAAGGACTGACGGTTGTGAAACTGATGCTTGTTCCCACCTCCTCGAGAGGGAGCGGGCGGAGGTTGTGCTGTCTTAATGCAGACCTAGTCTTCTGTGTGGCCTCTAGTGCTTGTTCCACCTGAGGCCCAAACAGATGCATACTATCAAAAGGTAAGGCCATGACTTTTTGTTGGGTGTCATTCGTAAAGTCTGAAGTACGCAGCCAGGAATGGCGACGGGTGCAAATGCCAGCCACCACCACCTGGGAAGCAGTATCAAAAGCATCCATTGCAGCTTTAATTTGTTGATTATTGGACTCGATACTTCTAGTTATGGTCTGTAGTAGCTCTGAGTTAACCTGCGACTTGGGCAGACCTTCTACCGTTGCTTTGAGAGAATGCCAAAGAACATTCTCGTATTGGGAAAAATATCCCTAGTAGCTGGCAATATGCATACCCAGGGTTGAAGCAGCAAAGACTTTCTTGCCCAAGGTGTGTATCTTGCGAGATTCCTTGTTTATAGGACAGGCTATAGATTCCTGAGGGAAGGCAGCCTTATCATTTTCTGCCAGGACCACTATGGCATCCGCAAAGGCTTGTGAGGCCAAGATGGGGCGATCCTTGGGAGGGGCATAATTCCTATTTATGGACTTGGCCACAGATGGAATAAGAGCAAGATTCTTCCACACCTTCAGGGAAAGAGTCTCGAAAGAGGGCTGTACAGGAGGGGTTAAATCCATAGGGATCTCTGGAACATGAAGATATTGGAGATGCAGAAGCTTCCCAGGATCGATTTCCATGGTCTGGAGAGAAAGAGTAGAATTTAAATTCTTAAGCAGAGACTTAAAGGAAAGGTCTTCAACAACAGGCTCTGCAGGAGGATTGATCCCTGCCCCTAGGGCAGAATCAGCATCAACATCATCACCCAGCCGAAGATCCGGATCGGGCTCAAAATCATCTCCTGACAGCTCAGAGGGGACTGTATGGACAGGAAAGGAATGAAAACCAGGAGGAAGAAGAGGAAAAGGAATCAATCTAAAATCTCTGGGAAGTATGCAATGCCATACATGTCCCCGCAGAGGAAAACGGCACCGAGAACAAAGATGGTGCTGACACAGGAAACACCCACACATGGCACTGGCAGGTGGCTGGACACCCCCTGCAATGCTCCAAGTGGCGCTGACAGGTCAGGCGGCGCCACACATGGCACCAGGGAAGCTGGCACCAGCGGCGACAGCACTATTGCAGAAGTCAGAAAACTGCGATTGGAAGGCAAAGGATGAAAAATGGTAGGTGATAAAGGCATCAGTGTGGACCCCTGCGCCACAGCCATGTGAGGGGGATAGACACTGGAGCGCGGAGTCGACAGCACCGAAGAAGGCGCCACGCGACTAGGAAGTCCTAACTGCCATGCCTGCCGATCCGAAACCGACAGACCCAAAGGTCCCAGCAGTGGACTAGCCGGCTCGGGCAGTCGGGACAACCTCTGAGCCCACTGCTTCATAAGAGCAGCCCAGTGGTGAAACTGCTCATCGGAAGAACCTCTAATAGGCAGAGAGGGGCTCCGGTGTCAAAAAGGCGGCTACCAGAGACAGAAACTGGCGATTCCACAAGAGGCGGAGACCAGCTCCTGATCCTAATAACCGACCGTCTATGCGCAGACATACCAGAGGGCAACCTCGAGTGATGACGTTTCTTCTTCAACCGGTGGGCCGAAGAAGGACTCGAGGCTGAACGGTACAGAGAATGCTACAGTTTCTTTTTATGCTTTCGGGAGGAACGCCCATCCCCCCAGCACTGGACTGTCCATTGTCAGACCCCCTCCTCCAGTGAGGGTGGTGGACCAGACCTGGCCTGACTGACTGAACAGCTTTCATATGAAGTCTCCCTACTGTCACCTGCTTCACTCATGTTTGACTCCGTCAATAGAGGGCTGAAGACGTCTTTTTGTACAAATAAGTAGTTTATTAAAATGTAATTGGTACTTTTCGAGATAAAATACAAAATCATAAAACTGAAAAGTAAGCTTCTAGTTTGAAGTTTGACTCGTGGCGGGCGAGTAGCATTGTCACTGAAGCGCACTCAGTGGTGGGAAAAAAAGGAACTGAGGCGGTTGGAGGGTCAATGCCCAGATGGTCTATACCGCACACGCCTGGCTCGTGGTGCCGCTTCCTCACGGCTCCATCTCGGTGCTGGCCATCCTGAAAAAGTTTGCTCCTGCTGGGTCCTAGCACCTTCGGCGTACTCCCATCAGTGTGAATGAGTGGTGGAGACTTTATGTCCAGGAAGATCTTGAGGCTGGAAAAAGGGCCTATAGGGAATTCTGCCTCTGCACCCCTAGGATGGTGTTTCTGGTGGGTGGGAGCTTTTTGTTTAACTGCTGCACTTTTATAAGCAGTTTTATACTCGTCCATCTTTTTCATGTATGCCTCTGTTTGCTCTCCAAACAGAGACACTGGATCACAGGGAAAGTCCATAGCTTTGTTTTGGGTGTCATATGTAAGGTTAGTAGCTCTAAGCCACCCAGACCTCCTCAGGGATGCAGCTGAAGCCATCTGTCTGGATGCAGTGTCATTTGCATCCACTGCCATCCCGAACTGTGTCTTAGAGGCTTCAGTGCTTCTCTTAGCAGCCTCCTCCAGTTCAGCAGCCATGGGAGGAGAAACTGCTTTGGCCACTTCCAGAACTGTAGAACATATGTTCTTCTGGTATCTGGCTACGTAGATCATGTAGGAAGATTGTCTAATAGCCAAAGAAGAGCCTAGATAAATCTTCTTGGCAATAGAATCTATCCTTCTAGAGTCTTTTTCTGGAGTATAGGAAGCCAGAGGGATGCCAGCTTTGTCACAAGCTGCAGCCTGCACCACACCTTCATGGCTGGAGTGTCCAAAAAGAAACTCAGCCCCATTTTTAGCGACCCAGTACTTTCTATCTACCTTTTTGTCTGTAGGTGGAATAGAAGTGGGTGTCTGCAGAATCCTCATGGTTTGCTTTCTTAGGGACTTACAAAGTGGAAGGAGCAACCTTTTTGATGGGGGGATGTCCATCATTTCTTTATAGTCTTCTTCCTCCTCATTCTCAACTGATTCTTGGGATGGGAGGTCGAGAAACTGGGCTACTTTCTTCATAAAGGCAAAGTAGGAAGAAAAATTTTCGTCTTATCTGTGTCAATCTTCACCATTCATTACATGTGGGTAACTGGCCAGAGGTCACGACCCCATGGGAGCTCTTTTTTTTTGATGGGCAGAGCCGATGCAGTGACGGCACCGCCCTCGAGGCTGACGCATTGTGTGGCACTTGTGGGTTGGCTGGTAGCTGTTGTCAGCCCTGCCTTCCCACCAGTTCTTCGTCTCCCGCCATAGAGTGGCACCTCGTGTGGAGCTCCTGAGAGAAAACTGCATCAGAGCTGTGGCCTAGTCGCTGCTCGCCCATCTCGGTCGAAAAAGTACCGCCGGTTCTGTTTCACCACTTATTCGACGCCCCTGACTGGTAAGACCGCTTCTTTTATTGTTTCCAGCGGCGTCGAGTCTGTTTTTGATTGTTTTACCATTGATCATGTCTGGTATGGGGGCAGAAGTCATAAAGCGGGGTGGCCTCTGTCGTCGGTGCTCATGTGGCCGTTGATATTCCGTTACCGACCAACATGATCGGTTGCCTTACCTGTCTTGGCCTGCTTCACGACATGGATTTGTCACGATCGTGCTTTTCCATGGACCGTCGAGTTGTCCAGCTTCACGTATGGAAGGTCAGAGGAACACCGCCGACTTTCGGAGTGTGGGCCCGCACTTGTAAGGCCAAGACACATTCTCTCGGCCCTTCCTCTGGGTCCCCTCCCGGTTCTGTATGGACCGCGGAGGAGAGGGCTTCCACCTTTTTGAGCCTTGCCACAGCAGGGGCCCCTTCCACAGTGCAGAAGGCCCAGTCCGTTCCTTTCGGGGGGCGGGTGGGAGGCACCGCTTCGGCAGTCACCCCTTCGGAGGCGAAGGCATCCCCAGTGTCGTGTCCTGGGGCCTGTGGGCCCAGGCTGGCACCGGCCTCGATGCCGCCCACCGGTGCCGTTTTGGGTCTCAGCATCACTTGCGGTGCCAGGGGCCCTGACAGTGCCATGGTCGGCGCCAGTCCGCCACTTAGTGCCATTTCTGTGGTCGGCATCGTTTGTAGTGTCGATAGTGGGAATTCTTTTTTTTTTGAAATCTCTTTTTATCCCCTCCTGGACGCCCTCGCCACTCCACTCCTTCAGGCTAGCTCAATGCCCTCCAGTCCCCCCCACTGAGTCTGCCCCTAGAGTGCCTCTCAGGTGACTCCTACCTGCCTCCTTACTCCCACGGGCACCTTGCACAGCGGGGTCTGCCCGTGTTCACAGACTGGGTGGCTGGGCGGCCCGTCATCCAGTGCCGAGGTTGTTTTCGGTTTTCTGTCCCTCCCCTCCCACCGCGCTGAGGGCGCCTGGCTCGGCGGGGCGTGTTCACGCCGCCTGCCAAGTGCCGATGGCGTCCTCCCTCCCGGCTCCCCACCCAGGGGCCGCCGTTCCGAGTCAGTGCTTCCACGGCTCTCCCGGGCGTCGGGTGTGTTAAACACCCTGGTCCCTCCCTGAAGGAGGAGGCATCCGTTGGGATGCTCGATCCTCCTTCCCCTGCCGACCCGGCGGCCGAGTCTGTTCCCGAACCCGGGTGCGCGGCGTGCTTGTGAGTGTGGCGTCCAGCGCCTCAGCCCTCAGCACCACCGGGCCGGCTAAATTTTATGGTACCTTCTGTGGCTGTTTCTAGAGACGGTGCCGTTCACAGCGCCATGGCGGGTGATGGCGCTATGGGTAGTGCCATTCTTGCTCTCGCTACCGTTCGTGGCACTGAGGGGGTAGTCGGCGTCGGCTCCAACTCCGGTGCTGTTTGTGGTGCCGTGGGAGGGGATGGCGCCGAGTCTGGTACTGATTCCAGCCTCGGCGCCATAGTTGAAGATGCTTCTTCCTCTAGTGCCATTCGCAGTGCTGAGGAGGGCATCAGCGCCAACTGTGGTGCCAAGCCTCAAGTTGGCACATCTGTCGGTCCAGGAAGAGGCAGGCATCAGCAGGTGGTCTGGCATCGAACCTTGGTCTCCACCTCTTCTGAGGGGGATTCCGGGTCTGATTCAGACTGGCTAGCGGACTCCTCTGTAGTTTCTTTGGTGGCCCGGACCCAGCCTCCCTCTGAGGAGCGGGCAGTGGTCCTCAATTCTGGGGTCAGTGGCACTGACCAGCGGAGTAGCAGTCCAGGTAGTCGTGGCTATGCAGCCCGGGTCAGGGACCTTCTGCCCCTCAGCTGGAGCACCCCTCCTGTGGTGTGCCTGGATCGCCCAACTTTAGGGCCAACCAGGGCACCCGTGAAAGGGAGGTGCTACTCCCTGGGTGGTCTCCTCGGGGACTGCTTGGAGTTGCCAGCTGCCTAGGTTGGTGTTTTCAAGGTGGAGGGCTCTTTTGGAGTCCGAGGGGTCAAGGGTTCTGGGTTCAATGCAGCGGCCCTTCTCTGGGACCCACCTGGGTTCAGGGAGGAGCCGCAGTGCGGACCCTCATCTTTCCTTCTCTGTCTTCTTGAGAGGGCCCTTCTCTTTGGAGGCCAGAGATTGTCCTTCTGGACTCACACGGTCCCGATTGCCTCACGGGGAATTCTTCAGGGCACGGTCTAGGCAGTTCCAGTGTGGTTGACCAGCTGTCAGCTGTTGGGCTTCCCAGAACTCCTCCCTCTTTGGGGGCAACTGGTGCACTCTCTTGCCCGGGCAGAGGACATTCTTCATCTCTTGTGGATCTGGTCCCCATTCCTCTGTCGCCATCTCCTTCTCTCCCTGGTATTTCTGGCCCTAGAGGGCCTTTGACCTGGGAGCAATTCAGGGGTGCGGCTGCTCATTTCCCTACTTACGTCAGTCAGGGCAATGGACGAGCAGGTGTTCCACCCTCCCCCTGAGCAGCCGCCCTCTGGATCTCTGAAGTCTTCACTCCCTCATCCCCTCTTCTGAGGGAGAAAACGTCCATCCACTTCTCCCCAGCTGCTGATCTGAGTATGCAGCTTCCTTCTGAGGATGTTGGAAGACCTTGCATCACCCTACCTCCCAACACAATCCCTGAGCATGTGGCGCGCACCTTCCTAGCGAATTCAGTGTGTGGCCACCCTTGTGGTGCCTGCCTGGCCTGCTCCCTTCCGGCAGGCATCACTGCTCTTCTGGCAGTGTCCCTTCTCTGGTGTCCCAGCCCCCAAGGAACTGAGCCAGAGGTATTGCGCTCCCCCTGAGTCTCCAGGTTGTATGCCTCACCCTCAGTCAGGGTTGACGCAACTGGACACTCCTGATGGGCTTCGCGCCCTTCACTGTGACCGGCCCCCAGATCAAGACTCTGCAGATTTTGACTTCTGGGGTAGGAGGACCTTCTTCTCAGCATGGATTTTACTGTCCATTGCTGCACATCAGACCCACTATGCTTCCTATGATAGGTTGTTGTGGTCCAGGCTAGGTCAGCTCCTAGCCTCCTTGCCTGATTCGGAGGTAACCAGACAAGCCATTGCACTCTCTGCTTAGGGCCTGAAGCTAGCAAGGCATCAAGCGAGGGCATCCTCGGCGGCAATGAGGTAGCTTCCAGAGTCGTAAGGACAGCGATCTGCATCAGGCAGGCGTCATGGCTCGTCTTCCTGGTTGTCACCCTTGGCCTGGCATAGGGTGATTTCCTCCTCTTATCGGAGAACCCATCTTTTCTCCCATAGAATGAGGTGGTGATTGCCAGGGCAACATCCTTCCCCCTTCAAGGGTCCCCGTCCACCTCCCCACAGGCTTGGGCCTCGCCAGGCCCATAAAGGTTCTCCCTCCCAGTGTCTCCCCTACTGGGAGCTAAGGGGCTTAGTCCCTTAGGGTCTCTGGCCCCCTTTGGGGGGGGCTCAGTACTCACCCACATGTGATGAAAGGTGAAGATTGACACAGATAAGATATGAAAATTACGTACCTACCATAATTCTTGATCTTTCTGTGTATCTTCACCATTCATCACAATTCCCAACCACCATCTTTCTGGGGCCTTAGTCTCTGGGTCCCCCTCCCTCTTTGTGCCCCCCCTTTCCGTTGGTCAAGAGTGGGGTGACCTTGGGCATGCAGGAGGAGGTTTTCTTTCTACCTTTGTCTGGGGGCTGTTCTCCTCATCACTTTGGCTTCCACCCCTTAGGGGTGGGATGCTGTGACTGGCCCCCCACTCCCCTTAACCCTTGTCCTTTGGGACTAATCCTTTTTACTTATGTTAGGGGTGGGGTTCCCCCTCTTATTTTGTTGGTTAGAGGAGAGGACATCCCTGTTTCCTGGTCCCTTCCTATTTAACCCAAGACCTTAGGAAGTCGTTCTGCGGAGTGCCTCTTGGTCAAAATTCCGTGCCTTGGATTTTGCCAGCCTTCTCAGGTTCTTGCTACTCCTGGGCAGTAAGTCCATCTAAAAGTCGGGGACCAGACTGCGAGCCCTGGGTTTGTCCTCTCCCCTCCCACTTAATGTTTCCTTCCCTTCCCTTTTCCTCTTCCAGAGATTGGGGCCCCTCCCAATCCCTTAGTTTTCCTCTCTCTTCCTTGTCTGTCCTCTCTGTCATTTATTCCTCCTTTTGTTTCTTATATCTTTTCCTTTGTCCCTTGGACTTCCTTGTCCCACCCTCCCAACCCTGTTTCTTACTCTCACGGTGACTCAGAACTGGTGGGAGGACAGGACCGGCTTGACAGCTAACTGGCCAACCCTAGAGTGCCAGGACTGTCATCAGGCTCGAGGCGCCGTCGTCTGCGTCGGCTCCACCCATCCCCCCCAAAAGAGCTCCATGGGGTCATGACCTCCGCCACTTACCCACATGGGATGAATGGTGAAGATACACAGAAAGATCAAAATTATGGTAGGTACGTAATTTTCATATTTCCTTATCAGGAGTCTGGTCTGTGAGAGTCTGGAGAGATATCAGGTTCTATAAAATCCCTGTAGTCTTCATCCTCATCTTCATCATCTGGTTCATCCCCATAACCAGTATCTGGAAAAGGCTCCTCGCCTTGGTCACCTTGGTCGGTTGAACCGAGGGCCTGTGAACCGGGAGTTCTGGGAACCGGTTGAGGATTAACCGGAACCGAAGACTGTAAAGACTGAATTATCCAAATTGCATTAGCGATTTCCTCTGCAGAAGGAACCGCGGTTGGTTTTGGTTGCGGTTCCTGGTGCTGCTCTTTTCTTTTCTTTTCTTTTTAACTGTGATGGCCGGTTCAGCAGCCTTATCCGGTGGTTCTTTTCTTAGCAGAGCTATCGCCCCTGTCACAGGGCAGCCCCTCCGGTTCCGTCGGTTGTTCATCAACTGGATTACCAGCCTTCTTGGCCATTTTTTCCCTTAGCCTTTTCTGCCTTCTTTCAAGGGTGGACTGAGGGAAATTGGCACAGATTTCACAATCTGTCTGAAGGTGGTCAAGCCCTAGACTGAATAAACAAATCAGATGAGGATCTGCTTTGGCAAAAGTTCACCGCTTTCGGTACAGTGCTGGAAACCTGTGGATCCTGTTCGTTTTTTAGGCTTCTGTGACATAACCCAGCCACAAAACTCAAATTTCTCTTTTTTTTTTTTTTTCAGTTGTTTAGACCGAATAAAATTCACAGGAGTTACCCTGGAATTTTAAGGATAATAGCCATGGGGTTAGCCTGGTAAAATGGACTCACACACAAAAAAAATAGGAGTTACCCCGGTTAAACTAACCGACTATACAGAGTCAGACAGAATAAAATTAACTTTCTAAAGAAATACAAAAAAAGGAAAAGAAAGTAGATCATTGGTTTCTTCCCAGTTGGGAAATCGAGAAGAAAAATGACTGCTTACCCTAAATGAACTAAAATCTAAACAATTACTACCTGAAAACCAAGGACAGTGAAAAGAATACCGATAAAATAAATTTACTAGTGAAAAAACGAGAAAATAAACTTTCTTCAAGAGATGAAGGAGAGCTCTCCTATATCGTCTTACTGAGGCAAAGCGGAGCAAAGGATCTGATGGTTTTAGAAGCTGTTTACCAGGGACAGTGATTTGAAAACCGAGCTCGAGCCTAGCATTCCATCATTTGCATAGGTTCTGTTAACTGTTTCAGTTCCGGGGCAGTCCTATGGTGAGACCATACTGCATACGTCAGAATACAGTAAGATTTCCTGCTGTTTGAATGGTATAAATACAGTGAAACAGATCTGAGATCACTCCCCAAATACATTCATCCTCTGGTGAGTACTCACACAGTATTTACTGTTGTCCCCTAGTGGTACACCAGTACCCAGAAGTCCCCTGGGAGCTCCCAATGCAGTCCATTGTGTGCACACAGTGGGCAGTTGCAGACCTGATGGACCACAGTATGGTACTAATTGAAGGCTGGTGGTTGGTGATCCCAAACAAATTATTCAACACAAATGCTAGTGCCCCTGGCTGTTGCAGTTCTGTAAATGGGTTTTGAATAATAATTGCACAGAAATGTCAAGCAATTACTCATATCTGTTCCTGAGAGCAGAAGAATTGGAGGGGCATTGACCCACTACTCACACCCTTAGCAGACTTGGCAGGCTAGCTCTTGTCGGGATGTCTCCCTCAGGACTGCAAATGCAGGTGATGGTACTGGTGCAGCAGACCCAGCACACTTCTGGGTAACGAGGGGTGTGCACCTTGCTGGTTTCTGATGTGCGCTTCACTCGACAAGGGACTTGTTTTCACCCATCCCCATGAAGTAGGCAGTCATACGGGGTCTCAGGTGACTTAGACCCTCTGTCAGAACAAGCCCTGATAGCTCACAAAGCCCAGGACAAGAGCTTTGGTGTTGTTTCTGGAGGAAACAGAAATCTTTTTGCAAAGATTCTTCAAACAGCTTTCTTCCAACCTTGTGGCTGACTGTTAACTTTACTCACAGGTCTTTCTCTGTGTGTCACTCAGGTAAATGGGGGGGGACAAGCACCCTCCTGGATGTGGTCCTCACCAACAGGCCAATCCGCATCCACAACATCCAAATCCTCCCTGACTGCCTCAGTGACCACCCCCCTGTGCTTTTCAACTGGGAAACCCCTCGGCCCTCATCCCCGGTCAAAACCACCTCTTGAAGGCGGCTTAGACCTGGGGGACTCATAGGCCTTAAGCGCTTCCTTGCCCACACTGATTGGTCCTTTCCCACCGAGGGCAACCAATACTGACTTGGCCCTGGCCTTCTTTGTAACACTTTCAACTTTGCCTGTGATATCTTTGCTCCCATAACTGCTAGGAGGTCCAAAGTGAAACATGCCCTTGGATCACCCTGCCCTACTGTGGCAACTTAAGCAACACCAACAATCTTTGGCACCTCTGTTGCTACTGGCCGATTCAGCTGACAGGCAGTCCTATGCTGCCGCCCGCAACCAGTGCACCTGGGCCATCTGCAAAGCAAAGGCGGAATACTACCAAGCCTCTCTTACCTCCTCCTGGGGAAACCCCAGGTGCTTCTGGGACAACATCAAGCAACTGAATGGTCACTCCCAGTCCCCCTCTCCTTCTCTTCTCAACATCAATGGTACCGTCTCCTCTGACCCTGCCCTCATTGCCACCCACCTCAATAACTCCTTTACCGACCTTAGCTCAGTACTTCCTGGTAACTTTTTCAGTCCACCTCCTCCATCTGTACCACCACCCATTGCCCGCCCCTCTTTCCACCTGCGTCGTGTCACCATGCAGAAGCTAGGCCTTACTTGCTAAAAGCCTAAAGGTAACACCATCGGTAATGACTCACTTGATCCCTGCCTTTTCGTCAGGTCCTGGATCAGGTCCTCTCACCTATTCGTGCATTTTCAACAAATCACTCTGTCTCCGGACAATTCCCTCTGCCTGGAAGATTGCCACAGTTACCCCTGTCCATAAAGGTGGTGACAGGACTCTTCGGGTAACTACTGACCCATCTCAATCCTCTCCCCCCTCTCTAAGGCGTTAGAGAAAATTGTGGCGTCCCAAGTCTCTGACTACCTCTGTAAGTACAATGTTCTCTGCCCTGAACAACACAGGTTCAGAGCAGGTCATAGTACCAATACAGCACTCCTGGAATTTTCCAACTTCCTCCATGCCTCCTTGGACTCTGGTGCCCT
This sequence comes from Neoceratodus forsteri, assembly GCA_016271365.2. Lineage (NCBI taxonomy): Eukaryota > Metazoa > Chordata > Ceratodontiformes > Ceratodontidae > Neoceratodus > Neoceratodus forsteri. The sequence goes on along the minus strand of JADMNL010000022.1, from coordinate 594,899,957 downwards.
GGCTGGTGCTATATTCATTGACCTGTCTAAAGCATTTGATACTGTTTGCATCCTCTTTTGCTCTCCACCCTCGACCTAATAGGCTTTGCCTCAGGACCTGTTCCTGGTGCACCAGCTATCTCTCCGCCACTCCCAATGTGTGAAAGTCAAGCAGTACTCTCTCTGAAACATGCCCCATTCGCTCTGGGGTGCCATGAGGCTCAATTCTTGGACCCCTACTATTCTCACTCTTTCTTAACTCCCTACCCAGCAGTTATGCGGGTAAGATGCTTCTCTATGCTGATGATGCTGTTCTCGTTGCCTCCCACAATGACCCCATGCTTACAGAACTCCCTCCAACTAGTCTTGACTCTGCAGCTACCTGGTTCACTGAGCACCGACTTGTTATCAACCTTAAGAAAACAAAAACGATGCTCTTCTCCACCTCAAAATAAGTACAGCAAGTTTCCTTAGCTGTCCACTCCACACCAATCTCGTCATTGACCAGGTGCAGTCCTATAAATATCTTGGTATAACCTTTGACCCTGCACTTTCATTCCATGGACATATATCTGCCCTAAATTCTGTAGCCAACTCCGACTAGGCATTCTTTACCCGGCACAGAAATGCCTCCTCCTGATGCCCTCCATACAGCTGTCACCTCCTCTGTCATGTCTCTCATTGACTATGGCCTTCGGTCTATGGCTCAGCAGATCAGACTGCCCTCAACAAGGTTCGCCTCACAGTTAATAAGGCCTGCAGACTTATCACTGGTGCTCCCAGACTCACTCACACATGTGAGCTGTACACCCTGGCTACCCTACTCAACCTGGAAGAGCGACTCATGTATCAGACATGCCAGCTCACCTTTAAAGCCCTGCGTGGCCTATCCCCCATAGGCCTATCCAACTCCATTCGCCGTACTGCACCGACCCTGATCATGCGCAGCTTGTCAAGAGCTACCCTAGTTATTCCGAGAGCCAGGACCTCTCAAGGTCAGAGGGCATTCCCCTACCATGCGCCCCACTAGTATAACTCCCTCCCTGCCAGTGTCTCAAACTCACTAACCTTAGCTTGCTTTAAGCCCAGGCTCAGAAACTTCCTGCTTAGCTCTCGCAAATGCAACTGCCGCTAGCCTAGTGTAAAAAAAAAAATATATATATATACTCTGTTTGACAATGCTCACTGGCGGCTCCCCCCTTGCTTTCCCTCACAATTCCTCCTCCCTATCTCCTCCCTTCTACTCCCACCAGCTCTCCCCGACCATAAGTTTTGCACCTTTTGTTATCTTTTGCTTCGTTGGAGATTGTATTCTATTGAAACAAAATTGTAATTGAACTGTAACTTTTTGTTTGTAAGTACTGTGTCCTTGTACTACTGTTCTGATGTCCTCTTTGTGACGAGGTACCTTTGTAAATGAGCCTCTGGCTCAAAGGTTTCTAAGCTGATGTTTAACTAAATAAAATAAATAAATAAATAAATGTGCTCTATTCACGTCTCTCTCTTGTGCAGAAATCCAGGGGTCAAATATCAGCGGCCATCATCTCTTGCATTGTTCATTATGCTAATCCCTGGCTCTCAGTTCCTTGGGAGAAACACGCATACAAGGCCTAGAGCCAGCTTGCAAATTGATGTCAGTTTCTCAGGGACAGGATGTACCATTTACCTGTTTTGTAGAGCTGAGCTAGTCTCCCAAATCAATGTCAGTTTCACAGGGACACGATGTACTAATTTATTTGTTTTGCAGAGCTGAACTACTCTGCTGTTGCTGAAGCTGTAAAGTTAAACACAGGAACATCCAACATTCCAAGCCAGGTTGTGTGTCCTGTGACCCCTTTTCAGTAGTCTTGGGGCTAGAAAACTACAAACATGGCAGATATATTGTAGTCTTTAAGTTTATCTTCCATGTTGACATGTTTTTGTCCCTTGGTGTGGCTTCTGGCCACAAGGATCAATACCTTCCAATCCTTGCTGCCATCTATTGAGACTGGGGGTTGAAAGGTGGCTGAGTAGCACTGCTAAGTGTTCCCAAAGTTTGTGCTGCCAGGGGACCAGTGGTTTTGCACTTTGCGCAGCTTTGAGAGCTACTAGAAACTGAGAAACTTCCTTGTTGTGAGTTCCCTGACCCTGAAGGCAGTCCAGCAGCCAGCTGAGTGAAAAGAGATGGGAGCTCCGGCTGTAGAAAGGGTGTTGAACAACCCCACGGAACAAATGACATTGCCTAGTCCAGCCTCGTGACCTGCAGCTGCAGTCTGGACCAAAACCATGGTGAAGAAGTGGTGCAGGGAAGGCGGCAGCAGTACTCTAGAGAGACAAAGGTAAGCCCCTTTTAGGATGCAGTTACACATGGATTGCAGACTCTCTCAGACTCTGTATTACATGGGTAATATTTGTATTGTGAGTCATGTATTATCAAGCTTGGCTCACGGGGATCTTTCTTTTTCAAACAATCTTTCTGTTTGCTTCACTGAGTGAAACTGAAGCTTGTATCATTCATAGCTGGATGTTGACAGCATGAGCTTCATCATCTCAGAATACTGCTCACATTTTCACCTCACTAACAGTCTTAATTCACATTCAGTACAAAATTGAAAAACAAATGTACTGTAACTGTTATTTTTCCTTTAATTGTGCCACAATGCTGGATCCCTTCATCAGTCTCCTCCCCCATTGTGTCTTTGACAGGAGAAAGAGCAGACTGTTATGAAAGTGCAACCATGTTTCTTTTAAAAGATGCTCAAGGTGTTTTTAGTTTTCCTTTGTGCTGGCCTAGCAGAGACTCAGGCTGGGAGAGGGAGGAGTATCAAGTGGACGAAACTGCTTCTGTGGTAGAGTTATGCACCTGGTTGGCAGCAAAAGATATAATACCCTTAACTTTGAAACACATGCAGCTGTGTCTCTTGGTCCTTTTAAAAGGCAGCTACGACTATACCTCACTTCTACCACACAATGTGATTGCCTCTCCTAAGCAATCGGGCATGTCCCTCTACACTATTCTTGGGTGATCTGAAACCTGCCGTACTGCCCCACTGTACTCCTCCCCTGCCACCACCCCTCCCCCATCATGCTCCTCTTAGCCTGTTACTTCCTCAATGAGGCCTGTAGCCCACCCACACCACTTGCATTCCACCCACCAGTACCGCCAACAATGGCCCTTTAGCCTGCTGACTCCCTTCTGACTCCCTCCTATTCCCATTTATAGTTTACCTGATAATTGTTTCTAGCTTACCAAATAATGTCTCTCTCCACTGTGAACTGTATATATTGTGTGTTAGGCAACTATGAGATATGGCAGGAATGTTATTGCTGTTTTCCTTTGTATGTATGTTACCCTATATCCTTGACGTGGAACCTTTGTAAATGAGCAGTTGCTGCTCAAAGGTATTTGTAATCCTAGTGTTTAATAAAATAAAATAAAAAATAAAAAAAAATAATTGGGCTCCTTTGGGGAGCAGAGGTAACAGGAGCCACCAATGGTAGAGCCACCCCTACCACTATGTCATAATGCCCAAAGTGGGCAACAGTTCAGGCCTAAGTCTGTATACAAGTCAATAATTATAAAAAATAAAATTCTGTTAAGGGTGTCAGTTTTTTTTAACACATCCTTGGTGTGTGATGGCTACGTAAGCCTTTCGAGCTGTACTCTCGAGGCTGATGACCATTACATGCCTTAGGTGTGTAAAGACACTTGCAATATACCGCTCACCATATCAGCTTGTAGGTTAGATAAGATTTTGTTCTGTTCCAGCCATGCCAGTAATCTGTTTAACAGTATTTTAACAAAAATCTTAGCAATAACATATAAAAGACTAAGCGGTCTAAAATTTTGGGGGTTTGACACATCCCCTTCTTGTGAACTGGTACTATTACATTTATTCTCCAGCTGTCCAGGATATAGTAAAATTTCAAACACTTATTGAAGAAATTGGTCACAAGAGGAACCCAAATATTCAAATACAACTTACATACCTCTGCAGAAATCCTATCTATGCCAGGGACTTTGTGTAATTTACAAGAAATAATAGCATCCTCAAATTCATATACTTGAGAAAGTCAAGGGTCTATCAGCTAATGAATTATAAACATTTTACTGAGTATAATACCCACTGGTCTTGTGAGCTATCAGCGAAAGACAAAACCATAAGTACTAGTCCCTTTACCAAAAAGTTTCCAAAATGTTGCTGAATCTTGATTAGCAATTGCATCATATACAGTTTTCCACAGACTGTCATAATATCTTGTTTTCGTCTCTAAAATAGATTATAGAGTTTTCTTTGTTAAGTAATGATACATTTTTTCTGGAAGGGTAATTTTTATATGCATTTAATTAAGGTGGACAGTTGTTTTTGGCTGTTTACAAGTCTTTTAAACCAAGAATTGCTTCTAGAAGTATCTTTCTATACTGAAGCATCAATGCAAAGATTTCATAAACATATCAACTAGTGTATTACAAGCATTAGATGGATTATCAGAGGCAAATATTTGCACTAACTTTGCATGATTAAACTCAATAAAAATTATGTCTAACCTACGAACTGGTTTCCAAATCTAATTGCTCAACTACTGATCACTTTTACACCTTGACTTGTATAGTTGAGAAGTATACTAAAATTAGAAAAAATAAAGTAGATGTCACTTTTGTTGACTTTTGAGCAGCCTTCAATACAATAGATTGGAGTATATTGTGGGATAAAGTGTATATTCTTGGAGTTGAACATAACCTTTTGAGACGTATTACTCAACTTTACTCAAATAATAGAACTTGTATTAAGTATAATGGTTCTTTGACTCCCTCCTTTCCATCTAACAGTGGAGTAAAATAAAGTTACCTTTGGGCTGCGATATGTTTTAATATTTATAAACGGCATACTCACTAAGTTAAATGATTCTAAGTTTCACTTGCTATCTGTTAATGATGACCCCTGTCCAGGCCTAGCTTATGCCAATGACATGGCCCATTTTTCTCTTTCTTCAATAGGGCTACGAAGAATCCTCAATCACTTCTCAGTTTCATGCACTGCAAACAAATTACACTTAAATATTGATAAAACAAATGCTATGGTATTTGGGGGAACCACAATCTTTTAAAATTAATAATGTGAAATTGGAAATGGTAAAAACATATAAATATTTAGGCGTTACATTTTCTTTTAATTACAATTGTTTTTCACGTGAAAAAATACAAATTATAAAAGACAAAATTCTAAAGCTTTGCTAAGATTTAATTCACTTTCTGGGGCTTGTACTGTTTACCCTGCTTTGCTTGCAACTGAAGCAAAATTTAATTTTTTGATTCTGTATGCCACTGAAGCTTGGGGATATTATGCCCCTTCATTTTTAGTGGTTCCCTTTTCTAATTTCTATAAGTCAGTACTTAAAGTTCCAAAATCCACTCTCCTGGCGTATGTAAGGGCGAAAATAGGCCACTTCTCCATAGAAGTGTTCATGAAATTACACATTCTTATCTCTTGGTTATGCACCATAAACAATAACTCAAATCCATAGTCGTTACGATGTCTTAATAAAAAAATCAGGTGGACAGGCAATAATGTTACAGTACATCTCCATGGATTCGTACACTTCTGAACACATTTCACAAGTGGGGATTTCAAAGAGTATGAAAGGACTTTTGAGATAAGATAAATCTAAGTATTTTGTTTAAAGGCATTTTTGAAGACACTGGAGGGGATTCACAAAGGAATGTGCTCGGTGCAACTCAGTTGCGATGGCGCAAATGGGATGCGCTGAGCCCCAACTGTGGTATTCACAGAAGATGCACCAGAAGATGCTCCCAACACATCCCCTCTGTGAATACCACAATTGCACCCAAGCCGAGATGTGCCGGCGCAACAAACAGGTATCTGCCTCTATCTCTGAAATCAAATAAAGAGGCAGAAGACACTGCAGAGCAGGACACTGCGGCACAGGAGCTAGCACAACAAAACTCACCCAAATCAGGAACCAAAACTAAACAAGCACAAAGGAAATCAAAAACTTCTGATCATAGGAGACTCCATGATTCGGGAGTTGATACCCATCTCCAGCCAGGGTGATGGTCAGATGTCTCCCAGGTACATCAGCATGGAGACACTGACCGCATTGCTAAATTGTTCAAGGCAGGAGAAAACATTGATGTCCTAGTACACATAGGGACTAATAGATCTCGCCAGCCGGTCAGTTGTGGAGACCAAGGAACACCTGACTAGGCTGGGTGACAAACTATCATCTATTTCCGTCGGCATCTCCTTCTCTGAGATCCTGCCAGTCTGGGAGAGGGCAGATGGACGGAAGGTCAGAGAAGGGAGATAAGGAGCTAAACACATGGCTCAAGGACTGGTGCCAGGAAAAAGGACACAGATTTGTAGGAACTGGCAACAGTTCTGGGAGCGAAGTTCTTTAAATTTGATGGACTGCATCTGACTAAAGAGGAGTCAGTGCATTGGGGCAGAAGTTTGACGCTCTTTGCAGAATATTTAGAACTAGCAAATGGGAGAGGGTGCAGCATCCCATCGTCGATGGGAAGAACACCCTCCCCTCAGCTAGTGGTCAAACAGGAATTCAGCATGTTTGCTGCCCATTTGCATCACTCAGGTAAGAAAAAGGTTTGTCTCCCCATACGATGCACAGGGGTAATGCCAAACTTCACCCAACAACCAAACACACCAAATCTGGCCAATGGAAAATCATGTATAATGCTCACAGCCTGGGAAATAAGATCCCAGACCTGCAGGCAATAATGTCAGAGGCTAAACTGGACATAGTAGCAATTAGTGAGGCGTGGTTTACCAGTAACCACACTTGGGAGACTTCAGTACCTGGCTCTGTATTGTTCAGAAGAGACCGAGGTGCAAAATGGGGGAGGAGTGGCCTGTGTGTTAATGAAAATATCAAAGCTACAGAAATTCAGAATACACATAAGGAGCCAGAAGAACTGTGGGTCACCCTGAAACAGGAAATGGGACAGCCATAAGAACTGGGGTTGTCTACAGGCCCCCAGACCAGAGGAGGACATATACATTACTGTTAGAAGATATACAAAACATGACAGCTAAGGGAGGTTCTGATAATGGGAGACTTCAACATGCCAGATACAGATTGGTCAATACCAGCAGGAACATCTGCCAGAACTAGACTCATAGTGGATTCCCTGCAGGGGAGGGCCTCAAACAACTGGTAGCAAAACCCACAAGAGACAGGGCTATCCTAGATCTAGTACTGACTAACAAGAAGGGATCACAGATCTCCAGGTAGAAGGTCACCTGGGGCCAGTGACCATCACATGGTATGGTTCAGTTTGGCTACTACATCTAAATCATCCCATTCCAAGGCAGAAATATGGGACTTCAGAGGGCTGACTTTCATAAGATGGCCTACAGAGTTAAGCTAGCCCTGGCAAAAGAAACACACAGGTGAGGGGTACAGGCAAAGTGGGCAAGCATTAAGGATGCAATACTTGAAGCAACATCCCATTGTATTAGACAGAAAAGGAAGTGCAAAAAGAAGGAAACCACTTTGGTTCTCAAATACAGTAGCAGAAAAGGTCAGAGCCAAAGTCTGGCCTTCAGGAAATATAAGGGAACACAGCGGGATGAAGATAGGGAGGCATACCAAACTGCCCTAAGGGAAGCAGGTAAGCAGTAAGGCAGGCAAAGTCCCAAACTGAGGAAACACTAGCACGAACAGTAAAAGAAGGTGACAAGACTTTCTATAGATACATTAGTGAAAGGAGAAAGTCCAGAGGGGGTATTGCTGCTTAATGGAGAAAAGGGAGCATGTGGAGGAGGAGGACCCTAAAGGCATCTATCCTAATAGATACTTTTGCTCAGTATTTACTGAAGAGAAGGTAGGACAGGCCCACAGCTCAGCATCATGGACACAGGGGAGGGAGGTGAGCACTACTCCCTTCACAAAGAAAGGGTCCTACAAGAGCTTGCTAAGCTCAGGGTGGATAAGGCAATGGGACCTGATGGCATACATCCCAGGGTACTTAAGGAGCTAAAGGAGGAACCTAGCAGAGCCATTAGCAGAATTGTTTAGTGAGTCTCTGAGCACAGGAGAGGTCCCAGAAGACTGGAGAAGGGCTCATGTGATCCCGCTCCACAAGAGTGGTAGCAGGGAGGAGGCGGGGAACTACAGGACCGGTCAGTCTTACCTCAGTAGTGGGCAAGATTATGGAGGCACTCCTTAAGGAAAGGATAGTGCAACACCTGGAATCCATAGGCACAGGATCCAAGACAGCATGGGTTTACAAAGGAAGGTCCTGTCAAACTAATCTCATAGATTTCTTTGACTGGGTAACCAAGTGGTGGACCAAGGGGAGCAGTTGATGTCGCCTACCTTGACTTCAACAAAGCTTTGACACTGTTCCATAGAAGATTGATAAATAAGCTGGGTAGGCTCAGGATGGGTCAGAAGTTGGTCAACTGGGTGGCAAACTGGTTGACGGGAAGAAAACAAGAGTGGTGGTAAATGGTATACAGTCAGAAGAGATGCAAGTCACAAGTGGGGTACCTCAGGATCAGTCCTGGGGCCAGTCCTCTTCAACATCTTCATTAGTGACCTTGCAGATGGACTAGAGGGTAAGGCTTGTCTGTTTGCAGATGACACCAAGATCTGCAACAGAGTAGATGATCCAGATGGGGTGGGCAGAATGAGAAGAGATCTGGATAAACTAGCAGAATGGTCAGAAGAGTGGCAACTGGGATTTAATGCAAAGAAGTGCAAAATCATGCACATAGGGAAGAGAAACCCTTGAAGCCACCCATAGGCTGGGAGGGAGCTGTTAGCAGTCACAAAGGAAGAAAGAGACTTGGGCATCATCATCACTGATGACAAAATCATCCAAGCAGACCTCAAAGCAGTAGGTAAGGCTAGGGGTGTTAGGGTGTATTAGTAGGGGTATCACAAGTCGAAGAGGAGTAATAATCCCTCTGTACAAGACACTGGTTAGGCCCCATCTGAGTACTGCGTGCGTATTGGAGGCCACACCTTCACAAGGACATTAACCAAATTGAGGCAGTCCAGAGAAGGGCAACCAAATGGTGCAGGGACTGCATCAGAAGACATATGAGGACAGATTAACGGAGCTCAATATGTATACCCTTGAGCAAAGGAGGGAGAGAGGTGATATGATGAGGCATTCAAACACCTTAAGGGCATAAACAAGGTGAAAGAGTCTAACATGTTTAAATATAAGAAAAATAGCAGGACAAGAGGACACAGCATGAGATTAGAGGAGGCCGATTAAGGGGAATGTGAGGAAATTCTTTTCACAGAAAGGGTGGTGGATGCATGGAATGGCTTACCAAGAAGTGGTGGCTATGAATACAGTGCAGGGCTTCAAACAGGCATGGGATAGGCATAAGGGAGCAATACAAATGACTATGAATAGATAGGTCACTGACAGAGCAAAGGCCGAAGGCACATTTATAAGGTAGAAAAAGAAATGGGCAGACTGGATGGGCCTTGCGGTCCTTATCTGCCGTCAACTTCTATGTTTCTATGTTTCTATGCAACCTCCTGGGCGGGCTGGGAAACTGATGGGGCAGTGCATCTCCAGATACATTGCGCCTGCGCCCAAGGTTGGTATTCACAGCCCCAGATATGCAAATGGTGCCATTAGGCATGCAAGGTGCAATGGGGTCACTTGCATGTCATTATGGCTCCATCTGCATGACGCTTGCAGGGATGTGCCCGGCAGAATGTGTCGGGCCCCCTGCAAGGGCTGTGAGCCGTAAACACTGAACAGTGAAGCTCTGGTTGTCTTGTGCCACCCCCCTCCCTGCTCTCATTCCTGTAAAGATAGTACTGTGATCCAAATGTCCCTGGTAGTCTAGTGTTACCCTCCTGCCTGTATCCCCTGTGGACAACCGACATAACCCCTGGTAGTCTAGTGGAACCCTCCTCCTGACCTTAGACTGGGTAACACAATGTCAGATCCACATAATCCCTGGTAGTCCAGTGGAACCCCACCTGCCTGTATCCTGATAATAGTATAATACCTGGCATAACCCCTAGTGGTGGTGGAACCCCATCCCTGCCTGTCGATCGCATCACAAGAAGAATGACCAAAGTCTCCCTGGTGGTCAGTGGGACCTCCCAGACCTCTCAGGCACCCCCCCACTCCTCCCATCCCAGCAATTGCTGAGGTCAGCGGGCAGCTGGCCACCCTGAGCTGCCACAGGCGCCCACAGACTGTGCGCTGTCAGTAAATGACAGTACAGTCGCCTGTAAGCCCTTAGTGGACCCTGTACCGGTAGTACTTGTACAATGTGTGCAATGGCTTCCATTCTGACACACGAATGACCTGACATTCACACCGGTAGTAGAAGAAGCTTACAGTGCACTACAAGCCATTGGTCATCAGGGTTTACCAATGGCTTACAGACCTACTGTATGCTGTCATTTACTGACAGCAAAGCAGGTGGGCAGCCATAGTGGTTTGCAGGGGGTTGCTGCCCGCTGGCTTTCAGTAATTTGCTGGGAGGGGGAGCGGGTGGGGAGGGGTGCCTGAGGGTGAGGGGGTCCACTGGACCATCAGGGAGACTTTGGTCATTCTTCTGATGATGCGATCAGGTCAGGGTAGGGAGGAGGGTTCCACTAGACTACCAGGGATAATGCTGATTTCATACTATTATCGGGTCTAGAGGCAGGGAGGGGGGTTCCACTAGATTATCAGGGGTTTTGCTGGGTATTATACTATTACCGGGGATACGGCAGGGTGGGAGGTTTCACTGGACTACCAGGGATTATTCGGATCTGACATGTTACTGGGTCTAGGGGCAGGGAAGGGGGTTCCACTGGACTACTTGAGGTGAAGTTGTATCTTGACGGAGATATGAGCAGAGAGGGGAGGACAGTGAACTGCCAGGGTAGGCAGGCTGCCATGCTGCTGTCTGCAGTACAGCAGCCTGGCTGTTGGCGGACACCCACTTAAGTCTACTGTTTGTAGACTTATCTTTTGAGGCGTATCTTTGGACTTGCTCTGAGATCGCCTCCAAGGTGAGGTTTGAATAGGGCTGCTCCCATATGTATGGGCACACCTCCAGATGCACTGCATACCATTATGGGTGGTGTGCTCGCCGCATCACTGCCCTTTCAGAGATCGTGATTGGGTGCAAGTCAGGATGCTGGCGCATCCCTTTATGAATCCCCACTTTGTTTTTATATCTATAGAGAAGGAGCTGCTTCTGTAAAGACTTTACATTTTTCTGTATGGTATGCTGAAACAAAGTATTTCTGAGATGTGAACCATATATGAAAATGCATTACCTACCATAATTCTGATCTTTCTGTGTTTCTTCACCATTCATCACCTTTGGGTATAGTGACCAGAGGTCACGACCCGGCGAAACTTTTTTTTTGATGGGTGTAGTTGGCGCACCATTGGCGCCACCCTACGGCAGGCCACACCGTTTGGTGCTGTGGGTTGATCACAGTGTGTATCGACCACACCCTCCCACCAGTTCTGAGTCGCCATAGAGTAAGGAAAGGTTAGGAGGGAGGGACAAGGAGTCCAAGGACAGACAAAGGAAAGGATATACAAACTAAAAGGAGATATAAACGACTGAGAGGACAGAATAAAGCTGGAAAACTAGAGGATTGGGAGGGCCCAATCTCTGGAAGTAGAGAAAGGAGGAGGAGGGAGGGTATGGAATTTTAGAAGTAAGGATGTGAGGGGTGGGAACATACCCTGGAACCTTGACCTGTCTCCAGATTGTATAGGAACTCTGAAGGAGTAGCCAGAAAAGCTTAACTGCCAAATTCAAGGCACAGAATCACTGGCAATAACTCCAACATAAGCAGAATCGGCTATTCTGGAAGAAAAGACAGGATACAGGGAATACCCCCCACCCAAAATCAAATTTTGGCATAAGAAAACTAGTTTCTTAAATTAAATTGAGGTTGTGTCCACAGGACAAGAAAATTAAAGGAATTAAAAGAAAGCTGATGGGGAGAAGGGGAAAGAGAGCAGGAAAGATAGCAACTACCAACCACGGGGGTGGAGCTGAGGAAGGAGTGCCCCCTATCCTAGCCGCTCTCCCCCTAGAGAAAAACATCCCACTGTGTGCCCAGAGTCACCCCACTCCTAACGAACAGAAAGGAGGGTGTGAAAAATAGGGCATAGAGAGGGAGGGGGACCCAGAGACTGAGGGATGGAGGGTGGGATTGTGACGAATGGTGAAGATACACAGAAAGATCAGAATTACGGTAGGTATGTAATTTTCATATCTTATCTGTGTCAATCTTCACCATTCATCACCTTTGGGTAAGTACCGAGCGCCCCCGAAGGGGGCCGTAGACCCTAAAGGACCAAGTCTCTTAGCTCTCAGTGGGTGGCACACCCAAGAGAGAGAACATTCACTGGCCTAGAAAGGCCCGGGAGTGAGAGAGTGAGACGGGGACTCCTCGGAAGGAGTAGGAATTTGCCCTGACAGACGCCATCTCACCATACGGGAGAAAAGATGGGTTCTCTGGTAGAGGAGAAATCACCCTATGCCGGGCCAAATGTGACAACGGAAAAGCGCAGCCATGCCGTCCGCCTGAGTGCAGATCAGCTGTCCCTACGACCCTGGAAGCTACCTCATGGCGCCGATTAGATGCCCTCACTTGGTGCCTTGCACTCCAAGCCACATGCAGAGAGTGCAGTGGCTTGTCTGTTACCTCCATGTCTGGCATAGCAGCCAGGAGTTGACCTATCCTGGACCACAGGAACCTATCATAGTTAGCATAGTGGGCCTGATGTACTGAGATAGAGAGCAGCAACCATGCTGAGTAAAAAAGTCCTCCTCCCCCAGAAGTCAGAATCCATAGAATTTTGATCTGGGGACCAGTCATGGTGAGGGGCGCGAAGCCTATCAGGAGTGTCCAGCTGCGTCAATCCAGACCGAGGATGAGGCATAGAACCTGGAGACTCTGGGGGGGCACACTACCTCTGGCAGAGATCCCTAGGGGCTGGAACTCCGGAAAAGGGTCTCTGCCAGAAACGCAACAACACCTCACAAAAGGGAGCAGGCAAGGGGAGCACTACAAGGTTGTCCGCACTGAAATCGCCTAAAAAAGGCGCGTGTCAAGTGCTCTGGATTGTGCTGCATGGGTGGGATGATGTGCAGGTCCTCCAACATCCTCATGAGGAATCGCTGATACTCTGCAAGATCAGCAGCTGGGGAGGTGTGGACAGACGGTTCCTCTCCTCCAGAAGAGGGGGATGAAGAGTCAGAGGACCTCAAGAGTTCAGAAGCTGGCTGCTCAGAGGGAGGTTGAAAAACCTGTCTGTCCACAGCCCTGACATAAGAGGGAAATTGAGCAGCCACAGCTCTGAACTGCTCCCAGGAGAGAGGTCCGCTAAGACCAAAAATATGTGGGAGTGCAGGAGAAGGTGGCAGAGGAGAGGGGACAGAGCAGAGAACAGGAATTGGCTGTCCTCTGCCCGGGCCAGAGAGCGCATCTGGAGCCCCAAGGGAAGAGGGAGCTCCGGAAAACTCAACAGCCGACAGCTGGTCAACCATACTGGAACTGCCTAGGCTTCGCCCTGAAGAATACCCCCTGTGAGGTGACCGGGACAATGAGAGTCCAAAAGGACGGTCCCCTACCTCCAAAAAACAGGGCCCTCTCGAGGAAACTGAAAATGAAGGGTGGAAATCAGCACTACGACTCCTTCCAGAACCCAGGTGGGTCCCAGAAAAGGGTCGCCACATCGAACCCCTGCCCCTCGACCTCTCGGAGTCTGAAAGAGCCCTTCTCCTCAAAAAGCCAACCTAGGCAGCTGGCAGCCTGGTCAGTCCCCAAAGGACTATTCAGGAGTAGCACCTCCCTCCTGTGGGTGCTCCGATCGGCCCCAAAGTTGGGTGATCCAGGCACACCACCTGAGGGGGTACCACCACTGAGGGGTCAGAAAACCCTCCGAGGCCAGGTTGCAGGGCAATGGTGGCCTGCACCACTGCCTGCTGGTCAGAACCCCTGACCCTGGACCCGGGGGCCACTGTCCGCTCCTCGGGGGGGGGGCTGTCTCCGGCCTGTCGAGGACACTACCAAGGTGTACACATGAGCAGCCAACTCCAAAGAGTCAGACTGCCATCTGACTCAAGAGTCAATTCTGCCCCGAGGAGGTGGAGACCAAAGTCCTGTGCCAGATAGTGCGTGGGCGCCCGCTGCCATCCCGACTGAATGGGGCACCAGAACAAGGGACTGCACCAGAGTCGGCGCGAAGCCCTCAAAGCGCACCTTGGGCGGTGCATGAAGAAAGACACGGCACCGAGGACGGCAGCAGTATCGGAGCTGGGACCTGTCACGGCGCCATCCGACCCATGGCTCCGCAATTGGCTCCGAGACCAGGACGGAAACCCACGGTGCCGTGTCATTGCTTGGTGCTCGAGTGGCAAATGAGCTGGACACGGCGCAGTGAGAAACAGACAAGGATGGTGCCATAGAGCCTCCCACGGCACTGTCAGCTCACTCAGCGCCCTGTGGACATCTCGATAGCAAGATGGCGCCAAGCAACAGACCGACAGGCCACCGCAAGGGGCCCATGGCACCACTGACAGCAACAGGCCCAAGACGGCGCCCAACAGACGGCATCGAGGACGGCACTGACCCAGGCTTCCCAGCCAGGGGAGACAACACAGGGAGAGCCTTCACCCCCAAAGGGGCGACTGCCAAGGCGGTGCCTCCCACCCGCCTCCCAGGAGGGGTGGACTGGGCCTCCTGCACTGCGGAAGGGGCTTCTGCAATGGCTAGGCTACAAGAAGCAGAAGCTCCCTCCTCCGCGGTCCGTATAGAACCAGGAGGGGACCCGGAGGAAAGGCTGAGAGACCGTGGCTTGGCCTGATGAGTGCGCGCCCATCCCCAAAGTCGTGGAGCTTATCCCACTTTCCACATACGTTGTTCGATGACATTATGGTCCATGGAGAAGCAGGCGTCGCACAAATCGATGTCATGTAGCAGGCCAAGACACGTGAGGCAACGGTCATGCTGGTCGGAGACGGAGAACTTACGGCCGCACGAGCACCGACGCATAGGGGGCCGTCCTGTCTTCACAGATTTCTTGCCCCCCCCGACCGAGACATGACCTACAAGAAAAAACAACCAAAAACAAGACTCGACATTGCAAGAATAAAAGGGAACAATCTTACCAGGTGACGTTGAGTAGTGGCGGACACGGAACCAGCAGGAATAGAAAACGGTGTCAACAAGCTATCAAGAAACATGGAGCCGAAGGCTTCAGTAGCAGGAACAGGTCTCTTGCAGCAGAGCTTCCACGAGGTGTGACCTCTATGGTGGGAGATGAACTGGCGGGAGGGTGGGGTTGACCACACATAACGGCCAACCCGCGAGCGCCATGCAGTGCGTCGGCCTTGAGGGCAGCACCGATGGTGCGTCGACTCCGCCCATCCAAAAAAAGAAAGAGCTCCCGCGGGGTGGTGACCTGCAGCCACTATACCCAAAGGTGATGAATGGTGAAGATTGACACAGATAAGATATGGAAATTACATACCTACCGTAATCCTTGATCTTCTTGGACGAGTCTCCACCATTCATTCACACTAATGGGAACTGCACGGAGGCACTAGGACCCAGCGGAGCAAACTTGTTGCTAGAGGGTCGGTGCCAGAGATGGAGCCGATGAGGAACGCACCATGAGCCTCAGCCCGTGTGGTAATGACTGTCTTGGCGTCGACCCTCCAACCGCCTCAGTACCTTTTTTCCGAGGAGGTGCAGCTTAACTAATCTAGAAGGATAGCCTAACCAAAACCAGACATAAGATAGTCCGGATGACCCGTATAAGAAGGGTCAACAAAGAAGTCTTCACAGCCCAAAGATTGAGGGAGTGAAGACCAACAACAGAGGTGAGCTCGGGGGATGGAGGGTGGGCGTGTGAATGAGTGGTGGAGACTCGTCCAAGAAGATCAAGAATTACGGTAGGTACATAATTTCCATATTTTCCTGGACATAAAGTCTCCACCACTCATTCACACTAATGGGAGAGTACCGAGCTAATAATCCCCCAAGAGGGCGGCAGGAGACCTAGAGCTCACAGTTTTAGGACAGGAGTCCATTAAGGATGGTTCTGCCTAAAGAAAGATATCGTCTGGCATGGACATCCAGGGCATAGTGTTTGATGAAAGTATGCACTGAGCTCCAGGTAGCCGCATTGCAAATATCTGCAATGGGTACTATGGATTTCCACTAGGGATGCTGTGACCGCTCTAGTAGAGTGAGCGTACACTCTGCTCTCCACCTTAACCTGCACCATGGAATAACAGTGACAAAGGCATGCCACCAGCCATGCTGAAATACATCTGATAGCGACAGGTTGACCCAGCCAGGTCTTGCTGAAGGAAACAAACAGTTGTTGAGCTTTGCGGAAGTCTTTTGTTCTATCTAGATAAAAGTGCAAAGTTCTCTTGACATCAAAGGAATGAAGAGAACGCTCTCCTTCATTTTGGAAGTTCGCAAAGTAAGTAGGGAGAACCAAAGGTTGGTTTAGGTGGAATTCTGAAACAACCTTAGGGAAGAAACTTAGGATGGATCCTAAGAACTACTTTGTCTTTATGAAACACAGTATACAGAGGGCTTGTGATCAAGGCATGTATCTCAGAGACCCTGAGGGCCGAGGTAATGGCTACTAGGAAGGCTGTTTTCCAAGTGAGAAATTTTAACTCACAGGTAGCTAGAGGCTCGAAAGGTTTTCAAGTGAGCATGTCTAGCACAAGATTAATGTCCCAGGCTGCGACTGGACGTCTGATAGGAGGCCTGGTATGCAGAATTCCCTTAAGAAACCTCTTAACCACAGGTAACTGAGCCAGTGACAAGGAAAGTACTGGCTCATGATGAGCTGAAATGGCACAAAGGTGAACCTTAACTGTAGAGTATTGCAGACCTGAATTTGAGAGGTCTAAGAGTACTCTAAAACTTTATCTGGTGGGCAGGAAAAAGGGTTTAAGAGGATTTTGCACACCAGAGCAAAGAACGTTCCATTTGGCTGTTTAAGTTTTCCTAGTGGCTGGCTTGTGGGCAGCCAGAAGAATATCTGAAACCCTGTAAGAGACATTGAACCTGTTCACTTCTAGCTCTTCAGGAGCCAAGCATGAAGGTGGAGTGACCTCAGGTTGGGATGGACCACAGGCCCCTGAGATAGAAGGTTCATCTGAAGGGAAGTGGTTTCAGAATGGCTTCAACATACTGTTGAGCAGTGGAAGCCATATCTGTCAGGGCCAAAAGGGAGCAATGAGGATCATTTTGTCCCCCTGGGACTTGAACCTGATAAGTACCCTCTGAATTAGAGGAAGAGGCGGAAAGTTGTATAGAAAGCGTTTTGTCCACTGCAGCCTGAATGCATCCTGACAGAAAATGCCAGGCTCTGGATTTCTGGAGCAGAAGAGAGGCAGTTTTGTGTTGAGTGGGGATGCAAAAAGGAGTTCCCCACTCTGCGAATAGTGACTGAACTACGGTTGAGTCGAGAGACCATTCGTGAGGATCTGTCTCTGTTCTGCTAAGACGGTCTGCCAGTTCGTTCTGTACTCCCGGCAGGTAGACCGCTTGAATTAGAGCCTTGTGCTTCAAGCACCATTCCCACACTCTCATCGCTTCCCTGCATAAGGGATAAGAGTGAGCACCGCCCTGCTTGTTGATATAATACATCCCTGCTTTGTTGTCTATTCGAAGGAGAATGTTCTTGTGACAGAGAATGTCCTTCAAAGCCCGGACTGCATAAAGGACGGCTCTCATTTCTAAGACTTTATGTGAAGCTGGGACTCGTCCTGAGTCCACGTACCTTGAGTGTGGAGAGTCTGACAGTGAGCTCCCCACCCCATCAGGGATGCGTCTGTGGTAATGGAAATCTGATGATCCAGAGGAGCAAAGGGATACCCTTCCAGAAGATTTTCCTCTTGCGACCACCAGGTGAGTGATGTCTTCAGAGGTTCTCTCACCTTGATGAGAAAGTACTGAGGGTGAGTGGTCGGGGACCACTGAGTACTGAGCATCCATTGAGAGGTTCTCATGTGGAGGCATGCTAGGGGTACAGTGAACATCGCGGATGCCATGAGACCTAGCATCCGTTGCATCGAGAGAGTTGAAACCGAGCTGTTCTCGCCTATGTATCGGGCCATCTGAAGGATATCGCTCCTCCTGTCCACTGGAAGAAATGCTTTCGCACAGGAGGTGTCCAGAAGGGTTCCTATGAAAAGGAGCCTCTGGGAGGGCTGCAGCTGCAATTTTCTTAGGTTTAGCAGGACTCCCATGGATGTGAGAAAGTGTGAAGCCATGGCTATGGCATCTAGAGTTCCCTGTCTGGAAGGGCTTGCTAGAAGCCAGTCGTCTAGATATGGGAACACCTGTTTTCTGATTTTTCTGAGATGCATTGCGAGAATTGCACAACACTTTGTAAAAACTCACGGTGCCGAGGATAGCCCAAAGGGCAGGACTCTGAACTGATAATGCTGTTCCAAAGCCACGAACCTTAGGTATTTGTGATGCTTTGGGTGAATAGGAATGTGCTGGTAAGCATCCTGCATGTCCAGGGAGGCTAACCAGTCGTGTTGATGAAGCAAAGGTAACAGGGTTCCTAGTGATATCATTTTGAATTTCTCCTTGGGAAGGAATTTGTTTAGTTTTCTGAGGTCCAAAATGGGGCGCATGCCCCCAGTTTTCCTTGGAACCAGAAAGTAATGGGAGTAGAACCCTGTGTTCCGTTGATCCAGCGGAACTACTTCCACTGCCCTGTTGTTCAGAAGGCCTTGTATCTCGGAGGCAAGAAGATCTGACTGAAGAGCTGACAGCCTGGGCTGTTGTCTGGGGGGATGATCCAGAGGGGTCTCCAAAAGATTGAGGAAATACCCTTCGCAGATTATCCAGAGGACCCATTTGTCCGAGGTTATGGACTTCCATTGATTGTAGAAGTGAGTCAGATGACCTCCCACCACTGAGGAAGAGTCCACCTCGGGCAGCTGAGGTGGGACTTGACCAACAACTCAGAAGCGGCACTGGGCACTTTGGGTCCTTGCGCCTTCTGCTGCATTTTCTTTTGAGGCTGGGGGGCATGGTTTTTATTAAAACTTCCCCTGCCCTTGCCTCGAAAGGACTGACAGTTATGAAACTGGCGTTTATTAACACCCCCTCGAGAGGGGACAGGAGGAGGTCAAGCCAATTTAATGGCTGATCTAGTCTTTTATGTAGCCTCTTGAGCCTGTTCTATTTGAGGGCCGAAAAGATACACACCATCGAAGGGCAACGCCGTTACCTGTTGCTGAGCATCATTCGTGAAACCTGAAGTGTGCAGCCAGGAATGATGACGGGTACAAATGCCCACCGCCGCTGCCCAGGAAGCAGTATCGAAAGTGTCCATAGCTGCTTTAACCTGCTGGTTGTTGGACTCGATACCCCTGGTTATGGTTTGAAGAAGCTCTGAATTAGTATCCGACTCTGGTAGAGCTTCAACCATTTGTTTGAGTGAATGCCAAAGGATATACTCATATTGAGAGAAATAGCCTTGGTAACTGGGCTCATACCTAGAATTGGAAGAAGCAAAGACTCTCTTACCTAAAGTGTCTATCTTACGAGATTCTTTGTTAATAGGTCGAGCTATAGTAGTTTGGGAAAGGACGACCATATCATTCTCTGCCAAGACTACAATAGGATCTGCAAAGGCTTGGGATGCCAAAATAGGTCGATCCTTGGGAGCAGCATATTTCCTATTTATGGACTTAGCCACTGAAGGAATGAGGCGAGATTATTCCATACCATTTGAGATAACATCTGAAGGAGGGCTATACGGAGGAGGCAAATCCATAGGGATCTCCGGAACATGGAGGTACTGGAGTCTTAACAGTTTCCCAGGATCAATATCTGTAGTTTGAGAGAAAGAGTGGAATTCAAGTTTTTCAGCAGAGACTTAAAGACAGGTCCTCGACCACAGGCTCTGAGCAGGA
This sequence comes from Neoceratodus forsteri, assembly GCA_016271365.2. Taxonomy (NCBI): domain Eukaryota; kingdom Metazoa; phylum Chordata; order Ceratodontiformes; family Ceratodontidae; genus Neoceratodus; species Neoceratodus forsteri. The sequence goes on along the minus strand of JADMNL010000022.1, from coordinate 594,880,050 downwards.
CTAGATCCTGTTCCTTCCACATCATCACCCAGCCTAAGGTCTGGGTCAGGCTCAATGTCATCTCCTGACAGTCCAGGAGGGACTGTATGGACAGGAAAGGAGTGAAAAACAGAAGGAAATGAGGAAGGAAAAGGGTTAAAAGAGGAGTCCTGAAGAGTGGATGACATCCTAACATGGCGCCGAGAAGCCACACAGTGCTAAAAAGCCGGATGGCGCCGAAGACGGCACCGAGAGGCCGCACGGTGCCAAAGAAGTGGACAGCACTGAGGATGGCGCCGAAGAAGTCATGTTGCTGCAGAAGCACCTGCAGGCGCTGAGGAGAGTCAAGCGGCACCAGGGGCGGCACGACAGATGCATCGGCGCAAGACAGCGCGAAGGGTGCTATCGATGCCGAGGGCATCGAAAACATCCCAAGACTCCGAAAAACAGGATTTGAGGAAAGAAGGAAGAGTACCAGGAGATAAAGGCATTGGTGTGGCCCCTGTGCCGCAGCCATGTGAGGGAAAACACCTGGCGGGTCGGCGGCACCGAAGATGGCATGTGACAGAACTCCAGCAGCCTATCTGATCTCCCAAAGCCCGAGGCCCGATTGACGGGCCAGGTGGCTGGACCAACCTCCAAGCCCATTGCTCCAAAGAGCAGCCCACTGTTGAAACTGCTCATCTGAGGACCTACCAGGATGCGGGTAGGGCTCCGATGTCGAGCGTCAGCTACCAGAACCAGAAACGGCAACTCTGAAGGAGGAGACCGGCAACTAGCCCCAATAACTGACTGTCTACGTGCAGACATACCAGAGGGCGACCTCGAGTGATGCCTTCTCTTTCTCGACCTGTGGGTCGAAGAAGAGCTCGAGGCCGAATGATGCAGAGAGTGCAACCGTTTATTTTTATGCTTTCGAGGGGACCGCCCAACCCCTCAGGCATCAGACTGTCCATTGTCAGACCCCCTTTCCGGAGAAGGCGGCGGACCGGACCCAGCCCGGCTAACTGAACAGCTTTCATACGAAGTCTCCCTACCATCACCTGACCCGCTCATGGTCAGCTCCGACAATGTAAGCTGAGACTTCTTCTTTTAATTAAGAATAAATAAATTAAGCGAAACTTATTCAAGATATTACTATAAAACAATAAAACTGAAAAACTAGGCTGCTAGTTTGAAGTTTGACTCGACAGTAATGACGTCGTCGCACTGAAGTGCACTCTTGGCGCGGGAAAAAAGGAACTGGCGGTTGGAGGGTGGCGCGAGATAGTCATTACCGCGCGAGCTGGGGCTGGCAGTGCCGCTTCCTCTGGCTCCACCTCTGGCGCCTAACCCTCTAGCAAAAAGTTTGCTCTCATTGATCCTAGTGCCTCCGACGCAGTTCCCATTAGTGTGAATGCGTGGTGGAGACTTTATGTCCAGGAAGATCTAACAATGCAACTTAATCTGGAAGAAAAGTGTCTTACACTTATTCGCTTTGACATCATCCCTCTAAGACATATGGAAATAAGGTATCAGAAAAACCCCTATGCTCCATTATCTTTGGAGTGTTTTTGTAACACAGGACATGTGGAGAACAATTTTCATATTTTATTTCAGTGTCCACTATACAAAAAAAGGGGAGACAAACTTTTAATAAATCATATTACTGTGTATAAAAATGCCTTAATGGATCTCATGTATGTACTTTTAAACTCAACGATAATGTGAAATTATTGTATAATTTTCGAAGTGCAATCTAAAGAGGTATGAAAATTTTGCCTAATTACTTTTGTTTTTATTGTATTAATGTAAATGTCTTTTATCTTTTATTAACCAGATCTTGTATACAATTCTCTTTTTATGTATAATTGTTGAAATGACTGCTGGTCAATCAATACAAATCTTAAAAACCTGAAACTGTCACCATATATTATTCTCCTTGTAACTTATACTGTTGATAGGAATCCACTGAAAATTAGCTTTTTGCACAGTGGGATTTCTTTTTTTATTTGTGAATATATCTGTTTACTTCAGTTCAGGTCAAAAACCGCTAAACAAATATAGCACTGTCAAACTGAGCACCAACAAAAGAGCGCCAACAAAGACAGCAGCATGGAGAAACAGCGACCGCGTACAGTCCGTACTCGGGAGGTTGAGGACGCAACTCATGAGGATGAAGAATTGTGAGACATAAGTTGGGAGAACAGAGGGGTAGGGGACGCAACTCGGGGGGAAGTTATGGGGAGGCACACTCAATATAATAAATAGGGGGGCACAGCGTGGGGGTCCAAAGCGCTCACAACCCGACAACAATTTTATGCGAAGGTCTCCGCCCCCGCTGCCCCCTTAAATCATATAATCAACTCCAGGGGGTGGGGCAAAACTCAAAGGACGGAGGAGGAAGAAGTTGGGATGGGGATGGATGCTGTCTTTTCTATAACGGAACCCCTCCCACTGATTCACAATACAAGGCTTGGACTTGAACCACTGTCAACCTGGCCTGCACTGACTCTCAGGACCTGTTAGACTAACCACAGTGCCACAAGAGCAGTGCAGTTCACAGGGAGACAGCTGCAGTATTTGACTAGTCAGCGAGCGTGATCGCGGCTGCAGGTACAGTGCCGTAATGTACCCTGCTGTTTCCCTGTAGCTGTCATTACTCGCGCTCTTTTCTCTGTGCGGTTTTTACCACACTCTCATTGTTTAGCAGGTTTGACTCGCTACCATTTACTTGTGCTACATTCTTAAAGCAGCTATAGCTGTTTGCAGAAAAAAAAACATTTAATTATGAAGTTTTTAGTGATAATGAATGTCCTGGAAATATGTACTTTATGATTTCATTTTATTTTATTACAGAACTGAGATATGTGGTTTTGAAGTTTGAAAAGATTCCTGTTGACTTGCCAGAGCCACCGTGAAAAAATTAATGTCTAGGAGGAAGGCTGTGCAGTTTACCATTAGGAACATGCACTAACACCATGCAATGCACACACATTTGGAATCTAGTCTGTACAGTTAAAAATAACCTCAAGAGAAGAGATTTTAGAATTTGCCAGTAGTGGCCAGCTTTATTGACTCGAGTCATTAGTTACAAAATTAGCAATAAAAGTCAGTTCTGAAGAAATTAAAAATACACTGATGATAAATCTAAGGGTGTCAGACATACAATACCTGTGCTCTCGTATCTGCCTCAGTGCACCAAGCCTGTTTTGCTAGCTTATGTATTGCTTCTTCCTATTATTCAACTGTCCACTTGTAGATATGTTGTTAGGCCCTTCTTCTTGTGTATGTTACTTATTTACTGTATATTTTTCATGTACTCTTGTTTATCTCATGAATGTATATAACTGTATATTTATATTTTGTGTATGTTGTACCCTTTCCCCCTTTCTCTGGGTCGCACCTGGAAACAAGCCTTGTCTCAGTGTGCCTTTCCCGGTTATCAACCTTTAAATAAATAAATACATGCATACATTTTTGTTAAAAATGATATAATTCATTTTTTTTGCAGACTAATGGATAATGTTGCTTTTACTCGTATTTGTGGAATGAACGTCAACTAGAATTTGGGTTGTCAGGATAAAATGAACCAGTGCTTTAAGGAATACTGAAAATATTACTCATCTTATGCACCTCCACACCCGGTCATGTACTATTCCACAACTGAAATAACAGAACTATAGTCCAGCAATTTTTTTTTAAAAGGAATTTATTAGGTGATCTTTGACCTTGGACCTTGGTCAATAATATCTAGCAGGCTTTGGGATCGCGAGACCCTCATTCAGTTGTCTGTGTCACATACTATATCTGTCTCAAGAAGGCTTGTGAAAAAGAAACCGTTAAGATTCTGTCATTTTCTAATTTTTATTTTAATTCAAGGTCTTTGCTTCATACAAAATGTAATTGTAGAAACAACTGCAGAATTCAGAGTTTGGCTGATAAACATTAATCAGCAGCAAACTATTCAATCACAGGACTTTTTAAATTAGTTCCAGTTTTGTTGCATGTTTGGAACTTTTAATAACTTTCTGAACACTTTTTTAAATATAAAGTTTTGCAACAACCCCAATTTATATCAAATATAATTACAAATTAACAACTGATGAATACATTGTATCAAAAGTACGAAGATAAACAATAATTTCCATTTCCATGCACAGTTTTTTTTTTAATTATTACATGCAAACATTACTTATTCAAGTACAGCCACTACTAACTGTATTCTGGATGCAGAAACTGATTGGTGCATTTGACATTTGGCAACCCACTATGAGAAGTTCAGGGGAAAAATAGATATTTTTTTTAAAGAAACAGCATAGAGGCTGTACGTAATGTTAAATAAAGGAGTCTTCAAGCATAAACAATCAGTTTGCCCTCTCATGAAGTGGCCTCATAATTAAAATAGGTATGAGAAGTTTATATATTAATAGCTTCACGTACAAGAATTTTAATAATTTTTTTCTTGCTTATCTTTAGTGTGTGGCTCGTCTCCAAAAGATCAGGCCACCGTGTTTTTACACAGGGCTGTAGTTTGCAGTATCCAAAATTACCAAACAGATGGGAAAAGTCATAAAACGTATATTTTTATACATAAAAATTATCCTCCTAAACCTGCAGTGTGGGTAAAGTTGATGCATGCACTGTCCAAGATATGCTGTATTTTTACTTTTTACTTCTTAGAGTAAAACATCCCATTTTCTTTAAAATTTCAAAGAAACATTGTGCCTTTATATAAGGAAACGTATAAAACATTTGGTCACAATCATGCTGAAGCCTGAAACAGGAGAATCCAGCAGGTAAAGCTATACAGAATGGATGAAGGTCTTTTAAAAGTGTCATCTTGTTGCATAGCCCTACTGACAGGTAACATCCATTATCCGTAACGGACCTCTGAAAAAAAAGCACTTTTGCTCAAAGTACACAATTTGTTTTTCTTTTACCAGAATTACATTTTCAAAAAGGCAATATCAATGCTGTTTCCAACTGTCCTCAACATACACAAACTACTTACCATAAAATTTGTGTTCATCACCTTTAAAACCAAGTTAAAGACTGAACATGCAATGTGATTTTTTTCCTTGTAAAGTAGCACAAATGATGCTGCATCTCTATGTGCACTGTTGCAGGACTAGCTGTCCCTTTCAATGATAAAAGCCCCATTTATTAATTATTGAAATCTGTATGTGTGTTTTTGTTTGTGTGTGACACAATAGTGTTGCCACTTTAGCTAGTACAGATTAGCATTTTTGATTTTATGAATGGCATACATGATGTTATACACCTATCTTCCAGCCATACCTCCCAGGCTCCCCTCTCTCAAGTTGTGATGCACTTAAGCAAGAGGTGGCATCATTACTTGGAGATATTTAAAAGGTTAGGCACTTGGTAGTTAACAACTGGAGCAGTCAATATAAACAGCAGAACCTGGAATGACAGTGGACTAAATCTCTACATAAGGTGTTTTTGTACAATTTACAAAATGCACACAATGAAAATTAAAAGTCCTAATAGTTTTTTAAAAAACCCAATGATAATTTCTTCCCTTTTTTTGCTGAAACCACATACATACTGTAAACTTCACGAATGATGATGTTGCAATTAAAGAAACAGCAGCAAGCAAACCCTATTTCACATTTTGAAATAGTCCACATAATGTAGCTCTGTGCAAACACTTTGGGACGGATGTTTAAAAGGACTGACACTGTTGTGCACTGTGTTTAGTTTGGTGCAATTGCATCTGTGTCCACCCACCCTATTTGCGATACGATCCATCTGTTTGCAACAAAAAAAGTCATGATATGCAGCAGTTTGCATAAAAAAATGCCACAAAATTACATTTGTTTTACGCAACTGCTTTTTTTTTCCCCATGCGAATGTGTCTGAAATTCAGACAGCATTAAAGATGGTCTAGCAGTTTGAATGGATGCAGCGGTACCAAAACTAGTGGTGGGAAGATCACTGGTGGCTCATTTTGAAAATCCTGCCCTTTAAGTTTAATGCTAAGGACAGAACAGTATCTAATGTACAAAGGGAAAATACTAATGACTTAAAGCAGAGAAATACAAATGGCATATAGTGCATTATCATCATCCACTCAAAATTTGTTTACTGGCTCCATTTAAAATAGTCACTGTCTTTCTTAAATATCAAGTCTAATGAATGCTCTTTTTTATAATTACTTTATAAATACAGCTAATAATTTCATCCCCCTTTTTATTTTATTTTTTTACAGGAGGTAAAATACATAATTATATCTTACATCAGTCTTCAGAAGCTGAACACACGCACATGTACAGTATATACAGTTAACAGTTTACTGATATTCTGCTCTTCACATACATTGCAGATTTGGCATCTGTTTTGTGTCGTGTGAAATATTTGCCAAGGCAGGGGGTTGGGAAATCAGAACAAAATAGTCTTTTTGCTCAATGTTAAATTCAGTGTAAAAAAAAAAAACATAACATCACCAGGCTGAATATTTCTCCAGGTGTAACAAATTTACATATGTTGATACCAAGAATTTCATCTTCATTTCAGCTGTTTTTTTCTTTATATATATGTATATATATATATATATACACACACAGATTTGTAATCAGCCTTCAGATGATAAAACTCATCAATGTATTGTACATCTGCCAGTCTTGCCAAAATGACATGCTAGCACCAGTCATCTTCATCTGCTGCATGGTAATGTCTGCGTTCTCTTGTCCCTGTCCCGGGGCCCATACTGACACCCAGGGCATAGTGGTAGCCATTGGGAACTCTTCGACTTTGGTGGGGTTGTGAAGTTAGGGATGAGACATAAGATGTCCTTGAGGACCTTCCTGAATTTGTGGCAGCCGCCTCATCAAAGCGTCAGTGGATCATCAGGTAGGCTGTGATACATGTAGCCCGTGGTAGATCACGATGCCCAAGATAGGGATCTGAACCAATCTGGCAGCCATGATGTTTGAGTGAATTTGAGATTCACTGTGGAGTAAAGTGTTGTGCTCCGACAAACCGCGGCTGAGCCGCCCTGGGGAAAATGTCGGCAAGCCACTCTGGTAACTGGAGAAGTGTACAGGTGACGAATTGGCAGTCTTGTACGTGATGTTGGGACGAGGAGTTAGAGGCGTCTGAGGAAGCTGTCTCCGACTTCGGCATGGGGTGCTAGCACCAGAATTTGACAGCACTGGACTCCCATTAACTGAACCACTGCCCTACACAAAAATTGGAACAAAGCAAATCAAAATAAAAAACAGACAGACATATGCGCATACGGAAAACACAGGGACATTGACAAAGGATACACAAATTTACAGGAGGAAGGAAAGCAGAAACATTCGGACAGTCACGAGAAAGGGGACAAAGTAAAGAACAAAAACACAAGAAAGATGTTAAGAGAATTGGAGAATCAAAGTATCATGACGAACAGAAGGAGCTTACTACTTTTTCAGAGATACAAAGAACAGATCAAAAGGAGAAGGTCTTTGGAGAAATTCAGCCCTGCTAAATCAGAATTCTTCAAGGAGCAGTCAACAAATTCTCATCATGTTTCTACTAGTTACCTTGTAGGTTAAAGAGTAGCTTCTTACTTTCATACTACGGCCCACCAAAACATGTAATAACCCTTACCTGGGCCCAAGTGGACTGCAGCATGAATTTTAATTTATTGCTGCCATGCCTGTATTTGACAAGGCAAGAGATCGTATTTGGCTCCGTGGAGCCAACAGCCAAAATGTTACCACTTAATTATTGTTGAGACATGCCCCTGCATTTGCACATTTCATGATGTCAGTAAATGGAGAGCATGGAAGCACTCTGTAGACTACACTAAGGATTTTTTAACTGCTTTTTATTTTCTTTAGAGTTCCAATTATGACAAATCAAGACCACTGCTCAGCTAACAAGGATGCGTGTTAGTTGGCCCGGTGTGTTGTCATCATAACTCTAACTAAAGAAGAAGCAAAAAGTCCCTATTGTATTCTATGGAGCATGCACCTCCCGTGCTGTGTTTACTGACATCATGAAATGTGCGAAAAGGGACGCAGTCTCAAGAATAGGGAAGAGGCAGCATTTTGGTTGTCTGCCTCAGGAGTCAAATATGAACTCTTGCCTTGTTAAATACAGGCAGCAATACATTAAAATTCATGTTGCAGGCCACCAAGGCCAGGTAAGGATAATTACAGTATATCTTTCGGGGAAGGGGCGTAGTAGGAATTTAACTGTTAGTTCTTGTCTTGTTTGAAAAGTCAACCGTGAACTTCAGTTTTTTTGCAGTAACTTGACTATATATTGATAAATCAAGACACTGTTCTTATAGTGTAAATTTAAGAGCTGCTGATGCCTCAGAGAAAACTCTTAAAAAACGCAATAATTAGGTACAATTCAGCATGCATTTCATATACAGTTGAAGCCACTTAATCGGGACGTGCTTAATGGGGACGATCGCTAAAGGGACGATTCCTGGGCACCGATTTAGTGGCAGTGTTATTCAATGGGCCATTCACACTTTAAAGGGGACATAGCAAGCCTGTTTAAAGGGACGATTTTCCCAAGTTTGCCTTAACTTCAACCTGTTAAGCATCACCCTAATGAAGTGTTAACGATTACCAGGTGCAACTGTGCTCAGAAACAATTAGCCACTTAACACTTTACTACAAAAGCCCAACAGGAGCAGTTCCCACTATTGCTGTGTCTTTGTTGTTACAGTCCTTGGCACTTTTGTCTGACCGATGGGAGTCAAAAGATCGACCTGCCTTGGCAGATAAAGTTAAAGTCTTGAAGCAGTCATAAAAAAACAGACCTGTTGCTAACAGCAACCCAGATGCCTTTTAAATGCTGCACAATGCGTGGGCAGCTGTAAAGCCTTACACAATTGCAAACTGCTTTCGGAAGGGGGGGTTGCTTTAAATCCCAATGAAGCAGTGGATGCAGCGAGTGATGGACACAATCCCTCAGCTGTGCAGATTCCAATGGCTCGTCCTCATCCTCCGATCCAAGATTTAGTGTAGTTAGGGCATCACATATTGCGGCAACAGTGAGATCCCCATCAGTAAGCTCATCTCGTCCATGTCTATGGAAGTAAAGTATTCTTGAGAGTTAGATTCACAAGCACGGGTACATCGCCCATTAGGTCCTCGTCAGGCAGAGCTACAGTTCCTGAGGAATTCTTTACTTCCGTAGACATGGACGCAGATGAAGCAACTGATGGGGATCTCACTGTTGCCGTAATATGTGATGCCCTAACTATGCTGCTATGGTTTTGTTTTTTTCCCGCTGAGCATATGAACTTCTGATAATGGGGACGGTCGCTTAAAGGGGACGATTAGCCATCCACGGAGGTGTCCCCTTTAAGTGGCTTCAACTGTATATTCTATAGAATTCTCCTCCCCATTATTTATTACTGAGGAAAGTTGCATGAAAACATGATCTATCCTTAGAGTTCATCTGTCTCTATAGCTTACCCCTGCTTAAGTCACAATCCTCTGTTTTGACATCACAATCTGTTGCCATGGGAGTAACTGTGATGTCACAAGCAGTGCATTCTGATCTCAGGTAGGGAGAAAGCAACCAGAATAGATAAACTCTTCAGGATCAAAGATCCTGTTTTCATACGAATTACCTCAGTAATAGGGAGGAAGAACACAGAACTAATGGGAAGTACAAACTGAACTGTGTCTAAATACTTTGTTTTGTGAAAGTTCTCCTAATGGCGCCAATTGCTCTTTCATTAAACTCAGAGATAAGGCAACGTACAGAGTCCACATAACACAAGACTAGAATCCAACAGCACTTTAAGTAAACAATATGCCATGACATGGTTTGCATTAAAGGATTTTAATGAACACCAGGAAACTAAGGCCCATGCTTGAAGACCAAGTGTCCTTACACCCCTGGGAAGTGAATTTTAATGTATACCTTGGATTGGATTAGTGTGCTTATAAAATTGATTGCTGCTGTAACATATTATATGTAAATTAATATATTTAGTTTTATATAAAGTCATATGTTTAAATATGTTTTATAAAGTACTCCCTGATTTTGTAGATATGAGACTTTTTTGCCTTGGCAATGAGATCTGGCACCTGATTGTACATCACTAGCTTTTTAATGCATGGTCATGTGCTGTCTCTCAGCCAATGAGGATTCAGGATTTTTCCTTGCCATGTTATAAAGAGAAATATGTTGCTACCCCATAACACTAGCATTACCAAATCATTAAGGCGTAACCAGAGGTTGGGGATACCCTTATGTACGATAACCCTGGGATATCATGAGGCACAAGACGAAGCAGGGAACCATTTACCTGTAGGTATAGATAAATGAAGGTAAATGGAAATTACGTACCTACCTAATTCTTGATCTTCTTGGATGAAGTCTCCATCACTCATTCACACTAATGGGACTACGCCGGAGGTGCTAGGACCCTGCAGGAGCCAAAAATCTTCAAGAGGGTCAGTGCAGGGATAGAGCCATGCATGTGCAGTGCCACGAGACTAGTCTGTGCCATATAGGCTATCTCGGCGTCAACCCTCCAACCGCCTCAGTACCTTTTTGACCAAGGAGGTGCAGCGACAACTAACTTAAACCTAACCCTAACTTCCGGACATAAGAAGGCCCAGATGACCCATGTAGGAAGAGTCAATTCAACAATGTCTTCACAGGCCGAACAACAAGGAAGTGAAGACCAAAACAGAATGAGTGAGCCTGGAGGATGGTGGGTGGGCATGTGAATGAGTGGTGGAGACTTCATCCAAGAAGATCAAAAATTATAGTAGGTATATAATTTCCATATCTTCCTGGACTAAAAGTCTCCACCACTCGTTCACATTAGTGGGAGTACCGAGCTAAAAACTAATCCCCCGAGTAGGGCGGCAGGAGACAGAGCTCACTCAGGACAGAAGTCCATAAGGATTGTCCTGCCGAAGCAAGTGTGCTGTCTGGCCTGTACATCCAGAGTGTAGTGCTTCACAAGGTATGCACTGAGCTCCAAGTTGCCGACTTGCAGATGTCTGCAATGGGTACATTACGAATCTCTGCCAGGGATGCCGCGACTGCTCTGGTAGCGTGGGTGTGAACTCGGCCTTTCAACTTGACCTGTGCCATAGAGTAGCAGTGTTGAAGCCATGCTACTAACCATGCAGAAATACACCTAATGGCAACAGGCTGACCCAGCCAAGGCATGCTGAAAGATGCAAAGAGTTGCTTGGATTGCGTATCTCTTTTGTTCTGTCGATGTAGAATTGCAGAAACCCTTTTAACATCCAGAGACTGAAGGGTGCGCTCTCCTTCATTCTGGAAATTAGCGAAGTAAGTAGGGAGAAGCAAAGGCTGACTGAGGTGAAAGTCCAAAACCACTTTGGGTAGGAATTCAGGGTGTGTAAGGGTACCACCTTGTCCTTGCAAAGATGTAAGGGGTTTGTGCCCAAAGCATGGTTCAGAGACCTGCACAAAGTGACAGCCACTAAGAAGGCTGTGTTCCAGGTCAGAAGTTTCAATTCACAGGTAGCTAGTGGCTCAAAGGGTTTATGGGTGAGCAATCCAGCACCAGGTTAATATCCCATGTGGCCACCAGTCTACTGACCGGGGGTTTAAAGTAGGATACCTTTTAGGAAGCTCTTGACTAACAGTAGCTGAGTCAGTGACATGTTCTGTACTGGCTCAAGACAGGCCAAAATCATGCAGAGGTGTATCTTTACTGCCGAGTATTGCAGACCTTCATTCAGCAGGTCTAAGAGGCACTCCAACACCTTACTTGGTGGGCAACAGAAAGGGTCCAAACAGGAATTTGCACACCAGATGGAGAAGCGTTTCCACTTAGCCGTGCAAGTCTTCCTGGTGGAAGGGTTACGCGCAGCTAAGAGGATTTCTGTGACTGTCTGGGAAACCTTAAACCTGCCCACTTCTATCTCCTCAGGAGCCAGGCATGGAGATGAAGGGAGTGCTGGTTGGGATGGACCAGAGGTCCCTGTGTCAGAAGGTCCGTTCATAGAGGGAGTTGCCTCAGGGGAACTTCTGAAAGTGTGTTGAGCAATGTAAAGCATATATGTCAAGGCCAGTATGGGATGATGAGAATCATCCTGCCCCCCCGTGCCTCCAGCTTGAGCAGCACCCTCTGAACTAAGGGAGGAGGAGGAAATGTGTACAGGTAGCGTCTTGTCTACAGCAGTCTGAATGCATCCTGGCAGAAAACGCCAGGTTCTGGATTTCTGAAGCAGGACAGAGGCAGTTTTGCATTGAGTGGGGATGCAAAAAGGTCCAGGTCTGGACTGCCCCACTCACTGAATAGCGACTGCACCACTCGTGGGTATCCGCCTCCGTTCTGCTGAGGTGATCCTCTAGGTCATTCTGAATTCCTGGCAGGAGACTGCTTGAACTGATGCAGCATGCTCAAGGCCCCATTCCCACATCCTCATGGCCTTCCTGCAGAGGATAGGGGAGCACTCCACCCTGCTTGTTGATGTAATACATCACAGCTTTGTTGTCCGTCTGAAGGAGGATCACTTCATGACAGAGGACATCCTTCAGGATTTGGATAGCATGTAAGACAGCTCTCATCTCTAAGATATGTATGAGAAAATGAGACTCTTCCTGGCTCCACACCTGACAGTGAGCTCCCCAACCAATCAGGAATGCATCTGTGGTGATGGTGATCTGAGATTTCAGTGAGGTAAGGGGTAGACCTTGCATATGCTTGTTCAACTGCATCCAACATGCGAGTAATTTTGTCTGAGGCTGTGACACTTTATGTGGAAGGATTGTGGGTGCATGGTCAGTGACCAGTGCTTGCTGTGGATTATGCCATGAGTCCCAGCATCCATTGCATCAAAAGGGGCCCAGACAGTGGTGTTTCCCAAGATGTAACAAGCCATCTGAAGATGTTGTTTCTCCCATCCTTTGGACAGAAAACCCTCACCCTGGAGGATACAGGAAGGCTCCTATAAGGAGAAGCTGTTGGGAAGGTGACTCTGGCACCTTCCCCAAATCAGAAACCCCAGAAGTGAGCAACTGAGAAGCTGTGGCAACTGCTTCCTGTGTCTCTTGCCTGGATGGGCTGACTAGGAGCCAATCCAGGCAGTGAAGACTTGAACGCTGAGGTTTTAGTGAACTCCTCCTTGAACAGATACTTGTTTAACTTTCCAAGGTCGAGAATTGGGCTCATATCACCTGTTATCTTGGAACCAGAAAGCAATGGAAATAGGAACCTGTGTTCCATTCTGCCATGGAACAACTTCTACTGTCCTGTTCCTGCAGAGGCCCCATATCTGAGAAGTAAGAAGGTCTGACTGGCGGGCTGGCAGTATAGCCTAGAGGTTAGAGGAACGAGTGTGACGAGCTTGATACATCCAGCAGACCAGACTGAGTTTGATTCTCACAACCTCCACTTGCATACTGTGTGAGTCTGAGTAAATCACTTAACCACCCAGTGCTCCCAGGTCACCCTGAAAACAGGCACTTGTGCCTAGTGGGCCTACCGGTTACCAAAGACTAAACAAAAAAGGTCTGACTCAGAGGTGGACAGAGTGGAAGGTCTGAGGAAATCTCTGCAAAATTGGAAGAGTATCCCCTTGGACAATCCTGATGACCCATTTGTCTGCTGTAACGGACTTCCACTGGATGTAAACTGAGTCAGATGCCCCCCACTGGGAGGTGTCCACCTCAGACAGCTGAGGTAGGACCTGGGCCAGATCCTCAGAGGTTGGTAGAGGGCATTTTCAGGCCCTGTGCCCTCTGCTGTGCTTTCTTCATGGCCAAGGAGTTGGTTCCTGATAAAGGCTTCTGAATCACTACCTTGAAAGGACTGCCTGTTATGAAATTGTTGACAGTTCCCCGCCACTCTGAGGGGCTGTAGGGAGCCGACTGGCTGTTTAAGTGGCAGCCCTGAAGTTCTGAGTGGCCTCCAGAGCTCAACCTGAGGGCCGAACCGATAACCACCACCAAGAGGACATTAACTCATTGTCTCTAGCAGGCGCCTGTAGTCATCAGTAAAATACACTGGTGTGTCCTGGGGGCGCCTGCAGAAGTCGGCTACTGACTCCCAGTGTGCCCTTGCAACGTCTGGAGAAGTCACTTATATATTTTAATATATAGTGTAACAGAATATAATATATATTTGACTGCATAGCATCGTTGGAAAGGTAATTTTATGCTGAACAACTTTGCCACTGATATTTTGTGTATATCATGTTTTTTTTTTTGCTGTTTCAACCAGCATAGAAAAAAAAACCAAATTACATATTATTTGCATACCACCACTGGAAAGGTAATTTTGTGCTAAACAACTTTGCCACTGATATTTTGTGTATATCATGTATACTTTAGGAGTTATTCGCATTTGTTTATGGTATGGTGTGTATGGCTTATGTTGCCTGTTTTAGTGAAAAAAATATTTTATTTTTGCTGTTTCAACCAGCATAGAAAAAGAAACAAAATTACATATTATTTGCATACCACCATTGGAAAGGTAATTTTGTGCTGAATAACTTTGCCACTCATACTTTGTGTCTAGCACTTATGGTTCTTGAGCTATTAGGATTTGTTTGTGGCATGCTGACTATAGCTTGATTTTGCTTGGAAAGGCCCAGGATTTACTGTCAACAGTATACAGGAGACAAGTGGTGCAATTTCAGAGAGCTCCTGTGGAGGCAATGAGTTAATCACCTGCTGTACATCGGGTGAAAAACCTAATGTTCTGGGCCAGGAGTGTCGCATTCTACAAATGCCAGTTGCAGTTGCCCTAGTGGCAGTGATGAAGGCATCCCTAGAAGCTTTCAGCTGATATTGAACTGTATGCCCCGGTAATGGAGCGTTAGATTCCAGGAGGCTCTCAACCATTGATTTGATTGTGTTCCACAGTGTGTACTTGTACTGAGGAACGTAGGAACTCAAGATGTAGAAGTCTGCTTTGGTCCACAGATGAAGTCTGTAATGTTATGGTGGACCCCATATCCCTGAGGAGAGACTGGAAGAAAAAATTACTCACCTTAGTAATGTTATTTCTTCTAATGGAGTCTTGCTGTATTCTGACATATGCAGTTAGGTCCTGCCTTTCAACTGCCCGGAGAACAAAGAGTTAAATTTTCCATGACCAGCATGGAATGTTCACCACGAGCTTGGTTGAAGCCGCTGTCTGCTGTTGTTTAAACTGCAACCGTCAGATCTTCTGAGCAAAGACTCACTAGGTGTTCTGTGGAAACTGTAAAATTCTTACTAGCCAACTGGCAAATATATAAAAAGTTTTTTGGTTTCAAAGGAAGACTCAAGTCAGGAAACCCAAAAACAAAACACATCCAAAACACAACCTCTCACCCAAACCAAAGAGGGTGTAAAAAGGACACCCCTAGGGTGCCAACACTGCTCCTGCCCACCCACATCCCAAAATCTAGGTTGTGAGAGGGGAGGCGGGGGGAGGTCAGAATACAGCAAGACTCCATTAGAAGAAACAACATTACTAAGGTGAGTCATTTTTTCCTCAAACAAGATGAACTCTTGCTGTATTCTGACATATGCAGACTACCAAACAGTACCTCCATGGAGGAGGGACAGAACCTACTTTGGAAACAGGCTCTGAAGTACTGCTGTGCCAAACTGAGCATCACTCCTAGCTTGGATATCCAGAGAGTAATGCTTGGTGAAAGTATGGACTGGTTTCCAGGTGGCTGCTTGACAAATTTGTAAGCGAGGAATATCCCTGGCAGCAGCCAGGGAAGCAGCTGTACCTCTAGTGGAATGAGCCATCAGGCCTGAGGGTGGAGTTCTACCCAGTTTTTCGTAGCAGAATTGTATACAAGAAACAATCCACCTGGCAATAGATCTCTTAGTGGCAGGTTTGCCTTTACCAACTTCTCCATAAGTAAGGAACAACTGGAGGGATTCAAACCTGTGACCCTTGGTACGCTCTATGTAGTAGCTAAAGGCTCTTTTAACATCCAAGCTGTGTAGCCTCCTCTCTCCCGAGGAGGAATGGTCAGTGAAGAAAACAGGGAGAGATATAGACTGGTTGAGGTGGAAATCTGAAACCACTTTAGGTAAGAACTTTCTGTTAGTTCTAAGGACCACTTTATCTCTGTGAAAGAGATGAAATCAGATTCCACTGACAGGCGTGCAATTCACTGATATGTCTGGCAGAAGTAATGGCTACCAAAACACAGTTTTCCAAGTCAAGTACTTAAGCTCTGCTGAGGACAAAGGCTCAAAGGGGTTGCATAAGCTGAGCAATGCAAACATTAAGGTCCCAAGCAGGAGCAGGATCCTAAAGTGGGATTGGTGTGAAGCAATCCTTGAAAACTTACAGAATACAGGATGGGATGATAGAGAGGAAGACTTGCCTACTGACAAGAAAGCAGAAACAGCTGCAAGTGTACTTTAAGGGTAGCTGGTCTGAGGACTAGGCCATTAAGATGGACCATATAATCCAGAACCGTAGGCAATTCAGCAGAGTCTGGAGCAATATTCTTCTTGGAACACCAAATGCTGAATCTTTTCCATTTGGAGTTGTAAGTCTTCCTGGTGGAAGGCTTTCGAGAAGCCTTAAGGATATCCAGAACCCCTTGGGAAAGATGCAGATCTGCAAACTCTAACTCTTCAAGAGCCAAGCCTTGAGTTTGAGAGACTGAAGATTCATGACCAAATCCTCCCCTGAGAGGATGTCAACAGGTTGTAATTCCTGGGAAGAGACAGGGGAAGGTGAACTGTTAGGGACAGCAACAAGGGATACCATGGCTATCTGGCCCAGTCTGGAGCAATCAGAATCACCTTGCAAGGTTGTGACCTTATCTTGACTAGCACCCTGAACAGGAGAGGGAGGGGGAAAAGCATACAGAATTTCCTTCCCAGTTCAGAATCAGAGCATCCAGGGGGACTGAGCCCAAGACTGGGGGTCTGCAACAAAAAGAGGAAGTTGGTGATTGTCTGGGGCTGCAAAAGATCTATCACTGGTGTGCCCCATCTCGAGAAAATCACTTTCAAAACTAGAGGATCTAGGGCCCATCGTGATGGCCCTGGGATATTCTGCTCAGTGCATCTGCTAGGACATTGTCCTTCCCTGGGAGGTGAACTGCTATCAGAGAGGTTTGCAGGGAATAGGCCAGGGACCACAACTTCATTGCTTCTGTGCACAAGGCCGTAGACCGAGTGCCTTCTTGCTTGTTGATGTACCACATGGTGGTGGTGTTGTCTGTTCTGACCTGAACCACCTTGCTCTGTACAGATTTGGAAAATGCTTGCAGTGCCAGAAACACTGCTCTGAGTTCCAAGAGATTGATGTGAAGCAGAGATCCATGGTGACCACAGTCCTTGGGTGGTAAGATCCCCCAAATGGGCTCCCCAGCCCAGCAGGGAAGCATCTGTGGTGAGTATCACTGAATGAGACTGAGTGACAAATGAAACCCTTGTCTCAAATTGTCCTGATCCTGCCACCATTGCAAGGCTTGGATCAGGGTTCGAGTCACTGGGATTAGTTTGGTAAGGGAATCCTTTCTTTGGGACTAAAAGGCTCTTAAATGGAATTGAATGTCCCTCATTTGAAATCTTGCTCCCTGGACCACTGCTGTGGAAGCTGCCATGTGGCCCAGTAGCTGAAGGAAATGCCTTGCTGGTCAAGACACCTGGAGGGTGAATGAAGAGGCCAGTTCCATAAGAGTCCTTGCCCTTTCCAGGGGAAGTAAAGCTCTTGCCTTTACTGTATCCAGTTCTGCACCTATGAAGGTGAGGAGCTGTACTGGTTCGAGAACTGACTTTGGTAGGTTGAGAAGGAATCCTAAGAAGTGAGCACTTGCTGGGTCACTTGCAGATGTGACTTGACTTGGTCTGGAGACTGACCTACTATGAGCCAGTCGTCCAAGTATGGGAAGATGGAGATCTTTTCTTCTTAGGAAGGCAACTACTACTGCCAGGCACTTTGTGAAAACCCTTGGGGCTGATGTTAGGCCAAAGGGCATTGCTCTGAATTGATAGTGGCCTGAGGCAGCTCGAACCTGAGGTACTTTCTGTGGGAGCACCTGATGGGAATGTGAGTAAGTGTCTTGAGGTCCAGGGAGGCTAGCCAGTCCCCTGGCCTTAGAGAGGAAGGATAATTCCCAGAGTTACCATTTTGAACTTTGGCTTCAAAAGATGTTTGTTCAGATATCTTGGGTCCAGGATGGGCCACCATTCTCCTGTCTTTTGGGGGTTAGGAAGTACCTGGAGTACAATCCTTTGCCCTTGTGTGGGTGGGACCTCTCTCTATAGCTCTGAGAGCTAGGAGAGGAGAAACCTCTGCCTCTAGGGCAAGGGTCTCTGAGAGATTTGCAGGTGGAAAATATCTGGCTCTCATCTTGGGAAATTTTTGAAGCTGAGAACCAGTCCCTGGCTTACTACTTCCAGGACCCACTTGTCGGATGTATGAGACTTCCAGTCCTGGACAAAGTAAGCCAGCCTGCCCCTACTGGTATGGGAGA
Source organism: Neoceratodus forsteri (assembly GCA_016271365.2). Taxonomy (NCBI): domain Eukaryota; kingdom Metazoa; phylum Chordata; order Ceratodontiformes; family Ceratodontidae; genus Neoceratodus; species Neoceratodus forsteri. The sequence goes on along the minus strand of JADMNL010000022.1, from coordinate 594,861,667 downwards.
ATCAGCCGGGCAGACCCATCAGGTGTCTGCTTGGCAGGGGCTTTAGGCTGAGGGGTGGATGCAGGCCTGCTCATCCCCCTAAAGAACCCCCTCTGCGAAAAGGAAGAAGAGGAGGCCTGAGCTTGGTAAAAAGGCCTTTGAAAAGGCCTGCCCCTGCCTCTGGACTGCTGCCTTTGAGGAGTTGCTTGCCTTTCTTTGGCTTGAGCACTCCTATAAGTGGTCCTGTACTCATCCATCTTCTTCATGTAATTCTCTGTCTGCTCCCCAAACAGAGAATTACCAATTACAGGAAAATCCATGGCCTTAGCCTGGGTATCCTGTGAGAGGCTAGTACATTTGAGCCAAGCCATCCTCCGAAGAGCCATAGATGTAGCCATGACTCTTGATGATACATCATTGGAGTCTACAGCAGCATGAAACTGTACTTTCGATGCCTCAGTCCCATCTGCAGTCACCTGCTCCAGCTGCTTGGCAAGCTGGTTGGGGGCCTGTTTAGCCAGAGCCAGCACACTGTCCCACCTGAACTTCTGGTATTTGGCTGTATAGGCCATATAGTTAGCTTGCCTGAGTCCCAAAGATGCTGCCATGTATTGTTTCTTTGCCATGGCATCAGTCTTCCTGGAGTCCTTGTCTTGGGAGGTGTGATGCCAAGGGGATATTGCCTTATCACAGGCAGCAGCCTGCACAACCCCAACATGGCTGCATTGCTAAAAAATGAACTCTGTGTCTGAGCCTGACAGAGTGTGCCTCTTGTCCATTCATCTGTCCACAGGAGGTATAGAATTAGGAGACTTAAGAATTTTTGTGCCTGTTTCCCAAAGATTTGTGGAGGGAATAGACAGTCTCATGGACTCTGGGATGTCCATCATCTCAACATAATCAGGCTCTTCCTGATCCTCTACTGCTTCCTCCACAGGGAGCTGGAGGGTATCAGCCACTTTTTTGTAAAACATATAGTGTGAAGGGGACTCAGAAAGCCTAGGAGGAGAAACACCTGAAGGTCTGTCTGGGGAGATGTTCGGCTCAGTAGGCACATCCAGACTTTCACCATCACCATAATCATCCTCATACTCTTTCCTCCTCCTCCTCCGGTTCATAAAATTCTTCCAAAGTATAATCCGGAACCGGGGGAACCGACCGAACTGAGCCCCTGCCAGATGGTGCCGGTTCAGTCGGAACTGAACTAAGCGATTGCACAATCCTTATCGCCTTGGCTATCTCATCAGCGGTCAGAGTATGAAATTCTGGGTCCGAACCGGTCGATTTGTCTTTTCTTTTTATCGGAACCGATTCCTCGGAATCGGCTCTCCTTTTGCCTGAAGAAGTATCGCCCTGGTCAGAGGGCACTCCTTCTGGTTCGGTCAGAACCGAACCGGGCTGGCCATCCAGGTCAGCGGACTTCTCAGCCTCCCTTTCCCTCAGTCTACCTAATCTCTTTTCCAGGGTAGATTTGGGAAAATTCTTGCAAATTTGGCAGTCTGAATCGAGGTGGTCAAACCCCAGACAATAAACACAGGTGGTGTGGGGATCAGCCTTGGCAAAGACTTCCCACACACACTGCAGTGTTGAAACCCAGTGGGCCTGTTTTTTCTTGGGTTTCTCAGACATGGCCAATCCTAACCAAAAACGTACCCTTTTTTCGGCAATCCGCCAGGCAAGACTCCCCTATCGGTTCCTGACCGTGTCATGGGTCTTGGAAAAAAACATAATTAAATCCGTTTTTTTTAGAACCGATACGGACGGTTACCACACTCTAAAGTAAGCACAAGTTTTTACCTCAAACTGATCGGTTCAGCTGAACCGATCCACAATTTACAAGTTCCACACAGAAACAGAACAAAAACCTATCTAGTACTCATGGTACCACAGACAGAGACTTGAACCGACTAAGCGGCAACAGCAATTCGGTAGAAACCGACACTTCAACCGACTTTTTGAACTGAGCAGCAGGAGAAATCTCCAGAGCGACTGTTCAGTGAGGCGGAGTAAAGAATCTGATGGTTGCAGTTTAAACAGCAGCAGACAGGAGCTTCAGCGAGCTCGTGGTGAACATTCCATGCTGGTCATGGAAAGTTTAACTCTTTGTTCTCCGGGGCAGTTGAAAGGCAGGACCTAACTGCATATGTCAGAATACAGCAAGACTTCATGTTGTTTGAAAGAAAGATCTTCCACCACAGGCTCTGCTGATATAGAAAGCTTGCATTCCAGCCCATAAAATGAGTAATTCGCTGCATCTTCGACAAAAGCAAGGCAGGGTGAGACTCATAAAGATCCACTTCTACCCGAAGAACCTCCAAAAGGCAAGTCTAGACCAGGAATCACAGGAGACACCGCCACCCAGATTGGCGTCAAGGAATTCACCACCATCCAGGGCACAGGCACCACCCATGGCACCATATATGGCACCAGAACCACACGCAGCGCTGCACTGCTGCTGGTCCTGCCAGACCTGAAAGAAAGGGGGGAAGGAAGTGTTACCTGTGCCAGCCCCTGCAGGAAAGAAGATGAGGGGGATAGGCACGTGGAGCAGGCATCGGTGGTGCTGGCACCGGAGAGGGCACCGCGTGCACATCCTGGCCCAACCGGCTGCGGCCCAACGAGTCTGAGGCTCGAAGTCCCCAGAACTGGGTCCACTGGCCAGGTCAACCAGACAGACACCATACCCATTGCTCTAAAAGAGCTGTCCAGTGATGAAACTGTTCACCAGAGCCCCATTAAGGACAGAGACGATTCGGTGTCGAAGATTGCGGCCATTAAGAACAGAGCCACAGAGGACCCCACTGGAGTTGGTCAGGCCTACCACTCTCCACCACCGATGATCCCCATGCAGATGTACCAGAGGGCGACCTCGAGTGGTACCATTTCTTCTTCGACCAATGGGAGGAGGAAGAACTCGAGGTCGAGTGGAGCCGGGTCCCTGATTGAGGTTGGGAACAGGCCTGCTACTTTTTGGGATTCGGGCAGACTGTCTCCCCCCCCCCAAAGTACCAGATTGCCCATGGTTTGGACCCCCCTCCGCAAAGGGCGGTGGACCTGACAAAGCCCCACTGCCAGAACAGCTTTCAAGTGAAGTAACCCTACCATCTCTACTACCGTCTAAGATTGACTGTTGTTGGCAGGCTGAAAATTTCTTCAGTTAGACTTTTCTTCCTCTTTGTCTTCTTTTTTTTTAAATAAGAAAAGAACACTAAAAGTATTAAGTTAAACGAATACTGAAAGGTTATAGCTGCTGTCGTATAGATGAAGACTTGACTCCAGGCAGGCGAGCGACGTCATAACCAAAGTGCACTCAACGGCAAGAAAAAAGGAACTGAGGTGGTTGGAGAGTCGATGCTGAGATAGCCTATACGGTGTAAGGTGGTCTCGTGGCACTGCGCATGCAAGGTCCTGTCCCAGCACCGGCTCTCCTGAAGATTTTTGGCTCCTGCGGGGTCCTAGCGCCTCCAGCGTAGTCCCATTAGTGTGAATGAGTGGTGGCGACATTTAGTCCAGGAAGATCCCAACTTCTAGAGTGCTTGCTTAAATTCTATAACGAAACTATTTTTTTAATGAAGCGTTTTGTAGTTTAAATTTTAATAATTTTATTATACATGAGGATTTCTAGCAGTTAACGTAACCCAATAGTATGCTTATCAGCCAATCAGATTGCTTCATATCCATCCTTCAGTTTAAAATCATCAGTAACCAACTGTTTGTGTGCAGTAATGTGTATTCTGCATGTATGTTTATGCTCTGCTGATTATGGGCTAATTAAGGGTGCTTTGCCCTGTTCAGCATAGGATAACTTTGGATTGGTTGTTAGTTCCTTCCCCTCCCAAAGCTGTACTACCCAAATATGGCAAAACTCCTGTCTGTCCACTCATAGCCACAGAAATGAAAGACAATCCCCTACCAGGGAATACCACTGATGGCTGCACAGCATGAGTAGGACAGCACAGTACTGTATTCCAGCTGTTTAGCTTGGATGTGTGTCCACACTCAAAGGGGTTACAGTCACTGCCACGTGGGCAGACACAATGGACCCCATGTCCCTTCTGTCATTACAGTACTATGTTACTTTGTACTGTGCACCACTGTAATACTCTGGATGACAAGCAAATAAAAACATATTGCACTTTGGTGGATAACAAAATGGCAACCAAAACCTTCCTTCTTATTATTGTGTGTGTGTGGGGGGAGGGGCGGACCACCCTTTCCTTTGTAATGAATCCTCTTTATTCAGAAAACGATAGAAAACAAAACAGTGACATTATTGAACTCGAACTGATGTTTTGCAAAATCAGCATGCCATGTTTGCTATCCAACAAACCGAAATCTAGTAAAAAAACTATGTTTTTTTTATTTTATCTAATAATTCAAAGTGTTGTAATGATGTTACCTTTTTTCAAAATCTTGAAAAGCTGGACATTTTACCTTTCCATGAGACTCATTAATTTCTTAAGACGTCCCAATTTTTGTTAGGGTTAGGCAGTTCTCATGCCATTCTCTGGTACACTGCATGCCCTTTACATGCCCGTTTTCCTAACTTTTCATTAGGAAGCTTGTGGATAAAGGGCACGTTACTGGAATAGAAGGGGCTCATGTGTGTCAAGAAAAAATCCACAAAACCTTTAAAACAAAGACTAAAGATTTCTTTCAAGGAGAACTACTTTGCTTTTTTTTTCTTTTTTGCAATTTAGATTTTATACTTTATTCAGGCGGGAGCCATCAGTAATGACATGTTTTTCTACCATGTTTTCATGCGCATTCCTTCCTTCTCCCCATAAAGTAGACAGTCCCTTATCGGCCTTGCACATATGCCCATTGGGCCCTGTATAATCCCGTGACCTATTACTGATACTGGGTTCTAACCCCCCCCCATCAGTCTTTCCTGTTCCTTTCCCCTGGTTTCATTTCTACAAGGGAGCACTATTCCTTTTGTTTTGTCCCAAGCCCGTTTGAAGCCTTCCACAGCTGTAGTCCCCACCACTTTGGCCAGCAAGCTGTTCCATGGTTCCACCACTCTTTCTTGAAGACAGTACAGTACAATTTACATTAAACTGTCATTCTTGATAGTCAGTTGGTTATGTATTGCTTTTAAAGTTGGAAATTCATTGACAACTAATGTTTTGTTTTTCAACCCTCAACCAACTCAAGAACCACTTTTATGAAATGTTTTTGATACTCCGCTGGAATGCATCTGTAGTTCTGTTACAACACAGTGCCAAACTGAGTTGCAGTTCTAACACCACTGTTTTTACAAAGCTTTGTGCTGGATCCAGCAAAACATACGCAACTCATTGAAAAAATGCTAAGGCAACTAGTTGGTAAGACAGTTTTGTGCAGATTTTACTGTACAGGCCTTCAAGGTAAGCCTGGACACAGGGTGGGACTTGGGTACCTGGGGCACATGGGGAATTGTTTTATGGGTTCCACTTAAAACACACGGCGGCACAGAGCAAATGCATCATATCTTATCCTCCTCTAATACGGCTGCTTATTATTTGTACATCGCCTTAAAGAGTAAGCAATATGTCTCTGAAAACAAGTCTGAATTTTTCCTACATTTGTTTACCATTTCTAACTTCATAAATTCAGTTCACTGTTCACACTTAGGCAGTCTTCCAGTGACCTTGCACGGTCACCAGACCAGTCTTTAAAAGCTTGACTCCTCCAACCACCCAACTACATGGTCCTCTGCCTCCACCCCGATGGAAACAAGATCTTTTTTTCCACTGAAAAGAAATTAAAATTACGTACTCAACTATAATTCCTGTTCCTCTAGGAATATTTTCACCATTGATTCACACTAGTGGGTCTTAGCCAGAGGTGCTAAGACCCTGCGGGAGCCAGAACTTTTCAGGAGGGCTGGCACCGAGGTAAGCTGTGTGTATGTGCAGCACTGCGATACTGTTTTGCACCACATGGCTTACCACAGTACCAGCCCTCAACCACCTCATTACCTTTTTTTACCGAGGAGGTGCAGCATAACACAAGTATTTATGCACTTAACCTAAGGGCATAAGATAACCCTAGCAACCTGTTTAGGAAGGGTCAGCAAACCAGTAACATAGTGTCTTCATAGCCCAAACCAAGAACAAGGGGTGAAGACCAACAAAACATACCAGGGTAAGCCCAAGGATGGTGGGTTTGCATGTGAATCAATGGTGAAGATATTCCTAGAAGATCAGAAATTAAGGTGAGTACATAATTTTCATGTCTTCCAGGAATCAGTTTTCACCACTGATTTACACTAGTGGGTCAGAGTATCAGTCTCGAGACAAAATCCCTGTAGTACTGTGGCAGGAGCCAAGGCTCTGTTCACTCAGGATAGAAGGCCATTTAGGATTGTTCTACAAAGGTGACATGCTGCTTGGCATGGACATCCAGGGCATAATACTTAACAAAAGTGTGCACCATGCTCCAAGTTGCAGCTCTGCAGATATCATTGATAGATACATGTTTTGGATTGCCTGAAGTCCTTAGTTCTACCAGGTAAAACCTAAGGACCCTCTTAACATCCAGAAACTGGAGTGTACACTCTCCTTCATTCTGGAAGTTGGCAAAGTAGGTAGGCAGCACTAGAGGCTGACTCAAATAGAACTCCAACACCATTTTTTTAGGAACTTAAGTGTGCATGTGCAGAACTACCTTGTCCCTGTGGAAAACAGTATATGGAGGATCTGTGACCAAAGCATGGATTTCAGACACTGTGAGCAGAAGTGATGGCCACTGAAATGCTGCTTTCCAAGTTAAAATTTCAGCTCACAAGTTGCAAGGGGCTCAAAAGGTTTGTACAGCATATCTAGCACACGGTTCATATCCCAGCGCCACCGGCTCCTGATGGGAAGCCTTGTGTGTCACATGCCCAGTTAGGAACCTCTTGAAGAGTGGGCAGCTGTGCCAGATAGAGGGAAACCAATGGGCCCATGGTATACAGAAATAGTACACAAGTGGACCTTAACTGTGGAATACCGAATGCCAGCATCAGAAAGGTCCAGTAAGTACTCCAGAACCTTGTCAGGTAGGCACCCAAATGGGTTCATATGGGGTTTTGGAGCATCAGATAGAAAATCTTTTCCATTTGGCTGTGTAAATCTTCCTAGTGGAAGGGTTATGGGCAGCAGAAAGTATTTCAGATTCTTCGAGATACCTTGTACCTGTTCACTTCTGTCCTTCAGGGCCAGGCCTGAAGGGAAGGGAGCTGGGAGGGATAGACCAGGTAACCCTAAGTCAGTAAGTCAATCCTAAGTGGAAGAATCCTGGGTTTGCTGACAGACTGTTCAACAGAGGAAACCATATCTGTCAAGGCCGGCAGGGGGCAATCAGAATCATCTTGCCCCTGTGCGCCTCCAGTTTGAGCAATACCCTCTTCATTGGGGGGGTTAGAGGGAATGCATACAGAAGTAGATTTTGCTGTTGCAGTCTGACTGTATACTGAAAGAACACGCCATATCCTGGATTTCTGGAGCAGAATCAAGGCCGTTTGACATTGAGTGAGGATACAAAAAGGTCCACAATTGGTGTGCCCCACTCGTCGAACAGTATCTCATGACAACTGGAGTTAATGACCATTTGGGAAGACTGACCTTTGTTCAGCTGAGGTCGTCTGCCAAGTGTTCTGGATTCCTGGCAGATAACTGGCATGAGCAGGATCCCCTGCTCCAGACACCATTCCCACACACTCATCGCCTCCCTGCAGAGAGGGTATGATGTTCATTGATGGAATACATCACAGACTGGTTGTCTGTCTGGAGGAGGACTGTTCTGTGGCTGACAAAACCCACTAGAGCGGGCAGGCTATACAAGCCAGCTTGCATCTCCATCACACTGATGTGGAGGTGAGACTCTGACAGGTCCCAGCTACCTTGTGTAGGCCCTGACAGTGGGCCCTCCACCCCAACAGGAGAGGCATCCATGGTGAGAGTCACCTGACGCTCCAGTTGGGAGAAGGAAAGCCCTGGAAGAGACTTCTCCACTGACCACCATGTGAATGACTGAACCAGGGGCTTGGTCACCTGAATGGTGTAGGGTCTGAGGATGTGATGCTTGTAGCCACTGTGCACTGAACATCAACTGAGTCATTTTTATGTTGCAGTCGAGTCAGGAGCACTGTGAACACTGCACTGAGGAGGCTACCAGACCCAGCATGCATTGTATGGAGTGATAGATGCCTCCTAAGGAAGGAGTGTGAAACCCCAAAGTGCAGAGGCTAAAACTGTTTGTGGAGCGGAACTGTTCACAGTTTATGTGTTTGAATTTTTCCACTGAATGTAAGTAAATGGAAATGGAAATTATGTACCACCATAATTCTTGGTCTTCTTGGACGAAGTCTCCACCACACATTCACAATGATGGGATCTCGCGGGCCTAGGACCAACAGGAGCAAACTTTTGCAGGAGGAGTCGGTTCCATGAGCCTCGGCTCGTCATGACAAAGACTATCTCGTCGACCACTCCAACCACCTCAGTACCTTTTTTCCGAGGAGGTGCAGCGTAACTAACCTAGAAGGATAGCCTAACAAAAAACGGACTTAAGATACTCTGTAACACCTGTATAAGAAGGGTCAAAGAAAGAAGTCTTCACAGCCTAAAGATTCAGGGAGTGAAGACCAACAACAGAGGTGAGCTCGGGGGAAGGTGGGTGAGTGTGTGAATGAGTGGTGGAAACTTCATCCAAGAAGATCAAGAGTTATGGTAGGTATGTAATTTCCATATCTTCCTGGACATAAAGTCTCCACCACTTAATTCACACTGATGGAAGAGTACCAAGCTTATAATCCCCCGAGAGGGTGGCAGGAGAGACCAAGAGCTCCCGATATAGGACAGAAGTCCATTAAGGATGGTTCTGCCAAATGAAATATGTCGCCTGGCATGGACATCCAGGGTACAGTGCTTGACGAAAGTATGCACTGAGCTCCAGGTAGCCGCATTGCAAATATTTGCAATGGGCACATTGCGGATTTCCACCAGGGATGCCGCATTCTTTCGTTCTATCTAAACAGAAGCGCAGGGCTCTTTTGACATTCAAAGAATGAAGGGTACGCTGTCCTTCATTTTGGAAGTTCACAAAGTAAATAGGTAGGACCAAAGTTTGGTTTAGATGGAATTCTGAAACAACCTTAGGGAGAAACTTACGATGGGTCCTAAGAACTACTTTGTCCTTATGAAACACAGTATACGAAGGGTCTGTGACCAAGACATGTATCTCAGAGACCCTGCGGTCCGAGGTAATGGACACCAGGAAGTCCGTTTTCCAAGTGAGAAATTTCAGCTCTCAGGAAACTAGAGGCTCGAAAGGCTTTCGAGTGAGCATGTCTAGTACAAGATTAATGTCCCAGGCTGCGACTGGATGTCTGATAGGAGGTCTGGTATGCAGAATTCCCTTAAGAAACCTCTTAATGACAGGTAACTGAGCCAGTGACAAGGAAAGTATTGGCTCATGATAAGCTGAAATGGCACAAAGGTGAACTTTGACTGTAGAGTATTGCAGACCTGAATTTGAGAGGTCTGAAAGGTATTCTAGAACTTTATTGGGTGGGCAGGAAAAAGGATTCAAAGAGGATTTTGCACACCAGGGAGGAAAACACTTCCATGTGGCTGTGTAAGTTTTCCTAGTGGCTGACTTACCACACAGCCGAAGAATATCTGAAACTCTGCGAGAGACTTTGAACCTGTTCCCCTCTATCTCTTCAGGAGCCAAGCGTGAAGGTGAAGCGATCTCAGATTGGGATGGACCACAGGCCCCAGTCAGAAGGTTCATCTGAAGGGGAAGCACTTTCAGAGGGTTTTCGACATACCGTTGAGTAACGGAAACCATATTTGTCGAGGCCAGAAGGGAGCAATGAGGATCATTTGTCCCCCTGGGACTCGAACTTGAGAAGTACCCACGAATTAGAGGAAGAGGTGGAAAGGCGTATAAAGCGTTTTGTCCACTGCAGCCTGAACGCATTCTGACAGAAAATGCCAAGCCCTTGATTTCTGGAGTAGAAGAGAGGCAGTTTTGTGTTGAGTGGGGATGAAGAAAGGTCCAGGTCTGGAGTTCCCTACTCCGCGAACAGTGACTGAACCACGGTTGAGTCGAGAGACCATTCATGAGGATCTGTCTCTCTCTTCTGCTGAGAAGGTCTGCCAGTTCGTTCTGCACTCCCGGCAGGTAGACCACTTGAATTAAAGCCTTGTGCTCCAAGCACCATTTCCACACTCTCATCGCTTCCCTGCATAAAGGGTAAGAGTGAGCACTGCCCTGCTTGTTGATATAATACATCACTGTTTTGTTGTCCGTTTGAAGGAGAATGATCTTGTGACAGAGAATGTCCTTCAAAGCCTGGACTGCATAAAGGAAGGCTCTCATTTCTAAAACATTTATGTGAAGCTGGGACTCATCCTGAGTCCACGTAGCTTAGGTGTGGAGATTCTGACAGTGAGCTCCCCACCCCATCAGGGACGCGTCCGTGGTAATGGAAATCTGATGATCCAGAGGAGCAAAGGGATACCCTTCCAGAAGATTGTCCTCTTGCGACCACCAAGTAAGTGACCTCTTCAGAGGTTCTGTCACCTTGATGAGAAAGGACTGAGGGTGAGTGGTCGGATACCACTGAGTACTGAGCATCCATTGAGAGGTTCTCATGTGGAGGTGTGCTAGGGGTACAGCGAACACTGAGGATGCCATGAGACCCACCATCCGTTGCATCGAGAAAGCTCGAACTGAGCTGTTCTCTCTGATGTATCGGGCCATCTGTAGGATATCGCTCCTTCTGTCCTGCAGGAAAAGCTTTCACACAGGAGGTGTCCAAAAGAGTTCCTATGAAAGGAGCTTCTGGGAGGCTGCAACTGTGATTTCTTGAGATTTAGCAGGACTCCCATGGACGTGAGGAAGTCTGAGGCCATGAGGCGGCGCCGAGAGTTCCTTGCCTGGAAGGGGCTTACAGAAGCCGGTCATTCAGATATGAGAACACTTGTATTCCGGATCTTTCTGAGGTGCGCTAGAGAATTGCACAACACTATGTAAAAACTTTCCGCCGAGGATAGCCCAAAGGGCAGGACTCTGAACTGATAATGTTGACCCAAAGCCATGAACCTTAGTATTAGGATGCCTTGGGTGAATAGGAATATGTTGGTAAGCATCCTGCATCTCCAGGGAGGCTAACCAGTCGGTTGATGAAGCAAAGGTAACAGGGTTCCTAGTGATATCATTTTGAATTTCTTTGGGAAGAAATTTGTTCAATTTTCTGAGGTCCAAAATGGGGCGCATGCCCCTGGTTTTCTTTGGAACTAGAAAGTAATGGGAGTAGAACCCTGTGTTCCGTTGATCCAGCAGAACTACTTCTACTGCCCTGTTGTTCAGAAGGCCTTGTATCTCGGAGGCGAGAAGTTCTGACTAAAGAGTTGACAGTTTTGGCTGCCGTTTGGGGGAGACAATCCGGAGGGTTCTCTGAAAGACTGAAGGAATATCCCTTGCGGATTATCCGGAGTTCCCATTTGTCCGATGTTATAGACTTCCACTGGTTGTAGAATTGAGTCAGATGACCTCCCACCGCTAAGAAGGCGTCCCCCTCGGGCAGCTGAGGTGGGACTTGGGCCAGAAACTCAGAAGGTGGCTTTGGGCTCTTGTGCTTTCTGTTGCATTTTCTTTTGAGGCTGAGGGGCTTGGCTTTTATTAAAACCTCCTCTGCCTTTGCCTCCGAAAGGACTGACGGATGTGAAACTGGCTTATTAATACCCCAAGAAGGGCAGGGGCAGGTTGAGCCAATTTATTGGCCGATCTGGTCTTTTGTGTGGCCTCTAGAGCTTGTTCTACTTGAGGACCGAAGAGATACACACCATCAAAAGGCAACGCCATGACCTGTTGCTGGGCATCATTCGTGAAGCCGGAAGTGCGCAGCCAGGAATGACGGGTATAAATGCCTTCTGCCGCCGCTCGGGAGGCACTATCGAAAGCATCCATAGCTGCTTTAACCTGTCGGTTGTTGGACTCGATACCCCTGGTTATGGTTTGAAGAAGCTCTGAATTAGCGTCCGACTCCAGTAGAGCATCAACCATTTGTTTGAGTGAATGCCAAAGAATGTACTCATATTGAGAGAAATAGCCCTGGTAGCTGGCATTACGCATACCCAGGGTGGATGCAGCAAATACTCTCTTACCTAAAGTATCTAGCTTATGAGATTCTTTGTTTATAGGCCGAGCTGTAGTAGTCTGAGGAAGGATGACCTTATCATTCTCTGCCAAGACTACAGTAGGGTCCGCAAAGGCTTGAGAGGCCAAAATGGGTCGATCCTTGGGAGCAGCATACTTCCCATCTATGGACTTAGCCACAGAAGGAATGAGAGCAGGGTTTTCCACATCATTTGAGAAAGTGTCTCAAAGGAGGGCTGTGCCAGGGAGATAAATCCATAAGGATGTCCGAACATGAAGGTACTGGAGTCTTAAAAGCTTCCCAGGATTGATATCCATAGTCTGGAGAGAAAGAATGGAATTCAAATTTTCAGCAGAGACTTAAATGACAGGTCCTCGACCACAGGCTCTGCAGCAGGATTAGATCCTATTCCTTCCACATCATCACCCAGCCTAAGGTTTGGGTCACGCCAATATCATCTCCTGACAGCCCAGGAGGGACTGTATGGACAGGAAAGGAGTGAAAATCAGAAGGAAAATAGGAGGAAGGGGTTGGTCGAGGCCCTGGAGACTGGCAGATGTCACACCAAGTCTCGTCGCCGAAGAAGAGAACAGTGCCGCTTGGCCCAGCACGGCGCCGACAGAGCCCCTGGCGTCAAGAAACCCAATTGCACCAAAAAGCCGCATGGTGCCGAGGGCGGTGCCAACAAGCCGCACAGCACCGAGGACGGTGCTGAAAAGCCACAGGCATCAACAACCTCAGTGGCGCCTAGGACAGCACTAACAGACGCATCGATGCCGAGGATGGCGCCGAGCGACCTGTTGATGCCAACGAAGCTGAAACCAACCCAGGCCCCGGAAACCAAGATTTGAGGCAAAAGAAGGAAAAGAAGCAGGAGAAAGAGGCATCGGTGTGGCCCCTGCGCCACAGCCACGTGAGGCCGGAAAACACCTGAGCATGGAGTTGATGGCACTGAAGAAGGCGCCGTGCGACTAGGGAGGCCTAACCGTCCTATCCGATCACCCAAAGGGTCCGAGGGCCCCTGAGTGACCAGGCCAGGCAGCTGGACCAACCTCCAAGCCCATTGCTCCATCAGAGCGGCCCACTGATGAAACTGCTCATCTGAAGCCCTACCAGAAGGCGGGGAAGGGCTCCGATGTCAGAAGAGGTCGGAGACTGGAGACAGAAATCGGCGACTCTGGAGGAGACCGGCAACTGACCCCAGTGACCAACTGTCGATGCGCAGACATACCAGAAGGTGAAGTCGAGTGAGGCCTTCTTTCTGGACCTATGGGTGAAGAAGAACTCGAGGCGAATGGTGCGAGATGCAACCATTTTCTTTCATATTTCCGGGGGGACCACCCCTCCCCCAGGCATTGGACTGTCCATTGTCAGACCCTCCTTCCGGAGAGGGCGGCGGACCAGACCCAGCCCGACTGACTGAACAGCTTTCATACGAATTCTCCCTACTGTCACCTGACCCGCTCATGGTCGACTCCATCAATGTAGGCTGAGACTTCTTTTTTATAATAATTATAGTAAGCGCTACTTTATTTCAAGAAATACTACAGAATAAAAAACTGAAAACTATGCTGCTAGTTTGAAGTTTAACTCCCGGCGGGCAAGCGACGTCGTCACTGTAGCGCACTCGACGGCAGGGAAAAAAGGAACTGAGGCGGTTGGAGGGTCAATGCCGAGATAGTCTTTGCCGCACAAGCTGAGACTCGCGGCACCGCTCCTCACGGCTTCATCTCTGGCGCTGACCCCCTTTGAAAAAAAATTTGCTCCCGCTGGGTCCTAGCGCCTCCGGCGTAGATCCCATCAGTGTGAATGAGTGGTGGAGACTTTATGTCCAGGAAGATCTGAACATTTCTCAGTAAAAATATCTCACTGAATTGCTCAAGCCTGGAGTGCTGGCTTTTTACTCATTTTTAGTGTTCTTATTTTTTCCAGCACCTGCTCAGATTTGTGAGCACTGCTATTCTTTGGTAGCAGTTGCATGGAATGAGCTTGAACAGATTAGCACTCCATTATGTAGCACGCCATCTGCAGGATTGCCAGCATTCTGCAGTCTGGAAGGAAGAGCCTGGCCTTGGTAGTATGCAGAAGAGCACCTATGAACAGCAGCTGCTGGGAGGGTTGAAGCTAAAACTTTTTTAGATTCAGCAAAACTCCCATGGAGGTAAGAAACTGAGAGGCCGTGGCCACTGCCTGTTCCATCTCCTGCGTGGATGGACTGGCTATCAGCAAATCATCCAAGTAAGGGTAAACCTGGAGTCTCAGTTTTCTCAGGTACACTACGAATACTGCAGAGCACTTTGTAAAAACTTGAGGCACTGAGGAGAGCCCAAAAGGTAGGACTCTGAACTGGTAATGCTGTCCCAGCACAATGAATTGATGGTATCTGTTGTGGCTGTGGTGCACCCGTTTGTGCTGGTATGCATCTTGTATATCCAGGGAAGCTAATGAATCCTGAGATTTCAGGAAGGGAAGCATAGACCCCAGAAAAATCATATTGAATTTTTCTCGATGTATAAACTTGCTGAGGTTTCTGGGGTCGAGAATGGGCACATTCCCCAGTTTTTGATACTAGGAAGTAGTGGGGTAGAAGACTGTGTTTCATTCTGACTCTGGCACTGTTTCCACTGCCCTGTTGCTCAGAGGGTCCACAATCTCCTGCACCAGAAGCTCTGACATATAGGGTGATAAAGGGAGCTGCTTTCTGTGTGGATAGTTCAAAGGATTTCAGTCAAGTCCGGGGAGTATCCCTCCTGGACAATGCTGAAGACCTACCTGTCTGTTCTAATGGACTCCCACTAAAAATGAAACTGGGTCAGGTGCCTGCCCCCTCCCCCCCAGAGTTCTGCCTCAGGCAGCTGTGCAGAACTGGGGTGGAGCTTCAGAGGGTGGCACTGGGTGATTTTGGCATCTGTGCCTTCGTCAGTGCCTTCTTGTGAGGCTGGGAAGGGTGAGATCTTTTTTGGGCTCCCCTCGTTTCCCGCGAAAGGACAGCTGTTTCTGAAAGAACCCATGTCCTTTCCACCTCTGAGGGTTAGCAGGAACTGGCGTGGAAGTCTTAAGGGTTGTTCTAGTTTTCTGAGACGCCTCAAGAGACTTCTCTACCTGCTGACCAAACAGATAAGTACCATCAAAGGGAACATTCGTAAACTGTTGTTAGACATCCTGAGAAAAACCAGCAGTTCATAGCCTTGAATGCCTTCTGATACAGATGCCAGCAACAGCAGAGTGGGAGGCAGTATTAAAGGCATCCATAGCAGCCTTGAGCTGATGACTGTTAAGACTCATTTCTGCGTGTGGCAGTCAGCAGAATCTTTTGCTTAGTTTCAGAGTCTAGCAAGGACTCTGACAGTGACTTAGGTGTGCTCCAGAGGGTATTCTCACAGTCATTCATTGGATCTGGTTTTCTCCTTGGGTTAGTGGCCTCAGACTTGGTGGTGGAACCAGTCAGATGGTCTGACCACCACCATTAGGTTCAACTTTCTGCCTCCCCTAGTAGGCCTGCCCTGTAGAGATGGTCCATCACCGCCTCACGGAGTTTGATTCAGTGATGGCCTTTTGGCGGTGTTGGACCTATCGGAATCCCAGTGGCAAGCGAGGGTCCAGAATCTCCTCCAGCATTTTAACCAAGCAGTGGAGGAGGCCCTGGATTCACTTACTCCATTCCGTGTTCGTCCACTTACTCTCTGCCCTCGGTCCCGTGGTTTAATGGGACTTTGAGGGAGCTGAATCAGAGTAGAGGCGAAGGCTGGGCGTGCCTGGCGTAAAACCGCCTTAGATGCCGACAGACTTAGACTGATGGAGCATTACAGGCTCTATCAGTCAGCAATCTCCATAAGAAGGCAGAATTCCTGTCCAGGGAGATTGCTGCAGCCATGAACCGACCAGCTCAGCTGTTCGGACGGTAGGCAGACTGTGCAATCCAGCCTGTCTATGCGTCCGGAAGGCCTTGTTGCAAATAGAGGCTGACGAGTTTGCTCGCTTCTTTGCTGATAAGGCTACTGACATCAGGACGGAGGTTCTCCAGTCACACTCTATAGGGGTTACTGGTGGACGAAGTGGGGTGGCGGCACCTTCGTTCTGTTGGGTCGACTTTGACCATCCGGCGATCAACGATATCATGCGGCCTCTCTGGAGTGTGCGTCCAACCTACTGTAGTTTAGACTCAGGCCCTACCCGCCTTTTAATGGGGTGTGTAGATGTGATCGGCTCAGTTCTAGCAGAATTAATCTGGTGTTCATTGGAGTTGGGGGAGTTTCCTAGCTCCCTGAAGGTGGCTGTGGTAACCCCCTTCTCAAGAAGCCATCTCTTGACCCAGCTTCTCCTGCAAACTACAGGCCAATCTCTAACCTTCCCATTATAGGGAAGGTTATTGAGAAGGTTATCACACAACAGTTGGAGAACCACCTTACCATCCATGCTATCTCTGATCCTCTCCAGTCTGGTTTTCGTAGAGACATAGTGCTGAGACCCGCTCTGGTTCGGTACTAAAATGACCTCCTGATGGCCAGAGACCAGAGCGCCACTCTATCTTGGTCCTTCTGGATCTCTCTTCAGCTTTTGACACTGTGGACCATGGGTACTTCTTGATCACCTGCGGTTCATCTGTGGCCTGTCTGGTACAGTCCTCAGATGGTTCCATTCTTTCCTCACTGGTAGGTCACAGAGGGTTGAATCGAGGATTTTTTCCTCTGATTCTTACCCCTGCCATGTGGGGTTCCGCAGGGCTCAGTGTTGTCCCCCATGTTGTTCGTGGTGTACATGCTTCCATTAGGAGACATTATAAGGTGGTATGGGCTAAGTTTTCACTGTTATGCAGATGACACTCAGCTGTACCTGTCCTTTGTGCCCAACCAGGATAGTGTGCTCTCAGTCTTTCCATGAATTCCAGCAGGCTTAGATTGAACCCTAAAAGACGGAGGTGTTGGTTGTTGAACCAGGTCACCAGTCTGAGAGTCGGTTGCTTGGAAGCCCTCCGGGCTTTGGCTTGGGGCTCTCGGCTCCTGACCCCTGAATGGGTTGCGAGAATCTGGGGGTTATTTGACAAGGGGCTGGCCTTCGTTCACGGCTGTCAGCTGTGGTCAAATCATCCCTTTACCATCTGAGGAACATCTCCCGGATTAAGTATCTTGTTCCGTCTGGTGACCTGCCAACTTTGGTTTATGCTTCGTGACCTCACGTCTTGACTACTGTAATTCCCTGTACCTAGGGCTTCCTGGGGTTGATAGCTGCCACTTGCAGCTGAGTGCAGAATGCTGTGGCCAGGTTGTTGTCCGGGTCTACTCGATCCAGCCACATTTAGCCTGTCCTCAGCGTTCTGCACTGGCTGCCAGTTCAGTCAGCGGATCACCTTTATTGTTGGCTTACTAACTTTTAAGGCCCTACATGGTATGGGTCCGAACTACCTACAAGAGCTTCTGTGTTTTTACTGCCCTGTCAGACCGCTCTGCTCAACTGACGAGGGATTGCTGGAGATTCCCAGGGTGCGTTTGAAATCTTCTGGAGCTCGGGCTTTTGCTTTTGCTGCCCCCACCCTGTGGAATTCTCTACCTTGTCAGGTGAGAGAATGCCAGAGAGTGGAGAGCTTCAAAACTGCTTTAAAAACATACTTATTTGCACGCACTTTCCCGGATGACTAGAATTTATCTGATTTTTAGTATATATATTTTATCTTTTTATATTTAATAACATTTAGGGTTTACTTATCTATTTATTTGTTTGTATTTGTCTTAGAATGTGATTGTACGCACTTTGATACATGATACTGTGCTTTATAAATAAATTTTACTTACTTACTTACATAAGTGGAAAAATGTCCTTGGTAGCTAGCAGTCCACATGCTAAAGGTAGCTGTCATGAAAGTCTGCTTACCTATAGTGTCAATCTTGCATGACTCATTGTTACTAGGATGCTCAGAGACCTCTGGAAGGATAACTTTGTCCTTTGCAGCGAGAATAATAATGGCATCAGCTATAGGCTGAGAAGAAAAAAATTACTCACCTTAGTAATGTTGTTTCTTCTAATGGAGTCTTGCTGTATTCTGACTATATGCAGTTAGCCCTAGCACTTGAACTGCCCCCGAGAGTAAAGAGTTAACTCTATACAGAAGCATAGAATGTTGAGCTTGAGCTCGGTTTTCAAACCTCTGTCTCCAGCACTCTGAAGTGCAACCGTCAGATTATTACACCCACTAACCAATCAATTTAACAGGTGGAAATTGTTTCAAACTTTTGTAAGCCAAATGGCCACCATAAATTGTTTTTAGGGTCTAAAGACTCAAGTTGAGAATCCCAAAAAGAAAGCTAAAGACAAGACAAAAACCAAGTAGGTAGTGAAATTAAAAGATGAATAAACCCTTAAGATAGGGCATGCCATGTACACCTCTGGGGTGCAGCACCGTGCCTGCCCACCCACATCCCAAAACTACTAGGTTCCAGGAGGGGAGGCAGGGAAGGAGGTCAGAATACAGCAAGACTCCATTAGAAGAAACAACATTACTAAGGTGAGTAATTTTTTCTTCAAACAACATAAGTCTTGCTGTATTCTGACTATATGCGACTACCAAGCAGTACCCCCAAGAGGAGGAGTCACAGAACCTATTTTGGGAACAGGCTGTGCAGCACAGCTGTCAAACCTAGCATCACTTCTAGACTGAATGTCAGAGAGTAATGTTTGGTAAATGTGTGGACAGTTTTCTAGGTGGCTGCTTTACAGATTTCCACTAAAGGTGTATCTCTAACTGCTGCGAGCGAAGCAGCTGTACCTCTGGTAAAATGAGCCCTCAGGCCTAAGGGAGGTTCCTTCCCAAGCTCTGAATAGCAGAACTGGATACAGGAGACAATCCACCTGGCAATAGTTCTCTTGGTGGCTGGTTTGCCTTTTCCCACCTCTCCATAAGTGAGAAATAACTGAGAATAGCCATTCCTATAGGCCTTAGTATTCTCCATATAATAACTAAGAGCCCTCTTTACATCAAGAATGTGTAATCTTCTCTCCCCAGAGGAAGAATGGTCAGTGAAAAATACAGGCAATGACATAGATTGGTTCAGATGAAAGTCTGACACTACTTTGGGAAGAAACTTTCTGTTAGTTTGAAGGACCACCTTATCCCTGTGAAATGAAATGAAATCAGATTCCACTGATAAAGCCTGTAACTCACTGATTCTCCTGGCAGAGGTAATGGCTACTAGGAATATAGTTTTCCATGTCAAGTATCTGAGCTCTGCTGAAGATAGAGGCTCAAAAGGGGGCTGCATAAGCTGTGCCATACAGATGTTCAGATCCCAAGAAGGGGTAGGATCTCGAAAGGGAGGATTAACATGCAGCAAACCTTTGAAAAACTTCTTGAAGACGGGATGAGAGGCTAGGGAAGAGCCCTTAGCAGCAGAAAGGAAGGCAGACACAGCTGCCAAATGTACCTTGAGAGTAGTAGGCTGGAGGCCTAAGCCATTAAGATGCACCAGATAGTCCAGTACAGTAGCAATGTCGGCCAACTCTGGCTGAACAGGTTTCTGGGAACACCAAAACCCAAATTTTTTCCATTTGGAATTGTAAGTCTTTCTGGTAGCAGGTTTCCTGCTAACCATAATCTGTTAACCATATGAAGAGAGACTGAGAGAGCAATATATACCCTTGATGAAAGGGGAGGCAGGGGCATGATAGAAACATTCAAGTACTCAAGGAATCAGCAAAGTCCAGGAGGTAGCATCTTTCAGAAAAGAGATGTGTAAGAACAAGGGGACACAATTTAAAGATAGAGGGGACGGCTCAGGGGTAATGTGAGGAAATTCTTTTCACGGAGAGAGTGGTGGATGCGTGGAACTGCCTTCCTGGGAGGTTGTTGGGGCTAAAACAGTGAGGAATTCAAACATGCATGGGACAGACACAAGGCAATTGTAGTGGGGGGTGGCAGGAAGTAGGCTGTTGGTTAACTAGAATCTGCAGCTTATCCATTAGGTAGGGAAATGGGCAGACTGGGTGGGCCAAGTGGTCCTTATCTGCCATCAAAGTCTGTGTTTCTATGTTTCTATATCCAAGACTGATTGAGAAATGTTTAAATTTGCATATTCTAACTCTTCAAGAGCCAGGCCTTGAGCCTGAGAGCCTGAAGATTGGGGTAGAGGATCCTCCCCCGGGAGGATGTCAGAAGATTGAACTGTCTGGGAAGACACAGAGGCACTGTCACAGACAGTGATAGAAGTAGAGGATACCAAGGCTGTCTGGCTCAGTCTGGTGCCACTAGAATCACCCTGCAAGGCTGAGATCTGATTTTGATCAGGACCCTGAATATCAAAGGGAAAGGAGGAAATGCATACAGGAACCTGCTTGTCCAATCCAATAGTAGAGCATCCTGATGAACAGAGCCTATGAGACAAGGTCTGCAACAAAAGAGAGGGCGTTGATGATTGTCCGGAGCTGCAAAGAGATCTATCTCTGGGGTGCCCCACCTCTTGAAGGTGACCTGAAGGACCAGGGGATTCAGAGTCCATTCGTGATGACCCTGAGAAATTCTGCTGAGAGCATCTGCTAAAATGTTGTCCTTCCCTGGGAGGTGCACAGCCACCAAGGAAGCCTGAAGGGAATAAGCCAGAGACCATATCTTCATGGCCTCTGTGCACAAGGCTGAGGACCAAGTGCCTCCCTGCTTGTTATGTACCATATGGTTGTGGTATTGTCTGTCCTTGATTTGTACTACTTTCCCTGAACCACAGTTGAGAATGTCTGCAGTGCTAGAAAGACGGCTCTCAATTCTAGAAGATTTATGTGAAGGAGAGACTCCTGGTGAGACCAGGTTCCCTGAGCTGTAAGCTGATCCAGGTGAGCCTCCCAGCCTGGGAGAGAGGCATCTGTGGTGAGAATCACTGAAGGAGCCTGACTGATGAATGGAACACCTTGCCAAGATTGTCCTCCTCCAGCCACCACTGGAGTGCCTGAACTAGAGTTTGAGACACTGGAACCAATTTGGAGAGAGGTCCTTTTCTGAGACCAGTAAGATCTGAGATGAAATTGAATATCTCTCATCTGAAACCTTGCTCCCTGGACCACAGCTGTAGAGGCTGCCATGTAGCCCAGTAACTGTAGAAAATGTCTGGCTGGACGAGAAACTAGAGGATGAAAAGAGGAAGCCAGAGTGACTAGAGACTGGACTCCTGAAAGAGGAAGGAATGCTGTTGCTTGGGTAGTGTCTACGTCCACCCCTATGAAAGTGAGCAGCTGAGTAGGTTCTAGAACCAATTTTTCTAGGTTTAGAATGAAACCCAATGACTCCAGGAGCCTTTGGGTGACCTCTAAGGCTGACTTGACTTGGTCTGAGGACTGACCTACTAGGAGCCAGTCGTCCAGATATGGGAGCAGAAGTATACTTTGTCTCTTGAGGAATGCCACCACTACTGCCAGGCACTTGGTAAACACCCTTGGAGCAGATGTTAGGCCGAAAGGCATGGCTCTAAACTGATAATGGCCTGAGGGTAACTCAAACCTGAGGTACTTTCTGTGGGAATGTGTGATGGGTATGTGGAAATAAGCATCCTTGAGATCCAGGGAGGATAGCCAGTCTCCTGGTCTCAGAGAGGGAAGAATTACTCCCAGAGTTACCATTTTGAACTTTGGTTTTAAGTGTTTGTTGAGGTACCTTAAATCTAAGATGGGTCGCCACTCCCGTCTTTTTGGGGTAAGGAAGTACCTGGAATAAAGTCCTTTTCCCCTGTGATGAAGAGGTACCTTCTCTACTGCTCGCAGGAGCAGAAGAGAGGAGACTTCTGCCTCTAAGGCCTTTGTCTCCAAAGGGGAGAGGGGGGCTGAAAGATCTTGCTCTCATTTTTGGGAACCTTTTGAAACTGAGAACAAGTCCCTGGCTCACTACTTCCAGCACCCATTTGTCTGAAGTAATAGACTCCCAGGCCTGGGAGTAGTGAGCCAGCCTGCCCCCTACAGGGATTGGGGAGGTGACCCTGACTGACACTTCAGGGTGTCTTGTTTGGCAAGGGGCTTGGACTGAGTGGATGCTGGGGTCCTGGTCATACCTCGTCTGCCTCTTCCCCTGAAGACCCCCTCTGATGGAATGAAGAGGAAGCCTGGGCTTGGTAAAAAGGCCTGTGAAAAGACCTGCCCCTACCAGCCCTAAACTGCTGCCTCAGAGGAGTGGCCTGCTTCTCTTTTGCTGTAGGACTCCTGTAGGTGGTCCTGTACTCATCCCTCTTCTTCATGTAAGCCTCTGTCTGTTCGCCAAACAGAGAGTTACCAGCAACAGGAAAATCCATAGTCTTAGACTGGGTATCCTGTGACAAATTGATACATCTACGCCAAGCTAATCTCCTCATGGAGACAGATGTGGCCATAGCCCTGGAATGTACATCATTCGAGTCAACAGCAGCATGAAATTGGACCTTGGATGTCTCAATACCATCTGCAGCCACCTTCTCCAGCTCCTTGGCTAGCTGGGGAGGGGCAGTCTTAGCCAGCTCCAGAACCATATCCCACCTTGATTTCTGGTACCTGGCTGTATATGCCATATAATTAGCCTGTCTGAATCCCAAAGAGGATGCCAAGTATGGCTTCTTGGTCATGGCATCCACTTTCCTAGAATCCTTATCTGGGGGGGTGGGATGCCAGGAGAATATTAGCCTTGTCACAGGCTGCAACCTGCACTACCCCAACATGGCTGCAATGAGTAGTAAGGAATTCTGTCCCAGGACCTGACAGCGTATATCTCCTATCCATCCTTTTATCCACAGGAGGTATAGAAGTTGGAAACTGCAAGATTTTTTTATGTCTGTTTCCCCAGGGATGTATGCAGAAGGATAGACACGCTCTTTGACTCTGGGACAGCCATCATTTCCATGAAGTCAAGTTCCTCCTGATCCTGTTCAGCTTCCTCAACAGGGAGTTGAAGAGTATCAGCCACTTTCTTGTAAAACAAGAAATGGGAGGGGGACTCAGAAAGTCTGGGAGGAGACACACTGGAAGGCCTGTCTGGGGAGATGTCAGGCTCTACTGGCTCATTTAGGCCTTTGTCTTCCTCTTCATCATACTCTTCTTCTCCATCCCGATTGCCCTCATAGAAAGCTTCTGGATCAATGTCAGAAGCGACTATGCCTAACTGAACCGAACCTCTGTGAACCATTGCCGGTTCGGACGGAACCAGGCAAAGTGACTGTACAGTAGTGATCGCTTTTGCAGTTTCCTCAGTGGTCGGACCATGGGAAGTCGGATCCAGACTGGCTGATTTACGTTTTCTTTTACTAGGAACTGATTCCGCAGAATCGGCTCTCCTTTTGCTTGAGGAGGTATCGCCCAGGTCAGTGGGCACCTCCTCAGGTTTGGTTGCAACCGAACCAGGCTGGCCATCTGGGTCAGAGGACTTCTCGGCCTCCCTCTCCCTCAGCCTACTCAAACGTTTTTCCAGAGTGGCTTTGGGAAAGTTTTTACAAATCTGGCAGTCTTCTTTGAGGTGGTCAAACCCCAGACAGTAAACACAGATGAGGTGAAGGTCGGCCTTAGCACAGGCCTCCTTACACTCAGTACAGTGCTGAAACCCAGTGGGACCAGTTTTCTTTTTGGGTTTGTCAGACATGCCGAAAAACTAAAACAGTTACCCTTACCAGCTTTTATGCCAGGCAACTAAAAACTGATCGGTTCCAACCATGTCACGGGTTGGTTAAAAAAATTCAGAAAATCAGATTTTTTTAGGAACCGACCAGTACCGGAAACCACAGCAAAACTTTTTTTTTTTTTTTTTTTGAACAAAACTCAAATATAATGGGTTTCGGTTCTAAACCGGACCGACCGGAGAAGAACCAAAGGCAAAACAATTTCCACTAGAAATACCAGAATTACCACAAACTACCTACTACTACCACTTACTGTCTCCGAGACAGAGGTAAGAAGACCGAAAATAAAGAAGCGGTTTAGACAAAACTGACCGATTTAAACTATACCGAACCGAAGTGCAGGAGGGATCTCCAGAGCGACTTCACAGGCGGAGTAAAAAATCTGACGGTTGCACTTCAGAGTGCTGGAGACAGAGGTTTGAAAACCGAGCTCGAGCTCAACGTTCTATGCTTCTGCATAGGGTTAACTCTTTACTCTCCAGGGCAGTTCAAGTGCTGGGTCTAACTGCATATAGTCAGAATACAGCAAGACTTCATGTTGTTTGAAACATACATTGGATAGTTCTTAGGGGTAGTGTATTTCCTGTCTTATCTGCTTGCAGACAGAAGGGGTAGAAGCGGGATTGTTCCAGACTGCATCAGACAGTTTCAGATGCAGGCAGAAGAGGAGAAACTAAATTGACTGGCATGGTAGAAACGTTTAACCACCGCAGATGGAGACATTTACCTGGCTCAGTGGCTGAAGATGCAAAATCAAATGCAGAAGTCACATTCCTCAGCAAAGCCTAGAAAGTTAGATTCTCCTGTGGTACAGAAGAAGGGTCTGGGTGCAAAGAGTCCAGGCTAAAGAATCTTCACCACTGCCATCAGAAATGATAAGGTCTGGGTCAGATGTGTCTCCTTCCACAACCTCCCCAGAGGGAGGATCATAAAGGGGGTGGAACAAAGGCCCGTCAATCCAGAAGATGGCCTTGGCAACATTGCCAACACCGGCCCCAAGGGACAATGGGCTGGTGCCAGAGGCAGCACCGTAACCGGAACTGAATCTGGTGTGGGGAGATCCCCAGCATCGAGGGCAGCACCAGAACAGGCACGGATCAGACCAAGAAAGGCCTAAATCTGGCACTGACACCAGCATCGACCCCATCACCAATGACCTTACTGGCACTAAAGTGACTGGCAGTGGTACCATGGCCAGTCTCATCACAGTGAAACTGAATGGAGGTGCAGCCACTGGGACAAGAGTTGGTGGTCCAGTCACCAGCAACGGCCCAGTGGCTGTTGCTGGAGCCAGATGCTCTACATGGCGTGTGGGCCTCGCCTGTGGCTCCAGTTCCATCAGCCCCAAGGGACCAGGGACTGGCTCCGCTGTCAGAAGCAAATGAGTCTGATGGTGCACCAATTGCTCCACAAGAACTGTCCAGTGGTGGAACTACCCTCCAGAGCCCCACTTACAGAAAGGGGCTCCAAGCCTGAGACCTCCACCAACTTGTACCAGACGCCCACTGTGATGCTGACAGTGCTGGTGAGGGCCTCCAGCTCCAGGAGACTGAGGATCTCATGGCAGACCTCACAGAGGGCAAGCCTGGGAAGAGAAAGAATTCAAGGCCAACTGGCACCGACACCCCGACCGGGATCAGGAACGGGCCTGGTTCTTTTTGTGCTTCTTGGAGAACTGTCCTTCCTCCTGAGCACAGTACTGCCCATTGTCAGAACCCTTCCAAGATGGGGAAGTGGACTGGACATGGCCCCGCTGCCAGAGCAGCTTGCCTGAGAAGGCTCCTTACCATCGTCTTCAATGACCATTGACTGTTGACCCACTAGGGCTGTGAGAGACTGGCAAAAATATTTTTATAAAATCACTAAACTGACACAAAAACAACAAACCCTAGCTTTAAACACTAAAACTGAGAGAACTGAACCCTGTTGTCATATAGACATGAAGTTCTGACTCCTGGCGGACGAGTAACATGGTCACTAATTTTCACTCTACAGTGGGGGAAAAAAGGAACTGAAGAGGATGGGGTCTGGTGAGGTAAGGTAAGCCAAGCCATGCAGTGTGAACCAGTCTCACAGTTCCATGCATGTGCACAGTTTATCTTGGCGCTAGCGCTCCTGAAATGTCCTGGCTCCTGCAGGGTCCTAGTGCCTCTGGCTAAGAAATGAAAATTACGTACCTACCGTAATTATTATTATTTTTTTTCTAATTCAAGTTTTTTGAAGATACAGGCATATTTCATCTTTTCTTTTACATTCAGTTTCTCATTAATTTAAGTTACACACTTTATATTCCAAATATAGTATATTTCCAACAATTTATTGTCAAGTTAGTTAATTTTTTGGAAACATGGTCCCCAAACACCATAAACCCAGGTACCACCACCCCTCAGCCCCCTTCAGTTCATCTAAGAGTTGAACTGTCATCTAATGTCTTAGCTCAGTAGGTTTTAGACAGTTCCAGATGTCTCCGCTCTCTTCTCCTCCAGTGGGTTCTCTTCCACCTGCGCCTCCGCACCCCTTTCCTCCTGCCAGGTCATCCATCTGGTCCATCTGTTCACAAATAGGGAGGGTCTAAAGTTAATTTTGTGGGTTGGCTCCTCCATGTCCTGGATCTCAGCAATCACTTCACACCAGTGTGCCAAAGTCGGGCACGCCGACTGAAGCCATTTCCTAGTAATTGCTTTGTGAGCAGCCTCCACCAGTATGTTCCACAAATATGTCTGATCTCTGCCCTTCCCCCCTTTGGGGATCAGGCCTAATAGCAAGTGTTTGGCACTAAGAGGCTCTTCTAATGAGAAAATATTTCCTAGAGTCTTCTCCACTTCTTGCTAGAACCGGGTCAGCTTTGGGCATAGTCCCAGGACATGGAGGTGTGCTGCCCTTTCCTCCCCGCACCCTCTCCAACAGGCTGGACTATGTCTTGTGTCTCATTTAATTTTCACCACTGGGGTGATAAAGTATTGTGATCTTATTTTCCACTCAAATTCCTTCCATCTCTGGGAGTATGTGGTTCGGTGGGCCTGGGCAAAGACAGATTCCCAGTCTCCCTCTGTTAGCTGTTCCTCTAGTTCTCTCTCCCCACCTACTCCTGAGAGGGGCTGCACTCTCCTTTCCTCGATCCCTAAGGGCCGTATACAGGGCAGAAATATGGCCTTTCTTTCTTTGGGAGCCTGAAATTTCTCCCATGATAACTTGTAGCTCAGAAGGTTCAGCTGTTGTCCCATGTTTCCTTTGTAAGCTTTGAATGTAGGTCCTAAATTGCATGTATCTATAGTGGTCAGAGTGTCTCAGTTGATATTGTGATTTAACCTCCGCAAATTCCCTAATTATGTTACCATTTAGTAGTTGAGCCAAGGTATTCAGTCTGAGCCTACTCCATCTCCTGAATGTAAGGTCCTGCCTTGCTGGTTCAAAGTCCCCATCCCATGCGAACCTCCTTAGTGGCCATAACTCCCTGAGACATTTATGTTTTACCCATAGTCTATGCACCGCTGCTAGGGTGTTCCTGACTGAGTATAATTAGACACCTGTGTCTTGCATCAGCAACTTGGGAGTGAACATTCTCACCTCCAGAGGGGTTCACTTCATTGCTTCCCTTTCTGTGTCCTTCCATAGTGCTTTATAACCCTGTGATGACCAGAGAAGGGCGTGCCTTAGGTGGGAGGCTAAATAATAGTCCTCTAGGTTGGGTACTGCCCTTCCCCCATTTGTCTTGTTGGAGTAAAGAACTTAATTTTTAATTCTTGGTTTTCTGTTGGCCCAGATGAACCTAATTAAGGTTCTTTGCTATATCTTAAATTGCTCTGAGGATATCTTGGTGGGAAGGCACTGAAACAAATACAAAAACCTTGGGAGAACATTCATAGAGATCATCTCTATATGGGAATACTGGGGTAAATTGAGGAGTTCCCATATTTTTTATATCTTGTTTAATTTGTGTATAGAGGGGATCGAAATTACTTGTGAAAAGTTAGCTTAAATTCTTAGGGATTTGGGTTCCTACCATAATTCTTAATCTTCTCTTGTATCTTCACCATTCATTATTGTTGGTGTAAGCCGGATGCGCGCACCTGCCATGGGAGCTTTTTTTTGGGGGGGAGTGAGGACAGCACTGCCCACATGTGCGAAACACTGTGTGGTGCATGCAGGGTGGCCGTTAGGCACCATAGACTCCTCCTCCATCCCAATTCTGTGCCACTGGAGAGGCAGAAAATGGAAATTGAGTACCTACCGTAATTCTTGATCTTCTTGGACAGACTCTCCACCACTCATTCACACTAACGGGAGTATGACAGAGGCGCTAGGATCCAGTGGGAGCAAACTTTTTCAGGAGGTCAGCGCCTGAGATGGACCTGTGAGGAGCGACATTGCGAGCCCGGTGTGTGCGGTAATGACTGTCTCAGCATCGACCCTCCAACCGCCTCAGTACCTTTTTTTCGAGGAGGTGCAGCGTAACTAACTTAGAAAGGACTAACCTAAAAATCGGACATAAGACAGTCCGAATGACCTGTGAAAGAAGGGTCAACAATAAGTCTTCACAGCTCAGCCATTGAGGGAGTGGGGACCATAAACAGAGAGTGAGCTCGGTGGATGGTGGGTGGGCGTGTGAATGAGTGGTGGAGACTCCATCCAAGAAGATCAAGAATTACAGTAGGTACGTAATTTCCATATCTTTCTGGACATAAAGTCTCCACCTCTCATTCACACTAATGGGAGAGTACCGAGCTAAATAATCCCCCGAGACTGGCGGCAGGAGATAAAGAGCTCACGTGCTTGGGACAGAAGTCCATTAAGAATGGTCCTGCCAAATGACAGATGTCATCTGGCATCGACATCCAAGGCGTAGTGCTTAACGAATGTATGCACGGAGCTCCAGGTAGTCACATTGCAAATATCTGCAATGGGCACGTTACAGATTTCCGCCAGAGATGTCGCAACTGCTCTGGTAGAGTGAGCGTACACTCTGCCTTCCAGCTTGACCTGTGCCATAGAATAGCAGTGATGAAGGCATGCCACCAGCCACGCTGAAATGCACCTGATAGCAACAGGTTGACCCAGCCGGGTCTCGCTGAAGGAAACAAACAGTTGTTGAGCCTTGCAAATTTCCTTCATTATATCTAGATAGAACCGCAATGTTCTCTTAACATCCAGCGAATGAAGGATGCACTCCCCTTCATTCCGAAAGTTCGCAAAGTAGGTAGGAAGGACTAAAGGATGGTTTAGATGGAATTTTGAGACAACCTTAGTGAGAAACGTAGGATGAGTCCTAAGAAATGGAAATTATGTACCTACCGTAATTCTGATCTTTCTGTGTATCTTCATCATTCATCACTTTTGGGTACTTGGCCGGAGGTCATGACCCAGCAGGCGCTTTTTTTTTTTTGGATGGGCGGAGTTGACGCATCATCGGTGCCGCCCCTGAGGCCAACGCACTGCGTGGCGCTTACGGGTTGGCTGTTAGGTGTTGTCAACCTGCCCTCCCACCAGTTCTGAGTCACCGTAGAG
The DNA here is from genome assembly GCA_016271365.2 of Neoceratodus forsteri. Lineage (NCBI taxonomy): Eukaryota > Metazoa > Chordata > Ceratodontiformes > Ceratodontidae > Neoceratodus > Neoceratodus forsteri. Next base: position 594,832,441 of record JADMNL010000022.1, on the reverse strand, counting down.
GAGGAAAAGGGGTTGGGAGGGTGGGACAAGGAAGTCCAAGGGTCAGACAAAGGAAAAGATATATAAACTAAAAGGAGAAATAAACGACCGAGAGGACAGAACAAGTTTGAAGACTAAGGGGATTGGGCGGGGCCACAATCTCTGGAAGTAGAAAAGGAGGAGGAGGAGGGGTAGGTTAAGAGATTTTTAGAACTAAGGATAAGAGTGAGGGGGGAAAACAGGAGAAACATACCATGTAACCTTGACCTGTCTCCAGTTTGTATAGGAACTGCGAAGGAGTAGCCAAGAGGCTAACTGCCAGAATTCAAGGCACAGAATCATTGGCAGTAACTCCCAAAAAGCAGAATCGGCTATTCTGGAAGAAAAGACAGGATACAGGGATATCTCCCCCCTCTCAAAAGGAGATTTTGGTGTAAGAAACCTAGTTTCTTAAATTAACTGAGGTTATGTCCAAAGGACAAGGAAATCAAAGGATTGACGGGGAGAAGGGAAGAAGGAAAGAAAGGAGGGCAAGTGCCTACCCCCACCCCACGGGGTGGAACCGAAGCACTGAAGAAGGAGTGCCCCCCATCCTGACCACTCTGCCCCTAAAGAAAATGATCCCCCTATGTGCCTCAGTTTACCCCACTCCTGACTAACGGAGAGGGGGGCGAGGATGGGTACAGAGAGGGAGGGGGACCCAGAGACTGAGGCCCCAGGGGGATGGAGGGTGGGATTTTGATGAATGGTGAAGGTACACAGAAAGATCAGAATCACGGTAGGTACGTAATTTCCATATCTCATCTGTGTCAATCTTCACCGTTCATCACCTTTGGGTGAGTGCCGAGCCCCCCCGAAGGGGGTTTTAACCCTAAGGAACTGAGTCACTTAGCTCTCAGTGGGTGACACACTAAGAGGAAGAACCTTCACAGGCCTGGAGAGGCCCAAGAGTGGGGAGAGTGAGACGGGGACCCCCTGGAGGGGGTAGGAAGTTGCCCCGACAAACGCTGTCTCACCCTATGGAAGAAAAGATAGGTTCTCTGGTGAGTGTAGTTAATCACCCTATGCCGGGCCAAGGGTGACAACCGGGAGAGACACATCCATGCCGTCCACCTAGTGCAGATCGCTGTCCCTAAAACCCTGGTAGCTATCTCATTGGCGTCATACAATGCCCTTGCTTGGTGCCTCGCTAGCTCCAGGCCACATGCAGAAAGTGCAGTGGCTTGTCTGGTTTCCTCCATGTCAGGCATCGAAGCTAGGAGTTGACCTAGCCTGGACCACAAGAATCTGTCATAGGATGCATAGTGGGCCTGATGTGCTGCAATAGAAAGCAGCAACCGTCCCGAGTAGAATGTCCTCCTCCCCCAGAAATCAAAATCCAAGGAATCTTGATCTGGGGGCCAGTCACGGTGCAGGGCACAAAGCCCATCGGGAGTATCCAAATGCATCAATCCTGAGCTAGGATGAGGCATGGAACCTGGAGACTCCGTGGGGGCACAATACCGCTGGCAGAGATCCCTAGAGGCTGGGACTCCGGAAAAGGGTCTCTGCCGGGAACGCAACAATGCCTCCCAAAAGGGAGCAGGCCGGGGGGGCACCACAAGGATGTCTGCACTGAAATCGCCTAGGAAGGCGCGCATCTAGTGCTCTGGATTGTGTTGAGTGGGAGGGGTGATGTGCAGGTCCTCCAACATCCTCACTAGGAATCGCTGATACTCTGCGAGATCAGCAACTGGTGAGATGTAGAGAGACGGCTCCTCTCCCCCAGAAGAGGGGGATGAGGAGTTAGAGGACTTCAAGAGTTCAGAAGCTGGCTGCTCAGGGAGAGGTTGAAAAACCTGTCTGTCCATAGCCCTAACATAAGAGGGAAATTGAGTAGCCACCGCTCTGAAGTGCTACCGGAGAGAGGACTGCTAGGACCAAGAATACCTGGGAGCGCAGGAGAATGCGGCAGAGGAGTGGGGACAGAGCCAACAGCAGGAATCGGCTGACCTCTACCTGGGCTACGGAGCACACCAGGAGCCCTAAGGTAAGAAGGAGCTCCAGAAAACTCCACAGCTAACAGCTGATCAACCAAACTAGAACTGCCTAGGCTGCGCTCTGAAGAATCCCCCCTGTGAGGTGACTGGGACCGTGAAAGTCCAAAAGGACCTGTCCCCTACCTCCAAAGAACAGGGCCCTCTCAAGGAAACTGAAAGGGAAGGGCGGAGATCTGTGCTATGGCTTCTCCCAGAGCCCAGGTGGGCCCCGGAAAAAGGCTGCCGCAAGGACCCCATACCCCTCTACCCCCCTCTACCCCTCGGAATCCAAGAGTGCCCTCCTCCTTGAGAGCTTCCCACGAGGTGACCTCAATGGCTGGAGACGAAGAACTGGCGGTAAGGCGGAGTCGACAACACCTAAAGGCCAACCTGCGAGTGCCATGCAGTGCGTCGGCCTCGAGGGCGGCGCCGATGGTGCATTGACTCTGCCCATCCAAAAAAAAACCCACTCCCGCGGGGGTCTTGACCTCCAGCCAAGTACCCAAAGGTGATGAATGGTGAAGACTGACACAGATAAGATCTACTTTGTCCTTGTGAAATACAGTGTATGGGGGGGGTCTGTGACCAGTGCGTGTATTTCAGAAACTCTACGGGCCAAAGTAATAGCCACCAGGAAGGCCGTTTTCCAAGTGAGGAACTTCAACTCGCAAATAGCTAGAGGCTCAAAAGGTTTATGAGTGAGTATGTCTAGCACAATGTTAATGTCCCAGGCTGAAACTGGACGTCTAATAGGAGGTCTAGTGTGCAGAATACCCCTAAGAAACCTCTTAACTACGGGCAACTGAGCCAGTGACATGGAAAGTACCGGCTCATGATATGCCCAAATGTTACAAATGTGAACTTTGACTGTGGAGTACTGCAGACCTGTGTTTGAGAGGTCTAAGAGATACTCCAAGACTTTATTCGGTGGGCAGGAAAAAGAATTCCAAGAGGATTTTGCGCACCAGATAGAGAAACGCTTCCATTTAGCTGTGTAGGTTTTTCTAGTGGCTGGCTTACGTGCAGCCAAAAGAATATTTGAAACTCTACGAGAGACATTGAACCTATTCACCTCTATCTCTTCAGGGAGCCAAGCATGAAGGTGAAGCGACCTCAGGTTGGGATGGACCACAGGACCCTGGGTCAGAACGTTCGTCTGAAAGGGAAGCATTTTTGAGGGGTTTCCGACAGTCTGTTGAGTAGCAGGAACCATATCTGCCAATGCCAGAAGGGGACAATGAGAATCATTCTGCCCCCCCCCCCCGGGACTCCAATTTGAGCAGTACCCTCTGAATTAGGGGATGAGGAGGAAAAGCATATAGAAAGCGTTTTGTCCATCGCATCTTGAATGCATCCCGACAAAAAATGCCAGGTCCTGGATTTCTGGAGCAGAAGAGAGGCAGTTTTGCGTTGAGTGGGGATGCAAAAAGGTCCAGGTCTGGAGTTCCCCACTCTTTGAAGAGTGACTGAACGATGGTTAAGTCAAGAGACCACTCGCTAGGATCCGTCTCCATTCTGCTGAGACGGTCTGCCAGCTCATTTTGTACTCCTGGCAGGTAAACTGTCTGAATCAGAGCCTTGTGCTCCAGGCATCATTCCCACACTCTCAATGCTTCCTGCATAATGGATAAGAGTGTGCACCGCCCGTTTGTTGATGTAGTACATCACTGCCTTGTTGTATGTTTGAAGGAGAATGTTCTTGTGACAGAGTATGTCCTCCAAAGCTTGGACTGCATAGAGGATAGCTCTCATTTCCAGAACATTTATGTGAAGTGGAGGCTCGTCCTGAGTCCACGTACCCTGGGTGTGGAGATCCTGGCAGTGAGCTCCCCAACCCATCAGAGACGCATCCATGGTAATGGAGATCTGATGATCCAGCAGGGTAAAGGGATATCCTTCCAGAAGGTTGTCCTCCTGATACCACCAGGTGAGCAACCTCTTCAGAGGTTCCGTCACCTTGATGAGAAAAGACTGAGGGTGAGTGGTTGGGGACTCCTCAACTGAGCACTGAGCATTCACTGAGTGGTTCTCATGTGAAGATGAGCCAAGGGTACAGTGAACACTGAGGCCCATGAGGCCCAGCATCTGTTGCATCGAGATAGCTCGAACCGAGTGTTCTTTGATGTATTGGGCCATCTATAAGATATCGCTCCTTCTGTCCTCTGGAAGAAAAGCCTTCGCACAAGAGGTGTCCAGAAGAGTTCCTATGAAGAGGAGCTTCTGGGAGGGCTGCAGCTGCAACTTGTTGCGATTCAGCAGGACTCCCATGGATGTGAGGATGTCTGAGGCCATGGCCATGGCCTCCAGAGTCTCTTGCCTGGTGGGACTTGCTGGATCCAGTCGTCCAGATATGGGAACACTTGTATTCTGATTTTCCTGAGGTGCGCCGCGAAAATTGCACAACACTTTGTAAAAACTCGAGGCGCTGAGGATAGCCCAAACGGCAGGATTCTAAACTGATAGTGTTGACCCAGTGCTACAAACCTTAGGTATTTGTGGTGCTTTGGGTGTATTATAATGTGTTGGTAGGCATCCTGCATGTCCAGGGAGGTTAGCCAATCGTGTCGATGAATCAACGGTAGTAAGGTACCTAACGATATCATCTTGAACTTTTCCTTGTGAAGGAACTTGTTTAACTTTCTGAGATCCAGAGTGGCACGTGTGCCACCAGTTTTCTTCGGGACCAGGAAGTAATGGGAGTAGAAACATGTGTTTCGTTGATCCAGCGGAACTAATTCTACTGCCCTGTTGTTCAGAAGGCCTTGTACCTTGGAAGCAAGAAGGTCTGACTGTACTGCTGACAGCCTGGGCTATCGCTTGGGGGGATGATCCGAAGGGGTGTCCGAAAGATTGAGCGAGTACCCCTCGTGGATTATCTGGAGGACCCATATGTCTGATGTTATGGATTTTCACTGGTTGTAGAACTGAGTCAGATGTCCTCCCACCACTGAGGAGGAGTCCCCCCTCGGGCAGCTGAAGTGGGACCTGGGCCAGAAACTCAGAAGGTGGCACTGGGCGCTTTTGGGCCCTGTGCCTTCTGCTACACTTTCTTTTGTGGCTGAGGGTTCTGATTTCTGTTAAAACCTCCTCTGCCTTTGCCCCGAAAGGACTGATGGTTGTGAAACTGATGCTTGTTCCCACCCCCTCAGGAGCGGACGGGCATAGGTCTGGCTGTCCTAATGGCAGACCTATTCTTCCGTGTGACCTTTGGTGCTTGCTCCACCTGAGGTCCGAACACATGCATACCATCGAAAGGTAAGGCCATGACTTGTTGCTGGGCGTCATTTGTGAAGCCTGAAATATGCAGCCAAGAGTGGCGACGGGTGCAGATGCCAGCCACTGCCACCCGGGAAGTGGTATTGGGAGGTGTCCATTACAGCTTTAACCTGTTGGTTATTGGACTCGATACCCCTAGTTATGGTTTGAAGTAGGTGTCTTGCTAGATTGTTTGTTTATAGGCTGGGCTGTAGATTCCCGAGGAAGGACAGCCTTATCATTCTCTGCCAGAACCACTATGGCATCAGCAAAGGCTTGTGAGCCCAAAATAGGACGATTCTTGGGAGTGGCATACTTCCTATCTATGGACTTGGCCACGGAAGGAATAAGAGACTGATTCTTCCACACCATCTGTGAAAGGGTCTCGAAAAAGGGCTGTACCGGAGGTGTTAAATCCATAGGGATTTCCGGGACATGACAATATTGGAGACGCAGAAGTTTCCCAGGATTGATTTCTGTGGTCTGGAGAGAAACAGTAGAATTTAAATTCTTGAGCAGAGACTTAAAGGAAAGGTCCTCAACAACAGGCTCTGCAGGAGGACTGATCCCTGCCCCCACGGCAGTGTCAGCATCAACATCATCGCCCGGGCGAAGATCTGGATTGGGCTCAAAATCATCTCCTGACAGTCCAGGGGGGACTGTGTAAACAAGAATGGAGTGAAAATCAGGAGGAAGAAGAGAAGAAGAAAGAATCGGAGTTGAAAACCCCTGAAAACTAGACAGTGCCGCACTCGTCGCCGTCGAGGAAAACGGAGCCAAAAACAAGGAAGGAGCCATCATAGGAGACGGCGTTGCACACAGTATCGACAAGGAGCACAGCGTCACCGCCAGCCCAGATGCCGAGAATGGCGCCGACAGGGCCGGCGGCACCACAGACGGTGCTGACAGAGCCCGTGGTGCTGCAGATTGCACCGACAGAGCCCGCAGCTCCATAGACAGCACTGACAGAGCCCGTAGCACCACAGACGGCGCCGACGGAGCTCGCGGTGCTGCAGACTGTGCCGACAGAGCCCCCGGCACTGTAAGGGACACCGGCGCCGGAGAAGTCAGTGCCGCGGATGACAGCAACATTGCAGGAGTCTGACAACTGCAATTGGAAGTAAAAGAAGGAAAAATGGCAGGAGATAGAGGCATTGGTGTAAACCCCTGTGCTGCAGCCATGAGAGGGGAATAGACACCTGAACACGGTGTTGACGGCACCGAAGAAGGCGCCACAAGACTAGGAAGGCCCAACTGCCCCACCCGCTGTTCTGAAACTGAACGGCCCAAAGGCCTCGGTGTTGGACTGGCCAGCTCGGGCAATCGGACCAACCTCTGAGCCCACTGCTCCATAAGAGCAGCCCAGTGGTAAAACTGCTCATTGGAGGCTGCTCCAATAGGTGGAGAGGAGCTTCAGTGTTGAGGAGGTCGGCCACCAGAGACAGAAACCATGGACTCCGACAGAGGTGGCCTGGCCCTAACAACTGACTTGTCTACGCGCAGACATACCAGAGGGTGACCTCCAGTGATGCCGTTTACTCAAGGCCGAACGGTGCCGAGAATGGAACCATTTCCATTTATGCTTCCCGGGAGGCCGCCCATTTCTCTGAGCATTGGACCGTCAGCCCCCCCCCAACCCCGGGGAGGGCAGCGGACTGGACCCGGCCCGGCTGACTGAACAGCTTTCATACGAAGTCTCCCTACCATCACCTGACCCATTCATGGTCAACTCCATCAATGGAGGGCTGAAGACTTCTCTTGTAAAAGTAGAATTAATAAATATAATCGGTAGTGATCGAAGATAATATGCAAAACAATAAACTGAAACTAAGCTGCTAGTGAAGTTTAACTCCCAGCGTACGAGTGACATCGTCACTGAAGCGCTGCAGGGAAAAAGGAACTGAGGCAGGTTGGAGGTTGGCCTTGAGATAGTCATTACCATCTGCTTGAACGTGGCACCGCTCCTATGATTTCCATCTCAGGCGCCAACCCTTCTGAAAAAGTTTGCTCCCACTGGGTCCTAGCGCCTCCGGCGTACTCCCATTAGTGTGAATGAGTGGTGGAGACTTTATGTCCAGGAATATTAGAATGTAGGAGGAGAGTGAGGTGAGGGAGCCGAGGGATAGACAAAAGAAAGGAAATAAACTGAAAAAGGAATAAGCCGAATAGGGAACAGAGAAAGAGAGAACCCGACCATAAGTGACCACAGGGCCTCAAACCTCAGGCTGTTCCAAGGGAAAGAAGAAGGTAAGAAGTAGGAAACGAGAGAGAGGAAGAAGCAAGAACAGATAAATGGAAGAGATAAACGGAAGGGAAGGAGGGCTATCTGCCAAGGTAAATTGGAATACCAGTGGCTTTAAACTTCCAATCCCCAGCAGGGATTGAAGACAAGGGAGCAAGGATCCCGCCAGTTAAAGGTTAAGATTCCAAGGTTGAACTATAGGTCTTGACCACTTTGGAAGGCAGACTTCTCTTCCCATCCATTTATCGAAATTTTTTGTAACTCAAAGCCCAGGTCCCACAAACTGCCCATGAAGGGGAAGCAGTTCCGCTTAGAAGAGGAGTAAGTCCTGACTTAGGTGTAGAGGAAGCATTTTTACAGTACCCTATGGAGTACTGATGTAGTCCCCACTTCCAAGAAGAAAAACACAGGACAAAAAAGGAGGAGAAAGAAGCGAAGAAAACTCCCACAGACTCTCCTAGAACTGCCTAGGAGAATGGCAGTTATAGGGTGACAATCCAGAGGATGCTAGGCCCCTGAACCGGGGACACCCTAGGAATAAGAACTCAGAGGAAGTTCCTTCAGAGGGTTGAGGGTGAAGACTCTACTCGCCATCCTCCAGTGTGAATGCTCTGTGACTTTAGAGAAGGAACAGAGGGCTCTGAGGTACCAGGGGGACTCAGCCCCCAACTGGCCTCAAGGAGGAGGAGGAGGAGGAGGGTGGGCAGGGTGCAGGAGACGCCCAAGAATTGAGGCCCATGAGGGGAAGGTGGGTGGGATTCAGTAATGAATGGTGAAGATACAAGAGAAGATCAAGAATTATGCTAGGTACGTAATTTTCATATCTTCCCTTGTCAGTCTTCACCGTTCATTACTGTCGGGTGAGTACCAAGCTCCCTTGAAGGGGGCCTAGCACAGCCCCGAGGGAACAGATCCCTCAGCCTCCTGCTGGTGAGAAGGAGGAGGGGGAGACCCTAGCCGTATTAGACTGAGAAGTCTAAGGCTGTGGAGAGCCAGAAGGTGCCCCCCGATGGCAGGGGGACAGAGAGTGCCCCTAAAGAATCCTTCTTGCTCTACTGGATAAAAGGCCGGTCCCCCGGAAGGCGGAGGAGATCACCCTACACCGGGCAATGGGTGACAGTCTGGATAGATGAAGCCTCGCCGTCCACTTGATGCAGATCGCAGTCCCCGCTAGTCTGGAAGCCACCTCATTGGTGTCATAAGATGCCCTTGCTTGGTGCCTTGCCAGTTCCAGACCTTGGGTGGATAGGGCAGTGGCCTGTCTAGGCTCCGTATTAGGCAGTAATGCTAGAGCTTGGGCTAGTATTGACCACAGATGCCTGTTGTAGGCAGCGTGGTGTGCCTTATGTGAACTGATGCACTTTAACGCACGAGCCAGAGAGAAAACCCTTCATCCCCACTGGTCAAACTCTGCAGAATCTGGATCTGGGGTCGGTCATGCGCCAAGGCCTGGAACGAGTGTCTAGGGACGACAGGCCCGAGGGTGAGTGAGGTAGGGAACCTAGAGACTCCTGAGGGGCACAATACCGTCTCCTGCAGTCTGCCAGGGCTGGAGAAGGGACGGCTGGAGACTGCCAGGCACAGATAGACACCTTCTGAAAGAGGATGGGCCAGGATGGCACCACGAGGTGGCGAGCGCTGAATTCGCTGAGGAATGCACACGTCTGCCGTTTGGTATTGTCCCTGTGAACGTAATAAATCAGAAGCTCCTGAACCATCCTTGAAAGGAATCAATGATATTCAGTGAAATCAGCGTCGGAGAACAGGTGGATAGAAGATTCCTCTCCCTCTGATGAGGAAGATGAGAAAGAAGAGGAGCTTTAATGTTCAGAGGACTCTTGCAGCGGGAGGGGGGGGGACAGGCGGAAGACCTGTTCGTCCATGGCCCTAATGTAGGAAGGGAAGGCCGCTGCAGTAGCCCTGAATGTCTCCCAGGTGAAGGGCCCCATAGGACCCACATGGCCCAGGAGAGGGGGAGGTGTCTGCAGAGGGATGGGCGATAGGCACCTAAGAGAAAGTGTCCGGCCTCTGCTGGGGCTCTGAGATCCAGGGGACGATGCCGCCATGACTGGGGGCCCTGAGATCATGCTGTGTTGCAAAGAAGTCTGAGAAGGCAAACTCCAGAAGAGCCCAGAAGGGGAGTCTCCCCTGTGACGTGCCTGGGGTTGCATGAGCCCAGAAGGGCAACCCTCTGCGCTACCACCCAAGGGCGCCCTCGAGGTGGGGGAGTGCCGCTGCTCCTCGCCCTGACCTCTCAACCCATCAGACTCTGAGGCAGCCCTTTTCCTCGAGGCCAGCGTAGGGGTCCCCCATTCCACAGACCCCCCCGAGGGTGGCCACAGAAGCAAGGTTCCCCGCCCCCTCCCTGGAGGCCCTAACAACACCAAAAATGGCAGCTGCCTGGGCCTCCACAGAAGAGGATGCCCCCTCCCGAATCCAAGAACTATCTGCCTGGAAGAGATCCCAAGCCACTCCCAGCCGTGGGACCCCCAGAGGTAACTTGCTCCGGGGACTCAGGGAGGGGGATGCTGGGCCGTCTGACGCTGCGTCCCACAGAGGCCTCCGACTCCGAAGAATCAGGTTGCCAGTCCAGGTCCAATTCTGAGTCGCTTCCCGAGGAGGAGGAGGCGAGCAGAAGGACTTCCAGAGAAGCAACCTCGGGAGAGCCCCTGGCAGCAGCACTGCGAACGGCACCACCCTGGGCTGCGGCGCCACCGGAGTCACCAGCACCACCAGTGGCACCAGAATCCAGAGCAGCACTGCCCAAGCCATCGGCACTGCGAGTAGAGCTGAGGCCCAGGGCGGTGCCAGCCTGATCACCGGCCCTGCGAACTACAGCAGGATCCAGAGCAGCACTGCTTGGCGGCTCCGAGGGTCCACCAGTGCCGGGCCCCATAACCGAGTGCCGCAACACTGGGGGGGCCTGTACCTTCGTGCAGGTGACTGCTGGGATGGCACCAGTGATGCAACTCCAGGAGGAATCAAGCCGCTCCTCCAGCGTCGAAGTAGAAACCTCCTCCTCAGCAAGGCTGGAAGTGGAGGAGGCCTCTTCCTCGCCGGGCCGTATAGACCCAGAAGGGGACCCAGAGGAAGGGTCTAGAGTTCTGGCCTGGGAGGCCTGTGGGCAACGTCGTCCTCCAAAAGTTGGCAGAGCCCTGCCAATCTTAAATGCGCAGATTTCCAGTACACAGCAGTCCATGGAAAAACAGGCGTCACAGTGATCCATATCATGGTTGGGTCCCAGGCACCTAAGGCAGACATCATGTCGATCCGTGACGGAGAAGTGCCGGCCACAGGGGCACCGATGCATAGGGGCATAGCCCGCCTTGGATTTATGCTTAGCCCCCAAATCGAACATGATTTAAAAAAAACAAACAAACAGCAAAGATCCCGGCACTGTCGAAAATAACAAAAGGAACGATCTTACCCCTTCAACGGCGTCAGGATGGAGAGCCAGGATGAAGGAGATGAAGCGGCATTGACAACTTCAGCAAGGCCTAATGCACAGAAGAAATGCTCTCACAGTGGCAGGAGAAACACAGCTGGGATGGAGGACGAATCTACGGCGCCTAACGACTGGCCCACACACACCATGCAATGCGTCGCACATGTAGGCGGTGCCATCAGCGCTGATGCCTCCCTCCAAAAAAAAGAAGAAAAAAAAAAGCTCCGGTGGCAGGTGCATGCATCCGTCTTACACCCAACAGTAATGAATGGTGAAGACTGACGAGAAGATCCACTAGTGTGAATTAATGGTGAAGTCTAACTCCTGGAACAGCTGGGCTATTTCACAGCTCCTGCTTATTTTTTAGACTAAATTGAACAAATTTTCAAAGTTTGCTTTGTATTTTTGACCCATCATTCTCACCTGATCTCTGCCTTACTGCTCCACTGGTGTTCAGGATGGAATCAAGGAGAAAACCAGCGTTTAAGAGATGTGTGGATTGCAGTTTTAACACATATTGTTCACTGATATCTGTGATATCTTGGCATTGCTCACAATAGGGTGCACTGTCAGTGGTGAGAAGCTATGCACCTGCACTTGCGCGACAACTGCCAGCAGTAGGTGTTGCTAGATAAACCTTCCGCATGCAGCCAATCAACTGCTGTTGGGTTAGCGGCACAGTTGATTGCCCAAATGGGGGACTCTCAGGCCAGTGAGGATGTGCCAGTTCTGGACCTGTTAATGGTAAAAGAGGAGTATGCAAGTTCCATAACTTTCATCTGTCCTGCATTTGTTCAAAAGTAAAACTCTGCCTTAAGGTCACAGGCACAAGAAGAAGTTATCGCAGTTGTGGGATCACTTTTGGTTGAGGGATGTTCACGCTTTCCCTTCCAGCGGGCCCTTATGGTTGGTTGCCCTCTAAAGAGGTCAATATGCCCTGGAGCCCATCAGTATGCCCACAGAACTGTCAGAACAGTCAAAGGAGTCAATGCCAGTCGATGGGCTAGTCAGTCCCATCAAAGTCGAGGACATGTCAATTGAGGGAGACAAATCCTCATTTTTATGGATGTCAGTGCTGAATATGGCCCAGCCCAAGATGGGTGAAGGCGTGAGGTAGCTCCCAGTCACCCCTGGCTGTTCAGCTTCCACCAGTCATCCTAACTCGGCATAGCTTTCTGTCTCTTCAGTGTTCAGGGACCATTTGCAGGGACATTTGGACCCAGGGGCTCCACGTAAAGTCAACCTTCAAACCGGCACTACAGTGAACTCATTATCTCACACTCACTCTCAACATTGTTACTGACATCATTATCATTGATCAGTGTCAAGCTCTTCTTCATCATCTGGCTCCCACAATCGATGTTGAGCCCATCACAGCAGACAGAGAGCAGCTTCACAGCAGTGGATATATGGAGCATTTACACAGGGTGGAGTTCAGCTCGCATTGCCAGTAGACTTGAACTCACCTTGGCTGCTTAGTCCCCTCAGCTCTGCTGGCTGTACCACAGTGACCTTTGCTGGTGGAACCCCCACCTTTGCGACCTTGGTATTTCACAGTGTAAAGGTGATTGGTGAGTCAGAGGAGATGCTGAACAAGGAGTTCAAGAAGCTGGGCCACCTGGGCCGTAAAGTATTACTGCTGCATTCCTAGGCACCTAAAAGCCAGCTATGCGGTGCTGATTGGTTTGCTACAGCTTTGATCTCTTTGAGAGTCTTCAACCATCTGTTCTTCTGCCTGAGGAAAGACAGTAAAACCTTTGTGAAATATGATATCATGGGCTAGTAGTGACCAAGCAACTGTTGCATGTCACCTTGGACTCTGCTGATGTGTTAGCCTGAGCGTTGGCTGTGTTGGACTCCATATGCTAGTGTGCCTCGTTGCAGTTTTCCCCCATCATTTGGGAAATCCAGCAAAGGGTAGCAGATCTTCCCTTTACAGAAATGGATCTCTTTGGGCCAGGAGTCGAGAGCATCTCGGCGTGCAATGAGAAGTCTTATGTGACCCTGGGTGTGGTGACATTAGTTGCTAACTTGATGTAGCCAGAACCTCAACAACAATGCTTTGGCTCCTACTGTGACACCTAATGGAGCATACAGGGCCAATAGCAGCAACCAAGAAAGCAGTTCCAACAGTGCCATGCGGCTAAACCCTTCAATAGATCTGGTAATCAGAGGCAATGTAAGGGCAGTTGAGGTGGTTACTTCAGAGGCCAATCTTCGGGGGCCACGTCCAAAAGCAAAAAATGATGGGATGAGGAGCTCCATCCCTTCCCTGATCCAACCACTGTTGCCATACCCAACTGGGAGATGGTATTCCATGATATGGTGACGTCAAAACAGCGAGTGTAGAATGGGCTATGTGCACTTAATAGCACATAGCGATATTGCGTCTGCAGGGAGGAGTAGTTCTGCAGTATAGAGGGGTATGTTGGTTAAAGCCAATCACGAGTCAGCCGTCTGGTGTAGTGGTTAGAGTCGCTACCTCTGTGTGTGATGGACCCAGGTTCGGGACTGGCTGTTGTTTTTTTTTTTGGTTTTTTTGTTCTGTATGGGTGTTTCATTCATTTAAGTTTGTTGTTTTCTGAGGTCCCATTCCCCCACCCTGTGATCTGTGTTCCCCCCCCGCCTGTAGGTTGCCCCTCAATGTTCTCTCCCTGCTGTCTTTAGCCCCCCAAGTTTCCCCTTTCCCCCACTGTCATCTCCTCCCAGAGTTGACTATAATAGAAATAGGGCGTCCGGGGGCCTAGTTCCCCGCATTACATGTAAGTACTGTTTACCACCTTATAGTATCTTATTGCCAGTCGTTTATTGAGGTGGTTGATGTTGTGCAGCTCATCGTTTTGACTTTAGGTGTTGTGTATTTTATTTTTATTATTTAGCTTTTGTTTACCAGGTAAACAAAAGCTAAATATTAAAAAATAAAAGTCACCGTTACGTTCAGTGCCATTTTTGTTGGTGCTATTATCACATGGAACTCTGGAGGACAACTACTGGAAAGAAGGTTTTGAAAATGGTTGGATTGAAGTTGTCTCTAAAGTTTGAGACCTTACTCTTTTGTTGGTCTCTGAGCACCACTGGGAAACACCTCTCCCCTAACACTAGGGGCAAGGTTTATCAGGTCCTGGAATGCATATGATTGAGCCCATCCCAGAAAATTTGAGTTCAGCAGGGGCTCATATCATGGTATTTTTGGTACCCACGGAAATGGGTTGCGGACACTCCATTCTAGACCTGCAAATCCTGAACCAATTTGTTTATAGTCAAAATTGTTGCATGATTACACTGAATAAGATCACTCCACCCCTCAAGCCAAGAGCTTGGTTCTGCTTCTGGATCTCCAGGATGCATACTTCGCACATTCCCATCCATCTGTCCCATATAAGGTGCCTCTGCTTTTGTGTTGATGGAACTTTATATTAGTTCCGAGCCATGCCATTTTGGCTTGTCATCAGCCCACAGGGTGTTTACCAAGTGCCTGTCGGTCATGTTGGCCTTTCTTTAGATGCAGTGGGGTCAGCATATTTCTAGACCTTGATGACTGACTCATCATGGGCAACTCAATGCAGGAAGTGGAACAGTCCAGGCATCTGGCCATCCAAACTTTCCAGTACCTCAGCCTGTTGGTCACCCTAGCCAAGTCCAAGCTGACCCCCAAGCAGGTGATCGTGTTCATTGGAGCAGAAAACTTCGGGAGACTTAACTCTGGTATTTTAACAGGTATGCAGATTTCTTCTTTGCTGCTGGGACAGGGCAAAACACCTGTATGTGGAGTCAGAAAACTTTGGTAGACTTAAATTTGGTATTTAAATAGGTAAGGTGTTTCTGTCTATGTTGCTAGGATAGGGCAAAATACCTACATGTGCAATTAAAAACTTCAGGAGACTTAAATCTGGCATTTAAACAGGTATGCAGATTCCTGCTGTGCTAGTGGGACGGCAACATGCCCGTATGTGGAGTCCGAAAATTTCCAGAAACTTAAACCTGGTACGTAAAACAAGTACAGGGATTCTGTCTTTGCTACTGGTTGAAGAATCGATCAACAGCTATAAATGCCCAACAGGTCAGTACATCCATATGTGTAGTCCAAAAGCTTTGGGAATCTTACAGGGAATCTGTACCACATCGGGTCACCTAATATATCATAGAAATCTGACAGCAGAAAAGGACCTCTCTGGCTCATCAAGTCTGCCCTTTCCCCCCTACTATTCACTTTTGTCCAGGGACATCCCCTTCCCCCCGACCAACCCATGTCTGTCCCACGTCCTCTTGAATCCCTCCACTGTTTCAGACCCACCACCTCCTCAGGTAGATTATTCCAGGGCTCCACCACCCTCTCCATAAAGTAACACCCCCACATTGCCCTTAAACCTTCCCCATACTAATCTACGACCCCTAGTTTTAGCACCCATTTTCTTTGTAAATAAGCTCCCCTCCCTTTCCTTATTAATCCCGTGCACGTACTTAAAAGTTTCTATCATTTCCCCCCTCTCCCTTCTGGTCTCCAGTGGGTACAGATCCAGTTCCCTCCTCCTCTCCTTATAGGTCTTCCTATGCATGGCCTACACCATCTTAGTTGCCCTTCTCTGAACCATTTCAGTCCCCTCTATGTCCTTGCGTAGGTGAAGTCTCCAGAACTGTACCCCATACTTCAGGTGTGGTCTTACCATGATTTTATAAAGAGGCATCAGCACCTCCTGCTTGTTATGCCCCTCCCTATGCAAGCCAGCATTCTATTTGCCCTACCCACCACCCTGCTGCATTGGTTTCCCACCTTGAGGTTATTTAAAATTATAATCCCCAGATCCCTCTCTTGCTCTGTTGACTTAATTTCCTCCCCCAGTGTGTAAACTGCTTGCAAGTTATTATGCCCCATGTGCATTACTGAACATTTTTTGACATTGAATTTTAGCTGCCAAGTTTCCGCCCACCCTTCCAAAATCTTTAAGTCCTCTGTCATGGGCCCCCCGGGATGTCCACCCTGTCGCAGATTATTGTATCTTCTGCAGATAGGCTCACCCACCCCTCCAGTCCCTCCACTATATCACTGATATAGATATTAAAAAGGAGTGGTCCCAGTACCGACCCCTGGGGCACCCCACTCATCACCCACTTCTGCCTGGAATGCACCCCATTTACCACTATCCTCTGGCATCTGTCCTTCAACCAGTTTATCACCCACCTAGTTATTTTCTATCCTACCATTAAGCTTTCTAGCTTATTTACCAGCCTTCTGTGAGGGATGGTGTTGAAAGCCTTACTGAATTCCAGATAGGCCAAGTCCACCGTCCCTCCTTGATCAATCATGTTCGTTACCCAATTGAAAAACTCTATTAGGGTCATCTGGCATGACCTCGCATTTGTGAAGCCATGTTATCTGTTGTCCTGCAGTCTGCTGTCTACAAGGTAATTTACCACCCTTTCCTTTATTAGTACATCATCACCTTACCCTGCTGGTGAGATGGGTAGGGAACTGGCTTCAGGGAAGGCAACAGAGGGTGGTGGTGGTTGGGGCACTCTCATCCCCAAGGGTAGTGATGAGCAGTGTTTCACAGGGCTCAGTGTTGGGACCAGTGTTGTTTGGGATATTCGTTGCAGACATATCATTGGACATCAAGAGCAAGATCTGTCTGTTTGCTGACGACACCAAGATGGGAGCTGTGGATGACGACCTAGGGGGATAGCAGGGTTGCAGGATCATCTGGAAAAGCTGGAAACCTGGTCAGACACCTGGCAACTGGGGTTTAATGCCAAAAAGTGCAAGGTGCTGCATTTTGGGATGAAGAACCCAGAAAAACGGGGGACATGATCGAAACCTTTAAGTACATGGAAGGAATAAACAAGACAGGTACAGAGGGTCTGTTCAAAGTAAAGGAGGGGAGGGATACTCGGGGCCATGATATGAGACTGGAGGGAGGAAGGTTCAGGAGGGAGAAGAGGAGATACTTTTTTACAGAGAGGGTGATAGCTGGGTGGATTGTGTTACCGGCAGAAGTGGTATCCAGTAGAACAGTGGACCGCTTCAAAAGGGTCTGGGACAGGGCGAGGGGGAGGGTCAATGGAGGAGAAGGGTAGGAGGGAGGGAGGGGCAGCTACAGAATAAGGGGTGCTAGCTGGACATTTGAGCAGACTTGATAGACCTCTAGGCCTTTATCTGCTGGCAAATTTCGTATGTTCGTACCCACCACTGAGGTAAGGCTGACCGGTCGATAATTCCCGCCTCCGCCCTGCTGCCCATTTATGTAGTGGCACCACATCCGCCTTCTTCCAGTCTCTTGGCACCCACCCAGTGTCCAGGGACAAGCTAAACAGCCTCACCAGAGGTGCTGCCAGTTCCTTCCTTAGTTCTCAGAGAACCCTGGGATGCAAGCCTTCCAGCCCCATTGCTCAGGGGTGTAGCTACAAGGGTGCAGGGGGTGCAGTGGCACCCGGGCCCACGAGGTTTGAGGGGCCCAAATCATAATTTTGATGTTTATTCAAAACTGGGGAAGGGCCCTATAACATCACCTTGCACCCAGGCCCTTTGGGAATTTGCTATGCTACTGCCATTGCTTTGTCCACCTTTAACCTTCCTATCTCCTCCCTTACCCTGTCCTCACTGAACAGACTAGGATCCACCCATTTGTCCTCCCCTCCCTCTTAACTCTGGTCCCCTACCCTCCCCCTCCTCCATGAAGAACAAGCAGAAGTAGCTATTAAGCACCTCTGCCTTCTCAAAGTCTCCCTCCACTTGCACTCCCTCCTCCCCTCTCACCTGCACTATCCCCTGTTTCGCCTTCCTCTTCTCTCCCACATACCTAAAAAAGTTGTATACCCCTGTTTGGCCTGCCTAATAATTTTCTCTTCTGTATCAGCTTTAGCCCTTCTGATCTTCTGTCCTGCCACCCTCAGCTTCTGTCTTTAAGTCTCCCTGTTCTCTATTCTCTGGGTCATCTTATATGTTCTGAAAGCCCTTTTTTTCCTTAATTGCCCCTACCATCTCCTTGTTAATCCAGAGTGGCATCTTCCTTTTTTTGCTCTTTCTTATCTTCTTTATGCAGAGTTCTGTGGCTTTCAGTAACCCCCTTTACTAGATTACCATAATTCTCCCACATCTCCTGTTGCCCCATTTCCTTCCACTTCCTCCCTGAATACCTCCCTCAATTTGGCAGTCTGTCTGCCTGAAGTCCATCACCTTCATGTTGGACTGATTTGCTTCCCTCTCTGTCCTTACCCTGAAACTCACTGCATTATGATCGCTTGTGCCTAGGCTGTCTCCCACCACAACCTCTTCCACACTTTCCTTGTTGGTGAGGATCACATCAAATACATTATCCCCCCCCCTTGTGGGCTCCATAACCAGCTGTTGCATGAAAGAACCTTGGAGTGAATCTAGGCTCTCCCTGCTTCTGGCTGATGCAGCAGTCAGGATTTCCCAGGCCACATTGGGGAGGTTTAGGTCTTCCACCAGCAGGAGCTCCCCCTTGAGTGCCATCCTTTCAACCGCCTGTAGCATCCATCCATCTATCTATCTATCTATCTATCTATCTATCTATCTATCTATCTATCCCCTTCCTCCCCCTGCGTAGGAGGACTGTAAATCATCACTAGTCTTATTGATGCTCCAGACAGTTTTTCCAGTGTGACCCACTGGACTTCCATCTCCCCCTGCTCCTCCTGCCCTTCCTTTGCCCTAATGTCATCCCTTATGTACAATGTCACCACCCCCTTTCCAGCCCTGACCTTCTAAAACGTCTGTACCCCTGGATAACCATCTCCCAAGTATGATGCTCTGATCACCAAGTCTGTTATAGCCACAATATCCAGGCCCTCGCCTACCACCACCACAGCCTCCAAGTCCACCATTTTGTTCCCCAAGCTCCTGGCATTTACTAATAACCCTTTCCACCATATACCCCCATCTCCCTGCCAACCTTTACTGCCCTACCTGCCCCATTTTGTGGAGAGTACTAGCTGGTGTGTTTCCTGCTGCCTCCCCCCCTGCTTGGTTTAAATGCAAACCTTCCCTTATGTATCTATCCAATTTATCTTTCAGGATCCTTTTGCCCACCTTGCTTAGATGCAGCCTATCAGGTGCATAAAGCTTCTTGCTATCCCATGTCCTGCCCCGTTCTGCCACCAGTACTAAACCCTGTCCCTTGCACCACCTCCTCCTCAGCCACGAATTGAATACCTCAATTCTCTCCTGTCTATCCGTGCTGGCTTTTGATACTGGCAGGACCTCAGAAAAAGAAACGGTGTTCCCCTCCTCTAGACAGATTCTTGCTAAATATATAAGTGGCCCTTACCAGCTGATCTATCACAACATAAGGAAAAGCTGATGGTACTAGTGCCCCTAAATACTTTTATTTAACATTTTATAACCCCCAAAGCACAGCACCATATTTGCTGTGTACAGTAGTACACTGCACACATTCTGGCTGCTATGATGATGTCCATGTCTCACCATCTGGTGAGAGCATCATGTATATGTGGCAGCCCCCATAGGTTTAAGTGCACAATGTGCACTTTATAATCCTCTTCCCCCACAAATATAATGTACCAGGGTCCTCTGGTAGTGTCCATTGAAAACCAGTGAAGAAAACATCCCAGTGTATCTTAGAATGCTCTTTTTTCATCAGCTGTTCTACAGCCTGGCTGCCACCTGCCGCCGGTCTCAGTGCACTCAGCAGTGAGCGCACATGCTTGTTCATAATACTAGTAGGCAGTATAATATAAATCAGTGGGGTCAAAAATAAACAATATGCAATTCCTCTACGTCCTGGTATCTGGAGGCTTGATGCACCACTTGCAGTTGGTGCAGAATGCCGTGGCTAGATTGACTGCCGGAGTCTCTTACTTTAAGCATATCTCTCTGGCCCTGTAGATGTTGCACTGGCTGCTTGTGAAGTGGTGCATCTCCTTCAAGATAGGTTTTTTAAGCTGGCCCAGTGGCGCCAAGGGTTGAGGTGCTGGATGCCATGCCGAAGACCAGATTTGGTGATGGACTCAGGTCGCTGGGGGCTGGCCGGGGGGAGAAGGACTGAGCACCCAGTGGCTGCTCTTCTTCTCCAGGGGGGGTGGGATACTGGCCCCACTGCTATACCACCACTGCCTGGGTGACCACAGAGTCAAGGAGGGGCCGACGTCAGCCAAGGACCAGAGCGGAGGCACTTCTCAGCATGCCTCCGTCTTATTGGTCCTCGAGAAGCTGAAGTTGGCAGGGGGTGGACCAGAACAACGGAAAACACCGGGGACCGATCTAGGCGAAGGGCTCCCGCACTGCTGCAATCATGGAAGAACCTGAAGACAGCTTCGGTTGCACGTTCCACTGAAGATTCGGAGGAGGTAGGATGGACTCTTCTGCCCCACCCTGGGGGGGGGGGTCAGCTGGGTCTCTAGATACATATACAGGAACGGGGCACTTATGAGAGCATCCTCCAGGTCCTCATGATGCAGAGACTGGGTGCATTGGGATGCCTGGAGAGAGGGACCGGTCATACAAAGCCCTACATGATAAGGGTTGTGGCTACTTAAGAGTTCCTGTGTCCATATGCTCCTGACTGCCCTCTCCGCTCTTCGGAGGTGGCCCTCTTGAAAGTCCCCAGATCTCACTTAATGTTGTCTGGGGATTGTACCTTTGCTGCAACTGCTCCAGTTTTCTGGAACTAGCTGCTGTGAGAGCTTCAGTGCCCCTCAGTTGATAGTTTCAAGCAAAGGATTAAAGCCCTGCCTTTTTATAAGAGCTTACCCTACTGTTTCCTAAGTTACTTTTATGTAACTGGTATTGTTTATTGTATTTGTTATGCTGCTGTTATTATATGTATTTTTCTGATATGTAAGGTGCACAGAGCTTGTGGTATGGAGCACCTAATAAATAGATATACCACTACCCTTTAAATCTTGTATTTAAACAGACATGCAGATGCCCTTTATGTTGTTAGCACTGGGCAAAATGCAAAACGCCTGTATGCAAAGTCAGAAAATTTTAAGATAGACAAATCTGGGATTTAAACAAGTACAGCTATTCTCTCCGTGCTACAGTACTAGCTAGCGCTGGCTACTCTAACATGTGCTACAGTATATCGGATGTCCACACTATGTATACACTGCCACGCCGTGCTTTTCCAATGCGTGTGTGCCTCAACTATTGATACATGTATGAACAGAGAACAACAGAAGCACAGCACAAATTAGAATTACTGTTGTACAATGGCACCAAGCTGTGCTAGATAAGGTTATCCTGAAGCTGATGAGAAAGACAGTGGTGGATTCCTCATACTGCAGTTTATTGATAGCATAAACTGGTGGAAAATGTTTCTGGATTCCTCCGGGTCTGATTGTTTAACCTGACAATCCAGTTCCCCCTTCCAGGAGATCTATGACAGAAATATCATCAGTTGTGATCAGCTGCTGAGTCTAGAGCTGGGCCTGGAGTTCACCACTGACAGGCTCCACAACCTAGTCCAAGCCTCGCCTTGAGCACCCAAACCTGATGATCCTTGATGGTTGTGGGTGCTCTGTGCAGCACCTGTGGCAGTTACTCACATCATGAATAAGGCCTTGATAGTGCTAGCAGTCACTGTGCCTATCCATGACAACATTGTAAAACAACAAATAATGTACCTTTTTAAAACCAGGGTTTGTTTTCTGGTCTGTTTAATCAACAGAGCAGTAAGTCAGAGATGCAGGGCACAGAATGAATCATTGGAAAATGCAGACTGGGTCAAAGGAACTCAGAGAATAGCATGTACAGGAGTTGTAAAGAGGGTGACCGTTTTTTCCAGTGGCAAGAAAGATCTGCGGGCAGTAGGGATGGAGACTAGAGGACACGTGATTGGGTGGTAGGAGGAGTCAAGTCATAACACTGTTTCCTTTTTTTGCTATAGTGGCTCTTTATGCTTCCAGTCCAGGGGTGGCTGGTCAGCCCTGTCCCCATTCCCTTGCCCTGAGCCAGCCACCACCTCCCCTGAGACCTACCTCAGTCAGTTCCCCCTATGAATATCCCATTGTGGTAGGGCCAAAGGGAGGAGGGGTCCGCCCCCCATATACAAATACCAGAGTGGACCGAGGCTCAGTCCCGGGTAACGGTGCAGACCCAGGAAGATCGGGCAAGGCTTCACTAAGCCCCCAACTTCTTTTCTACTTTTTGCCCCACCCTTACCATGCAGTGTCCAGCGTGTGTGTGGAGGAGCTCACACAGAATCTTCCTCGGCTCCGTCCCTTGGTGCTGTTCACGCTGCACTACCACCAGGCCTTCATTTGGTGGCAGTCGTTGGCCAGGCTGACATGTCTCCCTTCCCTGTGAGGGAAGAGCAGTCCATTGGGCACTCGATTCTCTCACGCCCCGGCCAACCCCTGGCAACTTAAGCTCTTTCCCGAACTTGGGTCACCGGCATGGGAAAAGAAAAGGTGTGTATGTGGCACCTCAGCCCTGTTTGCCACCGGCTGGCCTACTGAACATTGTTTCTGGTGACTGAGCATGCTCAGTGGAGTCTGCCTAAGTGTGGATGGTGAACTGAATCTAGGTACTGGAGCTAGAATTGGTATTCATCATGAAGAGGGAGACTTGTCTAGTATAGCGAGGTGATAGCGGCATCTTGTGTTTTCTTTCATTGATAGCAGTGTTAATCCAAATGTATCATTACATTTGAAGCATTTCATATTGCTTACATATTAAAACTCTGAATTTCATACTTTTCAATTTAGGTAAACATCATAAAACTGAGTTTTAAGATTTATTTCCTAGGCAGCAGTAGCGCTACCGCTTGTGACATTGGCGACTCAGGTTCGGGAACAAGCCCGGGAAGCTGGAAGGTACCCGGGGGGAGGAGGATTGAACACCCTAGGGGCACTCTATTCCTCCGGGGAGGGAGGGATGCCATTCCCACTGCAATGCCGCCACCTGGGTGCATACAGATGGAGGTGCAGTGGCGCGACACGTGGGAAGGGAGGACTTTGGCTGGGGTCCAGAGAGGCGTCATATCTCAGCGTGTGCCTTCTCTATGGACCCCCTCGACTGCCTGTGTCCTCAT
Organism: Neoceratodus forsteri; assembly: GCA_016271365.2. Taxonomy (NCBI): domain Eukaryota; kingdom Metazoa; phylum Chordata; order Ceratodontiformes; family Ceratodontidae; genus Neoceratodus; species Neoceratodus forsteri. The sequence goes on along the minus strand of JADMNL010000022.1, from coordinate 594,809,491 downwards.
GGGGTACCAGGAAGACGGAAAAATGGCCCCGCAGCTCACCTGTTTACGGAGCTTACGGGGGGAGTTGCAGACCGGGTTGGTGAGAGGCCCGACATGTGGCTCAAGTGGGGGCAGTCCCCCTCCCTGATTCCCTGCGCGGGGGGGGATATCCGAGGCAGGATGGTGGCCGAGGACTGCGCAGGGATTCGTTCCCCTCCCGTCGGGCCCTCGATGGTGAGCCATGGAGACGAAAGGGGCGTGAGCAGGCAAAAAAATATTTTAAAAAATATGTATTTATTTCCTTAAAATAATTTGTAAATATTACTGAGAATTTTTTTCTTTTGTTATTTTTTTTTTTGTCTTTTTAATTGCTGCTTGGCTTATCTGTCTCCCAGCCCTCCAACTTCTTGACACAGGCAGATGAAATCTGAGCAAGAGTTATAATGGCTGCCTGAGATTCTTGCCTCTTGCAGCTGTCACCTACATTCCTGGTCTAATGTCTTCAGTATGTGATCAGGAGAACATTTTTTTTTTGTTTTGGTTTGTTTTCTTGAAGGCCCCCCCCACACACACACACACCACCATACCTTACTACACATATTGTACACACACGCACACACACACACGCACTCTAAATCTTCAGTGAGAAAAATCTAACGTAAAATGAAAGGACCAGCTTTACTCTCTCAAATGTAAAGTTAAATAATGTTCTGATTTCAAGCACTTCAGATAAGCTGCATACTGAATCTTTTCTTGTCTCTGTTTTACTGGTTATACCTAAATTGTTATTTTTTGTATTCCCCAAATACCCCTCCTGCTCCAACCCCTTTAAGGAATAGTACAAGCAAGTCCCTCAACATATGTTCTTCCGGTTCATGAGTTTATTCACCAGACTTGGAAACCAAGCCACTGAGCAAAAGAATTCCTTTTTTTTTTTATTTTTTTTTTATTTTGAGCACTACATTTTGCATTTTGCTCTTATTCTGCTTACAGATCATTAACATCTCTCAGTGATCTCTCAATGTGTCTCACTGTATATATATGGAAAGAGAGAATATCTTAATGAGAAAGTGTCATATGCAAGAAAATATCATTGAGGGGCTAACGAGATTATAGAAACATAGACTTTGACGGCAGATAAGGACCACTTGGCCCACCCAGTCTGCCCATTTCATTACCTACTGGATAAGCTGCAGATTCTAGTTAACCAACAGCCTACTTCCTGCCACCCCCCACTACAATTGCCCTGTGTCTGTCCCATGCATGTTTGAATTCCCCCACTGTTTTAGCCCCAACAGCCTCCCCAGGAAAGCAGTTCCGCGCATCCACCACTCTCTGTGAAAAAAAATTTCCTCACATTACCCCTGAGCCGTGCCCCCTCTATCTTTAAATTGTGCCCCCTTGTTCTTACACATCTCTTTTTCTGAAAGATGCTACCCTCCTGGACTTTGTTGATTCCCTTGAGGTTCTTGAACATTTCTATCATGTCCCCCCATCCCTCCTTTCATCAAGGGTATACATATTAAGCTCTCAGTCTCTCTTCATATGGTTTCTGATGCAGACCCTGCACCATTTTAGTTGCCCTCCTCTGGACTGCTTCCATCCTGTCTATGTCCTTACGTAGATGAGGTCTCCAAAACTGCACACAGTGCTCCAGATGGGGTCTCACCAACTGTCTGTACAGAGGGATAACCACTTCCCTTATTCTACTTGTGATGCCCCTTCCTATGCATCCCAGTATCCCCCTGGCTCTCCTTACTGACTTCTCACATTGCTTACCAACCTTTAGATCATCTGATATGACTACCCCCAAGTCCCGTTCCATTTTTGTTGTTGTTAGTACCTCCCCTGCTATTGTGTACTCTTCTCCTGGGTTTTTGTTTCCAAGGTGCATTACTTTGCACTTCTTTGCATTGAATCCAAGTTGCCATATGTCTGACCATTCCTCCAACCTTGCCAAGTCCCTTCTCATCCTTTCTACCCCGCCTTGTGTATCAACTCTGTTACAGGTCTGTGTATCATTTGCAAAGAGGCATACCTTTCCCTCCAGCCACTAGCTCGAAGAGAGTGACCTTTATGAGCTCATTTGGGCCCCAAGAAGGTAATATTTCACAAGCAATGTGGGACTTTTCCATTAGATATTTTATTCAAAAAATAATGATTTTTGTTTTTAATAGCTTAGATCACTTTTGCAATCATTTCCAGGTTTGCCTTTGTGTGTTTGTCCCAGTATGGTTTCTGTAAGTGTAGCGGAATATTTGGTTGATTCGCCTTTGTTTCCCCTTTCATTTTTCTTGTGTAGGTTCTCCTGTAAAAGGAGGCATGGTTGCATTACTCTGTCCTCTACTTCACATTCAGGATAGCACATGGAAGCAGTGTGGTGTCTGTAGGATGGAGGGGAATGTACTGTTTGGTTGGAAGTGGTGGTCAGACATTCAGGAGGGTGCTGGGGAGTGGCACGGTTTGTGCAGGTCAGAGCAGCGTGGGGTTTGCTGTCAGCAGCATAGAGGTCAGTGAAGAAAGAGTGAGTGGGAATGTTGAGGGACATGGCTGTTTTCTAAGTGAGGCTGGAGGGAGGTGTTGGGCTAGTGACAGGATTTTAGGCTAGAGCAGTTTTTGTAGATAGGTTTTTTGCATTCTGTTGCTTTTTAGGGGCTGTATTTGTGATGGGTTCTGAGGCTTTTAGGTGGTTGTTCCACATGGTAATAAGGTGGTTATAAGTACTGGGGCGTGTTTTTTCCCCTAAGGGAAACCTGGTTATAATTTATCGTTATAACCAGACGGTCATAATGGAAAAATGCGCTAAGTTTCCCTCCGCCCACACATGCGGTAGCCGCCTCTCTTCCCTTGCTGAGCGCCACCGTCGGACACTTCACCGCCACTCGCAGTTGGCGGTAAGAATATTTAAAAAGAAAAATAAACTCGCCTCTAATTACTGCAGTTTTTGAATACTCCAGTAAACGTTTAACAGTTGATGGAATGGTTTAAAAAAAAAACTAAAACTTTTCACCAGCTATTGTTCACGCTGACCAGCTGACCATGGCTGAACAGCAGTGCATCTACTTTATATAATTACTGTGGCGAAAAAATGCTCCCCAGTAATTATATAAAATAAAGGCTGGGTAGGTATGTAAAACTTGAATTTTACAAACACCCTTAGTGTGGGATGCCTGTATAAACCGCTCGAGCTTCGCTCTCGGTGTTTATGGGGCATCCCACACCTTGAGTGTGTGTCATAATGCATATGCAAATGTGTGTTATGAGGTTTTTTTACACACCTGAGGTGTGTGATGACCCATAAACTTTGAGAGCGAAGCTCAAGAGGTTTATGCAGTCATCACACACCAAGGGTGTGTAAAAAAAACCTCATAAGCACAAAGCTGTATATGTTTTATTTTTTATAATTACTAGTGCTTGGTGTTTTAAAGAAATAAAAAGTTACAGCTTCTTGACTCTTGCTTTTGTAATTGATCTATAAGTTCAAGTGAGCTTTTGTTGTATTTTTCTTTTTTGTACTCATTGTTAAAGTTTACTGGGTCTGAAAAATTAGCCCGTGCCACAAACTATTGATGTTTGTTTAAAAATAGTGACAGGCATGGCGCTAGCTGCCTGTGCTGCTTGTGAAGGACCCCAATGTTTTTGTACAAGTGGAGGGCTGTATTGGCTGTCAGTTTTGGCTTCTTTTGCTGCCTGTTTGTGTTTTGGTGAAGGGAACAGTCTGTGAAGCCTGCCCTGAGGGTGAGTGGGAGTCTTGTTTTTTCAGACCGGCAGTCAAGATCGGGCTTTTCCCACTTGCTCTTTAGGGACAGTTGAGTGCAAGCTTTCAAAAGCCATAGTACCCAGTTATTACAGCTTTTGAAAAGTAGCACAAAGTTGTGCATTAAAGGGGGTCACCAGTAATTATATTCTCATTATAACCCCCTACACAGACATTATTCTATATGTTAAATGTGCTATCATGATGGTTGTTACATGTGTTATTATGGTTGCTGTTACGTGTGTTATTAAGGTGTCTGTTACATGTGTTATTATGGTTGCTGTTTCATGTGTAGTTAAGGTGGTTGTTAAATGTGTTAATAAGGTGGCTGTTACATATTTTATTATGGTAGCTGTTACATGTGTTATTAAGGTGTCTGTTACATGTGTTATTATGGTTGCTGTTTCATGTGTAGTTAAGGTGGTCGTTACATGTGTTAATAAGGTGGCTGTTACATATCTTGTTATGGTTACTGTTACATGTGTTATTAAGGTGGTTGTTACATGTGTTATTATGGTGGCTGTTACATGTGTTATAATTACTGTTGACCCCCTTTATCACGTGGTTAACTGGCCCCTTTCAAAAACGGTAATAACCATAAAAACGGTTATTATGGTGTTTTGCTTTTAACTCTTCAGTCAGTTCCATTCTTTGCAGTACCTCACTGGCTCTTATTCTTCGTGTGGGCAGTCTGAACAGTTCTGTAAATATGGTGGCTCCATTGGTTGCTTAGCGATGGGCCGCTAGTCTGTACCAGACTCTCAAGTCTCTCCTATTATTATTATTATTTTTTTATATTTATCTGGTTGATCCTACTATTTAATTTTAAAAAGTTTGATCTGGTTGATCCTGGAGTTCATCGGCTTCAGGAGTGCGAGCAGGAATGGGGCTGTGGCTGATCCGATCACGATTCCACGCCGCAAGTAAAAAAAATAAAACATGTTCATACGAGTGACTGAGTGAGAGTGTGTGTGTGTGTAGCAGAGGGACAATGTAACACAGAGGCAGCAAATATTACAGCAGTTGCAGTCCCTGCACCAGTAATTATAAAATATGAAGGATAGACAACTGTGTTTTTATGGCTTTTATTTACACACCTTTGGTGTATGATGACTTCATAAACCTCTCAAGCTTTGCTGTCGAGGTTTATAGGTCATCACGCCCTCGAGTGTGTAAAAGAAATCCATAACACACAGTTGCTTATCCATTATTCTCTATATTACAGTGGCTGTGTTATTAAGGTGGCTGTTACATGTGTTATTAAGGTGGTTGTTACATTTATTATTAAGGTGGCTGTTACATGTGCTATTAAGTTTGCTGTTACATGTGTTATTAAAGTTTATTAAGGTGGCTGTTAGTTGTGCAATTAAGTTTGCTGTTAAATGTGTTATTAAGGTAGTTGTTACATGTGTTACTATGGTGGCTGTTACATGTGTTATTAGGGTAGCTGTTACATGTGATCTTACTTCGAGAGGGTTCCTTCAGTAGGTTATTACATATTGGACTGGCTCTACCTGGTGTCGGGCCACACAGCAGACTTTTCTAACAATACCTGATGGGTGACCGCCCACCTAATGTCACGTGACAGATGTTAGCATGGCCGTATATAGTGGGCGGTCCCCACGGCCACCCTCCAGTTCTTTCTCGACATTGCCTCGTGTCAGTCGCATTGCAGACTTCCATACAGCGGTCATTGTGTTAGCTCCTTCCCCAGCCATTGCCGTTTCCTGCAGTTCCAATTCCAAGAGGAGCACTTCCAGTTTTGAGTGCTCCCTTTTGGTCTGTCCTTGGCACCCCGGGTGTTTACCAAGTGCCTGGCGGTGGTGGCGGCCTCTTTATGCCACCAGGGTATTGCAGTTTTCCCTTTCCTGGACGATTGGCTGATCTCAGCCTAGTCCAGGGTCTCCTTACTGGAGGCTCTCTCATTGTCCCTGGACCTCTTTGGCAGACTGGAGATTACAGTCAGTGTTCCCAAGTCATCCATGATCCCGTTCCAGAGACTACAGTTCATTGGGGCAGTATTGGATACAGTCCAATGCAGAGCCTCCCTTCCTCCAGACAGGATGGAGACCTTGATCCATCAGGCTTCACGAGTGGCTTCGTCCAGGACCATCCCGGCCAGGGAGATCGTCTGCCTTCTTGGCCTGATGGCAGCCTCCCTCACTACTGTTCCCCTGGTGAGGCTTCATACGAGAGTTACTCAATGGTCCTTGTGTGTGCAGTGAGACCAACTGCTGGATGACCTGGACCATCCAGTACTGGTCTCCTCAGCAGTTCAGAAAGAACTGCTGTGGTGGAGGGACCCCTGCAACCATTCCTTAGGTCTCCCTTTCAGGAGCCCAGCTCCTTTGGCATCCCTAACTACAGACGCTTTGAACATAGGATGGGGAGTGCATCTGGGGGAGCACCAAGCTCAAGGACTGTGATCCAGCTTGGAAGCACCTTTACACATCAACGTTCTGGAGATGAGAGCGGTCTTGTACACCTTACAAGCCTTCCAGACCCTCCTTCCCAAGGGATCACTGCTGGTCCAAACAGACAATATGTCAGTTGTCTGGTACTTCAACAAACAAGGAGGAACTCGATCGTACCCCCTGTGCAGGGAGGCAATGCGTGTGTGGAACTGGGCGGTCCAGCACAATCTGGCTCTAGTGGCTGTGCACATTCCAGGCGATCTAAATATCCTGGCGGACAGTCTCAGCAGGTCTTGGACCGTAGCTCATGAATGGGATTTAAAATCAAGAAGTGGCAGAATCTCTCTTCCTAAGTTGGGGATGTCCGAAAATTAACGTTTTCAGCTCCCAATACAACACAAAACGTCCCAGTTTTTGCTCGCTCGTTCCAGGACATGGTGCTTTCTGGCATGATGCACTGTCTCTCTCCTGGACAGGGAAAGTTTTGTACGCCTTCCCTTTGTTTCCCATTCTCCAGAGGGTCCTTCTAAAGCTTCAGGCAGAGAAGGTGAGGATGATTCTCATCGCCTCTCTCTGGCCGAGACAAATTTGATTTCCACTGTTACAACAGCTATCCAGGGAACCAACGGTTCCACGTCCAGTGATCCATGACCCCTTGACTCAGGATCAAGGTCGCTTGGTTCATCCGGGGCTCAGGACCCTGCATCTTCATGCATGGCTCCCACAGACATAGCGATTTCTCACTTTGGGGTCTCCTCTCGAGTAGGTCAGGTTCTTCTAGAAGCTAGAAAACCCTCCACTCATTCCACTTATGCTATGAAGTGGAAACGTTTTTCCATCTGGGCAACTTCCAAGAGGTGGAACCCGTTTTCTTGTTCCACCCCACAAGTCATGGAATACCTCCTTCATTTGTCAGACTCAGGTCTGTCTTATTCCTCCTTGAAGGTCCAACTTTCAACAATTTTTCGGCGTACCACAAGCTGGTGGATGGTAAACCCGTGGCTCAGCTGGAAGTCTCAAAAACCTTTCTGAAAGTGATCCTCCATCTGAAACCCCCCATCCACAGCCCAACTCCACCTTGGGATTTGAACTTTGTGTTGGAGAAGCTCACTCTTCCCCCATCTGAACCGGCCATGAGGTGTGATTTGCACATCCTTTCCTGGAAGACATTATTTTTAGTTGCCATTACATCAGCTCGAAGGATTTTGGAGCTTCATACTCTGGTTTGTAAAGAGTCTTGTCTTATTTTCCACAAGGATTGGGCGGTCCTCAGGACAAATCCTAAGTTTTTAACCAAAGTGGTGTCAGAAGCCACACTGAACCAATCAGTAGAGCTTCCAGTTTACCTTCCGTCCCCTTCAAACAGAGGTGAGGCACTCCTGCACACCATGGACGTCCATCGGATCCTTCGGTGCTACACACACTGGAGCAAGGATTTCCGTAGCTGCGATCAGCTTTTTCTTTCTTTTGTCTCCGGGTCAAAGGGCAAAGTGATTTCCAAACAGTGCCTTTCCAAATGGTTAGGCAACTGTATTCGGTATTGTTACCAAAAGTATGAAAAACCTCTGCCAGGTCCTATCAGAGTTCATTCTACATGGGGCATGGCTGCTTCCACTGCCTTTTTGCGGAACGTCTCTGCGGCTGATATCTGTGCTGCAGCCACTTGGAGTTCTGTCCATACCTTTACTAAACAGTACAGTCTGGACATTGCTTCTAGGCGGAGGGCTGTCTTTGGCCTAGCTGTCTTGCAGGGCCTTCTGTCCTAGGCTGGGTCCATTCTGGTTCCCAGTTTTTTGTTGGAGTTATTTTCTCCTCCTCCCTTGTTTCTCTTGGTTTCTCTTTGGAGGGACTGCTTGGGACTCAGTCCTATATGTTATGACCTACTGAAGGAACCCTCTCGAAGTAAAATAGTACAGTTACGTAGGAACTTACCTTAACAGTAGATCTTCAAGACAGGTTCCTTCAGTAGGTCATATTTTTCCCTCCCTCCTTCCCTTCATTTTATTTCATACAGGGATTCCAAATGCTGTTTGCTTCTGCTGTCAGGCCTCTTCCTGGCTCTGGCGGGAGAACTGGAGGGCAGGCGTGGAGACCGCCCACTACATACGGCCATGCTGAAGTCACGTGACATCAGGTGGGTGGTTCCCCAACAGGGATTGCTAGAAAAGTCTGCCATGCGGCTCGACACCATGTGGCTCCAGTCCAATATGTAATGACCTACTGAATTAACCTCTCTTGAAGATCTACTGTTACGGTAAGTTCCTACGTAACTGTACTTTATTAAGTTTGCTGTTACATGCGTTATTAAGGTGGTTGTTACATTTATTATTCAGGTGGTTGTTACGTGTGTTATTAAGGTGGCTGTTACATGTGTTATTAAGTTTGCTGTTACATATGTTCCTGGGGATTTGAAAGATCACAAAGTGCAATGTAGACATCACCCTATCTTCAGTACCTTCTATGCAAGCTTTTGGTGTGTTAACATTTTACTCTGTGGGACAAGAGAGTGCTGAATGCTGCACTGTGTTATCGCTGAAACCGCGAGGAACAGCACACCATAAATTTATCAAGGCTCCAAGAACTTTTCTCCTTAGTATTGATTTCTCTGCTTTCTATGCTGTGACCCAAACAAATGCATTACCTTATTTTTTTGCCATTTATTTCCTCAACGTTTGAAAAAGATATTGAACAACTGATATCTGTAGCTTTTTTTCATGCAGGGTCCTGTAGTCCCTGTGCAAGGAAGCAGACTGATTGGACATAGCACCAGACCTGTTGCTTGCTTTGTGCAGGGCCCTGTGCTATGTAGCAGACTCATTGGGCAAGGCTCTGGACCTGTAGCTTGCTTTGCGTAGGGTACTGTAGGTCATGTAAGAAGTAGCAGACTGTTCATGCTTGGTGCCAGACCTGTAGCTTGCTTTCTGCAAGGCCCTGTGGGCTCATGTGAAACTGCAGACCCGTTATGCATGGCACCAGATGTGTAGGATGCTTTATGAAGGGTCCTGCAGGCCCTATCCAAAGCAAACGACCCATCTGGTAGGTCTGAAACTTGCCATGTGGATGGTCTGGAGGCATGGTGATAAGAAGCCCATCCCCAAAATTTCGGCTTAAAATGTTAAAAGTTGTTAATGTTACAGGTTATAGAAAAGAAAAACAATGACAAAAATTCTAAGTCCCTGTGTAAGCGCATTTCATGTTTTTTGGACTTAGACTTTTTTGTGGTGTTATATTCAATCACCAGTAGCTTTTTTTTTTTTTCAGATTTAAAGTTCAGGGTGCTTATGTCTCCCGTCACAGCCATGTATGTGAGTTTTTTGAATTTAGCCCTGAAATTTAGGTTGTTTTGGGGGCTTAGCTTTTTTAGTTTTGTTTTTTCTTTTAGGTTGGGAGTCAGCAGCATGGGACCAAAGCAGAAGAAAGTGACCAACCAAGGTGGACGGAAGGCTTTGTTGGCTGCCCAACATGGGACTGTAGAAACTCTACGTACTGAGATGGTAGTGGGGGAGAGATGGTAGCATAGGTGCTAGAAGATGGGAAGGTTGGGGAGTTGTTTTTACATGGGTTGGGGGTGATAGAGGGTTTTTTTTGTTATAGGTTCACAATCAGTGGGGAACTTTGGATGACAAGACAGCAACTAGCTGAGGTGGCGGGAAGACTATGCTGGATGCCCACTATAGGATCCTATTCATCTATGTCCTGGGGTGCCAATGGGGGTGGGTAGCATGGATTCTAGCAGGTGGGAGGTATTTTGTAACTTGGGTTGTAAACAAGCCACCAGGATTTTGCATCCAGTGGGTGTAAAAAGGTGCAGGATGTAGCCAGCACTAGGATTCAGCAGCCAGTGTTGGGAAGGTGTTTCGGGAGTATCCAGCACTGGGACTGGGCACTGATATCGAAGAAAAGGAAAAAATTCACTTTTTTTATTCAAGATTGACTTATAAGTCAGTTGTGAATGAGAAACAAATGCAGCATATTTGGGGCAAGTTTCTAGTGCAAGCATGACGGTTTGAGGTTTTCTTTGTTCATGGCTGACTTAAAAAGTCAGGTATGAATGAAAAAAATCTTGTGTTTTTCAGGTATTTTTTCATGATAAGTGCACATGGGCATATTTGGTGTTTTTTACTAAACCGTTATAACTTTTAAATGTGGACTTTATTGTCACAAAACAAGCAAAAGGCACATTCTGTGTCAATATCTAATGAATGTGAACATTTTATATATATCTGTCTAGCTATCTGTCCATCTGTTACTGCCACTTCCTCCCTCAAACCAAGCAAGGCCCCAATCAAGGCCTTCTTCAAATTCTGTTGAACTGCTCTTGCTGCCAAGGTCACCCACCCTTTGCCTAGGACCCCCGAGGCTCCTTGCAGACCACTCCTGGAGCAGGCTGCCCTGACCAGGAGCCCTGACAGCTCAGTTGTACTGCAGTGGCTAATAAATGTTGCCACAAAAGGCTAACACGCTGACTCTGTTTAGTTCTCTGCTGTAACACCCCAGAACTACATGTACCACCCAACTCTATGCCCTCTCTGAGGGACTGCAGTGGCTTTTGACCAGATGTCTAATTGGGGTTGAATCATTTGTGCCTTGCAATGTAAGCTGCATGAACTCTGAAACTGTATGTACTCTGCAACTGTATACTTTTAGTGACTTTTGATCTGACATCTACTTTGAATTGAATCATTTGTATTTTGTAATGGGAATTGTATGTACTCTGTAGTGTATGTACTCTGTATGGAACTCGCTCCCAGCAAACCTAGTTGATAGGCCTTCTCTCCAAGGACTCAAGTCTGGCCTCAAAGTGTACCTCCTGGAACGTAGCCTTTGTGGCTGTAATCGCTAGCCCCTTTCCCCTCCTAATCAACTGTGACCACTGTACTACAACTGCCCTATTTGGTGAATGTGTCTACCGTGACTCATGTTAATTCTATGCATTGTGTAACAGTGATTTCTGGACTGTCAACCTGTAATTGCTGTCTCTCCAATGTTATGTCTCAATTTTAACCACTGTATAATCGTCCACTGTATGTAATCGCTGCTGCATGTATCTAATCCCGGGTCACCCCTGAAAAAGGGACCTCTGGTCTCAGAGGGCTTACCCAGTTACCAAAATCTAAATAAAATAAATGTCCTGTACATACTCTGTACTGTATGTACTCTGTACTGTACATACTCTGTCCTTTACATATTCTGTCCTTTGTTCCTCAGGACTGTATGTACTCTGTCCTGTACATACTCTGCACTGTATGTACTCTGTATTTGTACCCTTTATTCCAACTCCCGGCACACAGAGCCCTGGGCTATGTGTGCCTACCTATAAAATATGTTTTAAATAAATATATAAATAAAAATGTATCTGTCTATAATATATATGTTGTACATATACTATAATAAATGATGGCTAAGGGTGGTATACAAGGAAATAAAACCTATCAAGGGGGCTAACCAGATCATAAGGCCACGAGGCTAAAAAGAGAGCGGCTTTATGATCTGTTTAGCACCCTCGATGGAGTTATTTCCGGGTATACAGTACAGTCAGCATTAAACTTTAATTGCGTTGAGTTGTTAACTGTTTAATAAGTTCCTTTTTGGTTGTTTTGCTTTATTAATTATGAGTTTTTGTAAGCACTGGATTTGTATATGAATGGGATGCATAACTATTACTATATTTAAAATACTGTAGAAAAGAAATGCAAAAAAGTTACATTTATTACTCACTGGGTTGGAAAAATCACTGAACGTTATGCTTCAAAATCATTGCTTTTGAGTTTAGATAATTGACTAGCAACTCAATATCAATGAAGTTATTTTATAGTTTAAGGCTGACTGCTATAGTAAACTTACCCATCTTTTATTTTATATAATACATTTTGATGGTTACTATTAGTTATCATCACACTTGTGCATCCAGGGAAATGGTATACAGGGAAATAACTGCTAACCACTTGCATGGGGAAAAGTCCAATCCATGAATTTATATATATGTAACATACACACACACACAGTTGCTAAAGAAGTTAGAGGATTTGGGTGCAGCGAAGTACACAGATGGTTGAGAAACTGGTTGGAAGGGAGGCAGCAGAGGCTTGTGGTTAACAGAGTGAAATCAGAAGAGAGGGAGGTCACCAATGGTGTGACACAAGGATCAGTCCTGGGTCCAGTCCCTTTCAGCATGTCCATCAGTGACATGGTAGAAGGAATCCAGGGCAAGACATGTCTCTTCATAGATGACACTAAGCTCTGTGATTACGGAGATGCAAAGAAATTTGAAAAGGTGAGAGAGGTGAGTAAAGGTTTGGCAGCTGAAATTCAATGCCAAAAAGTGCATGGTGATGCATATAGGGCTCAAGAACCCCAGGACAGAGTACTGGATGGGGGTGGTGGTAAAGCTCGGCACAACCACTGAGGAAGGAGACTTAGTGGTCATCATCAGTGACTCCCTAAAACAATCAAGCCAGTGTAAATGAAAATTACGTACTCACCGTATTTCATGATCTTCTTGGACAGCTCTTCACCATTTATTCATACTGCTGGGTTCAAGCAAGAGGCACTGAGACCCTGTGGGAGCCACAAATCTTCAGGACGGCCAGCACCAAGATAGGACCACATATGTGTGGCAAGGTGAGACTGGCTCGCACCATGTAGGCTATCTTGGCATCGACCCTCCAACCACCGCAGTACCTTTTTTACCAAAGAGGTGCAGTGTATGCTAAATGGAAATTATGTACCTACCGTAATTCTTGATCTTCTTGGACGAAGTCTCCACCACTCATTCACACTGATGGGATCTACACCAGAGGCGGTAGGACCCAGTGGGAGCAAACTTTTTGCAGGAGGGCCGGCGCCAAAGATGGAGCCATGAGGAGCGGCGCCACGAGCCTCGGCTCATGCGGCAATGACTATCTCGGCGTCGACCCTCCAACCGCCTCAGTACCTTTTTTGTCCAAGGAGGTGCAGCGTAACTAACCAAGAAGGATAGCCTAACCAAAACCAGACATAAGATAGTCCGGACGAGTCACGACCCGTATAAGAAGGGTCAACAAAGAAGTCTTCACAGCCTAAAGATTGAGGGAGTGAAGACCAACAAAAGAGGTGAGCTCGGGGGGATGGTGGGTGGGCGTGTGAATGAGTGATGGAGACTTCGTCCAAGAAGATCAAGAATTACGGTAGGCAATGCACTTCCATATTCCTCCTGGACATAAAGTCTCTACCACTCATTCACACTAATGGGAGAGTACCGAGCTAATAATCCTCGAGAGGGAGTGCAGAGAGACCAAGAGCTCACAAATTTAGGACAGAAGTCCATTAAGGATGGTTCTGCCAAACGAAAGATGTCACCTGGCATGGACATCCAGGGCACAGTGCTTGACGAAAGTATGCACTGAGCTCCAGGTAGCCGCATTGCAAATATCTGCAATGGGCACGTTGAGGATTTCCACCAGGGATGCTGCAACTGCTCTAGCAGAGTGAGAGTACACTCTGCCCTCCAGCTTAACCTGCGCATGGAATAACAGAGGCGAAGGCATGCCACCAGCCATGCTGAAATGCTTCTGATAGCGACAGGTTGACCCAGCCGGGTCTCGCTGAAGGAAACAAACAGTTGATGAGCTTTGCAAATTTGTTTTGTTCTATCTAAATAGAAACGCAGAGCCCTTTTGACATCCAAAGAATGAATGGTACGCTCTCCTTCATTTTGGAAGTTCGCAAAGTAAGTAGGTAGGACTAAAGGTTGGTTTAGATGGAATTCTGAAACAACCTTAGAGAGAAACTTAGGATGGGTCCTGAGAACTACTTTATCCTTATGAAACACAGTATACAGAGGGTCTGTGACCAAGGCATGTATTTCAGAGACCCTGCGAGCCGGGGTAATGGCCAACAGGAAGGCCGTTTTCCAAGTGAGAAATTTCAGCTCACAGGTAGCTAGAGGCTCGAAAGGCTTTCAAGTGAGCATGTCTAGTACAAGATTAATGTACCAGGCTGCGACTGGATATCTGATAGGAGGTCTGGTATGCAGAATACCCCTAAGAAACCTCTTAACTACTGGTAACTGGGCCAGTGACAAGGAAAGTACTGGCTCATGATAAGCTGAAATGGCACAGAGGTGAACTTTGACTGTAGAGTATTGTAGACCTGAATTTGAGAGGTCTAAAAGGTACTCTAGAACTTTATTTGGTGGGCAGGAAAAAGGTTTCAAAGAGGACCTTGCACACCAGAGAGAAAAATGCTTCCATTTGGCTGTCTAAGTTTTTCTAGTGGCTGGCTTACGTGCATCCAAAAGAATATCTGAAACTCTGCAAGAGACATTGAACCTGTTCACTACTATCTCTTCAGGAGTCAAGCGTGAAGGTGAAGCGACCTCGGATTGGGATGGATCACAGGCCCCTGAGTCAGAAGGTCCATCTGAAGGGGAAGCACTTTCGGAGGGGTTTCCAACATACTGGTGAGTAACAGAAACCATATCTGCCGAGGCCAGAAGGGAGCAATGAAGATCATTTTGTCCCCCTGGAACTCAAACTTGAGAAGTACTCTCTGAATTAGAGGAAGCGGAGGAAAGGTGTATAGAAAGTGTTTTGTCCACTGCAGCCTGAACGCATCCTGACGGAAAGTTTTAGGCCCTGGATTTCTGGAGCAGAAGAGAGGCAGTTTTGTGTTGAATGGGGATGCAAAAAGGTCCAGGTCTGGAGTTCCCCACTCTGCGAATAGTGACTGAACTACGGTTGAGTCTAGAGACCACTCGTGAGGATCTGTTTCTGTTCTGCTGAGACGGTCTGCCAGTTCGTTCTGCACTCTAAGCAGGCAGACCACCTGAATTGGAGCCTTGTTCTCTAGACACCATTCCCACACTCTCATTGCTTCCCTGCATAAAGGGTAAGAGTGTGCACCACCCTGCTTGTTTATGTAATACATCACTGCTTTGTTGTCCATTTGAAAGAGGATGTTCTTGTGACAGAGAATGTCCTTCAAAGCCCAGACTGCATAAAGGACGGCTCTCATTTCTAAGACATTTATGTGAAGCTGGGACTCGTCCGGAGTCCACATGCCTTGGGTGTGCAGCTTCGGACAGTGAGCTCCCCACTCCATCAGGGACGCGTCCATGGTAATGAAGATCTGATGATCCAGGGGAGCAAAGCGATACTCTTCCAGAAGGTTGTCCTCTTGTGACCACCAGATGAGTGACCTCTTCAGAGTTTCTGTCACCTTGATGAGAAAGGACTGAGGGTGAGTGGTTGGGGACCACTGAGAACTGAGCATCCATTGAGAGGTTCTCATGTGGAGGCATGCTAAAGGTACAGTGAACACCGAGGATGCCATGAGACCAGGCATCCATTGCATCGAGATAGCTCGAACCGAACTGTTCTCTCTGATGTATCGGGCCATCTGTAGGATATCGCTTCTTCTGTCCTCTGGTAGAAAAGCTTCTGCACAGGAGATGTCCAGAGGGTTCCTATGAAAAGGAGCTTCTGGGAGGGCTGCACTGCGATTTCATGAGATTTAGCCGGACTCCCATGGACGTGAGAAAGTCTGAGGCTGTGGCTACGGCGTCGAGAGTTCCTTGCCTGGAAAGGTTTGCTAGAAGCCAGTCGTCCAGATATGGGAACACTTGTACTCCGATCTTTCTGAGGTGCGCTGCGAGAATTGCACAACACTTTGTAGAAACTCGCGGCGTCGAGGATAGCCCAAAGGGCAGGACTCTGAACTGATAATGCTGGCCCAAAGCCACAAACCGTAGGTATTTGTTATGCTTTGGGTGAATGGGAATATGCTGGTAAGCATCCTGCATGTCCAGGGAGGCTAGCCAGTCGTGTTGATGAAGCAAAGGTAACAGGGTTTCTAGCGAAATCATTTTGAACTTTTCCTTGGGAAGAAATTTGTTAAATTTTCTGAGGTCCAAAATGGGGCGCATGCCCCCGGATTTCTTTGGAACTAGAAAATAATGGGAGTAGAACCCTGTGTTCTGTTGATCCAGCGGAACTATTTCTACTGACCTGTTGTCCAGAAGGCCTTGTATCTCGGAAGCGAGAAGCTCTGACTGAAATACTGACAGCCTGGGCTGTCGTTTGGATTGACGATCCAGAGGGGTCTCTGAAAGATTGAGGGAATACCCCTCATGGATTATCCAGAGGACCCATTTGTCCGATTTTATGGACTTCCACTGGTTGTAGAACTGAGTCAGACAACCTCCCACCGCTGAAAAAGAGTCCCCCTTGGGTAGGTGAGGTGGGACTTGGGCCAGAAACTCAGAAAGCAGCACTGGGCGCTTTGGGCCCTTGTGCTTTCTGCTGCGTTTTCTTTTGAGGCTGGGGGGCTTGGTTTTTATTAAAACCTTCCCTGCCCTTGCCTCGAAAGGACTGATGGTTGTGAAATTGACGCTTATTAACACCCCCCCCGAGAAGGGGCGGGAGCAGGTCAAGCCAATTTAATGACAGGCCTAGTCTTTTGTGTGGCCTCTAGAGCTTGCTCTACTTGAGGACCAAAGAGATACATACCGTCAAAGGCTAACGCCATGACCTGTTGCTGGGAATCATTCGTGAAGCCTGAAGTGCGCAGCCAGGAGTGACGGCGGGTACAAATGCCTTCTGCCGACGCTTGGGAGGCAGTATCAAAGGTGTCCATAGCTGCTTTAACTAGCTGGTTGTTGGACTTGATACCCCTGGTTATGGTTTGAAGAAGCTCTAAATTAGTGTCCAATTCCGGTAGAGCTTCTACCATTTGTTTGAGCGAATGCCAAAGAACGTACTCATATTGAGAGAAATAACCCTGGTAGCTGGTAATACGCATACCCACAGTTGATGCAGCAAAGACTCCCTTACCTAAAGTATCTATCTTACGAGACTCTTTGTTTATAGGTTGGGCTGTAGTAGCTTGAGGGAGAATGACCTTATCATTCTCTGCCAAGACTACGATAGGGTCCGCAAAGGCTTGGGAGGCCAAAATGGGTCGATCCTTGGGAGCAGCGTACTTTCTATCTATGGACTTAGCCACAGAAGGAATGAGAGCGGAATTATTCCATACCATTTGAGAAAGTGTCTCAAAGGAAGGCTGTACCGGGGGAGTTAAATCCATAGGGATGTCCGGGACATGAAGGTATTGGAGCCTTAAAAGCTTCCCAGGATTGATATCTGTAGTCTGGAGAGAAAGAATAGAATTCAGATTTTTCAGCAGAGACTTAAATAACAGATCCTCGACCACAGGCTCTACAATAGGATTAGTTCCTGTTCCTTCCACGTCATCACCCAGCCTAAGGTCTGGGTCAGGCTCAATATCATCTCCTGACAGCCCAGGAGGGACTGGATGGACAGCAAAGGAGTGAAAATCGGAAGGAAAAAGGATCGGAGTCGAGAAGCCCTAAAGACTGGAGGACGTCACACCAAGCCTTGGCACTGAAAAAGAGCATGGCACCACCTGACTCACTGCTGCGCATGGCGCCGACAGAGCCCTCAGTGCCAAGGATGGCGCCAACAAGCTGCACAGCGCCGAGCGACCCACTGACGCCAACGGCGCCGAAACCAACACAGGGCTCCGAAAACTAGGATTTGAGGAGAAAGAAGGAAGAATACCAGGAGATAGAGGGATCGGTGTGGCCCCTGGTGCTCAAGCCATGTGAGGGGGGAAAACACCTGAGCACGGAGTTGAGGGCACCAAAGAAGGCGCTGCACGACTAGGAAGGCCCAACCGCCCTACCTGATCCCCCAAAGAGCCCGAGGGCCCCAAAGTGACCGGGCCAGGCAGCTGGACCAACCTCCGAGCCCATTGCTCCATCAGAGCGTCCCACTGATGAATCTGCTCATCTGAAGCCCTACCAGAAGGTGGGGAAGGGCTCCGATGTCAAAGAGGTCGGTGACCAGAAACAGAAACTGGCACCTCCAGAGGAGGAGACCGGCAACTGACCCCAATGACCGACCGTCGACGCACAGACATACCAGAGGGTGACCTCGAGTGATGCCTTCTCTTTTTTGACCTGTGGGCTGAAGAAGAGCTCAAGGCCGAATGGTGCAGAGAATGCGACCGTTTTCTTTTATACCTCCAGGGGACCGCCCCTCCAATCGGGCATTGACCTTCCATTGTCAGACCCCTCCGGAGAGGGCGGAGGACCAGACCCAGCCCGCTGACTGAACAGCTTTCATACGAAGTCTCCCTACTGTCACCTGACCCGCTTATGGTTGACTCCGTCAATGTAGGCTGAGACTTCTTTCTTTAATTAGAATAAATTATAGTAAACAGTACTTATTAGAGATACACTACAAAATAATAAACTGAAAACTATGCTGCTAGTTTGAAGTCTGACTCCTGGCGGGTGAGCGATGTCATCACTGAAGCGCACTCGATGGCAGGAAAAAAGGAACTGAGGCGGTTGGAGGGTCAACACCGAGATAGTGACTGCCGCACGAGCAGAGGCTTGCGGCACCACTCCTCGCGGCTCCATCTCTGTTGCCGGCCCTCCTGCAAAAAGTTTGCTCCTGCTGGGTCCTAGCGCCTCCAGCGTAGATCCCATCAGTGTGAATGAGTGGTGGTGACTTTATGTCCAGGAAGATCTAGAGAACACTTAACCTAACAAGGGCATAAGATAGCCCTTCTGACCCATGTAAGAAGGGTTAACTAAGAACAGTGTCTTCACAGCCCAGACGGAAACAAAGGGATGAAGA
Organism: Neoceratodus forsteri; assembly: GCA_016271365.2. Taxonomy (NCBI): domain Eukaryota; kingdom Metazoa; phylum Chordata; order Ceratodontiformes; family Ceratodontidae; genus Neoceratodus; species Neoceratodus forsteri. The sequence goes on along the minus strand of JADMNL010000022.1, from coordinate 594,790,697 downwards.
CCAGGAACAGATTCAGTGAGTTCGGGGGATGGTGGGTAGGCGTATGAATAAATGATGAAGACTTGTCCAAGAAGATAAAGAATTATCATGAGTACATAATTTTCATATCTTCCTGGACTTAAGTCTTCACCATTTATTCATACTGCTGGGTTACAGTACCAAGCTAAAACCAAATCCCCCTAACAGGGCAGTAGGCGTTGGAGCTCACAGAGAACAGAAGTCCATTAAGGATTGTCCTGCCAAAAGAATCATGCTGTTTGGCATGAACATCCAGAGCATAGTGCTTAACAAAAGTATGCTCTGAGCTCCAAGTAGCCACTTTCCAAATGTCATCAGTGGAAACAGAGCAGATCTCTGCCAAAGACACAGCAACAGCTCTGGTAGAGTGGGTGCACGCTTGGCCCTCCAACTTGACCTGTGCCATAGAGTAACAGTGGCGAGGCATGCCACTATGCAATAGAAATACACTTAATGGAAACTGACTGACCGAGGTAGGGCAGCACTGAAGGACACAAAGACCTCCTTAGATTTATGGATGTCCTTTGTTCTATCGGTGTAGAACCAAAGGGCTTTTTTAACATCCAGAGAGAGAAGGGTGCATTCCCCTTCATTCTGGAAGTTAAGAGAAATAAGTAGGCAGTACCAAGGGCTGGTTGAGTTGGAACTATGAAACCACTTTGGGTAGGAACTTAGTGTATGTGTAGAGAACCACCTTGTCTTTGTGAAAGACGGTATACAGAGGGTCTGTGACCAAAGCATGCATCTCAGAGACCCTATGAGCGGAAGTGATTGCTACTAGAAAGGCAGTTTTCCAGGTCAGAAATTTTTGATCACATGTGGCTAGAGGCTCAAAAGGTTTACAAGTGAGCATGTCTAATGCGAGGTTAATATACCAGGGGACAACCGCCTTCTTGACCGGGTACCTTATATGCAGAATTCCATTTAGGAATCTCTTGAACAGAGGTAGTTGGGCCAGGGCCATATTCTGGACTGGCTAATGATAGGCACAGACTGCACAGAGATGAACCTTTATAGAAGAGTATTGAAGTCCTGTGTCTGAAAGGTATAGTAAATATTCCAATACTTTGTCAGGAGGACATCAGAATGGGTCTGTGGAGATCTCAGCACACCATTCTGAGAAGCGTTTCCATTTGGCTGTGTAAGTTTTCCTTGTGGAAGACTTACGTGCAGCCAAGAGGATCTCTGAGATTCTCTGAGAGACATTAAACCTGCCTACTTCTGTCTCTTCAGGAGCCAGGCATAGAGATGAAGGGAGTGCAGGTTGGTACGGACCAGGGATCCCTGCGTCAGAAGGTCCATCTGTAGTGGTAGCTGCTGCAGAGGACATGCCGACAACTTGTTGATCAAGAGAAACCAAATCTGTCAAGGCCCATATGGTGCAATGAGAGTCATGTTTCCCCCCATGGGCCTCCAGTCTAAGCAGCACCCCCTGAATTAATGGAAGAGGAGGAAATGTGTACAGAAAGCGATTTGTCCACCGCAGCCTGAATGCATCCTGACAGAAAATGCCAGATTCTGGATTTTTGCAGCAGAATTCAGGCAGTTTTGCATTGAGTGGGGACGCAAAAAGGTCCAGGTCTAGAGTACCCCACTCGCTGAAGAGCAACTGTACGATGTCTGGTGCTAACGAGCACACGTGAGGATCCACTTCTGTCCTACTGAGGTGGTCTGCCAGATCGTTTTGAGTCCCTGGTAGGTAAACTTCCTGAATCAGGGCATTGTGGTCGAGGCACCATTCCAAGACCCTCATGGCTTCTCTGCAGAGAGGATAGGAGTGTGCTTCCCCTTGCTTGTTGATGTAATACACCACTGCTTTGTTGTCCATCTGAAGAAGGATTATCTTGTGACTGACTACATCTTTCAGGACTCGGAGGGTGTACAGGACTGCCCTCGTCTCCAGAACATTGATGTGGAGGTGTGACTGTGCCTGGGTACAAAGATGCTGAGTGCGAGGGCCCTGGCAGTGGGCTCCCCAGCCAAGGAGAGATGCATCTGTAGTGATGGTTATCTGACATTCTAGCAGAGTGAAGGGAGACCTTGAAGCAGGTTGTCCTCTTGTGTCCACCATGCAAGCGACCGCCACTGAGGCTCCATCACTTTGATGGGGTAAGACTGGGGATGTGTTGTTGGGGACCACTGTGTGCTGAGCATTTACTTAGTGGTCCTCATGTGTAGTCAAGCTAGAGGCACTGTGAAGATGGAAGAGGCCATGAGGTCTAACATCCGTTGCGTGGGCAAGCCTGAATGGGGTTGTTTTCCATGATGAAACGTGCCATTTGAGGGAAGTCATTCCTTCTGTCCTTTGGGAGAAAGGCCCTCGCTTTTGTGGTATCTAAGAGGGCCTCTATGAAGAGGAGCTGCTCCGAGAGTTGAAGCTGTGACTTTTCTAGGTTCAGCAGAACCCCCATAGAAGTCAGGAACTGAGATGCTGTAGCTATCGCACTCTCTGCATCCTGTCTCGATAGGCTTGCTAAGAGACAGTCATCCAGGTAGGGAAATGAAAATTACGTACCTACCGTAATTCTTGATCTTCTTGGACGAGTCTCCACCACTCATTCACACTATTGGGATCTGCGCTGGAGGCACTAGGACCCATCGAGAGCAAACTTTTTTGCCGGAGGGTTGGCGCCAGAGATGGAGCCACGAGCCCCAGCTCGCGCGGCAATGACTATCTCGGCGTCGACCCTCCAACCGCCTCAGTACCTTTTTTACCAAGGAGGTGCAGCGTAACTAACCTAGAAGGGTAGCCTACCCTAAAGACCGGACATAAGATAGTCCGGGTGACCCGTATAAGAAGGGTCAACAAAGAAGTCTTCACAGCCTAAAGATTTGAGGGAGTGAAGACCAACAAGAGAGGTGAGCTCGGGGGACGGAGGGTGGGCGTGTTAATGAGTGGTGGAGATTCATCCAAGAAAATCAAGAATTACGGTAGGTACGTAATTTTCATATCTTCCTGGACATAAGTCTCCACCACTCATTCACACTATTGGGAGAGTACCGAGCTAATAATCCCCCGAGAGGGTGGCAGGAAAGACCAAGAGCTCACATTTCTAGGACAGAAGTCCATTAAGGATGGCCCTGCCAAAGGAGGAATGTCGTCTGGCGTGGACATCCAGTGCATAGTGCTTAACGAAAGTATGCACTGAGCTCCAGGTGGCCGCGTTGCAAATATCTGCAGTGGGCACGTTGCTAATTTCACGCAGGGATGCTGCACAGCCTAGTAGAGTGAGCGTAAACCCTACCCTCCAACTTAACCTGCGCCATGGAGTAGCAGTGCCAAAGGCATGCCACGAACCATGCTGAGATACATCTGATAGCGACAGGCTGACCCAGCCGGGTCTCACTGAAGGAAACAAACAGTTGCTGGGCTTTGTGAAAGTCCTTGGTTCTATCTAGATAGAAACGCAAAGCCCTCTTCACATCCAAAGAATGGAGAGATCGTTCTCCTTCATTTTGGAAGTCCGCAAAGTAAGAGGGAAGGACCAAAGGTTGGTTTAGATGAAATACTGACACAACCTTAGGAAGAAATTTAGGACGTGTCCAAAGGACTACTTTGTCCTTATGGAACACAGTATACGGAGGGTCTGTGACCAGGGCATGTATCTCAGAGACCCTCCGGGCTGAGGTAATGGCCACTAGGAAGGCAGTCTTCCAGGTGAGAAATTTTAGCTCACAGGTAGCTAGAGGTTCGAAAGTTTTCTGAGTGAGCATGTCTAGCACAAGATTAATGTCCCAGGCTGCAACTGGACGTCTTGTAGGAGGTCTGGTATGCAGAATTCCTTTAAAAAATCTCTTAACCACAGGTAACTGAGCCAGTGTTACGGAAGAAACCGGCTCATGATACGCTGAAATGGCACTAAGGTGAACTTTGACTGTGGAGTACTGCAGACCTGAATTGGAGAGGTCCAGGAGGTACTCCAGAACCTTATCTGGTGGGCAGGAAAAGGGATTCAAAGAGGACTTTGCACACCAGAGTGAAAAACGCTTCCATTTGGCTGTGTAAGTTTTCCGAGTGGCTGGCTTCCGCGCAGCCAGAAGAACATCTGAAACCCTCCGAGAGACATTGAACTAGTTTACTTCTACCTCTTCAGGAGCCAAGCGTGAAGGTGAAGTGATCTCAGGTTGGGATGGACCACCGGCCCCTGAGTCAAAAGGTTCATCTGCAGGGGAAGTGATCTCGGAGGAACTGCCAACATCTTGTTGAGTAGTGGAAACCACAGCTGCCGAGGCCAGGAGGGAGTAATAAGTATCATCTTGTCCCCCTGGGACTCGAACTTGAGGAGTACCCTCTGAATTAGAGGAAGAGGTGGAAAGGCATATAGAAAGCGTTTTGTCCACCGCAGCCTGAACGCATCCTGACAGAAAATGCCAGGCCCTGGATCTCTGGAGCAGAAGAGAGGCAGTTTTGCGTTGAGTGGGGATGCAAAAAGGTCCAGGTCTGGAGTTTCCCACTCTTCGAATAGTGACTGAACTATGGTTGAGTCGAGAGACCACTCGTGAGGATCTGTCTCTGTTCTGCTGAGACGGTCTGCCAGCTCATTTTGTATTCCCGGTAGGTAGACCGCTTGAATTAGAGCCTTGTGCTCCAAGCACCATTCCCATACCCTCATTGCTTCCCTGCATAGGGTAAGAAATGAAAATTACGTACCTACCGTGATTCTTGATCTTCTCTTGTATCTTCACCATTCATTACTGCTTGGGTTAAGCCGGAGGCGCGCACCCGCTATGGGAGGTTTTTTTTTTTTTTTTAGAGTCGGCTCCAACGGCGCTGCCCTCGAGGCCGACGTACCGCGTCATGTGCGAGGGGCGGCTGTTAGGTGCGCAGACTCCTCCTCCATCTCAGTTCTGTTATCGGAGAGGCGAAAATAAAGTGTAAGAAAAAGAAAGTGAGGCAAGAGAGCCAAGGATAGAAAAAGGAAAGGAAATAAACTGAAAAAGGAATAAGCCAATGGAGAATAGACAGAGGGAGAGAATTCCTACCCTAAGGGACGCCGGGGCAGCGGTGCGGGTTCAAAACGGCGCGAGGGCGGCGTCGAGGATCCCACGGTGCCAGGCCCAGGAATCGTGGGCCTCGACACTGGGGGAGCCTGCACCTCCGAGGAGGTGACTGCCGAGGTGGTGTCTCCGTTGCAGCCCCAGGAGGGACCACGACGTTCCCCTGACACCGCGAGAGAAGCTTCCTCTTTGAGTGGGTCAGGTGACGGTAGGGAGACTTCATATGAAAGCTGTTCAGTCAGTTGGGCTGGGTCTGCTCCTCCGCCTTCTCTGGAAGGGGGGGGTCTGACAATGGACGGTCCAATGCCCAAGGGAATGGGCGGTCCCCCTGGAAGCATAAAAGTAAACTGTCCCATTCTCGGCACCATTCAGCCTCGAGGTCAAAAAAGAGAAGGCAACACTCGAGGTTGCCCTCTTATATGTCTGTGCGTTGACGATCGGTAATTGGGGTCAGTTGCTGGTCTCCTCGTTCGGAGCCGCCGGTATCTGGTTCTGGTCTCCGACCTCTTCGACATGAGAGCCCTTCCCCGCCTTCTGGTAGGGCTTCCGATGAGCAGTTTAATCGGTGGGCCGCTCTTATGGAGCAATGGGCTCAGAGGCTGGTCCAGCTGCCTGGCCCGGTCACTCAGGGGCCGTCAGGCTCTTTGTGGGATCGGGCAGGACGATTGGGCCTCCCTAGTCACGCGGCGCCCTCTTCGGTGCCGTCGACTCCATGCTCAGGTGTTTTCCCCCTCACACGGCTGCGGCACAGGGGGCCACACCGATGCCTCTATCTCCTGGTATTCTTCCTTCTTTTCTCTCAAATTCTGATTTTCGGGGCCCCTGGGTTGGGTTTGGCACCATCGGCATTGGTGAGTGGCTCGGCGCCGTTTCCGGCTCCGGGGCACCTCCCGGCGCTGTCCTCGGCACCATTGTACCTGTTGGTGCCACTCTCCGCACCGTGTGGATTTTAGGTGCCGTTGAGTTTCTTGGTGCCGTGTGGCCTTTCAGCGCCATCTTCGGCACCATGTGGCTTTTTGGCACCGTGTTGTACTTCAACGCCATCTGCTTTGTCGGCATTGTGCGGCCTTTCGGCACCGTGCTCTTCTTCAGTGCCGAGGCCGGGCTTTTCTTCTACCAATCTTCAGGGCGTCCCCTCTCCGATTTCTTTTCCTTCCTCTTTTTTCTGCTGATTTTCAATCCTTTCCTATCCATGCAGTCCCTCCTGGACTGTCAGGAGATGATATTGAGCCTGACCCAGATCTTAGACTGGGTGATGATGTGGAAGGAGCAGGATCTAATCCTGTTACAGAGCCTGTGGTCGAGGACCTGTCATTTAAGTCTGCTGAAAAATTTGAATTCCATCCACTCTTTCTCTCCAGACTATGGACATCGATACTGGGAAGCTTTTAAGACTCCAATACCTTCATGCTCCAGACATCCCTATGTATTTAACTCCCCCGGTACAACCCTCCTTTGAAATGCTTTCTCAAATGATATGGAATAATCCTGCTCTCATTCCTTCTGTGGCTAAGTCCATAGATAGGAAATATGCTGCTCCCAAGGATTGACCCATTTTGGCCTCCCAAGCCTTTGCAGATCCTATTGCAGTCTTGGCAGAGAATGATAAGGTCATCCTTCCTCAGACTACTACAGTTCGACCTATAAACAAAGAATCTCGTAAGATAGATACTTTAGGTAAGAGAGTATTTGCTGCATCCACCCTGGGCATGCGTATCGCCAGCTACCAGGGCTATTTCTCTCAGTATGAGTATATTCTTTGGCATTCGCTCAAACAAATGGTTGAAGCTCTACAGGAGGTGGACACTAATTCAGAGCTTCTTCAAACCATAACCAGGGGCATCGAGTCCAGCAACCAACAGGTTAAAGCAGCTATGGACGCATTCGATACTGCCTCCCGAGCGGCGGCAGTGGGCATTTGTACCCACGGCCATTCCTGGCTGCGCACTTCAGGTTTCACAAATGATGCCCAGCAACAGGTCATGGCGTTGCCCTTCGATGGTGTGTATCTCTTCGGCCCTCAAATAGAACAGGCTCTAGAGGCCACACAAAAAACTAGGTCGGCCATTAAATTCGCTCGACCTCCTCTCGCTTCCTCTCAAGGGGGTGTTAACAAACACCAGTTTCATAACCGTGAGTCCTTTCGAGGCAAAGGTAGAGGAGGTTTTAATAAAAATCAAGCCCCTCAGCCTCAAAAGAAAATGCAACAGAAGGCGCAAGGACCCAAAGCACCCAGTGCCGCCTTATGAGTTTCTGGTACAAGTCCCACCTCAGCTGCCCGGGGGACTTTTTAGTGGTGATAGGTCATCTGACTCAATTCTACAACCAGTGGAAGTCGGACAAATGGGTCCTTTGGATAATCCGCGAAGGGTATTCCCTCAATTTTTCAGAGAACCCTCCGGATTGTCTCCACAAGCGGCAGCCAAAGCTGTCAATTCTTCAGTCAGAGCTTCTCACCTCCGAAATACAAGGCCTTCTGAACAACAGGGCAGTGGAAGTAGTTCCGTTGGATCAATGGAACACAGGGTTCTACTCCCATTACTTTCTAGTTCCAAAGAAAACCGGGGGCATGCGCCCCATTTTGGACCCTAGAAAATTAAACAAGTTTCTTCCCAAAGAGAAATTCAAGATGATATCACTAGGGACCCTATTTCCTTTGCTTCATCACCACGACTGGTTAGCCTCCCTGAACATGCAGGATGCTTACCAACATAGTCCTATTCATCCAAAGCATCGCAAATACCTAAGGTTTGTGGCTTTGGGACAGCATTATCGGTTCAGAGTCCTGCCCTTTGGACTATCCTCGGTGGTGCGAGTTTTTACAAAGTGTTGTGCAATTCTCACAGCACATCTCAGAAAAGTTGGAATACAAGTGTTCCCATATCTGGACGACTGGCTTCTAGCGAGCCATTCCAGGCAAGGAACTCTCGACGCCGTTGCCATGGCCCCAGACTTTCTCACGTCCATGAGAGTCCTGCTAAACCTCAAGAAATCGCAGCTGCAGCCCTCATAGGAACTCTTCTGGAGACCTCCTGTGCGAAAGCGTTTCTACCAGAGGACAGAAGGAGTGATATCCTACACATGGCCCGATATATCAGACAGAACAGCTCGGTTTGAGCTATCTCGATGCAATGGATGCTAGGTCTCATGGCATCCTCTGTGTTCACTGTACCCCTAGCGTGCCTTCACATGAGAACCTCTCAATGGATGCTCAGTACTCAGTGGTCCCCAACCACTCACCATCAGTCCTTTCTCATCAAGGTAACAGAACCTCTGAAGAAGTCACTCACCTGGTGGTCGCAAGAGGACAATCTTCTGGAAGGGTATCCCTTTGCTCCTCTGGATCATCAGATTTCCATTACCACGGACGTGTCCCTGAGGGGTGGGGAGCTCACTGTCAGACTCTCCACATTCAAGGTACGTGGACTCAGGACGAGTCCCAGCTTCATATAAATGTCTTAGAAATGAGAGCCGTCCTTTATGCAGTCCGGGCTTTGAAGGATATTCTCTGTCACAAGAACATTCTCCTTCAAACGGACAACAAAGTAGTGATGTATTACATCAACAAGCAGGGCGGGGCTCACTCTTACCCCTTATGCAGGGAAGCGATGAGAGTGTGGGAATGGTGCTTGGAGCACAAGGCTCTAATTCAAGTGGCCTACCTGCTGGGAGTGCAGAACGAACTGGCAGACTGTCTCAGCAGAATGGAGACAGATCCTCACGAATGGTCTCTTGACTCAACTGTAGTTTAGTCACTATTCGCAGAGTGGGGAACTCCAGACCTGGACCTTTTTGCATCCCCGCTCAACACAAAACTGCCTGTCTTCTGCTCCAGAAATCCAGGGCTGGCATTTTCTGTCAGGATGCGTTCAGGCAACAGTGAACAAAACACTTGCTATACACCTTTCCTCCTCTTCCTCTAATTCAGAGGGTACTTCTCAAGTTCGAGTCCCAGGGGAACAAAATGATTCTCATTGTTCCCTTCTGGTCTCGGCAGATATGGTTTCCGTTTCTCAACAGTATGTTGGAAACACCTCCGAAACCACTTCCCCTTCAGACGAACCTCCTGACTCGGGCCTGTGGTCCATCCCAATCTGAAATCGCTTCATCTTCACACTTGGCTCCTGAAGAGAAAGAAGTGAACAGGTTCAATGTCTCCCACAGAGTTTCAGATATTCTTCTGGCTGCGCGCAAGCCAGCCACTAGGAAAACTTACACAGCCAAATGGAAGCATTTTTCGCACTGGTGTGCAAAATCCTCTTTGAATCCTTTTTCCTGCCCACCAACTAAAGTTCTGGAGTACCTTTTGGACCTCTCAAATTCAGGTCTGCAATACTCTACAGTCAAGGTTCACCTTTGTGCCATTTCAGCTTATCATGAGCCAGTACGTCCCTTGTCACCGGCTCAGTTACCCGTGGTTAAGATGTTCCTTAAGGGAATTCTGCATACCAGACCTCCTATCAGACATCCGGTCGCAGCCTGGGACATTAATCTTGTGCTAGACATGCTCACTCAAAAACCTTTCGAACTTCTAGCTACCTGTGAGTTGAAATTCCTCACTTGGAAAACGGCCTTCCTGGTGGTCATTACCTCGGCCCGCAGGGTCTGTGAGATACATGCCTTGGTCACAGACCCTCCGTATACTGTATTTCATAAAGACAAAGTAGTTCTTAGGACCCATCCTAAGTTTCTCCCTAAGGTTGTTTCAGAATTCCATCTAAACCAACCTTTGATCTTTCCTACTTACTTTGCGAACTTCCAAAATGAAGGGGAGCGTTCTCTTCATTCTTTGGACGTCAAAAGAGCTTTGCGTTTCTATTTAGATAGGACAAAAGATTTGTGCAAAGCTCAACAACTCTTTGTTTCCTTCAGTGAGACCCGGCTGGGTCAATCTGTTGCTATCAGATGCATTTCAGCATGGCTGGTGGCATGCCTTCGCCACTGTTATTCCATGGCGCAGGTTAAGGTGGAAGGCAGAGTGTACGCTCACTCTAGTAGAGTGGTCGCGGCATCTCAGGCGGAAATCTGCAGCGTGCTCATTGCATATATTTGCAATGCGGCCACCTGGAGCTCAGTGCATACTTTTGTCAAACACTATGCCCTGGATGTCAATGCCAGATGACATGTTTCATTTGGCAGAACCATCCTTAATGGACTTCTGTCCTAAATCTGTGAGCTCTTGGTCTCTCCTGCCGCCCTCTCGGGATTATTAGCTCGGTACTCTCCCATTAGTGTGAATGAGTGGTGGAGACTTTATGTCCAGGAAGATATGGAAATTACGTACCTACCGTAATTCTTGATCTTCTTGGACGAAGTCTCCACCACTCATTCACACGCCCACCCACCATCCCCCGAGCTTACCTCTGTTGTTGGTCTTCACTCCCTCAATCTTTATGCTGTGAAGACTTCTTTCTTGACCCTTCTTATACGGGTCTTCCGGACTATCTTATGTCCGGGTTTTGGTTAGGCTATCCTTCTAGGTTAGTTACGCTGCACCTCCTCGGAAAAAAAGGTACTGAGGCGGTTGGAGGGTCAACGCTGCGATAGTCATTGCCGCACGAGCAGAGGTTCGTGGCGCCGCTCCTCGAGGCTCCATCTCTGGCGCCGGCCCTCCTGCAAAAAAGTTTGCTCCTGCTGGGTCCTAGCGCCTCCCGCGTAGATCCCATTAGTGTGAATGAGTGGTGGAGACTTTATGTCCAGGAAGATCGGGAAGAACATTGATGGGGGGACAAGCAACACAGAACAGTTGGGGAACAACAGCATCACTTGGGGGGTGCTAAAATATAATAAAACTAAAATAAAAAATCCACAAATCAGGAGATCCAGAACAGAACCCAGGTCTCCTCTGCTTTCTTTGCTAGTGCCTTAGAATTTACACCATGGGAGCAGCTCGACCAGGCACCTCGTTCCTCGCTTTTACCTACTTCACTCCTTCTTCCAGTCTGCCTTGACAGCAACAGGGGTAGTGGTAATTAACATGTGCTATCCTACTGCTGTTGCAGTCAAGGCATATGCTGTTTTTGAAGCGTGGTTTTCACTGTGCTATTGAAATTTGTTTTAACCTGGTAGGGACGTGAGAAGGTCTGACTGAGTTGCTGACACAGTGTGTTGCTGCTTGGGTGTAAGGTCTGGGGGGGATCTCTGAAAAGTTAAGAGCGTATCCCTCTCGAACCATCCTGAGGACCCACTTATCTGTGGTAATAGATTTCCACTGGCTGTAGAATTGAGTCAGACATCATCCCACTGCCGAGGAGAGGCCCACTTCAGGCAGCTGAGGTGGAACTGGGGCCAGACTCTCAGAGGGAGGCACTGGGCGCTTTCAGGCCCTGTGCCTTTTGCTGCATTTTCTTTTGCAGCTGAGGAGACTGATGTTTGTTCGGAGCTCCTCTGCCTCTTTCTCAGAAGGGCTGCCTGTTACAAAAGAACTGACAGTTGCTGCCTCTCTGAGGGCTGGAGGAACTGGCCTGACTGTCTTGATGGCAGTCCTGGTTTTCTGAGAGGCCTCTATGGCTTGTTCCACCTGCTGGCCAAACAGATAGGTACCATCAAATGGGACATTCATAACCTGCTGTTGGGCACCTGAGGAAAAAACAGATGTCCAGAGCCAGGAATGTCTTCTAATTCAGATTCCAGCAGCAGTCGCTCTGGAAGTGGTATCCTAAGCATCCAGAGCCACTTTCAGCTGACGGCTATTGGATTCTGTTCTGTGGGTAATAGTTTGAAGAATCTTAAGCTTGGAGTCAGACTCTGGAAGATTCTCCACAAGAGATTTAAGGGAGGTCCAGAGGACATACTCATATTGGGAGAAGTGCCCTTGATAGCTGGCTATGCACATGTCCAGAGTAGCCGCTGCAAAAGTCCTCTTCCTCATAGTATTTGTCTTACAAGATTTCTTATTAATAGGACGTGCTGTTACTTCTTGTGGTAAGACAGCTTTGTAATTCTCCGCAAGGACAACCAGTACATCCACAACTGGTTGGGAAGCTAGAATTGGTCTCTTTTTAGGAGGGACATATTTCTGATCTGTGGACTTACAAACAGAAAGGATAGAGGTAGACCTACTCCACACAGCTTTGGACAGAGTCTTGAAGGCTGGGGGAACAGGAGGCATAAGGTTCACTGGGATATTGGGAACATGAAGCCATTTAAGGTGCAAGAGCTTTCCTGGGTCCAGAGAAGAGGTCTGAAGAGCCAGGGTTGCCTGCATGTTCCTTAAAAGGGATTGAAAGGAAAGGTTCTCTTGAGAGACTGTAGATGGAACTACCAGCATATTGTTTAGACTATAGAAAGAGTTTTCATCCCATTCTTCAGAAATGATGAGGTCTGGGTCAGACTCATCCTGCTCCATATCCCCCTCAGAGGGGGAGGGAGGAAGCAGAGTGGAGCCCAAGAAGCCGAGACCAGGCCTAGGCAGTGGAAAAACAGGCTATACCCAGTGCCGGACCCGGCACTCGATGTGGCACCAAGGATGGTGCTGACTGAGAAGAAGTCAGCACCAGAGACGGCACTGCCCTAGCACCCAACCCAGGCCTAGAAAAGGCAGAAGGGGCAGGGGATGGTGCCTGTGCCGATCCCTGTGAGGAAACAGAAGAGGGGCATAGGCACATGGAACCAGCATCAGTGGCGCAGTCACTGGCAACGGAGGAGCCATTGCTGGAGCTAAATGCACAAACCCACAAGAGGACAGAGAAGGGCTCTGGTGCTGAGATTCCAAGTGATCACAGGCAGAGGTCATTGGGGAACTGGGGAAGGCCTCTCACCCATGAACGCCATAGACCTCTTGGCAGATGTGCCAGAGGGCAACCTTGAGCGGTACCGTTTCTTCCCCTTCCAACAGGAAGAGGAAGAACTCGAGGCAGAATGTTGCCAGGTCTCTGATGTGGATGGGGAATGGGCCCACTTCTTTTTGTGTTTTCAGGAGGACTGTCCTTCTTTCCAAACAGTGGACTGCGCATGATCAGACTCCACCCTCCAGTAGAGAGGGTGGCAGACCGGACACTGCCCAGCTGCCAGAGGAGCCTTCTAAAGGAGACTCCCTTCCATCACTGTCCATGGCAAACTCCTTTGATCAGTAGGGTTGAAGAAGAAAAGTAATAAAACTTTTTTTTTTTACACAGAAAATAACAAATAAGCTAAAACTGAACAAACTACACGCTGTAGTCATATAGACATGAAGATCTGACTCCCAGCAGGTGAGCATCATCATCACTAAAGCGACTTGACAGCAGGAAAAAAGGAACTGAAGCAGTTGAAGGGTCGACGCCAAGATAGCCTATATGGTGCGAGCCAGTCTTGCAGCACTGCACATGTGCAGTCCTATCTTGATGACGGCCCTCCTGAAGATTTTCGGCTCCTGAAGGGTCCCAGCGAATCCAGCTTGAACCCAGCAATATGAATAAATGGTGAAGACTTAAGTCCAGGAAGATCAAGGCTTACAGTAAGGCAAACAGGATGCTGAGGTGTATAAGAAGGGGTATTGACTGCAGAAGGAAGAAGGTATTACTACCTCTCTCTCTCTCTATAGATCACTGGTGAGGCCACACCTGGAGTACTGTGCCCAGTTCTGGAGTCCTCTTCTAAGGAAAGATAAGGAATGGCCGAAGACAGTGCAATGTAGGGTGACCAAAATGATTCAGGGCCAGCAGGGCAGATCTTGCGAGGATCGACTCAAGGCACTGAACATGTACTCGCTGGAGGCCAGACAAGAGAGGGGAGATATGATAGAGACCTTGAAGTTCCTGAAAGGAATGAACAAGGTAAATTGTAAGGAACTATTTAGCTTAAGTAGTGGATCAAGAACACAAGGGCGTGAGTGGAAACTGACAGGGGAGGTTCAAGAAGGAAGTGAGAAAGTTTTATTTTACAGAAAGGGTGGTGGAGCTATGGAACAGTCTGCCAGCTGATGTGGTGGGCACCAAAAATGGAAATTACGTACTTACCTTGATTATTGATCTTCTTGGACAGTCTCCATCCCTCCTTCACACTAGTGGGATAGCGCCTGAGGCGCTAGGACCAAGCGGGAGCCTAAAGTTTTCAGAAGGGTCGGTGCCGAGAGAGGACCATGCATGCGCGGCACTGTGAGACTAGCTCATGCCTGTGTAGACTATCTCGGCATTGACCCTCCAACTGCCTCTGTACCTTTTCAACCGAGGAGGTGCAGCGTAACTAATGAGAATAACTCATCCTGAGTTTCTGGGCCTGAGAGGGCACAGATGGCCTTTGCAAGACAGGCCAAAGAATAATGTCCTCACAGTCTGAATCATAGGACTGTGAAGACCAGGAAAGAAAATGAGTGAACTCAGGGGATGGTGAGGTATGTGATGAGTGATGGAGACTGTCCAAGAAGATCAATAATTACGGTGGGCACGTATTCCATATCTTCCTGTACCTAAGTCTCCATCACTCATTCACACCAGTGGGAGAGTACTGTTAAAACCAACAACCCTGAGTAGGGTGGTAGGAGATAGGGTTCACTCAGAAAGGACAGCCAAGGACTGTCCTGTTAATAAAAAGAGCTGTCTTTTAAGAGCATCTAGAACACAGTGCCTACAAGATAAGCGCTCGAGCTGTAAGTCGTCACCTTGCCGATGACTGCAATGGGCACAAAATGAAAGTCTGCCAGGCAGCCGCAACCACTCTAGGAGAGCGGCAAGAACCTGGCCTCACAAGTTGATCTAGGATCAAAATTAATAGTGTCAAAGACACGTACTAATGTAACGTAAAGGGACCTCAGGAACTGAATGAGTCGGAGGTAAAGTCTACTGGTTCAGGGTAGATTGGAAAGTGCAGATGGAAACCCCCACTATCCAGTATGGTTGACCTGTAAACAACAGGTCCAGAAGCACTTGAACCCCCTTACTTGGTGAGCAAGGGGGTCCAGATGGGGTTAGCCCATCAAGGAGAATGGTCTCCACTTAGTCACAGGATCTTCCTGATGGAAGGCCAAGCACGACTTAGAAGCCTCTCGTAGTGGTCTAGTAAAACCAGATCCTACCCACTGCATATTCCAAGAGGAATAATCCTGCCCTTGTGTGTACAACTGTAGCAGCAGTCTCTGAACTCAGGGAAGAAAGGAAAAAGGTGTACAGGAGGACATGTCCACTGCAGAAAAAAACATTCCGACAGAAACAAAAAAAACGGGCTGGATTTCTAAGGTCAATAGAGGCAGTTGTGCGTCGAGGAGGGACACAGCAGGACCAAGTTAGGGCTAACCCATTTGTTGAAGTGACTGAAAGAGGCAGTGACTCAATGTGGTGAGGCACTACCCACTCTCACTTTCCTGAAAGGAGTAGGAAAGGATTCTAGTTTGTTTGCTGAAAAAGAAACATCACCTCTCCCTCTTGCACTTGAAGAGGATAGCTTCATGAGCGACTGGCATGGACCCGAGCGCAGGAACCGAAGGTGTGAATATTTGAGAAGCTTCCTCAGAAAAAGGGACCTACTTGACCATCCGTAAAGAAGGAGAAAATCACCTGTTAAATTAAGCAAGCAAGGAAGCAGGAACCTGAGTTCCAACTTGGTGGAGAGTCGCTTCTACTGCTGTAAGGCTCTGTTCAAGAGAAGAAAGCCTGATAAAAGAAAAGGAATTAACAGACTGAGCAGTCGCCTAGGTCTAGGAAATGTCTCTAAATGAGAGAAATCTCTCAGAGAAAGAGATGACCCATATCATCGCCGGATTGGACTCCCATAGGGGAAGAAGAAATCAGGTACTCTTTACCGTATCCAGGCAGGCGCCTCAGGGGCCAAGAATAATCGATTGATCCCAAAGGGGGTTACAGCAATTTGTCTAGGCCCTGTGCTGTGATAAAACTATATTGATATATTTATATATAAATATTTTTTTTAGTCTGAGCCTAACAAGGCCTTCAGGCTGCTATTTTGAGGATTGTCTTGATACAAAAAGATGAAGATGTTCTCCATCTGAGTGCGGAAAAAGCCTGAGTGTCCATACTGAAATCATGACCGGACTAACAATCACAGCTGGAGAGAAGTTAACCACCTGTGCCAAAGAAACCACCAAAGAGGCAGTATCACAAGGAGGCTATATACCCCTATCAAAGGGGCGGAAGAGTCAGAGCGGCTCCCGACCATTAAATTAAAATGTTCCACAGAGTGTAACTGTCTTGACAATTGAAAAAGTCTAGACGCAGAAGAGTATGGGCCATGGTCGCAGTGTGAAATACTATAGTGGACCCCATTACTGAGGAACTAC
This sequence comes from Neoceratodus forsteri, assembly GCA_016271365.2. NCBI lineage: Eukaryota > Metazoa > Chordata > Ceratodontiformes > Ceratodontidae > Neoceratodus > Neoceratodus forsteri. Next base: position 594,774,469 of record JADMNL010000022.1, on the reverse strand, counting down.
TGAAAGGATTTTCCATCACGGACTCTGATGATAGAGAGAACGTGCCCTCCAGTATATAAAATGAGCTGTCCGCTTTGTTACTGACCAGAAGGACAGGGAAAGACCCATCTAGATGCACTTCTACCCCAGAAGGACCTCCAAGAGGGGTCTAGGTCAGAGCCACTAGAGACTCCGCCATCAGGAAGGATGTCGAGGAGCTTGGTACCACATAGGGAGCAGAGAAAGTGCTAAGCAGAATGAGATTCCGCTGGTGGAACGGTACAGCAGAGTTTCATAGCAGAAAAACGCTGGATGACACAAGATCCCACATAGACCACCACTCACTAAAATGTGTGGAAAAAATAATCCGCAGAACAGGAGTTCATTCTGCGGTAAACATCCCGCCACAAGTTCTGTGGAAAGGAGTCCGAAAGGAAAAATGTGTCACTATTTCTGCCATACAGCACCCACTAGCACCCATGTGGCATCAGCACCACTCGTGGCACAGGAGGGCACCAAGCAGTGCCTATGCCAACCTGGGCAATACCCGACGGCAGCCACGGCAGTATCCGCAGGTACTCCTGGCACCCATGTAGCAATGGCACTCGAGGGCACCTCCAACGCCCATGGCACCGATGGCACAATGGCACCCATGACATCCATGGCAAGAATGGCACCCGAGGGCACTAGTGGCATCCATGGGCACCTGCGGTGACACCCGTGGCACCCACGAGTGTCACCCTCGGCACCCAAGGCACCAGTGGCCCCCATGGCACCTGAAGCATCCAAGGAGCCCATGGGTGCCCACAGTGTCACCCACGGCACCCACGGGTGCTGCCGGTGCCACCCCTGGTGTCCCATGGCACCCGCGGGTGCCCGGCGCTGCCCATGGGAGAAGGCGCTGCCCACGGGTGCACGGCACCACTGATGGCGCTGACAACCAGTGGCAGCAAAGAGAGCACCCACGGCGCCGCACAGAGTGATGGTGCTGACCCACGGCACCGACTAAGGCACGGCGCTGATGAAGGCCCCGAGGTTTGGCGCCGACCAGGCCAGCTACGGCTCCGAGGCACGGCACCGGCCAAAGCACCGAAGGAAAATGGCAATGGAAATCCTGAGAAGGGGAGAAGGAAAAAGGTGGTGCCCGTGCCGGCCCCTGCTTGGAAAAGGGAGAGGGGGGTAGGCACAAGGGGTCGACACGATGGCAAAGGCACCCAGAGGGTACCTCGCCATATGTGATCCAATCGACCCGGCCCCAGTCCAACGGCTCTGAGGCCCAGAGGTCCCGAAATCGGGAACAAAGCTAGGAAAACTGGAAAGTCGAACCCCTTGCTCCATAGGAGCGACCCAGAGGTGAAACTGCCCACTGGAGCTCCAGTGAGGACAGAGATGGAGCTCGGAGTCGAGAAAGCAGCCGTTAGGAGCGGGGCCAAGAGGAACCCACCAAAGTTGGTTCGGGCCCATCACCCCTCCCGACAAACATTCCTCGTGCAGACATACCAGTGGGCAACCTCGAGCGGCACCGATTCTTCTTCACCGAACGAGGAAGAGGAGCTCGAGGTCAAGCAGAGCCGGATCACCGGAACCATTAGATTTGTGCTTCCGAGGACTGTCCTCTCTCCGAGCACAGGACTGTCCGTAGTCAGACCCCCCCTTTAATTAAAGGCGGCGGACCGGACACAGCCCCTCTGTCATAAAAACTTTGAAACGAAGTCCCCCTACCGTCACCGCTACCGTCTAAGGACGACTCCTTTGATGGCAGGAAAGAATTTCTTTTTCTTCTTCTTCATAATCTTTTTCTTTCGTAAAATAATAAATTACTACTTTAAAATGTTAAAACATTAAGAGCTGTTGTCGTATAGACGAAAACTTCGACTCCGGCAGACAAGCGACATCGACATCCAAGCACACTCGACGGCGGGAGAAAAGGAACTGAGGCGGTTGGAGGGTCAACGCCGAGATAGCCTACACAGGCGCTAGCTAGTCTCGCGAAAGTGCCGCTGCGATGTGTCCTCTCTCTCGCACTGACCTTCTGAAAACTTTAGGCTCCCGCTTGGTCCTAGCGCCTCCAGCACTATCCCACTAGTGTGAATGAGTGATGGAGACTTAGTCCAGGAAGACCTATCAGTTGTTTCAAACATGGCTGGGACACAGTGAAGGGCTTAATGGTTGTTCAGGGTGACAGCAGTAGTGCAGGGAGCATTGGGGTGGATAGTGTGAGTTAGAACCCTGTATGGACAATAGGTCCTTAGTTTGTTAGGGTTTTATGGGCAGACTAGCTGGACCAATAGTCTTTTTTTGCTATCATTGTCTGTTATTATAGTGGCACGGTAGCACCATTATAGTTAAGATTGAGCAAGGTGTTTAATGTTAAATCTCTAACTTTGCACCTTAATTGTTTCCCCCGTTCAATGGAATTGCACAAAATTTAGGTGGGCTGCAGAAATGAAGGGCTCTACGTTCTCTGCAGTTCCATGTAGCTGCAGATTAGATGCACAGGGGAAAGATTCCATCTGTCAGCCAATGCACAGAGCCCTCTGTCACCCACGGGTGCAGATGTGCAGGGCCCAGTATCAAGATAAGAGTTGTCTTCACTATATGCGTAATCAAATTTCATGGTGAAAAACCAGTTTAAGTCATGAAACTGAAAATTATGATGGGCAATCAAATTTCAAGTCGAGCAACTAATTTTTGCCACAAAACCAAAAGTCATGGTTTGCAATCAAATTTCATGATGAGAAACTGATTTTCTGCTGCAAAACCAAAAATTATGGTGAGCAATCACATTTCATGTTGCACAACCAAATTAAGTCATGCAAAGAAAAATTAAAATTATGTACCTACCGTAATTATGATATTTCCGTGCGTGCATCTTCACCATTCATCACCTTTGGGTATATGGCCGGAGGTCATGACCCCGCTGGAGCTTTTTTTTTTTTTGGTAGCGTAGCGCTTGAGTGTTGGCCGTTAGGTGCTATTGACTCTGCCCTCCTGCCAGTTCTGAGTCGCCGGAGAGGTGAGACAAGGGTTGGGAGGGGTGGGACAAGGAAGTCTAAGGGACAGATAAAGGAAAAGATATAAGAACTAAAAGAAGAAATAACGACTAAGAGGGTAGAATAAGAAGAGGAAGATGAAAACTAAGGGGATTGGGTAGGGGCCCCAATCTCTGGAAGTAGAAAGGATGAGGAAGGGTGGGTTAGAGATTTTTAGACATTAAGAAAAGAGTGAGGGGGGGGGAGGTAAAGACCATACCCTGGAACCTTGACCTGTCTCCAGACTGTATAGGAACTGCAAGGAGTAGCCAAAGACTTACTGCCAGAATTCAAGGCACAGAATCACTGGCAAAAACTCCATTTAAGCAGAGTCAGCTATTCTGGAAGAGAGACAGGATACAGGGAATTCTCCCCCCTCTCAAGGGAAAAAGACTTTTGGTGTAATAATTGTATTTTCTTGAAATAGTTAAGGATATGTCCAAATGACAAGGGAACTGAGGAATGATGGGAGAAAAAGAGAAGAGGAGAGAACGGAGGGCAACTGCCAACTCCCACCCCACAGAGGTGGAGCCCAGAGCACTGGAGGAGTGTCCCCCATCCTGACCACTCTCCCTAGAAAAATCATCGCCCTATGTGCCCCTGTTTACCCCGCCCCTGACCAGAAGAAAGGAGGGGGGGCAAGGGTTGGCACAGAGAGGGAGGGAGACCCAGAGACTGAGGCCCCAGGGGGATGGTGGGTGGGATTGTGATGAATGGTGAAGATACACAGAAAGATCATAATAACGGTAGGTACGTAATTTTCATATCTTATCTGTGTCAATCTTCACCATTCATCACCTTTGGGTGAGTGCCAAGCCCCCCCCCGAAGGGGGTTTTCAACCCTAAAGGACAGAGTCCCTTAGCTCTCAGTGGGTGACACACTAAAAGGGAGAACCTTGCGGGCCTGGAGAGGCCCGAGAGTGGGGACAGTGAGACGGGGAACCCCCCGGAGGGGGAAGGAAGTTGCCCCGACAGACGCCGCCTCACTCTACTGGAGAAGAGATAGGTTCTCTGGTGAGCGGAGTTGATCACCCTACGCCGGGCCAAGGGTGACAACCAGGAAAGATGTAGCCATGCTGTCCGCCTAGTACAGATTGCTGTCCCTACGACCCTGGCAGTTACCTCATTGGCATCATACGATGCCCTTGCTTGATGCCTTGCTAGCTCCAGGCCATGTTCAGAGAGTGCAATGGCTTGTCTGGTTTGCTCCATATCAGGCAATGAAGCTAGGAGCTGACCTAACCTAGACCAGAGGAACCTGTCATAGGATGTGTAGTGGGCCTGAAGTGCTGCAGTACAGAGCAGCAACCATGCCGAGTAGAACATCCTCCTCCCCCAGAAGTCAAAATCTGAGGAATCTTGATCTGGGGGCCGGTCACGGCAAAGGGCGTGAAGCCCGTCAGGAGTGTCCAGTTGCGTCAATCCTGACTGAGGATGAGGTACAGAACCTGGAGACTCCGGGGGGGGGCGCAATACCACTGGCAGAGATCCCTAGGGATAGGAACTCTGGAAAAAGGTCTCTGCCAGGAATGCAACGACACCTCCCGGAAGGGAGCAGGCCAGGGGGGCACCTCAAGGGTGTCCTCGCTGAAATCGCCTAGAAAGGTGTGCACCGAGTGCTCTGGATTGCTTTGAGTGGAAGAGGTGATGTGCAGGTCCTCCAACATCCTCACAAGGAATCGCTGATACTCCGCAAGATCAGCAGCTGGAGAAATGTGGACAGATGTCTACTCTCCCCCAGAAGAGAGGGATGAGGAGTCAGAGGACCGCAAATGTTCAGTTGGTGGCTGCTCAGTAGGAGGTTGAAAAACCTGTCTGTCCATGGCCCTAACGTAAGTGGGGAACCGAGCGGCCACGGCCCTGAACTGCTCCCAGGAGGGAGGCCCGCTAGGACCAAGAATGCCTGGGAGCGCAGGAGATTGTGGCAGAGGGATAGGGACAGAGTCAACAAAAGAAATCGACTGACCTCCACCTGGGCTAGGGAGCACACCAGGAGCCCTGGAAGATGAAAGAGCTCTGGAAGACTCCACAGCCGACAGCTGAACAACCATACCGGAACTGCCTTGGCTGCACCCGGAAGAATCCCCCTGTGAGGTGACCGGGGCCGTGTAGGTCCAGAAGGACAGTCCCCTATCTCTAAAGAACGGGGCCCTCTCGAGGAAACCGAAGGGGAATAGTGGAGAACCGCACTACGGCTCCTCCCAGAGCCCGGGTGGGTTCCGGAAAAAGGCCGCCAGACAGAACCCAAACCCCTGGAACCCTCAGAATCCAAGAGTGCCCTCCTCCTTGAGAGAGCCAGCCTAGGCAGCTGGCAACCCTGGTCAGCCCTTGAAGGGGCTATCCAGGGAGCAGCACCCTTCCCTCCCGTGGGTGCTCCGATCGGCCCCAAAGTTGGGCAATCCAGGCACACCACCTGAGGGGGTACCACCACTGAGGGGTCAGAGAACCCTCCGAGGCCAGGCTGTGGAGCAGTGGTGGCCTGCACCACTGCCTGCTGGTCAGCACCCCTGACCCTGGCCTCGGTGGTCCCTGTCCGCTTCTCAGAGGGGGACTGGCTGCAGCCTGTCGAGGACATTACCCGAGTGTCCACGTGGGCAGCTAACTCCAGAGAGCCAGACTGCCTGTCCGACTCACAGTCCAACTCCTTCTCCGAAGAGGTGGAGACCAAAGTCCTGTGCCAGACAGCGCGTGGACGCTCACTGCCATCCCGACCAAATAGGGCACCAGAAGCAGAGACCACACCAGAGTCGGTACCGGTGCCCCCCGCAGCACTGCGAATGGTGGCAGAAGAGGAGACGGCTCCAACAAGGGTAGCAACCTCAGTGCCAGAGCCTGACACGGCACCGTCCCAGTGTCAAGGACAGAGATGGCACCAACGATGGCTCCGACAGTGCTCTCGGCGCTGAGGCCAGAGACCTCCATGGCACCGTCCAGCCCCAGGACAGAGACAGTGCCGACGACTCCGACGGCGCTCTTGGCGCCGAGATCCGGAACCGCCACGGCACCGTGTCCATGGCCAGAACCGCGAATGGCTCCAGAGCTGGACACGGCGCCATGCTCAACCTCGGTGCCGCGGATGGCGCAGAGGTGAGAAAAAGTCAGAGACGGTGCTGTAGAACCTCCCACGGCACCACTAGCACCATCGGCACCTCAAATGGCGCAGACAGCAGCCATGGCACCAAGCGATGGACCGACGACGGCGCCATCAGGGCCCATGGTGCCGCGAACAGCACCGAGGCCCAAAACGGTGCCAACAGATGGCATAGAGGACGGTGCTGACCCAGGACTTCCGAGCCACGGGTCCGACACCGTGGGAGCCTTCGCCCCTGAAGGGGCGATTCCCAATGCGGTGCCTCCGGCCCGTCCCCTAGAGGGAACAGACTGAGCCTTGGCCATGGCTAGGCTACGAGAGGCTGAGGCTCCTACTCCTCGGTCTGTATAGAACCGGGAGGGAACCCAGAGGAAAGGCCGAGAGAACGTGGCTTGGCCCGACGAGTGCACGCCTGACCCCCGAAAGTCGGCAGAGCTCACCCCACTTTCCACACGTGTTGTTTGATGACCCAGCGGTCCATGAAGAATCAGGTGTCGCACGAGTCCATGTCATGAACCAGGCCAAGACACGCGAGGCAACGGTTGTGCTGGTCGGCGATGGAGAACTTACGTCCGCAAGGGCACCGTCGTATGGGGGGCGGTCCCGTCTTAGAAGATTTCTTGCCCTCCGACCGAGACATGACCTTCAAAAAAGGAACACCAAAATAAGACTCGACGTCGCAAAATTAAAATAAATAAAGGAACAATCTTACCAGGTGACATCGAGTAGGTTATCAGAACTGGCAGGAGAAGGGGCCGACGATCTGCGTCTCGGAGTCGACACGGAGTTGAACGGTTAGCTAGAAACGAAACTGCGTAATAGAAGTAGGCCTCAAAATCAGCTCAGAAGCTTCCCACGAGGTGACCTCGACGGCGGGAGATGAAGAACTGGCGGGAGGGCGGAGTCGACAGCACCTAACGGCAAGCACTACGCACTGCGTCGGCCTCAAGGGCAGCGCCAATGGTGTGTTGACTCCACCCAGCAAAAAAAAAAAAGATCCCGCGAGGTCATGACCTCCGGCTATATACCCAAAGGTGATGAATGGTGAAGATTGACACAGATAAGATATTTTATTTGCAGTGCAATTTCATGTTGAAGTACCAGTTCAAACCCCGAAACAACGAAATTATGATCCCCAATGAAAATTTAATGTTGCGAAACCAATTACAATCAAGCAATGGGAAATTATAATCCATAATCAAATTTCATAGTAAGCAACCAATTTTCATTTTCACAAGTACAAGTTATGATCCAGAACCAAAATGTGTTTCCAACAGACTTTTTTTGAATCACAAATCAGATTTAGTTTCATGTTTCTCAGCACACAGTGTTTGTTTTTTTAATTTCCCAGAAATAATGTTTCTGTGCACCCAAAATCCATGGTGCCCAGCTTAGCAAGAGGAGTCTTCCTCTGCATTCTCTGTATGAGAACAGTGGGACTTTCTTGACTTCTGCAATCGCAGCTGGAACTCCTGCTGTGGGCTGCAGTGAGCCGCCATTTCCCTGATGTCTAGTGGTGCCCCCACCATTGTTGTCCCTGTATGTCTGTAGTGTTGCCCTGGTGTCTAGTGGCACCTCCCACCCTCTGATTGCCATTCTCCCACTAAATTAATGTTTCCCTGGTGTCTAGTGGCACCCCCCACCTTCTGATCCTGTTCCTGTATTAAATTTGGCTTTCCCTGATATCTAGTGGCGTCCCCACCCTCTGATCACATTCCAGTATTAAAGTTGGCTTTCCCTGGTGTCTAGTGGCACCCCCCACCCTCCGATCCCAGTCCTGTATTATATTTGGCTTTCCCTGGTGTCTAGTGGCTCCCTCCAATCCCATTCCAATAATAAATTTTGTCTTCCTTAGTATCTAATGGCACCCCCACCCTCCGATCCCTTTCCTATATTAAATTTGGTGTTCCCTGCTGTCTGGTGGCACCCCCCACCCTCCAATCCCATTATCCTTATTAAACTTGGCTTTACCTGGTGTTTATTGGCATCCCCCACCCTCCAATCCTGTTCCCGACTACATTTGGCTTTCCCTGGTGCCTAGTGGCACCCCCCCACCCTCCGATTGCTGCCATAATGCCATGAACGATGTTTTATAAATCATTTGAAGCAAATTCATTGGGAGAGAATATACTTAATACCAGATATAGAATTGGCTATTCAAGAGTTTAATGATATGTTATTGAATGTAATTCAGGATCATGCTCCGTTAATAAAAAAAAAAACTAAAAGAAACAAAGAAGATCCATGGATTACTGACAATATGAAAAAATATTTAAAGATCAGAGATAAAACATGGAAAAGGGCTAGAAAAACTAAAAAAGTTGAAGATTGGAATATTTTTAAGGAATGGAGGAATAAATGTAAAAGTATAATTAAAAATGCAAAAAATAAATATTATTGGAATAAAATAAATAATACTTCTGACACTAAACAATTTTGGAAACTTACTACAGATTTAAAATCTCCAAATAAAACTGTTACTAATATTACTCTGGTACAAGATAAGAAATTAATGACTGATACAGTGGATATAGCAAACATTTTTAACACTTATTTTTGGATCTACCAGATTTAAATTTATCAAAGTTAACTTTTAATGCATTAGGTTCTCCCTTAGAAAACGATAAGATAGTAGCTTTAACAAAAAAATTCAGATTTGAAACAGTATATGAGGGATATAATGAAAGAATTACAAAATTTAAACGAAAATAAATCAGGAGGTATTGATGGAATAGAGGCTCGATTTTTGAAGTTGGGTGCGCAAGTAATAGCTCCTGTTGTGACTTATTTATATAATTGGAGTTTGAGTAGTTCTACTGTTCCTGAAATTTGGAAAGAGGGAAAGATTATTCCCATTTACAAAGCAGGTGATAAAACAACTCCTTCAAATTATAGGCCAATAGCTCTTTTGCCAATCTTATCAAAGATTTTAGAACATAAAGTACATGAGCAGTTAAATTACTACTTGGAATCAAATGCTATATTAACAGATAATCAGCATGGTTTCAGGAAGGAGAGATCCACAAGCACCGCCTTGTTGGAATTTAATGATTTGGTTGTAACATCTATGAACCAAGGGAAAGACACTGGGGCGGTGTTTCTGGATCTCAGTAAGGCCTTCGATTTGGTTCAACATAATTTACTTTTGGATAGGTTAAGGGCTATAGGGATTCAGGGGCAAATGTTAAAATGGTTTAAGTCATATCTGACTAATCATCAGCAATGTGTAGCATGTGGAACCACAGTGTTGGGCCCTGGGAAACTGGAGAGGGGTGTTCCCCAGGGCTCGATTCTGGGACCATTATTATTTAATATATACTGTATGTTAATGATCTTGCTAAAGTTATAAGACATAGCGATGTGAGATTGTATGCAGACGACACTGTACTGGTGGCGTCTGCTGACAATTTCACAGATATGATGGGTAAACTTCAATATGACTTGCTTCAGATGGAAAAATGGATGAGTAACTCTGGCCTTCTTCATAATGAAAAAAAAACACAGACTGTTGTTTTCAGTGGGTTCATATAGGGGAAATAGGCCTAAGATGCAATTGCATCTTCAAGATGGCACAAAAATTGAAAATGTATCTACATACAGGTATTTAGGATTTCAAGTAGATGCTAGGATGACATACATAGAGCATATATCAGTTCAGACAAAAAAAGCAAATAGGAGACTAGGGGCTCTTAGAAGAATTGAGGGTAGTTTACCATTGGTAGCTAAGGAACGGTTGGCTAAACAGATGCCTCTACCCATATTGGAATATGGTTCTATAATTTATATGAACTCAACCAAGTCAGCATTAAATTTGGTTAATCAAGCATATTATAGGATAGGAAAATTCACTTCTGGAAATGGTAAAAATAAGCATCATTGTACAGTATAATTTATAAAAACTTAAATTGTCTTCAACCAGAGGCTAAAAGAAATTATCTTTGGCTCATTACATGTCATAAAATATTACATAAAAATATAATCACCCTCTGTATGAACAAGTAAAAAGAAAATCAAATAATGAAATACATATTAAGACAAGGAGTGCATTAAATAATATTCCAATGTGTAGAAGTTTTAATAGATTGGGAGACAATATACTCCAGAACAGTGTTGCACAAAGTTGGAATAAACTGTCTGAACTACAGAAGACAAATACAGACCTTTTTAAATTTAAAAATATTTTGTTTGATTGTCTGATGTCATCTTGCACATGTTTTTAAAAAGGTAAATTGTGTTATAGTGATTTTTTTTTTATTTTGTGTTTTGGTATTAGTCTTTGTTAAATGTTATTTGTACCATAAACTAAATGCAGGAATTTGTTGTAAATGGGTTTTTGTCCCAACAAATATTATTTCCTGTGAAAAACTAAATTTTTAATCAATCAATCAATAGTCTGTAATAAAGAAAATGGTCCATCAACATGCTTTTCTTTTTATCCAAACCTGCAAAACAGAAAACAGTCCCTTGCCGATCTGACCCCACCTCCCACTCAGCACCCAGCACCTAGCACCCCAAACCTTCCAGTACACCCCCACACACACACTCACTCACTTGAACAGGTTACAGGGCGAATATCTACTCTCTGATCGAAGACATGTCTTGCTGCTGAAACCGGCCACTGTAATATGAGAAACTAAGATAAATGTGGTTCAATGTATTTCAGTAGGGTTTTCAACTTTGATGCATAACTTGGCCATTTTTGAATATTTTGACACCACATTTTCAACATGGCCTTTTGGGGACTCCACCTTATGAACAATGTCAGTGGAATTATGCAAATCTGGCTCAAAAGGCAATTTTGTGGTCACATGGCGAAATCACCTTTCGGGCAGGATTTGAAAATGTTCACTGCACGTGTTCATGAGATAGAGTCATAAGAAGAGTATGTTCAAAATCTGGGGTCAGAATATGTTAAAATGGCGAGGTTATGTGCATCTGTTGGAATTAAGCTACGCTTGCTCATAACTTCCATAATTTTCAATATTTTCACCCCAAATTTTCAACATAGCCAATTCTTTACACCAACCGAAGAACATGACAGCTGTCATTTTTCAACTCTTTGCCAAAATGTGTTTTCGTTCCTCTGCCACAGAATGACGTTGCAGTGGGATGGAATGACATTTCGGCCGGTATTTGAAAAGTTTCTGTAGACCAGGTTCATGAGGTGGGGTAATAAGACTATGCTGCCAATTTGGTTGCTGTTGAGCTACAAATGGAAATGCAGGGCCCATAGCAACATACATATACACATGTATGGAGTGATGGGAGTGCAGGACTCCCCACCCCTACCTTCCAGCCAGCAACAGGAAAACACATTACGGTTTCACCTGTCTTGCATGTTCTAAAATCAGGCACGGGGTGTACCTTTGTCAACCCTAACGCTTGCCCCATTCTCATATACTGTACCCATCTCAACTTATTTAACGATGGAATGGGGCGTTAGAGTTGACAACCCCAAGGCACACCCCGTGCCTGATTTGCGAAGAAGCAAGAGAGGTGAAACCATAATGTGTTTTCCTGTTGCTGCCTGCAGGGAGGAGGGGTGGGGTATTAGGATTGGAAACCCTAATGTCACATTTCCCTACTTTTGTTGCTTTAACCATAACTAGTGCATGAATAATTTTGTTTGCAATAAATATATATGTATAGCTATCTATCTACTGTATATACACACACACACACACACACACACAGTATGTGTTATGAAAGGTTGGAAAAATCCTGCAATTTGATTGGCTGAGAGCTGAGAAATGTCACATGATGTTGAGGTATTTCAGCACAAATGGACAGTTTTGCTGTTGCAGTTGGTTATTTAATATTTTTAAATCTTTTAGAACTATTGTATAAGCACAGTAACACCCTCCAAGATGTCCCACATTCAGAAATATATGACCTTCTTGGATGATTGATGTCACTTGGCTTCGCCTCATGCCTCACAATAACCCCAGACACCATATATTTTGGCATGCCTGTACGCTTAGTTTGTTGTTATTGTGTACATCTGTATCTCTACAGAAAGATATACTGTAGGTATATATACATGCGTCTGGCTCCCCTTAAACTCCTAGACTTATTTTTCCTTCCTTTTTTCCTCACCTGTCTGTGGAAACCATGATCCTGCCCTCTGTTTGGAGATGATGACCGGCTATGATCGCCTGATTTTGGTTGAGAGTGGTCCCGGCTCCCATAACGGTCACAGGAGTAATACCGCTGTTGCTTCTCGGAAGAGTGCTGCTTCCTCTCTTGCGACCTGCCACGCTCTTGCTTGCGTTCCCTAGAGGAAATGTCTCCCAGCTGCATGTGGTCTGCAACAACATCGAGCCAACCACATTACTTTCTTCAGGAATATGGTTCTGCTTTTGAGTCACTCAAATATAAGTACACATGATGGAAAAAAATGTCAAGCTTGTTTTTATTATCTGTCAACTTAACACGGTGTTTTGGAAATACGGGCTGGGAGCAGCATGATATACTAGGCATGACTTCAGTTACCTCTGTTTTGTAAGTATTTGACTCCAAAGAGGGGGGAAAAAGAATTAGGCAACATTTAATTTTGCTGAAATAGAAGTAAAAGAATTTGTTTTTTATAAAAAATGGGTATTTTTTTGTATTTTGAATTAACTTTCAATAATTGATCTAGCTTACGATACTAACTTCCAAAATGTTGATTCTGTGAAGTATTTTAACTTCCATGAAATGTGTAGGATTTACTACCCAAATGAGATTACATGAACCCCTGGTACTAGGACTTGGCAAAACCTATCTGGTACTAATTACAACCCAAAAAGGTTCCTGTTTTCAAACCCCTTGTCAGACCTAACAATTCTCATATATTTGGAGATTATCTACTGCACATTCAAATGACACGCTAACTGCCAATTTGCTTTTCCAACCATGCAAACTGCTCTAAACATAAAGGGTTTTTTTTTTTTTGTAGAAGCTGGTAATTTAAACAGTAGTTCCCATTCTGTTGTTGTTTCATCTTTACTGGATGATTAGTTAACTCAGTTGGCATTTCTGATTGACACACTGGTGGTAAGTAATAGGGATGCTCAATCTGACAGGATTCAATCAGAATTTTGGAATATCCGATTCCAAGTCTGAATTCATTCTGACTCCGACAAGGGTCTTGGAATTGGAATCGGAATTCTAAATCCTAATTTACTATGTAAAAACACGTTTTTACCTTTAATTTTGAAATCAGGATTTTCCGACAGCAATTCTAAAAATCCTTATTCCAGAAAAGGAATGGAATCATAAAATTTCAATTCCGAATATGCAATTCCAAGCATCTCTAATAAGCACAGTTTAGAACTTTTATGAATCACTTCATGTCCGTTTTTAAATCAAAGAGTTCAGTAGTGCAGTACAGCTAGGCAAGGAACATTTTATTTTTCCAGGCGCCCAATCCCAGAGGCTCTGGGCACCGTACAGTAAAAACATTATACCAATAAAATTTAATAGCAAATAAAATTATAATAATAGAAAAAAAAACATTTAAAACAGCACACAGCCGGCCTGGTGGTGCTGAGGGTTGAAGCGCTGGAAGCCACACTTCGCATTACGCCGGCGACCTGAGTTCAGGAACGAGCTCAGGTCGGTGGGGGTCAGCAGTGGGAGGGAGGATTGAGCGTCCCAACGGATGCTCTCCTCCCTCTGTGCAGTACGCACCCAACGCCCTGAGAGAGCGCCGGTGGAAACATCGGCTCTCGAGGGGTCGGTGGCTCCATCTAACGGAGTCGGGAGGGGGGACATCTGTAGGCACTTGAGAGGGATGGCGCCAGCGCCTTCTCTGACGCCTATGCCCTTGCGCCGTCCTCAGGGGCTGGGACAGGGAAACCACAGAAAAAACAGAAAAATATCCCTCGGTAGTTCTAGATGATGACCGCTCCGGGCCATCCAAAACCACTGATTCTGGACAGACCCCGCTGTGCAGGAGGAAATAAGAGGTGAGGCACTCTAGGGGCAGATCCGGAGTAGGGGACAGAGATGGTGATGAGCAGCCTGAAGGAGTGGGCACCGAGGGTAGACAGGAGAAGATAAACAGAAAGTATAAAAAAAAAAAAAACAGCATACAATCAATTTATTTGGGACACAAAGCTCTCTAAAATAAATAGTCAGAAGTGAAAACTAAAGGCATTGTGACAACAGTTTAAGAACTTATCAAGGACATAAACAACATGCTGTAACATGTAAGCAGTAATATCTGAGAGTGGGTGGTACTAGGCTAAACTGGACCTCCCAGGGGGGTGTAATGAAGCCTGACGCTGCAGGAAGAGGGCCTTATAGCCCCTGGAAAGTCCTGTATAGCCATTCCGCCCACCCTGGAGGGTATTACTGCATTTAGAAAATGAGTTACATGTGACATTTATATAGTATATAAAAAAAATAAAATGAGTAAAAATCAAATTTAAGTCATTTTCTTATAAAGTAGTCCTTCTACAGGTATACCAGCAAGTACAGGGCACTGCAGTGTTTGACAACTTTTTTTTAGCAGAGTGCTGTCTTCGGTCTCTATCCCCATGTTCATTTTAGGAAAGGAAGCTCTGTTTATCCCCCCCCCCCGCTCTGTTACCTATGTGCTCTAAGGACTATACTGGGATCAGCAGGATAACTGCTTGTGACGGTACCGGGATCGGGTAGGGCAGCTGCGTGCAGTCATGCAATGGAAGAAGCAAGTTACTAATGTTGGAAGTTTTGTTTTTAATTTTAATTGCTTCTGAGCAAGTAAAACAGCTGGCGGGAATGGGGAAATACTGCAAGACTAGCGTTGCACTGAACAGCCGCATTTATGCTGGCTGTTTAGTTAAAAATAACAGAAAAAAATATTTCTGTTTTCCTTTTGTATGGAAAAATTAACTTCTGAGGGTTGCGGGGAATTTACTGTAGTGGTGACAGTGATAGCTGAGTGGGTCAGGGGAAGGGCTCACTCGCTAAGTGAGGGGGGAAATGGCTGCCAGGTCTTTTTAAAATTGAAAGTGGGCACAGTGATATGAGTTCAGTAAGGTGGCAGTGCCAACTGGCACTTGTTTGTCAGTGGGCATTGTTGAAAAATAAATGTATACCTGGGGGGACCCTCAGATGATCAGCATGTGGTATTTTCCAAGCCCATTTTCTCAAGGAAGGTTATTTACCATAACTCTAGATCTTCAAGAATATCTTCTCCATAGAGTACGCTCTGTGGTCCTAGGGCCAGAGGTGGCAAGACCCTGTAGGAATCTGTACTTTTGGTGCTGGCAGCATCAGTACTTAGCATCGACACAGAGTGTTATCCACACACCCCAAAAGGTATTGAGGGGTGCCAACCCCAACCACCTCAGTACCTTTCTTACCAAGAAGGAAAGCAAAAAAAATTGCCTATATAAAAAAGGCTATTAATTAAAAAGTACAGTTACGCAAGAACTTACTGTAACAGTAGATCTTCTAAAGGAGCTCTTGCAGCAGGTAATACCACCAGGACTAATGCCGTCAGGTGTTAGAACCCCATGGAAAACTTGTAGCTAGCAGTCTGAAGCGGGGGACTGCCCCCAATGTCAGGCGTGGTATAAAAGGGGCGGTCCCCCTGGCGCCATCTCAGTTCTCCCGCCAGAGACCCAGCTAACATGGCATTGGAGAACCGAGCAGGAACTCCCCAACCTTGTACAGGTGCAAGACTCGTATACCTGGGGGGTGGAGGGTGGGAAAGCCACCTGCTGCAAGAGCTCCTCTCGAAGATCTACTGTTACGGTAAGTTCTTACGTAACTGTAATGTCTAACTTTGAGGGTGGAACTCTTACAGCAAGTAATACCATTTGGACTGAGTCCCAAGCAGTACCCAAAGATAGGCTCAGGTCTGAGCGGGAGGTGGAGAGAAAACTGAAAACATAGGAAGATGCCGACTATTCTAGGAGAGTAGGCCCTGCAGGACAGCTAGTCCAGAACCTGCTCTCCACCTAGAAGCAACGTCTAGGCTGTAATGCCTGATGAAGGTATGTACTGTGCTCCGTGTCTAGGCTGTAATGCCTGATGAAGGTATGTACTGTGCTCCGTGTCTAGGCTGTAATGCCTGATGAAGGTATGTCACTGTGCTCCGTGTCTAGGCTGTAATGCCTGATGAAGGTATGTACTGTGCTCCGTGTCTAGGCTGTAATGCCTGATGAAGGTATGTACTGTGCTCCGTGTCTAGGCTGTAATGCCTGATGAAGGTATGTACTGTGCTCCGTGTCTAGGCTGTAATGCCTGATGAAGGTATGTACTGTGCTCCGTGTCTAGGGTGTAATGCCTGATGAAGGTAGGTACTGTGCTCTATGTCTAGGCTGATATGCCTGATGAAGGTAGGTACTGTGCTCCATGTCTAGGCTGTAATGCCTGATGAAGGTATGTACTGTGCTCCATGTCTAGGCTGTAATGCCTGATGAAGGTATGTACTGTGCTCCATGTCTAGGCTGATATGCCTGATGAAGGTATGTACTGTGCTCCGTGTCTAGGCTGTAATGCCTGATGAAGGTATGGAGTATGCTCCGTGTCTAGGCTGTAATGCCTGATGAAGGTATGGAGTATGCTCCGTGTCTAGGCTGTAATGCCTGATGAAGGTATGTACTGTGCTCTGTGTCTAGGCTGTAATGCCTGATGAAGGTATGTACTGTGCTCCGTGTCTAGGCTGTAATGCCTGATGAAGGTATGTACTGTGCTCCGTGTCTAGGCTGTAATGCCTGATGAAGGTATGTACTGTGCTCCGTGTCTAGGCTGTAATGCCTGATGAAGGTATGTACTGTGCTCCGTGTCTAGGCTGTAATGCCTGATGAAGGTATGTACTGTGCTCCGTGTCTAGGCTGTAATGCCTGATGAAGGTATGTACTGTGCTCCATGTCTAGGCTGTAATGCCTGATGAAGGTATGGAGTATGCTCCATGTCTAGGCTGTAATGCCTGATGAAGGTATGTACTGTGCTCCATGTCTAGGCTGTAATGCCTGATGAAGGTATGGAGTATGCTTCATGTCGCAGCAGCACAAATGTCTGCTGAAGAGACATTCCTTAGGGAAGCAAAAGAAGCGGCCACAGCCCTGGTGGAGTGGCCTTTAACTGGACCCAGAAGGGGTTTACCATGGTGCTGATAGCAAAAGGAAATACAGTGCACTAGCCAATGGGCTAGAGACTGCTTAGAGACAGGAGCCCCTGTCATCCTTTTTGCAAAGGAGATGAACAACTGGTCCGTCTTTCTGGAGGAACATGTTCTGTGAAGGTAATACCGTAGGATTATATTGACGTCCAAGGTGTGCAACAGCGCTTCACCTTGGTTGGTAAACTCAGGATAATAAACCAGAAGGCTGATGTCATGATTAAGTGTCAGGATGGACACCACCTTTGATAAGAAATGAAAATTACTTACCTACCGTAATTCTTGATCTTCTCTTGTATCTTCACTATTCATTACTGCTTGGGTGTAAGCCGGAGGCGTGCAACCGCCACAGGAGTTTTTTTTTTTTTTCAGAGGAGTCGGCGCTGCCCCCGAGAGTGACGCATCACGTGATGCGTGAGGGGCGACCGTTAGGCGCCGCAGACTCCTCCATCCCAGTTCTGTTAGCCAGAGAGGCAAAAAAAGGGTAAGAAAAAAGAGCGAGGCAAGAAAATCGAGGGATAGAAAAAGGGAAGGATATAAACTGAAAAAGGAATAAGCCGGTAGAGGACAGAAAAAGAAGGAAATGCCTACCCTAAGGGACCGCATGGCCTCACTTCTGGGGCGGCTCCAAGGGAGGAACAGATAAAGAAGAGGAGAAAAAGGAAGAAGAAGAGAGGGAGAGAACGAGGGATGTTGGGAGGGGAGAACTCTGCCCATTGAGATACTGGTTTAAAGGCTTATAAGCTCGGAACCAAAAACAAGGGAGCAAGGATCCCACATGATAGGACTGAAGAGAAGGTTCAACCGAACCACTTGCACAGACTGGACACAAAGGGCAGATTCTCTAACTTCCCGTCATCTCAACCCCTTAAACTCTAGCTGAGAGCTCACAAACTGCCAAGGCAGAAATTATGTTTTGGAAAGAGAGCACCCAACTCGGAAGGGGAGAGAAGCCCCCTAGCACCTTGTTAAGTGCTAACACAGATGTGTGTGGGTAGGGGATGAGTTCTACAGAGGGCATCCCTTTACGCAAAGGATAGAGTGGGAACTAAATCAGACTCCCTGAAGGCAAGGCAAGAACATCAGCTCAAGGTAATTGAAGTGCCAGGACAGCACCAACCAGCAGAAGCTGACACAATAGGAGATTAAGACCTGCCAGAGGGAACCTGGAAAAAGGGGGCCGAGCCATTAGAGGGACGGTCTCTTTAACTGTGAATTGAACAACATGGCTAAGAAACAGCCAAGGGGTCACCCCAGGGGCAATCAGAAAGAGTTCTCTCAGGATAGAAATAAATCCTACTCGTTCCTCCTTACGTTCAGGAAATAGGATCCGTCCAGAGAAGAACAGAAAAATCAAGATTTTTTGGGGGGGGCTTAAAGGCCAGTGAAGAAGAGGGAAGGAATGAGCAGGGAGGGGGAGACGCCGAAGTAGGAGGCCCTTGAGGGGAAGGTGAATGGGTATCAGTAATGAATGGTGAAGATACAAGAGAAGATCAAGAATTATGGTAGGTACGTAATTTTCATATCTTCCCTTGTCAGTCTTCACCATTCATTACTGCTTGGGTGAGTGCCATGCTCCCCCCCCCGGGGGGGAACAAGATGAACCCTGAGGGAACAAGACCCTCAACCTCCTGCTGGTGGAAAACAGAAGGGAGAGACCCTGGGCTAATTAGATGAGAAGCCTAAGGCTGAGGAGAGCTAGGAGGTGTCCCCAGGAGACGAGGAGACGGAGGAAGCCCCTGCAGATGCCTCCTAGCTCTGGTGGAGAAAAGATGGGTCCCCCGGAAAGTGGAGCGAATCACCCTATGCCGGGCCAGGGGTGACAATCTTGATAGACGAAGCCATGCCGTCCGCCTAATGCAGATCGCTGTCCCTGTAAGCCTGGAAGCCACCTCATTGGCGTCGTAAGATGCCCTTGCCTGGTGCCTTGCCAGCTCCAGGCCTATAGCAGAGATGGCAATGGCCTGTCTAGATTGCTCTGTGTGAGGCATTGATGTTAGAAGCTGAGATAGCATCGACCATAGATGCCTGTTGTAGGCAGCATGGTGTGCCTGATGTGATGCGATACACAGCATCGCACGAGAGGAAGAGAACGCTCCTTGGCCCAACTGATCAAATTGTAGAAAATCTGAGTCCGGTGGTCAGTCGTACGCCAGGCAGCGGCGCCCGGAAGGAGTCTCTAGGGACACCAATCCTGAAAGCGGGTTGGGAAGAGAACCTAGGGACTCAGATGGGGCACAATACCTCATCCTGCAGTCTGCCGGGGCTGGGACAGGGTCGGCTGGAGACTGCCAGGAATGGACAGACACCTCCTGAAAGGGAATAGGCCAGGATGGCACCACCAAATGTTGGGCACTGAATTCACTGAGGAATTCACACGTCTCCCGTTCAGTATTGTCTTGCCTAACAAAGGAGATACGGAGGTCCCCAACCATCCTCGAAAGGAAGCACTGATATTCAGTGAAATCAGCGTTGGAAGAGAGGTGAGCAGAGGGTTTCTCTCCCTCCGAGGAGGGAGATGGGGAGCTCAAAATGTCCAGAGGACTCCTGCAGTGGTGGGGATAGGTGAAACACCTGCTCATGCATGCATCTAACCTATGAGGGGAAGGCCGCCGCAGTGCCTCTGAACGTCTCGCAGGATAACGGACCCATAGGACTGACATGGCCCGGGAGAGAGGGTGGTGGCTGCACAGGAATGGGAATAGGGCACCTACGAAGAGGCAACTGTCCTCTACTCAGGCTCTGGAATCCGGGGAACGGAGCCCGAGCTGGTGGGGTCCCAGATAACAAACCAGGTCGCAGAATGGAACCCTGGGACAGTGAACCTTGGAAGAGCCTGTAAGGGGATCCTCCCCTGTGACATTCCTGGGGCTGCAAGGATCCAGAAGGGCAGCCAACAGCAATGCCACCAGAGGGGTCCCTCGAGCCTAAGAGGAAGAGGCAGGGCTCGGCACTACGGCTCCTACCTACACCCCAACTGGTAGCAGGTGAAACTCAACGTGCCTCACCCCAGCCCCTCAACCCCTCGGACTCAGAGGACGCCCTTCTCCTTGATGCCATCGACAAAGCCCGTCGATCCTGGGATCTCTGAGGGGAGCCCCCAGAAGACAAGGCCCCTAGTTCACCCTGAGAGGGCACAGCAGCACCGGAGACGGCAGCTGCTACAGCCCCTTCTGGGCAAACAGACCTCTCCCCAACCCACATGCTGTCCCCTTCCAAGGACCCCAGGCCACCCCCAGCCTGGGAGTCCTCAGAAGAAGACTGCTGTGGAGACTGAGGAATGGGCACGCTGTGCCACTTGACACCTTGTCCCACAGAAGACTCCGATCCCGAGGAATCGGGGAGCCAGGACGGGTCCACATCTGAGTCTGCTTCCGAGGAAGAGGCGACTGGAAGGGCCTCAATACTGGCCTCCCCAGGAGTCCCCTGAGAAATGGCACCGTGAACGACGCCAGTGCCACTCACGGAGCCCTTCGGCATTGGCACACTGGAGACAACGCTAGAACCCAGTCCTGACTCGCCCATGGCTCCAGCCGAGTCCCCGGCATCACCCTCGATGCCGGGACCCGACACAGCGCCGCCAGCGGAGTCAACTGTGCTGGTGGCGCCGAGAGCCAAAATGACACCACAAACGGCGCCGCCCCGATCCGGATCTGAGATGGCACCAGAAAGCGGCATTGAGGGTCCACCCACACCGGGCCCGGCAGCTGTGGGCCACGACACTGGGGGAGCCTGCACCTCCAAAGAGGTGACTGCCGAGGTGCTGTCCCCACCACGGCCCTGGGAGGGGTCACGGCATTCCCCCGACACTGCGAAAGAGGCCTCCTCCTTGGCAAGACTTGAGGATGAGGAGACCTCCTCCTCTCCAGACCGTATAGGCTTGGGAGGGGACCCGGAGGAAGGGCCTAAAAATCTGGCCTGGGAGGCCCGAGAGTGACACCGTCCTCCAAAAGTCGGCGGGGCCTTGCCAATTTTGAATGCACGAACTTCGAGAACACAGTGGTCCATCGAGAAACAGGCGTCGCATCGGTCCATGTCATGGTTAGGTCCCAGGCACTGAAAGCAGACATCATGCCAGTCCGTCACGGAAAAATGTCGGCCACAGGAGCACCGACGCATAGGATCATGGCCCGCTTTTGACTTTCGCTTAGCTCCCAAACCGGACATGATGCGAAAATAACCTAAAACACAGCAAAGCTCCTGACGCCATCGAAAAAGAAAATGGAACGGACTTATTGGAGACAACGACGCCAGGAAAAAACAAACCGGGATGAAGGAGTCGCTTCGCACGATGAATTAGGCCTATGTCATAGTACCAAAAAATGGAAATTACGTACCTACCGTAATTCTTGATCTTCTTGGACGAAGTCTCCACCACTCATTCACACTAGTGGGAGAGTACCGAACTAAATCCAACAACCCTGAGTAGGGTGGTAGGAGATTGGGTTCACTCAGAAAGGACAGCCAAGGACTGTCCTGCTAATAAAAAGAGCTGTCTTGTAAAGAGCAACTAGAACATAGGGCCTACAAGATAAGCGCTCGAATTGTGACTCACCACTTTGCAGACGACTGCAATCGACACAAAATGAAAGTCTGTCAGGAAGCTGCAACCACTTTAGGAGAGTGGCAAGAACCTGGCCTCACAATTTGGTCTAGGACCAAAATTAATAGTGTCAAAGACATGTACTAATCGGCCGGCCCAGTGGCGCTGAGGGTTGAGGCGCTGGACGCCACACCTCGTGCTGCGCTGGCAACCCGGGTTCGGGAATGGACTCGGGTCGACGGGGAGAGGGAGGATTGAGCCTCCCAGCGGATGCTGTCCTTCCTCGGGGAGGGATACCAGGGGTACCAGGAAGTGCCCGACGTCCCAGAGAGAGCTGGTGGAAGCATGGGCTCTCAAAGGGCTCTGGCGGCTCCGTTCAGTGGAGTCAGGGAGGGGGAGATGCTGTTGGACGCTTGGGAGGCAGACGTGCATCAGCACGTCACTCTCTGGACGCCAGTCCTCGTGCCGGCTCCTCTAGGGGTTGGGTGGGGAAAACAAGAAAACCAGGAAAAAAGGCCTCTCGGTCCTAGATGAAGACCGATCAGTGCCTCCCAGGATCCACTGGACTACGGGCAGACCTCGCTGTGCCAAGTTCTCCTCCAAGTAAGGTTGAGGAAGGTTCATCCTCACCCCACCCAGAGGGGATTGCTGGGAATCAAGGTAATACAGGGGAGAACAAGAGAGCACTCTGGGGCAGACTCAGAGTCGGTGTTTCAGGGGGGTTGATCAGTGGTCCGAAGGAGTGGACCAAGGGGGTAGTGTAGGCGGATAAAGTAGGTGTGCAAGCACCACAAAGTAAAAAAAAAAAAAAGACATGTACTAATGTAACGTAAAGGGACCTCAGGAACTGAAAGAGTCGGAGGTAAGACCCCCACTATCAAGTATGGCTCACCTGTAAACAACAGGTCCAGGAGCACTTGAACCCCTTACTTGATGAGCAAGGGGGTCCAGGTGGGGTTAGCCCATCAAGCAGAATGGTCTCCACTTAGTCACAGGAACCTTCCTGATGGAAGGCCAAGCACAACTTAGAAGTCTCTCGTGGTGGTCTAGTAGAACCAGATCCTACCCACTGCATATTCCAAAGGAATCATCCTGCCCCTGTGTGTACAACTGTAGTAGCAGTCTCTGAACTCAGGGAAGAAAGGAAAAAGTGTACAGGAGGATGTGTCCACTGCGGGAAAAAACATTCTGACAGAAAAAAAACAGGGCTGGATTTCTAAGGCAAACAGAGGCAGATGTGCGTCGAGGAGGGACACAGCAGGACCAAGTTAGAGCTAACCCATTTGTTGAAGTGACTGAAAGAGGCAGTGACTCAATGCAGTGCGGCACTACCCACTCTGGCCTCCCTGAAGGGAGTAGGAAAGGATTCTAGTTTGTTTAGTGAAAAACAAACATCATAACTCCATCACGCACTTGAAGAGGATAGCTTCGTGAGCGACTGGCATGGACCAGTGCACAGGAACCGAAGGTGTGAATATTTGAAAAGCTACCTCAGAAAAAAAACCTACTTGACCTTCTGTCAAGAAGGAGAAAATCGCCTGTTAAGTCAAGCAAGCAAGGAAGTAGGAACCTGAGTTCCAACTCGGTGGAGAGTTGCTTCTGCTGCTGCAAGGCTCTGCTCAAGAGAAGAAAGCCTGATAAAAAGAAAGGGGAATTAACAGACTGGGCAGTCGCCTAGGTCTAGGAGATGTCTCTGAATGAGAGAAATCTCTTTTAGAGAAAGAGATGACCCATACTGCTGCCGGATCAGACTCCCCCTAGGGGAAGAAGAAGTCAGGTACTCTTTACCGTACTCTGGAGATGAGCGCCTCAGGAGCTGAGGCGGAACCTGACAAGATCCAAAAAGGGGGGGATTGGGTAATTTCGGCTAGGCCCTGTGCTGTGCTAAAATTTTTTTTTTTTTTTTTTTTAGTCCAAGCCTAACATGGCTTTCAGGCTGCTATTTTGCAAGGATTGTCTTGATACAAAACGACGAAGATGTTCTTCATCTGAGTGCAGAAGGAGCCTGAGTGTCCATACTGAAATTATGACCGGACTAACAATCACAGCTGGAGAGATGTTAACCACCTGTGCTGAAGAAGCCACCGAAGAGGCACTATCACAAGGGGGCTATATACCCCTATCAAAGGAGCGGAAGAGCCAGAGCGGCTCCCAACCATTAAATTAGAATGTTCCACAGAGTGTAACTGTCTTGACGATTGAAAAGTCTAGGCGTAGAAGTGTATGGTCCACAGACGCAGTGTGAAATACTATAGTGGACCCCATTACTGAGGAACTACTGAAAAGATTTTCCATCACGGACTCTGATGATAGAGAGGGCGTGCCCTTCAGTATATAAAATTAGTTGTCCACTGTCTTACTGACCAGAAAGACAGGGAAAGACCCATCTAGATGCACTTCTACCCTGGAAGGACCTCCAAGAGAGGTCTAGGTCAGAGCTACTAGAGACTCTGCCATCAGGAAGGATGTCAAAGAGCTTGGTACCACGTAGGGAGTGCAGAAAGTGCTGAGCAGAATGAGATTCCGCTGGCAGTACAGCAGAGTTCCATCAGCAGAAAACCGCTGGATGATATAAGATCCCACATAGACCACCACTCACTAAGATGTGTGGAAAAAATAATCCGCAGAACAGGAGTTCATTCTGTGATAAACATCCCACCACATGTTCTGTGGAAAGGATGTCCGAAAAGGAAAAATGTGTCACTACTTCTGCCATACAGCACCCACTAGCACCAGTGCAGCACCAGCATCACTCATGGCACAGGAGGGCACCAAGCAGTGCTTATGCCATCCTGGGTGATACCCGAGGGAAGCCGCAGCAGTACCTGCAGGCACCCCCGGCACCCATGTAGCAGTGGCACCCGAGGGCACCCCGACACCCATGGTACCATGGCACCATGGTACCCATGACACCAGACCAAAAACAGTTCAGCACACTTAAGCCTGTCAGAAGATAAATCCAGATGCAGAAATAGGCAGATAAAAAAGATTTATTGCGTTCCATAGAACAAAAGGACCAGCAGGCAAACAAAAACAAAGCGCTTAACGTGCCCCAGCGCTTCGACTCACTAATGAGTCTTCATCAGACCCCCTGAACCTGGATTTATCTTCTGACAGGCTTAAGTGTGCTGCACTGTTTTTGGTCTGTTGTCTGTTTCGGGGCTGGCTGCCCTTTGTTTCAGCACCACCCCACTAAGCCTTGGCTCGCAGCACGTCTGTTTTGGTACCCATGACACCCATGGCAAGAATGGCACCCGAGGGCACCAGTAGCACCCATGGCACCCAAGGGCACCAGTGGCACCCATGGGCACCTGTGGTGCCACCTGTGGCACCCACGGTTGCCCTGCCAGTGCCACCCATGGTACTCATGGCACCAGTGGTACCCATGACACCTGTGGCACCCGTGGGTGCTCATGGCACCACCCATGGCACCCACAGATGCCACCTGTGGCACCCGCAGGTGCCTGCGGCGCCACCCGTGGGTGCACGGTGCCACCCAGACACCCGTGACACCACTGACGGCGCCAACAACCAACGGCAGCAACAAGAGCACCCATGGCACCGCACAGAGCAATGGCGCCGACCAAGGCACCGAGGCACGGCGCCGACCAAGGCACCGAGGCTCAGCGCTGACCAAGGCACCGAGCCATGGCTCCAAGGCATGGTGCCGACCAAGGCTTCCAAGGAAAATGCCAATGGAAATCCTGAGAAGGGGAGAAGGAAAAAGGTGGTGCCTGTGCCGGCCCCTGCATGGAAAAGGGAGAGGGGGGTAGGCACGAGGGGTCGACATGATGGCAAAGGCACCAAGAGGGCACCTCGCCCATCGTGATCCAGTCAACCCAGCTGCGGTCCAACAGCTCCGAGTCCCGGAGGTCCCGAAATCAGGAACAGAGCCAGGAAAAACTGGAAAGTCAAACCCCCTGCTCCATAGGAGCGGCCCAGAGGTGAAACTGTCCAACGGAGCTCCAATGAAGACAGAGATGGAGCTCGGAGTCGAGAATGCAGCCGTTAGGAGCGGGGCCAAGAGGAACGCACTAAAGTCGGTTCAGGCGCAACGCCGCTCCCGATGAACAATCCTCGTGCAGACGTACCAACGGGCAACCTCGAGTGGCACCGATTCTTCCCCCCAATGAGGAAGAAGAGCTCGAGGTTAAGCGGAGCCGGATCCCCGGAACTGCTAGATTTGTGCTTCAGAGGACTGTCCTCCCCCCCCAAGCACAGGACTGTCTGTAGTCGGACCCCCCCCCATTAATTAAGGGTGGCGGACTGGACACAGCCCCTCTGCCATAAAAACTTTCAAACGAAGTCCTCCTACCGTCACCGCTACCGTCTAAGGAAGACTCCGTTGATGGCAGGAAATAATTTCTTTTTCTTCTTCTTCATTATCTTCTTCTTGTTTGTAAAATAAGAAATTACTACTTAAAAATATTAAATTAAACATTAAAGCTGCTGTCGTATAGACGAAAACTTATACTCCGGCAGACGAGCGACGTCGACATCCAAGCGCACTCGACGGCAGGAGAAAAGGAACTGAGGTAGTTGGAAGGTCGACACTGAGATAGCCTACACAGGCACGAGCTAGTCTCGTGGTGCCGCGCATGCGTGGTCCTGTCTCAGCGCCGACCCTACAGAAAATGTTAGGCTCCTGCTTGATCCTAGCGCCTCCGGCGCTATCCCACTAGTGTGAATGAGTGATGGAGACTTAGTTCAGGAAGATCCGGAGGAATTTGTGGTGGGAAGGGTGAATAGGGATATGCAGGTAGGCATCCTGCATGTCCAGTGTGCACAGCCACAGTCCCTGCCGAAGTCAGGGCAGAAGGCTCTGCAGGGAGAGCATTCTGAACAGTTTGTACTCCATGAACAAGTTCAGGAAGCTGAGGTCTAGGATAGGCCTCATGTCTCCCAATTTCTTTGGAACCAGGAAGAAATGGGAATAGTAACCTGTCCCCCGAAGGTGGGATGGGACAGGCTCTATCGCCGCCTTCAGAGGAAGGGAGGATATTTCTTCCCGAACCAGAGGAAGATGTCCCGGGGAGTAAGAATACCGGGGGGAGGGGTGGCTTTCTGGGTGGTTTCTGAAGAAACTCAATTGAGTATCCTGCTGCTATCAGTTGGAGCACCCAAGCATCTGAAGTGATCCTCTCCCAACCCCGTAGATGGAAGGAGAAATGAAAATTATATACCTACCATAATTATGATCTTTCTGTGTATCTTCACCATTCATCACTTTTGGGTAGATGGCTGGGGGTCATGACCCCGTGGGAGCTCTTCTTCTTTTTTTTTTTTTTTTGGTGGTGAACCCGATGACCGTGAAGCTGCCCTCGGGGCCGGCGCATTCCGTGTGGTACTGCAGGTTGGCCGTTATGGCGCTGTCGACTCCTCCTGCCTACCAGTTTTTCGTCTCCCGCCGTTGAGGTCACCTCGTGGGACGTTCCAGAGACCTTCTACAGAAAAAACTTCAAGGCCTACCGCATATGCACCAAAGTATCAACTCCATCGACTATTTCCTCCGTGCCGTAGTCTGTTGGCTCCTTTCTCTGCAGGTTCTAGTCGCCCTACCCGACGTTGCTTAGTCAGACCTTTCTGATTATTTTATTCTCTGCAACGTCGAATCTGTTTTTGGTGTTGTTTCCTCATAGGTCATGTCTGGGTCGGAGGGCAAGACTTCGAAGACGGGATGGCCCCCCATGCGACGGTGCCCTTGCAGCCGTAAATTTTCCGTCACCGACCAGCACAACCGTTGCCTTACGTGTCTTGGCCTGCTTCACGACATGGATTTGTGCGACGCCTGTTTCTCCATGGACCGCCGGGTCATCGAGCAATGCACGTGGAAAGTGGGGAGAGTTCCGCCAACTTTCAGGGGTTGGGCGCGCACTCATCGGGCCAAGCCACATACTCTCGGCCTTTCCTCCGGGTCCCCTCACGGTTCTATACGGACTGAAGAGGAGAGAGCCTCGGCTTCTAGTAGCCTGGCCGTCGCCAAGGCTCCTTCCATGGTGCAGGAGGCCCGCTCCACTCCTTTCCGGGGGCCGTTGGTGCCGGACCCGCGGTGCACAAGGCCCAGGTCAGCGCCGTCCTCGATGCCATCGGTCTGCGCCATTTTGGGCCTTGACGCCGTGGGCCCTGATGGAGCCGTTGGCGGTGCCGGTTTGTCGCTCAGCGCCATGGCTGCTGTCAGTGCCGTTTGCGGCACTGATAGTGCTAGCAGCGCAGTGGGAGTCTCTATGGCATTGTCTTTGTCCTCTTATCGCGTTGTCGGTGCTGAGGTTGAGTACAGCGCCGTGTCTGGCTCGGGACATGGGACCGTGGGGGCTTTAGATCCCGCTGTCGGCGCCGCCCCTGCCCATGGCTCCGTTCGCGGCACCGTGGAGCCGGGCTGATGGCACCATCGGAGCTGTCAGCGGCACCATCTCCACCCTCAGTGCCATGGGGTTGGACGGCACTGTGGCTGGTTCTGACTCCGGGGCTACTGTTCGGGCCGGGGCCGTGTCCTCTGCGGATACCACTCGCAGTGCTGTGGGAGGCACTGGCTCGGGCGCGGTCTCAGTTTCTGGCACCCCATTTGGCAAGGATGGCAGCAGGCACCCTCCTACGGTCTGGCACAGGGCATCGGCCTCTACCTTTTCGGAGGCGGAGTCGGACTCTGAGTCAGACGAGCAGTCTGACTCCTTGGGGTTGACTGTTGGTGTGGGCAGCCCTGTAGTGTCCTCGACAAGCCGGAGTCAGGCCCCTTCTGAGGTGCAGTCGGTGGCTGCTGAGACTGGGTTCAGGGGTGCTGACCAGCGGGCAGTGGTTGGCCACCATTGCTCTGCAGCCTGTTCTTGGTGGGTTCACTGACCCCTCAGCAGTGGTACCCTGCCTGTGGTGTGCCTGGATCGCCCAACTTTGGGGCCGATCAGAGCACCTATGGGAGGGGAGGGTACTATGCCCTGAGTAGCTCCTTTGGGTGCTGGCCAGGGCTGTCAGCTACCTAGGCTGGCCCTCTTGAGGAGGAGGGCTCTCTCGGATTCCGAGGGGTCGAGGGGCATGGGGTCTGCACGGCGACCTTTTTCTGGGGCCCACCCAGGCTCTGGGAGAAGCCGTAGTGCGGACCTCCACTCTTCCTTCTCGATCTCTTTGAGAGAGCCCCATTCTTTTGAGGTAGGGGACCGTCCTTCTGGACCTATACGACCCCAGTCGACTCACTGGGGGGATTCTTCTGAGTGCAGCCAAGGCAGTACTGAAATGGTTGTTCAGCTGTCGACTGTGGAGTCTTCCAGAGTACCTTCCTCTTCGGGTGCTCCTGGTCAGCTGACTTCTCGGCTCTGTCCCCATCCCTCTGCCACATTCTACTGCGCTCCCAGGCATCCTTGGTCCTAGCAGGCCTCTCTCTACTGAGAGCAGTTCAGCGCTGTGGCTGCTCGGTTCCCAGCTTACATTAGGGCAATGGACAGACAGGTTTTTCAACCTTCCCCCGAGCAGCCACCCTCTGAGCAGTCGGTGCCCTCCAACTCTTCATCCCCCTCTTCTAGGGGAGAGGAGCCTTCTGTCCACATCTCTCCAGCTGCTGATCTCGCTGAGTATCAGCATTTCCCCGTGAGGATGTTGGAGGACTTGCACTTCAACCCTTCCACTCAGAGCAATCCTGAGCACTTGGCACACGTCTTTTTAGGCAACTTCAGTGAGGACACCCTTGTGGTGCCCCTCTGGCCTGCTCTCTTTAGGGAGGCATCGTTGCGTTCCTGGCAGAGACCTTTTTCTGGAGTTCCTGCCCCTAGGGATCTCTGCCAGAGGTACTGCGCACCCCCGGAGTCTCCAGGTTCTATGCCTCAGCCTCAGTCAGGACTGACGCAGCTGGATACTCCTGATGGGATCCGCGCCCTTCACCGTGACCGGCCCCCAGACCAGGATTCCTTGGACTTTGATTTCTGGGGGAGGAGGACTTTCTACTCGGCATGGTTGCTGCTTTCTATTGCTGTACATCAGGCCCACTATGCAGCCTATGACAGGTTCTTGTGGTCCAGGCTAGGTCAGCTCCTAGCCTCGTTGCCTGATATGGAGCAAACCAGACAAGCCATTGCACTCTCTGCACGTGGCCTTGAGCTAGCAAGGCACCAAGCGAGGGCATCTTATGATGCCAACGAGGTAGCTTCCAGGGTCGTAAGGACAGCGATCTGCACTAGGCAGGCGGCATGGCTGCGTCTTTCCCGGTTGTCACTCCTGGCCCAGCATATGGTGATTAACTCCGCTCACCAAAGAACCAACCTCTTCTAACCCCAGTAATGCTCAGAATATTCATAACTTTGTGCAGTCAGCATGGTGGGATGGACTGCCTGGAGAGATGGAACACATGCAAATGATGGAATTCTTTGCACGTGAGCATCTTTCAAATACTGCCTCTACCAACTGTAGTGTTCTAAGCCCTTCAGATTTTTCTCTCCGCCTGAAAGTCTGGTCGCTCGGAGTCTCTGTCATCCTCTTTCACGTGAAGAAGATAGAAAAAATCACCAAAACCACAAGTATACTTAGTTTCTTTTACTGCCTCTACTAATTGTTAGTTTACAACTAGTTTATTATTAAAAGAGTTGTTTTTTCTCGGTTCCTCGCTGTTCGGCATAACCGTGAGGGATCTGAGTTAGTTTAACTTTATTTCGGTTCTCTGACTAAAGAACCTATATGTTATCGCTAATTTTTGGTCCTTATAAACTTTAGTTGTAACCGCTTTTTATCGGTTACAGAACCGCTGAACCGGTTCACATTTCATCTACTCACTCGGTTCCTTCGGTTCCCTATCGGTTCCGGAACCATCCACAAAAAAAAAAAAAAGAAAGAAAAACCTTTTAAAGCTGTTTAAATAACTGCAACAGTACTTAGTATTTAGCGGTTGGGGTTTTTACTCTTGCTTTTCACCATGGCTGAGAAACCTAAGAAGAGAACCAGGGAGCCCGGGTTTAAAAACTGTTTAAAGTGTGGAGATGTGTTTGCCAAGGCAGACAAGCACACTTTATGTGTAGCTTGTCTGGGTTTTGAACATCTGGACCAGGAATGTAGGTGTAAAACTTTCCCAGAAAAAACTGTTGAAAAGTGCCTTGAACAGCTGAATAAAAAGTTTCCTAGGGGTCCCTCAGTCTCTGACCAGCTGACACCCCAGTCCGTTGTGGTTGAAGCCACAAGTGCTACTACCCCTGCCCCTGATACGGGCGAAAAAGGGGCAAAAAGAGGGAAAGAACCGGCTGACTCTCTGGTTCCCTCAAAGAAAACAAAGAAACTCAAGCATGCAGAACCCTCTCCTGCTAAACCAGGGACTTCTGCGCAGGTGCCTGTAATGCCTTCAGCTCAGGAGATAGCTCAGGCATTTAAAATTATTCAGGCTCTGCAGGGCATCATCCCTCAGCCTCCTGCCCCTTCACAGGGTCCCCAGGTTGTTACTACTGTGTCGCCCTCTGCTCCGGAGCAACACTATTTCGAAGAGGATGAGGAGCCTTATGAGCAGGACGAACCTATCCCTCCAGAGGTGTCCCCTGAGCAGGAATTTGGCTCGCCTCCCAGGGTGTCTGAGGATTTTTCCTCCCATTTTTCCTTTGTAAGGAAAATGGTAGATGCTTTAGATATTGCCACAACAGAACAAGTGGAAGATGAGGAGGAGATTGAGTACCTTAATATGATGGGTCTAACACCCACAAAGGCCCTCCTCCTCCCAGTATATACATTTTTTAAGAAGGACGCTATGAAGCTCCTGCAGACCCCTAATTCTATTCCCCCAATTGACAAGAGAATAGATAAAAAATACCAGCTGGATAGGGAAGGAGCTGACTTCCTCTTCTCCCATCCTGACCATCAAGGGGTAATAATACAGCAAGCTGCCTGTGATAAAGCTAAAGTCCCTCTGTCTTCACACCCACCGGACAAAGAATCAAGAAAATTGGACAGTATGGCCAAAAAGGGCTATTTGTCAGCCTCACTGGCCATGAGACAGGCTACTTTCCAAGCTTATGCTGCCCAGTATCAGAAATCCCTGTAGCAGTCGGTACTGGCAATGTCCATGAAGGCCACCCCACCCTTGTCAGATGACCTAGCTGAAACTGCCAGGTTTGGGCTAGAGGAGGCCAAGTACCAGTTCCAAATGGCTGCTGATCTGAATGACACTGTAGCCAGATGGATGGCTAACACAGTGGCTCAGAGGAGGTTTGCTTGGCTTAGGGCTACAAACCTCACTCAGGATACCCAGTCGAAGGCCCTGGATTTTCCATTAGAAGGAAATGCGCTCTTTGGGGAATCCACAGTGGCCTATATGAAAAAGGTGGATGAATATAAGGCTACTTATAGAAATAATTCTGCTAGAGACAGAGCTTCTTCATCCACGGGCCCTATGGAAGGGGGCTAGGTCGTCTTTCTTGACAAGACCCTTTTTCCAGCCAGTAGCCATGCCCCAATACTCAGCAGTACCCCACAGGGCTACTCAAGGGGTAGGGTAGAAGGGGTTTCAGGCGAGGGCTCAGGCACAACCTCAACCCCAGCCTAAACAGAACCCCCTGAGATGCAGGCCGCCTCCTCCCTACCTGTCGGAGGTAGACTGTCCCATTTCCTCCCCATCTGGTCAACCATCACCACAGACAAGTGGGTGTTGGAGGTAGTGGCAAAGGTCTGTCTCTGACTTCAAATTTCTTCCTCAAAAACCAGGGTTTCATCTCTCCACCCTTAGCACAAATTTTGTTGCTAGAGGCAGAGGTTCAGAAGCGCTCAGCTCAGGAGCAGTGGAACTAGTTCCTACAACCCTGAGAGGAAGAGGTTTTACTCCAGATACTTCCTAACAACAAAGAAAATGGGAGTGGTGGCCAATTTTGGATCTCAGAGCTTTAAACAAGCACCTGAAAAAGCCAAAGTTCAAAATGGTGACTTTGGCTCTGATTCTGCCAACAATCCAAAAAGGGGACTGGCTGGCATCTCTGGACTTACAGGATGCTTAGTTCCACATGCCCACAAAAGAATCTTTCAGAAATATCTCAGATTCAGACTCTCATCAGGTCATTATCAGTTTGCAACCCTGCCCTTCGGCCTTTCCTCGGCACCAAGGGTGTTTACAAAATGCCTAGCAGCTGTGGTGTAATTTCTTCGAAGACAGGGAGTGACTGTTTTCCCACACCTGGATGACTGGCTGGTGGTGGGCAAATCACCAGAACAAGTCACAACCTCTCTAAAGCTCACACAGGACCTTTTGGAGTCCTTGGGTTTCATAGTAAACCAGAAAAAATCTGTCTTCACCCCTACTCAGACTTTACAGTTCATAGGGGCAGAGATCAGTACTCTACAGGCCAGGGCCTTTTTGCCACTAGACAGGGTGCAAAGCCTTCAGGCCATAGCAAATTCCTTCAAGTTGCACAGTCAAAAAACAGCCAGGCAATTCCTGCAGCTCTTGGGTCATATGGCTGCATCCACAGGCACAGTGCAGTGTTCCAGGTTTCACATGAGAGACATCCAGTTTCACCTCAGGAATCATTGGAGACAGAAAAAAAGATCCCTTTTCAAAACTCATTCCAGTGACAAGGCCTCTGTTACAAGCCCTCTTGTGGTGGAAAAAGGAATCCAACCTAAGGCAAGGAGTCCCCTTTCAGAAGGAGGATCCTTCACTAGTCCTCACAACAGATGCATCCCTTCTGGGCCGGGGTGCCCATCTAGGGGAGCACACAACTCAGGGTACATGGACAGAGGCAGAGTCCCTCCAGCATATAAACTTGCTGGAACTCAGAGCAGTGCGGCTGTCACTAAAAGTTTTCTCTCTACACTGGTGATGGGCAAGGTGGTACAAGTCAGAACAGACAATACCACCACTATGTATTACATAAACAAGCAGGGTGGCACCAGATCAGGTCCCCTATGCACAGAAGCCATGAAAATTTGGACTCTGGCATATTCTCTAAAGGTGTCCCTGCAAGCCATCCATCTGCCAGGAAAGGACAATATCTTGGCAGACACACTGAGTCGAATCAATCAGTCCCATCACAAATGGACACTGAACAAGCAGGTGGTGCAGGTAATTTTCAGGAGGCGGGGCGTTCCAGAGATAGACTTGTTTGCATCCCACCAGAACCACCAGTTGCCTCAGTATTGCTGCAGGCCACCAGCCCAGGGCAAAATCCCTCTGGACGCCCTGGTACTGGACTGGTCAGGCAAGTTTCTTTATGCCTTTCCCTCTTTTCCTCTGGTTTTCAGGGTACTGCTGAAGCTCAGATCCCTCTCAGCTTCTCTGATCTTGATAGCTCCAGATTGGCCCAGGCAGCCATTGTAGTCTCTTCTGCTCTCCATGTCAGTGAGCAAGCCAATAAGCTTGCCTCTCAGGCACAATCTCCTCACCTCCAATCAGGGAACATTGTTGTTCCCAAATCTCAAGTCCCTCCACCTCAAGGCATGGCTCTTGAGGAATTAGAGTATGCAGATTTAAACTTTTTCTGAAGCTGTATTAACTATCTTGAAAGGTTATAGGAAGCCCTCCACTAAGAAAACGTATTCTGCTAAGTGGAAAAGATTTTCCTTTTGGTGCTCTGGTAGAAATTTCGCCCCAAATGGCACAGTGTTGGATTATCTGACTCACTTACATTCACAAGGTCTACAACCCAGTTCCCTAAGGGTTCATCTTGTGCTGCATATCTGAGCATCACTGGGAAGAAAGAAGTTTACTATGGTAAGTAATTTTTTCTTCTCCCCTGTAGAGCGAGACGGTGTTTGTCGGAGCAACTTCCTTCCCCCTCCGAGGGGTCCCCGTCTCACTCTGCATACCTTTCTGCTAGGACAAAGGTGTCAGTAACATCAGATCCCATTTTCAAAAGATTTTTATAAAGGCCTGATACATTTGCACCCTCCTCACAGGGCACCAGTGCCCGCTTGGGATCTTAATATATATGTATAGCCAGATTGATGCGGGCTCCTTTTGAGCCCATGGCTATAGCCCATTTAAAGCATGTTACCTGGAAAACAGTTTTCCTGGTAGCAATTACCTCAGCAAGAAGAATCAGTGAGCTTCAGGCTCTCTGTGTTGACCAAGACTACATCTCCTTCCACAGAGATAAGGTAGTCCTCAGAACAAACAGACAATTCCTTCCCAAGGTTGTTTCAGATTTTCATCTGAACCAATCAGTCATTCTGCCTGTCTTTTTTCACAGACCATACAAGCTCTGGTGAAAGAAGGCTCCACAGTCTGGATGTGAAAAGAGCTCTCAGCTACTACATGACAGCTACTAAAGTCCATAGGCAAGACAAGAAACAACTTTTCCTTACATATGGGGATGTCGGAATGGGCAAACCAGCCTCAAAAAGATCCATTTCTCGGTGGATTGTCCAGTGTATTCAATTCTGCTACACTAGAGCAGGTAGGGAGTCCCCAGCTGGGCTGAGGGCTCACTCAACAAGAGGAACAGCTGCCAGTCTTGCAGCTGCTAGGGAAGTGCCATTATTGGACATTTGTAAAGCAGCTACTTGGAAATCAGTACACACCTTTACAAAGCATTACAACTTGGATGTTTTGTCCAGAAGTGATGCCAGGTTTGGCACAGCAGTCCTGCAAAGTCTGTTTCCAAAATAAGTTCTGTGCCCACCTCCAGGGGTACTCCTTGGTAGTCTGCACAAAGTTATGAATATTCTGAGCATTACTGGGGTTAGATGAAAAAATTACTTACCATAGTAATCTTCTTTCTTCCCAGTGATGCTCAGATATTCATAACTCCTTCCCATCCTCCCCTTCCAGAACTTCAGCCTCTGCATTCCACATGCTAGTGCCACATAGCCATACCCTTCTGGGTACTTCTCTATGCTAGATAGATTTTAACAGAGCTTTCTGTCTCTCGTAATAGTTTTCTCACTGTCTGGTGAACACCATTATTATCGATGTAGTCCCTCCCTTGGAGGTTTTTTGGAGTAAATTGTTTTTATTAGGGTAATCCTAAAAAATGTTTTAATTAATTAGTTGTTGGATTTTTTCATAATGCCTGACTTCCAGGCTTCTTACAAATCTGAAGGGCTTAGAACACTACAGTTGGTAGAGGCAGTATTTGAAAGATGCTCACGTGCAAAGAATTTCATCATTTGCATGTGTTCCATCTTTCCGGGCAGTCCAACCCACCAGGCTGACTGCACAAAGTTATGAATATCTGAGCATCACTGGGAAGAAAGAAGTTTACTATGGTAAGTAATTTTTTCTTCTCCCCCGTAGAGCGAGACGGTGTTTGTCGGAGCAACTTCCTTCCCCCTCCGAGGGGGTCCCCATCTCACTCTCCCCACTCTCGGGCCTCTCCAGGCCCTGAAGGTTCTCCCTTTTAATGTGTCACCCACTGAGAGCTAAGAGACTCTGTCCCTTAGGGTTAAAAAGAAATCCCCCTTTGGGGGGCTCGGCACTCACCCAAAAGTGATGAATGGTGAAGATTGACACAGATAAGATCCTCCCTCCTACTGGTTCGTCCGGAAGGTCCAGAGGCTGTGGGAGAGGAGAGGAGTCAGGAGGTGTGGGGCAGCACCGTGGCTGAAGCTCCCGATGCTTTTTTGGGCGGGGGGGCGCTTGGCAGCTGAAGGGGCCCGATGTTTGTTGGCCCGCTTGCCCTGAGGTTTCGCTTTGGGCCAAGAACGGCTGCGAAAAGGACGATGCTGTCCCTGAGGGGGCTTGTACAAAGAGTCAACAGACTTAATTGCAGTACCCTTCTCTTGCAGATCAGTGATGATGTCCTTGACATCCCCACCGAACAGCACAGAACCCCTGAAGGGCACGTCCTGGATAGCGGACTGCACTTCCGGGACCAAACCTGACAGCTGGAGCCAGGCATGATGCTGCAGACCTACTGTGAAAGCCGAGCTCCTACCAGCAGCGTCCACTGCATCGTACATGGCACGAAGCATGTGCAGACTGGCCGAACGAGCAGAACAGACTAGATCCGCCGCTTCCTGCTTAGTCTGAGACTCAGGAAGGGAGTCCAACTTGGCTTCCACCTCACTCGGGATCGCCTTCTGGTAATCCCCCACATGTTCGACATAATTCAGGACCCTTATGCCCAGAGTGGAAGAAGCATACACCTTCTTCCCGTACTGGTCCAGGAAGCAAGATTCCTTGTCAGGTGGAGACGAACTGAGAAGCTTAGGATTCGCCGTACGGCTGTGAGCGGCGCTAATCACGACTGAGTCAGCTTTGGGGTGTGTATTTGGAGAATTCACACCCTCTAGAGCCTGGTATAGCCTATCTGCCTTCCTCGGAAGGGGGGCTAATGCTGACGGTTGCTTCCAAATAGTGGAAACAAGGTCCGCATGAGGCTCGATCCAGGGTGGAATCAACGTTGCAGCAGTTTCAGGTAGATCCAAATGAGCAGCGAGTTTTTTCCACTGTGGGTCTGGCTCCAGAGATTGCCACTGGTAGACCGCCTGGATCTTTCCCAGCCACTCCAGAAAAGAAGGGTCATCCGGAGCTGACTTTGGAGAAGTCCTTGGCCTGGGACGGTCTGGAGTGCGTGGCTCGTCGTCTGGATCGGAGCACTCGTCGGAATCGTCTGAGGTCTCTGAAGAAGAAGACCCCTCCCAAAGCGGGGGAGGAATGGACCCCTTGGGCAACACACGGGGAAGTGTATCCTCCCCGGCCCTGGCGCAGAAGGCTCACCTCTGGTGTCAGGTAAGGGGGAGGGAGTCTCTTGTCTCCGATGTCGGGCATCCAGAACCGGGTCCAGCATCAGCAGACAGCTCTCCACTTCCCTGGTAAGCTGAGCCTTGGCCTCAGCCCACCAGGAAGCCACAGTCTCCTTCAGATCCACCGGCCGTTGGGGGGTGGTGGAGGAGGAGGGGGGGGATACGGATATTGAGGATATCCGTAAGGCAAGTATCCGTAGTCCGATGGAGGGAAACCCGGCGTCGGGTACTGAGGCACAGGGTACTGCGGAGTCGGGTAGGCCGGCGTCAGGTACTGTGATGCCGGATACTGCAGTCCCGGGTAGGATGGCATCGGATAAGACGGGGTCGGATACCCGGACACCAGGGATTCTGACAGAGCAGACGGCCCTGGAAGAGGCCCAACAGGTGGGCCAGATACAGGTGGCTCGGCGGATGTTGGGTCCGGCGTTGGGACGGCGTCCGGTAAGGAGATGTTGCCCGGTGTCGGATAGGCCATCGTCCGAGGGTCTGACATCAGGTCTTCTGGCCCAGTGGGAAGGAGACCTGACAGGAGCGTACCTGTGTCCTCAGTGTCGCTCGGGGAAGGAGGACTAAAATCCCCAGGCCCAACAGGGGAGACACTGTAGCCTCGGTCAGCAGCGGTGAGCGCTGCGGCAAGCCGAGGACGACGGACTTATCTGTTGGGTTCGGCGTCAGCTCTAACACTGTGCATCCGTCGGAGGAACCCATGTCCGCCTTACCGGCATGGTCCGGGCGGGCGTGGGAGGAGCCAGCGTCTGACTTATCAGAACCGATGCCCGATGACGGCTGCAAGGGAGGAGTGGCCTTGGCAGGCGTTTTGGAGGCCGTGCGCTGCCCCGCAGGGTCGGGCGTCTTAGCGGCCTTGTCTGTGCGGGCGTCGGTAGCACCGATGTCGGGCTTACCGGAGCCGCTCGACCCAGAAGACCGCACAGTGGTGGTTTTCCTGGGAGCGGCTGCCTCCTTTCTCCCAGAGGCTCCCAATGGGCCCGAGCGCGAGCCCGACGGGAGGGATTTCGCCGCCTTAGGAATCTCCAAGATGGCCGTCGATGAGCGGTCCCGCAGGGGGGGATGTTACCTTCAGTATGGTGACTCCAGCCGGAATCGCGGTGACCGTGGAAGAGGAGTCCCGGTCCCGGTGCTTCTCCTTCTTTTTGTGGTGACCTTCAGGGGAAGTAGAGGCCTGCCAAAGCTTTTTCAGCTCCTTCTCCATGAAGGACATTTTCTTCTTCAAGATATGGGCTCCAGGGACTGCTGCCTCCATTTGCGGGTGGCGGCGTTAAATTGCTGGCAGTGCTGGCACTTCTCCACGAGGTGTTCCGGGCCTAAAAAGAAGAGGCACTGGGAGTGTCCGTCCTTATGAGGGAGCTGGGCTCTGCAGGAATCGCACTTATTTTTATGTGAATCAGATGGAGGAAAAAATTACTCACTTTAGTAATTATGTTTCTTCTAATGGAGTCTTGCTGTATTCTGACAATTGCAGTGATTACCAATCTTTGAACTGCCCCAGAGAACAAAGAGTTAACTTTCTATGCAGGGCATAGAATGCTGAGCTTGAGCTCGGTTGAAGTCTCTGTCTGGAGTGTTTCAAACTTATACCGTCAGATTCTTACGAGCCCAACTAGCTAGAAATTCTATGTGGAAATTGTAAAAATTCCTACTAGCCAACTGGCTGAAAAAAGTTTTGGATTCCCAAGGAAGACTCAAGTCAGGAAACCCAAAACCCCAAAACCAGTCTACTACAAATAATAATAAATCAGCACCCAAACAAAAAGGAGGAAGGTGCAAGCAAAAAACACCCCTGGGGTGCAACACTGCACCTGCCCACCCACTTCCCAAAAACAGGTTCTGAGAGGGGAGGCAGGAAGGGAGGTCAGAATACAGCAAGTCTCCATTAGAAGAAACATAATTACTAAGGTGAGTAATTTTTTCTTCAAACAACATGAAGTCTTGCTGTATTCTGACAATTGCAGACTACCAAGCAGTACCTCCAAGGAGAAGGACATAACCTACTTTGGGAATAGGCTCTGAAGTACTGATGTGCCAAACCGAGCATCACTCCTAGCCTGGATATCCAGAGAGTAATGCTTGGTAAAGGTATGGACTGTTTTCCAGGTGGCTGCTTGACAAATTTCTAAGACAGGGATATCCCTGGCAGCAGCCAGGGAAGCAGCTGTACCTCTTGTGGAATGAGCCCCCAGGCCTGAGGGTGGAGTTTTTCCCAGTTTTTCATAGCAGAATTGTATACAAGACACAATCCACCTGGCAATAGATCTTCTGGTGGCAGGTTTGCCCTTTCCCACTTCTCCATAAGTGAGGAAGAACTGGAGGGAGTCAAACATGTGACCCTTGGTACGCTCTATGTAGTAACTAAGGGCTCTTTTAACATCTAAATTGTGTAGCCTCCTCTTTCCTGAGGAAGAATGATCAGTGAAGAAAACAGGAAGAGGCATAGACTGGTTTAAATGGAAGTCTGAAACCACTTTGGGCAAGAACCTTCTATTGGTTCTAATGACTACTTTATCCCTGTGAAATGAGATAAAATCAGGTTCCACTGACAGGGCTTGCAATTCACTGATACGCCTGGCAGAGGTAATGGCTACCAGGAACACAGTTTTCCAAGTCAAGTACTTAAGCTCTGCTAAAGACATAGGCTCAAAGGAGGGTTGCATAAGTTGAGCAATGCAAACATTCAAATCCCAGGCGGATTGGTGTGAAGCATTCCTTTAAAGAATTTACAGAACACAGGATGGGAGGATAGTGAGGAAGACCTCCCCACAGACAAAAACGCAGAAACAGCTGACAAGTGTACCTTGAGAGTAGCTGGTCTGAGGTCTAGGCCATTAAGATGGACCATATAATCCAGAACCGTAGGCAATCTAGCAGTGTCTGGAGAAATATGTTTCTTAGAACACCAAATGCTGAATCTCTTCCATTTGGAGTTATAAGTCTTTCTGGTGGAGGGCTTTCGAGAAGCCTTGAGGATATCCAGAACCCCTTGGGTAAGATGCAGATCTGCAAACTCTAACTCTTCAAGAGCCATGCCTTGAGATTGAGAGACTGAAGATTGGGGTACCAAATCCTTCCCTGAGAGGATGTTAACAGGTTGTAATTCCTGGGAAGAGACAGGGGAAGATGGACTGCTAGGGATAGCAACAGGGGGTACCAGGGCTGTCTGGCCCAATCTGGAGCAATCAGAATCACCTTGCAAGGTTGAGACCTTATTTTGACCAAAACTTTGAACAGGAGTGGGAAGGGGGAAAGGCATACAGAAACTTCCCTTCCCAATTCAGAATCAGGGCGTCCAGGGGTACTGAGCCCAAGACTGGAGGTCTGAAACAAAAGAGAGGGAGCTGGTGATTGTCTGGGTCTGCAAAGAGATCTATCTCTGGAGTGCCCCACCTTGTTCTGTACTGACTGAGAGAAAGCTTTTAGAACCAGAAAAACTGCCCTGAGCTCTAGGAGATTGATGTGGAGAAGGGATTCTTGGGGGGACCACAACCTCTGGGCAGTGAGGGAACCCAGATGGGCTCCCCAGCCCAGAAGAGAAGCATCCATGGTAAGGACCACTGAACAAGGCTGACTAACAAAAGGAACATCTTGTCTTAAATTGTCCTGATCCTGCCACCATTAGAGGGCTTGGATCAAGGTCAGAGTCACTGGGATCAGTTTGGTAAGGAAATCCTTCCTCTGAGACCAAAAAGCTCTCAGGTGGAACTGAATATCCCTCATCTGGAATCTTGCCCCTTGGACCACTGCTGTTGAAGCTGCCATGTGGCCCAAGAGCTGGAGGAAATGCCTTGCTGGCCGAGATACCTGAAGGCTGAAAGAAGAGGCTATTTCCATAAGAACCCTTGCCCTTTCTAGAGGAAGAAAGGCTCTTGCTCTGAGTGTGTCCAGTTCTGTCCCTATAAAGGTAAGAAGCTGGACTGGTTCGAGAACTGACTTGGGAAGGTTGAGAAGAAATCCTAGAGAAGTCAGCACTTGCTGTGTCACTTGCAGGTAAGACTTGTAAGTAAAACAACACAAACACAATATTTCACTATCAAATGGCCAGTTCAGCCGAACCGAGCTGCACTTTTACAAGTTCCACACAGAAAAAACACAACAGTTCCTATCTAGTACTCACGGCACCACAGACTGAACCGACTATGTGGATAACTTTTTTGGTTTAAAAAAATGACGAAAACTGAAACTTTAACCGACTTTCGAACCGAGCTGAAGGAGAAATCTCCGGAGCGACCGTTCAGTGAGGCGGAGTAAAGAATCTGACGGTTTAAGTTTGAAACACTCCAGACAGAGACTTCAACCGAGCTCGAGCTCAGCATTCTATGCCCTGCACAGAAAGTTAACTCTTTGTTCTCCGGGGCAGTTCAAAGGTTGGGAATCACTGCAATTGTCAGAATACAGCAAGACTTCATGATGTTTGAATAGGGGATGACATACACGGCAAGTACTGAAGAGATTTTGCGAGAAAATCAGAGAAAATCAAAGAAAAAAAGCGGTAATGAAACCGACAACTGACTGACGAAGCAGTGAACTTAACTGCGAGGCGCTTTTGCAAGCTAACAGCGGGAAAGAATTGGAAGGCGGGCATGGGGGACCACCCCTTTATACTGATGTCGCATGACATCGGTCACCTGACATGGGGGCGGTCCCCCGCCAGAGACTGCTAGCTAGAAATTTTTCCATGGGGTCCTGACGCCTGCCGGCTTCAGTCCTATATGTAATTACCTACTGCAAGAGCCCTCTCGAGGTAAGATCTATAGCTGTCAGGTGCCAGGCCACAAGGAAAATGGAAATTACGTACCTACCATAATTCTTGATCTTGTTGGACGAAGTCTCCACAACTCATTCACACTGATAGGACTTTGCTGGAGGCCCTAGGACCCAGCGAGAGCAAACTTTTCACAGGAGGGCCAGCGCCAGAGATGGAGCCGCGAGGAGCAGCGCCGTGAGCCTCGGCTCATGCGGCAATGACTATCTCAGCATCGACCCTCCAACCGCCTCAGTACCTTTTTTTCCAAGGAGGTGCAGCGTAAGTAACCTAGAAGGATAGCTTAACAAAAACCGGACATAAGATAGTCCGGAAGACCTGTATAAGAAGGGTCAAGAAAGAAGTCTTCACAGCCTTAAGATTGAGGGAGTGAAGACCAACAACAGAAGTGAGCTCGGAGGATGGTGGGTGAGTGTGAGAATGAGTGGTGAAGACTTTGTCCAAAAAAATCAAGAATTACGGTAGGTACGTAATTTCCATATCTTCCTGCACATGAAGTCTCCACCACTCGTTCACACTGATGGGAGAGTACCGAGCTAATAATCCCCCGAGAGGGTGGCAGCAGAGACCAAGAGCTCACAAATTTAGGACAGAAGTCCATTAAGGATGGTTCTGCCAAACGAAGTATGTCACCTGGCATGGACATCCAGGGCATAGTGCTTGACGAAAGTATGCACTGAGCTCCAGGTAGCCGCATTGCAAATATCTGCAATGGGCACATTGCGGATTTCCGCCAGGGATGCCGAGACCGCTCTGGTAGCGTGAGCGTACACTCTGCCCTCCAGCTTAACCTGCGCAATGGAATAACAGTGGTGAAGGCATGCCACAAGCCATGCTGAAATGCATCTGATAGCGACAGGTTGACCTAGCCGGGTCTCGCTGAAGGAAACAAACAGTTGTTGTGCTTTGAGAATTTCTTTTGTTCTATTTAAATAGAAATGCAAAGCTCTTTTGACATCCAAAGAATGAAGGGAGCGCTCTCCTTCATTTTGGAAGTTCGCAAAGTAAGTAGGAAGGACCAAAGGTTGGTTTAGATGGAATTCTGAAACAACCTTAGGGAGAAACTTAGGAAAGGTCCTAAGAACTACTTTGTCTTTATGAAACACAGTATATGGAGGGTCTGTGACCAAGGCATGTATGTCAGAGACCCTGCGGGCCGAGGTAATGGCCACCTGGAAGGTCGTTTTCCAAGTGACAAATTTCAGTTCATAGGTAGCTAGAGGCTTGAAAGGCTTTCGAGTGAGTATGTCTAGCATAAGATTAATGTCCCAGGCTGCGACTGGACACCTGATAGGAGGTCTGGTATGCAGAATTCCCTTAACAAACCTCTTAACCACAGGTAACTGAGCCAGTGACAAGGAAAGTACTGGCTCATGATAAGCTGAAATGGCACAAAGGTGAACTTTGACTGTAGAGTATTGCAGACCTGAATTTGAGAGGTCTAAAATGTACTCTAGAACTTTATTGGGTGGGCAGAAAAAAGGATTCAAAGAGGATTTTGCACACCAGAGTGAAAAACGTTTCCATTTGGCTGTGTACATTTTTCTAGTGGCTGGCTTGCGCGCAGCCAGAAGAATATCTGAACCTCTGCAAGAGACACTAAACTTGTTCACCTCTATCTCTTCAGGAGCCAAGCGTGAAGATGAAACGATCTCAGATTGGGATGGACCACAGGCCCCTGAGTCAGAAGGTTCGTCTGAAAGGGAAGCGCTTTCGGAGGGGTTTCCGACATACTGTTGAGTAACGGAAACCATATTTGCCAAGGCCAGAAGGGAGCAATGAGGATCATTTTGTCCCCCGGGACCCGAACTTGAGAAATACCCTCTGAATTAGAGGAAGAGGCGGAAAGGCGTATAGAAAGCATTTTGTTCACTGCATCCTGAACGCATCCTGACAGAAAATGCCAGGGCCTGGATTTCTGGAGCAGAAGAGAGGCAGTTTTGTGTTGAGTGGGGATGCAAAAAGGTCCAGGTCTGGAGTTCCCCATTCTGCGAATAGTGACTGAACTACGGTTGAGTCGAGAGACCATTCGTGAGGATCTGTCTCTGTTCTGCTGAGATGGTCTGCCAGTTCATTCTGCACTTCTGGCAGGTAGACCGTTTGAATTAGAGCCTTGTACTCCAAGCACCATTCCCACACTCTTATCGCTTCCCTGCATAAAGGGTAAGAGTGAGCACAGCCCTGCTTGTTGATGTAATACATCACTGCTTTGTTGTCCATTTGAAGGAGAATGTTCTTGTGACACAGAATGTCCTTCAAAGCCCAGACTGCATAAAAGACGGCCCTCATTTCTAGGACATTTATGTGAAGCTGGGACTCTTTCTGAGTCCACGTACCTTGAGTGTGGAGAGTCTGACAGTGAGCTCCCCACCCCATCAGGGATGCGTCTGTGGTAATGGAAATCTGATGATCCAGAGGAGCAAAGGGATACCCTTCCAGAAGATTGTTCTCTTGCGACCACCAGGTGAGTAACTTCTTCAGAGGTTCTGTCACCTTGATGAAAAAGGACTGAGGGTGAGTGGTTGGGGACCATTGAGAGGTTCTCATGTGGAGGCGTGCTGGAGTACAGTGAACACCGAGGATGCCATGAGACCTAGCATCCGCTGCATCGAGATAGTTTGAACCGAGCTGTTCTCTCTGATGTATTGGGCCATCTGCAGAATATCGCTCCTTCTGTCCTCTGGTAGAAAAGCTTTCGCACAGGAGGTGTCCAGAAGAGTTCCTATGAAAAGGAGCCTCTGGGAGG
Source organism: Neoceratodus forsteri (assembly GCA_016271365.2). Taxonomy (NCBI): domain Eukaryota; kingdom Metazoa; phylum Chordata; order Ceratodontiformes; family Ceratodontidae; genus Neoceratodus; species Neoceratodus forsteri. The sequence goes on along the minus strand of JADMNL010000022.1, from coordinate 594,729,570 downwards.
GCTGCAGCTGTGATTTCTTGAGATTTAGCTGGACTCCCATGGATGTGAGAAAGTTTGAGGCCGTGGCAATGGCGTCCAAGGTTCCTTGCCTGGAAGGGTTTGCTAGAAGTCAGTTGTCCAGATATGGGAACACTTGTATTCCAATTTTTCTGAGATGCGCTGCGAGTATTGCACAACACTTTGTAAAAACTCACAGCGCCGAGGACAACCCAAAGGGCAGGACTCTGAACTGATAATGCTGGCCCAAAGCCACGAACCTTAAGTATCTGTGATGTCTTGGGTGAACAGGAATATGCTGGTAAGCATCCTGCATGTCCAGGGAGGCTAACCAGTCATGTTGATGAAGCAGAGGTAACAGGGTTCCTAGCGATATCATTTTGAATTTCTCTTTGGGAAGAAATTTGTTTCATTTTCTGAGGTCCAAAATGGGGCGCATGCCCCCGGTTTTCTTTGGAACCAGAAAGTAATGGGAGTAGAACCCTGTGTTCCGTTGATCCAGCGGAACTACTTCCACTGGCCTGTTGTTCAGAAGGCCTTGTATCTCGGAGGCGAGAAGTTCTGACTGAAGTACTGACAGCCTGGGCTGTCGTTTGGGGGTACGATCCAGAGGTGTCTCTGAAAGATTGAGGGAATACCCCTCACGGATTATCTGGAGGACCCATTTGTCCGATGTTATGGACTTCCACCGGTTGTAGAATTGAGTCAGATGACCTCCCACCACTGAGGAAGATTCCCCCTCGAGCAGCTGAGGTGGGACTTGGGCCAGCAACTCAGAAGGCGGCACTGGGCGCTTTGGGTCCTTGCGACTTCTGTTGTGTTTTCTTTTGAGGCTGAGGAGCTTGGTTTTTATTAAAACCTCCCCTGCCTTTGCCTCGAAAGGACTAACGGTTATGACACTGTCGTTTGTTAACTCCCCCTCGAGAGGGGGCGAGAGGAGGTCGAGCCAATTTAATGGCTGACCTAGTCTTTTGTGTGGCCTCTAGAGCCTGTTCTACTTGAGGGACGAAGAGGTACACACCATCGAAAGGCAACGCTGTGACCTGTTGCTGGGCATCATTCATGAAACATGAAGTGCGCAGCTAGGAATGGCGGCGGGTACAAATGCCCACCGCCGCTTGGGAGGCAGTATCGAAGGCATCCATAGCTGCTTTAACCTGCTGGTTGTTGGACTCGATACCCCTGGTTATGGCTTGAAGAAGCTCTGAATTAGTGTCTGACTCGGGTAGAGCTTCAACCATTTGTTTGAGCAAATGCCAAAGAATATACTCATATTGAGAGAAATAGCCTTGGTAGCTGGCAATACGCATACCCAGGGTGGATGCAGCAAAGACTCTCTCACCTAAAGTGTCTATCTTATGAGATTCTTTATTTATAGGTCGAGCTGTAGTAGTCTGAGGAAGGACGACCTTATCATTCTCTGCCAAGACTACAATAGGATCCGCAAAGGCTTGGGAGGCCAAAGTGGGTCGATCCTTGGGAGCAGCATATTTCTTATCTATGGACTTAACCACAGAAGAAATGAGAGCAGGATTATTCCATACCATTTGAGAAAGCGTCTCAAAGGAGGGTTGTACCGGGGGAGTTAAATCCATAGGGATGTCCGGAACATGAAGGTATTGGAGTCTTAAAAGCTTCCCAGGATCGATGTCCATAGTCTGGAGAGAAAGAGTGGAATTAAAATTTTTCAGCAGAGACTTAAATGACAGGTCCTTGACCACAGGCTCTGTAACAGGATTAGGTCCTGCTCCTTCCACGTCATCACCCAGTCTAAGATCTGGGTCAGGCTCAGTATCATCTCCTGATAGTCCAGGAGGGACTGCATGGACAGGAAAGGAATGAAAATCAGAAGGAAAAGAGGAAGGAAAAGAATTCGGAGAGGAGAAGCCCTGAAGATTGGCGGATAAAAAGCCAGGCCGCATGGCACCGTCAAAGCAGATGGCGCCGAAGAAGAACATGGCACCAAAAAGCTGCACGGCGACGAAGAAGGCACCGAAAGGGCACACGGCACCGAGAAACTCAATGGCGCCAAAAAAACGCACGTCTCAAGGATGGCGCTGAGGACAGTGCCGACAGGCACATCGGTGCCAAAATGGGCGACACACCGATGGCGCTGACACCAACCCAGGGCCCCGAAAATTAGGATTTGAGGGGAAAGAAGGAAGAATACCAGGAGATAGAGGCATTGGTGTGGCCCCCTGCGCCGCAGCCATGTGAGGGGGGAAAACACTTGAGTGTGGAGTCGACGGAACCGAAGAGGGCGCTGCATGACCAGGGAGGCCAAATCATCCTGCCCGACCTCCTGAAGAGCCCGAGGGCCCCGGAGTGACCAGGCCAGGCAGCTGGACCAACCTCTGGGTCCACTGCTCCATAAGAGCGGCCCACTGATGAAACTGTTCATTGGAAGCCCTACCAGAAGGTGGGGAAGGGCTCCAATGTCAAAGAGGTCAGTGACCAGAAACAGAAACCGGCGACTCCGAACTAGGAGACCGTCAACTGACCCCAATGACTGACAGTCGACTCGCAGGCATATCAGAAGGCGACATCGAGTGATGCCTTCTCTTTTTTGACCTACGGGCCGAAGAAGAGCTCGAGGCCGAATGGTGCCGAGAATGCACCAGTTTTCTTTTATGCTTCTGGGGGACCGCCCTTCCCCTGGGCATTGGACCATTCATTGTCAGATCCCCCTCCGGAGAAGGTGGTGGACTGACCCCAGCCTGGCTGACTGAACAGCTTTCATACGAAGTTTCCCTACCGTTACCTGACCCGCTCATTGTTGAGTCCATCAATGTAGACTGAGACTTCTTTCTTTGATAGGAATAAATTATCGTAAGCAGTACTTTACCAAAAATACTACAAAATAATAAACTTAAAACTATGCTGCTAGGTTGAAGTTTGACTCCCGGAGTGCGAGCAACGTCATCACTGAAGCGCACTTGACGGAGGGAAAAAAAGAAACTGAGGCGGTTGGAGGGTCGACGCTGAGATAGTCATTGCTGCACGAGCCAAGGCTTGCGGTGCCACTCCTCGCCACTCCATCTCTGACGCCGACCCTCCTACAAAAAGTTTGCTCCCGCTGGGTCCTAGCGCCTCCGGCGTAGTTCCCATCAGTGTGACTGAGTGGTGGAGACTGTATGTCCAGGAAGATCCACATGTTTCGCTCCAGGGATGGTATAATCTGGTTCAGAGTTACCATCCAGAAGATGCGAGACCTGAGATACTGATTCAGGTCGTGGAGATCTAGGATGGGGAGCCAACCCCCCCTCGTCCACTTGGGCACCAGGAAGTACCTGGACATGAAGCCTGAGTCTGTAGGAGGATCCGGCACTGGAGCTACCGCCTCCTTGCAGAGGAGCTGAGCAATGTCTTCTTGAAGGGCCAACTGAGTGCAAGCTGAGATCCTTTCCTCCCAAGGGGCGTGGGTTCGGCTGGGAGGGTACTGCTCGAATTCCAGAGGCAGACCCTGGCCAACCACTTCCAGAACCCACCTGTCCGAAGTGATACCGGACCAGGCATAAAGACAGTGGTGGAGCCAGCCCCCCATGGGAGGACCCAGAGCTAGCATGACAGGTGTGGGGGTGGCAACCCCTAACCCGTCACTGAGCAGGCTTAGAGGAGGAGGAGGCTCCTGGACCAGCACCTTGGCCTCCTTTACGGGGCTGTTGGGGACCCTGCTTGGGCCTGGGGCACCAAGCTTGAGCCTGCTGCTGCTGCTGGCCTCCTTGAAAGGAGAGCTGTCTAACCACAGGGGAAGAGTGCCGAAAGGCTTCTTCGCTTCTGCTGGTTCTGCCCAAAGAACCCTTCGCAGAAGTAGCATCCAAGGTGGCATTGGACTGCTCTATGTGCTGGAGGTGACCAGCCACTCCCGGACCAAAGAGGTCAGTGCCTAGGAAGGGCACATCAGCTAACTTGTACTGAGTATCCACCGGAAGGAGGATAACCTCAACCAGGCCCTGCGGCGAGTGGCCACTGCGGCTGCTAAGGAGCGGACACAGGAATCTCCAATATCCAGAGCCATCTGGAGCTGCTGTTTGGCAACAGCATGGCCCTGGTCACGGACTTGCTTCACAGTGGTCTGCATGTCCACTGGGAGATGAGGAAGGACTTCATCTAATGATCCTAAGAGGGCATGAGAGAAGTGTGCCATGATGACAGCCGAGCTGGCCTGATGAAGGCCTAAGGAGGAGGCCGCATACACCTTCCGGGCAGAATGGTCCATATTCTTGGACTCCTTGTCCAGAGGGCGGTCAGTGTCGGCTGAGCTACCAGTGCATCTGAACACAGAAGCAGTCACAAGGCTTTTGGCCGAGGGATGCTCTGTGAACTCCACCAGGGACCCCATGGGTACCGTGTACTTGCGGGCCATGCAGGCAGACGGAGCTGGCAGGAGGCAGGATGCTGCTAAAGCTCAAGGGCCGGGCCAACAATGGCTTCAGCCACTGGAAAGGCCTCCGTCGGGGTATCCCCCCCTTTTGAGGATATCCGTAAGGGGGTATTCCGCCTTCTGTTGGATAGGCTCCAAGGGCATTCCGGTAGATTCGGAAATCAGGCGGAGGATGCCCGACCTTCCTCCAAACCTGCCACTGATGACTCATCATCCCCGGATGTGAGTGCAAACCAGTGGCATCCAAGTTCGAAGAGTCGGGACATAATGGTCTCCCGCCTGTGTCTCCCTCGATGCGCCGAGGGTGATCGGGGACAACAGTGATAAACAGACGACGGGGCAGTCCAGTGTCTGTCCGGTCATCTTTTGAGGGAGCCCCTTCCTGAGGCTGCTTAGGCTGTGGCTCCACCAAAATCAGTGGGGAGACCAAAATAGGCGTCAGCCTGGGAGGCAGGAGCCAAGTAATGGCCGGTGTCCCCAGCGGAGCCGGCTTTTGACTGGTCAAAATCAGCTGTTGCCACATGAGATCCTCATAACATCGACGGAGTTTCCATCGAAGTCTCTCCTCATCCGAGGAGGATGAGGATCGATGGCGATGCCTCTTTTTGGAGTGTTTGTGACCTTTCTTTGGTTTTTCAACCGAAGGGATCCTAGTCCTAGATCGAGACCAGCGGGTCAGCTAGGTTGATCGGGGGCATGGTCAGGAATCGAGGCTCTGGAACGGTTTCCTCGATGAGGTTACCCAAAGGTACAGTCTCCTTGTCGGGAAAGGAAAGGACCGGGGTCCTTTCTAAGGAATCGTCGACAGGCGTCGGCGATAAGGGCTCGATGGGATCGAGTGTAATTTCGGCTGGTTCGGCCGTTTCCTCGGTCTCGGTGCCTTGGCCTGATGGAAGATCCGTGAAGAGGAAGCGATCTCGACCGAAGCCGAGACCGCGTGTTCCTGGGATTCGGAACTTTCCCGGTCCCAGGAGCGTCTTCTTCTGGAGGAAGAAGACTTTGAGGTCCTTGTCCCTTTTCCAAGGGTGGGAGGAGTGTAAGCCTGAGGGCGCCTCACCACTGGTGGGGAGAGACTGGCACAACTCCCGAAAGGAGCCCGTAAAAGTCGAGCCGAGGTTGAGGGGAACAAAGAAGCTTCGACCGACTGAAGCTTGAGCAGCTTCCTCCTCGAAGGCCTTCATCTGTTCCAACTGCTCGGCGGATTCTGCGGCCGCGGAAACCGCCCACCTCGCCTCTTTGGATTTCACCAGCGGATTCCTTTTCTCCAGTCTCCCCAGCTGAAGGCGCGCCTTGCGGTCATCCAGAACGTTGGGATGGCAGGCCAAACAAATTGTACACAACAAGGTGTCATGTCCGATGCCGAGGCAGTACACGCATGCTAGGTGGGGATCAGTGCGCAACATTTTCTGGCCGCAGGTACACTGGCAAAATCCGGGGGACGATTTTTCCTCCATATTCGAATCGGAATTGCGAACTCTAATGAGTTTGAGAGGAAGTTGCGGTAAAACCGACGTTTTGAAGTCAGGGCCTATGAATTACAGAAGTAGCACAAGGGACCTGTATCTTCCAGCGGAAAGGAAGATCTGGCATCATGGGGTGGAGCCGAGGTATTTACCACCCGGGTGAGTGGGAGGAGCCAGCTTGAAGACTTTCTGGCGAGTTTTAAAGGGGAAAGGGACATGCCAGAAAGTGTGGATGAACAACATATCCACGCTCCTAGAATGGTCATTTGTGTATACTACTGTTTCTGTACCCCCAACCCTCTCTTTCTCTTAGACAGAAAATATGGGAGGTGTGCTTACTAGTTAAACAAGTGGCCAGTGGGGGGTTACACTTCCATTTCCAGCACCGATATTACAGGCACTGAATGTTACCATGTCAGCTGTACCTCACTCTTATTTTGTTTTTTGTTTTGTCATACTTGTTAGTGTAGGCCAAGTATCCAAGTTAGCACAGCTAGAGTGGTACTCTACTATGCTGGCTAACAGTTGGCACAGCTAGAGTGGTACTATATTATACTGGCTAACAGTTGGCACAGCTGGAGTGGTACTATATTACGCTGGCTGACAGCTGGCATAGCTGGAGTGGTACTATACAATGCTGGCAGACAGTTGGCACAGCTAGAGTGGTACTATACGATGCTGGTTGAGAGTTGCCATAGCAGGAGTGGTACTATAGTATGCTGCTTGACAGCTGGCACAGCTGGAGTAGTACTTTACTATGCTGACTCAGAGTTGGCACAGCAGGAGTGGTGCTATACTATGCTGACTCAGAGTTGGCACAGCTGCAGTGGTATTAGTGGCACTATACTATGCTGGCTCAGAGCTGGCACAGCTAGAGTGGTACTATACTATACTGGCTGATAGTTGGCACAGCTGGGGCGGTATTATACTATGCTGGCTCAGAGCTGGCACAGCTGGAGTGGTACTGTACTACGCTGGCTGACAGCTGGCACAGCTGGAGTGGTACTATACTATGCTGGCTGACAGACATTTCACGGCTTTTTTTGTTTCTCTCAGAGGGTCAGCAATCCTGTAGACGGTAACCTCTGCAAAACAAAATATGTTGAGATATTGTAATCCCTCTGTACGTTGCTTCAGTTGGGGACCCCTGGGAGTGTGAAGTTTGCAGCTGTCTTGGGTTTATCTTGTAATAGTGTCATCTCACCCCCACCACCCACCCATCACGTAGCAGATTCCAAACATGACATATTTAAAAGGGTAAGCATTTACAGATTTATGTACAGTACCCGTGTCTCCATCGGCCGGTCTGTAGGGCGATCTTTCTAGAGATCGCTGTTTTTTCTCTTTCCTGCGGTGACATCGGTGGTGGTGGTGGTGGTGGTGAGTGTTGTCAGGCATCATACGCTCCAGAGAATAATCCTGCAGGTACATTCCTGGAGGACGCTGAGGCGTTAGTGTGGATATAGATCGTTTCATAGGGCTCGAATCTGGTATGGGCTGCAAACCAAAGCAAATTATTTTATTTCTTTTACTGTACAGTAACTACAAAAAAGATAAATGCTGAAAATAATTTAACACATTTAAAAATACAAAAGGCCTGTACAAATTTTTAATCAAACACAAACAGAAAATGATTCAACAGTTAGTGAAGCATAGGATGCAGTGTTTAAATATGTAAACAATGACACACAGCAAGGTGTGCATTAAAGCATTTTAATGCATGCCCCAGGGGTGTGAGGCATGAGGTGTAGCTGAGTGCCTTGCACTCCACGTAAATGCCTTAAAATGCTTTATAAAATGTGATGTAAAATGTCTGCTTCTTGATTGGCAAATAAGTTCTGAGAGCCACATGTTAATTCCTCAGAAATGCAGAGGCTGGAACAAGTTCAGGCAGTAGGATTTGGAATTTGGGCCCATCACATACAGAATTCATAAGCCACTTCACTCATCCCTGACTGCTATTACAAACATGGCTACCACCTTTGCTCACTGAAAACCTTCAACAAGGCCCTAAAATGTAAAATTCTCTTAAATTAAAAAAAAAAAAAATAATGTATAAGGTGTTGTACATTATAATTTTATAATTACTGGTGACTCTGTTTATCAACCTGATTATGAGTACTTTTGAATGCCATAATAACCCGAAATCTGGTTACTATGGCATTTGATGCCATAATAACCCAAAATCCAGTTATTACAGTGTTCTCAAAAGAACTTTCACTATTACTTTCTTCCATGGTTTCAACACTTTTCCCGCTCACTGTAGCGTGACAGAGCAGTGTTTGATTTTGTAAATGTAACCCCTAGATGGCGCTATCCCAGGGGCTACTAGCCCTGCCTGATTTGCCACTAACAGGTTGAGGGGCCTGGATCCGATGGCGGGTGCCTCCACCCAGAGGTCAGGGTTTGCAATAGTTAAACTAACTTGGTCACAGCCCTCTGGGACACTGCAACCCCCCTTTCTTCCCACTAGTGGCCCACACAGTATATCAGAATTACCTTCACAGTATACACTTACCCCCAGGACTGGTTCATGCTTTGGGACCCCCTGTAAAATAAGCAGATACAGTGCAACAATCACAGTACAATACTTTAACATAGACAAATACCTCAGGCAGTATAACTTTGCTGAAACAAGCAGCTCTGATTTATTTAGGGGATATAACAAGGACAGAGGAAATCAGGTTAATTAGCTTATCACTTTACTCATCTACCTATGGCTCTGTGCACAGGCCTATCCCTACCAGTTACTGTCCTGGGTACCCAAGCCCTAGTGGCTAGTCTAAACCGTGGCAGCTGGTAGGGGCCTTTACACAGAGAAAGAATAATTAGTTAAACAGTCAGCAGTACAGTAATTCCATTTGGATTCAATGTGGCAATTCAACAGGGCGACTCTGAATTAGTACTCACGACCTCCAAACAAGATAGGTCCTTCAACGTCAGCAGGGCTACTCTTGAGCTCCACGAGACTCCTCACACATTTTATATGGCAAACTACAACAGGCAAAAGTCCTTTAATGGCAGCAGGATTGACTTAAGCTACACAAGCCTCCTCACACATTTATATGGTAAACAGTAACAGGCAAAAGTCCTTTAATGGCAGCAGGATTCATGAGCTACACAAGCCTCCTCACACATTTATATGGTAAAAGAAAGTACTATACCAGGCAGGCCCTTCTATCGATTGCAATTACTGCACAATACCGGAGAACACACAGCAGATTCAGTTCCTGACAGACGAGTGCAATTCAGCAATTTCTCCAGTCTTCTACAGGGTGAGCCTGGTTTCTACTCTTCAGATATCCTTTGATTCTCTTCACAGGATGGATTCAGTCCTAACAAGCAGTTACACAAGCTGCAGACTGGAACTCTGGGCCTTACACACGTTCCGACTAAAACTGCACACGAAAAACACAGGGCTCCTTCCCTCTTCACTGCCAGAGCTCAACTGAAACTCCAGTAGACAAAACCGGGTACTTCCTTTGAGTTCCTCCCAGTTCTTGGCTGGATTGGCTGTCACTCACAATAGACTGCCTGTTGGTCCAAAAAGCGCAAGTCCAAACTACATCTCCCAGAGTCACTGCCCATACAATCCTCTTGTGGCTGGCTCAGATTACGAGTCCAAGTTCTGATTCGTCCAAGGCACCATTTTAGAGCTACCTTAACCCACACTGATTGGTCCAGTTCAGCAGTTCAAAACTAGAATGGGGAACTAGGCAAACTCAGTTCTGACTGCAAAGAAAGCAGGTTAGACAAACTGTATTTTCATTATTACTCTAAATGATTTCTGGCAAACAGTTACATCTTTCAGATAGGTTCCCTTTGCACTCCTAGTGACTGCAAAAATGGAGTGAATTGGCAGCAGCTTGAGTGGTACTCAAGCAGAGAAGCACACAGTCCTCCCATACAAACTAATTATGTCTGCAAGCAGACAGCTCTTAAAGAGACAGTACCAGAGGCTCTAAAAACACTCACAGATAAATGGCTTAAATGCCAAACACCATTCAGGCTTGGAGCATTCAAGCAAGCTCCTGGAAGTCTTTTGGGAACCCCCATTTTCAGGGGGGGTTACATAAAAAATATGCCAGAAAATGTAGTAAAACAGTAATGTGTAGTGTAAAAAGGATATCAGTTGTCTTGCTTAAGGTTAGTTTTCTTAGTTTTCTGTACAAGAAGCCATCGGTAGAGAGAGGAGAGTGAGTGACTCAGCAGTTTCAGAAGACTCGACGCAAGACTTAGTGAGTATTGTTGTTTTACATTTTCTGTTATATTCTTTATAAGAGCAAACACCGCTTGGTCAGGCTTCACTGAGGGACCCTCCAAGTCACTCGCCCTCAGCTCCATGATCTACACTATGTGGCTTCACATTCTGAAAAGTAAAATAAAAAGACCTTAAACAGCACAGCTGACATAGTTTTCAAACAAAACCTTGCTATAGTTTCTTACAGGGTAATCTCTACTCCTTCATAAAAGTCAAACAGCACTACATCAATAGAAAGCACTTTTTCCCCTCTTTCTTAAAGTAGTTCCGCATAGGAACTCCATGCACCAGCAATTGTAAAAAATAAAGTATAGGCAAGTGTATGTTTAAGGATTTTTTTGTACACCCTTGGTGTGTGATGATCTCAGAAACCTCTCGAGGTTTGTTCTCAAGGTTTATGGGTCATCACACACCTTGGGTGTGTAAAACAATCCATAACACCCACTTGCCTATCCTTTATTCTCAATTTTACACACCTGAGGTGTGTAATTCCACATAAACCACGAGTGTGAAGCACAAGTGGTTTGTGATGGTATTGCACACTGGGGGTATGCAAAAGAAACAATGTACAACACTCCATAGTTTATGTTACATAATTGCTGATTCACGGCTTTTGGCTGACAACTTTCACTCTTAGTGCTTAATTGCTGTTAGCGCAGCTTCTGTTTAAATAAAAAACAAGAAAAACTCCTGTTTTAAATATTACTTTGGAGAAATGAAATTAAGCTAAAATGACTTTTAAACAGTTACTAAGTGATGATGGTTTATGTGTTGGGGGGACGAGATGGCTGCTCTCAATTTCACATTACTGTTTATTGTCTGGACTGTAATAACCAGCCACTTTTTATGGATGGAACACAATTACTACGGCATCAGAAAGTGTTGTCAGCCCAGTCAATAAACAGCATCACCAGTAATTATAAAATAATTAAACATTTCTTCTCATGACACCCACCTTACACACATAAACAAACTTAACAAGCATTTGTCAGTGCCAAATGTTTGCTTGCTGGCATTGGCATTGGTAGTGTAGAAGTTACAGAGCTGCATGATAGGAATGGCAGTGAAGTACTGAACTGAAGCCAACCCCACCACCACCCTGCAGAGAGTGACAGGAATTGGGTGTGCCTTTGGGTCGTCAGGCATAACGGCCACGCCATTTCACCACACCCTACCCTGTAGACACTGACAAGTGTCACGGTGTGCCTTGGGGTCTTTGGCCCTTATGCACACCCCATTCCATCAGGAAATACGGTGAGATGGGTGCAGTATAGGAGAATGGGGTGAACTTTGGGGCCGAAGAGTCCAAGGCATACCTCGATGCCTCTCACTGGCTGCAGGGTGTGGAATGGTATGAGCATTACAGGCAAGAATCCCAAGTCACACCCTGATGCCTGTCATTCTCTACAGGGTGGGACGTTATGGTCGGAAACCCTAACACCTCAGGCATTCGTTGGTATTTTCACTCCAAATTTTCAACATGTTTTTTTTGTGACCCCCACCTCATGAACAGGGGCAATATCAGTTTGTTAGCCGAAAGCTGCTTATGCACAGTGACTACGGCATTTAGCACCACAGGTGCAAAAACACATTCCGAACAGGATGTGAAAATGGCAGCTGTACTGTTCATGGGGAGGTGTAAATATGGCAATGTTGCAAATCTGCAGTAAAATATTTAAAACTGGTGAAGTCACGAGCGAGCATAGAAATAGTGCAACGCACACCTGTAATGTAATTAGTTTGGGGATTTTTTACAGCAGATTGTCAACACAGGCATTTTGGGACCTCCGATCATGAACAGTGTCACTGTGATTTTCTTTATCTGTCCCGAACAATGATTTCCCACAGCGACCATGCATCCCTGCGCTGAAAGTGTGAAAACACATTTCGGCCATGTTGCTTACAAGCTCAAATGGGCAGACTAGGTGGGCCATAGGCCCTTATCTGCCGACACTGTCTATGTATCTATGTATCTATGTGAAAAATGACAGCTGTACTGTTCATAAGGAAGTGTGGAAAAATGCCATTGGTGAAAATCTGGACTGAAAATATTACAAAGTCACGAAGGTGCGTGGAAACTGCGTAATGCTCACTCGTAACACAGTCATTTTATGGACTTTTGTCACCAAATTTTCAACATAGCCATTTTAAGACCTCTGCTCATGAACAGTATAACTGTGATTTTCTTAATCTGTCCCAAACATTGCTTTTGCACACCGACTGCACCATTGTGTGCTACATGTGCGAAACACATTTTGGGCGACATGAAAAATGGCAGCTGTACTGTTCATAAGGAAGTGTAATAAAATGGCAATGTTGAAAATCTGGAGTGAAAATATTGAAAATTCACAAACTTACGAGCATGCGTAGGAACTGCGCAACGCACGCTCGTAAAACAGTCTCATGCTTAGGAATTTTTTCACCAAATTTCAACATAGCCATTTTAAGACCTCTGCTCATGAACAATATCACTGTGATTTTCTTAATGTGTCCCATACAGTGGTTTTCGCACACCGACTGCGCCATTGTGCGCTACATGGGCCGAAACGTGTTTTGGGCAAGATGTGGAAAATGACAGCTGTACTGCTCATAAGAAAGTGTAATAAAATGTCAATGTTGAAAATCTGGAGTGAAAATATTGAAAATTGGCAAACTTACTGGCGTGCGTAGGAACTGTACAGCATGCTTAGTAAAACAGTCATTTTTAGAATTTTTCCCAAATTTTCAACATAGCCATTTAAGACCTCTGCTCATTAACAGTGTCACTGGTGATTTTCCTTAATGTGTCCTATACGCTGATTTCGCACACCGACTGCGCCATTGTGTACTACGGGCAGGGAAACGGTTTTGGGGCAAGATGTGAAAATGACAGCTGTACTGCTCATAAGAAGGTGTGGTAAAATGGCAATGTTGAAAATCTGGAGTGAAAATATTGAAAATTCACGAACTTCTGACATGTGTGTGCGGAACTGCATAGCATGCGCTCGTATAACAGTCATTTTGAATTTTTCACCGAAATTTTCAACATAGGCATTTTGAGAGCTCACCTTATGAACAGTGGCAGTGTTGTTTTGTTACTCGGTCCCAAAAGGTGATTTCGCGCAGTGACTGCGAAATCACCCTTCGGGCCCGATTAACACCATGGCAGTGAGAGCATTCATGAGAAGGGGTCCCAAAAACCCCATGTTGAAAATTTGGTGCAAAAATTCCAAATAATGCCTGAGATATGCAGAAAAGTTGAAAAAACCCTATCTATCCCATTATACAGCTTACCATATTTCCTCAGTTCGCGGTTGGCTTTGAAGAGTGCAGACATGTTCCCGGTCCACCGAAGATGTCGCGCTGGAGTCGAGGTAAGTATGGGGTGAGGGGTGTAGGAGGCAGGATGCGCGTGGGTGGAGCGGGTGGGGGGCAGAGACAGCGAGGACCGTTTTTGTGTTTCAGGGTTTGTTTGTTTTTTAAAAAGCCGGCATAGCGGGACTTTTGCCACGCTGGGTGGGCTCCCAGCGTGGCTGGGGCGGCTGTTTGGGGGCATGGAGCAGCGGGGGATTGGGCACCTGGCCGTGATAGCATCTGTTGCCCGCAGCTGGGGTGGGCTCCCAGCGTGGCACCCTGTACCTCTGGGGGACAGGGAGCCAATGGGGGATTGGGCACCCCGTCAGCTATCGATGTGTAGCCCGCTGGGGTGGGCACCAGCGTGGCATGTGGAACTCTGTTTGGAGGGCAGGAGAAGCACAGCCGACGGGGATTGCACTCATTGCTATACAGTGTGTGTGTGGAAGCGAACGCAGGCGCGGCGGTGTGTGTGTGGGGAGCGATGAGCAGGCGATATCTTATCGCTGCTCACTGAAGCGTAGCTCCCCTTTCAATTGTACTCCACTGCATTTTCGACTGCTGTCATAGACAGCTCCAGCGTTCATTGGAGAACTGCGGCCGCGCCTGCAAACACACTGACTGAATTGGAAGAGGGCTGCCACCCCTCCGAAAACTCGGATGATGGCACTATGTTTCTTGCACATGCGTGCGAGCAAACATAAAAAGGAAGTACTATTCACAGTTTCAGTTCCTGGTGTTTCTTTGATGACAATGAGTAATCCTCCTTCTATCCTTAGGGTAATCTCTGCTGCTTACACTGCTTCAGATACATCTGAGACCTTGCCTCCATATAAGGCTTTCTATTGTGTCTGAGTGGTAAACATTCTGCCAGATGAATTCTGCAACAGTTTGAATTCCTGTGTTTCATAATAAACGAACATTTATCTATTGAATGTGTGGAAAGATAAAACAAAATGCTGTTTTTAATTACAAAAAAAACCTACATTATTTTAGTTTTTTAAATTGCTTCTCAGTTTACTCATTTTATAATCGTAATATGACACTCCAGATCATTGGTAGTCTGGGATTAATACACTTCCAGGTGCTAAATGCACTTTCACAATCACCTTGTGCCTCATTATGCACCAGGGCATGAATTAACCCCAGACATTTAATGTCCTGTTATGTCTTATTGCTTACATATCTACCAAGAGACTTCTCTCTTTTTATTTTTCCTCTGAATTGCCATCACAAACATGGCTGCCACCTTTACTCACTGGAAACCTTAAATGCCCCAAAAAGTAAAACTCCATTCAACTTTAAAAATAAACATTTCTTCCTCTCATGATACTCTCCTGACACACAAAGAAATTAAAAAAATGGAGTACTATTCAGTCACAGTTTAAATTCCTTTTTTTTTGGTGACTGTGACAACTTTTAATTTATTTTTATTGTGTATATTTTTCTAAATTTTTATTATCAGTTAGGCCTCAGTAGGTAGTTCAATTTAGGGGGGAAGAGGTGTAACTTTGAAAATACAGCCCTTGGTTCTCCAAAAGGTTGGATGTAAACTGCAGCAATTATTTTGTTCTGCTTAGACATCAAAGGCTGGGCCCTTCTCAGCTTAAAGGTTTCTGATTTGGGGAACTTCAAAGGACTGTATACCTTTCTTAACCAAGAAGAAATGTGAGTTTAACCAGGGCAGGACCAAATGAGATGGTGTATAACAGAGAGGGGTAGCCAGGAGGATAACAGGGCTGAAACTGCAATCTGCAAATCCGGGGTCTGTATTGCAAATCCAGTTTGGACCTGTTCTCAAGATGGGTGGTTCCTCAGGGAAAAAAGGGATGGTTGAACCTGTGAAGTCAGAGACATGTATGATGGCATGGCATAGTGGACTGGCCAGTCAAAGGCATTTATGGTCTGTGTTTGGCCCTGAAAGATCAGTTATGATTTGGGACATTGAATGAAACAACACCAAGGGTTGGAATCTGCCATAACTCACTGGGTGGGTTAAGCTTCTACTTTACCTAGGAATAGGACAGACGTAAGTTAGGTTCTTCTGTGTGTACTCTTATCTTTTTCCAATATTTAATTTTATCTCTGTAGAAATATTGTATTCCCCATAGTCTTAGCACATATTATCCAGTAACATATGTAAATATCTTGGCGCATTAAATACTATTTTTATAAACTTCATGCTTTCTGTGTCTGAGTCATTTCAGGTACGGATAAATTGCAGTAACGTAAGAACTTACCGTAACAGTAGATCTTCGAGGGAGGTTCCTGCAGTAGGTCTTCACATATAGGACTGCGCCCCCTGGCGTCAGGTCCGAACAGCAAACTTGTAGATAGCAATCATCAGCGGAGACCACCCCCGATGTCGGGCATCATGACGTCAGCCCGGCTATAAAGGAGGCAGTCCCGCAACCGCTTTCCAGTTCTTTTCCACCGGAGACCTAAAGAAAGGTAAATAATAGCTAGGAGTGGGAAAACTCCTAGGACCACGCTTTCTCTCTAGACCCAAGGGCTAGGCAAGATTGAAAATAAAGGAAATAACATCCAGGAACTGGGGGAAGGAGGGAGAACTAGACCTACTGTGAACCTCTCTCGAAGATCTACTGTTACGGTAAGTTCTTACGTAACTGCAGTATCTTACTTCGAGAGGGTTCCTGCAGTAGGTCTTCACATATAGGACTGAATACCAAGCAGTCCCCAAAATAATAATGCAGAGGTGCATCCGGGAGGAGGAGAAGTCGCCATAGGGAATCATGACAGGAGGTCTTGCAGGATTGCGAGACCAAAACCTGTTTTGCGCCTAGAGGCAATGTCCAGACTGTAATGCTTGGTGAAAGTGTGAACAGATGACCAAGTGGCCACTGCACAAATCTCTGCAGTGGACACATTCCTGAAGAAGGCAGTAGAGGTAGCCACGCTCCGGGTGGAGTGACCTTTAACTGCCCCCGGAAGGGACTTCCCATATTTCGTGTAAGAAAAATGGATGCAGTTGGCTAACCATCTAGAGATGGTTTGTTTGGAAATAGCCTTGCCCTGGCACTGGCGAGCAAAGGCGACAAAGAGTTGGTTTGATTTACGAACCTCTTTAGTCCGGTTCGTGTAGTACCTCAGAATCCGGTGCACATCTATGGTGTGCAGAAGGTATTCCCTCCTGTTGGAATGCTGGGGATAGCAAACTAGTAATTGCACGCTCTGATTCAGAGTGGTTTCTGACACCACTTTGGGGAGAAAAGAAGGATTAGTCCACAGGACTACTCAGTCTCTATGAAAAATTAAATAGGGTTCTTTACAAACAAAAGCCTGGAGCTCAGAGACCCTTCTAGCGGAAGTGACTGTGACTAAAAATAAAGTCTTCCAGGAAAGGAAGTGTAGGTCACAAGTAGAAGCTGGTTCAAACAGGGGTAAAGTCAGCTTCTCGAGCATGAAATTCAGGTCCCGGGGGACAGGGATTCCGGATAGGAGGTTTCAAGTGAAGGATGCCTTTCAGAAAGGTTTTGGTAACCTCCAACTGAGCTAAGGTTTTGCCCTCCACTGGGAGGTGGTAGGCTGACACCGCAGAGAGATGGACCTTGATGGAGGAGTAGCTAAGGCCCGTCTCAGGTAGATGTGCGAAGTACTTTAACACCTGGGCCACCAAGCACGAAAATGGATCCCAGCTCCTTGCTAGGGCCCAGATCGAAAATCTTTTCCACTTCATGGTGTAAGTGGATCTAGTAGAGGGTTTTCTGGCCTCTACTAAGATATGAGCAACCTGCGAGGAGACACCATAGCGGGAAGCCACTATGTCCACAGGTGCCATGCATGAAGGTAGAGAGATTGAAGACTCGGGTGCACCAGGGTGCCCTGCTTCTGTGTCAGAAGGTCGTGTGAAAACGGCAGAGGGACTGGAGGTTCCAGTGCCAGTTGCTGCAAAAGAGGGAACCAAATTTGGCGTGGCCAGAGAGGACAGATAAGGATCATATGAGCTCCCTCCTGCTGAAGTTTCACCAGAACCTTCTGAATGAGAGGAAAGGGAGGAAATGCGTAAAGAAACCTCCCTGTCCAAGAGAGAGAGACAGTGCGTCTCACCAAAAAGCACCATGCCCGGGAACGAGCAAGCAAAAGTTGGTAGTTTCTGTTGTATTGGGGGCGAACAGATCTAAGTCTGGACAACCCCATCAAAGAAAGAGTTCTTCGACCACCTCTGACTTTAGCTCCCACTAATGGGCCCTGGCCACTGATCGACTGGGACTGTCCACCAGGACGTTGCTTTCTCCTGGTACGTGGACTGCTGTCAAGTAAAGGCTGTGCTGGATGGCCCAGTATCAAACCCTCATTGCTTCCCTGCAAAGAGGGTATGACCAGGTTCCTCCCTGTTTGTTGAAGTGCCAGACTGTGGACATATTGTCCGTCTGGACCAGAAGAGATCCCAGTACCAGAAGGCACTGAAACGCCTGGAGAGTGTAACGAACCGTTCTGGTCTCCAGAATGTTGATGTGGCATATGCGCTCCTTTTCGGACCCAGACCCCTGTGTCTTGTGTTTCCCCAAGTGGGCTCCCCAGCCCAAGTCCGAGGCGTCTGTGGTGAGGGTTTGGGTAGGCACAGGGGAATGAAAAGGGGTTCCCCTCGATAGGTTGGAGAGATCCTGCCACCAGCGAAGATCTCTCTGAAGGTTGGTGGAGATCATGACTTTTTGGTTCATGTCGTCCGTCCTCTGATCCCATTGGACTCGGAGAGACCATTGGGTGACCCTCATGTGAAGTCTGGCCTGGGGAACTGTGGAAATGGCCACCGCCATCAGTCCCAAAAGATGGAGCACAGCATGTGCTGGGATCCATCGAGCCTGGGCCATAAGTCTCGGCCCGATCTGATGGCAGAAAAGCCTTGCTCTGAACTGTATCTAGTACAGCTCCAATAAATTGGAGCCTTTGAGATGGTACTAGCTGGAATTTGGGGAAGTTGACCATGATCCCCAGAAGGGAGAACAAGTTCAGAGTGAAAGATAGAGAGAGAGAGACTCTTTCAGGCTGGTAGGAGAGGGTGCTGCGAGGAGCCAGTTGTCCAGGTATGGGAAGACATAAATGCCCTGACAGCGTAAGAACACTGCCACCACTGCTAGGCACTTCGTGAACACCCGGGGGGGCCAAAGAAAGGCCAAAAGGGAGTGCCCGAAACTGGAAATGATCCTCCATAAAAGTGAAATGGAGGAAGCGGCGGTGGGCCGGGAGGATAGGGATGTACAGGTAGGCATCCTGCATGTCCAGGCAGCACAGCCAAGAGTTGGGATGGAGCAGTGGAAGGAGGCCCTGAGGGTCAGCATATGAAACTTTTTGTACTGGGCGAAGATGTTTAGTGTGCTGAGGTCTAGGATCAGTCTCAGGTCACCCATTTTCTTTGGGACTAGGAATAAGTGGGAATAAAATCCCCTTCCTGTCTGGTTTTGAGGGACAGGTTCTATGGCCTCCTTTAGGAGGAGAGCCCGACTATCTTGCGAGATGAGGGGGACCTGATCCTGAAGATAGGAAGACCATCCCGGAGGTAGAGGGGTGGGAATCTCGAACTCGATCAAGTGACCTCACTGGATAAGCTGAAGCACCCAAGACTCTGCGGTGATGAACCTGAAACCTTCCAGGTGGAGGCCGAACCTCCCTCCGACTGGTTCCTCCTGAGGTAAGGGAGGGAGCAGAAGGAGGGGAAAGGAGTTCAGGACGTCGAGGGGAAGGGAGCTTTGGCCCCCGAGGCTGGTTTGGAGAATTTGGCCTGTGGGGTTTGGGCTCCAGAGCCAGGGGCCCGTCTCTTTCCCTGATGTTTGGCCTGGTTCTTGTTCCACCTTCTTTGGCGGCAAAAGGGCTGCTTCTTCTGACCTGTCTTGTACATAGAACGTATGTCTCTTAAGGAGCGTCCACTCTCTTGCAGTCCTGTGATGATATCTTTTGCATCGCCGCCAAAGAGGACGGAACCCCTAAAAGGGGCGTCCAAGAGGGAAGTCTGTACATCCTGTGCCAGACTGTCTATCTGAAGCCAGGAGAGCTGGTGGAGACAGATTCCAGTGGCTGCTGTCCGAGCCACTGAGTCCACCGAGTCATATGTCGCTCACAGCACGTGACAACACAAGGACTTCCCCATCCTGACCTTGTCCAGGAGCTTCTTCCTAAGGGTTTCATCTTGAACCTCAAGTAGATCCCTTTCCAGCTCTGAAAGGGTAGCTTTTTGGAAAGCAACCATGTACGAGACATAGGTGAGAGATCTTATGCCACAGGGGGAGGAAGAATAAATTTTTTGGCCGAACTGGTCTAACTGGCGAGAGTCCTTATCTGGAGGTGAGGAACTCAGGTGTTTCGGTTGACCTGGTCATGGGTGGCAGTAATGACCATGGAATCAGCCTTAGGATGGGAGTTAAGGTGTAGAGTCCCTTCCAGGGGATAATAGGTCCGGTCTTCTTTCCTGGAGACTGCTGGTATGAAGGACGGTTGCTGTCATATAGTGGTGACCAAGTCCTCATGGGGTCCCATCCACGGGGGTATGGGGATGGGATCTGAAGTAGTAAGATCCAGGTGCTCCGCAAGCTTTTTGCATTGCGGATCAACCTCTTTAGTGGGCCAGCCTCCGGCTGCCTGTATGGAGCATAAGAGCAAATGATGGGTCCTCCGGAGGAGTCTTAGGAGACTCCTTTGGTGGAACCTCAACCAGAGATCTGGGATCCGAGGGATCGGTGTTAGACTCCGTGTCAGAGGATTCTGAGCTGCTAGGGATGGAAGGTTCCACACCCACGGTACCTGCAGTATGAGAACCTGAGGTTCCGCCCACAAGAGGCAGTGGAGGGGGGCCCCTGGGTTGGAGGGGTTCCCCTACTGACTGCCTGAGCTCCGATAGCAACTGGGTTCTGGCCTCCTGCCACTAGTGGGGTGCTTTTTCTGGTGCCAGTGGTGGTGGAGGAGGAGGAGGCTGGTAGGACAGATACCCTGGGTACTGAGGCCAAGAGGGGTAATGATAACCCATCTGTGGATAGTAGGAATACCCAGGGTATCCCGGCGTCGGGTATCCTGGCATCAGGTGTCCAGGCATCGGGGGCACATAGCCCGGCGTCAGAAAATGTGGGGTCGACGGCGGGCCGCCCGAAGGCAGGACAATGGGAATCTGAGCCCAGAAACCCACCCAGAGGATCTGGTCCTGCCAGGGATAGTGCCAGGGAGGCGTGGGATCTGGAAGGGCCCCCGAAGTTCCCGAGGGAGGAGGCTCCATAGAGAGATCCCCAGCCAGTGTCGGACAAAAGTCCAGGGACGGCGGAAGACCTGGCGAGGGGGGTAGGTCCGGAAGGAGCTCCAATGGCAGGTCCGAATGAGTTTTTGCTGGAAGAAAAATCAGTGGATCAGGTGGCGAGTCCCTGGGGTGTAAAACCCTAGAGGACAAAGGGTCACTCTGCCCCTCACTCTGTCCGACATCAGGGGCCAAACTGGAGCCTGACGGGAGAACGGAAGGATCCAGGCGGGTGATGGAGGAGCCGTCGTCCAACTGATCGGACCGGGCCAGGCTGGAGACAGTCTGAAGACCGCCGCTAGCTGAGGCCATGCGCCCTTCGATGGAGTCGATGGGTGTCTTATCAGCAGGGTAGGTAGACAAAACGGAGACCTCTAAAGAGGTGAACCCTGGCTGCCTGCTCACCTCGGCAGTAGGGGGAGAAGGTGCCTGGCCTAAAGAAGTGGACGGGACACCGGCAGAAGTATTCACAGTCTCAGAGGGCCTCCCGTGTGGCGACGGACTCCTCTCCAGGTGCTTTTCTTTGCTTTTCTTCATTTATGGGCCCGGTGATGACGACCTATCCCACAGTTCCTGGAGCTCCTTTTCCATTGATGCCAGTCGTCTGGTCAGGAGATGGGCCTCGAGGGTCCACTTGCACCTGGTTCGGGTCGCCTGGTTAAAGGCATGGCAGATGGAAAACTCCTGGGAGTTAAGCTTAGAACCGAGGCAGAGGAGGCAGCGGGAATGGTCGTCCCCATGCAGGGTTTGGGCGCCGCACTTCGTGCACTTCTTTTTCTGTCTAGAAGACATCAAATAGTGTGAAACAAATTAGTTGAAACTAGGTATGAGGTGAAGAAAACTTCGACAAAATGGTGGACATCAGATCGCTGTTCTATCACGTGCCGAACGTTATTAAGGCGACAGCGGAAAAGAACTGGTGAGCGGGCGCGGGACCGCCTCCTGTATAGCTGGGCTGATGTCATGATGCCCGACATCGGGGGCGGTCCCCACTGATGATTGTTATCTACAACTTTGCCGTTCAGACCTGACGCCAGGCGCGCAGTCCTATATGTGACCTACTACAGGAACCATCTCAAAGTAAGATCTAGGGTGTTTTAGCAAGGCTGTAACTGGTCCTCGAAGAGGCAGACTAAAGTTATCCTATTTAAAGCAAAAGTGTTCTCAGTTGGAAAAGAAGCAGTGGGTCATTTGCCCTTTGGTAAGGAGTACTGTACTATGTGTGAGCAGTGGCTCTCTGGTGGAATTTGGACCTAGAGCTATACCAAGTGAGGTTGCAGTGAGTGGTGGCAGCATACCAAGGTAACCCTTTCAGGTGTCTGAGGGGTTGTGAAGCTGGTAGCTGTCACAGGCTGACTTCTAGGACAGAACAAATCTGTGACTGTGACCACAAGAAATAACCCCCCAACACACACAATCCTTACCAGCTTGCCAAGGCAATCTCTGCCACTTACCCTGCTATAGAGTAAATTAAGACCTTGCCTCCATATAAGGTTTTCTGTTGTGTGTGAGCTTTATGTTGTGTGTGGTGGGGGTGAACATTGTGCCATAGGAATTCCGCATTAGTTTAAATTCCTGTATTCCTTTTTTTTGTAATCAACACTTTATTAGATTTTCAATAGTAGCTATAAAAATGATGTATAATCAATACAGAAAGAAAAAGCAACTAACATCAAAGCTTTCTGAACATGCATTTACAAATGACAAGTTTTTTTTTAAAACAGGACAGAAGTGTGAACTTTATGAAATTCAAAACATAACTGAACAAAGATAAATTAATAATAATGAAGAAAACTAAGCAGTAAAATAATTTAGATTTTAAAAAGAGTTCCCAGATGTCAAGAAATGTATCTAATCTGTTCATTTTAACATATGTTAAGCTTTCTTAGCTAGCTCTAATCGAAAGGTCTTGTAACCATTCTGTTACAGAGGGTAGGTAGGTCAGTATTTTTCCAATGCCTGAGTATCATGTTTTTGGCAGTAATAAAGACAGCAATAAGCCAAATTTTCTGGTATTCTGTGTATTCTACAAGTTCAGAACAGATGCCCAATACTGCGGATTTAGCAGAGTAGATAAGCTGCTTCTTAGTTAAGCTGCTTCTTAGTTACAGTTTCACAGATTGAAATTATATCTCTCCAAAAGGGTATTAAAGTTGTGCAAGACCATAGAATGTTGGAGAGTGTCCCTTTCTCAGATAAGCATCTCCAGCTTGACTCATCTTTGGAAAGACAGGAGAAGATGGAAGGTTTTATGCCTTTTATTGTACCAACAAGTTGTCTTGTACAAAGATGGAATTATACACTAGCTTTCGGGGCCTTAAAGGTCCCTTCTTCAGGTGAATAGCAAAACCGAGCAACATAAGCAGTATTTATATCCACTGTGGAGCAATTAGAAATCAGAAAGTGAAGTAGGAAGGTGATAAAGGGGACTAGAGATGAAAGTCTAAGATACAAAGCTTTGGAAAGACCAAATTCTACCAATTTACATGGGGAATAATGCCATCCATGTATAATTTTGTATTGGATAAGTCTGCCCTTAGCTTCTCTGCATGCTTTCAAGGTCATGTCCCATACCTGGCTCTATTCATCAGGAGAAATTGTAGTTTTCTAACTCACTTACCCATTTGGATATCACAGAGTCTAAAGGGTTAGGTTTAGAGTCAGTAATCATCTTGCAAATAGTTTTGTAGCTCTTGTTAGTTGTACAAATTTTATCTAACATATGTACTGAGGGAAGCTCATATCTTTATTGATAGCTATTCTAAGTATTTCTCTAAGATATAAATATCTGTGAAATTCTGTTCTGAGCAAAATAAATTTCTGAGATAATTATGAGAAGAACATCAGAGAAGCAGAGGAAGGGGTCAATGATGTCATCTAAAAAGAGAATGCCCTTTGATTTCCAACTAACCCAGTCCAGGCATTTACCGTTATCCATAAAGAGCTTGTTACCTCAAATGGGACAGTAAGGAGAACAACCTGGTCCCACTCCAATGCAGTAGCCATGTCCTGCCAGGATTTACTAACTTGATTTAAAATAGAGTAGGGACTCAAACATCTTGGGGTTCTTGAGTGTAGGATTGTTCTGGGATGATGGCCTTTTAGTAAGGTTGTTTCCAGATGTACCCAGCCTGGTGTATTGTGCTTGTTACTTAACCATAATGATTTAATGCACTGCGCTGCTATGAATGAGTCATGTCTGAGTCTAACATTTGGAAGATTAAAGCCACCTCTGTCTCTAGTTCGCTGGAGCTTACAAAGGGAAATATGTGGGGATTTATTTTCCCATAAGAATTTCCTAATCAAATAATAAATCTTGTTAAAGAAGTGAAGTGGGATATGCATTAGTAAATGTATAATGTGACAGACTTTTGGGGCAAGCATCATATTGAATGCCTGTATCTTCCCCAAAAACGATAGGAACATTTTAATCCATTTAACCATGTTTGAGTCCATATTGTCTAAGGGGGACATTGAAATTGTGGTGAATGATCTGCGAGACATTTGCAGTTAAGGTTATCCTGACAAATTTAATCCCATTTGAGGCAATCTTGATATTCTAGTTAAAAACAGTTTTATCAATATTATCCACTAGGAAGAGAGCCTCAGATTTATTAAAATTAATTGAAAGCCGGCCCGGTGGCGCTGAGGGCTGAGGTGCTGGATGCCTTACCTTGCTTCATGCCAGTGACCCGGGTTTGAGAACAAGCCCAGGTCATCGGTGAGCCAGCACAAGGTGAGGAGGTAGGGAGCAGGATTGAGCAGCCGAAAGGCAGCTCTCCTCTCCCGGGAGGACTCTGTCACCGACTGTAGTTCTGCTGTCCCCAGATGGAGGTTCACAGGCAGTGCAGGCGAGCAGGTGGGAAGCAGTGGGAGGGCATCCTGGTACCGCGGCATGCGTGTGCCTCCACACGTGCGCAGATGTGGCCAAGACAGGATCGGGAGAAAACAGAGGTATAAATTGGGGATAAACAATAAATAGAAAAAAAATGTAAATCCTCCCCTCTCTTCTGATTTGATCCCATTTACCACCACATTCTACTGTCTCTCCTACAACCAATTTCCTACCCATCTAGTTACATCCCTAGCCATGCCCAGGTCCTCCAGCTTCTTCAGCAATCTTCTGTGTGGCACTGAATCAAAAGCCTCACTGACATTGAGGTAGATTAAATCTAGTGATGCCCTTATCAATTACCTTTGTTACCCAGCCAGAGAAGACTATCAGGGTGGTCTGACAAGACCTCCCTGCCACAGACCCATGCTGTTTACTGTCCTGTAAGCTGTTTCTTTCTAGGTAGTCCACAAGGTTCTCTCTGATCAGTAACTCTATCAGTTTACCCACTACAGAGGTAAGGCTGGCAGGTCTGTACTTCCCCGATTGCTCCTTGTCCTCCTTTGTGTAGCGGGACTACCTCTGCTACCCTCCAGTCATATGAACTACCCCCATCTGAATAGAGCTGTTTAATAGCCCTACTAGGGATTCAGCCAATTCCACAGCCAGTTCCTTCAGCAGGCTTGGGTGAATCCTATATGGCCGTTGGACTTTATCTACCTTCAGGGCTTCAAGTCCTTTTGCTGCTTCATTTCAGGAATGCTCCTGACAGCTACCTTGATGCCACTTTCAGGCAGGGCCCACTGTCTTCCCTTGAGAAGACACAGCAGAAGTAATCATCAAGGATGGCTGCTTTTTGTTCATTTTCCTCTAGCACCTTGATACCAGGGAAATCTTTCCCAAAGACCTGAGTCAGGCTAGAAACCAACGAGGCCAAAGTACCTCGGCCAAGGCCAGCTAAAAGAGGACCTTGAAAATGACAAGGCAGAAGCATTCTAAATTCCAAACTAAATTAGGGTTAACTTTAGGGTTCAGACAGCTAATTGGAAAATTAAGAAAAAACTTTGCAGGAAGGTTAAAAAAGCATTTTATTGTTTATCATTTTGCATATTGGTATCTCCCATTAGTACCTTGTGAAGTGGCAGCTACCATTTTGCAAATAAATAACATCTTTTCCAACCACAAAGTAATAAAATAACATCTTCTCTAACCACAAGAGCATGATTGTGTAGTGGTTGGTACGGCTACTAGCAGCACTCAAGTGATCATTTCTTAGTACATGCTACTTGGCACCTCCTAAGTAGTGTTGATCCCCCTTTGCCTTCCAGCAACCATGTGGTTGTAGTCTCCCTTAGGAAAGTCCCTGCAAATAGAGTGTTAAGATCCTAGACTTTTGGCAAGTCGGGAGGACAGTTCGAGCGGGCTCTTGGAAGATGGCTGCCAAGTACTGGTCTCAGCAGACATTAGCTGCAAGGTGCTGACAGGCCATGGAGGGGTAAGAAACTGGATAAGCTCTTGTTTTAAGCATTGACAAGCCTCTCATGCAAAATTTATTAGCCAAAGGCTACAGGCCAATAAAACTACTGTTTTAGGGGATAGCTGCTTCATAATGTGTGTGAATATTATGACACAGGTTGGTTTAGAATAGCTGCTTTATGATAAAAATATTGCATTGCAATATGAACATTGCTGTTAATGTGAATATAGAATGTATTGTCTATATATACATGTATGTAACATCCATATGTGTGTCTGTATGTATATGTGTAATTTGAATACTCACGCAGTTTAACTAGTTTAATTTGCTTTTGTACCTCATATTAGAAATCTGTGCTACAGGCCAAAAGACTGTTGGGCATAACAAAGAGTTATTTTGCTTATTGCTTTTACTAGGTAGAGAAAATAATAGTTTTTGTTATGACTTTTTTCTAATGAATCTTTCTGATATGAGAGTGTGAATATGTACTGTTATCCACCTCTGCTATCTACCTCTCCACCAGTACCAATTTGGGACTGTTTTTGCAGTCTCTTCCAGCTCTTCCTATGAGCTGCTCCTACTCAAACTCTCCCTTCCTTTTTCTGTCCCCATCTTTATTACTGGTGTTTACCGTTTTGTTTTTTTTCCCAATTGTTTAATGAGGAGTAGCACACTAAGCTGAAAGCTTGTTTACAGGTGCGACCTGGGAGCACAGGGAAGTTAAGTGACTTGCTCAGGGTCACACAGTATGCAAGTGAGAGCTGTGGGATTCAAACCCAGGTCTCCAGATTTGCAGCTCAGAGCCTTAAACCACTGCGTTATACTGCCTCCCAAAGAATTGTATTGCCTTAATGTTTTTTGTACAGACTTAGCTCTATGTATATTTTTATTTGATTCTGTATTCAATATTGTAGTTCCCCTACTTTAGTTACTGAGCTCCTTTCATCCATCATCATGCTCCTCGGAGAAAAAAAAAACAAGAGTATAGGGCTGTCATCTTCCTTGGACTACAGCTGCGGTTATGGCTTGCCTCCATACCAGAGATCTTGTCTGGCATTCTTTTAAGATCTTTAGTTCTCCAGCAGCTTTGGCAAACTATCATCACCTTCGTAACACCTGTACCAAAGCCACAAGACTTGCAGAGTCTGAGTATTTTTCAGCCACACTCCAGAACAACATTAATCATCCCTCTGAGTTCTGGAAAGTTATCCATTCTCTGTTCTTCTCTTTGACTTAGTCTCTCTCTGGCCCCCCTCTCCCCGTTCTCAGGATTGATGGCTCCCTCATATCTGACCCTTCTGTTGTTGCCTCTTCCTCTACAGGGCTTAAAATTGGGTTTCCGCTCCAGGGGGAATTCCCTTGGGTCTACCAAAAGGGTGGAACCCAAATTTATTTTGGGGGGATTCTCCTAAAAACCCTGAGGCCAGATTAACAAAAACTGAAAAAGGCAACCCAAAATTTTGCATTGCGCTTTGCAATTGCCCAGGTGTCCAAAATTGCTATTCACAGTCAGATAGTGCACTGTGCTATCTGACTGAATAGGGCTAGTTGGAGGCAGTGGTAACCCCAGTAGCACCACCTCAGCATGCAGCCAGGAGCATGGGCCCACAAGGAATAGCGCTTGGGCACTATGTCCTGTTCACAAAGACTGCCATGCAAATTAGCCCATTGGACATGCAAGGCGCTAGGTGGCCATGTGCATGCCCATAATGGTTCCATCTGCATAGACTGCAGGGACTGTAGCACAGCCCCCCCCCCAGCCCCTGCTTGAGATGCAGTTGCAGTCCCTGGTGCCTTGCTGATTTCTGTCCTGAGTATTGTAAATCATTTTTCCTGGTGGCTAGCGGTCCATCCCCCCACCCCACCGATTGCTGTCTCGAGTATTGTAAATCATTTTCCTTGGTACTAGTGATCCCTCCCCCTCGATTGCTGTCCCGAGTATTGTAAATCATTTTCACTGGTAGCTAGTGGTCCCTCCCCTGTATCAATTGACGTCCTGATCCAAACAATACCTATATGTCCCTGGTGCTGGTGGTAATCCTTACTGTGATGGCCAGTCTCCGGCTCAATATAATATATATTCCGTGGTGGTCTAGTGGTCCCCCCCCCCGAATGCTGGCCCAGTAGTTAGAAAAATAAGTTAATTCCCTGGTGCCAGTGGCCCCCACCGACTGACACCTGATAATAAATATATAAGATTTACCCAGTGTCCAGTGGTCCCTTCCCCCAACCGATCTTGTAATGAGTATCCTGGCATCCAGTTTAACACCCCCATCCTGATCCCCTGTATAGTACATTTAAACATTTCCCTGGTGGTCCTGCGGACCCCCCCTCCCTCTCCCAGATCCCCTGTAAAATGAATTAAAACCTTACCCTGGTGTCTAGAGGTCCCCCTGCCCCAGCAGATAGTGTCTCACCAGCCTGCTCCCCCCACCCTGACCCAAGCTCTTGACCAGCACAGCCCTCCTCTTTCCACCACGGCTGGCCACCGACTGAGCCATCACTGAGCGTGTACTGTATACAGTACACGCTCACTGACATTTATTGACAGCTCAGAGTGAGCTGTCATTCAGTGAGTACGAACTGTATACAGTACGCTGTCAGTGACAGGTCAGTCGGAGTCACCGTGGGAGAGAGGAGGGCTGTGCTGGTCACCAGCTCAGGGTGGGGAAGAGTTGGGTGGTGGGACACTACCTGCCAGGGTGGGGGGTCAGGGTACTACTAAAATTAGGTAAGGTTTTATTTCATTTTACAGGAGTGGGGAAAGGGTGGGGGGTCTAGACCACCAGGGAAATATTTAAATGTACTATATAGGGGATTGGGATGTGAGGGTGTTATACCGGACACCAGGGATACTCACTACGAGATTGGGCATGGTTGTGGGTTTGGGGAGGGACCATTGGACACTGGGTAAATCTTATATATTTATTATATCTGGCTGGCAGTATAGCCTAGAGGTCGGAGGAACGAGGTGTGAACGAGCTTGGTACATCCAGCAGACCGGACCTGAGTTTGATTCTCACAACCTCCACTTGCATACTGTGTGACTCTGAGCAAGTCACTTAACCGCCCAGTGCTCCCAGGTCACCCCTAAAAAAAGGCACTTATGCCTAGTGGGCCTTACCCGGTTACCAAAGACTAAAAAAAAATTACTGGGCAGTAAGTGGGATGGGGGGGACCACTGGCACCAGGGAATAAAAGTACAGTTACGTAAGAACTTATCGTAACAGTAGATCTTTGAGAGAGGCTCTTGCAGTAGGTAATAACACATAGAACTGAAGCCGGCAGGTATCAGGACCTCACGGAAAAAATTCTAGCTAGTAGTCTCTGGTGGGGGGGCTGCCCCCATGTCAGGTGACCAGCGTCAAGCAACGTCAGTATAAAGGGCGGTCCCCCACGCCCGCCTTCCATTTCTTTTCCGCCAAGGGCCAAAAAGGCAAGATGAGAGAGAGAGAAGCAGATATTTCCCTTCCTGGAAAAGAAGCTGAAAACGCTAAGGGGGATGGAGGGCGGGAAGGCATTACCTACTGCAAGAGCATCTCTCAAAGATCTACTGTTACGGTAAGTTCTTACGTAACTGTACTATCTTACTTCGAGAAGGCTCTTGCAGTAGGTAATTACATATAGCACTGAGTCCCAAGCAGTCTGGAACAAGAAAAAGCACTCAGGAGGAGGAAAACTACCAACCAGTAAACCTCCGGCTGTAAGGGTCTTAGTAAAGAAGACCTTGCAAAACAGCCAACCTGAAGCCTGCTCTACGGCGAGAGGCAATGTCCAAGCTGTAGTGTTTTGTAAAGGTGTGGACGGAAGTTCAAGTTGCAGCTGCGCAGATGTCTGCTGCTGACACATTCTTGAAACAATCTAACAATCTGAAGAGGTGGCTACTCCTCTGGTGGAGTGACCCCTGACCTGACCCGGCAGGGTCTTGTACTTGTCATAACAGAAAGTGATACAATGAGCCAACCATTTCGACAGGCATTGCTTAGAAACATCATTGCCTTCCCTTTTGTGAGCAAAAGAAACAAAAAGCTGATGAGACTTCCTGAGATCCTTAGTCCGAGTGGTGTAGTATCTCAGTATTCTGTGAACATCCAAAGTATGCAAGAGGTAATCCCTTTGATTGGAGTGTTGCGTAAAGAAGGCAGGTCGCTCAATGGATTGATTCAGTGTAGATTCTGCCACTACCTTATGGAGAAACTTAGGATTAATGCGCAGAGCCACTCGTTAGTTGTGGAAAACCAAATACGGGATTTTACACATCAAGGCCTGAAGCTTGGAAATCCTTTGAGCTGAAGTAATGGCCACTAGGAAGAGAGTCTTCCACGAGAGGAAATTCAAGTCTGCTGAGGCTGCCGGCTCAAAGGGAGGCAGGGTAAGCTTCTTCAAAACAAAGTTCAGGTCCCAAGGAGGGGTCGTAATGTGGATAGGGGGTCGTAAATGGAGAACCCCTCGAAGGAAAGTCTTAGAGACTTCCAACTGGGTGAAAGTTCTGTCGCCAAAAGGGACATGGTAGGCAGAGACAGCAGCCATATGAACCTTCAAGGAGGAATGGCTGAGACCCAGGTCAAAGAGATGATGCATGTAGTCCAGGATTCTCCCGACAGGGCAAGAGAACGTCTTGAAATCCTTGGAAGAGGCCCAAATCGAGAACGGCTTCCATTTCTTGGCGTAGGTGGATCTAGGGGAAGGCTTTCTGGTCTCCACTAGAATATTGGCCACGAGTGGAGAAACCCCGAATCAGGCCTGGGCTATGTCTGTAGGAGCCACACATGCAACTGAAGGGATTTGAGTCCTGGATGAATCAGGTTCCCCTGATCCTGGGTCAGCATATGCTGTGAAAGAGGAAGAGGAAGCAGAGGTTCCTCTAAAAATTGTTGCAGAAGAGAGAACCAAACTTGCCTGGACCAGAATGGAGTGATGAGGATCATCCGAGCTCCTTCTAAGCTGAGTTTGTGTAAGACCCTCGAAATCAAGGGAATCGGCGGGAAGGCATAGATGAATCTGCCCTTCAAATCGAGAGACAGAGCGTCCCGCCAAAAAATGCCTCGCCCTGGAGTGAGCAAGCAGAAGGTGGGAAGCTTTGCGTTTTGACGGGACGCAATCAGGTCAACCCGTGGGATTTCCCAGCGCCGGAAGATGTCATCTACCAACCCTTGATCCAGTTCCCATTTGTGGGCCTTTGCTGAGGACCGGCAGCGTGTTCTCGACTCCCGGAACATGAACTGCCGTCAGGTGAAGGCTGTGCTGAACAGCCCAGTTCCAAACTCTCATTGCTTCCCTGCACAGAGAGTAGGAACGCATTCCTCCCTTCTTGTTGATGTACCAGACTACGCACATGTTGTCTGTCTGTCTGGATGGTCAGATGGCCAGGAAGGACATAAGAGTTCAGAGCCGACGACAGACTGACGAAGCAGTAGGAACTTAACCGCGAAGCGCTTTCACAAGCTAACAGCAGGAAAGAACTGGAAGGTGGGTGTGGGGGGGCCGCCCCTTTATACTGACGTCGCCTGACGCCTGTCACCTGACGTGGGAGCGGTCCTCCGCTAGAGACTGCTAGCTAGAAATGTTTCCGTGGGGTCCTGATGCCTACCGGCTTCAGTTCTATATGTAATTACCTGCTGCAAGAGCCCTCTTGAAGTAAGATCTTGTTTTTCTACTAATTGGGATGACGTTTGTTGAGGGGGAGACCACTGCAGCACCAGGGAATATATGTTACATCAGGCCAGAGTTTGGCCATCACGGGGGGTTGGGTTACCACTAGCACCAATGACATATATGTATTGTTTGGATCAGGACGGTGAACAGCGGTGGTGAGGGACTACTAGCCACCAGGGAAACTGATTTACAGTACTCGGGATGGCAATCGACGGGGGTGGGGGGTGTCACTGCAGTATCTTTTCCAGCCACTAGGGAAATGGAGGATTAAAGCAGGGCCTCAGTCCTTGTGAAATGCTAGGTCATTTCAGAAACACTCACTAGCGTCATAAAAACACACTCTAAAATAGAGACATAAAAAACAATGTAAAAACAGAAAAAGACAAACTTAAAATATAAGAACAATACAGATTACATGAAATATCACAGTATATGCCCAAGCAACAGATAAACAAGATGCAGAGGTAAAGACAATAGGTCTGTAAATAACTCCCCCAGCCCGGCCATGTATTTACAGACCTATTGTATTTACCTCTGCATCTTGTTTATCTGTTCCTACTGAGCATATGACCTAACATGTGGAATTAATTAATGCAATTATGACATCAGAGCATTTGAGCTTTAAAAAGCTACATTTGTCTTTTCTTAATGATTTAGCCTTTGAGAAAGAGTCGAGTGATGGACCAGAAATGTGTTAGGTACATGTATGACAAGAAATAAATATTTTTCTACTCTTTTAACTTGGTGTGCAGCGTAATATGTGGTGGTGAGTGCCCAAGCTTTTTTGCGGTTACATTTACTTTTGCTTGTGAGCATCCAGTCATTGTGCACACCCTGCTTTGTGTGTTTGATTAATGGAAACCAGATCTGAAGAGGCCAGAATGGGGTGATGAGAATCCTTCTGCCCCCCCCCCGTGCCTCCAGTTTGAGCAGCACCCTCTGAACTAGGGGAAGAGGAGGAAATGTATACAGAAAGCGTCTTGTCCACCGCAGTGTGAATGCATCCTGACAAAAAATGCCAGGTCCTGGATTTCTGGAGCAGAAGAGAGACAGTTTTGTGTTGAGTGGGGACGCAAAAAGGTCCTTGTCTGGAGTTCCCAGCTCTTTGAAGAGTGATTGGATGACGCTTGCGCCAAGAGACCACTCGTGAGGATCTGTCTCCATTCTGCCGAGATGGTCCACCAGATCATTCTGAACTCCTGGCAGGTAGTCTGCCTGGATCAGAGCTTTGTGCTCTAGGCACCATTCCCACACTCTCATCGCTCCCCTGCCCTGCTTGTTGATGTAGTACATCACTGCCTTGTTGTCCATTTGGAGGAGAATGGTCTTGTGACAGAGTATGTCCTTCAAAGTCCGAACAGCATAAAGGACGGTTCTCATTTCCAGAATGTTTATGTGAAGTTGAGATTCATCCTGACTCCAACGACCCTGGGTGTGGAGATCCTGGCAGTGAGCTCCACATCCCAGCAAGGACGCATCCATGGTGATGGAGATCTGGGGATCCAGAGGGGCGAAGGGATAACCTTCCTGAAGGTTGTTCTCCTGAGTCCACCAGGTGAGCAACCATTTCAGCGGTTCTGTCACCTTGATGTGAAAGGATTGTAGGTGTGTGGTTGGTGACCACTGAGTGCTGAGCATCCACTAAGTAGTTCCCATGTGAAGGTGAGCCAGAAGCACAGTGGACATTGAGGATGCCATGAGACCCAGCATCCACTGCATCGAGAGAGCTTGGATCGAGCTGTTTTCTGTGATGAAGCGAGCCATCTGAAGGATGCCGCTCCTTCTGTCCTCCGGAAGAAAGGCTTTCGCATTGGAGGTATCCAGAAAGGCTCCTATGAAGAGGAGCCACTGGGAGGGCTGTAGCTGTGACTTTCCCAAGTTTAGCAGGACTCCCATGGACGTGGGGAATTTTGAAGCCATAGCTATGGCTTGTAGAGTCTCTTGTCTGGAAGGACTTGCAAGAAGCCAATCATCCAGATATGGGAACACCTGAATTCCGAGCTTCCTCAGATGCGCTGCGAGAACTGCAAAGCACTTTGTAAAAACTCGAGGCACCGAGGATAGCCCAAATGGCAGGACTCTGAATTGGTAGTGCTGACCCAACGCCACGAATCTGAGGTATTTGTGATGGCTTGGGTGAATGGGAACATGTTGATAGGCAGCCTGCATGCCCTGGGAGGCTAGCTAATCGTGTTGATGAATGTGAGGTAAGAGCGTACCAAGTGATATCATCTTGAACTTTTGCTTGAAAAGGAATTTGTTTAACTTCCTGAGATCTAGAATAGGGCACATGGCTGCCTGTTTTCTTTGGAACTAGGAAGTAATGGGAGTAGAAGCCTGTGTTCCGTTGATCTAGCGGAACTATCTTTACTGCCCTGTTCAGAAGTCCTTGGATCTCAGAAACAAGAAGGTCTGACTGAGAGGCAAACAGCCTGGGCTGTCGTTTGGGTGGATGATCCGGTGGGGTTTCTGACAGATTTAGAGCATACCCCTCACGGATTATCCTGAGCACCCATTTGTCTGATGCGATCAACTTCCACCAATCGAAAACTGAGTCAGACATCCTCCTACTGCCGAGGAAGAGTCCCCCTCAGACAGCTGAGGTGGGACTTGGGCCGGAATTTCAGAGGGTGGCACTAGGTGCTTTGGGGCCCTGTGCCTTCTGCTGCGTTTTCTTTTGTGGCTGAGGGGTTTGGTTTCTGTTAAAGCCTCCTCTGCCTTTACCATGAAAGGACTGACGGTTATGAAACGGATGCCTGTTCCTGCCCCTTTGAGGGTCTGCGGAAGGCGGTCTGGCCATTTTGATGGCCGTTGTAGTCTTCTGAGTGGCCACTAGTGCCTGCTCAACCTGAGGGCCAAACAGATACATACCATTGAAAGGCAAGGCCATAACCCTCTGTTGGGCATCATTTGTGAAGCCCAAGGTGAGCAACCAAGAGTGGCGAAGGGTGCAGATACCAGCCGCTGCTTCTCTGGAGGCAGTGTCAGAGGCATCCATGGCAGCTTTGTGCTGTTGATTACTGGATTCAGTACTTCCAGTAATGGTTTGAAGAAGCTCTGTGTTAACTTCCAAATCTGGAAGGGCTTCTACCGTAGCCTTGAGTGAATGCCAGAATGTATACTCATATTGAGAGGAGTAGCCCTGGTAGCTAGCAATATGCATGCCCAGGGTGGAAGCAGCAAAGACTGACTTCCCCAAGCTGTCGATCTTCCAAGGTTCCTCGTTTATTGGACGTGCCGTATATTCTTGTGGAAGAACATTTTTGTCATTCTCTGCCTGAACAACGATGGCATCAGCAAAGGCTTGTGAGGCCAGAATGGGTCGATCCTTGGGAGGGGCATATTTCCTGCCTATGGACTTAGCCACAGAGGGAATAAGTGCTGGATTATCCCACACCATCTGCGAGAATGTCTCAAAAGAGGGTTGCACGGGGGGAGTCAATTCCACAGGAACGTCCGTAATGTGCAGTTACTGCAGACGCAGCAAGTTCCCAGGATCGATTTCCGAAGTCTGGAGAGAGAGACAGAGAGTGGCAAATTTCTAAGGAGAGACTTAAAGAAAGGTCCTCAACCAAAGGCTATGTTGAAAGAGGTTTATTCACCACCCCTAGGGAGGAATCAGCGTCGAAGTTGTCCCCCAATCAAAGATCAGGATCAGGCTCAACGTCATCTCCTACTAGTCCAGAAGGGACTGTATAGATAGGAAAAGGAGGAGGAGGAGGAGGAGCAGTGTGAATTGGAGTCGAAAACCCCTGCATCACATGCGGCACCGCAGGTGCTCCCAACGCTGCTACAGGAAGTGGTGCCAAAAACAGACGGCGCAGAGCATGGCACCAGCACAGGATGTGCCAATGAGTGCGGTGCTGGAGAAGCCGGCGCAGCAGTCGTCGGCACTGAACCAGAGGATCCCAATCCTCGACTCGCTGAGGAAAAATGAAGAAATTCAGCAGGAGATAAAGGCACCAGTGTGGACCCCTGCACCACAGCCATATGAGGGGGATGAACACCAGAGCACAGCATCAATGGCACCGGAAAAGGCGCCATGCGACTAGAAAGTCCCAACCGCCCCACCCGCATGTCCAAAACTGAGAGGCCTGAAGGCCCCTGTGACAGACTCACCAGCTCAGGCAAACGGGACAACCGCCAAACTCATTGCTCCATAAGAGCAGCCCAATGGTGAAACTGCTCACTGGAGGATCCCCCCAGTGAGCGGGGAAGGACTCCGGAGTCGAGGACACCAGCCACCAGGGACAGAAACCAGAGGGGACCCTGTAAGAGGTGGGGTCTGGCCTCTACCGCCAGTAACCAACGATTGACGTGCAGATGTACCAGAAGGCGACCTCAGGTGGTGCCGTTTCTTTTTCAGCTGGGAGGCCGAAGAACTCAAGGTCGAGCAGTGCCAAGTCCTCGACAAGGATTGAGAATGGGACGGCTGTTTTTTGTGCTTTCGGGAAGACCACACATACCCCCGAGCACTGGACTGCCTGTAGTTAAAAACCCCTCTGTAGAAGGCGGTGGACCAGACCCAGCTCTGCTGACAGAACAGCTTTCATGCGAAGTCTCCCTACCGTCACCTGCCCCATTCATGGTCGACTACGTCGAAGGAGGGCTGAAGAATTCTTCTGATGAAGAATCTACTTAAAATTATTTTAAACTGGTAAGAAAATAATAAAAATACTGAAACTAATCAAAACTGAAAGACTATAGCTGCTGTTGTATAGTCAAGACATTTTGACTCCCGGCAGGCGAGCGATGTCGTCACTGAAGCATACTGGATGGCGGAAAAAACGGAACTGAGGCAGTTGGAGTGTCTACACTGGATAGCCTATACGGCACGCGCTGAGCTCGCAGTGCTGCTTCCTCGTGGCTCTACCCAGCGCCAGCCCGCCTGAAGAATTTCGGCTCTCGCTGGGTCCTAGCGCCTCCAGCGTAGTCCCATCAGTGTGAATGAGTGGTGGAGACTTTATGTCTAGGAAGATCCAAAAACAGCACAGCAAACTGCTGAGCTCTCGGACTGCTATGCCAGGAGCAGGCCTGCTCTGAAAGGAAGTGGGGGAGCAGGTGTGGCAGAGCAGAAAGAGAAAAGTGCACTTTCAGGGCAGCTAAACCCCTCACTGCCTTCGCAGAAAGGGGAAGCCCCAAGTTACCAAAAAGGGATTTCTTGGATAAAAGAAATGATGACTGTTGGTTTTGTAAATAGCCAGGACCATCTTGCTAGACAGTATCCTAAAAAGGCACAGAGTGGGCAAAGTGGTCCTTGAACTGAGTTGGACACAGTGTATCTCTGAAAGCATGCCTGTAAACCTGAGGGAGCACATACTCCTGGTTAGTGTAAATGGGATGCAGACCCATGGGTTAAGGGACATGGTGGCATCTCTCACCCTGGTAAAAGGGGATATGGTTGGGCTTGAACAGCTTATACCTAATCAGTTTGTAATGGTGAGGGGATTCACTGGGGAGGAGAAAATGCTGCCACTAGCTAGTGTTCTTCTGGACTGCGGTGAGGCAGGAGAGAGGGTGCAGAAAGTGGCAGTGGCAGACAACCTCACCTGGATGTAATTATAGGGAATAATCTACACCAAGGGGTGGTGTGTGCGATTACCTGCAGTCAGATGGCTAAGGCTGCTTGTGATTCCCTGAATCCCACAGAAGCCCCAGTGGAAAAAAAATAGGAGGCTGGTTCCCCAGCCTGTGTCTCCTGACATGGAGAGTAGTGAAAGGGAGGTAGGACTTTCCCAAGTAGCCATTCACAAAACAGCTACATAAGTTTACTCTGAGGAGAGAGGGGTAACAAATGGTCAGAAGGTTAGGGATGGCAGTAGCTCTGAATGCCCTGATGCTAGAGCTATGGACCTCAGTTTAGGAACTGAGGGGCAGATGTCCCAGGCTTTGGGAAAAGGTGAAGATTTTGCAGCTGCTCAGAGGACTGATCCTATTTTGGAGAGGCTGAGGGCTTGTGTAGAATCTGATGGGACACAGGGAGATGACACAAGACATAGGGTATTTTGGGACAACGGACTGTTGTATATGCAGGATGTGAGGACAGAGGGAGGGGTGATGGGCAAGCAGCTTGTCGTTCCCAAGGGGTATCATGAGCGACTGCTCAAGATCGTTCATGACATCCCCATGTCTGGACATCTGGGCATCACTTGCACCACACAGCGATTGGCCCAGAATTTCTATTGGCCCAACTTCACTCAGCAGGTGAAGCAATATTGCAGGTCTTGCCACTGGGGGCAATAAATAGGGAAGGCAGGTAGTAAAACCAAAGCTGCTCTAATTCCCTTGCCCATTATGGAGGAGCCATTCCAGAGGGTAGGAATGGATGCTGTGGGACCCTTGAATACTCCAGGTTCTTCTGGGAAAAAGTTTATCCTGACGGTGGTTGAATACGCCACCCGATACCCAGATGCGGTCGCCCTCCCCTCACTTAGTGCAGACAAAGTGGCAGATGCCTTGCTAGGGATTTTCTTCCATGTCAGGTTTCCACAGGAGGTTATCTCTGATCAAACGGGTAGCTTCATGTCGGACCTGATGAAGTCTTAGTGGGAGAAGTGTGGGGTCGTGCAGAGATGCATGATACCTTATCACCCACAAGCCAGTGGGCTCATGGAAAGGTTTAATGGTACCCTAAAATCAATGCTCCAAACGTTTGCTGAACAGGAAGGCAGAGACTGGGAGAAATACCTTCCCACCTGTTCGCATACAGGGAGGTGCCCCAAGAGTCGACAGGGTTCTCCCCTTCGAACTCTTATATGGTCGTAGAGTGCGTGGGCCCCTAGACTTGATCCGGGAAGACTGGGAAGGCAAGTATGCCACCCAAGGAATTCCAATAGTGGAGTATGTCCATAAGTTTAGGGAGAAGCTGAAGGAGCTTATGGGGTGGCCCAAAGCAACCTGTCAGCTGCCCAACAGATGGAAAAAAATTGGTATGACCACAGAGCCAGAGCTCACGTGTACAGTGCAGGTCAGGAAGTAATGGTCCTAATTCTAGCCTGGAAGGACAATTTTCAGGCCGAGTGGGCGGGACCAT
Organism: Neoceratodus forsteri; assembly: GCA_016271365.2. Lineage (NCBI taxonomy): Eukaryota > Metazoa > Chordata > Ceratodontiformes > Ceratodontidae > Neoceratodus > Neoceratodus forsteri. The sequence goes on along the minus strand of JADMNL010000022.1, from coordinate 594,690,898 downwards.
ATAAGGTAGTCCAACAGGTCAATGACATAAATTATATTGTGGAATTGTCTGAAAGGAGACATACCCATAGGATGTACCATGTCAACATGATGAAGCCATGTGCAAATAAGGCTGACATGGTATTTGCAGTGTGTAGACCTGGGGAGGCGACGGACGAGGAAGACCCCCTCCTGGACTTGCTGGAGGAACGCAAGAGAGAGTCATCTGTGGAGGCAATCAGGCTATCACCCCAGTTGACCCCAGAACTTTCCCAGGAAGTGAGGGAGGTTTTAGGGGACTCTACCCCTTTGTTGATAGCTAAACAGCAGTGTCAGTGGCTCAGTAGGTAGCACACTCGCTTCTGAGGCCGGGAGATCAGAGGGCTGTGGATTCAGTTCCCACATCTGGCACTTGGGTAAATATCCCAGTGCTGACACTGTAGTGCAGCATGAGAAGGGTGCTGTACTTCTGAGGTGCCGTCTTTCGGATGAGACGTTAAACCGAGGTCCCATCTGCCTAGATTGGTGGTAGTTCAGGTGATGTTAAAGATCCCATAGCACTTATCGAAAAGAGTAAGGGAATTTCCTCGGTGTTCTGGCTAAATTTCCCTCATTCACTAAAAATACCACCAACAGCTTAATCTGGTTCAAGATCAGTTGGCATTCATCTGTATCCCCCTCCCCCGGGTCGTGCCTGAAAATAGGCAGGATTTGTCTAGTGCACTTACTCGGTCAACAAAAACTAACTAACTAAATAAATAAACCTGAATGAACCCCCTTAGCGACCCATGATGTAGACACAGGAACACAAGAGCCCATACGGCGGACAGCCTACTGGGTGTCTGCGGCCATCCTAAAGGACATTAGGAGTGAGGTAGAGGAAATGCTGGATTTATGGGTAGTCCAGAAATCCCACAGTCCCTGGGCTTCACCTGTAGTCATCATTTCCAAGCCGGATGGCTCTACTCACTTTTGTGTGGACTATCGTGGACTCAACATAGTCACAAAGTCTGACGTCCACCCAGTGCCACGGACAGACGAACTACTGAACAAGTTGGGAGGGGTGACATACCTTACCACAGTTGATTTGACGAAAGGGTACTGGCAGATGGAGCTAACTGCCAAAGCTAGAGAATAGTTGGCCTTCATCACTTCAGTAGGATTATTCGAATTCCGGGTAATGCTGCCACCTTCCAAAGGTTGGTCAACCGGGTGTTACACAGTACTGAAGAGTATGCAGTGACTTATCTGGATGATATTGCCATCTTCAGTACCAGCTGTAAGGAACACCTGTCCCACCTTAAGAGAATGTTGGGCAGGATACAGAGGGCAGGGCTCACTGTCTAGGCTGAAAAATGCCAGGTGGCTATGGCACAGGTGTCATACCTAGGCCATGTAGTGGGGCGGGGGTAGATTCATCCTAATCAGGCAGAGATTGAAGCAATAGAGGTGTGGCCCATGCCTGAAACTCAGAAGCAGATTAGGAGCTTCCTAGGGACTGCAGGGTACTACTGAAAGTCTGTGCCCAATTACAGTACCCTGGCGGCTCCCCTATTTAGCTTGCTGATGAAAAGACAGCCCAAAAGGATAAAGTGGGAGCCAGCCTGTGAACAAACCTTTGCACAGCTAAAAGAAGCACTGTGCAGTGCCCCTGTGTTGGCCAGTCCAGAATACACTAGGCTGTTAGTAGCCCAGACAGATGCTTCAGATGTGGGGATTGGAGCAGTCCTCAGTCAGACATCTAGTCAGGGCAAAGACCACCCAATAGTGTACCTTAGCAAGAAGTTACTTCCCTGGGAGCAGGCATACTCCACAGTTGAAAAGGAATGCCTTGCGCTGGTATAGGCCCTGAAGAAATTAAGAGCCTTACGTCTATGGGATATGCTTCAAGGTGCAGTCCGATCACAGCCCCCTGATGTGGTTAAATCATATGGGCAAAACAAATGGACGACTACTCTGATGGAGTACTGCCCTACAGGTCTAAGACATGACAATTATGTACCGGGTCGGCCAACGCAAATGCAGATGGCCTATCTCGCCAGTTAGAACAGTAAACAGAATTATGGAAACTCTACCATACAGTAGGGGCATGTTCCCATAAATTCAGTCTAAGGAGGGAGGGATATTGTGGTTTGACCACTGCGGTAATAATAATTGCAGACATATTAGCCGGCCTGGTGGTGCTGAGAGTTGAGACGCTGGACGCCACATCTCGCACCACGATGGCGACCCGGGTTCAGATGTGAGCCGGGGTTGCCAGGTGTAGGATAAGATTGAGCGTCCAGAGGACTGCTCTCCTATCCTGGGGAGGGATCCAGGGAGCCACTGCTCTGTAGCGGCCCCTGGTGATGACAGGGGGCAGAGTGCGGCAGACGTCGGCACGCTCTGCCCTGATGTCATTGCACGCCCACACTCCGTAGGGAGAAACACTGGAAGAAACGATGGGCACAGGTCGGGCTGCATGATCTTCCGACCTCCGCGGCCTGACCCGAATGGTGCCTCCTCAAGCTGGATTCTCTATGGGCGAGTTGAGCTGTGGGTTGCTCCTTGCCCCCCCTGCCATGGGGGGTAATCTGTGGGTGTTACGAGGAGGTGGACTGATCTCGGGTTGGGGCCAGGGGTCAGTCGGGATGACTTGCCAACCGTGCCTAGGAAGCAGAGAAAAATATATAAGAAAAAAATAAATAAATACTTGCAGACATATTGCTGTTATATTTTTTCTGTGATTTTCGTTTATGCTTTGAAAGGGTTACAAGCAGAGGGACTTGGTTATGTTTCAGAATTCCAAACAGGCCAAAACTAAGGGTTGCCAAAAGAATGCCCAATATTACTGAAAAGGTCATATAGGAACGAGAGAATGTCTTGCAAAATATTTGACATTCCTCTGTGATCTGAGAACAGGCTGATTAGCCAGGAAACCAAGATCCCATTTCAAAAGGATATATGTCCCTGGTTAGCTAATTATAGGGAAACAGATGTAATAAAATCTCAGGATGGGAGAAACCATCTCCCCCTATCATAAAACCTTATATTTCAAGAGAAAATTACTTAAGTTCCAGGAACTGTCATGGTATATTTACATTTTATTAAGTCAGGAAGGATGGGGGAAGATCAAAGGATGTTGGAACTGTAAGAACTCAACAAATCAATAATACTGATTCCCTTAAAACTGGGAAACAGCAAGAGAGACCCCTCCTGGCCCAAAAAGATAAGGCCACCATCTGACAAAGGCCAGTGTCAGAGACTGCCAGACCCAGCCTATAAAAGGCCCTCAGAACAGAAGCTCAGAGCTTTTTGCATTGCATTGCAATTTGGACACTCTTCTGACACACAAGAGAAGACAGATTAAGGACCAGTGAATGCAAGAGAGAACTGGGTCTTTGAAAAGTCTTTTATTTTTCTGGACTTTGATCATCCACGAACAAGGTAGAAACTAGACACTTAAAGGTTTACAGTGCATTTTTTATGTGTAATTCGAACTTTTGTTTTGTTGTTCTGTAACCAGATTTTCTGAAACCTTTTGTTTGTAAAGTTTATATGATAATTATTTAAATAATTTTAGTAAAAGCACTTTGCTTTTAAAACTGCCTGGGAGTGATTTGTGTGTGTAAAAATGTGGAAGATTTATTCAATTCTGAAAACAACCTGTAATTGCTAAAGTGCTACCATTCGCTACCAAGACTAGGATCCTGAAAGGGAAATCTGGGTGCCGTAAGTAGGGGAGATACACAGGTCTCGGGAGGAGTCTGTAAGGGGGAACTAGGTGCTGCACACTCCGTGGGAGAGGACACAGTCAGGTTTACGAGGGCAAATCCCAAAGAGCTTATAATGCCTGGGTCTTCCCTCTCCCCCAGTACAGCAACCAAGGAGGGTTCTCACCTGGCTACAGACTTGAGACTGTATTTTGCCCTTACCCAGATTAGAGAGGAAGCCCTGGAACCTCGTGGTGAATGTTCAGTTGTGAACTCAGTGAGCATTCTAGACGGACACATGGAGGGTATTCTGTTCTGTCACAGATTACACGTAGGGGTGGGCACTGTGAGCTTAGTGAACCTGACCCCCAGGAGTGGGCTTGTGACAGTTGAGACATACAAGTACCTACATGGGATAAATAGGGTGTATGTCACGGAACTCTTCTACTTGAGTTCAAGCATAGGGGTTCCATGTCATAAGGGCGATTTTTCTACGGCGACATGCACAATTTTTATTTTATTTTATTTATTTATTTATTTATTATTTATTTATTTAGGGGATTCAGATCATACCTTTGAGCTCAGAGCTCTTTTACAAAGGTTCCATGTCAAACAGTGACAATGACAGCAATAACAAACAGTTTACATACAATACTCGAATAGTAGGTAGCTAGTATACAGTAAGGATACAATGTCATTCATAGTACCAATGGTGATAGTACAGCGTCAAGAGCATTCAACTAGGGTAAAGGACAGTGTTTATATGTAGCGAAGGAGATAAACAGGTGTGACACCAAGTGTGAGAGTCCCAGGAGGAGTCAAGGTGAGGGGGAGGGAGGCGGGGGAGTGGGCAGTCAGAAGAAGTGGCTTTGTCTAGGAGGTTGGGGAGGTAGTGGTAGTATGTTGGTTTTAAGGTTGATCCAGTGGGAGAAAATGCACAGGGGGAAGAGGAAGACAGAGGGATAGGGCAATAGGGAAGAGTGGGTGTAAAAGGAAGGGGAAGGAGAGTGTGGGTGAGTGGGCATTATGGGTGTTAGAGTCCTAGTGGCAGTCACAAACTGTCCTAGTAAGAAGGTGTTGCCTTAGGCCATTTTTGAATTGCGAGATGCATTGGGAGTTTAGAATGTGCACTGGGAGTTCATTGAGCCATTGGGGGGCCTAAAGCTGAAAGCACGCTGTCCCTGCACAGTTCGACGGAAAGGTGTTGATAGGGCCCCCCATCCTGCCTCTGGTGGTATAGCTGGTAGCACTTGGTGTTAGGATGCTAGAAATGCATGGGGCGGTTTTACCCATTAGTGCCTTTTTTCCAAGGAGACATGTTTGGAATATAATCCTGTTCTTTAGTGGCAGCCAATTGGTCTCCTTGTATAAGGAGCAGGTGTGGGTATTTCGATCTGCAGCCATTGTGAGCCTACATGCCTTGTTGAGGGCAATGTGAATCCTTTTTAGTGCAGTGAGCACAATAGTGAGCACATTTCACCAACAGAAAAATTGGCCCCAGACCACATTATTGGCCACCAGTACGGCAACCAGATGGACATTCAGGTTAATATTTAAAATGGGGGCTACGTCCCAAGCACCCCCCTTTGCGAGGGCAAGCCCTCCACCCCCTCCCCAAATTACTATAATCAACTCCGGGGGGGAGCAGACACTGGGGAAAAGGGTAATACATGGGAGGGAGTACTGCGGCTGGGGAACACAGCGAGGAAAAAAAATCTGAACAGCCAACACCATTCAATGCAAAAATTTTCCCTACTGGCAGTCCCAAACCAGGGGCATCCCTACAGCAGTCCATGACCCTACCCGCCATGCCAGGTGGACAGCTCGGCGGTAGCAGGCCTCATTGCTGTACTTACCAGCAGCAGTACAGATCCCCCGGTGTTCACTCTTGCCATTACAACCCTTTCACAGTTGATATCCCTACCATCGCTTTCTATACCCACTCGCTATCCTGTCGGGCACGCAAATAGAGTCGCTCATATTTGAGTCGCTCTTTGCAGTCGCCCATATGACGGGTTATCACACAGGGACAAGAGGAAATTCACTAAAGATGGCAAGGGGAGATTCATGAAGGACGTCCATAAGAACTTCTTCATAGAGAGGGCGGTGGTCAAGTAAAATAAACAGTTAGAGGCAGTGGTACAGACCATATCGATTAGCAGCTTCAAACTGGGATGGGATAGGCATGTAGGTCTAAAAAAGGGGGGATAGTAACATAAAGGGGGATTGCCACTAGGGCAAGGCAGAATGGATGGGTCACAAGCCTTTTTCTGCCATCAATGTATGTGTATCTGTGTAACATGAGGGGGTGCTAGGATCGAGGATTTTATAAATGGTGCTGCCCAGCAAGTAGTCAAGCCTGGGTAAAGGTGATAGCTATCTGAGATCCTTGCAGATTATGCAATGGTGCACAGTGTTCCACACTGTGTGAAAATATAGAGCGGTGGTAATGGGGAGGAGCCACAGGGGCGGGGGTCACCAGGGGCGGAGCTACTGGTGGGCGGAGTCAGTTCAGTCGGGATGCAATAAATGCATAAGAAACAAGAAATGAAAATTACGTACCTACCGTAATTCTTGATCTTCTTGGATGAGTCTCCACCACTCATTCACACTATTGGGATCTGCGCCGGAGGCACCAGGACCCATCGGGAGCAAACATTTTGCTGGAGGGTCGGCGCCAGAGATGGAGCCACGAGGAACGGCACCGCGAGCCTCAGCTCACGCGGCAATGACTATCTTAGGCCGACCTCCAACCGCCTTCAGTACCTTTTTACCAAGGAGGTGCAGCGAACTTAACCTAGAAGGGTAGCCTAACCTAAAAACCCGGACATAAGATAGTCCGGGTGACCCGTCTAAGAAGGATCAACAAAAAGCCTTCACAGCCTAAAGATTTGAGGGTGAAGACCAACAACAGAGGTGAGCTCAGGGGCGGAGGGTGGGCATGTGAATGAGTGGTGGAGACTCGTCCAAGAAGATCAAGAATTACGTAGGTGCTGTAATTTATATATCTCCTGACATAAATCTCCACCACTCATTCACACTATTGGGAGAGTACTGAGCTAATAATCCCAAGAAGAGGGCTGCAGGAGAGACCCAAGAGCTCACGCTTCTAGGACGGAAGTCCATTAGGGATGGCTCTGCCAAAGGAAGAATGTCGTCTGGCATGGACATCCAGTGCATAATGTTTAACAAAGTATGCACTGAGCTCCAGGTAGCTGCGTTGCAAATATCTGCAATGGGCACGTTGCAAAATTTCCGCTAGGATGCATGACCGCTCTAGTAGAGTGGCGTAACTCACCCCTCCAACTAACCTGTGCCATGGAATAGCAGTGGTGAAGGCATGCCACTAGCCATGCTGAGATACATCTGATAGTTTACAGGTTGACCCAGCTGGGTCTCGCTGAAGGAAACTAAAGTTGCTGGCTTTGCGAAAATCCTTGTCCTATCTAGATAGAAACGCTAAGGCCTCTTAACATCCAAAGAATGAAGAGAACGTTCTCTTTCATTTTGGAAGTCCGCAAAGTAAGAGGGAAGGACCAAAGGTTGGTTTAGATGAAATTCTGACACAATCTTAGGAAGAAATTTAGGATGAGTATGAAGAACTACTTTGTCCTTATGGAACACAGTATACGGAGGGTCTGTGACCAGGGCATGAATCTCAGAGACCCTGCGGGATGAGGTAATGGCCACTAGGAAGGCAGTCTTCCAGGTGAGAAATTTTAGCTCACAGGTAGCCAGAGGTTCGAAAGGTTTCCGAGTGAGCATGTTTAGCACAAGATTAATGTCCCAGGCTGCAACTGGACGTCTTGTAGGAGGTCTGGTATGCAGAATTCCTTTAAGAAATCTCTAACCACGAGGTAAATGAGCCAGTGTTAAGGAAAACCGGCTCATGATATTGCTGAAATGGCACTAAGGTGAACTTTGACTGTAGAGTACTGCAGACCTGAATTTGAGAGGTCCAAGAGGTACTCCAAAACCTTATCTGGTGGGCAGGAAAGGGATTCAAAGAGGACTTTGACACCAGAGCTAAAAACGCTTCCACTTGGCTGTGTAAGTTTTCCGAGTGGCTGGCTTCCGTGCAGCCAGAAGAATATCTGAAACCCTTCGAGACATTGAACCAGTTTACTTCTATCTCTTCAGGAGCCAAGTGTGAAGGTGAAGCGATCTCAGGTTGGGATGGACCACCGGTCCCTGAGTCAAAAGGTTCATCTGCAGAGGAAGTGGTCTCGGAGGAACTGCCAACATATTGTTGAGTAGTGGAAACCACAGCTGCCGAGGCCAAAAGGGAGCAATGAGAAACATCTTGTCCCCCTGGGATTCGAACTTGAAGAGTACCCTCTGAATTAGAGGAAGAGGCGGAAAGGCATAAAGAAAGCGTTTTGTCCACTGCAGCCTGAACGCATCCTGACAGAAAATGCGAGGCCCTGGATTTCTGGAGCAGAAGAGAGGCAGTTTTGCGTTGAGTGGGGATGCAAAAAGGTCCAGGTCTGGAGTTCCCCACTCTTCAAATAGTGACTGAACTATGGTTGAGTCAAGAGACCACTCGTGAGGATCTGTCTCTGTTCTGCTGAGACGGTCTGCCAAGTCGTTCTGTACACCTGGCAGGTAGACCGCTTGAATTAGAGCCTTGTGCTCCAAGCACCATTCCCATACCCTCATTGCTTCCTTGCTAAAGGGGTAAGAATGAGCACCGCCCTGCTTGTTGATGTAATACATCACTGCTTTGTTGTCCGTTTGAAGGAGAATGTTCTTGTGACAGAGAATGTCCTTCAACACTCGGTCCGCATAAAGGACGGCTCTCATTTCTAGGATGTTTATGTGAAGCTGGGACTCGAGTTGAGTCCACACACCTTGAGTGTGGAGAGCCTGACAGTGAGCTCCCCACCCCATTAGGGATGCATCCTTGGGTAATGGAGATTTGATGGTCCAGAGGAGCAAAGGGATATCCTTCCAGGAGATTGCTCTCTTGAGACCACCAGGTGAGTGACCTCTTTAAAGGTTCTGTCACCTAGATGAGATAGGACTGCGGGTGACTGGTTGGGGACCACTGAGTACTGAGCATCCACTGAGTGGTTCTCATGTGCAGACATGCTAGGGGTACAGTGAACATTGAGGATGCCATGAGGCCTAGCATCTGTTGCATCGAGAGAGCTGTAACTGAGCTGTTCTCCCCGATGTGACGGGCCATTTGAAGGATATCGTTCCTTCTGTCTTGTGGAAGAAAAGCCTTCGCACAGGAGGTGTCCAGAAGAGTCCTTATAAAAGGAGCTCTGGGAGGCTGCAGTTGCGATTTCTTGAGGTTCAGCAGAACTCCCATGGGACGTAAGGAGGTGAGAGGCCGTCTCACGGCATCCAGAGTCCTTGCCTGGAAGGACTTGCTAGAAGCCAATCGTCCAGATAAGGAACACCTGTATTCGACCTTTCTGAGGTGCGCTGCGAGAACTGCACAACACTTTGTAAAAACTCGTGGCGCCGAGGATAGCCCAAAGGGCAGGACTCTGAACTGATAATGTTGTCCCAGAGCCACAAACCTCAGGAATTTGTGATGCCTCGGGTGAATAGGAATGTGCTGGTAAGCATCCTGCATGCCCAGGGAGGCTAGCCAGTCGTGTTGATGAAGCAAAGGTAACAGGGTTCCCAGAGAAATCATTTCGAATTTCTCCTTGGGGAGAAATTTGTTTAGCTTTCTGAGATCTAGAATGGGGCGCATTCCCCAGACTTCTTTGGAACCAGAAAGTAATGGGAGTAGAACCCGTGTTTCGTTGATGCAGTGGCACCACTTCTACTGCCCTGTTGTTCAGAAGGCCCTGAATCTCGGTGGCGAGAAGGTCTGACTGAAGGGTTGACAGCCTGGGCTGCCGTTTGGGAGGACGATCCGGAGGGGTCTCCACAAGATTGAGTGAATACCCCTCGCGAATTATCCGAGGGACCCATTTGTCTGAGGTTATGGACTTCCACTGGTTGTAGAAGTGCATCAGACGACCTCCCACTGGAGAGGAAAAGTCCACCTCGGGCAGCTGAGATGGGACTTGGGCCAGCAATTCATAAGGTAGCACTGGGCACTTTGGGCCCTTGCGCTTTCTGTTGCATCTTCTTTTGAGGTTGGGTAGGTTGGTTTTTATGGAAACCTCCTCTGCCTCTGCCTCGAAAGGACTGACGATTATGAAACTGACGTTTATTGACATTCCCTCGAGAGGGGGCAGGAGGGGGTCGAACCAACTTAATGGCTGATCTAGTCTTTTGTGTAACTTCTAGAGCTTGCTCTACCTGAGGACCAAAATGATATGCACCATCAAAGGGCAACGCCATTACCTGCTGCTGTGCGTCATTCGTGAAGCCCGGAAGTGCGCAGCCAGGAATGACGGTGGGTGCAAATACCAGCAGCCGCTGAATGGGAAGCAGTGTCGAAAGCATCCATGGCTGCTTTAACTTATTGGTTGTTAGATTCGATACCGCTGGTAATGGTTTGAAGAAGCTCTGGCTTTGTATCCGATTCCGGCAGAGCTTCAACCATTTGCTTGCTAGAATGCCGCAGGATATATTCATACTGGGAGAAATAGCCCTGGTAACTGGCAATGCGCATACTTAGGGTAGAAGCAGCAAAGGCTTTCTTACCTAAGGTGTCTATCTTACGAGATTCCTTGTTAATAGGTCGAGCTGTAGTAGTTTGAGGAAGAATGACCTTATCATTCTCTGTCAGGACTACAATAGGATCCGCAAAGGCTTGAGATGCCAAAATTGGATGATCCTTGGGGCTGAATATTTCCTATCTATGGATTTAGCCACCAAGGGGTGAGAGAGGATTATTCCATACCATTTGAGACAGCGCCTCAAGGAAGGCTGAACCGAGGAGTCAAACCGTAGGGATCTCCGGGCATGAAGGTATTGGAGTCTTAACAATTTCCCAGGATCGATGTCTGTAGTCTGAGAGAAAGTGTGGAACTCAGATTTTTTAGCAGAGACTTAAAGGACAGGTCCTCGACCACAGGCTCTGTAGCAGTAATAGATCCTGCTTCGTCCACTTCATCACCCAACTGAAGGTCTGGGTCAGGCTCAATGTCATCTCCTGACAGTCCAGGAGGGACTGTATGGACAGGAAAGGAATGAAAATCAGAAGAGAGGGAAGAAGGAAAAGAGTGAAAGGAAGAGTCCTGAAACGCAGAGGAACTTCCGAGAGCCCCCGGTGCCGAGGAGGCGCACGGCACCAAGAATGACGCCGAGGGACCACACAGTGCCGAAAACGGTGCCGAGGACCTGGACGGCGCCACGAAGCCGCATGGCGCTGAGGACCTGCACAGCGCCAAGGACGGCGCCGCAAAGCCGCACAGCGCCAAGGATGGCGCCGAGAAGCCGCACGGCGCCGAGGACGGCGTTGAGTGCACCATCGATGCCGAGGATGCCGAAAATACCCCCAGACTCCGAAAAACAGGTTTTGAAGGAAGAAGAGCAGGAGATAAGGGCATCGGTGTGGCCCCCTGCACTGTAGCCATGTGAGAGGGGGCAACACCTAAGCGCGGAGTCGACGGCACCGAAGAAGGTGCCGCGCAACCAGGAAAGTCCATCCGCCCTACCTGGTCTCCCAATAAGCCCGAAGGCCCACAAGTGACCGAGCCAGGTAGCTGAACCAACCTCCGAGCCCATTGCTCCATAAGAGTGGCCCACTGATGAAACTGCTATCTGAAGACCTACCTGCGGGCGGGGTAGGGCTCCGATGTCGAAGCCGTTGGCTACCAGAAGCAGAGGTTGACGACTCTGAAGGAGGAGACCAGCAACTGGCCCAGATAACCGAACGTCTATGCGCAGACATATCAGAGGGCGACCTCGAGTGATGCCTTCTCTTTTTAGACCTGTGGGCCGAAGAAGAGCTCGAGGCCGAACGGTGCCGAGAATGCAACCGCTTATTTTTATAAGCCTGCTGGGACCGCATCCTCCTGGGCATTGACTGACCACTGTCAGACCCCCTCCGAGAAGGCGGCGGACCGACCCAGCTCGACTGACTGAACAGCTTACAACAGTCTCCTACCACACCTGACCTGTTTCATGGTCGACTCCAAAGTAGGCTGAGACATCTTTATTGTTAAAATAAGAATAAACTAAGTGATACTTTATCGAGATAATACTACAAAATAACAAAAACTGAAAACTATGCTGCTAGTTTGAAGTTGGACTCCCAGGTGACGGCGTCGTCACTGAAGCGCACTCGACGGCGGGAAAAAAGGAACTGAGGCAGTTGGAGGGTCGACGCCGAGATAGTCATGCCGAGCGAGCTAAGGCTCGCGGTGCCGTTCCTCGCGGCTCCATCTCTGGCGCCAACCCTCCAGCAAAAAGTTTGCTCCCGATGGGTCCTGGTGCCTCCGGAGCAGATCCCAATAGTGTGAATGAGTGGTGGAGACTTATGTCCAGGAAGATATAAGAGTAATATGACGATCTGGAGGCCTCCATAGTGTGCAGTAGCAAAAGAAAAGTAAAGTGTGGTAAAACATACTGGAGAACCTCTGCATTCTATTTGCAGGCCAGGTAACAGTTTGTGAGAGTCTTGACATTTTGGTGCAGCCATACTACATCTCTTTACTAGTGCCTGCAAGGCCAAGATCTAATCTTCGGTTTTGCAGTCCTGTCCAATGAGCTGCAGCTTCCAAATAAGGGAAACTGTCAACATCAGGGCCCTCAACTGAGATAAGCATAAGTGCATTTAGCACACTGGCACCTAATCTATTTCGTTCCTGCATTTTTATTCGATTCAGTGCAGAAAACCCCATCTCACAATCTGCAGTTGACATTGGTATTATCATTGCCAGTTCTGCCAAAGTAGATATGTTTGGATACAGGTCTACATACTTAGTAGTTAGAGCGTGCAGCACATCAGAAATAGTCTTTAAGGCCATCTTTTCCGTGAACATGAGACTACGCAGGGAAGCCCATTCCAGTGCAGAAGCATCTACATCCACAACAGTAGCATACTGACCAAGAATAATGTCAAGGCTATCATTACCATACCCTTCCAACTCTTCAATATCACCTTCCGGTATCATTTATTTATTTGGATTTTGGTGACCGGGTAAACCCACTGAGACCAGAAGTCCCTTTTTCAGGGGCGACCCGGAATTAATTACAGAAAAAAGATACATAAAAAGCATTATTTACAGTAATTACGATAGTTTCATAGATTTACAATAGCAACAGTTTACAGGGGAACAACAGGTTCGCATTCAGGGGCCACCCGGGATTAATTACAGAGAAAAGACACATAAAAGCATTATTTGCAGTAATTACAATAGTTTCACAGATTTACAATCACAACAGTTTGCAGGGGAACAACAGGTTCGCATTCAGGCTCTATGCGCAATACAAGACGTCAAGTTGCACCCCAGTTAGAGGGGAATAGAGACAACAACAGTAAGTGACATCCTTGTTTAGGAGATTCATCGGGGACGAAGGTGGGTTTAGCTGAGTGATGGCAATGGGACCTGGGCTAGAGAGCTAACGGTTGCAGCCACAGAGGCTCAGTTCGAGGAGATATACTTTGAGTCCAGTCTTAAACTGGTTAAGGGAGGGTGAGTCAGTCAAGCTAGCTGGGAGGGAGTTCCATAAGTAGGAGGCAGCATATTTGAAGGAGCGCTTACCTTGGTTTGAGCGGATCCGAGGGATGTCTAGGGGGTGATTGGCAGAGGATCGCAGGGTTCGACTTTGTACTTTGTGGGAGAGAAGTCCACTAAGGTGGGGAAGGGGACCAAGGGTGAAGAATTTGAAGGCAAGGCAGGCAGTAGGGTAGGCTAGTTTGTGCCACAGAGTGGGCCAATTCAGGTCCTTAAGTTCCTCGCAGTGCTGCCTCCTAGGGGAGGAGTTAGTGGTGAAGCGAGCCACTCAGTTGTAGAGAACAGTCAGTTTATTGAGTTCCGTCTCCCAGAGGAACTGCAATAGAGGAGCCCCATAAAGGATGGTGGGGAGGAGATTGCAGCAGGCAATTGCACAGTGTGCAATACAGGAAAGAGAGTTCCCCAGACGGTATAGGAGGCCAAGCCTTTGATGGATGGACCGGGTTATAGAGTCTATATGAGGTCTGTAGGTCATCTCTTGGTCAAGATGAACTCCCAGGTATTTGAAACTGGTTGTGACCTCAACTCTGGTTCCCTGGATTGTGCTGATCTGAAGCAGTTCGCTTCTATCAGAGCCCAGACGTCTTGAACCAAACAGTACGGCTTTGGTTTTTTCTTCATTGAGCTTCAGGAGTTTGAGGAGAACCAGGCCTCAAGTGTTGAGAGACTGTCCTGCAGTTTAGTGGAGATGACACTAGGTTGTGGGTCACTGCAGTATAACAGTGTCATCAGCATAGAGAATGAGTTTGCTAAGTGTGCTGATTGGACTCAATATTATTGAGGAAGAGTGAGAAAACAGGGGCCCAGGATAGAGCCCTGAGTACCCCAGAGGTAATGGGTCTTGGTCCAGAGTGGGTACCCCTCCAGCGGACTTTTTGGGTACGGTCATTCAGGTAGCTCTCGAACCATGAAAGTGAGTGGTCATCCAGTCCTAGGAGTCGGAGTTTGGAGAGAAGGAGATTATGGTCGACCAGGTCAAAGGCCTTAGATGGGTCAGTGAAGAGGGCGCCCGTTGGGGAGCCTAGGTCCATGGCAGCAAGGATATCTGCTGTGAGCCGGATGAGCACTGTGTCAGTCCCATGGCCCTTCCTGAAACCATGCTGCACATCAGCCATGAGAAGGTGTTGCTCTAGGTAGTCCTGTAGCTGGTTAGAAACTAGTCGCTCCTGTATTTTCCCAAGAGGGCTGAGAAGGGAGATGGGTCTGTAGTTTCCCAGTTTGTCTCAGGGCCTGCTTTTGTGGACGGGGACGATGGTCGCTACCTTCCACATTGAAGGGACTACTCCTTCAAGAAGCGACCTATTTATGAGTAGGGTGATAGGAAGGGCGATAGCCGGGGCAGCAGCCCTCAGCAGGCGAGGTTCAAGCTGGTCATGGCCCGGGGAGGAAGAAGGGTTAATTTTACGTAGGAGAGGTAGCACCTCAGCCTGGTTAACAAGCTTCGGTGAAATTGAGGCCTAGGATGCACCCATACCTCACTACAGTAGGGGGTAGACCTGGGGTGGACAGGGAAAGGGGGCCCATTTGGGATAGAGAAAGAAGCACAGAAGGAACATTGGTGAGAGTCCCCAACCAGGAAGGAGTCAGATTGACTGCTTGTGGAACCCTTGAGGAGTAAGTTTATATGGCCCCAGAATTTTTTTGGGTCACGTAGGTGACTTGCTTGGATGTCTTTTAGGTACTGAGATTTAGTCTGTTTTGAGGATTTTTTACACTGATTTCTCAGCTGTCTGTACTTCTCCCAGTCTAATGTGAAGCCAGAGGATTTGAAGGTGCCCCATGCTTTGTCCCGGAGAAGCATGGAATGCTTGAGGCTCGGGCTCAGCCATTTCTGGCATTTTCCCTGCACCCTGAGCTTTTTTATTGGGGCGTGCTTATTAGATGCCAACAGGAAGGCCTGGATGAAATGTTCAAGAGCCTCATCAAGTGTAGGGAGGGAGACGATAGGGGCCCAGTCAAGTTTCCTCAGGTCGGAACAGAAATCGATTGGTACAAACCTACTATAGTTCCTCACTTCAATGACCTTAGCGGGATTTTAGGAGGCTTGTTGGACCAGGTGCAAAAGACAGGAGAGTGGTCGCTCAGAGAGTCAGACATAATCCCTGCTGACAAAATACAGCCCGGGCAGGAGACAAGGACCCAGTCAATGAGAGAGTGGTTTCCAGTCTTAGGGTTATGTCTTGTGGGGAGGTCAATGACCTGAGTAAAAGGAGAGCCAATTATTGGGTTTTTAGTAGAGGAGGAGACTATGGATGGCCAGTGGAGATTGAAATCCCCGAGGAGTACAGCCTCCCCCTTAGAGTAATCCTCCAGGTGATATGTTAGGGATTCTAAGGAGGAGGTCGCTGTTTGTGGCGGGAGGTAGACACACCCTATGGTGAGGGGCTTGGTATTACCGAGGAGGATTTTTATGAATAGTGTTTCAGCTAGAGATCCATCCAGGGGTGGGTCGTCTAGCTGCAAGGCTTTCAGGGCAGTGCTGACATAAATTATAACCCTCCTCCCTTTTTCCCCCACCCTGTCCTTTCTGAAGGTAAGGTAGCCCAGTAGGTCCACTTCGTGGGGGGAGGATCTGAGGTTTGAGCCAGGTTTCTGTCACGGCAAGTATGTCGGGACTATAGAGTGAGACCCATGCCTCCAGGTCATGGAATTTATGCCTTAGACTGCCGATGTTCATGTGAGCAAGTTTGAGCCCTTTGGAGTCGGCCCACAGGGGGTTTAAGGAGTTGTGGAGGATGTGATTAAGGGAGTAGGGACCTGGATTAGATTCTATATCCCCCCCAATGGCAAGCAATATCCTACCAAGTGATCGGACAGTAGGTGGGGGGGGACCTTTGCATATCACTCCCCCTCGAGTGCTTAACCAGGGAACAGCTCAGTGTTGGGGGTAGGGTCCTTCCCCTAGCATTCCCCCTAGGGTGAGTAGTCGGGGTACAGCTCAGTGCATCAGGAGTGGGTCCTGGTAGGATTTGAGCTAAGTGAGGTCCATATGGAGGGCACATGTTGATCGATTTGATAGGTGGAGTCCCCCTTAAAGAAAGGAGCAGTATGAGGCTTAAACCAGCAGGTAGTTATGTTTCAGGCTGGTGTCCCCAGGTTGGAGGGCAAGGAAATTAGATATTAGTGAGTTTGAACGAGGAAAAGGGACAGTATTAGGCAGCAGCAATAATTATTTGAGGGGAAGGCTTCTCTAGGATTAGTTTAGTGTCCCAGGACGACAGGGAGCCCCTAGTGGATAACCAGTATAAGCTGCAGATGGCAGAGTGAGCTGATAGGTATTTTTCAGCTCACATGACCACTACTGTGCGTATAAAGGGGAGTGCCGACCAAGGGTGGTGGTGGGGGCGGCCGGGCAAAGTCACGCCTCCAGCAACAGCAACAGCAGTCAGCGAGCGAGCGATCCAGCAGCCCACGCAAGGACCAGGTGAGCTAAATTTCAGTTCGGGTGCAAAGCAAACGACCCAGTGAGTTGCGAGGTGTTCAATTTCCTTGGCTGGTTCAGCGCCGCATCGGGGGCAGGGGAGGGCAGCAGCAGGTTCCTCTTGATGGTCCCGAGATCCTACAAGGTGAGAGAGAGGAGATGAGGTACTAGTTAAGTAGTGGGGAAGAAGGGGGAGGGTAACGGGACCGACTTCAGTAACTGAGTTAAGATTTGATTTCAGAAACAACCCACAAAGAAACAGCCCACACGAAACAAACAAGTCCAGCAATGACAGCAGGGAACAGGCCCACACATTGAGCTTTTCCAAGGCACCCTGAGAGAACCTATGTTTAAAGGCACTCTGCTGAACTTAGGCATACTGTTGCACGCTAATTTGGTATTACAGGTTTAAAAGCATTTCAGATTAAAGGCACACTGCTGCATTTAAAGACATTTACAGCCCCAAGTTCTGTTTAAAAAGCCCACTGCTAATCCTAGTACCAACTGCAATTAAGGCACTTTGTTTAAAAAGCCCCCTGCTGCATATTAAGGCACTTGTAACATTCTGTGTAAAAAGCCCCTGCTACATATTCAGAGTTGTTTAAAAAGTCCCCTGCTGCATATTAAGGCACTTGTGACATTCTGTATAAAAAGCTCCTGCTACATATTTAATTAAGGCACATGTAACGATTTGTTTAAAAAGCCCCCTGCTGCATATTCTAAGGCTAAAAACAGTCAGCACATCTGCGCCGACCTAAAATGGCGCCAGGTTCAAAGCTGCGCCTCCAGCAGCAGCAACGGCAGTCAGCGAGCGAGTGATCCAGCGGCCCACGCAAGGACCAGGTGAGCTAAATTTCAGTTTGGGTGCAAAGCAAGCAACCCAGCGAGTCGCGAGGTGTTCAGTTTACCTTGGCTGGTTCAGTGCCGCATCGGGGGTGGGGGAGGACAGCAGCAGGTCCCTCTCGATGGTCCCGAAATCCTTGGCTGGTTCAGCGCCGCATCCGGGGCTGGGGTCAAAGATACTGAACGCATCCAAAAGTTCTGTGCTTGGAAACCTTTGCTCAATTTGAGCAATTAGGGCCCTAATAAAGTTGTCATGCACAGAGGTTCTGAAACGATTTAACTGTGGTTCGCTAAATGGCAAGTTCAGGCCGTTATCATTCAGGAGTACTAGTTCAGGCGAAATGGAGGAGAAGTACTGACCAGGTACCAGTAGGCGTGCCCTAAGAATCTCTAAAGTGGAATGTAAATGTCTCTTTATATCAGTAAAATTCAGAGCTGATGTTTGAAAGCATTTAGATAAGATGCTAAGGTGTGAAGTACGTCACACATCATGCAAAAAATAGAGAAAAACTCCCAGTTTTCCACCATTTTTACTAGGCCCACAGCTTGGGGATCATGTCTTTCAGAGGCCTCTCTATGCAAGGACGTAACAACGGATGGGAAAATCTTCCTTAGTGTGTCACATGCTGCATCATGGGACAACCACCTAACTGCTTTTGCCTGTTTAGGCTTTAAAACAGGGTTCTCCGTTGCCTGCTGAATTTCTTTCAGGGCAGCCACGCAAACAGCAGAATTTTCATAATATCTGTATAAGTGATCTAGTGTTTGATTAAACTTTTTAATGGCGTTCACTTCATTTGCTGCTGCCTTTACAGCCAAGGCCTCCTGATGAGCCATACAGTGATTTTCAACAAGAATTGGGCTGATTTCTTTCAGCTTTTTAGCCACCCCGTTTTGCCTGCCCAGCATAACGTCTGCTCCATCACTGCCTAACCCTGCAAGGTGATCAACCAAGATTTGATTGCTATCAGAGAACTCCAGCTTTTTTTTAACAATTATGTCTGCCTTTCCATCAATTAGTTCCTCAACTCCCAGGAAAGAAACTCTGGTTTTCTTTGCAGTACATACCATACAAAATGAGCTGCTTCATAACAGCAATATCAGTTGTTTCGCCCACCAAATACGTAAAAAATTTGGCAGCCTTCAAATCTGTAAGAACTGATCTCCTGTCCACCTCACCCAGAGAGAGAACCATTTCTCTGACAGTTTGAACAGAACGATATTTAACAGCATCAGCAATGTGTATATTGTCTAGGTATCTGCATCCCAATGATTTGGCGAGATCCAGCAGTGAGCCATATTTCGTTGTGTGAGGCAGCTAATTTTTTATTAGCCAGTACATGCAACGAAGGGATGCCACAAAAGCTTCTTGTTCCAGGGTCAGGGCCTGTGGCATTGCCTGCTCTATTCCACCTTTTGAAGCTGAAATTTGCAGTTAGCTTCCAGTTCAGAAGCAACAATGTGAACTGAACTGTTCTGATGCCTTTTATAGCATCTCTCTGAATGTCTTCACCCACTGAGTACCCAAACTGTTCCTGATTTAAGCATCTGTTTATGTTTTATGCAAAATGCACAAAACATGCCATCATTTTCTTTGTACTGTAACCAACAGTATTTGTTAAGCCAGCCAGTATAAAAGCCTGTTGCTCAATGCTTAGAGGTGTTTTTTCTGTATTACAGGAGGAAGTGCAGGGAGTCTTTTGGACATTGACAGCGATATCAATTGGACCAACTGACATTGTCCCAATCATTGACTCACGATTGTCATCTTGATCAGGATGTTTCTGTTTTTGAGTTAATTTGAAGCCAAAGTTAGTTAGTTTCTGCATTGTATACAATAAAGCTTTTTTTTTCCCCTAAGTGTTGTCGTGTGTTTATTTGTCAATACAGAACGAGAGTTTGGTAATGCTGGCTGAGCCCCAAATTTTTTCTCACACAAATATTTTTTTGCTCCCTGAATCAGGGTTCAGAACAAGTGACCACTGACAAAGCAAGACTGCACAACCTGACTGGTGGGACAGAGACTGTAGACCTCCTGGTGGCACAGTTAAGGAGCCTCACATTTTTTTTTCCTCACACAAATATTTTTTTGCTCCCTGAATCAGGGTTCAGAACAAGTGACCACTGACGTAGCAAGACTGCACAACCTGACTGGTGGGACAGACCCCCTGCTGGTACAGTTAAGGAGACCAGAATTTGTTTTTCTCACACAAATATTTTTTTGCTCCCTGAATCAGGGTTTAGAACAAGTGACCACTGACGAAGCAAGGCTGCACAACCTGACTGGTGGGACAGAGACTGTAGACCCCCTAGTGACACAGTTAAGGAGCCCCAAATTTTGTTTTCTCGCACAAATATTTTTTTGCTCCCTGAATCAGGGTTTAGAACAAGTGACCACTGACGAAGCAAGGCTGCACAACCTGACTGGTGGGACAGACCCCCTAGTGGCACAGTTAAGGAAACCAGAATTTTTTTTTTCTCACACAAATATTTTTTTGGTCCCTGAATTGAGGGTTCAGAACAAGTGACCACTGACGAAGCAAGACTGCACAACCTGACTGGTGGGACAGAGACTGTAGACCCCCTGGTGGCACAGTTAAGGAGCCCCAATTTTTTTTTTCTCACACAAATATTTTGTTGCTCCCTGAATCAGTGTTCAGAACAAGTGACCACTGACGAAGCAAGGCTGCACAACCGGACTGTGGGACAGACACTGAAGACTGGCTACAAAACAAATTTCTTGTGGTCAGGTTTATTTTTATTTGGTCTAACTCAGGCTAAGGTCCTTCCAGTGTCGCCTATCAAAGGGCTGTAAAGTGCACCAAAACGTTGATCTTCTCGCAGTCACTGTGTTTTTTTCTTTCTTACTGCCAGTATTTTTTCCTACCCTTCAGCAGTTCAAAGAAAGTTGCTGCCCAGGTCCGCTGTGGAGACTACACAGTGATTCTGCTCCCCTCTCAAATCAAACCCAAATAGTTCTCCTCAAACCTTCAGATCTTTTTTATTTAAGTAAAATTGCCTGCTCAGTCAGTTATTAAAACAGCCAACACTTCTCTAAGAGTCAGTGATTTACAGGCAATCTGTATTTTTTATTCCAGTCACTGCAAGTTATTTTTCAGCAGTCAAATCAGTGAAAGCTGCTGCTCTGTGGAGTCCACACAATGATCTTTCCCTCCCCTGCCCCCCTCACTCAGCCCACTTCAAAGTAACAGTAAATTAACAGTAAAGTTCAGTACAATAGTTTTCACTGTGATCGACACTGCAGTACTTCTTCAACACAGATAGGTTTATGTTTTTTTTTGGGGGGGGGTTAGCTGCCTGCTGTCACATATCAGTAATAGCCCCGACTTCCACACGCTACAAAGCGATCTCAATCCTTGGAAGACACACAGTCACACTGGCAAAAGCCCTTGAGTGGCAGCAGACTACTTTAGTGGGACTTACCCCTAAGAGTTGTAGCTGCTCCACTATAGGGCTTCTTGGCTGTCACTCTCCTGCTTCCTCCTTGATTGGTTCCACGATTTGGCGCCTTGCATGGTCTGCTGACTGCTAGATGAACAACTTGTGATCACCGATGGTGCTTCCAGAACTGCAGTTGCGCGATCAATACCTCCATGACCGTAAGCATCCGCTCCTCGCATGCATGTGCTCCTGGATGCTGGAATCTGCTGCTCGCGTGCGCACTCCTAGTGCGATCGTGAACATTCAAAGAGACAGCGCTAAGCGCTAGGGCAGCAATCAAGCAGGAAAGAGTGGCGGCAATACAAAATGAGAGGTGGACATTCAAGATAGCGTGGCGGCCCGCCTCTCAGTTTTAATGAATGGGGATCACTGTTGCATCTTTCTGTCAGTATCAAGGACAAAACGCTCCTCAGGATTGTAAAGCGACCTGAACTTAGAAATTTCCCGGTCTCAGTTAAGGAGGTGAAAAGAATGGCCCTATAATCCAAGAAGGGGTTGGGAGGTTGTGGTTTGCAGTGGCCAAATAGACTTCGCCAGGAGGACTCTGTTTAACTCTATAAAGAATTCCACATTTTCCATTTAGTTGCATGGTAATGTGATCCAGGTGAAACCTGAATGATAGATGGGGATCGAGCAGGTTCCCTATTTATATTACAGAATAATTTTCAGTTGTGATCTCACATGGATTATTTAGCGGCCAAAACTAAATCTAGCTAGATATCAACCACACTGTGGCCACTAGGAACTCAGATAAAATGCCTCCTTCCTGGAAAAGCAAAACAAGTCTGTTTTTTATCCAGTAGCTGACTTGTTTCCAGAATTATCCTCTCCAGTTTTTCCTAATTCATCTGCTTCATATGTCCGGGACTACAGAAACAAAGTTAGTTGAGGTCATAGAACATATATTTCTTCCCAGCATACAATGAAACACTTGTAAGTAAGTAAGTAAAACTTTATTTGTTTAAAGCGTCTTTCTAAAACCAAGGCCCTTGTACAATTTTTGCATCGTATTCAGCACACACAACAACATAATAAATACCGTAACATTTAAAATATGTAAAAACTCCATGATCACAAGATCTTCCAATAAAACTCATTAAACATCAGGATAAGCCAAGTGAAACAAATGTTTTTAGCTCAGTTTTAAAACTTTGGATGGTCAGGCACTCTCATATCCGACGAGGTAGAGAGTTCCACAGGGTCGGTGCTGCGAATACAAAAGATCGAGCACCAGAGGTCTTCAGGTGGACCCTGGGAACCTCTAGCAATCCCTTGTCGGTGGATTGGAGAAGGTGGAGGGGGACAATAAGGATGAAGGAGCTCTTTCTGGTAGTGGGGTCCCTGATCATGTAGGGCCTTAAAGGTCAGCAAAGTGACCTTAAAGGTGATCCGCCACTGAACTGGCAGCCAATGCAGTCTGCGCAACACAGATGTAATATGACTGGCTCTCGAGGTGCCAGTCAGCAGCCTGGCCACCGCATTCTGCACTAGCTGCAAGTGGCGGATCTCAACCCCAGATAGCCCTAGGTAGAGGGCATTGCAGTAATCAAGATGGGGGGGTCTCGAAAGCATGGAACAGGGTTGGAAGATCATCTGGCGGAACCAAGTGTTTCACCCTGGCGATGTTCCTCAGATGATAAAACGAGGATTTGACTACTGCCGACACCTGAAATTAAAGGGTCAGGCCATTGTCAAATACTACACCAAGGTTCCGCACCTGGCTTGAGGTAGTCAATGGGACATCTCCGAGAAAAAACTGACCCGCCCGACGATTAGGGTCCACAACCATCACCTCTGTCTTGTCAGGGTTCAGTCGCAGCCAACTAGAACTCATCCAGATGTGGATCTCAGCTAGGCAGTTGTTAAATACAGAGAGGGTGTTATCTTCCTGCTCAGGTACAAAGGACATGTACAGCTGAGTATCGTCTGCATAGCAGTGTAAACTCAGCCCATACCACCTTATAATGTCTCCTAACGGCAGCATATACACTGCAAGCAACATGGGTGACAAGATGGAGCCCTGCGGATAGGGAGAGAGGGGCCGAAGAATAAATCCCCGACACCACTCTCAGACCTACCCTCGAGGAAAGATTGAAACCAACTGAGGACAGTCCCTGACAGTCCGCAGAACAACCGCAGGTGCTCCAACAGCACATCATGGCCTACAGTGTCAAATACTGTGGAGAGATCAAGGAGAACCAAGATGGAACAGGATCTCCGATCTCTCGCTATTAGATCACCCATCACCCGAACAAGAGTGGTCTCGGTACTATGCCTCTTTCTGAAACCTGACTGAAGAGTATCATAGACATTATGGCTGGATAAATGACCATCCAGTTGCACTGCGACCACCTTCTCAATAACCTTACCCATGAAGGGTAGGTTAGAGATGGGCCTGTAGTTAGCTGGGCAGTCTGGATCAAGGGAGGGCTTTTTCAGGAGGGGTCTTACAACTGCCTCCTTAAGGGGATCAGGAAAGATCCCCCTCTCCAAAGATGCCCAGACTATCCCAGCAAGGACTGAACCGATCTCTTCAATGCATCCTACCAAAAGGCACGTTGGGCCTGGGTCCAAACTACAGTACATCGTCCGCAGAGTCTGGATGATCCTCACAATGTCCATGACTATCCGGTTGACTGAAACTGAACCAGACAGACTGGGCACTCATGACTCCCAATTAATCACGGCAAGGCCCAACAGAGGGATGCTGGTGGATTACAGACCTGATGGCATCAACCTTATCTGCGAAGAACCGAGTGAACTCATCACACTTTTCTTGTGAAAAAGCTCGACCGGATTGAAGACACATTGGATTGCACAACCTGTCCACTGTCCAGAAGAGCTGAGCCAGTCGGTTCCGCACAACAGCAGTTTCCTTGGACAGGAATTCTGCCTTCTTACAGGTTAATTGCCAACTCATACACCACATAGTGGTCCATCAGTCTAAGCCTGTCACCAAACCTGCGACCTACTTCCCTCATCTCCTTCAAGGTCCCGTCAAACCATGGGGACCTTGGACGTTGAGTGAGTGGTCGAATGCAAACAGGAGCAATGGAATCCAGGGCATCCACCACTGCCCTGTTATAAGCCAGTACAAGACTTCCTGGATCCCTGCTATCAGTCGGGATTCCTGAAAGGTCCAGCACCACCATTAGGCCTTCCGAGGTCACGCCTCTCAAAAGGCGGTTGTAACCCCTAGATGGCGCTATCCCAGGGGCTACTACCCCTGCCTGATTTGCCACTAACAGGTTGAGGGGCCTGGATCCGATGGCTGGTGCCTCCACCCAGAGGTCAGGGTTTGCAATAGTTAAACTAACTTGGTCACAGCCCTCTGAGACACTGCAACCCCCCTTTCTTCCCACTAGCGGCCCACACAGTATATCAGAATTACCTTCACAGTATACCTTACCCCAGGACTGGTTCAGCCACTGACCCCTGTAAAATAAGAAGATACAGTGCAACAATCACAGTACAATACTTTACATAGACAAATACCACAGGCAGTATAACTTTGCTGAAACAAGCAGCTCTGATTTATTTAGGGGCTATAACAAGGACAGGGGAAATCAGGTTAATTAGCTTATCACTTACTCATCTACGTGATGGCTCTGTGCATAGTCTATCTCACCAGTTACTGTCCCTGGGTACCCAAGCCCTAGTGGCTAGTCCAAACCGGTGGCAGCTGGTAGGGCCCTTTCACACAGAGAAAAGAAAAATTAGTTAAACAGTCAGCAGCACAGTAATTCCATTTGGATTTAATGTGGCAATTCAACAGGGAGCTACCCTGAATTAGTACTCACGACCTCAAACAAGATAGGGTCCTTCAACGTCAGCAGGGCTACTCTTGAGCTCCACGAGACTCCTCACACATTTATATGGTAAACAGTAACAGGCAAAAGTTTTTTAATGGCAGCAGGATTCACTTGAGCTACACAAGCCTCCTCACACATTTATACGGTAAACAGAAAGTACTATACCAGGCAGGCTGCTTCTCTATCCCGATTGCAATTACTGCACAATACCCGGGAGAACACACAGCAGATTCAGTTCCTGACAGACCGAGAGCAATTCAGCAATTTCTCCAGTCTTCTACAGGTTGAGCCTGGTTTCTACTCTTCAGATATCCTTTCATTCTCTTCACAGGACGGATTCAGTCCTAACAAGCAGTTACACAAGCTGCAGACTCTGGGCCTTACACACGTTCCCCGACTAAAACTGCACACCGAAAAAGCACAGGTCTCCTTTCCTCTTCACTGCCAGAGCTCAAATGAAACTCCAGCAGACAAAACCGGGCACTTCCTTTGAGTTCCTCCCAGTTCTTGGCTGGATTGGTTGTCACTCACAATAGACTGCCCCTGTTGGTCCAAAAAGGCGCCGAAGTCTAAACTACATCTCCCAGAGTCACTGCCCATACAATCCTCTTGTTGCTGGCTCAGATTACGAGTCCAAGTTCTGATTTGTCCAAGGCACCATTTTAGAGCTACCTTAACCCACACTGATTGGTCCAGTTCAGCAGTTCAAAACTAGAATGGGGAACTAGGCAAATACAGTTCTGGCTGCAAAGAAAGCAGGTTAGACAAACTGTATTTTCATTATTACTCTAAATGATTTCTGGCAAACAGTTACATCTTTCAGATAGGTTCCCTTTGCACTCCTAGTGACTGCAAAATGGAGTGAATTGGCAACCTCGGTGGTACTCAAGCAGAAGCACACAGTCCCCCCCCATACAAACTAATTATGTCTGCAAGCAGACAGCTCTTAAAGAGACAGTACCAGAGGCTCTAAAAACACTCACAGATAAATGGCTTAAACGCCAAACACCATTCAGGCTTGGAGCATTCAAGCAAGCTCCTGGAAGTCTTTTGGGAACCTCCATTTGTGGGGGGGGGTACACGGTACTGAACCATTTCCATAGGGGCAGGCTTATTTTGGGGGGGTCGCAAAACTGAATCTTATGGTGTGATGGTCCAACCATCTGACTGGTTCCACCACCATGTCAGACATCTCCATCCCCATGTGTAAAACCAAGTCCAATGAGTGTCCACCACTATGGGTAGCAGAGGTAATAACCTGTGTCAGGCCCAACTAATTCATCAGTTGGAGGAACTTTTGTCCAAATGGCGATAGTTTGTTATTGACCCAGGCATTGAAGTCCCCGAGAATCAAGCATCTGGGGGATCCCAGTACCATCATGACGAAGTCCGCAATTTCCTGCAGAAAAACGTTCCCATCAGCGGGTGGACGGTAAATGAAACACAGAAACATAGAATTTGACGGCAGATAAGGACCGCTTGGCCCACCCAGTCTGCCCATTTCCCTACCTGATGGATAAGCTGCAGATCCTAGTTAACCAACAGCCTGCTTCTTCCTACCCCCTCCCCCTAGAATTGCCTTATGACTGTCCCATGCATGCTTGAATTCCACCACTGTTTGTGACTCCACAACCTCCTCTGGAAGGCCGCTCCATACATCCACAACCCTCTCTGTGAAAAATACTTCCTTAAATTACATCTGAGTTGCCCCTTCTATCTTCAAATTGTGCCCCTTGTTCTTGCACACCTCTTTTTGAAAGATGCTACCTCTTGGACTTTGTTGATTCCTTGAGGTACTTGAAAGTTTCTATCATGTCCCCCTCTCCTCCTTTCCTCGAGGCTATACATATTAAGCTCCTTAAGTCTCTCATCATATGTCTTCCGTGCAGACCCTGCACCATTTTAGTTGCCCTCCTCTGACAGCCTCCATCCTGTTCATATGTCTTTGTGGAGATTGGTCTCCAGAACTGCATGCAGTACTCAGATGGGGTCTCACTAGCTGTCTGTACAGAGGGATAATAACTCCTGTTTTCTACTGGTGATGCCTCTCCTATGCATCCCAGTATCCCCCAGCCCTCCTTGCTGCCCTCTCACATTGCTTGCCCACCTTAGGTCATCTGATATGACTACCCCCAGGTCTCTTTCCATTTTTGTTGTTGTTAGTATCTCACCCCCATTGTGTACTGTTCTCTGGTTTTTGTTTCCCAGGTGCATTACCTGCACTTCTTAGCATTGAATCTAAGCTGCCATACATTTGACCATTCCTCTAACCTTGCCAAGTCCCTTCTCATCCTTTCCACTCCACCTTGTGCATCAACTCTGTTGCAGATCTTTGTGTCATCTGCAAAGAGACATACTTTTCCTTCCAGTCCCTCTGCAATGTCACTTATAAAGACATTGAAGAGGACTGGTCCTAATACTGAACCCTACGATACCCCACTACTAGCCCCCCTTTTTTCAGAGTGGACTCCATTTACTATTACCTCTGTGTCCTATTCTCCAGCCAATTCTTACCCAGGCTGTCATCTTGGGACCCACTCCCAGGCTGGCTAACTTGTATATTAATCTTTGTGTGGGACTGTGTCAAATGCCTTGTAAAGTCTAGGTAGGCCATGTCCACAGCCCCTCCCTGATCAACTACTTTGGTCACCCAGTCAAAGAAATCTATCAGATTTGTCTGGCATGACCTTCCTGCTGTGAATCCATGCTGCCTTGGGTCCTGTGCCCTCTGGCCTCTAGATATTTAACAATTCTTCCTTCAGAAGTGATTCCATCATTTTCCCTACCACTGAGGTTAAACTAACAGGTCTGTAGTTTCCTGCTTCTGCCTTGCTCCCACTTTGTGAAGGGAATCACATCTGCCCTCCTCCAGTCCTCGGGTACCACCCCATCCTCCCATGATTTGTTAAAGAGGGTAGTCAGTGGTGTCACTAGTTCTACCCTTAGTTCTTTTAGAATTCTGGGATGAATCCCATCAGGCCCCATTGCTTTGTCCACCTTCAGTTTTAAGAGTTCTTTCAGAACCCTTTCTTCTGTAAATGGGCTGGTATCAACTTCTGTATCCAGAGTGTTTCTACTGTTTGTTTTAGGTACCTCCCCCTCGTCCTTTGTAAATACTGAGCAAAATATTTGTTTAGTATCTCTGCCTTTTCACAGTCACACTCTGCCCACCCTCCTCCCCTTTATTAAGCCTCACGATCCTCCCTTGGTCTTCCTTCGCCTCCTGATGTACCTATAAAAGGTTTTATCCCTTCTTAACTGAGTTGGCTATCTTTTCCTCGGTTTGGGCCTTTGCTGTTCTGACTGCCTTCCCAGCTTCCTTTTGCTTTAACTGATACAGTTCTCTGTCCTGTTCCTTCTGTGATTCCTTGTACTTCCTGAATGCTTTCTTTTTCTCTTGAACCTTCACTGCCACTTCCTTTGAGAACCATAGTGGTTTCTTACCTCGTTTTGTTTTGTTTATTTGCTTTACACAAAGGCTTGATACCTCTGTGATGGCAGTTTTTATTATTCCCCATTGTTCTTCCACCCCTTCTTCCTGCCCATTTGCTAGTGCATTCCTTAGGCACTCACCCATTTTGACAAAGTCAGCCCTCCTAAAATCCAATACCTTTGTCTCTGTATGGCTTGACTCTATTGCTGTGTTTATTGTGAACCATACTGTTCGATGGTCGCTAGTTCCCAGATGGCTACCCACTTCTACATCTGTGATCCTCTCTTCATCTCCATTTGAGAACCAGGTCTAAGATTGCTCCTCTCGAGTGGGCTCCAATACTAGTTGTCTAAGGCATGCCCCTGTAGGGCATCTAGAATAACCCCACTCTTAGAAGTGGCTGCTGCAACTGCACTCCAGTTAACATCTGGCATATTCAGATCACCCATCGGCAATATCTCCCTTTTTCTGCCATTCTAAGTATACTTTCTATCATTTCTTGTCCATTTCCTCCTCTGAGAAGGGGTTCTGATACAACCCCTGTGGTATAGTGGTGCCATTGTCGGTCTCCAAATTTACCCACAGTGCTTCTTCTCCTCCCTGTTTACCCTTTTGTTCTGTTGCTTTGATTCCTTTCTTATGTAAAGAGCTACCTCCTCCTCTTTACCCTCCCTGTCCCTCCTGTAGATAGTGTATCCTGGTATGTTTACATCCCAGTCATGGTTTTGTGTGTACCATGTTTCTGTGACTGCCACGATATCCAGATGTTCCTCCTCCATCAAAGCCACTAATTCAGGAAGCTTGTTACTCAGACTACGGGCATTGGTACTGTTGCTCTCCATTTTTGATGGCTTTACCTTCTGTTGCACCATCCCCCACTGACCTTTCTACCTTGGTCTTTTTCTCATTTAGTACCCTGTTTTGTAGGGGGAGGCCTGGATTTTCCTGCTGCTTATCAGTGCCTCCCCCCTTGACTAGTTTAAAAGCTTGCCAATGATGCATTTAAACCGATTGCTCAAAAGACTTGTTCCCTTCCTGGACAGATGCAGACCATCCTGCCAGTATAGGCTGGTGTCCCCCCACATCAGCAGGTCCAACTTATTCCTCCCTCCAGTAAAAGGTTATCTAGTCTGGTTTTAAATATATTGAGTAGTATTCTGCCTCCTGCATCCACACCCATGACACATTCAAAGGACTTGGTTATCCTCACTGGAACCTCCACAAGACTCAGTTCCAATCTAAAACAGATAGTGACCCCCACCCCCTCTGATCCATCCTCATGCAGTGAATCACCGAGTACCCGGCCGGAACTGCTGTGGCCAGAATGTGCCCAGCATTTTCATCCAGCCACTTGGCTGGGATTGGAACAATAACACTTGCTTCAAGTTCCAGTAAATCTTGGTAAACTAGGAAGCTTTTTCCCCATTCCTTGGTGGCCACTGCAGTACTGAGAAATAAATGAAACTTGTGTTTTTTGAAAAACAGGGCGCCCTTCCTTCTTGCTTTCTGTTATGATTTCTCTGTATCGAATGCCAGGGGATAAATAAATGTGTAACTTGGGTAACACCTCTGTTTGCTACAATTCTTACAATACTCTAGTTCTGCCTCTGCCATTTGTGAAAAGTTTGTGCCTTGTTCTGACAGAGCATTCACAGAGGTTTTAACTTTGATTGTGTCCCTAAAAGCCCTTGTGGTGCAAGATGAACTGTTGGGTGCTTTTGCATATCCCTTAAAGAGTCATAGGTAATTTCCAAATCATTTGGCAGCTGACAAGAAAAATTACTCACTAGTAACCTTGTTTCTTCCAAGGTATCCTTCAGTATGCTTAACTGGTGCAGTAAGCCTCCAACATTGAACTGCCCCAGAGAGAAGTGGAATGTATGCTAACGATGGAACTGTCATTGGCTCATGCCAGTTTCAAACTGCTCCCTCTAGTAAGTGCTACACTCTAAGGTGCTCAGATCTATTAAGGAGCCTGACACAGTGAAAGCACTCTAACTAGCTATACTGTCTATCAGCCTATGAACATTTAAATAATAAAAAACACCCAAATTTGTGGCTCTTACAAGAAGGGGCAATGGATCAGAACAAACTGGTTTGTAAGATTCTTTAATCATAACAGTTGTTCAAACACCAGATATAGTGACCAGCAGGGATGCAGGATAGGGGGATCCCTGTTTTCTGGTTCTGGAAGGGGAGGCAGGGCGGGAGCCTTAAGCATATTGAAGGATACCTTGGGAAGAAACAAGATTACTATAGTGAGTAATTTTTTCTTCTAACCCCAGGAATCCTGCAATATGCTTAACTAGTACAGACTACCAAGTAGTACCATTGGAGGCAGGGTACAGAACCTATTTAGGAAACATATTCTGCAGGACTGCTGTGCCAAACATGGCATCACTCCTGGACTGCAGGTCCAGGCTGTAGTGCTTAGTGAATGTATGAACAGTCTTCCAGGTAGCTGCCCTACAAATATCCAGTAGGGGGACATTCCATGCTGCAGTAACTGGTGCAGCCATGCCCCTAGTAGAGTGTGCCCTGAGGCCCACTGGAGGTTGTTTCCCAACCTCACTGTAAGAGAACTGTATGCAGGCCACTATCCAGCATGCAGTAGTTTTCTCTGAAGCTGGCCTACCCCTGCCCACCTCACCATAGGTGAGGAACAGCTGGGTATGCTCCAGCCTATAGCCCATAGTCCTATCTAGGTAATGACTAAGTGCCCTTTTTAAATCCAGGCTGTGCAATTTTTGCTCACCTGAGCTTGACTTGTCTGTAAAGAAGACTGGCAGTGTAATGGACTGGTTCAGGTGAAAGTCTGACACCACTTTAGGAAGAAACTTCCTATTGGTTCTGAACATCACACTGTCCCTGCGGAAGGAGATGTAGTTTGGATCTGTACACAGGGCCTGTAACTCACTCACTCGCCTTGCTGAAGTACTGTAATGGCGACTAAAAAAGACTACCTTCCAGGTCACATTCTTAGGCCCGCAGTTGCCATAGGCTGAAATGGGGGCTTCATGAGCCTGGCAATACAGATATTCAAGTTCCATCGAGGAACTGGTTTCATACTGGGTATTCATACTGGGTAGTGAACAGAAGAAGGCATAAATGCCCATTAAATTTGTCCCCCCACACCAGCAGGTCCAACTTATTCCTCCCTCCAGTAAAAGGTTATCTAGTCTGGTTTTAAATATATTCATGTTTGGACTTTCCACCATTTCTTTCGGAAGACGATTCCAAAGCCTGCCTGTTCGATGTATAAAGCAATGATATCTTCCTTTTTTTTTTAAATGAAGTTTCTTTTTATTGCATTTCAATAAAATATACACACAATAAATTACAACACAGGAAGTGGCATTACACATTGGCTATCACATACATTCAGTACAGGAGCTGAGTATCTACATCCTATTCGTAACAACATAGGAGGGCTACCACCTTGTATTAAGTTACATGTAAAAGTAAAAATCCAATGGAGTCATAGCGCAGCCAATGCTAGGTTAAAAATTACGAAGTAATTCAAAAACACAAGATAGTGAAATCTGCCTGTAAGGCACTTAATACGTAGGTGCATATTCTGTCCTCTATACAGGGCTTTCAGCAAGGCTCCCTTTGTTAACAACCTGGAACTTCAAGTCAACAAGCTTGCTAATCGAATTTCAAAAAGAAGAATATGGTGACTCTGAGGACATATAACTAATGAAAAATCCTGGTAGACTAGCAGCAGGGATAGCGTTAAGGTTTTTGCACGGTGCGCTCCTTCCAGACGGAGGCACACACTTTGTTAGAATCTGGACCTAAAATATGTACTCCTGTTGATCATCTGTGCTCCTACTTATTTATTTTTATTTTAAATAGTAATTTAGTAATAAAGACATTTCAGCGTGTACAGAATCTTTTTTTTCACATTTATTTTGCCCCCCAAACAAGTGCTGCATGATTCATAGGAAGTTTCAAACTTAAGACAACTTGTCCATATAGTTTGCCTTTGTTTATTTTAAAATTTGGTGGTCCTACAGTATCTTTATAAAGCTTGTCCAAGCCACTTTTAAAAACATCCATATGTGGGCTGTCAATTAGTGTCTGGGGGAGTTTATTCCATTCAGCCAACACCCTCTGACTAAACCAATATTTTCTTGAATTTCGGTTCCATCTGGGTACATACAACTGTTTACTATGCCTTCTACTACCATCCCTAATTTTTCTTGATATAAATCCAAATTTGTCCCATTGCCATATACAATAAGCACATATCTCCTCTGAATCTTCTATAATGCGAGTACAAATTCAATCTCCTTAGCCTTCATTATAAGTCATATTTTTTAACGTTGATATTGATTTAGTGGCCCTTCTCTGACCCCCCTCCACTCTCATTATGTCCTCCCTTCTAAAAGGAGACCAAACCTGGACACAATACTCCAAGTGCGGCCTACCCAATGCTTCATACATAGGCATTATCACCTCCCTTTCTCTGCTCGAGATGTGCCTCAGAATACAATTTAAATTTTGATTTGCCTTCCTTACCTGATCACTACAATGAGTATTAAATTTCAAATCCTCCGTAATTGTTACCCCCAAATCTCTCTCTTTCCTTGTATTAATCAATGCATTCAATCCCATTCTGTAGTTTTGATTAATGTTATGTTTTCCCAAATGCATTATTTTGCACTTAGAAGAATTCAGTTCTAGTTTATTTTTCTCAGTCCAATCCCAGATTTCATTTAAAGCAACCTGCAATTGAGCTGCATCCTCCTCATTATTTACAAATTTTCCCACTCTACAATCATCCGCAAATTTGTGTATCCATGCTGTTGAATTCTTAACTTGAAGGGTGGAAATATAGATGTTAAACAAACAAGGTCCCAGGACCGACCCTGTGGAACTCCACTAGAAATGGATGCCATCTTAGAGAATACCCCCTAACAACAACTCTCTGCTCTCTGTTCCTCAACCAGTCTGATATCCAGTGTATAATATTACTGTTTAATTTGATCTCCATCAGTGCATTTAACAATTCCAAATGAGGCAGTTTATTAAAAGCCTTTGCAAAGTCCAAGAAGGCTACATCAACAGAGTTGCCGTTATCCAATTCTCTGTTTACTTTCTCATAGAAAGACAACAGATTAGTCTGACATGACCTATGTTTTCTGAACCCATGCTGCAGGGATCAACCAAACCCTGCTCCTCAAGGAAATTTGTAATCCTTTCCTTCAAGATGCCCTCCAGTATCTTGCCCCAGACAGAAGTTAGACTAACTGGTCTAAAGTTAGATGGCTCAGTTCTAGACCCCTTTTTTAGGAGTGGTACCACATTTGTGACTTTCCAATCATATGGAACTTCTCCGCTGTCCAGAGATATTTGAAAAATATACTTTAGAGGGAGTACTATACATTTAGCCATTTCCTGAATGACCCTTGGATGTATATTATGCGGGCCTGCAGATTTATTTACATCAACTTCTTGAAGTTTTTCCAGAATCACATCTGGATCAATTTTTATTTTTCCAGGAATTGAACAATTATTCATTTTAAATGGTAATGTAGTTGTGTCATTAAAGACTGAACAGAAGTATTGATTTTGTATGTCAGACAAATCTTTTTCTGATGTCACCAGCCCAGTTGATTTATAAAAAGGATCCACCATACTGGGAATATTTCTTGATTTGTTTATATAACTAAAAAAACATTTTTTTATTATCCCTAATTCTAGAAGCCAGTTGTAACTCATACTGAGCTTTTGCTTTTTTATAGCAATTTTAACTTCCTTGTTTAGTTCTCTGACTACCTGTTGATTTCTACCAGATTTGTCATTTTTGTATTTTTTATACATTTTGTTTTTCTTATTAATCAATTTCTTTATTGAAGAATTAAACCATCCAGCAGTTTTTTTGCCTAAGTTTGTATATTTCCTAAAAGTAGGGACATATTTATTAGTCAGTTCTATTATCTTAGCCGTAAAAAGCTTCCACATTTCATTTACAGTCAATTTTTCAAATTCCATTTCCCAGTCCCATAATGCAAATTCTATTCCAAATTGACCAAAATTGGCCTTATTAAAATTCATCTTAATAGTGGATCCCTCTATGCTTGATTTTTGTTGTTCCTCAATTTAAAAATATACCGAATAATGATCACTATTGCCAAGCGGGCCCATCACTTTAACATTACCTACTTCGTCCCCCATATTAGTAAGCACATCCAAGATGTTGTCCCCTCTAGTCACATCCATTACTCTTTGCTTCTTTCCCAAATAATCAAAGCTATCCAAATATCCTGCCTCCAAATTATCTTCCCCTCCTAAAGACTTCCAATTTATTCCGGGAAGGTTAGATCACCTAGTATAATTAACTTAGCAGGATCTAATTTTGCTACTTGATTCTGTGTTAACTTATCAGTCTCTATTGAAATACCAGGGAGTCTATAAATCAGACCAACAATCATTTTAGCACCATTCTGTGGTAATAATTTGACCCACAGTGCTTCCAAATCAGCCTCGTCGCTACCATAATCAACACTTTTTATTGTTTCGCTTATATAAATAGCAACTCCTCCTCCCTTCCTATGTATCCTGGATTCAGACTATAAATTATAGCCAGGAATAGCCCTATCCCATGTATCCTTATCCTCCCACCATGTTTCAGTAATACATGCCAACTGAATAGTCTGCGTTATTAACATATATTTAAACTCCTCAAATTTATTAACTAAGCTTCTGGCATTAATTAATACCCCATCCCATCCAGTCATTGATGTTACCTTGTTACAGCTCTCCTCCAATAGGCTATTACTTTTTACCTTCCCATCCCCTCCTGCCAGTTTAAATGGAACCTGATTATATCATTTATTCTCTTACCCAATTTTCTAATGCCTGCCTGGTTAAGGTGTAATCCATCTCTTTTTAAAAAAAGACTGATTATTAAAGGAACAAAAATTATCCATAAATCCAATTCCCTCTTCCTTACAATAGAATCTTAACCAGTTATTCACTTCGATGGCACTATTATTCCTTGATGATAAATATCCAAACATTGGCAAAATGCCAGATATTATAAGTTCCCCTTTCTTTTCATCTTTTATTCTTTTAGATAGTTTCCTGAACTCAATTTTGATATCATTCACATCCATTTTTTTATATTATTAGTGCCTATATGTAGGACCACTAAAGGTTTCTTTCTGCCTTCTAATAGTCTTTCCAGAAGGTTGGATACATCCTTCACTTTTGCCCCAGGTAGGCTACTAACCACCGTATGCTCCTTTCTCCCATTACATATAATGGAGTCTGTCCCCCTAATAACTGAATCCCCAATCACGACTATATCCCTCCTCCTCCTCTGACTCCCTTACATTAAAATGCAAGTTTGGTTCATAATTTTGTTCAACAGATAGTAAATTTCCCTCACAATTAACTGGACCTTTTATTAATGTCATCATCTTGTTTGTTTTGTAGTACGTTTCCCCTTAAAGCATCTGAACCCTAAATACCAGAGGTATCTTCACAACCATGATTTAAAGGCTCATATTTATTAAAAAGGGGTAGGGGAAGTGTATCAGTATGATCAGTACTTATGCCTTTATTGCTTCGTTTAGCTGATGTCCATGGCTTATCTTTGTATGCATTATTTATAATATTCTGGGGCCCTTCCTGGTTCACTTGGTCATGCACAAATATGTCATTCTCAACAATTTTCTCTGACATATCATCAATATAGTTTTTTAGAACCTCAATTTCTTTATGGGTACTTAGCCGCTTTAATAATTGGGCAATCTCTTCCTGCAATGTTTGAATCAAAATACAGTTACCACAGATGAACCCCTTACTAACTGGTTCATCCATGAACAAACGGCATTTAGCACACATTTGTTTAGTTTTACTCTTTTTACCCCTTCTTTGAGACATTTTTGCCGTTTAGTACAGTAAACACCCCTTCTGCCTCGGCAGTCCACCTAATTACACTCACCTTACCAAAGGCAGTTCTTTCCCCAGTTTAGCAGTGTCCCCAGCTGACACGCGCTGATGCGCATGTCTCTGTGCACGTCTCTGTGCATGGCAATGCGCACCCTGCTCGTAGCAGTGCAAGTTAAATTGTCTTTCTGACCCGGAAGTAGGTGTTAGGGGTCACGGTACCCTCGCAACTGTAGTTGCAAACACAACTTAAAATGTCCAAAACTAATTTGAAATCGTGCATCCTCCACTCATTCATGGAACAGGCACAGTATTTATTATGTTGAACACAGTTGTATTCATTAAAATAATGGCCCAGTGTATCTTGTAGTTCGATAGTGAGAGTCCCGAACTACCCACTCTATTCCTGTTTCCTTGACTGTCAGATTACAGGGCTCCACAGACTTAAAACACACAAAGTTTAAAATAATAATGTGCCACAAGCACGCTAGTCAGGGGCACCCGTGACACAGTCCTATACTGTCTGTTCCATTTAGAATGCTCAGCTAATGCCTGCCCGCTCATAGCAGTGCGAGTTAAATGGTCTATCTGACCCGGAAGTAGGTGTTAGGGGTCACGGTACCCTTGCAACTGTAGTTGCAAACACAATTTAAAACGTCCAAAACTATGCTGAAATTGTGCATCCTCCACTCATTCATGGAACAGACACAGTATGTATATGTTCAGCACAGTTGTATTCATTAAAATAATTGCCCAGTGTATCTTGTAGTTCGGTAGTGAGAGTCCCGAACTACCCACTCTCTTCCTGGTTCCTTGACTGTCAGATAACAGGGCTCCACAGTCTTAAAACACACAAAGTTTAAAATAATAATGTGCCACAAGCATGCTAGTCAGGGGCTCCCGTGACACAGTCCTATACTGACTGTCCCATTTAGAATACTCAGCTAACAATTAACAGTTACTTTACATCATTGTATTACCTACCTAAAAATGAAAATTAATTACCTACCGTAATTCTTGATCTTCTTGGACGAGTCTCCACCACTCATTCACACTAGTGGGATCTGCGCCGGAGGCACTAGGACCCATCGGGAGCAAACTTTTTGCTGGAGGGTCAGCGCAGATGGCAATCTGAGGCAGATGGCGCCGCGAGCGTGGCTCGCGTAGTACGACGGCTGCTGACGACCTAACTCCAACCGCTCAGTACCTTTTTACCAAGGAGGTGCAGCTAACTAACGAAAAGAGTAAACTAACCTTAAAAACGGACATAAGATAGTCCGGACAACCCGTAAGAAGGGTCAGCAAAGAAGTCTTCACGGCCTAAAGATTTGAGGGAGTGAAGACCAACACAGCGGTGAGCTCGAGGGATGGAGGTAGGGAATGAGTGGTGGAGACTCGTCCAAGAAGATCAAGAATTACGGTAGGTACGTAATTTTCATATCTTCCTGGACATAAGTCTCCACCACTCATTCACACTAGTGGGAGAGTACCAAGCTGATAATCCCCCAAAAGGGCGGCAGGGGAGCCAGAGCTCACACGTCTAGGACAGGAGTCCATTAAGGATAGTTCTGCCGAAGGTGGAATGATGCCTGGCATGAACATCCAGTGCATAATGCTTTACAAAGGTATGCACTGAGCTCCAGGTGGCAGCATTGCAGATATCTGCAATTGGAACATTGCGAATTTCCGATAGGGATGCCGCAACCGCCCTAGTAGAGTGAGCGTACACTCTACCTTCTAATTTAACCTGTGCCATGGAATAGCAATGTCGAAGACATGCCACTAACCATGATGAGATGCATCTGATAGCGACAGGCTGACCCAGCCGGTCTTGCTGAAGGAAACAAACAATTGCTGAGTCTTAGCGAAAATTCTTGGTTCTATCTAAGTAGAACCGCAAGGCTCTCTTAACATCCAAGGAATGAAGAGACCATTCTCCTTCATTTTGGAAGTTCGCGAAGTAAGAGGGAAGCACCAGAGGTTGGTTTAGATGGAATTCTGACACAACCCTGGGAAGAAATTTAGGATGAGTATGAAGAACTACTTTGTCCCTATGGAACACAGTATACGGAGGGTCCGTAACCAAGGCATGTATCTCAGAGACCCTGCGGGCTGAGGTAATGGCCACTAGGAAGGCTGTCTTCCAGGTAAGAAATTTTAGCTCACAGGTAGCTAGGGGTTCGAAAGGCTTCCGAGTGAGCATGTCCAGCACAAGGTTAATGTCCCAGGCTGGCACGGACGCTCTAACAGGGGTCTGGTATGCAGAATTCCCTTAAGAAATCTCTTCACCATAGGTAGCTGAGCCAGAGACAAGGAAGAAACCGGCTCATGGTAAGCTGAAATGGCACTAAGGTGAACTTTAACCGTGGAGTACTGGAGACCTGAGTTTGATAGGTACAAAAGGTACTCTAGAACCTTGTCTGGAGGACAGGAAAAGGGATTCCAAGAGGACTTCGCACACCAGAGAGAAGAACATTTCCACTTAGAAGCGTAAGTTTTTCGGGTAGCTGGCTTCCGAGCAGCCAGAAGGATGTCTGAGACTCTACGAGAGACGTTGAACCGATTCACTTCTACCTCTTCAGGAGCCAAGCATGAAGGTGAAGTGACTCAGGTTGGATGGACCAACGAACCCTGAGTCAAAAGATTGATTTGCTAAGGGAAGTGGTCTCGAGAGGCTGCCGACATACTGTTGAGTAGAGGAAACTATAGTTGCCGAGGCCAGGAGGGAGCAATGAGAATCATCTTGGTCCCTGAGACTCGAATTTGAGGAGTACTTCTGAATTAGAGGAAGGTGGAAAGGCGTGAAAGAAAGCGGTTTGTCCACCAGCCTGAACGCATCCTGACAGAAAATGCCAGGCCCTGGATTTCTGGAGCAGAAGAGAGGTAGTTTTTGCGTTGAGTGGGATGCAAAGGTCCAGGTCTGGAGTCCCCCACTCTTCGAACAGTGACCGAGCTACAGCTGGATCGAGAGACCACTCATGAGGGTCTGCTTCCGTTCTGCTGAGGTGATCTGCTAAGTCGTTTTGTACACCTGGCAGATATACCGCTTGAATTAGAGACTTGTGCTCCAAGCACCACTCCCACACTCTCATTGCTTCCCTGCAAAGGGGATAAGAATGAGCACCGCCTTGCTTGTTGATGTAATACATCACAGCTTTGTTGTCCGTTTGAAGGAGAATGTTCTTGTGACAAAGAACATCCTTCAATGCTCGGATCGCATAGAGGACCGCTCTCATCTCCAGGACATTTATGTGGAGCTGAGTTTCGAGCTGAGCCCATACACCTTGAGTGTGGAGAGAGCGACAGTGAGCTCCCCATCCCATTAGCGATGCGTCTGTGGTGATGGAGATCTGATGATCCAGAGGAGCAAAGGGGAATCCTTCCAGGAGATTGCTCTCTTGAGACCACCAGGTGAGAGACCTTCTAGGGCTCCGCCACCTTGATGGGATAAGACTGGGGTGAGAGGTCGGTGACCACTGAGTGGAGAGCATCCATTGGGGTCCTCATGTGTAACCGAGCTAGGGTACAGTGAACACTGAGGACGCATGAGACCCAACATACGCTGCATCGAGAGAGCTGTGACCGATCGGTTCTCCCTCGATGTAACGGGCCATCTGAAGGATGTCGAGTCTTCTGTCCTCTGGAAGGAAAGCCTTCACGGAAGAGGTGTCCAGAAGAGTCCCTATGAAAAGGAGCCTCTGGGAGGGCTGCAGTTGTGACTTCTTCAGATTCTGCAGAACTCCCATGGACGTAAAAGGCGAGAGGCCGTTTGAACGGCTTCCAGAGTCCCTTGGCTGGAAGGGCTTGCTAGGAGCCAATCGTCCAGGTAAGGAAACACTCGGAGTCCGAGCTTCCTGAGAAGTGTTGCGAGAACTGCACAACACTTTGTAAAAACTCGCGGCACCGAGGATAGCCCAAAAGGCAGGACTCTGAACTGATAATGCTGACCCAGAGCTACAAACCTCAGGAATTTGCGATGGGTCGGTTGGATGGGGATATGCTGGTAAGCGTCCTGCATATCCAGGGAGGCCAGCCAGTCATGCTGATGCAGCAAAGGTAACAGGGTACCTAGGGAAATCATTTTGAATTTCTCCTTGGGGAAGAATTTAACTTTCTGAGGTCTAGAATTGGGCGCATCCCCCCAGATTTCTTTGGAACCAGAAAGTAATGGGAGTAGAACCCTGTGTTTCGCTGATGCGGGGGCACCAGTTCTATTGCCCTGTTGTTTAGAAGGCCCTGGATCTCGGCGGTGAGGAGGTCTGACTGAGAGGTCGATAACCTGGGTTGTCGCTTGGGAGGACAATTCGGGGGGTTTAAGAAATTGAGAGAATAACCCTCGCGAATTATCCGAGGACCCATTTGTCCGAGGTTATGGACTTCACTGGTTGTAGAAGTACATCAGACGACCTCCCACCGGAGGAGAAAGTTCCACCTCGGGCAGTGTGGATGGAACTTGGGCCGGCAATTCATAAGGTAGCGCTGGGGGCTTTAGGCCCCTGCGCTTTCTGCTGCGTCTTCTTTTGAGGTTGGGCAGGTTGGCTTTTATGGAAGCTTCCTCTGCCTCTGCCTCGAAAGGACTGACAACTATGAAACTGACGTTTACCTACATGCCCCCGAGAGGGGGTAGGCGGAGGTCTAGCCAACTTAATGGCCGACCTAGTCTTCTGAGTGGCCTCTAGGGCTTGCTCTACCTGAGGACCGAAAATATACGAGCCATCAAAGGGCAACGCCATTACCTGCTGCTGAGCATCATTCGTAAAGCCAGAAGTACGCAGCCAGGAATGGCGTCGAGTACAAATACCTGCGGCTGCTGAACGAGAAGCAGTGTCGAAAGCGCCCATGGCGGCTTTGACCTGTTGGTTATTGACTCAATACTCTGATAACGTTAGAAGAAGCTCTGACTTGGAGTCGGAATCTGGAAGAGCTTCAACCGCTCGCTTTACAGAGTGCCACAGGATATACTCATACTGAGAAAATAGCCTTGATAGCTGGCAATACGCATACTTAAAGTGGAGGCAGCAAAGACTCTCTTACCTAATGTATCAATGTTACGAGACTGTTTGTTAATAGGTCGAGCTGTAGTAGCTTGAGGAAGAACGACCTTGTCATTCTCTGCCAGGACTACAATAGATCCGCAGGCTTGGGATGCCAAATGGGACGATCCTTGGGAGCTGAATATTTTTATCAATGGATTTAGCCACCAGGGAATAAGAGCAGGATTATTCCATACCATTTGAGACAGCGTCTCGAAGGAAGGTTGAATCGGAGGAGTCAAATCCGTAGGGATCTCTGAAGCATGAAGATACTGGAGTCTTAATATTTTCCCAGGATCGATGTCTGTAGTGTGGAGAGAAAGAGTGGATCTCAGGTTCTTCAACAGAGACTTAAAGGATAGGTCCTTGACACCAGGCTCTGTAGCAGTGAAAGATCCCGTTTCCTCCACTTCATCACCCAACCGAAGGTCTGGGTCGGGCTCAACATCATCTCCTGATAGTCCAGGAAGGACTGTTTGGACAGGAAAGGAGTGAAAAATAGGAGAGGAGGAAAGAGCAGATAGAAAGGGAGAGTCCCCGAGGGCCCCAGGCGCCGAGGAGGCGAAGGGAGTCGAAAAAGGCGCCGCGGAGGCGCACGGTGCCGAAGAAGCACGGCTGTGCGCGCCCGGGCGCGGCGCCTGGCTGAAGACACACGGTGCTGCAGGTGGCGCCGGAGA
The DNA here is from genome assembly GCA_016271365.2 of Neoceratodus forsteri. NCBI lineage: Eukaryota > Metazoa > Chordata > Ceratodontiformes > Ceratodontidae > Neoceratodus > Neoceratodus forsteri. The sequence goes on along the minus strand of JADMNL010000022.1, from coordinate 594,649,049 downwards.
CCGCTGGCGCCGCAAGACGCAGCGGCGCTTATTAGCGGCCCGCTGGCATCTAAAACGCGCCGATAAGCGAAAGCGACCACCCTGGAACCTGGAAAGCAAGAGAAGGGAAACCAGGAGATAAGGGCATCGGTGTGGCCCCTGCACCGCAGCCATGTGAGGGGGAAACACCTAGCACGGAGTCGCTGGCACCGGGCGAGGCGCCATGACTAGGAAGGTCCAACCGCCTCTACCTGATCGCCCGATGAGCCCGGCTCCGGGCAACCGGAGCCAGGCAGAAGAACCAACCTCCAAGCCCATCGCCCATAAGAGCGCCCACTGATGAAACTGCTCATCTGGAGCCCTACCTATAGGCGGGTGGGGCCGATGTCGAAGACGGCGGAAACCGAAGTTGGCGATCCGGCGGAGGAGACCGCAACTAGCGACGATAACCGACCGTCGACGCAGACGATCAGAGGGCTTACCGAGTGATGCCTTCTTTTGACCTGTGGGCCGAAGAAGAGCTCGAGGCCGAACGGTGCCGAGAATGCGACCGTTTATTTTTATGCCGGCGGGGGGACCGCCCATCCCCCCGGGCATCGGACTGACCGTTGTCGGAACCCCGCTGAGGAGAAGGGGGCTGACCGGACCCAGCCCGACTGACTGAACAGCTTTCATACGAAGTCTCCCTACCGTCACCTGACCAGCTCATGGTCGACTCCGTCCAGTAGGCCGAGACTTCTTTACTATAAGTTAAATTTTAAAATATAACAGAAATATAATGAAATAGAATAAAATTAATTGATACTACTATCGAGATAATATTACAAAGAAAAACTGAAAACTATGCGCTAGTTTGAAGTTTGACTCCCGACAGGCGAGCGACGTTGTCACTGAAGCGTACTCGACGGCGGGAAAAAAGGAACTGAGGCGGTTGTAGGGTCGTCGCCGAGATAGTCATTACCACGTGAGCCACTGCTCGCGGCGCCATGCCTCGCGGCGCCATCTCTCGCGCCGACCCTCCAGCAAAAAGTTTGCTCCCGATGGGTCCTAGTGCCTCCGGCGCAGATCCCACTAGTGTGAATGAGTAGTGGAGACTTATGTCCAGGAAGATCTTAGTGTAACAGTCAGAATGTAGTTCTATTCCATACTATCCAGCCCAGGCAAGCCCACACCACTGCCGGATGACTGGGACTACTCTGACTGTCTCACTGAGTCTCATTGAGTTTTTTTTTTTTTAGGTTATTACTTTTCCTCCTAAGCCGGCTGACCTCCAGAGGGCACCCCCAGCCCCCACCCCACCCCACCCATCATCCGCGCTGACCCAAACTCCCAGGGCTTACCTCCCATGGTAGGGCGGGCGGGGTTTCCCAGCCCCCACCGGAGATCAGATTCAGTGGGCCAGCGCCGTAACTAGCCAGGAGCAGAGCCTGCGAGCCATCCTCCACCATTGTACCGCAGCTTCACTTTTTTCCTAGTGTTCTTCCAGGAGCTGGGGCATGCAATGATGCCTGCGGAAAGGAGTGCGCACGTGTCCTCACAGGCTTCCTCCAAATGTCTGTCCCAACTCCTCCCAGTACTGCAGCGTGGCACCCTTGTCCCCCAGCCTTGCTAGGGGACAGGCAAGCGCCAACCACTGAGGACCCCCCTCTCCAGAAAGCAGTCCATTGGACGCTCAATCCTTCTCCTCCTCTGCTGACCCCGTCAGCCCGTGCTCGTTCCTGAACATGGGTCGTCAGCATAGCGCGAGGTAAGGTGTCCATCGCCTCAGCCCCACTGGGCCGGCCTCACTGAGTTTTTGATAAGTAAAAAACCCACCACCAGCAGGCCAGGCCTGGGGCCCAGCCAGGCTGCTGGGGCCCAAGACAGAGCTATATACTGTACAGTTGCCACATAACAAATGCTGTAGGAATGGATAACAAACAGCAGATATTTATTTTTTGACCTATGAGTGAGTGACCACCAGCTCCAGTTGGAATTGACAGCAAACCCCTGCGTCCCACTCTGTGTGTAAGTCAGCATGCTGTGCTGTGCCTCTTGCCAGGTGCAGAGCAGTGGTAGATGCTCTGGATGCCAGTCTAAGGACTCTGGAAGAATTTATTGATTATCTTCTGTGACACACTCACTCCTCAGATGATGGACTGTGGCAAAAATTGGACAAAAAAGTCACTTGCCCAGCCCTGAAACCTCTCACAATCATGTGAGACAGACTATGTGACACTGACCCCTGGCTTATTTAATACCGATGGTCACGGAATAAATGCCTGATGGTGATCAATGAATATGCAACAACTCCACGAGACTAGACTGACTCTTTACTTAATGTTTTTTAAGTCTCTGACTGAAAGTTTCAGTAAGACTATTTCTTCACTAACTTTCTTGCATGCAGGCTTGGTCACATGTAATGCCTGCCATGAGTCTGCACTCATTGAAGACAGGGAGGGAGCGTCAAGCGTGTGACTGATGGTGCACACTGCACTGTGTCACTGATGACAGCAGCAGGTCAGCATGCATGTGGTGTACATCATGGAGGTTGAGTGGACGACTGGTGTCTTTGCGTGCAGCGCATCCTCCCCCCGCCCCATCACAGTAAATACAGTCGGATTGCCGGCCAGCTAACAGTTGTGGCGGGTGGGCCACAGGCAGGGTGAGGACTGATGTTCTGACACTCAGCCAGTAGTGTCACTTGTCTCCTCATCCTTGGAGGAGTTGGACTATCTGGGCGGGGGAGAAGGGGGACATCCACTTGCTCAGCAGACAGACAATTTTAAGACATTAACACAGATGCTGCACACACAATGATGTCAGGAATGGCTGACGAGAAGCAGCGTGCGGAGGGGAGAGAGAGGGAATCGCAGTGAGCAGCATGGTGGGCAGGACTGAAAGTAAGTGATCAGAGTGATCACATTACCCCCTCCCTCCACCGTATGTGATCGAGTCACTAGCACAGCAATACACAGCTGCTAAAAATAAAGAAATAAAATTAAAAAATATATATATGATTGACACTGACGGGGGGGGGCTCAAAATCAGGGTCGTGGGCAACTGCCCAGTTTGCCCTGTTGTTAAACTGGCCCTGTTATAGATCCCTGGTGGTCTAGTGTGCCCCACCAATTAAGTCTGATTCTCATATGAGCTAACTTGGAGAGGATCTCTCCATAGAGCCATAATACGGGTAAGCACTATCAGTGGTAGGAGGGAAGTCACTGATATTTTAGCATACCACTGTGTGAGTTGGTTATAAAAATTGAAAAAAGAATCTGTCTGCTTGGCTCAAACCATCTGACAAGATGTTCCCTGCCTAATCTGTTTCCACAGACCCAAACTGGTTTCCGACTACCCTTCCTCCTCCCTACCTGTTTTTGAATGTACCCCATGTTTATCCCAGGCATGCTTGAAGATCCCCACTGTTTTCAGCCACACCACTACTGCTGGAAGTCATCTGTTCCAGGTCTTAACCATCTTTTCATTTAAGAAGTATACTCTCGCCTGTCAAACGTCACACTCCAGCTTCATCACATGACCTTGGTCCTGGGACCTGGTGGTGTTATTTTTCATTTGACAGAGGCTCCCCATATGCCCCCTCTTCACCCCTGTGAGATACCTATAGACCTCTGTCATGTACCCTATCACTCTCCTCTCTTCCAGGGTGTACATTTTCCACCCCAATAATACCCCGACCTCCGTCCCACACAGAGCCCTCTCCTGCTCCATAACAGCCCTCCCACCCACAGAGTCAGACATGTCCCACACAGCCCCCTCTCCAATCATAGCCCTCCCTTCCACACACAGCACCATCCTCCCCTATAATACCCCTTCCACACACAGTCCCCTCCTCCCCAGTGATGCCCCTTCCCCACATGGTAGCACATCAATTCAGTGCGAGCAATGGAGCATGAGCAAAACAGCGCATAACATTTCAGCGTACATCACATTAACACGTGGTCGTTTTCAGCGTAAAATGGGGTGATGACGTCTTCTGTGACATCTGCGAATGGGATCGTAGGTCGTTGTGTATCTCTATGTCATCCAATGGGCACATCATTAACTAATGTGGATGGCCATGTTTTTTGTTTGCAGTTAAAAAGTTGAATCTTTATTTTGTAGATTTATTTTTAAACCTGAAGCTGAAAGCAGTGTGCAGTTCTGCGTAGGTAGCTATTGCTGTCACAGGATCCATATCCTTGAACTACAGCGGTGATTCGCTTTGATGTATCCCTGTATTTCTTTCTTTGTGCCGGTGGTGGAACGCCAGCCAGGTATTGTTCAACTTACAGTTCGTTCATACTTTGTTCCGTCTGTATTGCACGTATGAACTTCCAAATAGTGGGATGTGTGGCACCTAGCAGGTGATTGAAGCTTCCGTGCCATCCCTCAACAGTATTTATAGTTCTAGGGATTCCATCTGTAACGGCAGTGTAACAGTTCCAAAAAGTAGCAGGGAACAATGGTTTTCTTCTGCCTCGTCTCCCTATTGGCCATCCTAAATATGTGTCTTCGAAGTAGTCTAGCAAAGGTGACAGAATCTCATCATGCTCTATAAAAAATTCAGTAGACCTGAGAGTTTCAAATGCAGGCAGTACATCATCTGCAGGGACATACGCTAATGCTGGAATCATTCTCACATTTAGAGCAAATTTTTCACGTGTGTATGATTTGTGCACGTCAGGCAGTTCTTGAATTTTTCGCCAAATTGCTTGACAGAGGTGGAAGAAGCAACCTCTTGTTTCTGCATTAGGAAACTCAGTTCCAAATGCTTTTATGGCAGCCAATTTGAAGTCTGTCAATACAGACTGTGGACTAAGGTTGCTGCATAAACCTTTTAAGGCTGACAGAACTCGAACATAAGTAGAATGAGAACGGCTGCACATCAGTATAAAGACACTTGGCATCACAGCTGTGTACTGCACACCGTGGATTGTGTACAGTTGGGGGAGAACAGTGGGGGAGTTGATTTAAATGTCCCATCAGCAAACCAATGTTTGCTTTCCTTCATATATTGAAGGTTTTTTCTAGTGGCAAAAATCAAGAAACGGTCAGTGTCATCGTCGCCACTGTCAAATAGCAGAAAGTCCTCTCCACGTTTAGTAATACAGTATTCGTGGGGGATTTTAAGCTTTGCAACAGTGGTTGGCTGAACTGGAGACACTGATGCGATTTGCCTCGCACGCTGAGTGGTGCGTTGTAAACATGGGAAAGATAGAAGTTTTCCCACAGTGGCAGGGTCCAGCTGGCTAGTTGCTCCTGCAACAATTTGCTGAGTAGCCTCCTGAGAGGACTGTGCCTTGGTTTTTATTTCCTGTACCACTTTACGCACCGCTGCTGCACCAGCATCAGGTACATGACAGTGCTTGGACAGGAACTTGGAAATGTCTCTTCATTCTCTGTGTGCACTCTAGCTGGACATCGTCCACTATCGTACAGGCAACACTTCCAGTAAGTTTTACCTCCATAGGTGCGTTCCTTGCGGTACAAATAACCATCGTGAGATAAGAGCTGCTGCCCATGCTGACTGCTCACATATTCAAGTGGCATCTCAACTCCTCCGTTAATCTGCAATCTAAAACGGACAGAAAACTGTACTACTAAATAACCGCTGTTTGATTGGTAGCCACTTGGCTACCGCATGCACGCAGTCGCACTACGATGTAATTACCGTGCGCGTATTTGCCTTGCGTCGGAAACATTGCGATTATATTGACCGCGCGGTTTTGTTTTGCGCTTATTTGTCATGGAACCCCCCCCACACACACACAGCCCTGTCTCCCCAATAATTATCCATCCTACCTAGAAGGAAACCTCTGGATGCATGCTCACTCGCCACTGAAAAGGGAAACAGCAACTGATAATCCCTCTAGACAGAATATCAGTATCCTGTCTAGACCTTTTTCTGACACTGGCAGTAACTGTGGCCCAAGCAAAGTCAGTGCCTGGGCCACAGTTGCTGCCAGCACTGGAAAAAGAGGCTCACATTATATGCACCCCCAAGTGTGAAGAACAAGCTGGTTCTCACACCTTGGTGGTGGGGGGGAGCAGTGCCATCTCAGAGCACTCAAGCTTTGCTCTTGTGCCTTATGATGTCACTGCCTCTCCTCAGTGTGAGAATCAGCTTGTTCTCCACACTCAAGACTACATTATGTTTTATGTAGTCTACACTACTAGTTTAACAGGTTCTTACTGCTGGGTCTGTGCTAGCACGTACAGATGGAGGGGAGGAACAAGGTGATAATGGCAGGTGAATGAGTAGACAGAGTAAAATGGTCTTAAAACCTCAGCTGTCTGGCTTAATCATTATTAACCAGCAATATTTTCCCCTTACTTCACTCTTAATGCAACCCTATCCCTACCCCACTCCTCCTCCATTGCCTAAGGAAATCATGCAAAATCGAGTCCCCAGTGGTCTGGAGGCAAGATCAGGTGACTTGGGTTACTGATCATTATATACTGTAGCTGCCCATGCTCCGGCTTAGTATCTCCCCCACTGGAGAGGTGGACCAAAGTCTCACCTAATAAGGACTTCATTTCTATATCCCTGGCTAGGGGCTGATTTTATTTTTTTCTTACCCTCCCCCTTCTTAAGGTCTTCCTCAATTTCAGCAGGCACTGCCCTGTCCTCAAATGAAAATGAAAATGAAAATCCTGCAAAATTGAGTCCCTGGTGGTCCATGGTTAAAAAAAAAAAAGTTAAGTTGGACTCCAAGATGATAATTATAAACTGTAAGTGTCTGCCCCCATCCTCCTGCCATAGTGGTCCTCACTGATCGCTCGTGCAAATACTTTAAAATCAAGTCCCTGGTAGTCCAGTGGTGGCCTCCCCACTGACATGCTTTAATCCATCCCACCCCGCTGATATTCCACCTCCCCGCCTGCATTCCCCCTTCCCCACCACGGTTAACCAGCGCTCCTCTCATCTTGATATGGCGACCTGCACAGCCCTCCTCTCACCTACATGGCTATCCGCCATATGAGCTTTTGGTGAAGGCATACAGTTAGCTCACATGGCTGCTGGCCGCGGAGGTGGGAGGAGGGCTGTGCTGGTCGCCATATCGAGATGACAGGAGCACCAGCTGACCAGTGTCGAGGTAGGACCGTACATGCCACCAGCCACGCCGAAATACACCTGATGGCAACAGGCTGACCCAGTTGGGCCATGCTGAACGAGACAAAGAGTTGCTTTGACTTGCGAATCTCTTTTGTTCTGTCGATGTAGAAATGAAAATTACGTACCTACCGTAATTATGATCTTCCTGTGTATCTTCACCATTCATCACAATTGGGTTACTGGCTGGAGGTCATGACTCGCGGGAGCTTCTTTTTGGAGATGGGCGAGTCGACACAGCATCAGCGTTGCCTCGGAGGCCGAGGCACTGCATGGCACCTGTGGGTTGGCCGCTATGTGCTGTCAACTCCGCCCCGCCAGTTCTGAGTCGCCGGAGAGGTGAGGAAAAGGATGGGAGGGTGGGACAAGGAAGTCCAAGGGACAGACAAAGGAAAAGATATATAAACCAAAAGGAGAAATAAACGACTGAGAGGACAGAAGAAGAAGAAGAAGGAAACTAAGGGATTGGGTAGGGCCCCAATCTCTGGATATAGGCAAAAGGGGAGAGGAGGAATTTAGGGAAAGTTTGGGGGGGGGGGGAGAAAGGTAGCAACCATACCCTGGACCTTGACTTGTCTCCAGATTGTATAGAAACTGCAAGGAGTAGCCAAAAGGCTTAATGACAGAATTCAAGGCACGGAATTACTGGCAATAACTTCCAAAGGCCGTAAAATGAAAATTACATACTTACCGTAATTGTTGATTTTTCTGTATATCTTCACCATTCATCACTACTTGGGTATAGCTCACCGGAGCTAGGACCCCGCGGAAGACTTTTTTTTTTTTCTGTGGGAGGAGTCGATGCCGGGTTGGCGCTGCCCTCGAGACCAGCGTTCTACATGGCACTCGAGGGTTGGCAGTTACCCGTTGTCAACTCCGTCCAAGCCCCAGTTCTGACACGCCGGAGAGTGTATGGAAGGGAGGGTGGGATGAGGCAAGAGAGCCTAAGGGATAGATAAAAGGAAAAGCAGAATGAACTAAAAGGAGAAATAAACGACTGAGGTGACAGAGGAGGAAATTTAGAAAGGAAATTGGGGAGAGAAGAGGGGCCCCAATCTCTGGAAGGAGAAGAAGGATAAGAAAGCAAAGGAAAAGAAGTGAGGGAGGGAGGAAGGGGGAAAGACGAGCAATACTACCTCAGAACGGAGGTGCACCACGTATTTATTTTATTTATTTATTTATTTTTGTTCTTTTAGGCATAAGGTCCCAACCTGGACTATGAAAGCCAGCTGCAAGACAAAAACCTGCAGCGAGGGTCAAAAGACCACGTGGAAGTACTGCAGGCTGAGGCTGTGTCCCAGCCCTTCCCCCTCTCTCCCCAAATTAAATGTTTTTTTTGTTTTGTTTTTTAAAAACCAACTAGAGGTTTCAAAAATTACAAGGTGACCTCAAACTGAGGTCACTAAAGAAAACTCTTAAATATATAAAGGGGGGAAAAAAACATGACCCTCTTCACACTCCACAACCCCTCTGGAGGGGAAGGAAGGTGCCCCGGAAGTTGCCATCTCACTCGGCGGGAGAAAAGGTGGGTTCTCCGGTAGGCAGTGTAAATCACCCTACACTGGGCCAGGGGTGACAACCGGGATAAGCGAAGCCATGCCATCTGCCAAAGGCAGATCGCTGTCTCTACCACTCTGGAAGCTACCTCACTGGCATTATAAGATGCCCTTGCTTGGTCCCCTGCTAGCTCCAGGCCCTGCGCAGAGAGGGTGATGTCTTGCCTGGTTTCCTCCAAATCAGGCATCGAAACTAGGAGCTGTCCTAGCCTGGACCACAAGAACTTGTCATAGGCTACAAAGTGGGCCTGATGTGCAACAATTGAAAGGGAGATCCGTGCCGAGTAAAATACTCATCTCTCCCAGAAATCGAAGTCCGCAGAGTCCGAATCTGGAGGGCGGTCATGGTAGGGGGTGCGAGGCCCTGAAGGAGTATCCAGGGAGGTCAGCCCTGAAGGGGGGTGAGGCAGAGAACCTGGAGACCCTGGGGGAGCGCAGTACAGCTGGCTTAAGTCCCTTGGGGCTGGAACAGTGGAGAAGGGACGAAGCCAGAGCCGAAGCAACACTTCCTGAAAAGGAATCGGCCTGGCAGGAGCGACCAAGTGGGCCGCACTGAATTCACCCAAAAAGGCGTGCGTCACATGCTCAGGATTGCTTATAGGTACAGGGCTCAGGTGGAGCTCGTCCAACATCCTCACCAGGAAGCACTGATAGGAGTACAGATCAGACGCAGGGGATATGTGGACCGATGGTTCCTCTCCCTCAGTAGAGGGAGAAGAGGAGGAAGATGAGGTCCCCAGTTCAGGGGTCGGCTGCACGGGGGCATGGTGAAAAACCTGCTGGTCCAGGGCATGGAGGTAGGTGGGAAAGAATGCAGCCAACCCTCTGAATTGCTCCCAAGTAAGAGGACCCCGAGGGCCTGGAATACCTGGGACTACCGGGGGTGGAGACAGAGGCTTGGAGGGCAGGCTCCTGGAAACAGGAGAATGGTCTCCGTCGAGGCAGGGAGGCCAACAGCAAACCCTTCGCGGGGGGTGGGGACCCAAAGCCACTCCAGCTAACAGCCGTTAAACCGGGTCAGAACGGTCAGAGCTGTGCCCCAAGGAAGAAATCCCCCCATGAGGTGACCGGGACCATGTGAGTCCTGAAGGATGGCCCCTGACCTCAGAAGTAGAAGTCTCCCTGCCGGTCTCCATCAGGGAAAGGCGAGGGTCTGCACTGCAGCTCCTTCCAGGACCTGGACTGGGCCCAGAAAGAGATCGCTGCGCCACACCTCTACCTCTCAACCCATCAGAGTCAGAGAGGGACCTCGTCCTCTTTGTCACTAACCTAGGCAACTGGCATCCCCTAGTAGACTCCGAGGAGTCCACCCAGGGAATCGTACCCTCCCCCTCCTGATGCGCCCCAGACTTGGACTGTCCAAACACATCAAGGAGGGGGGAACCTCAACTGAAGCAACCGCCTCTCCAGTGACCTCAGGCTGCTCAGCAGTAGCCACAGGGACCACCGCTGGCTGGTCAAACCCCCTGACCCTATGGTCTACCGGTGAAAGCTGAACTGCAGGAGGGGGGAGAGTGGGGGCCGAGGTGCTGGAGACAGAAGAATCCGAAGATCCAGAGGAATCCAGAAGCCAGTCCAGATCAGACCCAGAATCCGCCTCCAAGGAGGTAGACTCCGAGGTCCAATGCCAGACCACCCCACGGGCCCCTCCAGTTCCCGGGCCCCAAGGTCGGGCACCCTGAGACTCAAAACCCCCAACAGCAGCAGAGGATAGTACAGTTCCATGTCCGGCCCCGACACCGTCCCTGGCACCACAAACGGCGCCGGAGTCAGGCGCGACTCTGAGCCCGGCCCCACACTGGTCCCTGGCGCCACCGAGAGTCGAATCTGATGCAGCGTCATGCCCGTGCCGACATCCACCCCGCACGCCAGTGACCTGGGCCGCATACAACTCCACACTGAAGACAGATCGACACTGACCGCAGTGTTAACTCCATCCCCTCGCACCGCTGGTGACACCGGGGAAGAGACAGCACCGTTCCCGTCTCAGCGTCGCCGTCAGTGCCAAGACTAGAACCAGGCCCAAAAGACTCCAAACCACTAACCGCGACGCTGCTAGAAGCCCTGACACCGCCAGCAAAATCAGGGGTGACGGCGGCACCGAGGACAGGCCCGACGCCGACTGCGTGTCGCCCTCCAAGTCACCGGCACCGCAAACGGCACCGGGACCGAAAGTGACACCAGAGGTGGCGCCGAGAACGGTGCCGGTCCGGTCCCGAGGGACCCAGAGCGCGACACAGAGGGAACCTTCGCTACCGAAGTAGCGATTGCCAGGACGGTGCCTCCCGACTGACCCCCAAGAGGGTCAGCCTGGGCCTCCTGCACCGTGGAAGAAACCCCCGCCGTGGCAAGGCTAGATGAGGCGGGGGTTCCCTCCTCCCTGGACTGTAAAGGACCAGGAGGGGACCCGGAGGAAGGGCCGAGAGTCCTGACCTTGGCCTGATGATGCGAATCTGTCCTCTGAAAGTCGGCGGCGCATGTCTGACTATCCACGCGCGAATCTCAACAACACGGCGGTCCATGGAAAAGCTGATATCGCAGTTATCCATATCGTGTCCGGGGCAGAGGCAGGAGAAGCAACGGTCGTGCTGGTCCGTAACTGAGTAAAGGCGGCCACAGGGGCACCGACGCATGGGGGACCGCCCCGCTTTCAATGCCTTCTTGCCCCCTTGACAAGACATGACCAGACGAAAAATTAAGTAAAACACAGTACTCAACGCCGCTTTAAACAAAAAGGAAAGATCTTACCGGAGTCGAAGAAGCGACGTCGAGCAGACGGTCAGAACCGAGGCAATACAACACGACAGACTTATGCCGCAAAATTTCTTTGGTCTCACATGCAGGATCCTCAGTCGATGGCGGGAGAGAAAGAACTGGGGCTGGGGCGGAGTCAACAATGGCTAACTGCCAACCTTTGAGCGCCATGTAGAATGCTGGCCTCGAGGGCAGCGCCAGCCCGGCATCGACTCCTCCCATAGAAAAAAAAAAAGTCTCCCGAGGGGTCCTAGCTCCTGTGAGCTATACTCAAGTAGTGATGAATGGTGAAGACTGACACAGATAAGATCTGACCTAACTCTAACAAATATTTATTTGAATACAAAATCCCTCATTCTTACAGAAGTATGAGAGGTATTAGAAGTTTGAAATACAAAGAGAAGGAAACTCTGCATCAATGGGAAGTGGTTTCAGCTGGGAGGGTAATGAGACCCTTGTTAATAAGAGACAGTGAGCCAAGAAAGGTTACATGGAACCAGTCCGACTACTTCAGGAATTTGTGACATTAGGTCCGTCCACACTGCACCGCTCAGACCCCATAACGGATAGAAACCGGTACAAACCGGGGGCGGTGCAGTGTGTCCACACCGCCGGTGTAACATTACGGGACCGCACCGCCGTCCACACTCGGGAGCCAAGTACTCATAACCATGGCATCCGATCCCACAATGCAGCTCGACCGCGCTAGGGGTCCAGTGCCACGTCGGTCTACTCACGCCTGGTAACGCTATCGGCATGCACCGGTTTCATAATTCATTGCTGAAACCACCTCATATGTGGTTTCAACAACAGTTATGAAAACGCCTTCTGTAACGTTACAGGTGTAAACGCAAACCGTTGCTGTAACGGTTTGGGCACTCTGTAACGTTACAGAGGAGTAGTGTGGATAGGGCCTAAGGCTGCCTTTATAAAATTGGAAAGACTCATTTGTAAAGAACTGGATAAAACATACAATATCATAACTTTGGAACAATATTTGGATAAGCAACAAGTTCTGAGAGGCCTGCATGACCAATTATACCCTTGAGTGGTCTAGAGACTTTTAAATTTAAAGACAAGTGGCTTAAATTAGCAACCAACTCATGTTCTGAAGGTTTCATTAAGTTAATCATTAAGGATAACTCTGACAAGCATGCAGCAATCGCGGATGAGATCAAAGAAGCCAAAGAGCAGTACTAGATTTACATGATGAGAAGGAATTTAAAGAACAGTTTCCCAGTTGCTGGTCCCCAAACATATAGCATAGCTCACCTGGGCCAGAGTTGATGGCTATAAATAATTTCCTTTATTTCTGCCATTTTAAAAAGTTATATCCTTTGTAGTTTTCACCATGGACAACACAGACAAAAAGGGAGCCACTTCCTGAAACTGCCGACACACCCCCATGCAGGCACATGCAGCCCTGTTTTGTGATGTCAGAAAACGAAGACCGCTTGTGCGCACTTCATTGAGTTGAATGAGGACGATTTATCTATACATTTTATTACCATTTAGAGTTGTGATTTTAATAAATCAAAGCAACTGCTCGACTAACAGGGACTTACTTCTTTCTCTCCTCAGTTTGTATGTGTACCAGGGAAACTTTATATAAATACAGGCCTGCTATTGGAGGGTGTGGGGGGAGGGTACCACTACACACCAGGGAAACATTACATAAATATGGGAATGGTGATCAGGGGGTGGGGCTGCCACTAGACACCAGGGAAACAATATAAATATGAGGATGGCAATCAGAGGGTGGTAGGTGCCATTAGACACCAGGGAAACATTACATACATAAATAGATGGCAATGGGAGAGTTGGGGGCACCACTAGACACCAGGAGAAATGGCGGCTCACTACTCTCAGAGCAACCTGCAGCACAAGTTCCAGCTGCAGAATTTCAGAAAATCCCTCTGTTCTCATACAGAGAACATGGGTGAATGGCTCCTCTCACTAACCTGGGCACCATGTATTTTGGGGCTCCCAGAAAAGGTATTTTGAGTACTTTAAAAAAACAACCAGCAGAATCTAGCTAAATGATTCCTGTTTAGCTAGGTTCAGGTGTTTTTTTTTCTTTTAAAAAGAGATTACTTTTATGCATTTTAATGTTTGTGACTTTAAAATTAGGGAAAAATGGCAGCCAACATGATTGGTATTTTTGTCAGCATGAGAGGTATATCCTGAAAATAAGCAGTCGCGACTGGTTTTTCTTTACTGTTCGCAAGGTAAATAATGAAAATAAGCAATTACAATTGTTTTTTTACTGTTCGCATCCTCACATTAACTCTATAAACGTTATAATTCTGAAACTGTGTAATATCTTTTCACGAAACCTTCCAAAGGTACACTCTTGGCAAGGCTCCTTCAACCCTGAAAATTTCATGAAAAAATTCCACACCATGTACTGTGGGGCTGTAGGTGAGATCAAATAATACCCAATGCTGAGTATAGTGGAAACAAAAGAAAAAAATACTAACCATAGTAATCTTGTTTCTTCTAAGGGAATCTTATTGTATTCTGACATAAGCAGTATTGTCCTCCCATTGTACTGCCCCGGAGCTGACATGGTTAATAGAACCTATGCTAATGATGGAATGCTAGGCTCATGCCTGGTTTTCAAACCACTGTCCCTGGTAAACACTGTACAACTGTCATGTTCTTAAGGAGCGTGAATACTTACAAGCTATCTATACTAACTTTAACAATTAAATAAACAACCAACAATCCCCTTTATTTAAAAATGTGGGCCACACAGACTTAAGTCACTAAGCCCAACAACAGAACCACTCCTGGGTGTACAACAGCATGGACAGCTGTGCTGCAGTGCCCATAGGTTCTAGTAGGGGAGGTAGGGTGGGAGCTCAGAATACAGTATGATTCTCTTAGAAGAAACAAGATTACTATGGTAAGTAATTTTTTTCTTCAAACCCCAGGAGATCATACTGTATTCTGACATATGCAGACTACCCAAGCAGTACCTTTGGAGGAGGGTAGAGAACCTCTTTAGGAAATAGGCTCTGCAGTACTGCTGTGCTAAACCTGGCATCGCCTCTGGCCTGGGTATCCAGGCTGTAGTGTTTAGTAAAGGCGTGAACTGTTTTTCAGGTAGCTGATTTACAAATTTCTGACCAAAGAATATCTCCTGCAGCTGCTATTGAGGCAGCTATACCCTCTGTAAAGTGAACCCTAAGGCCTGCAGGGGTTCTTTAACTACTTTGCTGTAGCAGCGTTGAATACAAGCAACAATCCAGAGGGCCATAGACCTTTTGAGGCAGGCTTGTCCTTTCCCACTTTTCCACAGGTCATGAAGAGCTGAGTGCTAACCTGCCTGTGACCTTTTGTGTGACCCAAGTAGTAGCTTATAGCTCACTTGACATCTAGGTTGTGCAGTCCACATTCTCCTGAACTAGAATGGTCAGTGAAAAAAGACTGACAAAGTAATGGACTAATTTAGGTGGAAGTCCAAAACCACCTTGGGCATAAAGTTTCTGTTAGTTCTGAGAATTACCTTGTCCCTATGGACTATGTAATTTGACTCAGTTGACAAAACCAAGAGCTCACTGCTCCTCCTAAGTGAGGTAAAGGCTACCATGATCACTGTTTTCCATGTTGCATACTTAAACTCTGCTGAAGACATGGGCTCAAATGGTGGTTTCATTGCTATCCGATGCATATATTGAGGTCCCATGCTGGGGTGTGTTCCCTGTGAGGGGAATGCAAATGCATGAGACCCTTGAAGAACTTCCTGAACACTTAATTAACTACCAGAGATGACCCCTTACCAGCTAAGAGGTAAGCAGAGACAGCTGGTAAATGCACATTGAGGGTGGAAGGCCTAAGGCCGAGAGAATGAAGGTGTGCCATACACTCTACGATGACAGACAACCCAGTCTGATAGCAGTCTGTCCCTTTTTACTAGCACCAAATGGAAAAACCTCCTCCATTTAGAGGAGTAAGTGTTTCTGATAGAAGGATTTTCTAGAAACCCTAAGAACCTCCAGCACCCCTTTAAAAAGGTGCAAGTCTGAATACTCTTAAGTCCTCAAGAGCCAAGCCCTGAGCATGAGAGACCGGAGATTGGAGTAAAGGACCCTGACCTGTGAGGAGGCCAACAGGATGTGCCACCTGGGAAGAGAGATTGGCCTGGAAATTGACATGGTCCACAGTAGGAAATACCATGGCCGTCTGGCCCAATCTGGAGCAATGTCGCTGACTGAATCCTGAGCTTGTTCAGCACTCTGAACAACAGGGGAAATGGAGGAAATGCATACAGGATACCTGTCTGATACAACAGCAGCGCATGCAGAGGGACTATGCCCACCGCAGGAGGCCTGCGACAGAATTGTGGTAACTAGTGATTGACTGGGGTTGCAGAAAGGTTTACTTCTGGGGTACCCCAACTTATGATCACCCCTTGTACTCATGGTGGTTTTGGCTGATCCTGCTCAGAGCGTCTGCCAGAACATTGCCCTTCCCTGGGAGGTGGACTGCTTAAAGGGAGATTCCCAGGGAGTGAGCTAGACTCCACACTTTCATGGCCACTGTGCACAGTAGGGATGACTTTGTGCTCCTTGCTTGTTTACGTAGTACACTGTGGTTGTATTGTCTGTCCTGACCCGAACCACCTTGCCTTGAAACATTGGAATGAAGGACTGAATGCTTAGAAAAGCTGCCCTGCGATCCATCAGGCTCTATGTGAAGCAGGGACTCTTGATGGAGCCAGGTACTGTGTGCAGTGTGTTCCCCTAGGTGTGCACCCCACCCTAGGAGGGAGGCATCTATTGTTAACAGTTGCTGGTGGGAGCTGGAAGAAAGGCACACCGTTCCCTGAGGTTGTCTTTTTCCTGCCACCACTGCAGAACTTGCCACAGGTATCTTGTGACTGAGACCATCTTTGACAGGGAATTTCTGGTTTGGGTACAGTGAGACCTGAGATGGAATTAAATGTCTCTCAACTGAAATCTTGACTCTGAAACTGTTGCTGCAGCCATGTGCCCCGACAGCTGTAGGAAATGCCTCACTGGTCTGGGGGTATGCAGCTGGAATGAGCCTGCCAGCTGCACCAAGCTGACTATCATTCCCTGCGGGAGAAAGGCCCATCTTCTCAGAGTGTCCAGTTGGGTTTTTTTGTTGTTTTTTTTTTTTTTGCTTTTCATTTACCAGGGGACCCAATGTACACCGGGTATCCTGGACAGAGATCAGTGTATACGTACCCACTGAGGAGACCAGGCTACCACCAACCAGTCATTCAGGTATGGGGAGACTATAACCTATTGCCTCCTTGGGTGTGCTACCACCACTGCTAGGCACTTGGTAAACACCCCAGGAGCAGAGGTAAGGCCGAAAGGAATGGCTCTGAACTGTGTGTCCTTAAAGTTCAGGGATGTTGGCCCAATCCCCCTTCCTGAGTGTAGGGAGGATGGTAGCCAGAGTGACCATTCTTAACTTTGCTTAGTTAAATGTTTCTGATAGACTGGCAAGTCTGATAAAACCTTGACCTTGGTTTGAGCAGGATCTTGAACCTGAGGGCAAGCCCTTGGCCCACCACCTCCAGGAACCATCCATCTGTAGTTATGGATTCCCAAACATGGAGGTAGTGTGGCAGCCTGCTCCCTACTGGAAGTGAAGAAGTGGCTCTGGCAGACCCCTCAGAGGTCTGCTTAGTCTGTGCACTTGGCTGAGTGCTGGGGCAGTATGACTGCTACTCATTCTGCCTCTGCATCTGATGTACACTCTCTCAGGTTGATAGGTAGGTGATGCCTGGGCCTAAAACAAAAACTCTGTAATGGGTTCTACCCAGGGGTTCAGTTAATTTATTTTTAGTGGAAGTCTAAAACTCCCATGAGTCAAAATCTGGAAGTCATTCCAATTTTTTGGAAGTCAAAATACTTCCAGAATCCCACTTGTGGAAGTTAGTATTCTACAAAGGACCAGTTTATGGATGTTAATATAATATTAAAGTGATAAAATACAATTTCTTTCAGAAAAGTCCATTATTTCTGACTTCCATGCCTACAATTTTGTAAGTCATCTAATTTTATGTTTTACTTCTGGAAGTCAATGACTTCCTCCCCCTTTATTTTGGAAGTTTTTGCCTTATTTTTGGAAGTCAAATACTCCAAACATGGAGTTAACTGAACTCCTGGTTCTGCCCATGCTCCCTCTGCCTTGGTAGTTCTGGGGTGTTACAGCTTTCTCCTTTGCAGCAGCACTCTTACAAGCTACCTTGCACCCATCCATCTTTTTGCAATTTGCCTGGCTGCAATATCATTGGCATCCACTGGCATTCTGAACTGACATTTAGAGGCCTCTATGCCCTTAGCAATGCCTGAAAAACATTTTTTTTAATATCTGGAGACATATTGGAATCTTTATCTGGTGGTTGTGATGGCAGGGGAATCCCTGCCTTATTTAAAGTCACATCCTACACCCCCTCTTCATGGCTGGGGTGCTCTGCTCCAGACAGACACCCAGTACTTCCTATCCATCCTCTTGCTGGGGAAATGGAAGTAGGGTCTTATAAAAATTCTAGAAGGCTGTCTCTTCAGAGACTTTTGGATGGGCAGCACCAGTCTTTTCGCTACTGGCGCATGCATCTTTGCCATATAGTCTGCTCCTCTTCCTCCTCTGCGGAAACCTGGGTGGAGAGGGTCCAGTGTCTGTGTACACTTCAGCAACTATTCAAATGAACCGGGAACTGAGGAGGAACCCATGTCCTGAACCAAGGTTTGTTAACGAGGCTGCTGAACCGGAACCACGGTACCGGTTGCAGCACCTGAAATTTTTTTTTTTTTTTAATAGAGTTTGCTATTTATCATCAGTTGGGACCAATGGGTTTGTAGGTTGCGGTTCCTGAATTGAATGTTTTTCTTTCCTTTAATAGGGAACCATCACCCTGGTTAGAGGGTTGTACATCCGGTTCCTGCAGTATGTACTTAAGAGGGGAGGAAGCTAAGTCCACAGATGGGTTAGCAGCCTTCTTGAACAGGTTTCCTACAGTTGGTTCAAATGCCTATTAAGTGTCGATTGAGGAAACACTCCTTGCTTTTATAGATTTCACCATCTGCCTTCAGGTGGTTAAACCCATGGCAAATAAATGAAAATTACGTACCTACCGTAATTCTTGATCTTCTTGGACGAGTCTCCACCACTCATTCACACTATTGGGATCTGTGCCGGAGGCACTAGGACCCATCGGGAGCAAACATTTTGCTGGAGGGTCGGCGCCAGAGATGGCACCGCGAGGAACGGCACCACGAGCCCTAGCTCGTGCGGTAATACTATCTCAAGGCCGACCCTCCAACCGCCTCAGTACCTTTTTTACCAAGGAGGTGCAGCGAATTCAACCTAGAAGGGTAGCCTAACCTAAAAACGGACATAAGATAGTCCGGCTCCCGTAAGAAGGGTCTGACAAAGAAGTCTTCACGGCCTAAAGATTTGAGGGAGTGAAGACCAACAAGAAAGATGAGCTCGGGGATGGAGGGAGGGAGGCAGGAATGAGCGGAGACCAGCCCAAGAAGATCAAGAATTACAGTAGGTACATAATTTTCATATCTTCCTGGACATAAGTCTCCACCACTCATTCACACTATTGGGAGAGTACCGAGCTAATAAAATCCCCTGAGAGGGCGGCAGGAGAGACCAAGAGCTCACGTTTCTAGGACAGAAGTCCATTGAGGATGGCTCTGCCAAAGGAAGAATGTCATCTGGCATGGACATCTAGTGCATAATGTTTAACGAAAGTATGCACTGAGCTCCAGGTGGCCGCATTGCAGATGTCTGCAATGGGTGCGTTGCGGATTTCCGCTAGGGATGCCGCGACTACTCTGGTAGAGTGAGTGTAAACTCTACCTCCAACTTAACCTGCGCCATGGAATAGCAGTGACGAAGGCACGCCACTAGCCATGATGAGATACATCTGATAGCGACAGGTTGACCCAGCTGGGTTTCACTGAAGGAAACAAACAGTTGCTGAGCGTTGCGAAAATCCTTGGTTCTATCTAGATAGAAACGCAAGGCCCTCTTAACATCCAAAGAATGAAGAGAACGTTCCCCTTCATTTTGGAAGTCCGGAAAATAAGAGGGAAAGACCAAAGGTTGGTTTAGATGAAATTCTGACACAACCTTAGGAAGAAATTTAGGATGAGTACGAAGAACTACTTTGTCCTTATGGAACACAGTATATGGAGGGTCTGTGACTAGGGCATGTATCTCAGAGACCCTGAGGGCTGAGGTAATGGCCACTAGGAAGGCAGTCTTCCAAGTGAGAAATTTTAGCTCACAGGTAGCCAGAGGTTCGAAAGGTTTCTGAGTGAGCATGTCTAGCACAAGATTAATGTCCCAGACTACGACTGGACGTCTTGTAGGAGGTCTGGTATGCAGAATCCCCTTAAGAAACCTCTTAACCATAGGTAACTGAGCTAGAGTTAAGGAAATAACGGGCTCATGATACGCTGAAATAGCACTAAGATGAACTTTGACTGTAGAGTACTGCAGACCCGAATTTGAGAGGTCCAAAAGGTACTCCAAAACCTTATCTGGTGGACAGGAAAAGGGATTCAAAGAGGACTTTGCACACCAGAGCTAAAAATGCTTCCACTTGGCTGTGTAAGTTTTCCGAGTGGCTGGCTTCCGTGCAGCCAGAAGAATATCTGAAACTCTTCGAGAGACATTGAACCGGTTTACTTCGACCTCTTCAGGAGCCAAGTGTGAAGGTGAAGTGATCTCAGGTTGGGATGGACCACCGGTACCTGAGTCAAAAGGTTCATCTGCAGGGGAAGTGGTCTCGGGGGAACTGCCAACATATTGTTGAGCAGTGGAAACCACAGCTGCCGAGGCCAAAAGGGAGCAATGAGAATCATTTTGTCCCCCTGGGATTCGAACTTGAGGAGTACCCTCTGAATTAGAGGAAGAGGCGAAAGGCGTAAAGAAAGCATTTTGTCCACCGCAGCCTGAACGCATCCTGACAGAAAATGCCAGGCCCTGGATTTCTGGAGCAGAAGAGAGGCAGTTTTGCATTGAGTGGGGATGCAAAAAGGTCCAGGTCTGGAGTGCCCCACTCTTCGAATAGTGACTGAACTATGGTTGAGTCGAGAGACCACTCATGAGGGTCTGTCTCTGTTCTGCTGAGACGGTCTGCCAGATCGTTCTGAATACCTGGCAGATAGACCTCTTGAATTAGAGCCCCGTGCTCCAAGCACCATTCCCATACCCTCATTGCTTCTCTGCATAAGGGGTAAGAGTGAGCACCGCCCTGCTTGTTGATGTAATACATCACTGCTTTGTTGTCCGCTTGAAGGAGAATGTTCTTAGACACAGAATGTCCTTCAAAGCTCGGACCGCATAAAGGACAGCTCTCATTTCTAGGATGTTTATGTGGAGCTGGGACTCGACTTGAGTCCACGCACCCTGAGTGTGGAGAGCCTGACAGTGAGCTTCCCACCCCATTAGAGATGCGTCTGTGGTAATGGAGATCTGAAGGTCCAGAGAAGCAAAGGGATACACCTCCAGGAGATTGCTCTCTTGAGACCACCAGGTGAGTGACTTCCTTAAAGGTTCTGTCACCTTGATGAGATAGGACTGTGGGTGAGTGGTTGGGGACCACTGAGTACTGAGCATCCACTGGTGGTTCTCATGTGCAGACGCGTTAGGGTACAGTGAACACTGAGGATGCCATGATGCCTAGCACCTGCTGAATGAGAGAGCCGTGACTGAGCTGTTTTCCCGATGTGATGGGCCATCTGAAGGATATCATTTCTCCTGTCTTCTGGAAGAAAAGCTCGACAGGGAGGTGTCCAGAAGAGTCCCTATGAAAAGGAGTCTCTGGGAGGGCTGCAGTTGCGATTTCTTGAGGTTGAGCAGAACTCCCATGGACGTAAGGAAGCACGAGGCCGTCTCCACGGCGTCCAGAGTCCCTTGCCTGGAAGGGCTTGCTAGAAGCCAATCATCCAGATAAGGAAAGACCTGAATTCCGACCTTTCTGAGGTGCACTGAGAGAACTGCAAAGGGCAGGACTCTGAACTGATAGTGCTGTCCCAGAGCCACAAACCTCAGGAATTTGTGATGCCTCGGGTGAACAGGAATGTGCTGGTAAGCGTCCTGCATATCTAGAGAGGCTAACCAGTCATGTTGGTGGAGCAGAGGTAACAGGGTTCCCAGAGAAATTATTTTGAATTTCTCCCTGAGGAGAAATTTGTTTAGCTGTCTGAGATCTAGAATAGGGCGCGATCTACCGGACTTCTTTGGAACCAGAAAGTAATGGGAGAGAACCTCAGATTGCTGGTGCTGTGGCACCACTTCTACTGCCCTGTTGTTCAGAAGGCCCTGAATCATGCTAGCAGAAGGTCTGGACTGAAGGGTTGACAGCCTGGCTGCTATTTGGGGATTATCCGGAGGGTCTCCACAAGATTGAGTGAATACCCTCGTGAATTATCCGAAGGACCCATTTGTCTGAGGTTATAGACTTCCACTGGTTGTAGAAGTGCATCAGACGACCTCCCACTGGAGAGGAAAATTCCACCTCGGCAGCTGAGATGGAACTTGGGCCGGCATATAAGGCAGGCTTGGCTTTGTGGCCTCTTGCGCTTGTTGCGCCTCTCTTTGAGGTTGGGCAGGCTGGTTCTTATGGAAACTTCTCTGCCTCTGCCTCGAAAGGACTGGCAATTATGAAACTGCCGCTTACTGGCATGCCCTCAGAGGGGCAGGAGGGGCCGAGCCAACTTAATGGCTGACCTAGTCTTTTGAGTAGCTTCTAGAGCTTGCTCTACCTGAGGACCAAAAAGATATGCACCGTCAAAGGGCAATGCCATCACCTACTGCTGCGCATCATTCGTAAAGCCCGAGGTGTGCAGCCAGGAATGACGCCGGGTGCAAATACCAGCAGCCGCTGAACGGGAAACAGTATCAAAAGCATCCATGGCTGCTTTAACCTGCTGGTTATTGGATTCAATACCTCTGGTAATGGTTTGAAGAAGCTCTGACTTTGAATCCGACTCTGGTAGGGCTTCAACCATCTGTTTAACAGAATGCCACAGGATATACTCATACTGAGAAAAATAGCCTTGGTAACTGGCGATACGCATACTTAGGGTAGAAGCAGCAAAGACTCTCTTACCTAAGGTGTCTATCTTATGAGATTCCTTGTTAATAGGTTGAGCCGTAGTAGCTTGAGGAAGAACGACCTTATCATTCTCTGCCAGGACTACAATAGGATCCGCAAAGGCTTGAGATGCCAAAATTGGACGATCCTTGGGGGCTGAATATTTTCTATCAATGGATTTAGCCACCAAGGGGTAAGAGCAGGATTATTCCATACCATTTGAGACAGTGTCTCAAGGAAGGCTGAATCGAGGAGTCAAACCGTAGGATCTCCGAGGCATGAAGATATTGGAGTCTCAACAATTTCCCAGGATCGATGTCTGTAGTCTGAGAGAAAGTGTGGAACCTCAGATTTTTCAACAGAGACTTAAAGGATAGGTCCTCGACCACAGGCTCTGTAGCAGTAATAGATCCTGCTTCATCCACTTCATCACCCAACTGAAGGTCTGGGTCAGGCTCAAAGTCATCTCCTGACAGTCCAGGAGGGACTGGGAGGGACTGTATGGACAGGAAAGGAATGAAATTCAGAAGAGGAGGAAGAAGGAAACAAGTGAAAAGAGGAGTCCCTGAGAGCCGCCGGCGCCGAGGAGCCGCACGGCACCGAGAATGAAGCCGCTAGGCCATGCGGCACCGAGAACGGCGCCGAGAAGTCGCACGGCGCCGAGGATGGCGCCGAGAAGCCGCACAGTGCTGAAGACGGCACCGAGCGCAGCATCGACGCCGAGGGCGGCGCCAAGAGGCCACAAGACGCCAAGGGTGCCGAAAACACTCCCAGACTCCGAAAAACAGGTTTTGAAGGAAGAAGAGCAGGAGATAAGGGCATCGGTGAGGCCCCCTGCGCCGCAGCCATGTGAGGGGGGGAAACACCTAAGCACGGAGTCGACGGCACCAAAGAAGGTGCCGCATGACCAGGAAGGTCCAACCGCCCTACCTGGTCCCCCAGAGAGCCCGAAGGCCCACGAGTGACTGAGCCAGGTAGCCTAACCAACCTCCGAGCCCATTGCTCCATAAGAGCGGCCCACTGATGAAACTGCTCATCTGAAGACCTACCTGCGGGCAGGGTAGAGCTCCGATGTCGAAGCCGTCGGCTACCAGAAGCAGAGGTTGGTGACTCCGAAGGAGGAGATCAGCAACTAGCCCCAATAACCGAGCGTCTACGCGCAGACATATCAGAGGGCGACCTCGAGTGATGCCTTCTCTTTTTAGACCTGTGGGCCGAAGAAGAGTTCGAGGCCAAACGGTGCCGAGAGTGCGACCATTTATTTTTATGCTTCCGGCGGGACCGCCCATCCCCCCGGGCATTGGACTGACCGCTGTCAGACCCTTCCTCCGGAGAAGGCGGCGGACCGGACCCAGCCCGACTGACTGAACAGCTTTTACACGAAGTCTCCCTACCGTCACCTGACCTGCTCATGGTCGACTCCGTCAAGGTAGGCTGAGACTTTATTTGTATTTATTTTAAAAATAAGAATAAATTTAAGCGATACTGAATCGAGATATTATTACAAAAAAATAAAAGCTGAAAACTATGCTGCTAGTTTGAAGTTTGACTCCCGACAGGCGAGCGACGTTGTCACTGAAGTGCACTCTACGGCGGGAAAAAAGGAACTGAGGCGGTTGGAGGGTTGACGCCGAGATAGTCATTACCGCACGAGCTAGGGCTCGTGGTGCCATTCCTCGCGTCGCCATCTCTGGCGCCGACCCTCCAGCAAAAAGTTTGCTCCCGATGGGTCCTAGTGCCTCCAGCGCAGATCCCAATAGTGTGAATGAGTGGTATAGACTTATGTCCAGGAAGATACACAATTTAAATGAGAAAAAAAATTATGTTCACAGCTGGGTTAGCAGCCTTTTTGAATATGTTCTCTACAGTCGGTTCCAATGCCTGTTAAGCTCCAACTGAGAAGAAAAAAACCTTTGCTTTCACAAATTTCACAATTTGCCTGGCGATAGTGGAGAACACTGGTTTGAGAAAAGAAAATTACGTACCTACCGTAATTCTTGATCTTCTCTTGTATCTTCACCATTCATTACTGTTGGATGTAAGCCAGAGGCACGCACCCGCCATGGAAGATTTGTTTTTTTTGGAGGGAGGAGTCGGCGCCAATGGCACCGCCCCCGAGAGCAACGCACCAAGCAGTGCACGAATGGAGGCCGTTAGGTGCTACAGACTCCTCCTCCATCCCAGTTCTGTAAGCTGGAGAGGCGAAAAAAGGATTAAGAAAAGGAGAGAGCGAGGCAACAGAGCTGAGGGATAGGCAAAGGAAAGGAAACAAACTGAAAAAGGAATAAGCCAATAGAGGACAGGAGAGAGGAGAACCCTACCCTAAGGGACCGCAAGACCTCACTCCTGGGGCGGCTCCAAGGGAGGAACAAATAAAGAAGAGGAAGAAAGAAGGAAGAAGAAGAGATGGGGATGTTGGGAGGAGGGAAAAATTCTGCCAAGTTGTGAGAAAATTGGCTTAAGGCTTACCAGCTCAGAACGAAAGGGGGAAGGGAGCAAGGATCCCATCAAATAAAAACCGGCCTAAGAAGGTTCGACCAAACCTTTTGCACAGCTTGATACACAAAAGGCAGAATTCTACACCTCCTGCCACCTCCCAACCCCTTACTTAAGCTGAGAGCTCACAGATTGCCAAGGCACATGATCTGTTCCAGAGGGAGAGCACCTAACTAGGATGGGGGAAAAGAACCCCACCAGCACACTGTTGTGTGCTAGTACTGGTGTGGCGGGTGGTGGGGAGCCCTACAGAGGGCACCCTTGGGAAGGCGACAGAGACAGAGTAGAAAACTCATTCTGACTTCCCGGGAGAGAGAAACAATAATCAGATCACCAGTTCATAAAGACAATTTGAACAATGCTAGAACAGAGTTTGACTAGCAGAGACTGGCATATGCAGGACAAGTCCAGAGATGCCAGTGGATCCTGGAGCAAAGGAACAGGACCATTCAGGAACAGTTTTGTTAACTGGTGATTGATAAAACATGGCCTAAGAAGGGCCAGCAGGCACCCCCAAGGTGATCAGAAAGAGTTCTCTCAGGAGAAAGACAAAATTCTACTCATTCTCTTCCCTTTCCAGCCATAAGCTACCTGTTCTGAGAGAAGAACGGAAGGCCCGAATAGGAATTTAGGCTGTAATACCATGAGGAGAGGGGGATGAAGAACGAGCAGGGTGGAGGGAACACCCAAGAAGGAGGCCCATGAGGGGAAGGAGGGCGAGATTCAGTAATGAATGGTGAAGATACAAGAGAAGATCAAGAATTACGGTAGGTACGTAATTTTCATATCTTCCCTTGTCAGTGTTCACCATTCATTACTGTTGGGTGAGTACCAAGCCCTCCCAGAGGGAGACTAGTGTAACCCTGATGGGACAAGACCCCCAGCCTCCTGTTGGTGAGAAACAGGAGGGAGAGACCCTGGCTGTACTAGACTAGAAGCCTAAGGCCGAGGAGAGGTAGGAGGTGTCCCCTGATGATGAGGGGAACGGAGGAAGCCCCTGCAGAAGCCTCCTAGCCCTGAAAGAAAAGAGGCGGGTCCTTTGGAAGGTGGAGTGAATCACCCTACGCTGGACCAGGGGTGACAACCTCGATAGATGAAGCCACGCCGTCCGTCTAATGCAGATCACTGTCCCCGCAAGCCTGGAAGCCACCTCACTGGTGTCGTACGATGCCCTTGCTTGATGTTTTGCCAGTTCCAGGCCTAAAGCAGAGAGGGCAATGGCCTATCTAGATTGCTCCATATCAGGCATTGATGCTAGAAGCTGGGATAGCGTCGACCATAAATGCCTGTTATAGGCAGCATGGTGTGCCTGATGTGACGCAATGCACAGCATCGCACGAGAGGAAGAGAACACTCTTCACCCCCACCGGTCAAACTGCAGAGAATCTGAGTCCGGTGGTCAGTCGTGCGCCAGGCGGCGCCCGGAAGGAGTCTCTAGGGACACCAAACCTGAGGGCTGGTTCGGGAGAGAACCTAGGGACTCAGATGGGGCACAGTACTGCCTCCTGCAGTCTGCCGGGGCTGGGATAGGATTGGCTGGAGACTGCCAGGTGCGGATAGATGCCTCCTGGAAGGGAATAGGCCAGGATGGCACCACCAAATGCTGGGCACTGAATTCACTGAGGAATTCACGCATCTCCCGCTCAATATTGTCATGTCTGACATAGAAGATACGGAGATCCCCAACCATCCTCGACAGGAAGTGCTGATATTCAGTGAAATCAGCGTCAGATGAAAAGTGAGCAGAGGATTTCTCTCCCTTTGAGGAGGGAGTCGAGGAGGATGGGGAACTCGAATGTCCAGAAGACTCCTGCGGCAGTGGGGAGAGATGAAAAACCCGCTCATGCATATACCCAACATATGACGGGAAGGCCGCCGGAGTGCCTCTGAACGTCTCCCAGGTAACGGCCCCGTAGGACCGACATGTCCTGGAAGAGAGGGGGTGGCTGCAGAGGAATGGGAGAGGGGCACCTATGAGGAGACAACTGTCATCTGCTAAGGCTCTGAAATCCAGGGAACGGAACCCGAGCTGGTGGGGTCCTGGAGATCAAACCAGGTCACAAGACGGAACCCTGGGGATGCGAACTCTGGAAGAGCATAGAAGGGGAATCTCCCCTGTGACTCACCTGGGGCTGCATGGATCCAGAAGGGAAACCCACAGCAACATCACCAGAAGGGTCCCTTGAGCGCAACAGGGAAAGGCGGGGCTTGGTGCTACGGCTTCTTCCTGCACCCCAAGGGGTGGCAGGGGGGCACTGATGGCCCTCACCCTGGCCCCTCAACCACTCAGACTCTGAGGACGCCCTCCGCCTCAACCCCAGCGACAGGGTCCGTCGATCCTGAGGCCTCCTGAGGGGGGCCCCCGAAGACAGGACCCTCAGTCCACCCTGAGAAGGTGCAGCAGCACTGGAATCAGCAGCTGTCACAGCCCCTTCTGGGAAGACAGTCCCCTCCCAGATCCACAAGTCGCCCTCCCCAATGGACCCCAGGCCACCACCAGCCTGGAAGTCATCAGAGGAAGACTGCTGTGGAGATTCAGGAATGGGAGCACTGAGCCGTCTGACACCACGTTCCACAGAAGACCCTGATTCCGAAGAATCGGGGAGCCAGGCCAGGTCCACCTCTGAATCATCTGCTTTCTACGAGAGTCGACCAGAAGGACCTCGATGCCGGCTACCCTAAGAGTTCCCTAAATAACGGTGCCACAAAAGGCGCAGGTGTTGCCCGCGATGTTGGCCACTCCCAGAACACCGCACGCAGCTCCAGAACCCATCCCCAACCCACCCACAGCTCTGGTCGAATCCCCAGCACCACCCGCGGCACCGGAACCCAGCACACCGCCGTCCATGGAATCAACTGGGTCCACA
Source organism: Neoceratodus forsteri (assembly GCA_016271365.2). NCBI lineage: Eukaryota > Metazoa > Chordata > Ceratodontiformes > Ceratodontidae > Neoceratodus > Neoceratodus forsteri. Next base: position 594,621,200 of record JADMNL010000022.1, on the reverse strand, counting down.
GCACCGTGAGTGGTGCAGAGAACCAAACCAGTGCCGTATGCGGTGCCGCCCCAATCACCGGCATTGCGAATGGTGCTGGGATCTGAGACGGCGCCGGAAGGCAGCATCGAGGGTCCACTAATGCCGGACCCAGCAACCATGGACCATGACACTGGGGGAGCCTGCACCTCCGAAGAGGTGACTGCTGAGGCGGTGTCCCCACTACGACCCTGGGAGGGGACACAGTGTTCCACCAATACCGCAGAAGAGGCCTCCTCCTCGGCAAGGCTTAACGATGAGGAGACCTCCTCCTCACCAGACCGTATAGGCCTGGGAGGGGACCCGGAGGAAAGGTCTAAAGACCTGGCCTGGGAGTCCCGAGAACAACGCCATCCTCCAGAAGTCGGCGGGGGCCTTGCTGATTTTGAACACATGGACTTCGAGAACATGGCGGTCCATCGAGAAACAGGCATCGCATCTATCCATATCATGGTTAGGTCCCAGGCACTGAAGGCAGACATCAAGTCGGTCCATAATGGAAAAATGGCGGCCACAGGAGCACCAACGCATGGAGGCACGGCCTGCTTTCGACTTATGTTTAGCTCCCGAACCAGACATGATGCAAAATTAACTTATAAACAGTAAAACTCCCGGTGCTGTTAAAATAAGAAAAGGAACAGTCTTACTGGTCAACAGCGTCGGGAAATCGAACTGGGACGGAGTAGAAGAATCGCTTTGGGTCGAAGGCCTAATGGCATAGTGCTGACTCTCGCACAGCAGGTGTTGCCTTGATGGCGGGAGAAGCAGAACTGGGATGGAGGAGGAGGAGTCTGTGGTGCCTAATGGCCGCCCCTCGCGCACCGCGTGGTGCGTCGCTCTTGTTGGCGGTGCCATTGGCGCCGACTCCTCCCTCTAAAAAAAAAAAATCTCCTGTGGCGGGTGCGCGCCTCCAGCTTACACCCAACAGTAATGATTGATGAAGATTGACAAGGGAAGATTAACAGATTGCAGCAAAAAATTTGTAACTAGACGTGCTTACGTCACGTATAATGTCACACCAGTCTGTGTATCGGTCCAACAGGAATAAATCTGATCAGCGTCGGTGAAGTTTAGTAACAGGAATAAATACAGTGCAGGCTTGTGCTTGTTGTAAAATTTTGTATTCGTTTGAGTCAGGGGGCCTCACCCCCACGCCCTGCTTTTTTTGAAGAGGGGTGTGTGGGGGCGAAGCCACCCAACTCAAATAAACTAATGCAAAAAAATAACCGAAATGTAGTTCTGAGAGAGTAGCGTAACTTGAACTCTACGCTAATAGCGTAGGGCCGGTATTCTCCGCTATCGCCATTTGCCTTCAGGTGGTTAAACCCTAGTCAAATAAACACAAATTAAATGAGGGAGGAAGAGGTGTTTACAGCTGGGTCAGCAGTCTTCTTGAACATGTTCCCTACAGTTGGTACCAGTGCCTATTAACTGAGGAAAAAAACATTCTGCTTTTATAGATTTTACAATGTACAAAACTGGAAAACCCATTGGGCCGGTTCTTTTCTTGAGTTAGAGACAAAAACCAGTAAAAACTCCAAGAAATGGGTCTCTGAGAATAAAGGAATAATGCACGACAGGGTGTGTGTCGTGCTGGGATAACGCCACGCTTGGGGGGGGTTGGGCACGAGGCCGCAGGCCGAGTGCGTCCAATGCCCCAGGCGTGGCGTTATCCCAAACGACACACACCCTGGAGTGCATTATTCCAATTATACAATTGCTCGTTGTTATACAGAATGAAAAAAATAATTTTAAAGATGTTTTTGTGTGGAAAAATATTTTTTGGTTTTTAAGAGCAGATGAAACAATCAAGCTCATCTACAGCTTCACAGTGCTGAGACTAGACCTGTGTGCTGGGATAACGCCATAGGTCCAGCCCCAAACTGACCAATCACAGTCCAAGATTCTTTCTTGCCATTGTATAATCAGAAATCCACACTAATAAAAAAAATTTATAGTGTATTTTTATTGCTTGCTTTATTTTACTTTGCAGTCGGTTCAACAACTGCTGAGAGAACCAAGAGTTACCCCGGTTTTCCTCAAATAAATTAAGCAACCGGCCCAAGGAAAGAATAAAATACAGAAATGTACTTTTAAAATTTTAAATAAAAGTTTGGCTCCCTCCCAGTTAAAAGAACCGAAAACAAACCTAAAAAACTTACTGAAAAAACACTAAATATAAACTAGTTTACCTGTAAACCAAAGACAGTGATTTAAAAAACAAACAGAAATAAACTTTACTTCCAAAAACCGAGAAAAAAATAAAAGTCTTCAAGAAGATGAAGGAGAGCTGTCAGAGGCTTCTGTACTGTTCAAGCGGAGTAAAGAATCCACAGTTGTAGTGTTTACCAGGGACAGTGGTTTGAAAACCGAGCATGAACCTAGCATTCCATCATTAGCATAGGTTATATTAACCATTTCAGCTCCAGGACAGTACAATGGGTGGACAATACTGCATTTGTCAGAATACAGTAAGATTTCCTGGGGTTTGAACGTGTTTTTTTTCCATTTGTTTGGTGCTTTATATCTCAAGAACTGAACAAGATGCCATTACAAAACTTTTCACATCTTGAGACTCTAGCAGCCTGATAAAGCATGCCAAATTTTGGGCTATTTCATCAAACGACACCAAAGTTATTAAAGTGCAAAAACTGAGGTTAAACATTAAACGGCTTACTCAAACCTAACTATAGGGGTGCTACTATGCCCCTATAATAAAAACAATAAAAACAGAGGTGGCCCTTTCCCAGGAGACACATCTAACCATGTGCACCGTACAATGGTTAGGCAAGGGGTGGGTAGGCCAGACCATCCATACCAAAATTAGCGATTGTACAACATAAATTGTTAACCTGTAAAGTGCACACGGATTCTGATGGACAATGGCTCCTGGCACTCCTGTTTTACCCAAGGGGCAAGCCCCCATCAGCTGGCATATACAATCTTACTTCGAGAGGGCTCTTGCAGTAGGTAATTACATATAGGACCGAAGCCGGCAGGCGTCAGGACCTCACGGAAATTTTTTTAGCTAGCAGTCTCTGGCGAGGGACCACCCCCATGTCAGGTGACTGGCGTCAGGCGATGTTGGTATAAAGGGGCGGTCCCTCACGCCCACCTTCCAGTTCTTTCCCGCCGTTTGCTTTCGACAGTGCCTCGCAGTTAAGTTCCACTGCTCATCAGTCAATCGTCGCCAGTAGTTATACCGTTGTTTTTTTCTTCGATTTTTCGATTATATTCGTCAGGATTTTCTTACCTGCCGTGTTGTCGTCCCCTACCACGTCCGAGCACAAGAACAAGTGTGGCTCGAGCGGCGCCCAGCTCCTGCACAAGGACAGCCATTCTCGGTGTCTCATCTGCCTAGGCCCCGACCACCCCGTGGATTCCTGTCAGCACTGCCTGAAGTTCAACGCGGCTACCCGCAAAAGAAGGCAGCAGTCCCTGGAGACTCACATACTAAAGAAGAAGATGTCCTCCGTGGAAAAGGAGCTGAAAAAGCTCCGACAGGCTTCCACCTCCCCCAAAGGCCTTAAGAAGAAGGAGAAGCACCGAGACCGGGACTCCTCATCTGCGGCTGCGGCGACTTCAGCTGGGGTCACCACCCTTCAGATAACATCCCCTCCGGGGGACCATTCCCCGACGGCCGTCTTGGTGGTGTCTGAGACTGCATCGGTCCCCCCAGCTGGTTCGCGCTCGCGCCAGTCGGGAGCCTCCAGGACAAAGGAGGCATCCGCTCCCAGTAAGGCCACCCCGTGCAGCCTTCTGGTTCGAGTCTCTCCAGTAAATCGGGCGTTGGCTTCTCTGACGTCCGCCCGGAGCCGACCGCTAAGTCACTCAACCCTTCAGGGCAGCGCACGGTGGTCAAGCCGCCTGTCAAGGTCTCCTTCCCTGCACAGCGTTCTTCGGGTGCTGGGTCCGATTAGTCGGACGTTGGCTCCTCCGACGCCTGCCCAGATCCCACCGGACAGACCCCCGCCAGCCTGTCTGGCGGTCGCTCGGTGACGGAGCCTATGCCGGATCCTCTGACCTTATCCGGCGCCACTGGCTCCCCGCAGCCTTCGCCGCTGCAGTCCGAGGCCCCAGCGTCTCCCCAGCTGGACCTGGAGGACCCCTCTGGCCCTCCCCCGGATGCCACTGGGGACTCTTTGGTGCCTCCGTCAGGCCTTCCTCCCGTAGGTCTGGATGGCCTGACGTCAGACCCTCAGACGCCGGCCCTGACGCCGGCCGACGTCCCCTTGCCGGACGTCACCCCAATGCCGGACCCGACGCCTGCCAGGCCGCCTGTTCCGGGCCCACCTGCAGGGCCTCTTCCAGGACCTTCTACCCCGATAGAGCCCCTGGTGCCGGATCTTACGCTGTCTTATCCAACGCCGTCTTATCCGTCTCCGCAGTATCTGGCACCGCAGTACCCAACGCCGCAGTATCCAACGCCGCAGTGCCCGGTGCCTCAAAACCCTACGCTGGGCTTCCTGCCATCGGGCTATGGATACTCACCCTACGGATACCCCCAGTATCCGTATCCACCTCCTCCCCCTCCTCCACTGCCCCCTCAGCTGCCGGTGGATCTGAGGGAGACTCTGGCTTCTTGGTGGGCTGAGACCAAGGCTCAGCTCACCAGGGAGGTAGAGAGCTGCCTCCCACAATGGGCCCGTCCCAGATCCTCGCCTCGGGGAAGAGACCCTCCTCCCCCAACCCCAGAGACATTGCTACGGGGTCTAAGGCTGGGGGTGGCACCTTGCCCCCTAGGGGGCCGTGGTTCCTCCCTGGAGTGGGAAGGGTCTTCGTCTCCTTCTTCTTTGGACTCATCGGAGGACTCCGATGACAGCACTGATCCAGACAAGCCTCGCACTCCTGACAAGCCCAGGCCCAGGACTCCTCCAAAGTCCCCTCCGGAGGATCCCTCATTACAGAGTTGCTAAGAAAAATCCAGGCTCTTCATCAGTGGAAATCTCTGGAGCTGATCCACAGAGGCAGAAGCTAGCTGCCCATTTGGATTTGCCCAAGGTCGCTCCCACGTTAGTTCCACCCTGGATCGAGCCTCACGCCAACCTCGTCTCCACCATCTGGAAACAACCGTCGGCTTTGGCCCCCGCCCCTTCCTCAGAAGGCGGATAGGCTGTATCAGGCTCCCGAGGGGACTGACTTTCTTTCGTCACACCCCAAGGCTGATTCGGTCATGATCAGCACTGCCCACGGCCGTTCAGCTAACCCGAAACACCTGAGCTCATCCCCACCCGATAAAGAATCCCGCCTTCTGGACCAGTATGGCAAGAAGGTCTTTTCTTCTTCCACTCTGGGTATCAGAGCCTTGAACTATGTGGCTCACATGGGGGATTACCAGAAGGCTATCCTTAGCGAGGTGGAAGCCATGTTGGACACCCTTCCTCAGTCCCAGACTAAACAGGAAGTGGCAGACCTAGTCCACTCCGCACGTTCGACCAGTAGGCACATGCTGCGTGCTACTTACGATGTGGTGGATGCTTCTGGATGAAGTTTGGTGTTCGCTGTGAGTCTGCGGCAACATGCCTGGCTTCGGGTGTCAGGTTTGGCCTCGGAAGTACAATCCGCCATCCAGGATGCCCCCTTCCGAGGTTTGGTGTTGTTCGGTGGTGATGTCAAGGACATCATTACCGGACTGAGAGAGAAGGGCACTGCTGTCAAGGAGGTTGACTCCATGTACAGAGCCCCTCAAGCACAGCGCCATTCCTTTCGCTGTTGCACATGGCCTAAGGCGAAACCGCAAGGAAAGCGGGCCAACAAACGCCGGGCCCCTCCAGCTGCAAGACTCACCCCACCCAAACGGGCTGCGAGAGCTCCAGCTGTGGCGCTGCCCCACACCTCCTGACTCCCTCCCTCTCCCACAGCCTCTGGTTGAGCTAGAGGAACCAGTACACAGGAGATTCTGCCTTCATCTGCCGGGTTGGGAGAGGATCACTACCGACTCTTGGGTCCTTCAGCTCATAGCAGAGGGCCACACCATAGAGTTTCTTTAGAAACCTCCCAGGAACCCCCCCACCCCAGGTTGTCTTACTCCCCTGAACATCTTCTCAGGGTTCAGGAAGAAATCTCCTCCCTTCTGTTGAAGGAGGCAATAGAACCCATCCCACCCCCTCTTTCGGGGGATGGGCTTCTACTCCCATTTCTTCCTGGTCCCCAAGAAGACAGGAGACATGAGGCCCATTCTGGACCTCAGCTCTCTAAATCTGTTCGTGGAGTACAAAAGGTTCAAGATGCTCTCCCTACAGAGTCTCCTGCCCCTCCTTTGGCTGGGACTGTGGCTGTGTGCTCTGGACATGCAGGGCGCGTACCTGCATATCCTTACCCGCCCTTCCTACCGCAAATACCTCCGGTTTGCTTTCCAGGGGGATCACTACTAGTTCAAGACCCTCCCATTTGGTCTTTCCTCGTACCCCCACCCCCGAGTATTCACCAAATGCCTGTCAGTGGTGGTGGCCCACCTGCTTACCCAGGGAGTGCAGGTTTTCCCGTACCTGGATGATTGGCTCCTGGAGGCCCCGTCCTGGGAGGAGCTCCTGTGTTCCCTTTGCCTTACCAGGCAGGTTTTTACCAGCCTGGGTATTACCATCAACTAGGCCAAATCCCATTTGATCCCATCTCAACGCCTTCAGTTCATCAGGGCGATTCTGGACACGACCACCAGTATGGCCTTTCTACCCCCAGACAGTATGGTCACACTCCAGGCTCAGGCTAGCTTCTTGTCCTCTCACAGGCGGATTCCTGCCAGGTCGGTCCTTCACCTCCTGGGGCTCATGGCGGCTGCAATTCCGACAGTTCTGCGTGCTCGGCTTCACATGAGAATCTCTCAGTGGACTCTTCGGTCTCAGTGGGATCAATTGGTTGACGACTTGGACCAAGAGGTGCTAGTCTCAACCCCCATGATTCGGGATTTGCACTGGTGGTTGGTTCAGGCGAACCTTTGTCGGGGAGTTCCCTTCTGCCTTCCTCCCCCCTCCCAAACACTGACAACGGACGCCTCGGGCGAAGGTTGGGGAGCTCATCTGGGATCCCAGCGCTCCCAGGGCTCGTGGTCCATACTCGAGCAGACGCTTCACATCAACGTGCTCAAGCTCAGAGCGGTGTTGTATGCTCTTCAAGTGTTACACCCCTTTCTGCTTCCTGGTCACCTGGCTGTCCAGACCGACAACATGAGTGTAGTCTGGTACCTCAACAAACAGGGGGACTCGTTCCTACCCTCTTTGTCGGGAAGCAATGCAGGTCTGGGAATGGGCGACCCTACACAACCTTCATCTCACGGCAGTCCACGTCCTGGGGGTAGAGAATTCATTGGCAGATCACTTGAGCTGATCCTCGGCACAACCTCACGAGTGGGAATTGGACCAGGAAATAGCAGATGGCATCTTCCTACATTGGGGAACCCCTCAGGTTGACCTGTTCGCGTTCCCACTAAACGCAAAACTGCCCACCTTTTGCTCGCTCGCTCCAGGGCGTGGGCGACTCTGGAGAGACGCTCTGTCTCTCGACTGGAAGGGCAGATTCGTCTATGCTTTTCCCCCAATTCCGTTAATTCCGAGGATCCTGCACAAGCTCAGCTCATAAGGGGCCCATATGATTCGCATCGCTCCCTTCTGGCACAGGCAAGTTTGGTTCTCTCTTCTGCACCAGTACTCAGAGGAACTTCCATTTCCTCTTCCTTTTTCTCTTTCGCGACTATTGTTGACCAGGATCGGGGATCCCTGGTCCATCCGGGCCGCAAGTCCCTTCAGCTGCATGCTTGGCTCCTACAGACGTAGCACAAGCCCATTTTGGGGTTTCTCCTTAAGCGGCAGAGATCTTGGTGGAGGCCAGGAAGCTGTCCACTTGCTCCACCTATGCCATGAAATGGAAAAGTTTTCCATTTGGGCTCGTCCAAAGACTTGGAGCCTTTCACCTGCCCCGTCGAGCGGCTACTAGACTACATGCGTTATCTCTTCGACCTGGGTCTCAGTCATTCCTCTTTGAAGGTTCACATGGCTGCTGTGGCCGCTTATCATGTTCCCTTTGGGGACAGAACTTTCGCTTAGCTGGAGGTCGCGAAGACTTTTCTACGAAGGGTTCTTCATTTGAGACCCCCCATTTGGGTTCCTGCCCCTTCCTGGGATTTGAATTTCATTCTTAAGAAGCTTATGCTGCGTCCCTTTGAGCCGGCAGCCTCAGCAGAACTTAAGTTCCTTTCGTGGAAGGCTCTCTTCCTAGTGGCCATTACTTCTGCTCGAAAAATTTCCGAGCTTCAGGCCTTGATGTGCAAAATTCCATATCTGAGTTTCCATAAGGAACGTGTGGCTCTGCGCACCAATCCTAAATTTCTCCCTAAGGTGGTAGCGGAATCTACGTTGAACCAGTCCATTGAACTGCCTGTCTTTTTCACGCAGCACTCCAATCACGGGGAGTATCTTTTGCATACCCTGGACGTTCACCAGATTCTAAGACACTACACCAACAGGACGAAGGATCTCAGAAAGACTGACCAACTATTTGTTTCTTTTGCCAGCAAAAGAGAAGGCACCGCTGTTTCCAAACAATGTTTGTCCAAATGGTTGGCTCACTGTATCACTTTCTGCTATGACAAGTATCACAAGACCTTGCCAGGTCAGGTTAGAGGTCACTCCACCAGGGGTGATGCAGTCTCTGCTGCCTGTTTCAAGAATGTGTCAACGGCTGATATTTGCGCCACCGCAACTTGGACTTCCGTCCATACCTTCACGAAACACTACAGTTTGGACACTGCCTCTCGCCATAGAGCCGGCTTCGGGTTGGCTGTTCTGCAAGGACTTCTTTCTTAAGTCCTTTTCAGCCAGTGGATCTCCTATGAGTAGTTTCCTTCTCCCGTGTGCTTCTCTTTGTTCCAGACTGCTTGGGACTCAGTCCTATATGTAATTACCTACTGCAAGAGCTCTCTCGAAGTAAGATAGTACAGTTACATAAGAACTTACGTAACAGTAGATCTTGAGAGGCTCTTGCAGTAGGTATCCCGTCCAGCTCCATCCCCTAACCTTTTCAGCTCCTTTTCCAGTAAGGAAGCATCCGCCTTTCCTCGCCTCGCCTTTTTGGCCTTTAGTGGAAAGAACTGGAAGGCGGGTGTGAGGGACCGCCGCTTTATACCCCCGGTCACCTGACATGGGGGCGGTCCCTCGACAGAGACCATACCTCTTAACCTTTCTTCACCTAAATGTGTGACAAAATGTGTGACAAATGACCAAAATATGTGACATATCTTCAAACTTGGCACTGCAAGCTCAGAACACTATGGCTATCAGTGCACTAATGTTCTTAATGTTTGCTGATAACATAACATAATAGAACATTATGAATTTCTGCTTTAAAGTCTCAGTGGGAAATGTGGAATATCACCTTCCCTAATTGGGACAAAGAATTTCTGAGGGAAAAATGAGTGACGTACCTCATAATGTGTGGCAGTTGAGAGGTATGCCAGAGACTGCTAGCTAAAAAATTTTCCGTGGGGTTCTGATGCCTGCTGGCTTTAGTCCTATATGTAATTACCTACTGCAAGAGCCTCTCTCGAAGATCTACTGTTATGGTAAGTTCTTACATTACTGTAGTTTCCTAACACCGATGACCCCTCTTTCCATCTGTTTTTTTTTTTTAGCTTATTTTTTATTAGTTTTTTAGTTGAACTTGCAAGCAACAGCCATTATAAGTGCATTGCAAAAAAAAATTGATTACATAACATTTTTACCCTAAAGAGCCAGCCCGGTGGCGCTGAGGGTTGAGGCACTGGAAGCCACACCTTGCGCCACACCAGCGACCCAGGTTCGGGAACGAGCCTGGCCGGCGGGGTTCGGCAGGGAGGAGAAGATTGAGCATCTGGAGGACTGCTCTCTTCTCCTGGAGTGGGTTCTGGGGGATACCGCGGTCAGTGGTGGCACCTGGCAGAGGCTGGGGGCACACACTCAGTAGCAAGGTTAAGTAGAGGGGGTCTGGTGATGGCAGCTTGTCTGTGGGCGGTCCCGCACTGACATCCATTGCACGCCGCACTGAGGGGAGGAACAAATGAAAAACATCCTGCCTCCTGACAGGCAAAGGAGGGTCCAGGGGCTGGCCAATCACACCCAATGTCGGTCTCTTCGCTCACTCCTCTGCTCTCCTCCCTGCCTGGTCACTCGTCTAGATTATAGATAGAGCACCAGGAGGAGTAAAAATGGTGGTCCCGCCTCGGGGGACTCTGAACTGGAGGGTTGGGTGACTGGGTAAGTGGCTGGAGAGTGGGGCCCTGAGAGGAGATTGAACAGAGGACTTCAGTCAGGCGGGATAATGGTTCATGCTGAGTGACCCTCTGGAGGGAGTTCAGGTAGGCAGAGAGATAAATAGAGTTTGAAAAAAAAAAAAGTTTTACCCTAAAACTCCCCCATTTACAAGCCCAGACAGAACGTCATCTGGGAGCTTATATCCTGAAAGGAGAAATTGCTTAACCAGGAAAGGCACACTAAGCCGAAGCTTGTTTCCAGATGCAACCCGGCACGCTGAAACTGCTGGCATTAGACAAACTTGGATAAGATAATTTTAGTATATCCTCTACTTACTAAATATACACCTTTAATAATGGAAAAAGAACTTAGTAAGTGTATACAATGTTTGATGTATAGTGAGGGAAAGTATGGGAGCAAGTATGTATGTGCTAATTGCCATCTGATTACTACTTCTTGAAGCAGAGATAGCGCTTCTTATATTAAACCAGTTTCTACTGATATTAGGGAATTGGAAAGTTACATTGATCTTATGGATGTACAACTTCATTCTAATGAACAATTTCCTTCACATTTAGGTAGAATTTCTATGCTTCCTGATGAGGAAACAATTGTAACGACTAGTACTAGTATACCTGTTGCCTCTACCCCCTCTTATAAGGTGGATGATTATCCGCCCTCTTCCCATGATAATGATGACTGGACCATTGTCACAAAGCCTCTTAAAAAAAGGAGGGGCAGTCAAATACACAATAGTGCCCCTATTGATACTCGTAATAGGTTTGAGCAATTGACTGTATCAAATAATGAAGTGCTACATGATTTATCCTGTGCATCACCCTCTGTTGATAATAATGGTTTAAAAACACTTTTCAATCAGGAGTCAATGCCCATGAATATTTGGCCTAGTAAGTCTCAAGCTACCAAATCAATACCTATTAAGTTAATCACTCCAGAGTGTGTTAAACAATCACCTGTTTCTGATTCTTGTACCCTACTGTCTCAAAACAAGTGTTAGTCCTGGGAGATTCAATCATTAAGCACATTGACAGGGCGGTATGCAATAGTGACAAGAGCAACCGCACTTGTTCTAGCTTCGGTGGGGCCAGGGTATCTGACATTACCTCCATGATGCCTAAAATTTTACAAAATGTGGGGAAAATCCACTGGTTATCATACATGCCAGTGTTAATGATATAAACAACACCCCATTTAATCAGTTACAACAGGACTATGTGGCGTTATGTAGCCTGTTACTTGATAGGGGATGCTGTGTATGTATATCTGAAATTCTACCTGTCCCGAGAGCAACATCTACCATGATGCAGAAAATCAAAGCCCTAAATGAATGGCTGAGAAAGTGGTGTTTTAAGCAAGATATACCCTGTATTACCCACTGGGAATCATTTTCAGATCGTTTTTCCTTGTTTTGCTGGGACGGTTTACATCTCAGTCGTAGGGGTAGTACACTTATGGGGAAAAGTATCACTAAAATCATAAATCATTGTTTAAACTAAAATAATGGGGAGAATGGGTCTATTCCCAAGTCTCTGAATACTTACCAAAATATTATTACAACTAAATGTAAATTCTTAGCTTTGAATGCAAGATCTTTAAACCAACTCAAATTAGCAGAACTCGAAGCCAAATGTAAAGCTTTAAATATAGGTGTGGTGGGAGTAACTGAAACTTGGTGGGACGCATCCTCAATTTGGTCCAGAGAAATTCTAGGTTATAAGTTATATCATAAAAACAGACTAGATAAGCAAGGCGGTAGAGTCTGTGTGTACATACGAAATGATATTCCTTCTTTTGAAGTGTGTTCTCCCTTTCCTTTGGAAAGTATATGGGTTAAAATCTTATTGAAGGAGCAGTCCTATATAACTATTGGTAACATCTATCGACCTCCATCTGCAAATTCAGATTACACAACTGATATGTTTAAAGAAATTACACATTTTTCAGAATCTCAAGATACTGTAATATTTAGTGACTTTAACCTCCCTCATATTAACTGGGACTAATTCTCAGGACAGTCCTATGCCGAGAAAGGACTAATAGATGTGGTAGTTAGTACTAGATTACAACAACTTGTTACTGAACCCACTCGAGGTCCTAATATTTTGGATCTATTATTTACTAACATAGAGCAACAAATTAGCAATTTACAAATTTGGGATCCACTTGGGACCAGTGATCATTCATCTATTCTTTTTGAAATTCAACAGTTTAAAACTACACAAAGGAAGTTATACTGTACAAAAAATTATAATAAAGCTAATTTTTCTAAAATCAGTGAATACTTACAAAACATAAACTGTGAATCTAATCTTCTTAATTGTAAAACACAACAAGCTTGGGACGTTTTTAAAAACATTGTACGTTATTTGGAAAATGCCTTTGTTCCATCTAAGAGGAAATCTAATAATAAAGGAAAAATCCCCCCTTGGTTCAACAAAACAATTAAAAATCAGATTAAAATAAAAATTAAACTTTTTAGGAAACTTAAGAATAGTTCTGTTCCATTTAAAACTACTCTATTACATAAATACAGACTATCTGTGAAAAACTTAAAAAATTCTATTAAACTGGCAAAAAAATAAGCTAGAATTTAAACTAGCTCACACAAAAGACTGTCACAAATCTCTTTTCTCCTATATAAATAGTAAAAAAGGTGTATCAAGGACAATTGGTCCCATTATACCAAATGGCTCTTCTCTATCTGATATAGAAACCTTGAATCTCTTTAATAAGTACTTTTGTTCTGTCTTCTCTCAAAAATCACCTATTAGTACATTTAAAGTTCACCACGTAGATTATCATAGGTTCTATCCAACTGACATTATACAGGCTATCAAAAAACTAAAAAGAAATACTAGTCCGGGGCCCAGACGGTATTCATCCATGGTATCTGATCGAAACCTCTATAAATATTTCTATACCTTTGTCAATTATCTTCAACAAATCCTTACAAGAAAGCATTGTACCAAATGATTGACATTCGGCAATAGTTACTCCCATATTTAAAAAAGGCAATAGAGGTTCTGTGCAAAATTATCGTCCAATTAGCCTGAATTCAGTGGCTGGTAAATTAATGGAACGAGTAATGAAGTCTCTAATAGATCAAGATTGTAAAAAATTAGGAATTTATGATTCAAATCAGCATGGGTTTACTCCCAAGTATTCCTGCACCACCAATCTGATATATTTTTACAATAATGTAAGTACTCTACTAGATGTGGGTATCCCTACTGATGTAATTCTTTTGGACTTTAGTAGAGTTTTCGATAAAGTCTCACATGAAAAACCCATTACTAAAATGCACAATCTAGGTTTGTCACCTGATATTGTCAACTGGACTTTAAACTGGTTGACAAATAATTCTCAGAGAGTCAGAATTAATGATATCTTGTCTGATTTGGGTAGTGTGACAAGTGGTGTACCACAGGGGTCGGTCTTGGGACCAACATTGTTTAATCTCTTTATCAGTGATTTACAAACAGGGCCAAATAACTTCCTGGTTAAATTTGCAGACAATACTAAATTGGGGGGCAAGGTTAATAAGCAAGAAAATTTTTCTGCATTAAAGAAGGATTTGGAAAAATTAACACTTTGGGCAAATGAAAATCATATGCAGTTTAATCAAGACAAATGTTTAGTAGTGCATTTCGGTGTAAATAATCCAAAAATGATATATTATATAAACGGACTACCACTTCAGTCATCAAATTGTGAAAAAGATTTAGGGATATATGTTAATAATAAACTTACATCAAATGATCACTGTGTTAGAACTGCTTGCATGACCAACAGACTTTTGAGGCAAATAAAACGCAGTTTTGTTAATCGCACTGAACAATGCCTTATTCCATTGTATAGGGCATACATTAGACCGTATCTAGACTATGGCTCCCCTTTCTGGAATCAAAACCAAAAAAAGGACATAGCAGTTCTTGAACAGGTTCAGAGGAGAGTAACTAGAATGATTCCAAGATTAACAAACTTGGATTATCAGAACAGATTAAAAGCTACTGGTCTCTGCTCTCTTCAAACTAGAAGATTAAGAGGTGATATGCTTATGGTTTTTAATTTAATAAATTCACCAGATCTAATGGAAAAATGTGGTCTAACACTCTCCAAAAGGAGACATGTTCCGAGACTGCATAATAAACAGCTTGAAGTAAAAACTTATAAAACCATCAAAAGGGAAACTTTTTTCCAATAAGAGCATCCATTGTATGGAACATCTTGCCACAAGAATTAGTAGAGGCAACTAGTGCCACTGTCTTTAAAAACAAATTAGATGTTTGGTTGAGGGATAATAGATAAATAATGTCCCACATAGTGTGGGGAACAGTCTCGATGGGTTCTGGCCTTCTTCTGTTCTTTCATACCAAGTAATACCAAGTAAAGAAGTTAAATGTCTTGCTCAGTGTCACACAGTATGCAAGTGGGGGCTGTGGAATTCAAACCCAGGTCTCCAGGTTCGCCATTTACCTACCGGGTCATAATGTTGCATGCTGTACAGCACACAACTTGACCGTGAGGTGGGAACAGCGTGGTAGGTAAGAGTGAGAGGATGCAAAACTGTGAAAGGAAGGATGCACGGTAGTGCACCCTCTCACTCTTACCAGTGCAGGATAAGATTCCTGCTGGGAGAGGGGTCCACGGAGCAGCTGCCATGGCTAGATGGGATGAGCCACGGGCAGCAAGGGATGTAAGCAGTGCATTTGGGACCGGAAACAAGAATTATGCCATATTTAGTATACTACGCTGTTTTGGCAGCACAGTATATTACTACGACATAATGTCTTGTGACATTATGACACTGTGCCCGCAGTTTAGAGCCCTAGACCACAGTGCTATACTGCCTCCTTAAAAGGGAAAGGTGCCATCATGGACTGGACCTTGTTCAAAATAAATTATATGCATAGATGCTCAAACCTAACTGTGGCTTATTTGGTCCCAGATTCTAGATATGACAGAAATTAATACACACCTCCTGGCCCTCACTACAGCAGACCTTAGAATGAAGTGATTAAAAAAAAACAGGCATTCGCTCAGTCAAGAATTCTTTTAAACTTGAAACTTCAAACTTGAACTGGTTTGATATAAACAGCCAAACATACAGTATCCTGTATTTAACTTGCTTCTCAGTGAAGTCAGTTAAGTCATAGGCATCCTCCAATTCCCTGACGCACAAATCTACAACCAAAGTCCAGCAAAATGCCCACTATAATGCAGCACTAAGTTACCCTTCTGTGGATGGGTGTTGGGTGTGTGTGGTCACAACATGGAAGGCACCTGCTTCTACTCTGTTTTCTGACTCCACACATAGTAACTGAACATCGGGCCTACTAAGTGTATATTTTGACACACAATAGTAAATTAAGTGTGTTTGTGAGAACAGACTCGAGTTTTTCTATCCATTAAAGCAGAGGGTGAATTTGGTTATCTGTTATGTTTAAAATGCATCACAATAAATCATTTTCTTTGCATTTTGTACCTGAAATTTCAAACTTTGTGACTAGAAAAAATATTTTAAAATGCAGCCTCAGCACAGAGATTTGTCATCCCCCCCAGTAACTATCACCACATCAGTATAAATACTGACATGGGTTGCTAATGCTTATCTTTGGAGTGATACTAATTGTAGTAGTAGTAGTAGTAGTAAAATAGTTTCTGTCTCAACACCAAGAAATAGGATAGCTCAACTGAGCCAAAACTCATTTACAATGGGGTCCAGTTAATCACACAGTTTCATTTATACATAGAAACATAACAATACATATTTCAGCTCCATACTTTACATATAGAGAATAATACATGGGGTAGTATGTATAATGAGAATTTTACACATACCTGAGGTGTTGGATTCTACATAAACCCTGAGAGCAAAGCTTGAGGGGTTGATACAAGCATCCAACACCAAGGGTGTGTGTATAAAATGAGTTTGACACACTAAACCATGTCTTATTTTATGTAATTGGTGCATAGCATTTTTTCACCTTGAAAACACAGCTTTGCAATTATAGAAAACAGCGGTTCTGGTATCATGGTCAGGCTGGAGCATGGTTTCACTTTTACTTCATTTTATTTTTTTACTTTTTGCATGATTGCCCCAAAAATTGACGTCAAGGAACCTAACAGTAATTATATTTTTGAAGGAGCTTGTGAAAACCCTGTGAGTCTGTACTATGTGCTGAATGAAGTGTATGCCTGAGGATGGCAGTGTGCATGCCTGGAGCATAGAAACATAGACTTTGACGGCAGATAAGGACTGCTTGGCCCACTCAGTCTGCCCATTTCCCTACCTATTGGATAAGCTGCAGATCCTAGTTAACCAATAGCCTACTTCTTCCTACCCCCCACCAGAATTGCCTTATGTCGGTCCCATGCATTCTTGAATTCCCCGACTGTTTTTGACCCCACAACCTACTCAGGAAGGCTGTTCCATGCATCCACCACCCTCTCTGTGAAAAAATACTTCCTTACATTGCCCTTGAGCCGCCTCCCCTCTATCTTCAAATTGTGCCTCCTTGTTCTTGCACATCTCGTTTTCTGAAAGATGCTACCCTTCTGGACTTTGTTGATTCCCTTGAGGTACTTGAAAATTTCTATCATGCCCCCCCTCTCCCTCCTTTCCTTGAGGGTATACATATTAAGCTCCTTTAGTCTCTCTTCATATGGCTTCTGGTGTAGACCCTGCACCATTTTAGTTGCCCTCTTCTGGACTGCCTCCATCTTGTCTATGTCCTTGCAGAGATGGGATCTCCAGAACTACATGCAGTACTCCAGATGAGGTCTCACCAGCTGTCTATACAGAGGGATAACAACTTTGTTTTCTACTAGTGATGCCTCTTCCTATACATCCCAGTATCCCCCAGCCCTCCTTACTGCCGTCTTGCATTGCTTGCTTACCTTTAGGTCATCTGATATGACAACCTCCAGGTCCCTTTCCATTTTTGTTGTTGTTAGTACCCCCCCCCCATTGTGTACTCTTCCCTGGGTTTTTGTTTCCCAGGTGCATTACTTTGCACCTCTTTGCATTGAATCTAAGCTGCCATACTTTTGACCATTCCTCCAACCTTGCCAAGTCCCTTCTCATCCTTTCCACCCCACCTTGTATATCAACACTGTTGCAGATCTCTGTGTCGTCTGCCAAGAGGCATACTTTTCCTTCCAGTCCCTCTGCAATGTAATTTATAAAGACATTAAAAAGGACCAGACCCAGTACTGAACCCTGCAGTATCCCGCTAGTAACCCCCCTTTCTTCAGAGTGGACTCTGTTTACTATTACCCACTGTGTCCTGTTGTCCAGCCGATTTTTTACCCAGGCTACCACCCTGGCTAAAGTTTAAGTAATAGAAACATAGAAATTTGTCGGCAGAAAAAGACCCCATGGTCCATCTAGTCTGCCCGAGTCTCTCCCCCACCTCCCGGAAGACCTCCGCCCTCCATTTTCTGTCTGCCCCCTGTTGGTTAGGCCCATGTATGTATCCCAGGCTTTTTAAAATTTGCCCACTGTATCAACCCCCACCACCCATTCCGGCAGTCTGTTCCATGACCCTACCACACTCTCAGTAAAGAACTTCCCCCTGATGTCACCTTTAAATCTGCCGCCCTCGAGGTTTAATGCATGCTCCCTAGTGGATTTGCTCTCGCTCAGTCTGAAGATATTTTTAGCCCTCACCCTATTTATGCCTTTCAAGTACTTGAATGTTTCGACCATGCCCCCCCCTCCAGCATGTACAAGCCCAGCTCACCCAGTCTCTCTTCATATGTCTTCTCCTGCAGTCCACTCACCATTATGGTAGCCCTTCTCTGGATCCTCTCCAGCCTGTCCTTATCCCCTCGTAAGTATGGCCTCCAGAACTGTACCCCATATTCCAGGTGCGGTCTGACCATGGTCTTGTATAGTGGCATGATCACCTCCCTTCTCCTGCTTGTAAAGCCCCTCCCTATGCATGCCAACATTCTGAGTGCCTTCTCTGCTGCCTTGTTGCACTGACTCCGAACCTTTAGGCTGTCCGAAATAATAATTCCCAGGTCCCTTTCCTGTTCTATTGTCTTCAGTTCTCCCCCCAAGCCAGTACTTTGCCTTTGGGTTTCTATGTCTTATATGCATAATTCTGCATTTCTTTGCATTAAATTGTAGCTGCTATCTTTCTGACCACTTCTCCAACATTGCCAGATCCTCTCTCATACTCTCCACACCCCCGTCATATCCACCCTATTACATACTTTCATATCATCTGCAAACAGACACACCTTCCCATGCAGACCCTCCGTAATGCCCCCAGTGTAAATGTCGAAGAGTATGGGTCCCAGCACTGAACGCTGGGGAACCCTACTCATCACCCTTTCCTCCTTTGAGTGCACCCCATTTACCACAAACCTCTGTGTCCTTCCCTCTAACCAGTGCTAACCAATGATTATGTCCATAGCCTCTCCCTGGTCTACTAGTTTGGTCACCCAGTCAAAGAAATCTATTAGATTTGTCTGACATGACCTTCCTGCTGTGAATCCATGCTGCCTTTGGTCCTGTGCCCCACTGGCCTCTAGGTACTCAACAATTCTTTCTTTCAGAAGTGATTCCATCATTTTCCCTACCACTGAGGTCAAACTAACAGGTCTGTAGTTTCCTGCCTCTGCTTTGCTCTCACTTTTGTGAAGGAGAATCACATCCGCCCTCCTCCAGTCCTTAGGTACCACACCATCCTCCCATGATTTGTTAAAATGGGTAGTCAGTGGTGTCACTAGTTCTCCCCTTAGTTCTTTTAGAATTCTGGGATGAATCCCATCAGGGCCTATTGCTTTGTCCACCTTCAATTTTAGGAATTCTTTCAGAACCCTTTCTTCTGTGAATGGACTGGTATCGACCCCCCTATCCAGAATGCTTCTATTGATTGGATCAGGTACCTCCCCCTTCTCTTCTTTTGTGAATACTGAGCAGAAGTATTAGTTCAGTATCCCTGCTTTTTCAGTGTCACCCTCTGCCCTCCCACACTCCCCTTTATTAAGCCTCACTATCCCTCCCTTGGTCTTTCTTCACTCCCTGATGTACCTATAAAAGGTTTTATCCCTCTTCTTAACCGAGTTGGCTATCTTTTCCTCAGTTTGAGCCTTTGCAATTCTGACTACCTTCCCCGCTTCCTTTTGCTGTAACTGGTACAGTTCTCTGTCCTGCTCCTTCTGTGTTTTCTTATACTTCCTGATTGTTATCTTTTTCTCTCTAACCTTCCCAGCCACCTCTTTTGAGAACCATAGTGTTTTTTCCTTCATTTTGATTTATTTGCTTCACACAAAGGCTTGTTGCTTCTGTGATGGCAGTTTTGATGTTTCCCTATTGCTCCTCCACCCCTCCTTCCTGCTCATTTGCTAGTGCTTTTTTGAGACACTCTCCCATTTTGACAAAGTCAGCCATCCTAAAATCCAGTACCCTCACTTTTGTATGACTTGACTCTATGGCTGTGTTTATCATGAACCACACTGTTTGGTGGTCACTTGTTCCCAGATGGCTACCCACTTCTAAATTTGAGATCCTCTCTCCATCCCTGTTTGAGAGTACCAGGTCTAAGATTGCTCTCTCCCAAGTGGGTTCCAACACTAGCTGTCTGAGGCATGCCCACTGCAGGGCATCGAGAATGACCCTGCTCTTGGATGTGGCTGCAGCAAAGGTGCTCAAGTTAACATCTGGCATATTCAGATCCCCCATTAAAAATATCTCCCCTTTTTCTTCCATCCTAAGGATGCCTTTTTTTCATTTCCTTGCCCATTTCCTCCCTCTGAGATGGGGGTTTGTCACAACACCCGTGCAGATTGTGGTGCCATTTCCTATCTGCAGGGTCACCCACAGTGCCTCCTCTCCTGCCTGTTTACCCTTCATCTAGTATTGTTTCTGAATGGCATAGTGCCTCTTGTATATGACATTTTGCACTAGGCACATCTCACATGACTCATCACTATTTGCTGTTTACAAATCTAGGATGGTTGTCGGTTAGCGCAAATGGCTATATGTTCTTGGTTGTTTTCTTTTGAAAGTACTGAAAGCTCAGACATAAAGTTCCTTATACGAAATGTTAAATTTGCCCACTACAATTATAGCTTATAATCAAATGCCAGATCTCTGCTTCAGGTGCCCAGAACATCAACAAATACACATAGAAAAGCATCTTGTCATATGGTGCCCAAATTTTTGGAACCAGTCAAGTTAAAGAGTCACCTGTTATTGTGTGTTTTAATGGAAACTTTAGAAAGCACCAGCCCCACAATAGTACACATTTTTGTCACTGAGATGATGAAATACTAATTACGCATGTTCTATATTGTAGATTACATGTTTTGTGTGTGTCAAGCCTGAAAATTGATTTTTTCTTTAGTGTCCCTACAGATTATCAAAACCTTCAACCAGTCAGTGAATCAATCAAGCAATAATCAATCATGGCCCGGTGGCGCTGAGAGTTGAGGCGCTGAATGCCACACCTCGCGCCATGCCGGCGACCCGAGTTCGGGAATGAGCTCGGGCACCGGGGGTCGGCAGGGGAAGGAGTAGATCGAGTGCCTGATGGGCTGCTCTCTGCTCCCAGGGGGTGGGTAGGGTGATGTCCGGAGTTCCAACGGGCCCCGGTGGCAATCGGGGGTGCTGCAGTAACCCGGACTGCATGTAGCAATGTGGCTGATGCCAGCAGGGTTGCCGTGCACCATGGCATCAGTGGTGCCCATGCGGGGGGGGGGAGGGAGGACGGGAAGTGGAAGCAACTAAGGGGAAAAAAAAACCTTCGGCCTTGGATAGGCGACGGCCTGCAGGTCCACTGGCCACACGTCCAATGCTGGACCTCCATCACCACCCCTTCGATAGCCTGTGGGACTTAGTCCCCGGGGGCTCCACAGGTACCGTAACATCTCTGAGGTTAGTGGAGGCCCCAGCAGGTGGTAGAGCTGGGGATGTATCGTGGCCCGAGAGAATTCCAGGTGTCGGAAGGTGATGAAGAAACTTGGAAAAAAAACGTAATCACTCAATCACTCTTGTGAGGCTGGCAGTATTGGCAACAGTCAAGTCTTCCTGGATGACTAGGACCAAAATCAGGACCCCCACCCCACCCCCACCTTGGACATATGGCAAAATCTGTGAACCTTGTCTTAGACAGAGATTAAGAAGAAAGCAAAAGTGGCAGATTCTGGATATACAATACTGTAGGTGAAAACAGTTCTACACACACAGTAGGACAATGTAAGCTACATACTGCTAGGTAACTCCTGATGAGCGTGCCTTGCTCCTCTGCACACAGGTTGGATAAGATGACACAGACAATATTGAAGTAGCCATTTGTGGACATCATGGCAGGCGTGGAGCAGAAGGGATGGAGGGAGGGAACAAGGAAGGAAAGAAGGAAGCAAGGAAGGAAGGAAGGAAAGGAAACGAGAGGAGAAGCACAGCAGAACAAGACAAGATGCAATATTGAAGAGTAGATCAGTGCAGTTAAAATTGAGTAGAAAAACAGGAGTGAAAGACAAAGAAAATGAGAGAGATAATTATCAAACAAAAAGGAAAAACATATTTTAGAAGAATAACAATTTAAAAAAATTAAAAATATTATTAAAATCAAATACAGTACAGTATATAGAAATGAATAAGAAAAAGGGATGTGGGGACATGGACAGGGAAAACAACACACAAAAAAGATGTCAGTTACAGTGTTGCAGTTACATACTACTAAATCTTGCTAACATATTTTACTGGATATGATTCCAGAGACAGTGTCTGCAGGAGTTAAGTAATCACCGCTAGTAATTAAAACAAAACAGATTATTTGCATACCAGCATTTCAGAATGTATTTTTGATTTCTGTTTTTATAACCAATATTACCAGAGCAGTACTTACCTTTATAGTTTGTTTTTTGCCTTGTATATTTTAGTCTGCGTATAAATATTCCTTCAAACCCCAGCAATCCTTTACTTATGGTTCCACTCTGTGCATCATTCTCCATAGACAGAGATGCCCCGAAGACACCCTATTCTAATAACAGAACTTAAAATTTATAACAGGAGTTTTAAAAACTCTGAAGTCACCTGCCAGCCTGGCAGTTGTCAAATTTGTTTCTCCGCCTGGACAAAAAGGTCCCCCTAAGTAAAACTCCCAGTACAACTGGGTCTCCAGTCATTTTTATTATTTTAAAATAGTATTAGTGAGTAAAATTAAGTGTTTATTGCTATTTTTCTACTACTTTGTTTGCATTAGTTAGGACATTTTTGTGTAAAACACAGGTATCTCCAGCTTCTGTTTTGATTTCCAGGAACTGGCTGCCTCCTTCACTTTTTGATTATTTTTAGCTTTTTTTTGGTGAGTAAGTGGTTCATTTTGTTGAGCCGAGTTGCTCAGAAATGGAAGTGCTTTTACTTTTCATTTCAGTCTGTGCCCTTTCATCTTAATTAATCTCTTCCTGTGCAGGAAGTCGCAATTTGACCTTTGGCACAGTTTTCTCAAGATAAGAAACGTGTTTTGCCCAAAAACCATAAAACAAAGGGCAAATAAATTAGAAGTCATTATGGCTTCTTAGTCTGGCTCCTAGTTACCAAAACATAATAAACAAGCATTTGTCAATGCCGAATGTTGTCTTGCTGCCATTGGCAGTGCAGGACTTAGAGAGATGCAGCATAGGAGTGGTAGTCAAGTATTGGACTGATGCCAACCCACCCCCACCCTACAGAGAGTGAGAGGCATTAGGGTGTCCCTGTGGGTGTTTGGTAGTGCAGTGCGGGAAAACATGCTGGGCAGGATGTGAAAAATGACAGCTGCACAGTTCATAAGGAGGTGTAATTAAATGGCAGTGCTGAAAATGTGGCATAAATGTCACGAAGTTGCGGAGTTGCAAGACTGCGTGCAAATACCACCAGCACGATTTGCAGCACTGGCAGTTTGTGGACGTTCGGCACCAAATTTTCAACATAGGCATTTTAGCACATCTGCTCATGTACAGTGTCACTGTCATTTCCTCAAAGTGTCCCAAGAAGTGATTTTGCACAGCGACCATGCTATTCTGCGCCGGAAGTGCGGAAACACATTTTGGGCAGGATATGTGAAGTGACAACTGTACTGTTCATCAAGAGGTGTGTAAAAATGGCAATGGTGGAAATCCAGAGTGAAAATATCACAAATGCATGACGGTACGAGCATGCGTGCAATCTGCCAACGCACGCTCGTAACAGTCATTTTATGGAGTATCAGCTCCAAATTTTCAACATAGGCATTCTAGGAGCTCTGCTCATGAACTGTGTCACTGTCATTTTCATAATCTGGCCCAAACACTGATTTCCCACAGCGACTGCGCAATTGTGCGCCGGAAGTGCGGAAACACATTTCGGGCAGGATGTGGGAAATGACAGCTGTACTGTTACATAGAAACATAGAATTTGACAGCAGATAAGGACTGCTTGGCCCACCTAGTCTGCCCATTTTCCTACCTAACAGATAAGCTGCAGATCCTAATTAACCAACAGCTTACTCCCTCCTACCCCCCCACTAGGACTGCCTTATGTCTGTCCCATGCATTCTTGAATTCCCCCACTGTTCTTGACTCCACGACCTCCTCAGGGAGGCTGTTCCATGCATCCACAACCCTCTCTGTGAAAAAATAGTTCCTCACATTACCTCTGAGCCGTCCCCCCTCTATCTTCAAATTGTGCCCCCTTGTTCTTGCACATCTCTTTTTCTGAAAGATGGCCTCTTGGACTTTGTTGATTCCTGAGGTACTTGAAAGTTTCTATCATGTCCCCTCTCCTCCTTTCCTCAAGGGTATACATATTAAGCTCCTTTAGTCTTTCTTCTGATGTCTTCTGGTGCAGACCCTGTACCATTTTGGTTGCCCTCCTCTGGACAGCCTCCACTCTGTCTATGTCTTTATGGAGATGGGGTCTCCAGAACTGCACACAGTACTCCAGATGGGGTCTCACCAACTGTCTGTACAGAGGGATAACAACTTCCTGTTTTCTACTATTGATGCCTCTCCCTATGCATCCCAGTATCCCCCAGCCTTCCTTACTGCCTTCTCACATTGCTTGCCCACCTTTAGGTCATCTGATATAATTACCCCCAGGTCCCTTTCCATTTTTACTGTTGTCAGTATCTCACCCCCCATTGTGTACTCTTGCCCTGGGTTTTTGTTTCCCAGGTGCATTACCTTGCACTTCTTTGCACTGAATCTGAGCTGCCATACATTTGACCATTCCTCCAACCTTGCCAAGTCCCTTCTCATCCTTTCCACTCCATCTGGTGTATCAACCCTGTTGCAGATCTTTGTGTCATCTGCAAAGAGACATACTTTTCCTTCCAGTTCCTCTGCAATGTCACTTATAAAGACATTAAAAAGGACCGGTCCCAGTACTGAACCCTCGTGTACCCGCTAGTAACCTCCTTTCTTCACTGTGGACTCCATTTACTACTACCCTTTGCATCCTGTTGTCCAGCCAATTTTTATCCAGGCTACCACCTTGGGACCCACTCAAGGCTGGCTAACTTGTGTATTAGTCTTTTGTGTGGGACTGTATCAAATGCCTTGCTAAAATCTAGGTAAGCCATGTCCACAGCCCCTTCCTGGTCTACTACTTTGGTCACCCAGTCAAAGAAATCTATTAGATTCGTCTGACATGACCTTCCCATCGTGAATCCATGCTGCCTTGAGTCCTGTGCCCCACTGGCCTCTAGGTACTCAACAATTCTTTCCTTCAGAAGTGATTCCATCATTTTACCTACCACTGAGGTCAAACTAACTGGTCTGTAGTTTCCTGCCTCTGTCCTGCTCCCACTTTTGTGAAGAGGAATCACATCTGCCCTCCTCCAGTCCTCAGGTACCACCCCATCCTCCCATGATTTGTTAAAGAGAGTAGTCAGCGGTGTCATTAGTTCTACCCTTAGTTCTTTTAGAATTCTTGAGTGAATCCCATTAGGCCTCATTGCTTTGTCCACCTTCAATTTTATTAGTTCTTTCAGAACCCTTTCTTCTGTAAATGGACTGGTATCGACCCTCATCTTCAGAGTGTTTCTCTTGTTTGGTTTAGGTACCTTCCCCTCCTCTTCCTTTGTGAATACTGAGCAGAAATATTCGTTCAGTATCCCTGCTTTTTCATTGTCACCCTCTACCCACATTCCCTTCCCTTTATTAAGCCTCAGTATCCCTCCTTTGGTCTTTCTTCGCTCCCTGATGTACCTATAAAAGGTCTTATCCCCCTTCTTAACAGAGTTGGCTATCCTCTCCTTGGTTTGGGCTTTTGCTATTCTGACTGCCTTCCCAGCCTCTTTCTGCTTTAACTGATAAAGTTCTCTGTCCTTCTCCTTCTGTGTTTCCTTATATTTCCTGAATGCTATCCTTTTCTCCTTAACCTTTCCTGCCACCTCTTTTGAGAACCAAAGCGTTTTTTTCCTTCGTTGTGTTTGTTGATTTGCTTTACACAAAGGCTTGTTGCCTCTGTGATGGCTGTTTTGATTACTCTCCATTGTTCCTCCACCCCTCCTTCTTGCCTGTTTGCTAGTGCTTTTCTGAGGCACTCTCTCATTTTCCCCAAAGTCAGCCCTCCTAAAGTCCAATACTCTTGCTTTTGTATGGCTTGACTGTATGGCTGTGTTTATCGTGAACCACACTGTTTGGTGGTCGCTAGTTCCCAGATTGCTACCCATTTCTAAATTTAAGATTCTTTCTCCGTCCCCATTTGAGAGCACCAGGTCTAGGACTGCTCCCTCCCGAGTGGGTTCCAATACTAGCTGTCTGAGGCATGCCCCCTGTAGGGCATCAAGAATGACCCTGCTTTTGGATGTGCCTGCAGCAAAGGTGCTCCAGTTAACATCTAGCATATTCAGGTCCCCCATCAACAATATCTCCCCTTTTTCTGCCATTCTAAGTAAGCCTTCTATCATTTCCTTGTTCATTCCCTCCCCCTGAGATGAGGGTCTGTATACAACCCCCATGCGGATTGTGGTGCCATTTCCTGTCTCCAGGGTAATCCAGAGTGTCTCATCTGCTCCCTGTTTACTCTTTAGTTCTGTTGCTTTGATCCCTTCCTTTACATAAAGAGCTACTCCTCCTCCTCCTCTTTTACCCTCCCTGTCCCTCCTGTAGATTGTGTATCCTGGTATGTTGACATCCCAGTCATGGTTCTCTGTGTACCATGTTTCTGTGACTGCCACAATATCCAGACAACCCTCTTCCATCAAGGCCACTAGTTCAGGGAGCTTGTTACACAGACTACGGGCATTGGTACTCATCACCCTCCACTTTTTGATGGCCTTACCCCTTTTAGCCCCATTCCTGTCCTTACTGCCTTTGCCTTTTTTTACATTTACTTCTGTCCTGCTCCCTAATGACTTCTCTACCTTGGTGTTTACCTCACTAATTACTGTTGTTTGTGGGGGGAGGCTGGGATTTCCCTGCTCCTTTTCAGTGCCTCCCCCCTTGGCTAGTTTAAATGCTTGCCAATGAAGCATTTAAACCTCTCACCTAGGATCCTGGTTCCCCCGGACAGATGCAGACCATCGCACCAGTATAGGTCTGCATCCCTCCAGGTGGCTCCCCAGTCCCCAGTGAAGCCAAAACCCTGAGCTCCACACCAGTTTTTCAACCATTCATTGAATTCCCTGGTGAGGAGTACCCTAGCATCACCCTTGCCATAGACGGGCAGCACCTCCGAGAAGGTTACTGTATGTGCTACTTGTCTAAGGCCCCTCCCCAACTCTACAAACTCCTCTTGCACTGCTCTGATCCCATTCCTAGCCAGGTCATTTGTCCCTAGGTGGACAATGACATCCAGCTCCCTCCCTCGTGCAGCTGCTCCCACGATCCTGAGGATTCGCTTCCTGTCCCTCCAAGCCGTGGCGCCAGGCAGGCACCTTACCTCCCTCTCCCTTCCTCCCCCATTTCTACCCCCCTAATGATTGAGTCCCCCACCAGGAGTTGTTTCCTTCCCCTGTGGGGTCTCATGCCACCTTCCTGTGGGTCTTTTTTGTGAAGGTTCCCAGCATCCTCCTTGGTCTCCACTGCAGGTGCCTCCGTAGAGGGACCACTATCCACCAGAAGAGCGAATAAATTGTGGAGAGGTACAGCTGGAGGGATGCAACTCTGTTCACAAGGAGGTGCAGAAAAATGCCAATGCTGAAAATAGCGCGTTAAAACATTGCGAATGCGCGAAGTTACGAGCCCGCGTAGCAACCGTTCACGCACGTCAGAAAACACGCATTTCTTGGATTTTCCCACCAAATTTGGGAACAAAGGCTTTTTGAGAGGCCACCTCATGAACACTGGCACTGTCATTTCGTTAATGGGTCCCGGAAGGTGATTTCAGAGAGTGACTGCGAAATCACCTTCCGAGGCCGATTAACGCCATGACAGTGACAGAATTCATGAGGAGGGGCCCCAAAAACCCCATGTTGAAAATGTGGTGCCAAAATTCCAAGAAATGCCTGAGATATGCAACAAAGTTGAAAAAACCCTATTCATTGCATTATACAGCTTACCGGCATTTCCTCAGTTCGCGGTCGGCTTTGAGGTGCAGAGCGTGTTCCCGGTCCACTGAAGATCGTGGCGCTGGAGTCGGAGGTAAGTATGGGGTGAGGGGTTGAGGGAGCAGGGTGCGCAGTGGGTGGGTGCAGGTGGGGGATCTAGACTATGAGGGACGGTTTCGTTTCTAGGTAAAAAAAAAAAAAAAAGCGTCGTGGGACAGTTTTGCAGTTGAGACATTTGCACGCTGGGGTGGGCTCCCAGCGTGCCACCTAAATGGAGTTTGGGGGTCAGTAGCCGATGGGGGATTGGGCACCCTCGTTGGCACACAACACGGGGGTAATGCCGCCCGAGTTAGGCACCCGCCGGCAAACAAAGTTGGAGGGGAAGCGCGGGCCGAGGATTGGTCACCCCTTGGCATTCAACAGTTGGGGGTGATGCTGACGGGGCTCCCACCCATGCAAACCAAGCAGGGGCGAGCCGAGGATTGGGCACCCCTGCATTCCACATTTGCGGGGGATGCCGACGGGGACACAAACACGGGGTTGCTGACAGGGTTGGGCACCCCGATGTCGACAGAAGTGAGGTGGCAAAGCGGGACCATGGCCATAATGGCGGCGAACACGTCAAGCAAGGACGCTGCGTTATGGCGATTGCAGCGGACCTTTGCTTTGATGTGCTCGCCATTATGTATGCATGGTGTGGCGGTGGCATGCAGGCTGATTGGGGAATGAGAGACGACTACTGATGCGTGCTCTGCTATTCACCCAACAGCAGTGCCATACTTCAAGACTCAAGACTGTCGCAAGATGTTTCTAGCATGCGCGTGCTTTTCAACATAAAGAGGCTTTGAGGGAGTTCTTAATAATGGTGGAAAGCACGCATCAGAGGGTTCTGTTGTCTCATGTTCGATAGAAGCAATAAAAAAAGTAAAGAAGATGAAGAATCAGCATTTACATAGCGCTTTTCATACACACTGCATACCAAAGTTCTTTACAAGCAATGAGAGACTGGTAGTAAAGTGACTGCATGTGTAGTGGCAGCCATTTCGCACATCAGCACCTACACTCAGCCTTGGATAATTGCATGAACCAGTTTTTATGGGAGGGGGAATGTTGACCAGGACACTGGGAAAAGCCCCTACTCTCTCCAGTAGGGGGAACCGCTGGCCATCAGTCAAGATAGCCAACCTGGGTGTTTCTGTGGAACAGGAGCATATTTCTCCTCCACTCTCAACTATGGCCATGGATTTACATGTTTTGCTACCTGAATTGGCCGCTGACTTGTCCTTGTCTCCGCCTGTGCAGGCACCTCTCCTATAGCCTGGTTCAGTTTCAGCTGGCGCTCCAATACTCTGTCCCTATGAAGGTTCGGTTTTGCCTGGGTCTGGAGTTCCTTTTGGACTTGCATACCCCTTCCTAGAAGAATGTGTCACTGCTCAAAGTGCCCGCCTGCATGCTTTAATGGATTTTGAGGATGGGCTGTGCTGCCAATGCCTCTCTCCGTTTCTTCTTCTGGGGCTGCTCAGTTTTCAGTTCTGACCCCCCACCCAGTGTCTGTGATTAGTCAGATTCAGTGGGGTTTTCTCCCCGGTCTGCAGTGCTACACTCTGCTACGGAATCTGCTGTGGATTTGCACCAGTTGCCACCTCTCCTGCTTCAGCAAGGACGGCGTCCCTCTGCCTCGACTGCTGTTACTACTGCACGCTCTGGATTGCCATTACCTGTGCTTGTGGGATTATGTGATGCTTCTACATCTAGTGAGACATTTCCTGTTGTTTCTGACATTGTTATGGATGCTCAGTTTGTTCCGTTACCCTTTGCTCAGCTGCCATATACAGCTCACTCGCTCAGTCGGGATGCTGGTTGCCAGGATTTTGCCTTTGTGGGAATTTCTTCCACTGTTACACAGAACCCTCCAGTTACACTTTCCCAGATTACTCCCAATCCCTTCTTGCCACCTGTTCAGTCTCCTGCTTCACCTCTTCAGTCTGTCCCAATGGATGCTGTATGGGATCCCTTCTTGGGGGTAGTGGGGCCGCTTATTGGTGGTGCTGGTTCCGTTTCTCTGGACTGTTAAGTCCACAGATCCAGCAGCCATGGTCTGTTTTCCTCCTGCTCTTGTTGCCGCACATAAACCTTTGTGTTTAGTAGAATAGCCTGCTCCAGCCATGCAGGTTACTCTGGCCCTCTGCTCCCTTACCCGGGGCATCCAGTGCTTTACATCATTCTTCTCTTGTTGCATTTTCTGTTCCGATGCCTATTTCCTCAGCTCCTCAAGAGGTTGAATCCTCCTTGGACACCCCCATGCCTGCTTGGAGTCCTGAGCGAACCCTTCGACACGCTGGATGGGTATTAGGACCTGATGGACATTCATGGATCCCTGACCCAGCTCTAATGCCTGCCTTCTGGACTGATTCCTGTGACCGACCAACCACTGCAGTTTCTATGGACTCTTTTTGTCTTCCCCATCTATTATGGGACATTTGCACCTACAACCTGTGTGAGGGTCCCCTCCCCCTCCCCCTCTGTCAGCCTTCCCCTCTGCTTCCACCTCTGCTTAGATGTTTGGGGAATTGGCTCCTATTCTGCTGACATCCCCAGGAACCTTGACTGATATCCCCTTCAAGCTTTCAGATCTGTTTGCAGCTCAGCCTGCTCTGGCACCTAGGCGTAACGCTGTCCGCCTTACGTACACTTATGTGGATGACCTTCCAGCGGATCACTCTTTTCTGGTTGAAAAACCTTTGATTGGGATCCATGGGGTTTGTGCCAGCGGATATTTTTGCAATCATTTATGTTTCAGGTTCTGTCCTATATGATGTGCGCTTTCAGCTCCATTCTTCCCTGGATCACTTTTGGACTAAGTACAAGTTGCTGAAGTACTCCGAGCTTTGACTGCCCTTCCAAGCTTTTCCTCTTACAAGACCCACCACTCGCACAGTGACGGTGGTGCTCAAGAACGAAGGGGTAGATGTCAACAATGTCACCTGTTGGTTTAACTCATTATTACCTGGGTGGACATTTTGTGTCAGGTAAATAATGGATAGTTTGGACTTCATACGAAGATATTATGTTGTGAGGTTCTGGGCCGCCCAGACTCTATTTTGGATCAGTATGGTATCTGGACTGGTGGATGGAAATTTACAGTTCTACTTTGAGCTACAGACTCTGGTCTTTTTCATCTCCCCAATTGCTTCTTCCTTGGTCGTGATAGGAGAGTGTGCTTTTACCCTGGCCAACCTAAGGCTTGTTTCAAGTGTGGCTCTTTTTCACATCTTAGTAATTTGTGCGATTAACAACTTTGTCAACAACAAGCCTTTGTCTGGAGCACGGACAAATTGCAGCTCACTGTCCAAAAAAGGTGAATTGCAATTTATTCCGCATTGAAGGTCATTCCTTCTGTACTTGCCCCTGGGCTGCACACAACAGGACAGATCAACCCCGACAGGATGATTCCTTCCAGGATGCTGCTCCTACCACTGCTGGAGAGAGTTTGCTGGGTCTGCGTAAGGTGCTTCCAGATGTTTCATCTTCTCTGCAGACCCCTTCTGTCCAATCTGAGCCAGATGCCCTGGCAGCTGCTTCTTTCCCTTCTCTTCCAGTGCCTGAGACTGGGGCCCCAACTCAGTTTTGCATGCCTTCCCCCTCCTATGTTGGGGACCCATGCTTGACTGGTTTCATCAGAGCCTTCTGCTGTTTCATCAATGCCTCCTCCATCTTCCTTTACTGAGGTGCCCCTCAGATGGTCTCTTTTCCTGTTCCTTCCCCTGTATCCACTGGATCTCTCCCGCTCAAGAATAGATTTAGCCCCATTGCTACTTCCAGGAATTGGGGTGATAATGAGGTGGACACTGACTCGGATGCTTCTTCAGTGATGTCCATTGGGCCTGCGGATTCATCAGACACAGAGGATAAGACCTTCAAATTGCTGAAACCCCGGAAGCATAAGGATGGTCCTTCTTCAGAGATGAAAATTAATTCCAAGAAGAAACACACTTAGCCTCTTTGAGCCTGGGTGTTGCCTTGCTTCTTAGTATGCTCCTTTTTCCTTCCTTCTTTTCAGCATGAGGGTTGTTACACTTAACAAGCTTTGATTGATGGAACTCTGTTAAGGCGTATTAATCGGAAATCACCTTTAAGAAGGCAGAATTCCTGTCTAGGGAGATTTCTGCTGCGCAAAATCGACCAGCTCAGCTCTTCCACACTGTTGACAGATTGTGCAATCCAATCAGTCTCCAACCCAGATGAGCCGTTTCTCATGCCAAGTGCAATGAGTTTGCTCGATTCTTCGCAGATAAGGTTGCCAGCATCAGGTCTGTCATTGGCCCGGCTCTCCGTACCAGCGATTGTGGAGGTCTGCGGGAGGTGGTGAGCACCCAGTCTGTCTGTCTGGACTTTAGCCGGTCGGAATTCATAGACATTGTGAGGATCGTCCAGACTCTGCGCCGGACCAGCTGTAGTTTGTATCCAGGCCCTACACCCCTGTTAGTGGGTTGCGTAGATGTTATCTGCCCAATCCTAGCTAAAATTATTTGGAGTTCCCTGGAGAGGGGGATCTTTCCTGATCCCCTTAAGAAGGCGGTCGTACGACCACTCCTAAAAGAACCTCCTTGGATCTAGATTATCCAGCTAACTACAGGCCTGTCTCTAATCTGCCTTTTGTGGTTAAGGTTATTGAGAAGGTGGTTGCGTTGCAACTGGAATATCACCTTGTGACCCATGATGTCTATGATGCTCTCCAGTCTGGATTTAGGAAGAGACACAGCACCGAGACTGCACTTGTCTGAGTATTGAATGACCACCTAATAGCGACAGATTAAAAGGCTCATACCATCTTGGTCCTTCTTATTTTTTATCATTTAACACTTTTGCCCCGAACAGCCCCATCTGACCAACCCCCAGCCCGGTCACTCCGGAATTGCCGGGCTTATGCCTAGCCTGGAGCTGGAGCCTGCAGGAGTTGGTCACCATCCTGCCACCGGCTATTTTTCCTATTTTGTGCCCAGGGGCCCCAGGAGTGGGACACATGCATATGGAGGCACGCATTAGTCCCACGGCCCTGGTAATGGCCCCTTTCCTCCCACCCCAGGCCTAGCGCCTGGCTCCTCCTGGCCTGTGCTGACCCCAGCCTCCACCAGGTGGCAGCCATCAGCTGAAGGAAGCCATTACCCTGCGCCGGAGAGGAGAGGACAGCTTGCCTGTCAGCAGCTCCATCAAGCTCTGCCCTCCCCCCACCGTTGCTGGCCTCCGACGGCCCAAGCTCGTCCCTGAACCCGGGTCCCCAGCATGTCGTGAGGTAAGGCATCCAGTGCCTCAGCCCTCAGCGCCACCGGGCCATCTTGGTCCTTCTTGATCTCTCTGCAGCATTCAACACTGTGGACCATGGTGTGCTTTTGAAGTGCCTGTGACTTCTTTGTGGACTGTCAGGGACAGTCCTCGAATGGTTTCGATCTTTCCTCGCGGACAGGTATTACAGGGTGGTCAATGGAATTTACTCCTCTGACGCCCTTCCCCTGTCCTGTGGGGTGCAGCAGGGCTCCATATTGTCACCCATTTTGTTTGCAGTGTATATATTGCCATTAGGAGATATCATTAGGCGATACGGTTTGAGTTTTCACTGCTATGCAGATGATATTCAACTGTATCTGTCCTTTCTACCTGGGCAGGATGATGTAGTCTCTGTGTTTAACAACTGTCTCGCCGAGATCAAGGACTGGATGAGAACCAGCTGGCTGAGACTGAATCTGGACAAGACCGAAGTGTTGGTAGTGGACCCGGGTCATCCAGGGGTGGGTTTGGGTGTTGGGCAGGCATCATGCTTATGGCTGGATGGCATCCAGCTCACTACCTCAGACCGGGTGTGTAACCTGGATATTATTTTTGATGACGGCCTGACTCTGAAATTCCAGGTGACAGCTGTTGTCAAATCCTCGTTTTACCATCTGAGGAATATCGCCCAGGTGAAACACCTGGTTCCTCCGGATAACCTGACAACACTGGTCCATTCCTTCATCACCACCCGCCTTGACTACTGCAATGCCCCCTACCTAGGGCTTCCTGGGGTTGATATCCGTTACTTGTAGCTAGTGCAGAACGTGGCGGCCAGGCTTTTGACTGGTACATCTAGGGCCAGTCATATTACGCCTGTGCTGCACGGACTGTACTGGCTGCCTGTTCAGTGGTGGATCACCTTTAAGGTTGGCTTGCTGATCTTCAAAGCCCTACACGATCAGTGACCCAGCTACCTGCAAGATCTCCTGATTCCCTACTGTCCGTCCTTCCCTCTCTGATCCACCGGTCAGGGATTGCTAGAGATTCCCAGGGTTAGTTTAAAAACATCAGGTGTCAGTGCCTTCTCTTTTGCAGCTCCTACCCTGTGGAATTCTCTGCCTCGTCGGTTAAGAGAATGCCTGACCATCGAAAGGTTTAAATCTGAGTTTAAAACATATATTTTTAATCGAGCATTCCCAGATGAATTTTATATTAAACTGATGTAACTGCTGTGTTTTAGCGTAATTTAAATCGGGTATGTTGTATTTTAACTGTAAAGCGCCTTGGTTTTAGAAAGGCGTTATACAAATAAAGATTTACTTACTTACTTACTTAACATTAACAGCAGACGCAACCTGCCCTGTAGGAAAGTTACCCTTCAGGTCCTCCAAGATTCCCATGCTGATCTGATATTTTTATAGGACACCAGCTTGCGCACTGTGTCAGACATCATCACCACCCAAAGGCTCTGGACATCAGGCATTTCTTATTTTTCTCCTGGCATGGATGCATCCTCAGGGGTTGCTATCATGTTTTGCCGTCTTTCTCCCACTGTGTCGAGAGTGCTGGATATTCAACCAGGTCGGGCTTTATTGCTTGATTGTAATATCAATCAGGCTGTCTATCGTTTGACTAATATCTGTGCCCCCCAATCTACATCTGAGAGGGTTTCTCTATTTCAGCCATTGCAGCTGTATTTGTGTACTTCCCGGGTCATTATATTTGGGGGTGATTTAAACTGCCCCTTACATCCCCATGATAGGGGGATAAGACATCAAAAGTTCTTTTGCGATTCGATCTGTTTACAGGATATTTGTAATCAGTTTCACCTGCTTGATGCTTTTCATGCTCTCTGCCCTTTTGGAGGTTTTACTTACTACAGGGCGCACTTTGCCACCTGTACTGATTTTCTTTTTTTCCTAGAGTATGAACCATTGCAGTAGCAGCTACCTGCCTGGTGGAAATTACAGATCACTGTTTGTTAAGCTGAACGATTTCTGTCACGTCGACTCTTCTGACTGGAAAGTTTTCCTTGATGATGAATAATGCCATCCTGATGGACTCCTCTTTTCTGAGCGCGCTTTATTCCCTTTTATGGGCACATATGACTGTCCAGGATCTTTACATTTATGTGTCCCTTTGGTGGGACCATACTAAGCTTGCTATAGGTAGTCTAGCAAGGTGATGCTCAAAATCAGTTGGCAGGGCCCGGTGGCACTGAGGGTTGAGGCGCTGCATGCCACACCTCGTGCAACACTGGCGACCCAAGTTCAGGAGCGGGCTCAGGAGCCGAGGGTCAGTAGGGAAGGGACTGGATGGAGCACCCGCCGGGCTGCTCTCCTGTCCTGGGGGGAGGGCACCGGCCCCTGGTGGAGATCGGGGGTGCCACAGCAGCGTGGGCTGCATATACGGTGTGCCCATGTAAGGCAGGGCTGCTACGCACCTTACAGCATCGGGGGTACACGGGGGGGGAGGGCAGAACAGAACACAGGAAAACACCGGCGTTAAGGATCAGGTGACAGCACCTTCCCCCCATGTCCAACATCGAGTTTCCCCGACTGGCCTTCAATTTCCTCTGCCCGGCCCCTCGTCCGATGCCAGAGTCTGACTTGTAAGAGCATCCCAAAGTTGGTGGGGGATGACCCTCCTTGGTTAGGGTTAGCCGGGGGTGCTGGCATCGGCGAGGAGGGGAGAGAGGAGGCACAGTTCGGGGACTCACAGGCAGGCAGGACAACGGATAGGCTGCCTGAGACAGGACCTCGGGGCTGTGACTGGAGGGGAAAAAAAAAGATCAGTTGGCAGATCGGCTTACCATGCCTATCTTAATTTGCATTATACTCCTTTCAAACTGATCTCATTTCAGGCTGAGACAGGATTATCCCTTCAAGCCCAGTTTCAATCTGTTAGGTACCATATGAAGTCTGTTCAATATGACAAGGTTAAATCTCTGTCATTTGAACAGACTTATGGGACTCAGAGTTAGCATCTGACGAGAGACATTTTTCAAAGTTGTTTTCATAGGGTAAAGTTATGCAGAATGGACTCTTTAATTGCCATGGATGGTGTGGAACATGTGTCCCGAATGGGCATGCTAAGGGTGGTCCGAGACTTTTTGCGAGTTTCAGTAGGTACCAGTTTCCCGTTAGAGGATTTGGCCTCAATGTTTTTAGACTCTTTAAGCTTGCCACAGGTGTCATCCTCTGGTAATGCATTTCTTTTCTAACCTGTCTCTGAAGGGGAGGTTAGTGAGGCCATCCGTTCCTAACGTAAGAGGATTTCACCTGGTTCAGATGGGCTGACATCTGAATTTTACCAGAGATTTTCCTCTCTCTTAGTCCCTAGTCTCACTTTTGTTTTTAATTTTTGTTTTGGTGCATACGTCTCTATCTGGCTCCATTACAGAGGCGCTCCAAATTATCTTATTTAAGTTTGCTGATCAGAGGAATCTCCTGAATTGGAGGCCTGTTTGCCTCCTTAATACTGATGCAAAGATTTTAACAAAATTTTTTTGTACTAGATTGGCTCAGATTTTTTCTAAAATTATCCATCCTCTCCAGTCCTGTTCCATCCCTGGTCGCAGAATTCATCAGTATAACTTATTGTTGATCAGGGAACTACTTGCATACTGTCATTCTTACCATGTTGGGTATTTCCTGTTTGTTTTGAATCAAGCCAAAGCTTTTGATAATGTTCCCCACAATTACCTGTATTTGGTCTTGCAGAAATATGGCGTTTCCAACAATTTTTATTCACTGGCTTCAACTTTGGTATTCTCGCTCTATGAGTATTCACATTATTAACAGCTGGCAGGGTTCCCGTATTCACTTGCTTTGGGGAGGACATCAAGGGTGCTCGTTAAGCTCCATTATCTATGTGCCGAGAGTGGATCCATTGTCATGAGCCATTAGTGCTGCTCCCCACATTTTCGGTATTCCCCATCCCTTCTCATCCTCCGTAGTGAAGGTTTCGGACTACACGTCAATGTCTGTTTATTTGCTCAGGATATCCCCTCAGGTGAGAATGCCATTCAGTTGATCTCAGAGATTGACTCACTGACTGAGTCTAATATCAATCATTCTAAATGCTGTATATTCCCCACTGGGATTCACTTGGTGATTCCTTCCTTTATTTGTGATATTACCGTCACCTTAGAACCTGCCAAGAATCTTGGCATTTTCTTTGGAAGCTCTAATTTGCCTGAATTCAACTGGAGTAAGGTTTTTGGAAATGAGGGCCTCCACAGTGGCGATGTGGAAATCCTGGTAATTGTTCAAAAAGAAACAGGCTGATGTGATTAGAACTTTTTTGATCCCCATTTTTTTTATGTGAGTGCAATTTATCCTCTCCCCCTGCCAAGGAGGCAGTATAGCGCAGTGGTTTAAGGCTCTGAGCTGCGAACCTGGAGACCTGGGTTTGAATCCCACATCCCCTACTTACATACTGTGTGACCCTGAGCAAGTCACTTAACTTCCTTGTGCTCCCAGGTCGCACCTGTAAACAAGCTTTCAGCTTAGTGTCTCTCTCCTGGTTTAAAAAAAAATGAATAAAAAAATTCTGAAACCTGTTTGTACAGCATATTTTTCACAGTGGTTTGGGGGAAAAGGCTGAATCCAATTAAATGTGACATTCTTTATCTCCCGTATATTGCAGGGGGTTTAAACATGGTGAACTCTGTGTTTTTTATAGTATGTTTTTTCATTATAATATTCTCCCATGGATTTCTGGTCTTACTTTGACTTGAAAAGATTGGGCGTCGGTCTGGTTGACCCCCCTTCAGTTGGAGTGGCAGAAGCACAGACTCTTGTTCAGGCAAGTTGGCCTTTATCCTGTGTTTATGAAACCTTTTTTGACCTTTATTAAATTATGTTGATTATCTTGGGATCTTATTTGCACACAGCATAGGAAAGCCTTTCATAAAGGTTTACTTCCCCTTGGGGTGGATATTTTTCCGGGAGTATCACCACTTGTTAGGCCAGGCTTTGTTGTATTTAAATGACGCCCACTTTCCACCCCATTATTAGGATGTGATGTGGCTGTGTTGTCACAAAAGGTTAAATGTTAAGTCCAATAATAAACATAAAAGCATTACGGAGAGATATTGCCCTCAGGGATGTTGTCAGGATATGTTAGAGACCATTCCACACTTAGTTTTTGACTACCCATTTATTCATCCTTTTTGTGCATTCTTGATTACTTCATGGACTGACCCGGCTTGGCAATCCCTTACCTTTGATTCCCTCATTTATGGTGCTCCTAGTATGACATACTCCAAGCATGATCCTTCCGTGTTGCTTTTCATTTATTCTTGTCTTAAAGTAATGATTTGGAGGGTTTATTGTAAGTATATTTTGCAACAACAGGTTTTGGATCATGCTGCCCAGTTATGGATGGTGGAACTGGATCTTCAAAAGCTGTGTGCTGTTGAACGTACCAAGCTTTCTAAGGCCTTGTGAATTCATCATTGGAGGCATTGCCCATGGGCGCTATTCTGAATACCTCTTTGGACTTCTCCTTTTAATGTTTTTTGAATTTTTGTGTTTTGTAAAGTTGTCTTTCACCTTTTTGTTTTATGTTTCTATTTAGTTGTATTTTCTGTAGTTCTTTGATTGTTTGCTTTTTTGTCATCCTGTAATTTTCCTGTATTTTGTTTTGTTACCTTGTGCCATTATTAATTTGTCTTTCTTTGGTAAACAACCCTACTTTTGTGAAAAGTGCCTTGGATTCTTTTACTTCTACCTGGACACCTACCAGGACAGCACCAACGATTTGTAGAAGTGACATTCGTTGAATGTCTCATCTGAAGGATGGCACACCTCAACAGTACAGCACCCCCTTACTACTGCACTTGGGTGCCAGCTTTTATGGTATGAGCCCAATCCTGGAGTGGGACCAGAACCCATGACCTTTTGGTACAGAGATGGATATGCTACTAACTGATCCATGCTGGGTGATAAGAAAAAAGATAAGCTGCACAGCCGCCAGCCCACCGGTGCAGCTGTTGGATTTCCGCTTGCGAAGCTGGCGACCTGGGTTCGGAAGCAGACTCGGGTGCTAGAGGGTTGGCCAGGAAGAGGAAGTCTTAGTGTCCACTGCACTGCTCAGCTCCTCCAGGGGAAGGGGTACCCAGACCCAGGGGTGGTCTGACCGCTGGCATCAGCCAGAGGAATCGCAGCCCTGAGCACCCGACCAATGGGGAGCACGACGGAGCTGGCAGATATGCGGCATCGCGGTGGTACGCCACACTGGGGTGTACATCCCAAAATACACCTTTCCGGAGCAACACTGGCATGAGGGATCAGAGTAGTGGGCCTTCCACCTGCCCGCCGAACGCCGCCATTACCGGGGTCCTGACAAAGACTTGAATCCTTGGGCAGGGGTAAGGGGAGGCCCTCATCGCCACCTCACCTGGGAGGTAAGCCAGCGCTCCATGGGAGACCCCGGGGATGGGAAGTAGGTGGGTAGAGGAGTCGGTACAGTTTCGGATGGGAAAAATAGAAAGTTAAAAAAAAAAAAAGCTGCACAGCCATCTGAAAGGCATAGTCAAAAAAGGATCAGATATCAGGGTGTCCGAAAGGAAGGACCCTAAATCTGTTGATGGCAAAAATCTAAAGAAAAGATCCTCTGAGCAGACACTAGAATCAGTGCCTTGTCATCAGAGGACATATAAAAAATATGGCAATTTTTCCAAGCCATCCAGACTATTGGAAATTTTGTTGCCACCCCCTCGTTCCAGCCAATCTGCCTGCAGAGGAGGAAGGAGAAAAATACTATGCACAAGATGAGGAAGGTGATCCCATGGAACTGGATGGTATACCTGAGCAACATTGTGGCTCACCTCCAGGGCATAATGAGAACTATACTTCATTTTCCTCATTTGTCAGAGACAAGCTTGAGCCTTGATACTCTAAACTTCCACCCTCAGGAAACTGAGGAGGATGAAAGGGATGCTGAATTTATGGACAAGATGAAAAAATTACTCACCTTAGTAATTGTGTTTCTTCTAATGGAGTCTTGCTGTATTCTGACAATTTGCAGTTAGCTCCAGCTCTTGAACTGCCCCGGAGAGTGAAGGGTTAAAATTCTATGCCAGGCATAGAACGTTGGGCTCGAGCTCGGTTGAAAACTCTGTCTGTGTCCTTTTGAAATCAAACCGTCAGATTCTTACGAGCTAAACTCACTGACTATATAATGTGGAAACTGTAAAACTCCTAGTAGCCAGCTGGCAACAAAGACTTTGGATTCCCTAAAAGACTCAAGTCAGGAAACCCAAAGAACAAAAACCAGGTAATAAGAACTAAAAACTCTTAATTAAACAAATACAAAGCACCCAGCACAACAGGAGTGGGCTAAAGACACCCCTGGGATGCAACACTGCACCTGCCCACCCACTTCCCAAAACAGGTTCTGAGAGGGGAGGCAGGCAGGGAAGGAGGTCAGAATACAGCAAGACTTCATTAGAAGAAACTCAGTTACTAAGGTGAGTAATTTTTTCTTCAAACAACATGAAGTCTTGCTGTATTCTGACATCTGCAGACTACATGCCAGTACCTCCAGGAGGAGGGACAGAACCACTTGGGTATAGGCTCTGAAGTACTGTTGTGTTAAACCTAGCATCACTCCTAGCCTGGATATCCAGAGAGTAATGCTTGGTGAAGGTATGAACTGTTTCTCCAGGTGGCTGCTTGACAGATTTCTAACAAGGATATCCCTAGCTGCAGCCAGAGATGCAGCTGTACCTCTAGTGGAATGAGCCCTCAGGCCTGAGGGTGCAGTTTTCATAGCAGAATTGAATACAGGAACAATCCACCTGGCAATGGTTCTCTTGGTGGCAGGTTTTCCCTTACCTACTTCCCCATAAGTGAGGAACAACTGGAGGGAGTCAAACCTGTGACCCTTTGTATGTTCTATGTAGTAACTAAGGGCCCTTTTAGCATCTAAACTGTGTAGCTTCTGTTCCCCTGAGGAGGTGTGATCAGTGAAGAACACAGGAAGAGACATGGGTTGGTTTAAGTGGAAATCAGAAACCACTTTAGGTAGGAACCTTCTATTGGTTCTAAGACCACCTTATCTCTATGGAAAGAAATGAAGTCAGGCTCCACTGACAGGGCTTGCAGTTCACTGATATGTCTGGCAGAAGTAACAGCAACCAAAAACACAGTTTTCCAAGTCAAGTACTTGAGCTCTGCTGAGGACATAGGCTCGAAGGGGGGTTGCATCAGCTGAGCAATACAAATATTCAAATCCCAGGCAGGAGCAGGATCCCTAAAAGGGGGATTGGTATGAAGCAATCCTTTGAAAAATTTACAGAATACAGGATGAGATGACAGAAAAACAGAAATAGCTGACAAATGAACTTTGAGAGTAGCTGGTTTGAGGCCTAGACCATTAAGGTAAACCATGTAATCCAGAACTGTAGACAACTCCAAGGGTGTAGCTACTGATACTCCAAGTAAGCCATGACATACCAAGTTTAGTAGAAGGGGGTAGCAAACAAGCTGGCCAGCATTGCTCTGCCCTCTCTAGTCCATCACATTTACATTTCTAGGTTTGGCTTCGCAGGCTTTTTCTTTTTTTTCTCAGCTTTGTTTTTTTTGGGGGTGGCAGAGTGGACCACGGATGTTGAAGTTGAAGGTCTCAATTAGGTCCACCTGCATAGTGATTGGCTGTGGCATCTGGTAGGGGGTGTGGCAAGTATTGGGCGGTGAGTTTAAATGCCCCAGCAAAGTTAGAAGCCATACTGTTAGTTCAGTTGTACTGGGAGTGAGAGAAGCAGTAAAAGAGCTGAGGAGCAGCAGCAGCTGGAAGAACAGACTCAGAGTTACCTAAAAGAATGACGACTTCATGTGGAGTGGCAAGTGGAGCAAATCTGCCTACCTGCGGGGGTGAGGGAAGAAATTTCTGCCACAGTGTTGGACTCATGGTGTAATCAGTGGCATCTACCAGTGGGCAGCAAGCACCACAGTAGCAGCACAGACAGACAGCAGGTCTATATAGTGTGGGAATCATCTGGAGCCAGGAACCTTGGACTCAAGTCGTGGGGGGGCAGGCATGAACAACAGTGGGGGAGGGGGGTAGCAGTGTGGCAGGTTGGTGTACAAATCTGAAATGCCTGGCTACACCCCTGGACAACTCAGTAGTGTCTGGGGAAATGTGCTTCTTGGAACACCAAATACTGAACCTTTTCCATTTGGAGTTGTAGGTTTTTCTTGTGGCAGGTTTTCTAGAAGCCTTGAGGATATCCAGAACCCCTTGAGACAGATGTAAATCCACATACTCTAAGTCTTCAAGAGCCATGCCTTGAGATTGAGTGACTGGAGAATGGGGTAACAAATCCTCCCCTGAGAGGAGGTTAGCAGATTGTAGTTCCTGGGAAGAGACAGGGGAAGATGGACTGCTAAGGACAGCAACAGGGGTTACCAAGGCTGCCTGGCCCAGTCTGGAGCAATCAGAATCATTTTGCATGGTTGTGACCTTACCTTGACTAGAACCTTGAACAATAGAGGAAAAGGAGGGAAGGCATAAAGAAACTTCCCTTCCCAGTTCAAAATCAGAGCATCCAGAGGGACTGAACCCAAGACTGGGGGTCTGCAACAAAACAGAGGAAGTTGGTGATTGTCTGGGGCTGCAAAGAGATCTATCTCCGGAGTGCCCCACCTTGAGAAGATCACCTTCAACACTAAAGGATCCAGAGACCATTTGTGATGGCCCTGGGAAATCCTGCTCAGTGCATCTGCTATCACATTGTCCTTTCCTAGGAGGTGGACCGCTACTAGAGAGGTCTGCAGGAAATAAGCCAGGGACCATACTTTCATGGCCTCCGTGCACAAGGCCGTGGACCGAGTGCCTCCCTGCTTGTTGCTATACCACATGGTGGTAGTGTTGTCCGTCCTGACCTGAACCACCTTGTTCTGTATTGACTGAGAGAAAGCTTGTAGGGCAAGAAGTACTGCCCTGAGCTCGAGGAGATTGATGTGAAGGAATTCATGAGGGGACCACAGTCCCTGAGCCGTGAGAGCCCCCAGATGGGCTCCCCAACCCAAAAGGGAAGCATCTGTGGTAAGAACCACAGAGTGAGTCTGAGAGACAAATGGATCACCTTGCCTCAGATTGTCCAGGTCCTGC
Organism: Neoceratodus forsteri; assembly: GCA_016271365.2. Taxonomy (NCBI): domain Eukaryota; kingdom Metazoa; phylum Chordata; order Ceratodontiformes; family Ceratodontidae; genus Neoceratodus; species Neoceratodus forsteri. The sequence goes on along the minus strand of JADMNL010000022.1, from coordinate 594,578,080 downwards.
CACCACTGAAGGACCTGAATTAAGGTCTGAGTAACAGGAACTAGCTGGGTAAGAGGATCTTTCCTTTGGGACCAAAAGGCTCTCAGATGGAACTGAATGTCCCTCATCTGAAACCTGGCCCCTTGGACCACTGCTGTGGCAGCTGCCATGTGGCCCAGATGCTGCAGAAAATGCCTTGCTGGTCGAGAAACCAGAGGGAGAAAGGAAGAGGCCAGCTGAGAGATGGCTTTTGCCCTTTCCAAAGGAAGGAAGGCTCTTGCCTTGAGGGTGCCCAGCTCTGCTCCTATAAAAGTGAGGAGCTGTACTGGTTCGAGAACTGACTTGGGAAGACTGAGAAGGAACCCCAGGGGAGTGAGAACTTGCTGGGTGACCTGCAGATCTGACTTGACTTGGTCTGGAGACTGGCCCACCAGAAGCCAATCGTCCAGATATGGAAAAATAGAAATCCTTTTCCTTCTTAAAAAGGCCACCACTACTGCTAGGCACTTTGTAAACACCCTTGGAGCTGAGGTTAGACCAAAGGGCATTGCTCTAAACTGATAATGGCCTGAGGGCAATTCGAACCTCAGGTACTTTCTGTGGGAGCACTTGATGGGAATGTGAAAATAGGCATCCCTGAGGTCCAGTGAGACTAGCCAATCCCCTGGCCTCAGAGAGGGAAGAATTGTTCCCTGAGTCATCATTTTGAATTTTGGCTTTATTAGGTGCTTGTTTATGTATCTTAGATCTAGGATGGGTCGCCACTCCCCTGTCTTTTTTGGGGTAAGGAAGTATCTGGAGTACAGACCTTTGCCCCTGAATGGAGTAGGAATTCTCTCTATGGCCTTTAAGGCCAGTAGAGACGAAACCTCTGCCTCTAGAGCAAGGATTTCTGAAGTATTTGCAGGTGGAAGGGATCTGGGTCTCAGTTTTGGAAAAATTTTTAAACTGAGAACCAGCCCCTTGCTTACAACCTCCAGGACCCACTTGTCTGAGGTAACAGACATCCAGTCCTGGACAAAGCCAGCCAGCCTGCCTCCTGCTAGAATGGGGGAGTCGACCCGGGCTGACACATCAGGGTGTCTGCTTGGCAGGGGCTTTAGGCTGAGGGGTGGATGCAGCCCTGCTCATACCCCTCCTGCCTCTCCCTCTGAAGAACCCCTCTGAGAAAAGGAAGAAGAGGCGCTTGATAGAAAGGCCTGTGAAAAGGCCTGCCCCTGCCCCTAGCTTGCTGCCTTTGAGGAGTTGCCTGCCTCTCCTTGGCCTGGGCACTCCTTTAAGTTGTCCTGTACTCATCCATTTTCTTCATGCAATTCTCTGTCTGCTCCCCAAACAGAGAATTACCCACTACGGGGAAATCCATGGCCTTCACCTGAGTGTCCTGCGAAAGGCTAGTACATCCGAGCCAAGCCATTCTCCGAAGAGCCACAGATGTAGCCATGACTCTTGATGACACATTATTAGAGTCCACAGCAGCATGAAATTGCACCTTTGATGCCTCAATCCCATCAGCAGCCACCTCCTCCAGCTCCTTGGCTAGCTGGGGGAGGCCTGTTTAGCCAGTGCCAGTACAGTGTCCCACCTGGACTTCTGGTACCTGGCTATATAGGCCATATAGTTAGCCTGCCTGAGTCCCAAAGATGATGCCAAGTACTGTTTATTTGCCATGGCATCTATCTTCCTGGAATCTTTGTCTGGGGTGTGTGAAGCCAAGGGGATGTTTGCCTTGTCACAGGCAATAGCCTGCACTACCCAACATGGCTGCACTGCAGATAAAGAAATTCCGTATCTGAGCCTGACAAAGTGTACCTCTTGTCCATTCTCTTGTCAACAGGAGGTACAGAGTTGGGAGACCTAAGTATTTTTTGTGTCTGTTTCCCAAATGACCTATGAAGGGGAATAGACAGTCACTTAGACTCTGGGATGTCCATCATCTCTATGAAGTCAGGCTCCTCTTGATCCTCTACAGCCTCCTCAATAGGAAGCTGGAGGGTTTGAGCCACTTTTCTGTAGAACAGAAAGTGGGAGGGGACTCAGAAAGCCTAGGAGGGGAAACACCAGAAGGTCTGTCTGGGGAGATGTCTGGTTTCACAGGCACATCCAGACTTTCACCGTCGTAATCATCCTCTTAAAAATCTCCCTCCTCATCAAACTCCGGTTCGTAAAAATCTTCAGGGGAATAATCCTGAACCGGGGGAACCAACCGAACCGAACCCCTGCCAGAAGGCGCTGGATTGGTCAGAACCGGACACAGCTATTTCTTCGGTGGTCGGAACATGCGGTTCTGGATCCGAACCGGCCGATTTATCCTTTCGTTTTCTTTTTGTAGGAACCGATCCCTCAGGATCGACTCTCCTCTTGCCTGAAGAAGTATCACCCTGGTCAGAGGGCACGCCTTCTGGTTCGGTAGGAACAGAACTGGGCTGGCCTTCCGGGGTCAGCGGATTTCTCGGCCTCCTTATCCCTAAGTCTACCTAACCTTTTTTCCAGGGCAGACTTAGGGAAATTTTTGCAAATTTGGCAGTCTGAATCGAGGTGGTCAAACCCCAGACAGTAAACACAGGTGGTGTGGGGATCGGCCTTAGCAAAGACCTCCCCACACACACTGCAGTGTTGAAACCCAGTGGGCCCGGTTTTTTTCTTGGGTTTCTCAGACATGGCCATCCTATCCAACTTACCCCTTATATGGCAACCGCCAGGCAAGACTCCCCTATCGGTTTCTCACCGTGTCACGGGTGATGGAAAAAAACGTCCAAATCATGTTTTTATTTAAACCGATACGGACCCGTAACCACACACTAACTTTTTTTTTTTTTACAAGGATTTACTACAGAATCGGTTCAGCCGAACCAATCAAACAAATTTACAATTTCCACACAATAACTGTCCACAATACTAATCTAAGTACTTACAGTACCACAGACAGAGTCTCGAACCGAAAAACGGAGCGAAAAATCGGAAAAACCTTCACTTTAACCGCGTTTGAACCGAGCAGAAGGAGAAATCTCCGGAGCGACTGTTCAGTGAGGCGGAGTAAAGAATCTGACGGTTTGATTTCAAAAGGACGCAGACAGAGTTTTCAACCGAGCTCGAGCCCAACGTTCTATGCCTGGCATAGAATTTTAACCCTTCACTCTCCAGGACAGTTCGAGAGCTGGAGCTAACTGCAAATTGTCAGAATACAGCAAGACTTCATGTTGTTTCAAGGGTATGACGCCCTCAAGGAGGTTGCTACTCCCCATACACAAGTCTGACAGCCTCAAGGAGGTTGCTACTTCCTAGACACAAGTCCCATAAGAAACCATATCAAAATTCATGATTCCTTCTACTTTAGCTGCAACCATTGACAAAAAGATTGATAGAAAATACCAGGTGGACAGACAGGAAATGAAAATTACGTACCTACTGTAATTCTTGATCTTCTCTTGTATCTTCACCATTCATTACTTCCTGGGTGTTAGCCGGAGGCGCGCAACCGCCACGGGAGCTTTTTTTTTTTTTTTTAAGTTTGCCTAACGGCACTGCCCTCGAGAGTGACGTCATGCGTCATGCGCGAGGGGCGGCCGTTAGTAGCGACCGACTCCTCCTCCAACTCAGTTCTGTGAGCCGGAGAGGCAAAAGTGAGAGCAGAGAATATAGATAGCGAGGCAAGATAGCCGAGGATAGCAAAGCAAGGAAGAATGAACTGAAAAGGAATAAGCCATGGAGGAAGGACAGAGGAGATAAAGTATCCTAGCCTAGGGACTGCAGGGCCTCTTACCTGGGCGACTCTAGGAGGAGAGATAAAGTAAGGAGATGAGAAAATAGAAGAAGAAGAAGAAAGAGAAGAGAGAGATGGATGTTGAAGGGACCAGAATGCCCAACGAGTATAGTTAGCTTAGAGCTGAAGGCTCGACTAAGAGGGAAGCAAGAACTCCGGAGATAGAGCTGAAGAGAAGGTTCACCAAACCCGCTAGACAGACTCTGGAGGGCATAGTCCTTATCCTCAACATGCCATTGTTATTGATACCCCCCTCGGGTTCCTGGCCGCGACAGGCCGAGAATTCGAGGACACCCGAGGAGGGAAAAGGAACCCCAGGTAGCAGGAGGAGAGTGCTGCTCTGGGACTTAGAAAAGGAAAATGTAAGCCTTTCAGGCGTTTTAAGCATAGGAATGGGACTCAGACAGACTGGCCAAGGTAGGCCAAGGCTTAGGCTGGCCGGGATTGGATATGGTCAGCACAGCTCTTCTGTAAAAATTGTCCAGGAGGACACTTAAAAGGAGAAACCAATATGCAAACTAGCGAGAAGGGAGACTACCTTCTCATTTCCCCTCTTGTTTGTTTTTCCTTTTTTTTTTTTTTTTACAGAAGAAATTTGAGGTTGGTTGCATGACCCCAAAACCAAGATGCCTATAGCAGTCGAAAAGAGTTCCCTCAGCATTTTTTCCCTTTTTTTTTTAAAAAGAAAAGGAACAGACGTGCTCTGCTCCTCTGCTCTGCAGGGCAAGAATAGAGTGGGGGCTGATTTCAGGCAATATCTGGAACACGGGATTGCAGGATCAACTGAATAGCCTGAACCAGGCCAAAACCCAGAGATATCTTGTCAGGATAACGGCAAGAGATAGTTACAGATCTGATCGCCAATGCAATCCACGTAGATGGCCCATTAATCTTAGAGTAATTAATTTTTCTGAAATTAGAACCTCCCCAAAAGAAGGATTTTTTTTTTTTTTGAAAAATTACAATTTTTCCTAGTTTTTAAGAAAAATTTTTTTTTTTTGCAGAGAGAGGAAGGAGACGGGAGGTGGAGAAGCCACAGGAAGAGGCCACTGAGGGGATGGTGGGCGGGTGTAAGTAATGAATGGTGAAGATACAAGAAGATCAAGAATTACGGTAGTGCATTTTCATATCTTCCCTTGTCAATCTTCACCATTCATTACTCCTGGGTGATACCAAGCTCCTCTTCCTGGAGGGAAGAGGAATACCCTGAGGGAACAAGACCCAGCCTTCTGCTGGTGAGAAAACAGAAGGAGAAGACCCTGGCTTATTCAGAAAGCCTAAGTGGGAGAAGAGCTAGGAGGTGCCTCCCGAAGACGAGGAGACGGAGGGAGCCCCTGTAAAAGTCTCCTAGCTCTGGAAGAGAAAAGACGGGTCCCCCAGAAGGCGGAGCGAATCACCCTACGCCGGGCCAGGGGTGACAACCTGGAAAGACGAGCCATGCCGTCCGCCTGATGCAGATCGCTGTCCCGCAAGCCTGAAGCCACCTCATGGCGTCATAAGATGCCCTTGCTTGGTGTCTTGCCAGCTCCAGGCCTACCGCAGAGACAGCAGGCTTGTCTGGTTTGCTCCGTGTCAGGCATAGATGCCAGCAGCTGGGACATCATCGACCACAAATGCCGGTTATAGGCAGCGTGGTGAGCCTGATGTGATGCAATACATACGCCATGCGAGAGAAGAGAACACTCTTTCACCTCAACGGTCGAACTGGAGAGAGTCCGAATCCGGTGGGCGTCGTTGCGCAAACACGCGCCAGAAGGAGTATCCAGGTATACCAAACCTGAGGACGGGTTGGGAAGGAACCTAGAGACTCAGAGGGCACAATACCTCGCTGGCAGTCCGCCGGGCTGGGAAGAAGCGGCAGGAACTGCCAGGACCGGATAGACGCCTCCTGGAAGGATAGGCCAGGAAGGTACCACCAGATGCTGGGCACTGAATTCACCAAGAATTACAGCGTCTCCTGCTTGGTATTGTCTCCGAACATAGAAATCCAGAGATCCTCACCATCCTCGAGGAAACGCTGATATTCTGTGAAATCAGCATCAGAGGACAGATGAGCAGGGGTTCCTCTCCCTCAGAGGAGGAGGCGAGGATGATGGGGAGCTGGAATGCTCAGAGGATTCCTGCAGCGGTGGGGAGAGTCGAAAGACCTGCTCATGCATGTATCTAACATATGAGGGGAGGCCGCTGCAGAACCTCTGAACTGCTCCCAGGATAACGGACCCGTAGGACCGACATGGCCTGGGAGCGGGGTGGTGAAGAGCAGAGAGATGGGAGAGGGGCACCTCCGAGGAGGCAACTGCTCTCTGCGAGGGCTCTGGAATCCGGGGAAAGGAGCCCTAGTAGGAGGGATCCCGGATATCAAACCAGGCTGCAGAACGGAACTCTGGGGAAGCGGAGCCTGGAAGAGCCCTGGGAGAAACTCCCTGGGGCGCGCGGGACTGCATGGATCCAGAAGGGCAGTCCGCACAAACGCCGCGGAGGACACCCTAGAACCCTGGGGGAGGGACGGGCCTGCACTATGGCTCCTGGCCACCCCCAGGTGGCCAAAGAAGACCGGCAGCAGCCGCCTGCCCTCAACCCCTCGGTTCGAGAGGCCTCCTCCTCGACTGCAACGTCCCCCTGTCCCTAGAGGGGGCAACAGCACCCCGGGGGGGTAGCCGTCACCGAGCCTCCAGAGAGGGGAGCCTCCCCCTCCGTCACCCCCACGTCTGTCCCCCGGGACTCTCGGCCACCCCAGCCGAGGAACCCTCAGGAGACGACGGTAAGGGGGACAGAGGGAAGGGCCCGCTGCGCCGCCTGGTACCCCTAGCCACTGAGGACCCAGATCCCGAAGAATGGGGGTGCCAGGATGGGTCCACATCTGAGTCATCGTCCTCCGAGGAGGACGAGACCAGCAGGACCTTGATGCTGGCCACCCCAGGGGTCCCCGAGGCCACAGGGTCGCAAACGGCCCCGGTACCAAGGGTGACGCCACTCGCCCCCCCCACGCCGGCAGCAGGAAGGCCTAACCCACACCCCAGCGCTCCAGGCCGGCACCGCCGGGAAGGGAAACCAGCGGCGCCGCCCGCGTCGAGAGGCGGAGTGGCACCGTCGATCGCGCCGCCATAGTCCACCGGCACCGCAAATGGCGCTGAGGCCAAGCGGCACCGCCAACAGCACCGCTTCAATCACGGTGCCGTGAACGGTGCCGGGATCCAAAGCAGCGCACCGGCGCCGTAAGCGGCGCGGGATCAACAATGCCGGGAACAGCGCTTGATCACCGCACCGTGAACAGTGCGGGATCTGAAAACGGCTGCGGTCGGCTATCCAAGCGGGCCCCAAAAGCCAAGGGCCTCGACATGGGGGAGCCTGCACCTCGAAGAGGTGACTGCCGAGCGGTGTCAGCGCGCAGCCCGGAAGGAGCTATGATGCTCCCCAACACACGTGGAAGGGCCTCCTCCTCGGCAAGATAGGATGAGAACCCCTCCTCCTTGGACCGTATAGGCCGGGAGGGACCGGGGAAGAGGCCTAAAGATCTCGCCGAGATTCCCGTGGCGAGCCGTCCCAAGTCGGCGGGCCTTGCCGAGCTTGAATGCGCGGACTTGAGGGACGCGATGGTCCATCGAGAAACAGGGCGCCGCAGAATCCATATCATGGTTGGGTCCCAGGCAATGAAGGCAAGCGTCATGCCGGTCCGAGATGGAGAAATGCCGGCCACAGGAGCATTGGCGCATGAGCGCGGCCCGTCTTGAAGAACGCTTAGCTCCAGAACCGGACATAACGCGAAACCAACGAGACTAAAACACAGTAGGAAATACACCCGGCGCCGAAAGATAGAAAAAAGAACAGTCTTACCGTATCGGCGTCGAGTGCAAGGAAAACGGAGTCGGTAACTACGAAGATAGAAAAACACTGAAGCGCTTCACGCGGACAGGTGCTGCCTCGGCCAGGCGGGAGAAACAGAACCGAGTTGGAGGAGGAGTCGGTCACATTAACGCCGCCACAAGATGACGATGACGCCACTCGAGGGCGGCCATAGGCAAACTTTAAAAAAAAAAAAAAAAGTCCGTGGGCGGCGCCCTCCGGCTAACACCCAGGAAGTAATGAATGGTGAAGATTGACAAGGGAAGATGTAGAATACCTGTATGCCCATCCCGATCACCAGGCTGTAGTCCAGACTGCTGTTTGTGAGAGTGCAAAAGTCATTCTATCTGCACAGCCTCCAGAAAAGTACACAAAAAATTGGATGCTGTGGCCAAGAAAGTTTATACTACAGCTTCTCTGCTCAGTAGGCAGGTGGCTTATTCAGCATATACAGCCCAGTACCAGAAAGCATTGTGGAGCACAATTCTGGCACTTGCTGATAGAGCAGTGATGTGGCGCAGGACTTGGTTGCCACTGCAAGATCAGCCCTGGACACCACTAAAAATACCACTTCCACACTGCTATGGACACAAATGGCACAGTTAAGACTACCAGCGCATACAGTGTCCTTATGAAGATTCTTCTGGTTAGGGACTACATCCTTTCTCAGGATACCCCAACCAAAGACATGGATTTCCCCTTTGAAGGAAAATTTACTTTTTGGTGACAAAACAACGTATGTACAAAAAAGGGTGGGCAGGGTCAGGAGGGGCAGAAAGTGTATTGCTGCAGCATTCAAGCCCCAGCCAAAGCAAAGCCCCTGACAGTTCTGTCTGGGTCACCCATCCGTTGCCATTGGGGGAAAGATTAGCTCATTACCTTCAGGAATGGTTAAATATTACCTCAGACAAATGTGTTCTGGAGGTAGTGGGCGAAGAACTGTCTCTGCAGTTCAAAAATTCCCAAGACTGCAGAAACACAAACATTTTCCAGCACACTGTCCCACAGAAGGGATTTTGCTGGAACTGGAAGTAAATAATTTACAGCAAAAGCTGTAGAAAAGGTCAATGCCTCTCAATGGGGCAAGGGCCTATTCTTTTTTTTTTGCGTTATATGTTTACTCCCCTTCCCTAGCTCTGGTGACCCCTACTCCTTCAGGCTTCTACAAGACCCCAGCTACCTCTACTAACCTCTTTCTCGAGCTTCTCCTTCTACCTTACATCGCAGCCATTCCCGGGATATCCCGGATGTAACCCTTCACCGGGCGGGTCCCCCTCCTCCAAGGGAAAAGGCACCGGGGGGAGGGCAATCTCCAGCGCACTCATACTAGGGCCCAGGGATGCTACTGAGGACTAGGAGGCTCCCTACAGGTTTCCGGAGGCGTCAGGAGTCAGAGAGCAGTCATCCGGCGTACACCGAGCTGCTTTTTCCGGTTTTCTGCTTCTCACAATGCGACGCTTCAGCAGTGCCTCCCAGTCTCCACTAGGAGCCACTGTTGAACGAAGCCTCCCACTCCCCCCACCCCAGGAGAGGAGAGCCATCCTCCAGACGCTCAATCCTCTCCTCCCCCTGCCGACCCCGATGACCCGAGTCCAGCGTGGTTCAAGGTAAGGCGCCAGCATCTCAACCCTCTGTGCCACCGGGCCGGCCGGGCCTATTCTTAAGGTACTTCCTCACCCGCAAGAAACATGGGGAGTGGTGACCCATTTTAGAGCTCAGGTATCTAAACAAGCATATAAAGAAAAAATAATTCAGAGTGGTCACACAGAGAACAGTGGTACTATCTCTGCAGTCAGGACACTGTCTGGGATCACAGGATCTGAAATATGCCTATTCTTCATATCCCAGTCAACTCATCACACAGAAAATGTCTCAGGTTCAAGCTAGGGAACTGCCAATACCAGTTCACAGCTCTTCCCTTTGACCCCACCTCAGCACCAGGTGTATTCACAAAGTGCTTGTCGGTGATGGCATCACACCTAAGAAGTCAAGGTGTGATAGTTATTCCCTACATAGATGACAGGCTAGTCTCAGGGAAAACAGAACAGGAGACAGGGTGCTTGCTACAGACTGTAAAATGCACCTTGGAGACTCTAGGATTCCTGATAAACCTGCAGAAGTCCAAACTAGAACTTGTGCAAGTACTGGACTTCATAGGAGTACAGCTAAACACCTTACAAAGCAAAGCTTTTCTCTGGCAGCCAGTTTCCTCTCTGGTAGTAGCAGCAGCAGAGTCCTTTACAACAGGTCAGCCAGGATCTGGAAGGGACTACCTGCAGTTGCCAGGACACATGACTGCATCGCCAGCTATGTTCCCAGGGGCCAGGTTCCAAATGAGAGATATCCAGTACTACTTAAGAGACAACTGGTCTTAAAGGTGGGATCCACTATCAAAGCTTGTGCCAGTGACAAAAGCACTTGTAAAGTCACTAGAGTGGTGGAAGGAAGAAAGCAGTCTCAGAGAGGGCATTCCCTTCCTTCAAAAATTACCAACAAGAATCCTTACTACATATGTCTCACTCCTGGGATGGGGCGCCCATCTACAGGACCTCACAGTGAGTGACACATGAAGTTGACAGGAGTCACTGGAAATGGAAATTACATACCTACCATAATTCTTGATCTTCTTGGACAGAGTCTTTGCCATTCATTCACACTAATGGGACTATGCCAGAGGCACTAGGACCCAGTGGGAGCCAAAAATCTTCAGGAGGGCCAGTGGCAAGGTAGGACCGCACATGCCTGGCAACATGAGACTAGCTTGCGTCCATATAGGCTATTTCGATGTCGACCCTCCAACCACCTCAGTACCTTTTTGACCGAGGAGGTGCAGCGTAAACTACCCTAGGAAATACCTGACCTAATCTGGGCATAAGATAGCCCGGATGACCCATGTAAGATGAGTCAACTCAGCAATGTATTCACAGCCCAAACAAACAAGGGAGTGAAGACCAGAGCGGACTGAGTGAACTCGGGGGGGGGATGGTGTGTGTGTGTGTGTGTGTGTGTGTGTGTGTGTGTGAATGAATGGTGAAGACTCCATCCAAGAAGATCAAGAATTATGGTAGGTATGTAATTTCCATATCTTTCTGGACTAGGAGTCTTCACCATTCATTCACACTAATGGGAGAGTACCGAGCTAAAAACCCAATCCCCCAAGCAGGGCAGCAGGATACAGAGCTGACTCAGGACAGAAGTCCATTCAGGACTGTCCTGCCAAGGAAGTGTGCTGTCTAGTATGGACATCAAGAGTGTAGTGCTTCACAAAGGTATGCACTGAGCTCCAAGTAGCCGCTTTGTAAGTGTTTGCAATGGGTATGTTACGAATCTCTACCAGGAATGCTGCGACTGCTCTGGTAAAGTGGGCATAAACCCAGCCTTCAAACTTGACCTGCGCTATCAAGTAGCAGTGGCGAAGACATGCCACTAACCATGCAGAGATGCATTGAATGGCAACAAGCTGACCCAGCTGGGCAATTCTGAAAGATACAAAGAGTTGCTTGGATTTACAAATCTCTTTAGTTCCGTCGATGTAGAATCGTAGAACCCTCTTGAGGTCCACGGAGTGAAGGGTGCGTTCCCCTTCATTCTGGAAGTTGGCAAATAAGTAGGGAGAACCAAGGTTTAGTTAGGGTAAAACTCTGAAACCACTTGGGTAGGAATTTAGGGTAAGTACAAAGTACCACCTTGTCCTTGTGAAAGACAGTGTGAGGAAGGTCCATGACCAAGGCATGTATTTCTGAGATCCTGTGGGTGGAAGTTACAGCCACAAAGAAGGCGGTCTTCCAGGTCAGAAATTTCAAGTCACAGGTAGCTAGAGGTTCAAAAGGTTTATGGGTGAGCATGTCTAGCACGAGGTTAATATTCCACATGGCCACTGGTTTCCTGACCAGGGGTCTAGTGTGCAGGATACCTTCAAGGAATCTCTTGACTAGTGGAAATTGAGCCAGAATCATGTATTGTACCGGCTCATGGTAGGCAGAAACTGCGCAGAGATGTACCTTTACTATCGAGTATTGCAGTCCTGCGATTGACAGATCTAAGAGGTACTCCGACACCTTATTTGGTGGACAACAAAATGGGTCCAGATGGGATTGCACATCAAATGGAGAAGCACTTCCATTTAGCCGTGTAAGTCTTTCTAGTGAATGGCTTATGCACAGCCAAGAGGATTTCCGAGATTCTCTGAGAAACTTCAAACCTACCCACTTCTATCTCCTCAGGAGCCAGGCATGGAGATGAAGGGAGTGTAAGTTGAGATGGACCATAGGTTCCTGTGTCAGGAGGTCTGTTCGTAGAGGAAGTTGCCTCGGGGAAACTTCTGACAGTCTGTTGATCAATGGAAATCATATCTGTTGAGGTCAGTATGGGGCAATGAGAATCATCCTGCCCCCCTGTGCCTCCAATTTGAGTTGCACCCTCTGAAATAATGGAAGAGAAGGAAATGACTGAGAAGTGGACAGGCTGAGCTGCCGTCTGGGGGAATCTCTGCAAAATGGAGAGAGTATCCCTCTCGGACAATCCTGAGGACTCCTTTGTCTGTCATAATGGACTTCCACTGGTTGTAAAATCGAGTCAGAGGACCCCTACCACCGTAGAGGTGTCCACCTCGGGCAGCTGAGGTGGGACATGGGCTGGATCTTCAGAGGCTGGCACTGGGCACTTTCAGGCCCTATGCCTTTGCGTTTTCTTTTGCGGCCAAGGAGTTTGGTTCCTGTTAAAAGCTCCTTGGCCTCCACCTCCAAAGGACTGCCTGTTATGAAATTGTCAATGTTTCCCGCCACTCTGAGGGGCTGTAGTAGCCGGCCTGGCTGTTTTAATGGCAGTCCTGGTTTCTGAGTGGCCTTCAGGACTTGCTCAACTTAAGGGCCAAACAGATAAGCACTGTCAAAGGGGATGTTCCTCACCTTCCTCTGAGATCGGTTGAGAAGAAAAAATTGCTCACCTTAGTAATGTTGTTTCTTCTAATGGAGTCTTGCTATATTATGACAGTAGCAGTTTGATCCAGCTCTAGAACTGCTCCGGAGGTGAAATGGTTAAAACCATTCCAAAATAGAATTTTGGCCACGAGCTCTAAGAAACAGCTCTATCTGTGTTATTTCAAACCTGAACTGTCAGATCTTTATGAGCCAAAACTCACTAAGGTCTGTGTGGAAGCTGTAACCTACACTAGCCAAATGGCTACCTAAATAATAACAACCATTACTGGTCCCAACACCCAAGACTCAAGTCAGGGGACCAGAAATACTAACACAATTCTAATAATATGAGAATAAAACATAAGTATAACAGAACACACACACACACACACACACACCCCCAAAGCCCCAAAAAGGGACAAAAATGCTAACAGGGCATAAAAGGTGCCCACACTGTTGCCCGCGACCCCACCCAAGTAGAGGTTCTGAGAGGGCAGGTTGGAGGTCATAATATAGCAAGACTCCATTAGAAGAAACAACATTACTAAGGTGAGTAATTTTTCTTCAAACAACATGAAGTCTTGCTATATTATAACAATAACAGAATACACAGCAGTACCTCCATGGAGGAGGGCAGAACCTACTTAGGGAATAGGCTCTGAAGAACAGCTGTGCCAAACCGAGCATCTCTCCTGGCCTGGACATCCAGGGAGTAATGCTTGGTAAAAGTGTGTACCATTTTCCAAGTAGCAGCCTGGCAAATCTCTAATATAGGGATGTCTCTGGCAGCAGCTAGAGACGCAGCTGTACCCCTGGTAGAATGAGCCCTCAAACCAGGGGAACTCTGCCAGTTTCTGATAGCAAATTGGATACAAGAGACAATCCACCTGGCAATTGATCTCTTAGTGGCAGGTTTGCCTTTCCCAACTTCACCATAGGTAAGGAAAGTTGGAGGATTCGAACTCAGGACCTTTGGTACGCTCTCTATATAGCAACTAAGAGCTCTCTTAACATCCAGGCTGTGCAACCTCCTCTCACCAGACAAGGAGTGATCAGTGAAAAATACTGGAAGGGAGACAGATTGATTAAGATGGAAATCTGAAACCACCTTAGGCAAAAACTTCCTATTAGTCCTAAGGACTACCTTATCCACTGGAAAAGAAATAAAGTCAGTTTCCACTGACAAGGCTTCCCAACTCACGTGTCGTCTGGCAGAAGTGATAGCCACTAGAAAAACAGTTTTCCAAGTTAGGTACTTAAGCTCTGCAGAAGACAGAGGTTCAAAAGGGGGTTGCATTAACTGGGCAATGCAAACATTCAGGTCCCAAGCAGGGGCCGGTTCCCGAAAGGGTGGATTAGTATGGAGTAATCCCTTAAAAAACTTGGAAAACACAGGATGAGAGGAAAGAGGGGATGACTTTCCTGCTGACACAAAAGCAGATACAGCTGCCAAATGAACTCTCAGGGTAGCTGGTCTGAGACCCAAGGAATTAAGATGTACCATGTAATCTAACACAGTCGGCAAATCAGCAGATTCTGAGGAAATATTTTTCCCCGCACACCAAATGGAAAATCTTTTCCATTTAGAACTATAAGTAGCCCTAGTGGAAGGCTTTCTAGAAGCCTTTAGGATCTCAAGAACACCCTGAGAGAGGTGTAAATCAGCAAACTCTAACTCCTCAAGAGCCAGGCCTTGAGGTTGAGGATTGAGGTCCGGATACCAAACCCTTCCCTGGGCACAAGTCAACAGGTTGTGATTCCTGGGAGGCAAAGGGAAGATGGATTGTCAGTGACAGAAGGAGTGGGTACCAGGGCTGCCTGGCCCAATCCGGGGCAATCAGAATCACCCTGCAAGGCTGAGATCTGATTTTGACTAATACTTTGAATAGGAGAGGGAAGGGAGGAAAGCATAGAGAAACTTTCCTCCCAATCCAGAAGAAGGGCATCCAGGGAACTGAGCCCAGCACTGGAGGCCTGCAACAGAACAGAGGAAGTTTGTGATTGTCTGGGGCTGCAAAAAGATCTATCTGAGGGGTGCCCCATCTGGCAAAGACTATCCCCAGCACTTGAGGATCCAGGGACCATTTGTGATGGCCCTGGGAAATCCTGCTGAGAGCATCCGATAGGACATTGTCCTTCCCTGGAAGATGAACTGCTATGAGGGAAGTGTTCAGGGAATAGGCCAGAGACCACAACTTCATTGCTTCGGTGCACAAGGCCGAAGACCGAGTGCCCCCCTGTTTGTTGATGTACCACATTGTTGTGGTGTTGTCTGTTCTGACTTGTATCACCTTGTCGTGGACAGATGCAGAAAATGCTTGAAGAGCTAAAAAGACAGCTCTGAGTTCCAGCAAATTGATGTGGAGCAGAGATTCCTGGGGGACCACACTCCCTGAGTGGAAAGGTCGCCCATGTGGGCTCCCAACCCAGAAGGGAAGCATCTGTAGTGAGAGTCAAGTCGTGAGTAGGGAAATGAAGGGACCCCAATCTTAAATTGCTCTGATCCTGCCACCACTGGAGGCTAGGATCAAGGTCGAAGTCACTGGGACCAACTTGGAAAGGGTCTCTTCTCTGAGACCAATAGGTTCTCAAGTGAAACTGAATGTCTCTCATCTGAAATCTTGCTCCCTGCACAACAGCTGTTGATGCAGCCATGTGCCCAGGAGCTGCAGAAAGTGTCTTGCTGGTCGAGACCTGCAGAGTGAAGGAGGAGGCCAAAGCCACAAATTCCTTACCCTTTCTAAGGGAAGAAAGGCTCTGGCTAGCTTTGTGTCCAATTCTGTCCCTATAAAGGTGAGTAACTGGACTGGTTCCAGAACCGACTTTAGTAGATTTAGCAGAAAGCCCAGGGAGGTGAGAAGCTGCTAGGTGACCTGCAGGTGAGATTTTACCTGTCTGGGGACTGACCTACAATGAGCCAGTCGTCTAGAATGAGAGAAACAGCAATCCTTTGCCTCCTTAAGTGAGCCACTGCCACTGCTAGACACTTTGTGAATACCTCTTGGGGCAGAGGTAAGGCCGAAGGGCATTGCTCTGAACTGGTAATGACCTGAGGGCAGTTCGAATCTGAGGTACTTTCGATGGGAGCTTCTGATTAGGACATGGAAATAGGCATCCTTGAGGTCCAGGGAGGCTAGCCAGTCCCTGGCTTAGGGAGGTAAAATCATTGCCAGAGTTACCATTGTGAACTTTGGTTTCAAAAGATGCTTGTTCAGATATCTGAGATCTAATATGGGCCGCCATTCTCCTGTCTTTTTGGGGTAAGGAAGTATCTGAATACAGACCCCTGCCCTGGTGCAGGGAGGAACCCTTTCTACTGCTCTGAGAGCTAACAGGGATGAGACCTCTGCTTCCAGAGCAAGGGTCTCTGAAGCACTTGCAGGTAGAAAAGTCTGCTTCTCAACAGGAAACTTTTGAAGCTGAGAACCAGACCCTGGCTTACTACTTCCAGAACCCACTTGTCTGAGGTTAAAGAAGCCCAATTCTGACTGAAGTAAGCCAGCCTGCCCCCCTACCGGTACAGGAGAATCGGCCCTGGGCACCCCATCAGGGTGCCTGCTTAGCAGGAGCTTTAGGCTGGGGAGTGGAGCAGGTCTGCCCACCCCTGCTCTCGTCTGCCTCTGAGAAGCCCTCTGAGCATAGGCAGAGGCCTGAGTCTGATAAAAGGCCTGTGAAAAGGCCTACCCCTACCCTGGGGGTATGCCTTTGAGGTGGCTTGCCACTCCTTAGCCTGGGCACTCTTGTAAGTAGTCCTATATTCATCCATCTTTTCATGTAGTTCTCTGTCTGCTCCCAAACAGAGAATTTCCCACCACAGGAAAATCCATAGCCTTAGTCTGGGTATCCTGTGACAGACTAGTACACCTGAGCCAGGCCAACCTCAAAGCTACAGATGTGCCATGACCCTAGAGGAAACATCATTAACATCCACAGCAGCATGAAACTGAACCCTAGAAGCCTCAATGCCATCAGCAGCCACCTGTTCTAGTTCACTAGCCAGCTGGCCATGGGCTTGCAGCTAGTGCATAACAGTATCCCATCTAGATTTCTGATACCTAGCTACATAAGCCATATAATTTGCTTGCCTGAGTCCCAGAGAGGCTGCCATATACTGTTTTTTGCCATGGCATCAATCTTCCTGGAATCCTTGTCAGGAGGGTGTGAAGCCAGGGAATAATAGCTTTATCTACAGGCTGCAGCCTGAACTACCCTAACATGACTGCATTGCTGAGAAAGGAATTCTGTATCAGGACCTGACAATGTGTACCTTCTGTCCATCTTTTATCTACAGGAGGCACAGAATTAGGAGCTTTAAAATTTTTATTGTTTGCTTCCTAAAAGACTTATGTAAAGGAATAGACAATCTCCTAGACTCTGGAATATCCATCATTTCTACAAAATCAGGCTCCTCTTGCTCATCCACAGCTTCCTCTAAGGGAAGCTGAGAGTTTCAACAACTTTTTGTAAAACATAAAATGAGATGGGGACTCAGACAGCATGGGGAGATTCTAAAGGTCTGTCTGGAGAGATGTCCGGTTCAGTGGGCACACCAGACCTTCCCAGCCACATTCATACTGTTCATAATCATCCTCCCTCCTCTGGTTCATAAAATTCTCAATATCATATTCCTGAACCACTGGGACCGGACTTAACCGACCTTTTGCCAGATAGTGGCGGTTCGGACGGACCCTGAGACAGTGACTGGACAATTTGTATGGCTTTTGCTATCTCTGCAGCAGTTGGAGAAGGGTTTGGACCCAGACCTGCTGATTTTCTTGTTTTCTTTACTGGAAGTGGTTCCTCAGAACCAGCTTTCTTTTGCCGAGAAGTCTCGCCCTGGTCAGGAGGCACTCCCTCTGGTTCGGTTGGCACCGGACCGGGCTGGCCATCTGGGTCAGCGGACTTTTAGCCCTCGTTCCCTGAGCCTGCCCAATCTTTTTTCCAGGGTGGCTGCAGGGAAATTCTTGCATATCTGGCAGTCTGACTGGAGGTGGTCAAACCCCAGACAATAAACACATGTGGTGTGTGGGTCAGCCTTGGCAAAGACTTCCCCACAAACATCACAGTGTTGAAACCCAGTGGGCCCGGTTTTCTTTTGGGTTCTCAGACATAATGTCAGCCTAACCAGAAACTTGCCTTTAGGGCAGTGCCAGACACTTATCGGTTCCTAACCGTGTCACGGTATTGGAAAAACCGTGAATAAATCCGGTTGTTTTAGAACCGATAAGAACCGGAACCGCACTCTAAAATGTTAATTTTAGTTTTAAATGAGTTTTAACTCAGCTGATCGGTTCAAAACCGAACCGATAACTTACAAGTTCCACACAGACAAAAACCTTTAATTTACTTACGGTTACCACAGATAGAGCTTGAACGAATGGTTTTGCAGTTAAATAAAACTATTCTGGTTGAATCCAACCGAGAAAACACTTTTAAACCGAGAAATGAACCGAGCAGTAGGAGAAATCTCCGGAGCGACTGTTCACTGAGGTGGAGTAAAGAATCTGACAGTTCAGGTTTGAAATAACACAGATAGAGCTGCTTCTTAGAGCTCGTGGCCAAAATTCTATTTTGGAATGGTTTTAACCATTTCACCTTCGGAGCAGTTCTAGAGCTGGATCAAACTGCTACTGTCATAATATAGCAAGACTTCATGTTGTTTGAAACCTGATGTTCTGAGCCAGGAGAATTGCCTTCTACAAATGCCAGCAGCAGCTTCCCTAGAGGCAGTGTCATAGGTGTCCATAGAAGCTTTCAGCTGCTGATTATTGGATTCCATGCCCCGGTAAAAGATTCCAGTAGGTTCTCAACCATTGATTTGAATGTGTTACACAGGGTGAACTCTTACTGAGGAATGTAGGAACTCAAGACGTAAAAGTCTGCCTTGGTCTACAGAAGAAGTCTGTAGTGCTATGGTGGACCCCATATTCCTGCAGAGAGACTGGAAAGAAAGATCTTCCACCCCAGGCTCTGCTGATACAGAAGCTTGCTTTCCAGCCCATAAAATTAGCCATCCGCTGCGTCCTCGGACAAAAGCAGGACAGGGTCAGACTCATCAAGTTCCACTTCTACCCCCACAAAGACCTCCAAATGCAGGTCTAGGCCAGGAAAACATGGGAGACGCCACCCCTGGATCAGCTTTGAGGATTGTGCCATCCACGATGCCTGCACCACACTCAGTGTCGGCACCACAAACGGAGCCGGCACCACAGGCAGGGCCGGCATCACACACGGCGCCAAGGAGGTGGTTGCGCTGACCGAGGCACCATAACTCCTGGCACTGCCCTCAACCTGCAAGACCTGAAGAAAGGGGAGAGAAAAAGCGGTATATATGCTGGCCCCTGTGAAGAAACCAGGTAAGGGAGAAAGGCATGTAAAGTAGGCATCAATGGCGCTGGCACCAGAGAGGGCACCGCGCACACATCCTGGCCCAACCAACCCAGCCGCAGTCCAGCAGCTCTGTGGTCCGAAGGCCTCAGAACCAGGTCCACCAGCAAGGGCACCTGCAACAGGCGCTGAACCCACTGCTCCATAAGAGCGTCCCAGTGATGAAACTGCTCACCGGAAGCCCCATCAAGGACATAGAGGGGATCCGGTGTCAAAGATTGTAGTCATTAAGAACGAAGCCACAGGGGACCCCACTGGAGTTGGGTCAGGCCTACCGCTCTCCACCACGAACGACTCTCGTGCAGACATACCAGAGGGCAACCTTGAGTGGTACTATTTCTTCTTCGACCGAAGGGACAAATAAAAACTCGAGGTCAAGCAGCACTGGGTCCCCGATCGAGACCAGAAATGGGCCCGCTTCTTTTTGTGCTCTGGGCGGACTGTCCGAGCACCCAAGCACCGGACTGCCCGTGGTTGGACCCCCCCCTCTGCAAAGGGCGGTGGACTGGACACAGCCCCAGTGCCAGAACAGCTTTCAAATGAAGTCTCCCAGTATCACGTAATAACAGCGAACCAAACTGAGCGACTGCAAAAAGTGACTCATTTGGGTGTGTTATTAGGGCTACTGTGCACAATACCCAGGATATGAATGCAACCATGGGAAGGGTGAGCAGGCGAGGAATAGCGAGGGAAGGGAGGGTCAGGAAGCGGGTTTGGGGATTACTGTACCTGCTGTCACCGAGCTAGCCATGTGGCGTGGTGGTGTGGGTGGCTAGCTGGGGCACTGCAGGTATGGGGTTGAGACTGGCGGCGACTACATTTGCCACAGCTGCAGGCTGCAGCATTTAATTTTTGCGATATCTGGATTTTTGCCACTTCCCGCACCTCCCTGGAGTTGATAATCTTAATCAGGGGTGCTGAAAGCATAACCTCCCACAAAAACACTTGTTTGCAATCCAGATGTCGGGTTGCCTTTATGTGTATATCGCCGATGTGCTTTTTGATGATATACACTCTCCATAACAGCGATCGTTCTTTTGCGATTGCTCTTATGACACAGAACCAGTCTCCCTACCATCACCACTACCGTTTATGGTCAACTCCATTGATGGCAGGCTGAGAATTTCTTCAATTATTCTTTTTTCTTCTTCTTTTATTTCCCCCCAGTTCGTGCTCCACAACCCACCACCCCTTCAGCCTTACCAAGGTCCCTTCTGATCCACTCTGTCCCTTGCTGAGCCTCCAATCTCACATGGCAGCCACCCCCAGGGTAACATGGAGGTAACCCTTCACCAGGTGGGTCCCCCTCCGATGAGGGGGAAGGCACCGGGGGGGAGACCAGCATAACTACTTGGCCCCAGGTTGCTGCTAAGGTGGAATGGCTCCTTTGGGGCATTGGTAGACCAGTAGCTATCATCCGGTCGATTTGTGGAGCGGTTTCAGGTTTTCTGTGTTGTTCCCTCCTTGCGTTGCTTCTGCAGTGCCCCTGGTCCCCACCAGAGGCCGCTGCAGAACGATGCCGTCCTGCTACCCACCCCAGGAGAGGAGAGCAGTCCTACCGACGCTCAATCCTCTCCTTCCTCTGCCAGCCCCCGGCGTCCCGAGTCTGTTCCCGAATCCGGTTCGCCGGCATGGTTCGAGGTAAGGTGCCAGCGCCTCAGCCTTCTGCGCCACTGGGCCAGCTCTTTTCTTTTAATAAGAAAAGAACACTAAAAGTAGTAACTTCGAAACTGAACGACTATAAGCTGCTTTTGTATAGCTGTGAAGATTTGACTCCCAGCAGGTTAGCGACGTCGTCACTGAAGTGCACTCGACGGCAGGAAAAAAGGAACTGAGGCGGTTGGAGGGTCAACGCCAAGATAGCCTATATGGCTGTGAGCCAGCTTTGTGGTGCTGCACATGCACGGTCCTACCTCGACCTGGCTCGCCTAAAGATTTTTGGCTCCCACTGGGTCCTAGCGCCTCAGGCATAGTCCCATTAGTGTGAATGAATGGTGAAGACTCCTAGTCCAGGAAGATCACATTGGAGCTCAGGGCAGTGCTGCTAGCAATGCAGTTTTTCTCCTCCCAGCTACAGGGTCAGTCTGTTCAATTCAGAACAGACAACACCACAGCAATTCATTACATAAACAAGCAGGGAGGGACAGATCCTCAAAACTGTGTACAGAAGCATTGAGGAGCTGGAACCTGGTCTACACCTTAGAACTAAACATTCACGTGGTGCACTTGATAGGCAAAAGCAATGCCCTGGCAGATTCTTTAACAGCAACAGCCAGGGACATTATGAATAGTCCTTGAACAAACAAGTTCTGGCCACAGTGTTCAGAAGGTGGGGCACTAACAAGATAGACCTTTTTGCTTCTTGGGAAAACAATCAGCTTTCACTGGCCTCATGGCATGGAGGGTTGAGGTGCTGGACACACCTCACACTACACCAGCAACCCGGGTTCGGGATCAGGCCAGGTCATCAGGGGTCGGGTTGGGGGGGAGTTGGATCAAGCTGCCCTTTGGCAGCTCTCCTTGGGAAGGTTGGGTGCAATTCTGACTAGTGGACAGCTTTGGGAGGGGGCTTTTAGGTGCTTGACGGAAGTGTGTCTCAGCATGGCTTACTGCCTGGACTTCAGTCCTTTACACTGGCATCCTCTGGAGTTGGGATTAGGGACTACGCAGTTACCTACGCAACTACATAAAATCCCAACCCCACTACCGTGCAGCGTGATACCCACAAGGGGGGGATGGGTGCTACGGATTGGCAGTACACCGCAACCAAGCCACAATCAGCTTCCACAATTTTGTTGCAGACTACCAGCCAGAGGGACAGTCCCAGATGGCACCCTAGTTTGGGACTGGACAGGCAAGTTCCTGTATATCTTACCTCCATTTCCACTCATCTAGAAAGTTCTCCTGTATCTCAGGAAGGAATCTGCAACAGTTATCTTGACCCTGTCCAGCAAACCTCCAATCAGCCTGCCACTAAGTTACAACCTGCTGACCATATCCCAGGGAGGAATAGCATTCCCAAACCTCAAAACAGTATGCCTGAGGGCATGGTTCTTGATGAGTTAGAATACTCTGGTTTAAATTTCATGGAGGAAGTTCTGAAGGTACTTAGAGTTTCTGGGAAAGCAGCAACCAAGAAAATATACTCCTCTAAATGGAGTAGATTTCAGGCCAGTTGGCATGGAGGGTTAAGGTGCTGGACGCCACACCTCGCACTACACCGGCAACCCAGGTTTAGGAATGCCCGTGGGTTGTCAGGGTGCTGGCACTGGGGGGGAAGGGTGGAGCAGGATTGATCAGCCTAACGGCAGCTCTCCTCTCCTGGGGTGGTTGTCACTCTCCCCAGGTGTTCCATGGACTCCGAGTGGAGGTCCAGTGGCAGTGCTAGTGGAAGGGGGCGGCAAGTCAGGAGGGCGTCTTGTAACATGGCATCCGTGTGCCTCCACAAGCGTACATGCACGCCCGAGGAAGGGGGCAGGTGAAAAATGGGAGAAAAAACAGATAAACACATATTAGAAAAAAATGAATAAATAAATGGAAGAGATTTTCTTGCTGGTGTACTTCCAGAAGAATAATCCCAATAGAAGCAGGGTTGCCTACAGTTTTGGAATACTTGGTACACCTGCAGTAACTAGGCTTAAGGCCTTCAGCACTGGACGTGCACTTGGCAGCAGTGTCAGCCTACATATCAGCAGGCAGGGGAAAGTCACTAGACGCACAACCCATTTTCAAAAGTTGTTTTAATGGCCTCAGCCACTTGTACCTACTGACAAGGGACCCAGACCCTCCATAGGATCAGTGTGTGTCTTGCCCAGATCAGGGAGGTTCTTTACAAGCCTATGCACACTGCTGACTGAAAGTATGTCACATGGAAAAAAATATTCCTAATTGGCATGACTTCTGCTAGGAGGGTGAGTGAGCTGTAAGTACTCTGCACAGAGCCAAATTATATAATCTTCCACAGAGATAATGTAGTCCTCAGAACTAATAGAAAATTCCTACTTAAGGAAAATTTTACCTGAACCAGCCAGTAACACTTCCTGTGCTTTACCCAGAATACTCCAGTCCAGGTGAGCAAAAATTGCACAGCCTTGATGTGAAACAAGTTCTGAGCATCTATATGGATTGGAAAAAAGATGTCGGATCCAAAAACACTCAGCTTTTTGTAACCTGTGGTGAGGCTGGCAAAGGTAAACCAGCTTCCAAAAAGTCTGTCTCTTCCTGGATATTCTCTTACATTCCATTCTGCTATGAAAAAGTAGGGAAAATACCGGCTAGATTTTTAAGGGCGCACTCTACAAGGGGCACCTCTGCCTCGGGGGCATCCCTTTATTAGATATTTGTAAAACAGCTAGTTGGAAAACAGTACATACCTTCACAAAGCAATATTGTCTGGACATACAGACCAGAAGGGATGCTAGCTTTGGATGTGCTATATTGTAGAACCGTTTTCTAAAGTAGGTTCTGATCCCAGCCTCCCAAGGTACTGCTGTATAGTCTGCATAGTATGGAACTATAAGTGAGGGATTCCTGGGGTTAGAAGAAAACATTACTCACCACAATAATGTTTCTTCTTAGGGATCCCTTTCTATGGTTTCACTCTCCTACCTTGCCTCCCATTCCAGAATCTGAAAATCAGTTCTCACAATAATCAGCTAGTTTTACTTAGGTTGCATGAGCATTACTATTGCAGTTTTTTCTGCTGTGTTTTCTGCATTTTATATTTACATGCATGCTTTAATTTAGTTGCTGGTTTTTTTTCAGAAATTTGAAATTTGTATTCAGTTTTTTGTAGCCTTTTAGCTGTAGTCACTAGCCATCATTCCACTTTGCCTATAGAAACACATCTGACAACTGCCAGGCTGGAAGGTGGCTGTAGAGTTTTTCAAAATTCTTGTCTAAAGTCTAAGTATGCATTAAGGCATGCCAGGTTGTGTGATTATGTGTTAGTAATCACACACCTCTAGAGAGTGTTGTTATGCATGAGGCTGTTGCGCTGCGTGCCTTTAAACACACGAGAGACGCACGATTATTGACCATAATCACACATCCCTGAAGTGCCTTATCACACTTATAAAATGGGATCCTGCTGCGCACATGTACGAACAGAAAAAAATGTTAGGTAACCAAAAGTAAACCACTTTGTAGAGTTTTTTTTTAAAGTCCCTTTACTGCTTTAACATTCTCTGTGTGAACCTCAGCTGATATGTCTTGATACAAGTGTGCCTCGCGAGAGTCAGAACTGCAGTTCTGTGGTGCAGGACAAACTTGTCAATCAGGCGACAGAAACTGTATTTGATAGCAGCAGAAAAAAAATCTACAGGGAATGTAAGACAATAATTTTTGTAATGACACACAATTTGCGTTTTGAAACCGGTATCGGCATCCATTCACGTTGTTTTGACTGGAGGGGGTGTACGAATACTGCTGCAGTCTGTGGTGTGAGAGGGCTGGCTTACTGGCTGGTACTACAACCTGTGTAATTATGGGCTAATAATTACACAGGCTAAAGTCCTTCTCAGCCAATCAGATGTGTGGATTTTATAAGTTATTTTATTAAAATGGGGTCTGTCCCCAGGGCATTTGTCTTTATGGAGATTAATGCACTGAATGAAACCACAGTGAAGAATACCTGAGAAGAAATATTACTACGGCGAGTAATTTTTTTTGCTGAACTATGATAACATTTTGACTGCTGCTATCCTCCCTGGGACCCCCCTATGAAAATCAAATACTGCATCTGATGGGGTTCATCCAGTTGGAGTAATTTCAAATACTGTAAATAAATAGAGCTTTAAAGTTGCTGTTGTACTTGTCCCATATTTTTCTGTAACACCATAAATAAGGCTTGCACATGCCTTTGTTGCTTATTTAGTGGGACAGCCAAACAGAAAGGAAAAAAAAAAATAATGGTGTACCTTACTTCTACTGATGCACAGGGAGGTTAAGTGTGTCACTCCTAGGTCACACTGTAAACCAGTGTCTGTGGTAGGGATCACACCTTGGACTTTCTCCTGATTCACAGTTCTGTGTTAGTCTACTGGGCCACACTGCCTTCATATACAGGCATTTTGTGTTTTTTATAATGGTAAGCAGAAAAACACATTTCTTCTCAGCATTTTTCTGTCTGTTCACATCCAATGGGCCTGCACTTCTGTAGACAGACGGTGGTGTCTATGTCTTACACCTGCAGCTAAAGAAGTGCAGACTCCTGAGGCACCAGCACTTTTGCAGACAGAAGTAGTGTTGCAGTTTAAGTATCATGGATTTCATGGGGGCCTGCACTTCTGCAGTTAGAGGTCAGTGTGTATGTCTTGCATCTGTGGCTCCAGAGGTTCAGGCACCTCAGTGGCCTACAATTCTGTAGCCAGAAGTGTGTGTATGTCTTAAAGTGTACATGAGTACCTGTGACTACAGAAGCGCTGGTCCCATATGGGCCTGAGCTTCTGCTAACAAAAGAGCTCTTGTAATTTGGGTTTAAGGTTTTGTATCTGTAGTTGCAAGGGTTTGTGTTTCTGCAGACAGAAATAGTGTTATGATTTGTGCATTGTGGATTTCTATCTGCAGTCAGAAGTGAGTGTGTATGTCTTGCAGTGTGCATGCCACAGATACAGATCCACGTCTTGCAGTGTGCGTGCTGGAGATACAAATCCATGAAGGTAGTACATCAGTGCTGCTGAATTTGTGTCATCTGGAAATAGCTGTATGTTGTTTCTTACCTGATGATGGCTATCTATTGTTGCTTGAGTAGTCTTGTCCTTTTTCTGCTTGGGGGTGGAGAGTTGGGTTTGGAAACCCTAATGCCATAGTTCCCTACTTTTGTGGCATGAAGCTAAACCCTAATTGGTGCATTAACACATTTTTTTGCACAAATTTCCTTTCTTTTTGAAATGGTGGAGTCTTATCCTCATTCATGCAGGTCCTGACAGGACCAGTGTGAACAGATGCAGATGCGCAGGGCCCTCTGAGTCTGGGCCAAGGGAAGAGTTAGGCAGCATTTACGTGTGAGGCAAGAATTTAAATTTTTGATGTGCACAGAATGTTTTAGTATTGTAAATTTTAGCGTTGTACTTTAGTGTTGCACTTAAATATGCGACATGAAAATTATTTTGACCCTATATCATGAACATGGTTGCTAGAATATGTTAATTGCTGCCCAAAAGGTGGTTTCACAGAGTGACTATGAAACCACCTTTTGATCTGTACTTGAAATTTCTTACCATCCTTTTTCATAACATAGGGTCATGTAGGCAGGATGTTCAACTTTAGGGCTAAAATATTGTAAAACTGCCAAGTTATGAGTTTAAGTATGTGAGACACAAAAATGGAATTTTAGTGTCTCCCATTTAAGTGCAACACTAAAATGGGTGATGCTTAAGTTTTAGAGTCACACATTTAATGTCATGTAAATGTGTGACACTTAAAGGAAAACGCTGGAAAAGACACCGCTTGGTGGAGTGAGGTGTTGAACAGTAGAGTTAATGGGCTATGTATCTCATCTATAATCTCTTTAAGAACCCCTGGATAGATATTATCTGGTCCAGCTGAAGAATTATCCTTTAATTTACGGAGTGCCCTCTTTACTTCTTCAGTGGTGAATAAATCCATATTTTGCATATTGTGACTAGGTACTGGAAACAGGAAATGGGACAGCCATAAGAACTGGGTTGTCTGCAGGCCCCCAGACCAGGGGGAGGACATAGACACATTACTGTTAGAAGATATACAAAACATGACAGCTAAAGGGGAGGTTCTGATAATGGGAGACTTCAACATGCTGGATACAGATTGGTCAATACCAGCAGGAACATCTGCCAGAACTAGACACATGGTGGATTCCCTGCATGGGGAGGGCATCAAACAACTGGTACAACTATCCACAAGAGACAGGGCTATCCTAGATCTAGTACTGACTAACAGGGAAGGGATCACAGATCTCCAGGTAGAAGGTCACCCGGGGGCCAGTGCCCATCACATGGTATGGTTCAGTTTGGCCACTACATCTAAATCATCCCATTCCAAGGCAAAAATATGGGACTTCAGAGGAGCTGACTTTGATAAGATGGCCAACAAAGTTAAGCTAGCCCTGGCAAAAAGAAACACAGGTGAGGGGGTACAGGCAAAGTGGGCAAGCATTAAGGATGCAATACTTGAAGCAACATCCCATTGTGTTGGACGGAAAAGGAAATGCAAAAGAAGAAGGAAACCACTTTGTTTCTCAAATACAGTAGCAGAAAAGGTCAGAGCCAAAAGGCTGGCCTTCAGGAAATATAAGGGAACACAGCGGGATGAAGAAGGAGGCATACCAAACTGCCCTAAGGGAAGCAGGGAAGGCAGTAAGGCAGGCAAAGTCCCAAACTGAGGAAACACTAGCACGAACAGTAAAAGAAGGTGACAAGACTTTCTATAGATACATTAGTGAAAGGAGAAAGTCCAGAGGGTATTGCTAAGCTCAAAGGAGAAAAAGGGGCATGTGAGGAGGAGGACCCTGTAAAAGCATCTATCCTAAATAGATACTTTTGCTCAGTATTTACTGAAGAGAAGGTAGGGCAGGGCCCACAGCTCAGCACCATGGACACAGGGGAAGGGAGGTGAGCACTACTCCCTTCACAAAAGAAAGGGTCCTACAAGAGCTCACTAAGCTCAGGGTGGACAAGGCAATGAGACCTGATGGCATACATCCCAGGGTACTTAAGGAGCTAAGGGTGGAACTAGCAGAGCCATTAGCAGAACTGTTTAGTGAGTCTCTGAGCACTGAGAGGTCCCAGAAGACTGGAGAAGGACTCATGTGATCCCGCTCCACAAGAGTGGTAGCAGGGAGGAGGCAGGGAACTACAGACCAGTCAGTCTTACCTCAGTAGTGGGCAAGATTATGGAGGCACTCCTTAAGGAAGGGATAGTGCAACACCTGGAATCCATAGGGGCACAGGATCCAAGACAGCATGGGTTTACAAAACAAAGGTCCTGTCAAACTAATCTCATAGATTTCTTTGACTGGGTAACCAGAGTGATGGACCAAGGGGGAGCAGTTGATGTCGCCTACCTTGACTTCAGCAAAGCTTTCGACACTGTTCCACATAGAAGATTGACAAATAAGCTGGGTAGGCTTGAGGTGGGTCAGAAGTTGGTAACTGGGTGGCAAACTAGTTGATGGACAGAAAACAGAGAGTGGTGGTAAATGGTATACAGTCAGAAGAGATGCAAGTCACAAGTGGGGTACCTCAGGGATCAGTCCTGGGGCCAGTCCTCTTCAATATCTTCATTAGTGACATTGCAGATGGACTAGAGGGTAAGGCTTGTCTGTTTGCAGATGACACCAAGATCTGCAACAGAGTAGATGATCCAGATGGGATGGACAGAATGAGAAGAGATCTGGATAAACTAGCAAAATGGTCAGAAGAGTGGCAACTGGGATTTAATGCAAAGAAGTGCAAGATCATGCACATAGGGAAGAGAAACCCTGAAGCCACCTATAGGCTGGGAGGGGAGTTGCTGGCAGTCACAAAGGAAGAAAGAGACTTGGGCATCATCATCACCGATGACCTGAAATCATCCAAGCAGACCCCTAAAGCAGTAGGTAAGGCTAGGGGATGTTAGGGTGCATTAGTAGGGGTATCACAAGTCGTAAGAGGGAGGTAATAATCCCTCTTTACAAGACACTGGTTAGGCCCCATCTGGAGTACTGCGTGCAGTACTGGAGGTCACACCTTCACAAGGACATTAACCAAATTGAGGCAGTCCAGAGAAGGGCAACCAAAATGGTGCAGGGACTGCATCAGAAGACATATGAGGACAGATTAACGGAGCTCAATATGTATACCCTTGAGCAAAGGAGGGAGAGAGGTGATATGATCGAAACATTCAAACACCTTAAGGGCATTAACAAGGTGAAAGAGTCTAACATGTTTAAATATATGAAAAATAGCAGGACAAGAGGACACAGCATGAGAATAGACGGAGGCCGAATAAGGGGGAATGTGAGGAAATTCTTTTTCACAGAAAGAGTGGTGGATGCATGGAATGGCCTGCCTCAGGAAGTGGTGGCTATGAATACAGTGCAGGGCTTCAAACAGGCATGGGATAGGCATAAGGGAGCAATACAGATGAATATGGATAGATAGGTCATTGACAGTGTAAAGGTGTGTGGCACATTCATAAGGTAGAAAAATGGGCAGACTGGATGGGCCTTGTGGTCCTTATCTGCCTTCAACCTCTATGTTTCTATGTACTACACTTGGGGGTCTTTAGGTGTGAAAACACTAAGGAAGTAATTATTAAGTTCTAAAGCCATTTCAGTTTTCATACTTGTTATCCCCTTGTCTGTTTTTATAGGCCTATTGTTGCTTGGGTTGCTCTAAGTGATCCAATGTAATTGTAAAAATTTATTTTTGTCAAGTGTGTCTGTGGCTAATTTTTGTTCAGAACTTGCTTTTGCCTGCCTAATAAGTTGTTTCACCTTGTTAGCTTGCTTTTTGTATGAGTTCCAGTTGTTTGTTGTAGGACTAACTTTGTTGCTTGGGATTTCCTGTATCTCCTTTTCTTTTTACTTATTGACCTTGTGATATTTTTGTTCCACCAGACAGGGGTTCTATAGCCATTGCTGTATTTCCTTCTGGTGGGGATCCAAGTATCGAGACAGTATTTAAGCTTGGACCAGATTAGTCTATGTTACTCTGATAGATGTATCTTGTAATCCACCTGCTCTCGTGTTCCTGCCTTGTATATATTGTATAATATTAGTTATCCTGTTTATTTATATATGCTTAATGCCTGATCTGTTTTAAGTTACTTACCTGGCTTTCCACTGTAATCATTTTTGCAACATTGTTAAATCTCTCTGTATCCTGTATATTATTATTGTTTTTATCTATTGTACTGTGTTCACCTTTGTCACCCGGGTCGTCACTGAAAAAGGGATTGCATGGTCTCAGTGGACTTACCCAGTTACCAAAATTCTAATAAATAAATGAAGTTCCATGACATTATTTTTTTATAGTGTACAGGCAAAAACATACAGTGTATTTCCTTGCTGTTGACATGAGTTTTGGTAATTTGTGTGAGCTGCTATGTAGGCAGAACAGCATGTGTTTGTGGACACAGTGCAGGGAAGTTGAATGTGGTTGCCAGTGGAGAAGCAGTGCCGGCAGGAAGGGGACCAGGCGATGACATGTCTACTATGTAAATGTGTATGACATGTCTACTGTATATAAATAAAATTTATACAACAGCTGTGTAGATGAACACGTTTATACAACAGCTTCTGAGTCCACCAATCCTGCATAAATGTATTTTACACTGCAACCTGTGTACTCTATACAATGTGTTGTACAATGCAGTCTATACTACAGTACTACAGTCAATTTATATATTATACATTGCAGCCTGTACATGCCTGTATATTATATACTATGGCCTGTACTTACAGTGGTAATCACACAAAATGATAACAGTGCCTTGAAATGTTACAGCGAGGTCTACATGCTGCAGTAACTCCATTTTAAAGGGGAACTCTCAGTACTAAGAGCCGCACACCCAAGTGTGGGGCTCGTTCTAACTTAGGCCCTGTACACACTAGGGAGCTTAAAATAGTTTAACTGCCTTAAACTGTTTTAAGCTCCTGGAACATGGTTTGCATCCACACTGCAACACGGTTAAAACCATGTTACAACCGTGTTCTAAAACCATGCTAAAAAGCTGCTAGAGAGGTAGTCTTTAGCATGGTTTTAGATAAACACGGTTGCCTTAATCCATGTTAACAGCAGTGTGTATGCAAACCGTGCTGTAACATGGGTTAAGGCAATGGGAAAAGTAATTTTTTTAGCAGCAGGATTAAAAAAAACAAAAAAACAATAGCGGTATTTCTGAGTAGCACAAGAAATACTGGTTCCGCGGATGTACTTTTATCACTGATCACTTCTGGTTCCCGTTCACGGTTATCCCGTCATGCACTGCGGCACCCATAATGCTTTGAGTTGCTGCTGCAGTCATGCCTGGGAACCCGCTTCAGCTAGCACGGCTGTCGGAATGCAATGTCGACACTCTGACAACCGTGCTCGGGACCGATTTATAAAATACTTTTAATAACGTTTTATAATCGATCGCTAGTGTGAACAGGGCCTTACACGTCATGGTGAAAACATATTTCCTCTTTACTGTGGCATAGTAGTTTGTATCACACTAATTTTGTTGACTTGCAAGCTGACATTTTCTGTAACAAAAAATCCCAGAATCCACTGCAGCTGACATCAGAAGAGGGCTTCAGCAGTGGGAGATTCAATAGCCTGCAGTACATGTTAGAGTTTTTATAAACTCTGATCTTTTGTTTGCTGTTCCTGCTGTCCTTCCTGGGCTAAGTACAGTCACAGATGTGCTTAGCTGTGGAAGAACAGCTGAACCAGCAAACATATTATCAGAGTTTATAAAAGTTCTAAAATACACTGCAGCCTATTGAGTTTCTATCTGCTGCAGCCCTCCTCAGATGTCAGCTGCAGGGGATTCTGGGATTTGTAGTTACAGAATATGTTAGCTTGCAGGTCAACAGAATTAGTGTGATAATACTGCAGTAAACAGTAAGTAAACAAAACGTTTTTGCTCACAGAGTGCAAATTAGGACCAGCCCCATAGTTAGGTGTGGGGCTCTTAGTGCTGACAGTTCCATTCAAGAGAAACACTGTATATTATATTATATATAGCAGACCATCATACTGTACATCACATACTGCAGTCCGCATTGATCTTCATTTTTTCCTATGTTATGAAACACATTAAGATTTCATAATTCTCCTGCTGGGGGCTTTTTATCTGATCCAAGATCAAATGTTTCCCACATCTGATCCCAGCGAATGCATTTGTCATGCTGCTTCCACCTTTATTTATGGATGGAACCTGAAAAGGTTTTAGCTATTTAAAGCACACTAATGTGCTAGCGGAATTTACAACTCCAGGCCTTCTTGTCCTCCGTACACCATCACCTGCCAGAATAAAGTGGTATGCTGTCCCCAGGCACCCTTAGTCATGTCTTTATTGCATACATTGCGTGTACTGTCAAAAATGGCAGATAAAATGCAGACCACTGAATCGGGGAGGATGGGTGGTGTACCCAAATGTCTCATTAATACAGCACATTCAGGTGTTTCTTTAGTGTAGCAGGATGTGTTTTTTTTAATCACATTTTCTAGCTCCCACTGCAAAGTGAATTGTAGCAGTGAGAACTGTTTTGCCCTTTTTTAGTTTCCCCAGTTGTCACTCACCTGAGTTTCAGCAGCCAGACGGGGCATTGACGCTGCCCTCTCGAGTGCCAGCTGGTGCTCTCCCTGCAAAGCAACGGGTCCAATTTCTTTCATCTCTACAGCCTGTAGAAATCAAAATGCATAGAATCACTACTAAAAGGAAGTGATGCTGAATCAAGGACTTTTGAGTCCAGTACGCCAAAATGTTTATGGCAATCTTGATCTTTGTGTGAACTGGCAGACAAAGTTGGTGATGTGAGACCTTTTAAAAGGCACCAAGTGTGTTCAGTTAAAAAAAATCCTCCAAAGCTCTCTACTTCCAGCTAACCTCTTAGGAGGTAAATAATCTCATTTGTAGAGTTTTTCTCTAAAGGGGAAGGGAATGTAATTTTGCTCTGAGGAGCTGTCTGTCTGATTCCTTTCCCTTCCTGTTGTGCTGGACTGCTCTTGCACTCAGATGTTTTGTGACATTTACAGCGTGGGGACGTGTTCAGTTGAAATCAATGGCAGCATTTTTTCAAGTGCTTTTAGGTCTGTTTCATTCAAATCAAAGCCACCACTTACCTAACAAGGATCTCGTTAGTTGAGCGGTGGCTTTGATTTGAATGAAACAAGTCTCTAAAATATAATGACAGCACTTGAAAAAATGCTCCCACTGATTTCATGGTACATGTCCTCTGCTCTCCATACTCAAATGTCACAAAACATCTGAGCATGTGGGAAGTCTGGCACAAAGGGAAGGGGACAGGATCAGATAGCTAACGCTGCAGACCACAATTACAGTTCCTTTCCCCCTAAACTTCTAAAGAGAAAAATTATACAAACAGAAGCATTTACCTCTGAATGAGCGTAAGCCTGAAGTGGGGGCTTTTTTTTTAAACACCAAAGTAAGTTCTCTGTAATGCACCATCACATGTTTTTGTACAGACAGACAGTACTTTACTA
This sequence comes from Neoceratodus forsteri, assembly GCA_016271365.2. NCBI lineage: Eukaryota > Metazoa > Chordata > Ceratodontiformes > Ceratodontidae > Neoceratodus > Neoceratodus forsteri. Next base: position 594,545,018 of record JADMNL010000022.1, on the reverse strand, counting down.
TCTCTTTGGATATGTTAGCTGCAAATATGGGATATCCCTGCAGAGGAGACAGGCTGGCTTTGGGGTCTGGTGGGTGGAGGGTTAAGGAGCTTTTCACCTCTAGGTTGCAGGTGCCCACATCATGATATCACTATGATAACCAATGCAAAACCACTGCCAATCAAACTTTCTCTATCCATCTCATAGAAACATAGACTTTGATGGCAGATAAGGACCGCTAGGCCCATCTAGTCTGCCCATTTCCCTACCTACAGGATAGGCCGCAGATCGTAGTTAACCAACAGCTTATTTCCTACCCCCCACAAGAATTGCCTTATGTCTGTCCCATGCATTCTTGAATTCTCCCACAGTTTTAGACCCCACAACCTCCTCAGGAAGGCTGTTCCATGCATCCACTACCCTCTCTGTGAAATAATACTTCCTCACATTGCCCCTGAACCGCCCTCCTTCTATCTTTAAATTGTGTCCCCTTGTTCTTGCAAGTCTCTTTTTCTGAAAGATGCTACCCTCTTGGACTTTGTTGATTCCACTGAGGTACTTAAAAGTTTCTATCATGTCCCCTCTCCTTCTTTCCTCAAGGGTATACATATTAAGCCCTTTAGTCTCTCCTCATATGGCTTCTCTTGCAGACCCTGCACCATTTTAGTTGCCCTCCTCTGACTGCCTCTATTCTGTCTATGTCCTTATGGAGATGGGGTCTCCAGAACTGGACACAGTACTCCAGATGGGGTCTCACCAACTGTCTGTACAGAGGGATAACAACTTCCTGTTTTCTGCTGCTGATGCCTCTCCTATACATCCCAGTATACCCCCAGCCTCCCCACTGCCTTCTCACATTGCTTCTAACCTTAAGGTCATCTGATATGATTACCCCAGGTCCCTTTCCTTTGTTGTTGTTACTACCTCCCACCCATTGTGTATTCTTCCCGGTTCTTGTTTCCCAGGTGCATTATTTGCACTTCTTTGCATTGAATCCTAGCTGCCATACTTCTGACCATTCCTCCAACTTGCCAAGTCCCTTTTCTTCCTTTCCACACCTCCTTGTGTATCAACCCTGTTGCAGATCTTTGTGTCATCTGCAAAAAGGTATACTTTTCCTTCCAGTCCCTCTGCAATGTCACTGATGAAGACATTAAAAAGGACTGGACCCAATACTGAACCCTGTGGTACCCCACTAGTAACCCCCCTTTCTTCAGAGTGGACTCCATTTACAATTACCTTCTGTGTCCTGTTGTCCAGCCAATGTTTTACCCAGGCTACCATCCTGGGTCCCACTCCCAGGCTGGTTAATTTGACTATTAATCTTTTGTGTGGGACTGTGTCAAACGCCTTGCTAAAGTCTAGGTAGGCCATGTCCAGAGCCCTCCCTGGTCTACTACTTTGGTCACCCAGTCAAAGGAAATCTGTGGATTCGTCTAGCATGACCTTCCCACGCTGTGAACCCATGCCTTGGGTCCTGTGCTCCACTGGCCTCTAGGTACTCAACTATTCTTTCCTTCAGAAGTGACTCCATCACTTTCCCTACCACAGAGGTCAGACTGACAGGTCTGTAGTTTCCTGCCTCTGTCTTGGTCCCACTTTTGTGAAGGGGAATCACATCCGCCTTCCTCCAGTCCTCGGGTACCACACCATCCTCCCATGATTTATTAAAAAGAGTAGCCAGTGGTTTCACTAGTTCCTCCCTTAATTCTTTTAGAATTCTGGGGTGAATTCCATCAGGACCCATTGCTTTGTCCACCTTCAGTTTTAGGAGTTCTTGCAGAACCCTTTCTTCTGTGAAAGGACTGGGATCTCACCCCTATCAAGAGTGCTTCTGTTAATTGGATTAGGCACTTCCCCTCCTCTTTGTGAATACTGAGCAGAAATATTCGTCTCAGTATTCCTGCTTTTCACTGTCCCCTCTGCCCACCCACCATTCATTCTATTCAGCCTCACTATCCCTCCCTTTGTCTTTCTACGTCATTGATCTACCTATAAAAGGTTTTATCCCCTTCTTAACTAGGTTGGCTATTTTTCCTCAGTTTGGGCCTTTGCTATTCTGACTTCCCTCCCTGCTTCCTTCTGCCTTAACTGGTACAGCTCTCTGTCCTGCTCCTTCTGTGTTTCCTTATACTTCCGAATGCTATCTTTTTCTTCCTGACTTTCACAGCCACCTCTTTTGAGAACCATAGTGGCTTTTCTTTCGTTTTGATTTGTTTATTTGCTTCACACAAAGGCTTGTTGCCTCTGTGATGGCAGTTTGATAATTCCCCATTGTTGCTCCACACCTCCTTCTAGCCTGTTTGCCAGTGCTTTTCTGAGGCACTCTCCCATCTTGCCAAAGTCAGCCTCCTAAAGTCCAGTACCCTCACTTTTGTATGGCTTGACTCTGTAGCTGAGTTTAACGTGAACCACACTGTTTGATGGTCACTTGTCCCCAGATGGCAACCCACTTCTAGATCTGAGATCCTCTCACTGCCCCGTTTGAAAAGTCTGAGGTCTAAGATTGCTCCTTCCACAGTGGGTTTCGAAACTAGCTGTCTAATGCTGCCACCTGTAGGGCATCAGAATGGCCCTGCTCTTGGATGTGGCTGCAGCAAATGTGCTCCAGTTAACATCTGGCATATTCAGGTCTCCCATCAACAGTATCTCCCCTTTCTCTGCCATTCTAAGAATGCCTTCTATCATATCCTTGTCCATTCCTTCCCCCCCTAACATGGGGGTCTGTACACAACCCCTGTGTGGATTGTGGTGCCCTTTCCAGTCTCCAAGGTGACCCACAGTGCCTCCTCTCCTCCCTGTTTACTCTTTTGTTCAGTTGCTTTTATCCCTTCCTTTACATAGAGAGCTACTCCTCCCCCTCTTCTCCCCTGCCTGTCTCCCCTGTAGGTTATGTACCCTGGTATGTTAACATCTCAGTCATGGTTCTCTGTGTACCATGTTTCTGTGACTGCTACGATATCCAGGCATCCCTCTTCCATTAAGGCCATCAGCTCAGGGAGCTTGTTGCCCAGACTGCAGGCATTGGTACTCATTGCCCTCCATTTCCTGATGGCCTTACTCCCTTTTGCCCCATCCCTGTCCTTCTTGCCTTTGTCACTTTCTCCATTTACCCCTGCCCTTCTCCCTATCGACATCTCTATGTTGGTGTTTGCCGCACTTACTACCGTGATTATCTGGGGGGGCTAGGATTTTCCTGCTCCTTTCCAGTGCCTCCCCCCCCTTGGCTAGTTTAAAAGCTTGCCAATGAAGCATTTAAACCTATCACCTAGGATCCTGGTTCCCCTTCCGGACAGATGCAGCCCATCATGCCAGTATAGGCTTGCATCACTCCAGGTGGACCCCCAGTCCCCAATGAAGCCAAATCCCTGAGCTCCACACCAGTTTTTCAACCACTGAGTGAATCCCATGGTGCGGAACACCCTAGCCTCTCCTATGCCATAGATGGGTAGCACCTCCGAGAAGGTTACCGTGCGTGCTACTTGACTAAGGCCCCTCCCCAATTCCATAAACTCTTCCTGCACTCCTCTAATCCCTTTCTTAGCCAGGTCATTTGTCCCTAGGTGGACAATGACATCCAGCTCCGTCCCCTGTGCAGCTGCTCCGGCAATCCTGAGGATTCGCTCCCTGTCCCTCCTAGCTATGGCGCCAGGCAGGCATCTTACCTCCCTCTCCCCTTCCTCCCCCAGTTCTACCTTCCTAACAATGGAGTCCCCACCAGGAGTTGTTTCTTCCCTGCAGGGTCCCCTGCCACCCTCCTGTGGGTCTCCTTTGTGGAGGTTCCCAGCATCCTCCTTGGTCTCCACTGTGGGTGCCTCCATAGAGGAACCACACTTTGCCAGAATGGCATAGGAATTGTGGAGAGGTACAACTGGAGGGATGCGCCTCTGTTCCACCACCCTCATCCTCCCTGAGCCCACTGTGGTCCAACCGCTCCTCTTTCTTAGCAACCTCTGAGGCAACGGCAGTGGCACTGGCGGTCCCTGGATGGAAGAGGAGGTCCCACAAATCTCCCTTTCTTATGGACCAACCTGACTCCCTAGCTCTGGCTCTCGCCATCCTATACCTCCTCAAACAGCTCCTGAAGGCTCACCTTGCACTCTCCAGTTCCTGCATTTAACCTATTTTTACCTTTCATTTTCCGCCCCCTTCCTCCTCTCACTGTTGTCATACAGTTTTTGCACATAAAGTGTAAATTGGGACCAGCCCCACACTTAGTTGTGGGGATCTTAGTGTTGACTGCTCCCCTTTAAGTGCTGTAACTATGCATCATTGTCTGCAGGGTTGTTAAAGGGACACTGTCAACTCCCTTAAGTCTCAAAGTGTCCCTAGTTTAAAAAACATATTTTATGATTGCCACAATTCTGTAAAGATCATTGATGCAGCTGGTAGTTTGATTCTGACTCCTATTTTCTTTTAAAAAGTAAAAAACAGACTGGCCAACATACTGGTGTTATCACACCAAAACAGATTTGTTTACATTCCTTGATCAACTCCAAATGCCTTTTTCCTGGACTTGGGAATACCCACAAAACAGTCTAGCCCCTCATGGTGCAGTGGGAGTTCAGGAGGCTACTGCCTTATGAGTGACCACACTATTTGGGTGCGTTTTAATGCTCAGGAAGTATGTAGTAAGAACAGAACCAGGATTGTAAACAAAAACAATGTTGTTTATAAATATACATTGCCATGCATTTCAGTTCTACTAAGCAAGGAGTCAGACAAAACAAACAGCAACATCAATGAATTTTAGAGACGGTAAGCAATCATGAAATGTGGGTTTTCAACTAGAAATAATATGATGAAAAACAGGTTGACAGTGTCCCTTTAAAGAGTCAGCAGGTAGCTTTGTACAGAAACCATGCTGTATCTGTGCACACCTCCACAAGGCTGTTAGCCTGCATGCTCTAAAAGTCAGTTGGCAACTTGCAAGAAGATACAAAAGTGCATACTGACTGGCATGACTAGACATGAAAAAAACTAAAGCTGGGGGCCACTGCATCCTCATACAGAAGACTTGGTCCTTCAAACGACATAAAGTCTTGCTGTATTTTGACAACTGGTTCAACTGCCCCGGAGAATAAAGATTTAAACTCTGTGCAAATGCATAGAAAGTTGAGCTCAAGCTCAGTTTTCAAACCACTGTCCTCGGTATGTTCTAGTAACTGATCAGATTCTTTACTCCGCTCATCAGTGAAGATGCCTCGGAGATTTCGACTTGTTGCCTTTGGTTAAAGCTGAGTCTCGTCAGTTTATTTGACTACCACTTTCTTGTTTTCTCTTTAAAATGTTCTCAAACCGCTATCTTCCATATCGTGAACGTACCTAGGTTGGGTAAGTATTCGGTTTCCAACCGGATCCATCGACTGTGAGGAGCCTGAACTTTATTTTTCCCTTTTCTGTATAATTTGTTTGTATTTTGGGGATCCAGTTCAAAGCCCTGTCCAGAAATGAAAATTACGTACCTACCGTAATTCTTGATCTTCTTGGACGAGTCTCCACCACTCATTCACACTATTGGGATCTACGCTGGAGGCACTAGGACCCATCGGGAGCAAACGTTTTGCTGGAGGTCGGCGCAGAGATGGCGCCCACAGGAACGGCGCCGTGGAGCCCAGCTTAGCGGGTAACGACTATCTCGGCGCTCGACCCTCCAACCGCCTCAGTACCTTTTTTACCAAGGAGGTGCAGCGTAACTAACCTAGAAGGGTAGCCTAACGTAAAAACCGGACATAAGATAGTCCGGGCGACCCGTGTAAGAAGGGTCAATAAAGAAGTCTTCACAGCCTAAAGATTTGAGGGAGTGAAGACCAACAAGAAAGGTGAGCTCGGGGATGGAGGGTGGGCGTGTGAATGAGTGGTGGAGACTCGTCCAAGAAGATCAAGAATTACGGTAGGTACGTAATTTTCATATCTTCCTGGACATAAGTCTCCACCACTCATTCACACTATTGGGAGAGTACCGAGCTAGTAATCCCCCGGGAGGGCGGTAGGAGAGACCAAGAGCTCACGTTTTTAGGACAGAAGTCCACTGAGGATGGCTCTGCCAAAGGAAGAATGTCGTCTGGCATGGACATCTAGTGCATAATGTTTAACGAAGTATGCACTGGAGCTCCAGGTGGCGCATTGCAGATGTCTGCAATGGATGCGTTATGATTTCCACTAGGGATGCCATGACCGCCTCTGGTAGAGTGAGCGAAACTTACCCTCCAACTTAACCTGGTGCCATGGAATAGCAGTGACGAAGGCACGCCACTAGCCATGATGAGATACATCTGATAGCGACAGGTTGACCCAGCCGGTCTCACTGAAGGAAACGAACAGTTGCTGAGCCTTATGAAAATCCTTGGTTCTATCTAGATAGAAACGCAGGGCCCTCTTAACATCCAAAGAATGAAGAGAACGTTCCCCTTCATTTTGGAAGTCCGCAAAATAAGAGGGAAGGACCAAAGGTTGGTTTAGATGAAATTCTGACACAACCGTAGGAAGAAATTTAGGATGAGTACGAAGAACTACTTTGTCCTTATGGAACACAATATACGGAGGATCTGTAACCAGGGCATGTATCTCAGAAACCCTGTGGGCTGAGGTAATGGCCACTAGGAAGGCAGTCTTCCAAGTGAGAAATTTTAGCTCACAGGTAGCCAGAGGTTCAAAAGGTTTCCGAGTGAGCATGTCTAGCTCAAGATTAATGTCCCAGGCTGCAACTGGACATCTTGTAGGAGGTCTGGTATGCAGAATCCCCTTAAGAAACTTCTTAACCATAGGTAACTGAGCTAGAGTTAAGGAAATAACGGGCTCATGATACGCTGAAATGGCACTAAGATGAACTTTGACTGTAGAGTACTGCAGACCCGAATTTGAGAGGTCCAAAAGGTACTCCAAAACCTTATCTGGTGGACAGGAAAAGGGATTCAAAGAGGACTTTGCCACACCAGAGCGAAAAACGCTTCCACTTGGCTGTGTAAGTTTTCCGAGTGGCTGGCTTCCGTGCAGCCAGAAGAATATCTGAAACTCTTCGAGAGACATTGAACCAGTTTACTTCGACCTCTTCTGGAGCCAAGCGTGAAGGTGAAGTGATCTCAGGTTGGGATGGACCACTGGTCCCTGAGTCAAAAGGTTCATCTGCAAGGGAAATGGTCTCGGAGGAACTGCCAACATATTATTGAGCAGTGGAAACCACAGCTGCCGAGGCCAAAAGGGAGCAATGAGAATCATTTTGTCCCCCTGGGATTCGAACTTGAGGAGTACCCTCTGAATTAGAGGAAGAGGCGGAAAGGCGGAAAGAAAGCGTTTTGTCCACCGCAGCCTGAACGCATCCTGACAGAAAATGCCAGGCCCTGGATTTCTGGAGCAGAAGAGAGGCAGTTTTGCATTGAGTGGGGATGCAAAAAGGTCCAGGTCTGGAGTTCCCCACTCTTTGAATAGTGACTGAACTATGGTTGAGTCGAGAGACCACTCGTGAGGGTCTGTCTCTGTTCTGCTGAGACAGTCTGCCAGTTCGTTCTGAACACCTGGCAGATACACCGCTTGAATTAGAGCCTCGTGCTCCAAGCACCATTCCCATACCCTCATTGCTTCTCTGCATAAGGGGTAAGAGTGAGCCCCGCCCTGCTTGTTGATGTAATATATCACTGCTTTGTTGTCCATTTGAAGGAGAATGTTCTTGTGACACAGAATCTTCAAAGCTCGGACCGTATAAAGGACGGCTTTCATTTCTAGGACGTTTATGTGGAGCTGGGACTCAACTTGAGTCCACGCACCTTGAGTGTGGAGAGCCTGACAGTGAGCTCCCCACCCCATTAGGGATGCGTCCGTGGTAATGGAGATCTGATGTTCCAGAGGAGCAAAAGGATACCCCTCCAGGAGATTGCTCTCTTGAGACCACCAGGTGAGTGACCTCCTTAAAGGTTCTGTCACCTGCCGGGCCTGGGCTACGCTGAGGGTTGAGGCGCTAGACGCCACACCGCATTTCACGCCGTGACCCGGTTCGGAATGGACTCGGCTCGCCGGGTCAGCCGGGGAGGGAGGATTAGCGTCCCAACGGATGCCTCCTTCCCTCAGGGGATTCTCAACCCTGAGAATGGCGGGGGAGCACCGCGCCAGGGGTTGAGGCTCTGTTACTGGAGTCCGGGGGGGGGACGTCGTTAGGTGCTTGAGGGAGGCGTGCATCAGCACGTCGCCCCTCTAGGACGTACGTCCTTGTGTGCCGGCGTCCCAGGGGGCGGGGGAAGTGGGGAGAAAAGCAGAAAATGGTAGTCCTCGGTGTCTTTAGATGAAGACTGCCCCATCCAGAGAGTCCACCCTGGACAGACCCCACTGTGCAGGAGAAGGAGAGGTAATGGCACTCTAGGGGCAGATCCTGAAAGGGGGGCTAAGGGGATATGTGCAGTCGGAAGGAGGGGGACACCGGGGACAGGAAGGAGAATAAAGAAATAAAGCAAAAAAAAAAAGGTTCTGTCACCTTCATGAGATAGGACCACTGAGTACTGAGCACCCACTGGGTGTTCTCATGTGCAGACGTGCTAGGGGTACAGTGAACACTGAGGATGCCATGAGGCCTAGCATCTGTTGCATCGAGAGAGCTGTGACTGAGCTGTTTTCCCCGATGTGACGGGCCATCTGAAGGATATCGTTCCTCCTGTCTTCTGGAAGAAAAGCCTTCGCACAGGAGGTGTCCAGAAGAGTCCCTATAAAAGGAGCCTCTGGGAGGGCTGCAGTTGCGATTTCTTGAGGTTGAGCAGAACTCCCATGGACGTAAGGAAGCGAGGCTGTCTCCACGGGCGCTCCAGAGTCCCTTGTCTGGAAGGACTTGCTAGAAGCCAATCGTGCCCAGACAAGGAAACACCTGAATTCCGACCTTCTGAGGTGCGCTAGCAGAACTGCACAACATTTTGTAAAACTTATGGCGCCGAGGATAGCCCAAAGGGCAGGACTTGAACTGATAGTGCTGTCCCAGAGCCACAAACCTCAGGAAATTGGTGATGCCTCGGTGAACAGGAATGTGCTGGTAGCGCCTGCATATCTAGGGAGGCTAACCAGTCGTGTTGGTGGAGCAGAGGTAACAGGGTTCCCAGAGAAATCATTTTGAATTTCTCCTTGGGGAGAAATTTGTTTAGCTTTCTGAGTTCTAGAATGGGGTGCATTCGCTGGACTTCTTTGGAACCAGAAAGTAATGGGAATGAGAACCCCATGTTTCGTTGGTGCAGTGCATTCCCACTTCCTCTGTTGTTCAGAAGGCCCGAATCTCGTGGCAGAAGGTCTGACTGAAGGGTTGACAGCCTGGGCTGTCGTTTGGGGGGATGATCCGGAGGGGTCTCCACAAGATTGAGTGAATACCCCTCGCGAATTATCTGAAGGACCCATTTGTCTGAGGTTATGGACTTCCACTGCTTGTAGAAGTGCATCAGATGACCTCCCACCGGAGAGGAAAAGTCCAGCTCGGGCAGCTGAGATGGAACTTGGGCCAGCAATTCATAAGGTAGCGCTGGGCGCTTTGGGCCCTTGGGCTTTCTGTTGCGCCTTCTTTTGAGGTTGGGCAGGTTGGTTCTTATGGAAAAATTCTGCCCTGCCTCGAAAGGACTAGCGATTATGAAACTGTCGCTTACTGGCATGCCCCAGAGGGCAGGAGGGCCGAGCCAACTTAATGGCTGACCTAGTCTTTTGTGTAGCTTCTAGAGCTTGCTCTACCTGAGGACCAAAAAGATATGCACCGTCCAAAGGCAATCCATCACTCATGCTGCCGCGCCGTCATTCGTAGCCCAAGTGCGAGCCAGGAATGACGCTGGTGCAAATACCAGCAGCCGCTGAACGGGAAGCAGTGTCAAAAGCATCCATGGCTGCTTTAACCTGCTGGTTATTAGATTCAATACCTCTGGTAATGGTTTGAAGAAGCTCTGGCTTTGAATCCAACTCCGGTAGGGCTTCAACCATCTGTTTAATAGAATGCCACAGGATATACTCATACTGAGAAAAATAGCCTTGGTAACTGGCAATACGCATACTTAGAGTTGAAGCAGCAAAGACTGTCTTACCTAAGGTGTCTATCTTATGAGATTCTTTGTTAATAGGTCGAGCTGTAGTAGCTTGAGGAAGAACGACCTTATCATTCTCTGCCAGGACTACAATAGGATCCGCAAAGGCTTGAGATGCCAAAATGGGACAATCCTTGGGGGCTGAATATTTCCTATCAATGGATTTTGCCACCGAAGGGGTAAGAGCAAGATTATTCCATACCATTTGAAACAGCGTCTCGAATGAAGGCTGAATCGGAGGAGTCAAATCCGTAGGGATCTCCGAGGCATGAAGATATTGGAGTCTCAACAATTTCCCAGGATCGATGTCTGTAGTCTGGAGAGAAAGTGTGTAACTCAGATTTTTCAACAGAGACTTAAAGGATAGGTCCTCGACCACAGGCTCTGTAGCAGTAATAGATCCTGCTTCATCCACTTCATCACCCAACCGAAGGTCTGGGTCAGGCTCAACGTCATCTCCTGACAGTCCAGGAGGGATTGTATGGACAGGAAAGGAATGAAATTCAGAAGAGGAGGAAGAAGGAAACAAGTGAAAAGAGGAGTCCCCGAGAGCCGCCGGCGCCGAGGGCGCGCACGGCACCGAGAACGGCGCCGCGAGGCCACGCGGTGCTGAAAACGGCACCGAGGCGGCGCCGGCGCGGCATCGATGCTGAGGACAGCGCCGAGGCCACATGGCGAGGGCGCAAAAACCTCCCAGACTCGAAAAACGGTTTTGAAGGAAGAAGAGCGGGAGATAAGGGCATGGGTGTGGCCCTCTGCGCGCAGCCATGTGAGGGGACACCTGGCGCGGAAGTCGATGGCACGGAAGGGGTGCCGCGTACCAGGAAGGTCCACCGCCTACCTGGTCACCCAGAGCCTGGAAGGCCCACGAGCGATCGAGCCAGGTAGCCGAACCAACCTCCGCAGCCCATTGCTCCATAAGAGCGCCCACTGATGAAACTGCTCATCTGAAGACCTGCCTGCGGGCGGTGGGGCTCCGATGTCAAGCCATCGGCTACCAGGAACAGGGTTGGCGACTCTGAAGGAGAGACGACGCTAGCCCCAATAACTGAGCGTCTGGCGCGAACATATCAGAAGGCGACCTCGGTGATGCCTTCTCTTTTTAGACCTGCGGTCAAGAAGAGCTCGAGGCCGAACGGTGCCGAGAGTGCGACCGCTTATTTTTATGCTTCTGGGGACTGCCCATCCCCGGCATTGGACTGACTGTTGTCAGACCCTCCTCCGGAGAAGGCAGCGGACTGGACCCAGCCCGACTGACTGAACAGCTTTCACGAAGTCTCCCTCGATCACCTGACCTGTTTCATGGTCGATCCACAAGGTAGGCTGAGGCTTTTATTGTATTTATTTTAAAAATAAGAATAAATTTAAGTGATACTGTATTGAGATAATACTACAAAATAATAAAACTGAAAACTATGCTGCTAGTTTGAAGTTTGACTCCCAACAGGAGAGCGACGTCGTCACTGAAGTGCACTCGACGGCGGGAAAAAAGGAACTGAGGTGGTTGGAGGGTCGACACCGAGATAGTTGTTACCGCATGAGCTAGGGCTCACGGCACCGTTCCTCGCGGCGCCATCTCTGGCGCCAACCCTCCAGCAAAAAGTTTGCTCCCGATGGGTCCTAGTGCCTCCGGTGCAGATCCCAATAGTGTGAATGAGTGGTGGAGACTTATGTCCAGGAAGATCCTAAATTTTCTCGTTTTTTTCTTCAGCTAGCGCTAAACTGTTAGCCGGTCAGGACTTTGTCTCTTTAGTACCCGGCCTAACTAAGCTTTCAGGGGTAATTTCTTTAAAATTCATGTTTCTTTATCCAGGCCTAAGCCATTTTTGGATAAAGTAGTAATTGGAATTTTTGCTTAGCCGGCCTAACTAAGCCACTGGGTTAAGCATTAAAATTTTAGGGTTATTTCACAGAAACTCAAGAGAAAAACCAGTCCCACTGGGTTTCAGCACTGTATCGAGGGCAGGGAGCAATTTGCTAAGGCTGATCCGCACTTGGTTTGTCTGTACTGCTTGGGTTTCGACCACTTGCAAACAGACTGTGCTATTTGTCAGAATTTTCATCAGTTTACCATCGATAGATGTCCATTGAGGGCGGCTCTGGTTCAACCGAGCTTTTGGATCCAGCAGCCAAACCCTCAGGGCAGGGTGAACCGTCGACGGTTAAAATACATTCGGAGTCGGTTTCAGAACCTGCACCATCTAAAAAAGCCAAGTGCTCTGGTTCGGAACCGTGCAAGCAGTCGGCCCCAGTTCCAGTTGTTGAGGAAACTGCAAAAGACATCCACATAGTGCAGTCTTTGCAGTCTAGGTTTGGTGAACCATCGCAGGTACTACCTGGGCAGCCAACGGTTCTGGATACCGGTTCAGTACCCTCAGGACCCATTGATCCTGAGAGGTACTATTAATCTGAATGTGACTATGATGATGATGAGGAGAGGAGGAGGAGGATGACAGGGAGACCATAGATCCTGAGGTTCCCCTGATCATCCCCAATATGAGTCCCCTCCTAGGCCTCTCTCTGAGACCACCTCCCATTTTGCTTTTATGAGGCAGGTGGCTGAGACCTTGCAGCTTTCTGTACAGGAAACCAGGCAGGAAGAGGATTACAGAGAGATGATGGATTTCCCTGTATCCCAGGGACTGTCAGTTCCCATCCACAAGTCCCTTAAAAGACAGACTTTTAAAAATCTTCCAGACTCCTAGCTCTGTCCCTCCTGTGGACAAGAAGATGGACAGAAAGTATATTCTGTCTGGCAGTGGCACTGACTTTTTATCCAGCCATTGCAGCCATATGGGGATGGTACAGGCTGCAGCCTGTGAGAAGGCTGGCATTCCTCTAGCTTCTCATCCCCTGACAAGGATTCCAGAAAGGTGGATTCTCTTTCCAAGAAAACATACCTGGCATCCTCCTTAGGCATTAGGCAAGCTTCCTGTATGGCTTATGCCTCCAGGTCAGGGGTCGATCTTAACATGTTTTACTAGCCCAAACACTAGTGCAAACTGACCAGGGCTAGTGCAGCTAACTCTCTACTAGCCCGCCTTGACTAGTGCAGATTTTCATAGCTGTTAGTGAAGTTAAAAATGTCTCTACTTTAGCATTCTGTAGTCTTCATGCTAATCTCTCTCAGTGTTCCAGGTGGCCAGGTATGATTAACAGCTTATTAAGAGATGCAATTATATGGCAGTTCAAGAGATAGATCCCACAAAAGACTCAATGTGAGACATTATCACTCCACTGTTAAGACTTTCAGCTAGTGTTCAGGGTGTGATCAAGGGTAGAGTGCTGTTAAGCCACTAGGTTCCAGTTTTCTGAATGTGTCTTATGTCTAACAATTTGTCCAATATTATTAAGACCGGTGCCCACTCATTTCTCTACGTTTTGAGTGTTTGTATCCAACATTTCAGTGACAAAATGCAAAGAGGTATACCGGATTGCCCCTTCAGGTGGTGGGTTTTATCCTAGCCTCACCATAACTTCCCTCTCCCCTCCAAATCTCTTAACTCTGTTCTTTCCCTGGACACCACTGCAGACCAGACTCTGAAGTGACCATCCATAGCTGCCATTACTGGCAAGTGTAGGGGGTCCATAGCTCTTCTAAATGGACCATGCCAGCCATCACCATCCATACAGTTCCACCCTTATCCCACTCAGCATGTCCTTTCAGCCTAAAAACAAAACTTTGGATCATGTATGGTACAAAAATAAACCTTGATAAAATACATAATTTGAAACTGCTTTTACAAATAAAAACCTCATAGTTTTCTATTTCCCAAGTGCCTTAGGTTTGTCTAGCCCCCACCCCAGTGGTTAGTCCCCAGTCAGCCCTGCCTGAGCCCCAGCAGAAGAAGGATGGTGGCCAGACTGTCACACCTGAAGAACAGCGACAGTCACAAGATTGTGTCAAGGTAGTGGGGGAGGTCATAGATGAAGAGGTGGCAGCGATAGCACTGCCAGAACCTTACAGTGCAATCTCCAAGTCCCCTCCTGAGACAATTACCACTGCACCAGAGGCATCAGAGCCACAAACAGCAGAGGCCCACGCTGAAGAATTCAAAACAAGTTGCCAGCAGGTAATAATTGCAGCAGTAAAGAGATGGTGGCATGGATCATGGCTATCCCCTGGAGAAGGTGAAGCTCCTTGGATAGATTAGCCAGGCTGATTGAGTGATCAAGAAGTGGGTCAAAAGCCACTGTGGATACTACTTCCCTTGCATACTCGGATGACTATTGGAAATCGCTGAGGCTCATTACAAGTGACTTCTGTTATTAGAGGCTAGATAGGCCACTGCAAAAGAGACCATACCTTCTTCTACCTGTGCAACAACGAACAAGTGGACTGCATTTTAAGATTAATAGTTGCTACTTGGGACACAGCCAGGAGCATGCATTTGCACAAAGTTATCTACACCAGTTTGGATGGAATATGGACTGTTCACTACATAATGACTGTCAGACCAGATGTGAAATGAATAAATAGACCTCACTGATTGCACAATTCATGAGGCAGTTCTCAGGACTTTTATTTAAAAAGGAAAAAATAATTTGGATGGGTCACATTCTTTGCCTCGAGGAGCACCACAGTTAAAGTGACTGTTCAAGGAAAAGTTTATGGGACTTATCCTTCCCCAAGGAAGAACAAAGTGACTTTGCTACTCCATAAAGGGAGTAGACTGTGACCTTAGTTCCAGGAGGCTACGGCTTGCCTGGTGACAGAATATTGCAGCAGAGGTTACCTTTGAACTACCTCTAACTGCACTTCAGATCTCCTCAGGGAGAATCATCTAATAAGGAAGGGAAGGAGGAAGAGCCTGCTATGGTTTTCAAAGAGGTGGCTAAGGTAGTAAAGAAGAAATAAACAGCATTTATGAAGTACAAGGAGTCCCAGGTGGAGGAGGATAGGGAGACATATCTGGACAGACAAAGGGAAGAGGCAGGAAGGAGAGTGAGGCAAGCTAAGGCACAAACAGAGGAGAGGATCGCTAAGGAGGTCAAAAAGAGGGATAAGACTTTTTCAAATGCGTGAGTGAAAAGAGAAAAGCAAGGGGTGGAATAGCAAGAATCGGGGGGGGGCACTGTGCAGAAGAAAATCAGGACAAAGCTAAAATGTTTAATGAGTACTTTTGCTCAGTCTTCTCACTAGGGGAGAAGGACCAACATGTATCAGCAGGCATGGGAGGGGGAGTGGACACTAGTTCATTTTCAGAGAAGAGAGTCGTGAAGGGGATTGGAAGTCATAAAGGAGAACAAGGCACTGGGACCAGAAGTGATTCACCCAAGGGTTCAAAAGAAGCTGAGGACAGTGCAAGCCACCCCTCTGGCAACACTATTCAGCACCTCATTGGAGACGAGGGTAGTTCCAAAGGACTGAAGGAGGGTTGATGTGGTCACTTTGCACAAGAGCGTCAGCAAGGAGGAGGATAGCAACTACAGGCTAGTTAGTCTCACTTCAGTGGTGGGGAAGTTAATGGATACCCTGCTGAAGGAGAGGTCGATGGAGGCAAATGGGCTGCAGGACCACCAGCAGCATGGCCTTACAGGGGGGAGTTCATGCCAAACAAATCTTATAGACATCTCTGACGGGGTGGCTAGATCGAGGCAGGCAGTGGATGTGGCCTATCTGGACTTCATGAAGGCCTTCAATACTGTGCCACACAGAAGGCTAGTGAAGAAAATAAGTTTCCTGAGGTTGGGGAAAAAGTGGTAAGCTGGGTATTGAACTGGTTGAATGATAGGAGACAGAGGGTGGTTGTAAACAGCAGACATCTGGGGGATGGCAGAGTGAATAGTGGGGTGCCACAGGCATCAGTATTGGGACTGGTCCTCTTCAATGTCTTAACAAGGTGATATTGTTGAACTGAAAGGGAAGGTGTGTCTTTTTGCGGATGACAACGTTTAGCAACAGGGTGGACACTCAGGAAGGGGTGCAGGGAATGCAGAGGTATCTGTGGAAACTGGAGGAGTGGTCTAGGGTATGGCAGTTGGGTATCAATGCTAGAAAGTTCAAAGTCATTCACCTGGGGTGGAGAAACCCAGGAGCTATGTATAAGATGGGGAGTACTTACAGTCACCAAGCCAGAAAGGGACCTTAGGGTAATCATGTCTTATGATCGCAGGGTAGCAGGGCAGTGTAACGAGGCAGTAGGCAAGACTAGTGGGATGATGGGGTGCATAGGAAGTGGGATTTCTAGCAGGAGAAGGGAGGGAGGTGGTGTCTCTGTTATCGCTCACTAGTGAGACTGTACCTAGAGTACTGTGTTCAGTTCTAGAAACTGCACCTCTGCAAGTACATTGACAGGGTGGAAGTGGTCCAGAGCGAGGCTACCAAAATGATGGGGCTGCACAGAAAGCTATATGAGGAGAAGCTGCAGGATCTCAACGTGTACTCTTTGGAGGAGAGGTGAGTGAGAGGGAACATAATCGAGACCTATAAGTACTTCACAGGGGTGAATAAGGTGCAGGTGAGAGTCTCTTTCAGAGGAGAAAAAGCACTAGAACACAGGTGCATGCAATGAAGCTGATGGGGGTTTAAGAGGCATGGAGGAAATACTTCTTCACATAAAGGGTGGTGGACGCCTGGAACAACCTGCCAGAAGAAGCGGAGGGAGTGACTGGATGAGCCTACTGGTTATTTTCTGCCAACAAATTCTGTTTCTACGTTACTGCTCTTACAGCCTGTGAAAAATAATGGACTTCAATGTTCTTCAGTTAAAACAGTTTTGCATTTTTAGGAAAAAAAGTAATTTTTTGGAAATCTTGTGTGTGGTCTGTTTTACATTTCTTCTGCTTTCTTGCAGTAGGAGCTGAGCCCCACCATTATGCCTCTGCAGGAAGTGGAAGAAGAAAGGGCAGTGAAGAGAGGCTGCAGATGCCTTGAAAGTGAAAACTGCTACAGGGTACCTGGGTGTTGTCATCCCTGTCTGTAATGCCACCTGTGGTCACCCAGGGGGCACTGTAGTGGTGGCATTGTACCATGTACCTCTCTGGAGCAGGAAAGCATCCTCTGAGATGCTCAGTCCCTGTCACTCCAGCCGTCCACAGATGGCCAAGGCTCGTTTCCAAACCTCGGTCACCGACGTCACGAGTGACAGTCCCACAGCTATGCTGATGGGCCGGCTAGTCACCTAGTATTTCCTGTGTTCCCATATTCACCAGTACTGTACCAGAGAGATGACCCCTGACAGGTCCACCCCACTTTCCAGGATCAACTCTCCTTTAGCCATCTGAAACTGCTTGTCCCATCTCCCATGGTGGAACTTGCTGTGTAGCACTGAGAACAGACCAAATCTATTTATGGGGGTGGTCCCAGGTAGTGAACATTACCCTGTCATCCTCCCCTTTTCCCTTGCTGTTCAGTCCTGCTTAGAGGCCATCAGACCTGTGTGATCATTCAGTGCTCTAGTGCAATGCGCTCCCACCACTCAGCCCACCAATATCTCAGTCCACCCTGGCACCACAGTGTTCCTGTGGAGGACATACTGACACCTGAACTGTAAATCTTCCACTACAGGGTGCACTGCAGGAAAGGCATAATGGCATTCCCCTACCTGGGAAGATCACTGTGCTCTCAACAGCACTGCTATCTTTCAGACACCCTATAGGAAGGGAACCAGGCTAGTTCCTGAACTCCGGTTGCCAACGTACATGGCCGCCATGGTAGCCCATTCACTGCAGACATTAGCCCATTTACTGCGGACATTTGAAATAAATGTTGGAGCACAAATGGAAAAATGATAGCATTAACTGACTGGGGAGTTCAAGCAGGAAAACATTACAATAGATTAGCAAAACTGGGTATTGTACTTACTGCATTTCTTACTTGTTTCTGAACAGCTTATAATATGGTTTTATTATTTCCTTTATTTTATAAGTAAATAATTTGTAATTATTATGTAATCCCTATACAAAATGTGGGTTACTAAAATAACGTCCTCTGTCTCCCATAAGGTGGAGTCAGACATTACTAATCCACTGGGGAGTGTACGTAGTTGTAGGGCAGAGCAGACAGTAAGGGGTTAATAGTTAGTGCTGATCAGTAGGAGGAGTTTAAGGGCACAAATAGTGGGAACCAGCCATTTTCTAGGTCACTGGTCCCCAGGGGCTCTGTGAAGACAGTGTTCCCTAGGGACCCAGCAGAGACCAGGCTAGGCTTCATTTTCTGAGGGAGGACCTGCACAGCGGCAGATGCATAGAGCAGTAAAGAGTCCCTGAGATGCATTGAGCAGGAGTCAAAATGAAGTAAGAGGCTCTGCAGATAGGACGAGGTTCCTCCCTTGAAATTCTGTCTGACTCTGGCTGGGGGAGGGGGGGGCGTGCTGAACACATGGTACTGGTAAGGTCCAAGTCTGGGGTGGCACATGTACTCTCTGGGACAAGTCTCTGGAGTTTTGATTCGAGGCTTGAACTTGGAAAGGAAACAGAGATGTGATAAAGCCCCAGAAGAGAAATGTGTGCATTGCTGAGGTCTCAGCGACCCAAAGAGAATCACGTGTAACCTCGGAAAAGGTGGGACCCAGGGACAGTAATGAAGCATTGACGCACCCAGCTAAGTGTATCTGGCTTGACCTGTAAGAGACTGAGTTAACTGTTGACCCAGGGTAAAGCACTCATCTACAGACAGGTTCACATCCTGGGCCTAGGAATGACTGAATGGATGGAATCCATTTGCAGTTAGGGTGGCACCTTTACCTGGAGGATGCTTTATCAGAGAGGAAGAATTGTGAGAAGGTAGACCCGGTCACAGTGCAACATTTGGTGAACCCCTCCCCCCTTGACCTGTGCTGGTATGGTAAGGTGTGAGATGTTGTCTGTAGCCCCCTGCACTAAATAAGAGTGAGCGTACACACTGCCTTCCAGCTTGACTTGTGCCATAGAATAGCAGTGGTGAAGGCATGCCACCAGTCACGTTGAAATGCTCCTGATAGCAACAGCTTTAGACAGATGGAAGAATTGAGGCAAGTAGAGTCCTAGAGGGACTGAGGGCACTGAAGATAGACAAGACACCAGGGCTGGACGGTATCCACCCCAGTGTGCTGAGGGAGATGGCGGAGGTGTTGGCAGAGCCGCTGGCGGATCTGTACAGCACCTCCCTGGAGTCGGGATGCATGCCAGTGGACTGGAGGATGGCACATGTAGTGCCATTACACAAGAGCGGGCCAAGGGATGAACCGGGTAATTATCATCCGGTAAGTCTCGCATCCAAAGTGTGCAAACTCATGGAAACGATACTAAAGGAAAGACTGGTGTCGTACCTGGAGGACACTAGCCTCTAGGATGTGAGGCAGCATGGGTTTGTTTCAGGGAAGTCTTGTCAAACCAACCTGATACAATATTATGATTGGGTGACAGGTGAACTGGATAAGGGTCATGCGGTGGATGTTCTTTACTTGGACTTCAGCAAGGCCTTCGATTTGGTGCCTCATGGGCGGCTTTGGGGGGGAAGTTAACTAGTGTAGGAGTAGGGGCCAAAATGATGAACTGGATTACAAGTTGGCTGAGTGGGAGGCTGCAGTGGGTGGTGGTGAGAGGGGAGCTCTCAACTCCAAGGCTGGTGACAAGTGGGGTGCCATAGGGCTCTGTGTTGGGGCAAGTATTGTTTGGGCTCTTCATATCAGACATTGGACATGGGGTGGTGAGCAAGGTAAGTCTGTTTGCTGATGACACCAAAATCGGAGCAGTGATGGATGGAGAGGAAGGGTGGAAGCAGCTGCAGGGGGACCTAAGTAAGCTAGAGGAGTGGTCAGAGAGGTGGCAGCAGGGGTTCAGTACAAAGAAGTGTAAGGTTATGTACTTTGGGGTGAAGAACACAAGGAGAGAATACTGGCTGGGGGGGGTAAGCTAGGGACCATGAACAACACTGCACAGTGCAGGAGAGTGGCTGCAAAAGCGAACAAAATGCTGGGGTGCATAGCAAGGGGGTTTTCGTCCAGGCGAAGTGAGGTGATCTTGCCCCTCTACAGATCGCTGGTAAGGCCGTACTTAGAGTATTGTGTGCAGTTTTGGAGACCATACCTAAAGCACGATATCAGGATGCTGGAGGGGGTGCAGAGGAGGGCAACAAAGATGATATGTGGAATTTATTTATTTGCATTTGTTGACCGGGTAAGTCACACTAGACAGCCAAGTGCCTATTTTCAGGTGCGACCCGGAGGTGAGAGACTATGACAGCAGGCTGGGAGACCTGACTATGTACACCCTGGAGGATAGAAGGGACAGGGGGGACATGATAGAGACATTCAAGTATCTGAGGGGAATCAATAAGGATAGGACAGATGGGGTCTTTAAGTTAAGGAGGGGGTCACCAGGGGAATGGGCTAAGAATGGGGGGGGAGATTTAGGAAGCAAATGAGGAGACACTATTTCACAGAGAGGGTGGTAGCAAAATGGAACGCCCTACCAGAATGGGTGGTATGTAAATCTGTGAACAGCTTCAAAAGGGCATAGGACAGGGAACAGGGGAGAGTGGGGGTGGCAGTCGGATGACAAAAGGGAGGGGGATTGGGGCAGCTGCAAACTAGGGGTGTTGGCTGCACACTCGAGCAGACTTAGACAGACTGGGTGGTCTGTTTCTGCTGGCACATTTATATGTTCGTATGTAACAGGTTGACCCAGCCAGGTCGTGCTGAAGGAAACGAACAATTGTTGAGCCTTGCGAATTTCCTTTGTTCTATCGAGATAGAACCGCAATGCTCTTTTTACGTCTAGGGAATGAAGGGTACGCTCCCCTTTATTCTGGAAGTCTGCAAAGTAGGTAGGAAGGACTAAAGGCTGATTCAGATGGAATTCTGAGACAACCTTAGGCAGGAACTTAGAATGACTCCTAAGAACTACTTTGTCCTTGTGAAATACAGTATATGGGGTGTCTCTGACCAAGGTGTGTATTTCAGAAACCCTACGAGCAGAAGTAATGGCCACCAGGAAAGCCGTTTTCCAAGTGAGGAATTTCAACTCGCAAGTAGCTAGAGGTTCGAAAGGTTTACGAGTGAGCATGTTTAGCACAAGGTTAATGTCCCAGGCTGCAACTGGACGTCTAATAGGAGGTCTGGTATGCAGAATCCCTTTAAGAAACCTCTTAACTATCGGCAGCTGAGCCAGCGACATGGACAGTACCGGCTCATGATATGCCGAAATGGCACAGATGAACTTTGATTGTGGAGTATTGTAGACCTGTGTTTGAGGAGTCTAAGAGATACTCCAAGACTTTGTTTGGTGGGCAGGAAAAAAGATTCCAAGAGGATTTTGCACATCAGACAGAGAAACGCTTCCATTTAGCTGTGTAGGTTTTACTGGTGGCCGGCTTGCGCGTGGCCAAAAGAATATCTGAAACTCTACGAGAAACATTAAACCTATTCACCTCTACAATATCTCCTCAGGAGTCAAGCATGAAGGTGAAGCGACCTCAGGTTAGGATGGGCCACAGGGCCCTGGGTCAGAAGGTTCGCCTGAAGGGGAAGCGGTTTTGGGGAGGTTTCCGACAGTCTGTTGATTAGAGGAAACCAAATCTGACAAGGCCAGAATGGGGAAATGAGAATCATTCTGCCCCCCCCTTGAGTCTCCAGTTTGAGTAGTACCCTCTGAATTAGGGGAAGAGGAGGAAATGCGTATAGAAAGTGTTTTGTCCATTGCAGCCTGAATGCATCCTGACAAAAAATGCCAGGTCCTGGATTTCTGGAGCAGAAGAGAGGCAGTTCTGCATTGAGTGGGGACGCAAAAAGGTCCAGGTCTGGAGTTCCCCACTCTTTGAAGAGTGACTGAACGACGGTTAAGTCTAGAGACCACTCGTGAGGATCTGTCTCTGTTCTGCTGAGATGGTCTGCCAGTTCATTTTGTACTCCTGGCAGGTAAACCACCTGAATCAGAGCCCTGTGCTCCAGGCACCATTCCCACACTCTCATTGCTTCCCTGCATAATGGATAAGAGTGTGCACTGCTCTATTTGTTGATGTAGTACATCACTGTCTTGTTCTCTGTTTGAAGGAGAATATTCTTGTGACAGAGTTTGTCCTTCAAAGCTCGGACTGCATCGAGGACGACTCTCATTTCCAGGACGTTTATGTGAAATTGAGACTCCTCCCGAGTCCACGTACCCTGGGTGTGGAGATCCCGGCAGTGAGCTCCCCAATCCATCAGGGACGCATCCATGGTACTGGAGATCTGATGATCCAGAGGAGCAAAGGGATATCCTTCCAGAAGGTTGCCCTCCTGAGACCACCAGGTGAGTGACTTCTTCAGAGGTTCCATCACCTTGATGAGAAAGGACTGAGGGTGAGTGGTTGGGGACCACTGAGTACTGGGCAACCACTGAGAGATTCTCATGTGAAGACGAGCCAAAGGTACAGTGAACACCGAGGATGCCATAAGGCCCAGCATCCGTTAGCATCGAGAGAGTCTGTACTGAGCTGAGTTCTCTGATGAATCGGGTCATCTGTAAGATATCGCTCCTTCTGTCTTCTGGAAGAAACACTTTTGCACAGGAAGAGTCCAGAAGGGTTCCTATGAAGAGGAGCTTCTGGGAGGGCTGCAATTGTGACTTCTTGAGGTTCAGTAGGACTCCCGTGGACGTGAAGAAGTCTGAAGTCGTGGCCACGGCCTCCAGAGTCTCTTGCCTGGAGTGGCTTGCTAGAAGCCAGTCGTCCAGATATAGGAATACTTGGATTCCGATTTTCCTTAGATGCGCCACAAGAACTGCTCACTTTCTAAAAACTCGAGGCGCCAAGGATAGCCCAAAGGGCAGGACTGTGAATTGACAGTGTTGACCCAACGCCACGAACCTTAGGTATTTGTGGTGATCTGGGTGTATGACAATGTGCTGGTAGGTGTCCTGCATGTCCAGGGAGGCTAGCCCATCATATTGATGAATCAAGAGCAGCAGGGTACCGAGTGATATCATCTTGAACTTTTCCTTGTGCAAGAAGAAAAAAATTACTCACCTTAGTAATGTTGTTTCTTCTAATGGAGTCTTGCTATATTATGACTATTGCAGTTTGCCCCAGCCTTAGAACTGCTCCGGAGGTGAAAGAGTTAACTTCCATGCAGAGCATGGAGTTTAGAGCGCGAGCTCGGTTCAGAAGCTTGTTTGGCTGGTTTCAAACCCGAACCCCAGATCTTTACAGCAAAACTCACTAAGGTTCTGTGTGGAAGCTGTAACCTACACTAGCCAACTGGCTACTAATATATTAACACATTTTTGCTGGTCCCAACACAAAGACTCAAGTCAGTGGACCGAAAATTAAGATAAAATAACTAACAAACACAACACCCAAACATGAAAGAGGGCATCAATAAATGCCAACAGAGGACTACCTACCCCATACCCCAAAGTAGGGAGTTCTGAGAGGGCAGGTTGGGAGGTATCATAATATAAGACTCCATTAGAAGAAACATTACTAAGATGAGTAATTTTTCTTCAAACAACATAAGTCTCTCATATTATGACTATTGCAGACTACACAGCAGTACCCTCCATGGAGGAGGGACAGAACCTACTTAGGAATAGGCTGTGAAGCACGGCTAGCCAAACCGAGCATCCTCCTGGACTGAATATCCAGGGAGTAATGCTTGGTGAAAGTGTGTACTGTCTTCCAAGTAGCTGCCTGACATATCTCCAAGATAGGGATGTCTCTAGCAGCAGCTAGAGATGCAGCTGTACCTCTGGTAGAGTGAGCCCTCAGGCCTGAGGGGAACCTACCCAGCTTTTGATAGCAAATTGATACAAGAAACCATCCACCTGGCAATGGATCTTTAGTGGCAGGTCTCCTTTTCCCAACCTCACCATAAGTGAGAAACAGCTGGAGGAGTCAAACCTGTGACCCTTGGTACGCTCTATGTAGTAACTTAGGCCTCTTAACATCTGTTGTGCAGCCTCTCTACCAGAGGAGGAATGGTCAGTGAAGAACACTGGAAGTGAAATAGATTGATTAAGGTGGAAATCTGAAACCACCTTAGGCAAAACTTCCTGTTAGTCCTGAGGACCACTTTATCCTGTGAAAGGAAATAAAGTCAGTTTCTACTGATAAAGCCTGTAACTCACTTATCGCCTGGCAGAAGTGATGGCTACCAGAAATACAGTTTTCAAGTCAAATACTTAAGCTCTGCGAAGACAGAGGCTCAAAGGGTTGCATTAGCTGAGCAATGCATACATTAAGATCCCAAGCAGGGGCAGGGTCCTGAATGGAGGATTGCGTGAAGCAATCCTTTAAAAAACTTGAAAATACAGGATGAGCAGAGAGAAGAGGGCTTCCTGCTGAAATGAAGGCAGAGACAGCAGCCAAGTGCACTTTCAGGGTGGCTGGTCTCAGTCCCAAAGAATTAAGATGGACCATGTAGTCCAATACAGTGGGTAGATCAGCAGATTCTGGGAAACATGCTTCCCAGAACACCGTATGAAAACCTTTCCACTTGGAGTTATAGGTAGCTCTGGTGGAAGGCTTCCTAGCAGCCTTCAGGATTTCGAGAACACTTTGAAAGTTGCAAATCAGCAAACTCTAACTGCTCAAGAGCCAAGCCTTGAGGTTGAGGATTTGAGATTCGGATACCAAACTCTCCCTGAGCACAGGTTAACAGATTGTGGTTCCTGGGGAGACACAGGGAAGATGGGCTGCTAAGGACAGAAGGAGGGGTACCAGGGCTGTCTGGCTCAGTCTGGAGCAATCAGGATCATTTTGCAGGGCTGAGACCTGATTTGACTAGACACTTTGAACAGGAGAGGAAGGGGGAAGGCATAAAGAAACTTCCCTTCCAATCGAGGAGAAAGGCATCCAGGGGAACTGAGCCCAACACTGGGGCCTGCAACAAAACAGTGGAAGTTGATAATTGTCTGGGGCTGTGAAAAGATCTATCTGAGGAGCCCCATCTTGCAAACACTATCCCCAGTACTAGGGATCCAGTGACCATTCGTGATGGCCCTGGGAAATCCTGTTGAGGGCATCCGCAGGACATTGTCCTGCCTGGGAGTAGAACTGCTATGAGGGAAGTGTTCAGGGAGTAAGCCAGGTGACCACAACTTCATCACCTCGGTGCACAAGGCTGAAGACCGAGTGCCCCCCTGTTTGTTGATGTACCACATTGTAGTGGTGTTGTCTGTTCTGACCTGTACCACCTTGTTTTGAACAGATACAGAGAAAACCTGAAGTGCTAGAAAAACAGCTCTGAGTTCCAACAGATTGATGTGGAGCAGAGATTCCTGGGACCATAATCCCTGGGTGGAGAGGTCGCCATGTGAGCTCCCCCATCCCAAGAGGGATGCATCTGTAGTAGGGTCAAGGAATGGGACAGAGGGATGAAAGGCACCCTCTGTCTCAGATTGCTCTGATCCTGCCACCACTGAAGGGCCTGGATCGGGGTTCAAGTCACTGGGATTAACTTGGATAGAGATCTCTTTTGAGACAGAAAGCTCTCAAATGGAACTGAATGTCCCTCATCTGAAATCTTGCTCCTTGCACCACAGCTGTGGAGGCAGCCATGTGCCCTAGGAGCTGCAGGAAATGCCTTGCTGGTCGAGAGACCTGCAGAGTGAAGGAGGCGCCAGGGCCACTAAGGTCCTACCCTTTCCAAGGGAAGGAAGGCTCTGCCTGCTTGGTATCCAGTTCTGCGCCTATAAAGGTGAGTACCTGGACAGGTTCCAAACTGACTTTGGAAGACTGAGAAGAAATCCCAGAGAGGTAAGCAGCTGCTGGGTAACTAGCAGGTGTGATTTGACCTGGTCTGGAGACTGACCCACAATGAGCCAGTCGTCCAGGTAGGGAAACAGGCAACTTTTGCTCTTAGGTGAGCGACTGCTACTGCCAGACACTTTGTGAACACCCTTGGGGCAGAAGTGAGGCCGAAGGGCATTGCTCTGAACTGATAATGGCCTGAGGGCAGTTCGAATCTGAGATACTTTCAATGTGAGCTTCTGATAAGAACATGGAAGTAGGCATCTTTGAGGTCCAGGGAGGCTAGCCAGTCCCCTGGCCTTAGGGAGGGTAAAATCATTCCCAGTGTCACCATTTTGAACTTTGGCTTTAAAAGGTGCTTGTTTGATATCTTAGATCCAGGATAGGCCCCACTCCTGTCTTTTTGGGGTAAGGAAGTACCTGGAGTACAGACCCTTGCCCTGGTGAAGGGGAGAAACCTTTTCTACAGCTCTGAGAGCCAGGAGGGTTGAGACTTCTGTTTCCAAAGCAAGAGTCTCTAAAGAGTTTGCATGTGGAAAAGATCTGGCTCTCATCTTTGGAAATTTCTTGAAGCTGAGAATCAGACCCTGGCTCACTACTTCCAGGACCCACCTGTCTGAAGTTAAAGACTGCCAGTCCTGGACGGTGAGCCAACCTGCCCCTACAGGTAGTGAAAAGCCGACCCTGGGCATCCCATCAAGGTGCCTGTTTGGCAGGGGCTTTAGGCTGAGGGTGGGAGCAGGCCTGCTCGAACCCGCCTGCCTCTCCTCTGAAGAACCCCTCTGTACATAGGCTGAAGAGGGGGGCCTGAGTCTGGTGGAAAAGGCTCACCCTACCCCTGGGGGCGCCTCTGAGGAGTGGCTTGCCGTTCCTTGGCTTGTGCACTCCTGTAAGTGGTTCTATATTCATCTATTTTCTTCATATAATTCTCTGTCTGCTCCCCAAACAGAATTTCCCACCACAGGAAAATCCATAGTCTTAGACTAGGTATCCTGTGACAAAGTAGTACACCTGAGCCAGGCCAATCTGCGAAAAGCCACAGATGTAGCCATGACTCTAGAGGATACATCGTTAGAATCCACTGCAGCATGGAATTGCACCTTAGATGCCTCAATACCATCAAGAGCCACCTGCTCCAGCTCCTTTGCGAGCTGGGCCAGGACCTGTTTGGCAGGCCATGACAGTATCCCATCTAGATTTCTGTATCTTGCAAATATAAGCCATATAGTTAGCTTGTCTGAGTCCCAAGGATGCTGCCTATGTATTGTTTTTTGCCATGGCATCAATCTTCCTGAACTTGTCAGGAGGATGTGAAGCCAGTGGAATATTAGCTTTTATCACAGGCTGCAGCCTGAACTACCCCAACATGACTGCATTGCTGTGAAAGAAATTCTGTATCAGACCTGACAAAGTGTACCTCCTGTCCATCTTTTTATCCACAGGAGGCACAGAATTAGGAGCTTTAAATTTTTATTGTTTGTTTCTAAAGATTTATGTAAAGGGATGGACAACCTCCTGGACTCTGGGATATCCATCATCTCCACATAGTCAGGCTCCTCTTGCTCATCCAAAGCCTCTCTAAGGAAGCTGAGGGTTTCAGCAACTTTTTATAACAAACAAAATGAGAAGGGACCAGAAAGCCTAGGGGGAGACTCACCTGAAGGTCTGTCTGGAGAGATGTCCGTTCAGTGGGCACATCCAGACTTTCAAAGTCACATTCACACTGATCATAATCCTCATCCTCCTCTGGTTCATAGAACTCTTCTATCATAATCCTGAACCACTGGAACCGACCAACCGACCTTTATAGACAGTGGCGGTCTGAGGAACTGGGACAGGGACTGGACAATCTGTATTGCCCTGGTTATCTCAGCAGCAGTTGGAGAAGGAATTTTGGACTCCAAACCTGCTGATTTTTAGATTTTTGCTGGAACTGGCTCCTCAGAGCCAGCTTTTGCTTGCCCGAGGAAGTCTCGCCTGGTCAGAGAAGCCCTCCGGTTCTGGCTGGCACCGAACCGGCTGGCCATCCGGTCAGCAGACTTTTTGGCCTCTTGTTCCTGAACCTGCCCACTCTCTTGTCCAGGATGGCTGCAGGGAAATTCTTTACAATCTAGTAGTCTGAATTGAGGTGGTCAAACCCTCAGACAATAGACACATGTAGTGTGGGTCAGTCTTGGCAAAGGTTTCCCACAGACACTACAGTGTTGAAACCCATGGGCCCGGTTTTTGGGTTTCTCAGACATGATGCCAGCCTAACCAACCAACTTGCCCTTTTGATGGCAGTGCCAGGCAAGACACCCTTAATTGGTTCCAAACCGTATTGGGTCGGAAAACCGTAATGAAATCCGCTTTTTAGGAACCGATAAGAACCGGGAACTTCAGAATCTAAAAAGCCTTAAAAGGCTTAAACTTATATTTAATACAACTCGATCGGTTCAACCGAACCGATAATACTTTACAAGTTCCACACAGAAAAACCTTGTATCTATTACTTACGATTACCATAGACAGAGCCTGAACCGATAGATTTTATGTTAAAATAATGAAATTGCGTGTTAAATTAAACCGAGAAATAGCGCTTAAACCAAGAAATGAACCGAGCAACAGGAGGAATCTCCGGAGCGACTGTTCAGTGAGGCGGAGTAAAGAATCTGACGGTTTCGGTTTGAAACCAGCCAAACAGAGCTTCTGAACCGAGCTCGCGCTCTAAACTCCATGCTCTGCATGGAAGTTAACTCTTTCACCTTCGGAGCAGTTCTAAGGCTGGGGCAAACTACAATAGTCATAATATAGCAAGACTTCATGTTGTTTGAATTTAACTTTCTGAGATCCAGAATAGAGCACATGCTGCCAGTTTTCTTTGGGACCAGAAAGTAATGGGAGTAGAAACCTGTATTTCGTTGATCCAGCAGAACTACTTCTACTGCCCTGTTGTTCAGAAGGCCTTGTACCTCGGAAGCAAGAAGGTCTGACTGTGCTGCAGACAGCCTGGGCTGTCACTTGGGAGGATGATCCGGAGGAGTTTCTGACAGATTGAGAGAGTACCCCTCGTGGATTATCCTGAGGACCCATTTGCCTGATGTTATAGATTTCCACTGGTCGTAGAACTGAATCAGACATCCTCCCACTGTTGAGGAAAAGTCCCCCTCGAGCAGCTGAGGTGGGACTTTGGCCAGAAACTCAGAAGGTGGCACAGGGTGCTTTTGGGCCTTGTGCCATTTGCTGCATTTTCTTTTGTGGCTGAGGGGTCTGGTTTCTGTTAAAACCTCCTCTGCCTTTGCCAGGAAAGGACTGACGGTTGTGAAACTGACGCTTGTTCCCACCTCGAGAGGGAGCGGGCAGAGGTCTGGCTGTCTTAATGGCAGACCTAGTCTTCTGTGTGGCCTCTAGTGCTTGTTCCACCTGAGGCCCAAACAGATACATATCGTCAGCCGCCGCCACCCTGGTAGCAGTATCGAAAGCATCCATTAGAGCTTTAATTTGTTGATTATTGGACTCGATACACCTAGTTATGGTCTGTAGTAGCTCTGCATTAACCTCCGACTTGGGCAGAGCTTCTACCATTGCTTTGAGCGAATGCCAAAGAATATACTTGTATTGAGAAAAATAACCCTGGTAGCTAGCAATACGCATTCCCAGGATTGAGGCAGCAAAGACTCTCTTACCCAAGGTGTCTATCTTGCGAGATTCTTTGTTTATGAGATGGGCTGTAGACTCCTGAGGGAGAACAGCCTTATCATTCTCTGCCAGGACCACTATGGCATCAGCAAAGGCTTGTGAAGCCAAGATGGGGCAATCCTTGGGAGGGGCCTATTTCCTATCTGTGGACTTGGCCACAGAGGGAATAAGAGCCGGAATCTTCCACACCATCTGGGAAAGAGTCTCAAAAGAGGGCTGTACTGGAGGGGTTAAATCCATAGGGATTTCTGGAATATGTAGATACTGGAGGCGCAGAAGCTTCCCAGAATCAATTTCCATGGTCTGGAGAGAAAGAGTAGAATTTAAATTCTTGAGCAGAGACTTGAAGGAAAGATCTTCAACAACAAGTTCTGCAGAAGGATTGATCCCTGCCCCAGGGCAGACTCGGCATCAGCATCATCACCCAGCTGAAGATCCGGATCAGGCTCAGAATCATCTCCAGACAGTCCAAGGGGGACTGTATAGACAGGAAAGGAATGAAAACCAGGAGGAAGAAGAGGAGGAAACAGAATCGGAGTTGAAAATGTCTGGAAACTAGGTGGCACCATACACATCCTCGGCGCCGTCAAAGAGAGAGGTGCCGAGTATAGAGATGGCGCCGACACAGAAAAGAGTTCTACGCTTGGCGCTGCCTGGAAGCATGGCACCGACACCACCCCTGGCACCAAGTACAGCGCCAGTGGGGAGCGCAGCACTGCACATGGCGCCAACACCATTACTGACACCGAGGACCGTGCCATCGGGACATGTGGCACCGCAGATGGTGCCAAAAAGGACCTTAGCAACAGAGAAGCCGGCACCGCAGGTAGCAGCAACACCCCAGATGTCTGTGAACTGCGATTTGAAGGTAAAGAATGAAAAATGGCAGGAGATAAAGGCATCGGTGTGGACCCCTGCACCGCAGCCATGTGAGGGGGATAGACACCGGGGCGCAGAGTTGATGGCACCGAAGAAGGCACCGTGCGACCAGGAAGTCCTACCCAACCTGCCTGCTGATCCAGAATTGACAGGCCCAAAGGTCCCGGTGACGGATTGGCCGGTTCGGGCAGGCGGGACAACCTCCAAGCCCACTGCTTCATAAGAGCGGCCCAATGGTGAAACTGCTCATTGGAAGCCCCTCCAGTAGGCGGAGAGAGGCTCCGGTGTCGAAGAAGCTGGCTGCCAGAGACAGAAACCGATGACTCCAAAAGAAGTGGAGACCGGCCCCTGAACCCATCAACAGACCGTCTACGTGCAGACGTACCAGAGGGCAAAATTGAGTGATGCCGTCTCTTCTTCGACCAGTGGGCCAAAGAAGAACTTGAAGCTGAACAGTGCCGTGAATGGGACCGTTTCTTTTTATGCTTTTGGGGGGACCACCCATCCCCTCAAGCACTGGACTGTCCATTGTCAGACCCCCCCCCCATGGAGAGTGCGGCGGACGAGGCCCAGCTGACTGAACAGCTTTCATGTGAAGTCTCCCTACCATCACCTGCCCCAATCATAGTCGACTCCGTCAGTAGAGGGCTGAAGACTTCTTTCTTGTACAAGTAAGAAATTAGTTAAAATGTAATCGATATTTTTTGTGATAAGATAGAAAATAACAAAACTGAAAACTAAGCTGCTAGTTTCAAGTTTGACTACCGGAGAGCGAGTGACATCGTCACTGAAGCGCACTCGACGGCGGGAAAAAAGGAACTAAGG
The DNA here is from genome assembly GCA_016271365.2 of Neoceratodus forsteri. Taxonomy (NCBI): domain Eukaryota; kingdom Metazoa; phylum Chordata; order Ceratodontiformes; family Ceratodontidae; genus Neoceratodus; species Neoceratodus forsteri. The sequence goes on along the minus strand of JADMNL010000022.1, from coordinate 594,513,971 downwards.
CAGTTGGATGGTCCACGCCGAGATAGTCTATACGATGTGAGCCTGGCTCACGGTACCGCTCCCTTGTGGCTCCATCTGTGCGATGGCCCTTCTGAAAAAGTTTGGCTCCTGCTGGGTCCTTGCAGCTTCGGTGTACTCCCATTAGTGTGAATAAGTAGTGGAGACTTTATGTCCAGGAAGATCAACCTGGGGTTGCCCATGGTCCTACCAAAACCTCTCAAAAAAAGCCTGGCTGCTCCCTCCGATGGTGGAGGGCACAATCATAGTCCCCGATTGCTGTGGTTCAGTGATACAATTGTATTCCATGTTTTATTTTTCAATTTTCTCCCCCATGGGGCTGCTGGCAGGCAGGCTTCTCGCATCTACCCTGCGAGCTGCGTTGCTGTCTCCCGATCCCAGTCTGGGTCCCGGCAAATCCTCCACAGATTTCCCCCATGGCGGGGCCAGGGAGGGGCAGGCCGTCCTACCCCTCCCGTTAAATAAATCCAGTTTTGCTGGGGTTGAGCCATGGGTTGGGAGTGTGTTCCGGGCACCATGCAGCCTGCCAGCACTCCCCATTTTCCATTTTTCTTACCGTCTCTCTCCATTGCAGGGCATGTACATCAGTGTGTGCATGAGGAGGCATGTGCATGCTGCAGAGCTCCGTAGCAACCTCCTGTTATTTTGCATCCCTGATCCACATTACCCTAAGGCCTCCATCTGGGGGAGTCATTCTATGGAACTGCCAAACCACCTTCCCAGGGAGAGGAGAGCTGCCCTCCAGACATTCAGTCCTTTCCCTCTCCAGCTGACTCCTAGCAACCTGCGTTCACCACCGAACGTGGGTCGCTGGTGTGGCAGGAGGTAAGGCGCAATGCCTCAGCCTTCCACGCCACCGGGCCGGCTAATTGTATTCCATGTTTTACACATTTTCCTGTTTTTCTCTGCCTCCTCTTCCCAGTATACCATGGGCTATGAGCTGATTCCGCTTTAATTGCATCATGCGCTCACATTCTTATTTTGTCAGCAGCAGTTGAGTGGCACCGGAGATGCCAGAATGTAGGTGTCTCTGGCTGCTTACCATCCCTGTGCCAGGATTGGGGGACCGTCCGGGATCTCAAAAGCGGCCATAGCCACAGAGATGGAGGGTGCAAGAGGCACTGAAAATGTTCTGCAGTACCACTCTCTCTCTCTCCACATCACACACATGGTCGAATGGGAGAGAGCCGGCATCTGCAGCAGGAGAGCTCGGCAGCATTCAGGAGGGTGGCACATGCAGATGGTCCAGGAAAGCCCCTCCAAAAGGGGGATGGAATTACATTTGAAAACAATAAATAAAATCTCAGTTGTTGATAGGAAAAAACACTGCCAAAGTCCCTACAAATAAAGTGCCTTTTAAAGAGGTTCTTAGCATTCACTCTTCAGGGTCCTTCAGAAGGAGTTCACATTTTTGATTCACTATTGACAACAGAATACAAAGATAGACTTCCGGTGATGTCACAGAGCCGATACAAGCCTAGTCTGTAGAGCTCCCCACAGGCAGCTGAAAATATCCCCCAAAAACTAATTAAAATTGAGCCAGAAATGTCAAAAGGTGTAGGAGGGCAAATACAGAACACAAACAGAGGCAAAAATCGGCACAACTCCAAAATGAACGACAAGGATGCAACCAGATTGAGAAACGACTCCACGAGCAGGCCTACCTCGCCACAGACTGCGCAGACCCTCGAATACGATACAGATGAAGAAAATGATCATCTTTCACGATCGAGATTCGAGAGACTGCTTCATGAGATAACGGAATCCAGACGAGAAAACAAGCAAGAATTTAGAGCCATGCAAACAAAACTGGAAGCGGTTGAAAGCCGTATTACCCACATGGAGGAAAGATTATCTACCACCAAAGATGCTACTGAGCAAATGGTAACTATAATCCAGACTCTAGTAAAGCAAACGACAGACCTGCAAGCTAAATGTCTAGATTTAGAGGTCGCTCACGCAGAGAGAACTTGTACTGTACTGGGTTGGCCCGGAAGGTATGGAAACTTCTCGATGACAGCGCTTTCATAGAAAATTTACTAAAAGATACTTTGACCTCCCCCAACCATGGCTTTCCACATCGAAAGAGCGCATAGGTCGCTTCAAGCCAAACCCTCCGACCCAGCTGCCCGACCACGGTCAATCGTCTTTAAAGTAAACTCTTTCCTGGCCAAGGAGGAGATCCTCAGACGAGCTTGGACCAAAAAAGAAATGAAATACCTGACACACAAACTTTTCCTGGACCATGATTACCCATTTGAAATCCAGAAGCAAAGGCTTAAATACCAGCCCATTTTAAGAGCGCTACGAGAAAAATCAATACGCTTCAACACGCCTTTCCCAGCAAAGCTGAGAGTCTTCTGGGAAGATGGGGTAAAGATTTATGCGACGGCAGAAGAAGCCACGGAAGCCATGGAAAAATGGAATATTACAGTGATTGATAAGAGGAACCAAGAAGCAGGGAATCGGGGTCCATTTAAACAATGCACACCAAGCAGGAAAACCGGAGGACCTTATTTTGAGACGCAAACGGAAGTGACGCACATCCTCCAAAAGTGACTCGAGAGGAAAACTGTACACAAGGACAGCCAGACCTGAAACATGCTGAGGGAGACTTTTGGTTTTACCTCTAAAGGAATAGCGTCTCACCATCCCAGGATATAACAGGATAAGTACAATTTCAAATCTTAAAATTAGCTTCAAAATGATCTCCGGGGAGTGTGAGCTGACTCTTCTTATTAGTGCCCCACTTCCTCGCATACAGGGTGCGAGCAGGATCTGCTGAGAAAGAGTGACTATGACTTCTCAACTGAACCCTTTTTTTTTCTTTTTCTTCTCTGGCGAGCAAGCTCAGCTATGAAACTCTCCCCTTGACTTAGGTTCATATGTTTCCAGAATCAATGATTTAAAGTCTAACTTGCATAAGGGAGGGTTATGAGACTGGTCTTTTCTCCAATGATGAAAGGGGGATTAATAAGAATTGTACCGAAGGAGATCAAAGGAGGGAGACGACAGTCTAGATAAGACAATCAACAGGGAGTTATAAGAGGCATGATTACCCTCCCCCAGGTTTCCCCTTTATGACACCCTTCCTCCCCCTTTTCTCCTTTTTTTTTTTTTTCTCTGACCTTCTATGCCTTCCCAAATGATCCGGTTGTTATACTGTGGAGAAATCTATACCTAAGGTTGATATACAAGAAAGCCTCTATGGTTTGCATTGAACAAGGAAGATGCTACCTCTAGGGGAGTCTGCAGGGTGTTAGAGGTCCGTAGCAATTTACCTTTTTCTTAAGGAGCCCCACGATAACAAGGCTCTAGAGGAGGTCCCCCGGTAAAGGTGGGCTTAGAAATTCTCCTCGCTCTCTAAGATAGAGGTACAAAGGGGCTAGTGGGTCACTAAGCCCCAACCTTGAAGTTCTGATGTTCAGTTTAAGGATTTGGTTATATTTAATGTTAAATGTTTTAATTGAATGTTATATGGTATATGGCACTACCGGACAAAGGAGAAAGTATGACTATGTGAAAAGTTTAGTAAGATCTGTTGGTCTATCGAAATTGAGGCTACCACCAAAGAGCAAAGCAATTGGGTTCGGTGGGAGCTTAATGGGTGACATCACAACCCCTCAGAAATGATGCAGCAAGGCTACACAATTTGCACTTATAATGTGCACGGAATTACTAACCCCATCAAACGAAGCAAAATTCTTCAATTAATGAAACGGCAAAGGACGAATATTTTGTTATTACAAGAAACCCATCTTTCTTATGCAGAGCATAAGAAGTTTGAGAAGCTAGGCTTTTCTCAGGTGGTGGCCTCGTCATACAAAGGGGCAGACGTAGGGGAACGGTAATACTGATTAGACAGGGTACTCCCTTTGAAATAAGGGACAAAATAGTAGACAAAGAAGGGAGGTACGTTCTCCTGAAAGGTGATATAGAGGGGCAGAGGTACACGCTGGCTTTGTTATATTTTCTCCCAGCTACAGAATTTCCAGTGTACCGAAACCTCTTTACTCAGTTGGCGGGATGGGCGGAGAGAAGGCTGATATGCGGTGGGGACTTCAACTTGGACATCAGCGGAGGGAGATTTTGCTCCAATCGGGCTCGAGCAAACAAGTTAGGTAGGAAAGTTGAGAAGCTTCTGCAAGAACTAGGTTATGAGGACATATGGAGACATTTGTGTGGTCAGGGGCACAGACACACTTTTTACTCACAGGTGCATGACTCGTACTCATGCCTTGACTTTTTAATAACCCAAAAGGAACACTTAAACATTATCCAGAAAATATGGCAGGGGGACTTCGTCCTTTCGGACCACGCACCTGTGTTTTGTAAAATACAGTTGCAAACACCATACAGAAGATTGTTTTGGAGACTTAATGTGTCAATCCTAAGGGATAAGGAAGTGCAGGAATCAGTAGCTGAGACGGTGACACAAGCGATGCAAGAAAACGATGCACGGGAGACCACTTTAGCTATTTTATGGGATACGATAAAAGCGATAGTGAGGGGTAAAATCATAGGGATATCCTCCCATAAAAAAAAGCTGAGGGAAGAAAGAAAGCTCTTGTTGGAAACAGAGATAGAGACCCTAGAGGAGGTGCAGAAGGTGAAACACTGCAAGACTCGTTCTCGGGAACTTAACTCCCTTAACAAACAATTAAACACCATATTAGACTATGCGGTAGAGCAGAGGTTGATGTTTCTTTGACACAAATACCACGATGGGGGACCGAGATTTACGAAGCTTGTGGCAGCTCAGCTTAGGGCCCGTAAGGCTAGATCTACTATTACAAAAGTGAGACACCCTGGAACAGATGAGCTTAAAGATAGCTTACACACGATCTCTGAAGCCTTTCATCATTACTATTCTGAACTTTATTCTGAGGATACTAATCCCTCGCCTGACAATATTAAGACGTTTTTAGCGGCATTAAAGCTCCCGACCTTATCCCCTAACCAGGGAAGGTCGCTGATAAACCCAATAACTATTAAAGAAGTCGAGTCGGCAATTGGTAACTTAAAGACAGGTAAGTGTCCGGCTCAGATGGACTCCTGAGAGTTCTACAAGACCCTGTCCAAAACACTGACCCCTATACTAACAAGACTGTTCTCCTCTGTGGCTTTTTCACAGGGAGAGACCCCACCCTCTTGGAACGAGGCAATAATTTCGGTGATCCCTAAAGAAGGGAAGGATCTAACTCACTGTTCGTCTTACCGCCCTATATCAATTTTAAACACTGATTACAAACTCCTAGCCTCTATACTTGCTAGAAGGCTGCTTTGCTGTGCCCCAACCCTAATAAACATGGACCAGAGTGGTTTTATACCCGGCCGTCAAGCCCAGGATAACGTACGGAGAACAGTTTATGTTATCGAGCAAATTAGAACCCAGAAAAGTCCAGCAATCTTGCTAGGGCTCGACGCAGAAAAAGCCTTTGACAAGGTGTCATGGAAATACCTAAGAGAGGTTTTACTAAAGTTTAACTTCCCAACTTTACTTGTGGACACCATCTTTAAGTTTTACAACAGCCCTATAGGGTACACTCTGAACAAATGGCCATATATCGGAGAAATTTCAGTTAGGTAGGGGAACAGGCGGGTTACCCCTCTCCCCTTTGCTCTTTGCCTACATAGAGCCACTGGCCCAAAGTTTAAGACAAACCTCGAATATAGAGGGGTGAAGTTGAGGGACTGAACATAAGTTAGCCTTGTTTGCAGATGATATACTTCTTATTTAACCAATCCAGAATCTCGTTGGAGGCACTTTTAGCAAGATTCAGCAGTTTGCCAACCTATCGGGTTTACCTTAAATATGAGCAAGTCAGAGGCCATGTCTTTTAATTATGCCCCCCATCCTCAAAAACATTACCCAGTCAAATGGGATAATGAGTCCATAAATACTTGGGGATTCAACCTAATAACCCAGAGAAATTATCTACCCTGAATTTTGACCCCTGATTGAGAAGATAAAACAAGATTTCAAGAGATGGCTTCTGATTCCTCCTCGTTCTACCTGAGGAACATGGCCATAAAATTAATGCATTACCCAGGTTCTTATATTTGTTCCAGTGTGTCCCTTGTGCTGTGTCATCAAAAGAACTCTTGTCATGGCAAAGACTCCTAAATAGGTTTCTCTGGGAAAACAAAAGGCCAAGAATCAGTTTTCAGAAATTGACCCTTCCTAAAGCAGAGGGTGGGGTGGCCCTGCCTTCAAAGGACTATTGGATGGCAGCACAGATGCGGCTGGCCTTACTATGGGGCAATAGAGCATACAGTGCAAGATGAAGCAGATTGACTTAGAGAGATCTATAGGACCTGCCCTCTTAACCAGCCTTTTTTCCCCTCCCCATCTCAGAGAAGTCATGTAGACAACCCCTCGGGCTACTACTGCAGTCCTGAGAGGTTGGCAAATGGGGACCAAGCATAAGGAATGTCAGCAGTATGCCTGGAAATATAAGCATTTTATCTTGAACCGGGAGTTCAATAACCAGTGGTTTAAAACCCAAGTTAAAAAAGGCCTAGAGGCCCCAAGGCAATTGATGCGGGAAAGGACATATTGAGCTTTGAGGAAGCACAACTAAAGTATGGGTGGTCGGATAAAGATAGGTTATAGTACTATCAAATGAGAGCTTATATTTCTATGCATATCAGACAAAGTGAAAAGGACTCTAACTTAATGGAGGATGAAACTCCGTTTAGGCAAATATGGTCCACACACTACGGAGAAAAGGCGTATAAAATAATATACCAATACCTTACCGTCAAAAGTACATATAATGTCCACCACACGGGCAAGATGGGAAAGAGACTTGGGCCAGAATATATCCCTTGGAGACTGGGCCAAAATATGGAGATGCTCCTGGCCACCTCCTCATCACCAATGTGGCGGAGTTCACATGGAAAGTAAGAATAAGGTTTTTTTTTGTCCCTTCAATTATGTCTTTGAGAAGCTCCTGGGAGTCCAGCCCATTGCTGGAGGGAATGTAATGAGTGGAAAGCTACATACAAACATATTTTCTAGATTGCCCCAAAATAACGGAGTTTTGGCTTCAATAATGGAGCATATTAAAATATATTGAATATTCAGGACAGTTAATACCAATCAACTTGCTGTTAGGCCTTTCCAATGGAAATAAAAGATGCAAATAAGTTATATTTGTGGGCGATACTGCTGTTCGCCTATAAATCCATTACTAAAAATGGCTACAGGCAGCAGCTCCTGTGATTTCGGAGTGGAAGCAAATAGTTTTAAATATCCAGCGAAATGAACAAATTTCCCTTGAACTACAGGATCGGAGAGAGGGTTTCATATCAAGATGGACCAGATGGGAACAATACCAGGATCAACTTCTTTAAAACCTTATGACTAGGGATATGAAAATATGAAATGAAGTTGGGTCTGGAAGATTTAGTAGATAGACCCCAGAACTGTAAAATATAAGATTTAAATATAGGATACAATCAGTACTTTATAGTAAATGAAAACTTAGAGGAGAGAAGAACATTGTATCTTTAATAAGACTTTGTCCTAAGGTAGATGCCAATGTTAACACTGTTAACTCTTTGTTTTTTTATGTTAAGTACTGTATCAAGGATGAAAGAATGTTCTAATATGTGACATGTATGGATACGTAAATGTCCACTGAAATACCATGTGAATAATAAAGCAAGTATAAAAAAAAAAAAAATACAAAGATAATGATAGCCGTACATCGCCCAGACTGTTTGCTTTTTCGAGAAACAGTATTTGCTTGCAAAGTAACAAAGGTATTACCTGTTTGCTTGCTTCCACTTCTGAAATTTGCTCTGTGGGTCCAAGCTCAGCTGCTCGGGGCCGGGTTTCATGATATTCTTCCTGTGCATGTGGCGTCACCCACGGTGTGACTTCCTTAATCTCAGTCTCTTGAGTGTGGGACTGAAGCATGGCAGAGAGGGCAGGAGAGAGAAAGAGAATAAACTTTATTATTAAAACGTAGAAAAAATCCTGATCTTTGATTGGACCAGAGTCAGTAAATGGAAATTAGGTACCTACCGTAACTCTTGATCTTCTTGGACGAAATCTCCACCACTCATTCACACTAATGGGATCTACGCCGGAAGCGCTACGACCCAGTGGGAGCAAACTTTTTTGCAGGAGGGCCGGCACCAGAGATGGAGCCGTGAGGAGTGGCACCGCGAGCCTCTGCTCGTGCGGCCATGATTATCTTAGCGTCGACCCTCCAACCGGCTCAATACCTTTTTCCCCGAGGAGGTGCAGCGTAACCAATCTAGAAGGATAGCCTAACCAAAAACCAGACATAAGATAGTCCGGAAGACCCGTATTTATTTATTTATTTATTTATTTATGAGTTTTACCAGGAAAACATACTGAGCAACATGCTCGATTCCAGATGCGACCTGAGAAGGGTCAAGAAAGAAGTCTACAGCCTAAAGATTGAGGGAGTGAAGACCAACAAAAGAGGTGAGCTCAGGGGATGGCGGGTGGGCGTGTGAATGAGTGGTGGAGACCTTCGTCCAAGAAGATCAAGAATTACGGTAGGTACGTAATTTCCATATCTTCCTGGACATAAAGTCTCCACCACTCATTCACACTAATGGGAGAGTACCGAGCTAATAATCACCCGAGAGGGTGACAGGAGAGACCAAGAGCTCACAGATTTAGGACAGAAGTCCATTAAGGATGGTTCTGCCAAATGAAACATGTCGTCTGGCATGGTCATCCAGGGCATAGTGTTTGACAAAAGTATGCACTGAGCTCCAGGTGGCCGCATTGCAAATATCTGCAATGGGCACATTGCGGATTTCTGCCAGGGATGCCGTGACCGCTCTAGTAGAGTGAGCGTACACTCTGCCTTCCAGTTTAACCTGCGCCATGGAATAACAGTGGCGAAGGCATGCCACCAGCCATGCTGAAATGCATCTGATAGCGACAGGTTGACCCAGCCGGGTGTCACTGAAGGAAACAAACAGTTGTTGAGCCTTGCGAAAATCTTTTATCCTATCTAAATAGAAACACAAAGCTCTTTTGACGTCCAAAGAATGAAGAGAACGCTCCCCTTCATTTTGGAAGTTCGCAAAGTAAGTAGGAAGGATCAAAGGTTGGTTTAGATGGAATTCTGAAACAACCTTAGGGAGAAACATAGGATGGGTCCTAAGAACTACTTTGTTTTTAAGGAAAACAGTATATACGGAGGGTCTGTGACCAAGGCATGTATCTCAGAGACCCTGCGGACCGAGGTAATGGCCACCAGGAAGGCCGTTTTCCAAGTGAGGAATTTCAACTCACAGGTAGCTAGAGGCTTGAAAGGTTTCCAAGTGAGCATGTCTAGCACAAGATTAATGTCCCAGGCTGCGACTGAATGTCTGATAGGAGGTCTGGTATGCAGAATTCCCTTAAGGAACCTCTTAACCACAGGTAACTGAACCAGTGACAAGGAAAGTACTGGCTTATGATAAGCTGAAATGGCACAAAGGTGAACCTTGACTGTAGAGTATTGCAGACCTGAATTTGAGAGGTCCAAACGGTACTCTAGAACTTTATTTGGTGGGCATGAAAAAGGATTCAGAAAGGATTTTGCACACCAGAGCGAAAAACGCTTCCATTTGGCTGTGTAAGTTTTCCTAGTGGCTGGCTTGAGCGCAGTCAGAAGAATATCTGAAACTCTGTGGGAGACATTGAGCATGTTCACTTCTATCTCTTCAGGAGCCAAGCATGAAGGTGAAGCGATCTCAGATTGGGATGGACCACAGGCCCTTGAGTCAGAAGGTTCGTCTGAAGGGGAAGCGGTTTTGGAGGGGTTTCCGACATACTGTTGAGTAATGGAAACCATATCTGCCGAGGCCAGAAGGGAGCAATGAGAATCATTTTGCTCCCCTGGGACTTGAACTTGAGAAGTACCCTCTGAATTAGAGGAAGAGGCGGAAAGGCGTACAGAAAGCATTTTGTCCACTGCAGCCTGAACGCATCCTGACAGAAAATGCCAGGCCCTGGATTTCTGGAGCAGAAGAGAGGCAGTTTTGTGTTGAGTGGGGATGCAAAAAGGTCCAGGTCTGGAGTTCCCTACTCTGAGAATAGTGACACGGTTGAGTCGAGAGACCATTTGTAAGGATCTGTCTCTGTTCTGCTGAGACGGTCTGCCAGTTCGTTCTGCACTCCCGGCAGGTAGACCGCCTGAATTAGAGCCTTGTGCACCAAGCACCATTCCCACACTCTCATCGCTTCCCTGCATAAGGGGTAAGAGTGAGCCCCGCCTTGCTTGTTGATGTAATACATCACTGCTTTGTTGTCCGTTTGAAGGAGAATGTTCTTGTGACAGAGAATGTCCTTCAAAGCCCAGACTGCATAAAGGATGGCTCTAATTTCTAAGACATTTATGTGAAGCTGGGACTCGTCCTGAGTCCACGTACCTTGAGTGTGGAGAGTCTGACAGTGAGCTCCCCTCCGCATCAGGGACGCGTCCGTGATAATGGAAATCTGATGATCCACAGGAGCAAAGGGATACCCTTCCAGAAGATTGTCCACTTGCAACCACCAGGTGAGTGACTTCTTCAGAGGTTCTGTCACCTTGATGAGAAAGGACTGAGGATGAGTGGTTGGGGACCACTGAGTACTGAGCATCCACTGAGAGGTTCTCATGTGAAGGCGTGCTAGGGGTGCAGTGAACTCCGAGGATGCCATGAGACCTAGCATCCGTTGCATCGAGATAGCTCGAACTGAGCTGTTCTGTCTGATGTATCGGGCCATCTTTAGGATATTGCTTCTTCTGTCCTCTGGTAGAAGCGCTTTCGCACAGGAAGTGTCCAGAAGAGTTCCTATGACAAGGAGTCTCTGGAAGGGCTGCAGCTGCGATTTCTTGAGGTTTAGCAGGACTTCCATGGACGTGAGAAAGTCTGAGGCCATGGCAACGGCGTCGAGAGTTCCTTGCCTGGAAGGGCTCACTAGAAGCCAGTCATCCAGATATGGAAACATTTGTATTCTGACTTTTCTGAGATGCACTGCAAGAACTGCACAACACTTTGTAAAAACTCGTGGCGCCGAGGATAGCCCAAAGGGCAGGACTCTGAACTTATAATGCTGTCCCAAAGCCACAAACCTTAGGTATTTGCGATGCTTTGGATGAATAGGAATATGTTGGTAAGCATCCTGCATGTCCAGGGAGGCTAACCAGTCGTGTTGATGAAGCAAGGGTAACGGTCTCTAGCGATATCATCTTGAATTTCTCTTTGGGAAGACACTTGTTTAATTTTCTGAGGTCCAAAATGGGGCGCATGCCCCCGGGTTTCTTTGGAACTAGAAAGTAATGGGAGTAGAACCCTGTGTTCCGTTGATCCAGCAGAACTACTTCCACTGCCGTGTTGTTCAGAAGGCCTTGTATTTCGGAGGCGAGAAGCTCTGATTGACGAATTGACAGCTTTGACTGCCACTTGGGGAGACAATCCGGAGGGTTCTCCGAAATATTGAGGGAATATCCTTCGCGGACTATCCGAAGGACCCATTTGTCCGAGGTTATGGACCTCCACTGGTTGTAGAATTGAGTCAGATGACCTTATCAGCAAAGAGTCCCCTCGGCAGCTGAGGTGGGACTTGGGCCAGAAACTCAGAAGGCGGCACTGGGCCGGGTCCTTGCGCCTTCTGTTGCATTTTCTTTGAGGCTGAGGGCTGATTTTATTAAACCTCCCTGCCTTTGCCTCGAAAGGACTGATGGTTATTGGTTATGAAACTGGCGTTTGTTAACACCCCCTTGAGAGGGGGCCGGAGGAGGTTGAGCCAATTTAATGGCTGACCTAGTCTTTTGTGTGGCCTCTACAGCCTGCTCTATTTGAGAGCCGAAGAGATACACACCATCGAAGGGCAACACCATGACCTGTTGCTGGGCATCATTCGTGAAATCTGAAGTGCGCAGCCAGGAATGACGGTGGGTACAAATGCCCGCTGCCGCTCAGGAGGCAGTATCAAAGGCGTCTATAGCTGCTTTAACCTGTTGGTTGTTGGACTTGATGCCCCTGGTTATGGTTTGAAGAAGCTCTGAATTAGTGTCCGACTCCAGTAGAGCTTCAACCATTTGTTTGAGTGAATGACAAAGAATATAGTCATATTGAGAGAAATAGCCCTGGTAGCTGGCGATACACACACCTAGGGTGGATGCAGCAAAGATTCTCTTACCTAAAGTATCTATCTTACGAGACTCTTTGTTTATAGGTCGAGCTGTAGTAGTCTGAGGAAGGACGACCTTATCATTCTCTGCCAAGACTACAATAGAATCCGCAAAGGCTTGGGAGGCCAAAATAGGTCGATCATTGGGAGCAGCATACTTCCTATCTATGAACTTAGCCACAGAAGGAATGAGAGCAGGATTATTCTATACCATTTGAGAAAGCGTCTCAAAGGAGGGTTGTACTGGGGGAGTTAAATCCATAGGGATGTCCGGAACATGAAGGTATTGGAGTCTTAAAAGCTTCCCAGGATCGATGTCCATAGTCTGGAGAGAAAGAGTGGAATTCAAATTTTTCAGCAGAGAATTAAATGACAGGTCCTCGACCACAGGCTGTGTAACAGGATTAGATCCTGCTCCTTCCACATTATCACCCAGTCTGAGATCTGGGTCAGGCTCAATATCATCCCTGACAGTCCAGGAGGGACTGCATGGACAGGAAAGGATTGAAAATCAGCAGAAAAAGAGGAAGGAAAATAAATCGAAGAGACGATGCCCTGAAGATTGGTAGAAGAAATGCCCTGCCTCAGCGCCAAAGAAGAGCACGGCGCCAAAAAGACGCATGACACCGATTAAACAATGACGTCGAGAAGAACACGGTGCGAAAGCCGCGCGGCACTGAAGCGGCGAGAAACTCAACGGCACCGAGTAGCCGCACAGGCGCGTAGAGCGCGCCAAGGACGGAGCCGGAAGCGGCGCTGAGCGACTGCACTCGATCGCCGAGCAGTGCTGAAACCAACCCAGGCACTTGAAATTAGAATTTGAGGGAAAAGAAGGAAGAATACCAGAAGACAGAGGCATCGGTGCGGCCCCTGCACCGCAGCCATGTGGGGGAACACCTGAGCGGGAGTCGACGGGCACCAAGAGGGCACTACGTGACTAGTGAGGCCCAGTTGCCTTGCCCAATCCCCTGAAGAGCCCAAGGGCCCCTGAGTGATCGAGCCGGGCAACTGGACCAGCCTCCAAACCCATTGCTCCATAAGAGCAGCCCACTGATGAAACTGCTCATCGGAAGCCCTACCAGAAGGCGGGGAAGGGCTCCGATGTCGAAGAGGTCGGAGACCAGAACCAGAAACCGGCAACTCCGAATGAGGAGACTGGTAACTAACCCCAATGACCGATCGTCGATGAACAGACATATCAGAGGGCGACCTCAAGTGATGCCTTCTCTTTTTTGACCTACGGGTCGAAGAAGAGCTCGAGGCTGAATGATGCCGAGAATGGGACCGCTTACTTTTATGCTTCCGGGGGGACCGCCCATCCCCTTGGGCATTGGACCGTCCATTGGCAGAACCCCCTTCCAGAGAAGGCGGCGGACCAGACCCAGCCCGGCTGACTGAACAGCTTTCATACGAAGTCTCCCTACCATCACCTGACCCGCTCATGGTCGACTCTGTCAATGTAGACTGAGACTTCTTTCTTTTTTTTTTTTAATTTCTTTTTTATCCTCCTTCCTACCTCCGGAGCCCTTTCCTTCCGTCCGCTCATGTCCCCCAGGGTCACCTACCTTAGTGATCTGCCCCTAGAGTGCCTCCTCCTCCTCTCCTCGCACAGTGGGGTCTGTCCTGTAGGTGGCCCCTTGGAGGTACTGGAGCAGCCTTCATCTAGGCTGCCAGAGGGGTTTTTCCGTTTTTCTCCCCTCGGATCCCACTCCCCCAGGATGCCTGCGCTTGGGACATACATCCCGAGTGGCGACGTGCTGACGCACGCCAACCCTCATGCACCGCGACGTCTCTCGGCTCCGACGATGGTTACTTCCATCCCTTCCCAATGCCGTGCCCACTGGCTACGGAGGGGATGCAGAGCGCCTTGGTAACCCGCCTCGAGGGAGGAGAGCATCCATTGGGACGCTTGATACTCCCTCCCCCCACCGACCCCCGGCCACCCGAGACCGTCCCCGAACCCGGGCCACCGGCGTAGCACGAGGTGTGGCGTCCAGCGCCTCAACCCTCAGCGCCACTGGGCCGGGCAAGACTTCTTTCTTTGATAAGAATAAATTATCATAAGCGGTACTTTATGCGAAAAATACTACAAAATAAAACTATGCTGCTAGTTTGAAGTTTGACTCCCGGCGGGCGAGCGACGTCGTCACTGAAGTGCACTCGACGGCGGGAATAAAGGAAAGTACAGTTACGTAAGAACTTACCGTAACAGTAGATCTTTGAGAGAGGCTCTTGCAGTAGGTAATTACATATAGGACTGACGCCGGAAGGCGGCAGGACCCCACGGAAAAATTTCTAGCTAGTAGTTCCTGGCAAGGGACCGCCACCACATCAGGTGACTGGCATCAGGAGACGTCGGTATAAAGGGGTGGTCCCTCACGCCCGCCTTCCAGTTCTTTCCCACCAAAGGCCAAAGAAAGCCAGATGAGAGAGAAGCGAATATTTCCCTCACTGGAAAGAGAGCTGAAAAAGCTTAGGGGGATGGAGGGAAGATGGGAAGGTATTACTTACTGCAAGAGCCTCTCTTGAAGATCTACTGTTACGGTAAGTTCTTACGTAACTGTACTATCTTACTTCAAGAGGGCTCCTGCAGTAGGTAATTACATATAGGACTGAGTCCCAAGCAGTCTGGAACAAGTAAAAGCACACGGGAGGAGGAAACTACTCAGAGTAGATCCTTTTACTGTGAAGACCTTAAGAAAGGAGGCCTTGCAGGACAGCCAACCCGAAGCCTGCTCTACGGCGAGAGGCAATATCCAAACTGTAATTTTTTGTAAAGGTATGGACGGAAGTCCAAGTGGCGGCAGCACAGATGTCTGCCACTGACACATTCTTGAAACAAGTCACTGAGGCAGCGACTCCTCTGGTGGAGTGGCCTCTTACTAGACCGGGAAGGGTCTTGTTGTACTTGTCATAACAGAAAGTGATGCAATGAGCCAACCATTTGGATAGGCATTGCTTAGAAACAGCATTGCCTTCTCTTTTGGGTGCAAAAGAGACAAACAGTTGATCAGTCTTTCTGAGATCCTTTGTCCTGTTAGTGTAGTATCTCAGAATCTGGTGAACATCCATAGTATGTAGTAAATACTCCCCTTGATTGGAGTACTGCATAAAGAAACCGGGCAACTCTATGGATTGGTTCAATGTAGATTCCGCTACCACCTTGGGGAGAAACTTAGGATTGGTGCGCAGAGCTACACGTTCCTTGTGGAAAATCAAGTATGGAATTTTACACATCAGGGCCTAGAGCTCAGAAATCCTCCGAGCCGAGGTAATGGCTATGAGAAAAAGTGTCTTCCAAGAAAGGAACTTCAAGTCTGCGGAGGCTGCTGGTTCAAAAGGAGGCAGAGTTAGTTTCTCAAGAACAAAATTCAAATCCCAAGGAGGGGCGGGAACTCGAATATGAGGTCTCAGGTGGAAAACCCCTCTGAGGAAAGTCTTCGAGACTTCCAGCTGAGCAAATGTTCTGTCTGCAAAGGGAACGTGATAGGCCGAAATGGCCACCATGTGGACTTTCAGAGAGGAGTGACTAAGACCTAGGTCAAAGAGATGGCGCAGGTATTCCAGCAGATGTCCCACGGGGCAGTAGAAAGGCTCAACGTCTTTCCAAGCAGCCCAGATTGTGAACCTTTTCCACTTTATGGCATAGGTAGACCTAGTGGAGGGTTTCCTAGCCTCCACCAGAATTTCCGCCACTTGGGGAGAAACTCCAAAGCAGGCTTGAGCTATGTCTGCAGGAGCCATGCATGTGGCCGAAGGGACTTGAGACCTGGATGGACCAGGGTCCCCCGATCCTGGGTCAGTAAACATCGTGACAGAGGAAGAGGGAGTGGAGGTTCCTCTGAGAATTGTTGCAGAAGAAAGAACCAAACTTGACTGGGCCAAAATGGAGCGATCAGAATCATTCATGCTCCCTCTGAACCTAGTTTCTGCAAGACCCGTGGGATAAGAGGAATTGGGGGAAAGGCACAGACAAATCTGTCCTTCCAGTCTAGAGACAGAGCGTCTCTCCAGAAAATGCCTCACTTTTGGACAAGCGAGCAGAAATCTGGTAGCTTTGCATTTTGAGGGGAAGTGAACAGGTCGATCTGTGGTGTTCCCAAACGTAGGAAGATATCGTCTAGGACCCCTTGATCCAGTTCCCACTCATGGGCCAGGGCGGACGAGCAACTCAGCTTGTCTGCCAAGGCGTTCCCGACTCCTGGAACATGAGTTGCCGTAAGGTGAAGGTCATGTTGTGTTGCCCTATCCCACACTCTCATTACTTCCCTGCAAAGAGGGTAGGCCTGAGTCCCTCCCTGTTTGTTGATGTACCATACCACACACATATTGTCCATCTGGACGGCTAGGTGGCCTGGGAGGAGATACAGATGGAGGGCTTGGAGTGCATAAAGCACTGCTCGGTGCTCAAGCACATTGATATGAAGAGTTTGTTCGAGCTTGGACCAAGAGCCCTGGGTCCGATGAGGATCGAGATGGGTTCCCCAACCTTCGCCCGAGGCATCTGTGGTCGGAGTCTGGAAGGGGGGAGGAAGGAAGAATGGAACCCCCCAAAACAGGTTCTCTCTGACCATCCACCACTGCAAGTCTCGAACCATGGGAGAGGAGACCAGGACCAGCTGATCCAAGTCGTCTACCAATTGATCCCATTGGGAGCGAAGCGTCCACTGAGAAACCCTCATGTGGAGCCAAGCGCGAGGAACTGTCGGGATAGCAGCCGCCATGAGCCTGAGAAGGCAAAGAACCGACCTTGCAGTGACTCGCCTGCAGCTGGACAACAGGCTTACCTGAGTCTGAATAGTGGCTGCCTGTCCAGTGGCAGGAAGGCCCTGCCCAGGGTCGTGTCCAGTATCGCCCCGATAAACAGGAGTCTCTGGGATGGGACCAAATGAGACTTGGAATGGTTATGATGGTAATACCCAGGCAGGCAAAGACCTGTTGGGTAAGGGAGAGGCAGCGCTGGAGATCCTCCCTGGATGAGGCCGCCAGGAGCCAGTCATCCAGGTACGGAAAAACCTGCACTCCCTGGGTACACAGGTAGGCCACCACCACCGCAAGGCATTTGGTAAATACTCGGGGAGCTGAGGAGAGGCCAAATGGAAGTGCCTTGAACTGGTAGTGGTCCCCCTGGGAAGCAAAACAGAGATATTTGCGGTGGTACGGGTGAATGGATATATGCAGGTAGGCATCCTGCATATCCAGAGTGCACAGCCACTGGCCCAAGCGGAGAAGGGGCAGAAGGCTCTGCAGTGAGAGCATTCTGAACCTCTTGTATTCCATGAATAGGTTCAGGGAACTGAGATCTAGGATAGGTCTTAGATCTCCTGTCTTCTTCGGGACCAGGAAGAAGTGGGAATAGTAACCCGTTCTCTGTAGGGGAGGAGGGACAGGTTCTATCGCCTGTTTCTGCAGCAGTGCTGAAATCTCTTCCTGGACCAGAAGAAGATGTTCCTTAGAGTATGACGACCTTTGGGGAGGGTGACGAGGTGGTTTCTGTAGAAACTCTATTAAGTGTACTTCTGCGATTAGCTGGAGCACCCATGAATCTGTTGTTATCCTCTCCCAGCCCGGATGGTGGAGGGAGAATCTCCCTCCTACCGGTTCTTCCGGAAAGCCCGGAGGCTGTGGGAGAGGGAAGGAGTCAGGTGGTGTGGAGCAGCGCTGCAGCTGAAGCACCCGCTGCTTTTTTAGGCAGAGGGGCTTGGCAGCTGAAGGGGCCCAGCTTTAGGATGGCCCACTTTCCCGAAGAGTTTGCCTTTGGCGTTCCGTCTCGCGAAAGGGATGGCTGCGATGTTGATGGGATGGTACATAGAGTCGACAGACTTTATGTGCTCCCTTCCTCCTGCAGATCGTTGATGCTGTCCTTGACATCACCCGAAGAGCACCAACCCCGGAAGGGCGCTTCCTGTATAGCGGACTGCACTTCCGGGACCAACCTGACACACGGCCAAGCATGACGTCGTAAGCCTACGGTGAAAGCTGAGCTCTGACCAGCACTGTCCACTGCATCATAAGTCACACAAAGCATGTGTCGACTGGCCGAACGTGCAGAGCGGACGAGGTCAGACAGTTCCTGCTTAACTTGAGAGTCCAGCAGGGAGTCCAATTTGGTTTCCACCTTAGACAGAATTGCCTTCTGGTAATCCCCCATGTGACCGACATAGTTCAGGGCCCTGATCCCCAGCGTGGAAGAAGCGAAAATGCTCTTGCCAAACTGGTCCAGAAGGCGGGATTCTTTAGCAGGTGGCGATGAACTAAGGTGTTTTGGATTAGCTGACTGGCCGTGAGCGGCCCTAATCACGACCGAGTCAGCTCGAAGGTGGGAATCTAAATAGTCGACACCCTCTGGAGTCTGGTGTAGCCTGTTCGACTTCCGTGGAAGAGGGGCTAATGCCGACGGTTGTTTCCAAATCGTGGTAACAAGGTGGGCATGAGGCTCGATCCAGGGTGGCACCAAGGTGGGAGCTGTCACGGGCAGATCCAGATGCTCAGCGAGTTTTAACTGCTGTGGGTCTGGCTCCAAGGATTGCCACTTATTCACTGCCTGGATTTTATGTAGCAGCTCCGTGAAGGAAGGATCCTCTGGAGGAGACTCTGGAGGAGTCCTTGGCCTGGGCTTTGACGGAGCGCGAGGCTCGTCGTCCTTCTCGGAGCAGCCGTCAGAGGCATCCGAGGCGGAAGAGGAAGAAACTGAAGAAGAAGATGACTCCCTTTCCTGTCTAGGGGGAGGAGCGGACCCCTTGGGAAGCCCTCAGGGAAGCATGTCCTGCCCCTCTCTGGACCCAGAGGGTTTAGCCCTGGCATCTGGAGGAGGGGAGGGAGTTTGTCGTCATGGAAGTACAGGAACCGGTACCGGCACCATCGTCGGAAGATGACTCTCCACCACTCTGGTGAGCCGAGCCTTGGCCTCAGCCCACCAGGAGGCTACAGTCTCCTGCAAATCCATTAGTGGCTGGGGGGGCAATGGAGGAGGAGGAGGAGGGGTGTAAGGGTAT
The DNA here is from genome assembly GCA_016271365.2 of Neoceratodus forsteri. Classification (NCBI taxonomy): domain Eukaryota; kingdom Metazoa; phylum Chordata; order Ceratodontiformes; family Ceratodontidae; genus Neoceratodus; species Neoceratodus forsteri. The sequence goes on along the minus strand of JADMNL010000022.1, from coordinate 594,494,801 downwards.
GGGTTATACCCATAGAGCGAGTATCCATAACCCGACGGCGGGAAGCCCGGTGTCGGGTATTGTGGCGTCGGGTAGGCCGGCGTCAGGTACTGCGGCATTGGATACTGTGGTCCCGGGTACGACAGCATCGGATACGACGGGGTTGGGTACCTGGGAGCCAGAGGAGCTGCTGGAGCAGACGGCCCCGCCTGAGGCGCCGCGGGCGGGACTGGGGCAGAAGGCCTGGAGGGCAGAGGGCCCAGCGTCCGGGCGGCATCCAGAAGCGGGATGTCGCCCGGAGTCGGCACTACCGGCGTCAGAGCCGGCGGCTGAGGTGCCGGCGTCCAGGGAGCCGACGTCAGACCAGCAGGAGGTTAGTCCAATGGAGGTGGAACAGGGACCTCAGCGTCACCTGGGGATGGAGGGGAAAAATCCCCGGGGTCAGGTTGAGGAGACTCGGGGTCCCCAGAGGGCAGTGAAGGCTGCGGGGAGCCGGAAATGACGGACGTGGGAGGGTCCGGTGTCGGCTCATCTGCTGCACGGATGTCGGGTGGACCGACGTGCGTCTTGCCAGCGTGATCCAGGTGGGCGCTGGAGGGGCCGGCGTCCAACTTAACGGAACCTTCACCAGAGGCAGGCCGCGATAAGAGGGGTGGCCTGGTCTGGCAGAAGAGGGGTCGCGTGCCACCCCGAAGGGTCGGGCGACTTACCGACCACCCTCTCCGCTGCAGACGCGGAGGAGCCGATGTCTGGCTTATCGAGCTGCCCGTGCCGGTAGGCGAAGCCGCTGGTTTCTATCAGCGGAAGCCTCCAAGAGCCTGAGGCACCTGACGGACCCGAAGCGTGAGCCAGATATGGGCCGATGCCGCCTTAGAAGCCTGTGGCAGGCCGCCGAGGAGCGAGGTCCAGCGGGGACGTTTCAACACGGCGACCCGAGTGAGTCGCTGTGTGAGAGGTTCTTGTCCCAGTGCTTTTACTTGTCCTTTAACTTGCGATGGTCCTCAGGGGAAGTTGATGCCTGCCGAGTTTTTGAGTTCTTTTTCCATGGAGCTCATCTTCTTTTTGAGAATGTGGGCTTCCAGGGACTGCTGCTGCCTTCTCCGGGTGGCCGCATTGAAACTCAGGCAGTGCTGGCACTTCTCTACTTGATGGTTGGGGCCTAGACAAAAAAGGCACAGGGAATGGCTGTCCTTGTGCGGGAGTTGTGCGCCGCACTAGTCGCACTTATTTTTGTGCTCGGAGGGTGTAGGGGTCGACATACACCAACGAATGACTGATGATTACTAAGAAAAAAGCGAAAAAACTCAGTAAAATATCCGACAAAGGAGCCTGATGAGCAAGAAACTTTTCCGTGAGGTGCTGGCATAGGCTAAAGGCAGGAAAGAACAGGAAGGCAGGTGTGCGGAACCGCCCCTTTATACTGACGTCTCCTGACGCCGGTCACCTGACGTGGGGACGGTCCCTTGCCAGGGACTGCTAGCTAGAAATTTTTCCGTGGGGTCCTGCTGCCTGCCGGCGTCAGTCCTATATGTAATTACCTACTGCAAGAGCCCTCTCGAAGTAAGATCTGAGGCGGTTGGAGGGTCAGTGCCAAGATAGTCACAGCCGCACGAGCAGAGGCTTGCGGCTCCATCTCTGGCACCAGCCCTCCTGCAAAAATGTTTGCTCCCACTGTGTCCTAGCGCCTCCGGCGTAAATCCCATTAGTATGAATGAGTGGTGGAGACTTTATGTCCAGGAAGATCATGACATACAAGGTTTCTGAACAATTGCCCAGTTTTAAACAAAGAACCAGGCAATAGATCATAATGGCAACAACCAATAGTTCATTAGCAACAGGCAACAGATCATTAGAACTAGGCAACAGTTTTTTCAGCTGTTGCCTGTTCTAATCCTTGTAATATAAAACATTGGACAAAGTTGTTTTGGTATACAGTCTGAAACTATAGACTTCCTTCGGGATGAATTACTGCCTTCTAATAGTCATACTTCCCTCAGCCTTCAGCTTTCCGCAATATAATGATTGTCAGGCAATAGTTCATCACTCTGGGTCAATACTTTCCCACGATTTCCCTCCCCTCTGGTTAATATCTGTATACTGTACAAGAGGAAAAATCCCTGTTAAAGGGGAAAGAGAAATTAGCCAGGTCACTCAAACTGTGAGAACCCATGAAAAGATCTTCCAGACAAGGTACTATCAGCAAATTCTATCAAGGTGGCAGAAATTTAATGGAATCTTGAGACAGTAAGTGATACCATTGACGGGGAAAGCTGTATGTTACGTAAGCAATAAGACACGATGGTATGTGCATGGAACAGATTTCACCGCACACCCAGGAGTGTAGTAAGGCACGTGGCCACAGGCCAAGTGTCTTCAGGCCCTGGAAGTGCGGTAAAATCTGTTCCATACACCCCACCCCCGGAGTGTCTTATTGCGCTTATAAAATGGACTCCTTTTTAACTTTTTACAATTAGGAAAAGCATGTTTATATGTAGAAACAATAGATTTACTTGTGTGCATTTATGCTAACGTAGTTCTTCCACCCACTGCAAATTATGTCATTGAAGATGTCTTTGTTTTACTGCTCGACAAAGTTTGTCCTTTGCTGGCATCAAGATTCAAAATATGGAATGTTTATTATAGAATATTTACCATGGAACACATGTATTCAAAATTATGCTCAGTTCCACTGGCAGAATGTTCCTCTCCTAACATACTGTACACACACAAAACAAAGGCCTCTTCTACAGCCAGAGACTCAATTATTTCACTGTTCGGGCAAGCACAAGAGATTTCCCTGATGAGCAGGTAAAGATAGAAGGTTTTTTTTTTTCATTGTCAGCAAAGAAACAGTTTTAATGAAAACTGTAAACAATACCTAATGTTTCTAGTTTGTTTATATGTGTAAGAAAATTGTGATGATCAGGGAAACAACATTAATTAATTTATTTTATTTTTTATTTAAGGTAGTTTTATTTTTAGGGCCCAGTTGAATTTTTTTTTAGTGTAAAGATAGCAGCCATGTTTGTGATGGACGATCAATTCTGGTAGTAGGGGGATTGATGGAAGATATTTCTGGTTGTAGGATTGATTAGCTCATTGTGTGATGTGGTTTAGGACCAGGATGACTGTGCATGAAACATATTTCATGCACGGTCACATGATATATTTTGATCAATGAGACTTCTTTATTTTGGATGCCCGTTTTATAAATAGAAACATAGAATCTGTCTGCAAGAAAAGGCTCTGTGGCCCAGCAGTTCTACCCAGCCCTGCCTATCTGTGTTGAATGCGAGTACCATCTATAAGGATCACTCTATAAGGACTGCCTCAGTTGCACAGTACATACCTGTCGAATTTGTCTAGGTACCTCCTATGCTGTACACTATGAGTTTCTTTTTTATATTCTCTATCCTAACCCTTACTAGGTCTACAATGCTATTTCTGTGCAAAAATGTGGCAGCCATTTTTTTTTCTTGAGAAAAAAACTAAATGAAAACATTTATAAAATAGTCATATTTTGGTGGAATTACAAAATTGTACCACGAAATAAAACTGGAAGATGCCTGAAATCTTTTAGAGGAAAAGGAAGGTAGAGGCTAATGTTTCATCCAGTTTCACTGCACTGATGCTTTACGTTTCCTCTGGTGTTTGTGTTTCCACTGTGTGAACTCTCTGCTGTCTACTTTATTAATCTTGTGTAGGTATTTGTATGTCTCTGTCATGCCCCCCCACACACACATCTCCAGTGTGAACACACTGAGATCCTCCAGCATTCTTCATTTACTGTAAGTCCTTTCCTGCTGACATTGATCATTTTGGTTACCATCCTCCTGCTTCCACCCTGTCCTTGTCTTTCCTCAAGTGCAAGCTCCAGGATGAATTACACCTTGCCCCTCCGTGACAGCACTTTTTGTTTCAAGATTTAATAAAATGGCTGCTGTCTAGATTTAATTTATTGATAATTCAGATAGTTGTACTTCAGGACATCTAAAATCTACAGGTAATTATTTCATTTGAAAAATTGTTTCATGGTAGTTCCAAATTTAAGTGACCCAGCAATATTTTCTTTCCCTGTAATGTCAGTGCTTGGGACAGAGTGACCCCTGTCAAGGATGGGTGCCCTGGTAGAAAGGCAAGGGTCCCTTGCCTCCTCCCCCCAATAAAGTACTTCAAATCACAGTACAAAGGTGCTTATGGGCTAAAAGTATGCTGGTTGTTAAATACAGCACTTATGTACTATATAAAAGAATAAATGGAGAAATTGTGCCTTTGTTTGTTTGTTTGATTTAATTATTGGCACTGTGCAGTATGCTCTTGAAAAGGGAGGTAGAGGCTTTGTCTGAGAAGGGGAAAGAGCACAAAACATTCTGACCTCGGATCTGACCTTTCCCATTGCTGTAAACAAGCCTGCAGCTGCCATTTGAACTGTTCTCTATGAAGCAACAGGGGCCCCTAGTGGCTAATTTTATGTTACGTCTGATATCAATCATAGTGGAGTGGAAATGTCCAAACTTCTCTAGAGAGCCTATAAAAGCTGTAACTCAGTTCTGAGAGATAGATAGAGTGAGTCAGTTGGAGCTGACTGTCAGAGGTAGAGGACCTCTGGAGCTCACATTTCACACTACTGTATGGAGCAGGCTAGGAGATAGCCTAGTGGCACTGTTGGGCATAGCAGTGGCCCTTTTTCTTTGACCTTATTTGGATTCTTTTTGTTTTCATTATTTTGTTGTATTACAAAGTGAAGTAACTAATAAACTTTATTATTTTTATGAAATATTTTGAGAAAATAAAATGACAAGTGTCTTGATGGTGCTTTTTATGCACTAAGTCTGGTAGTCTGCCTGTTATTGTATCCTGACTATCCCAACCCAGCTACAATTGATGTGAGAAGTGGAATACTGGCTGAACGGCCACAGTATCCCAGGGAGTTTAGTCTGGGGTGCCAGACTGGCATCGCAGGATACGGGCAGACAAGTGCATGCTGCCAGAACCAATGCCTGAGCAGATGAGGACCACTGGAGCCGGTGACCTGGGCGAGGCATCGTGGGTGACAGACAGAGACTGGATGGTGGAACTAGTATGGCTAATTAACTGGCTCAGCAGATGATGGTTGGAGGCAGACTGGAGTTGGAAGGAGGCGAAACATCGGTACCAGGTCTTATTGGAGAGGACCTGGGTGGAGAGTTCCGTGTCGGTGGCAGTAGATCCAGATGAGGACCAGGAGTCATGGGACCTGGAGGAAGAGGACCCCTACTGGAAGGATGCCATTAGTTGTTCTGGAGCTGCCGGTGTTTCCAGGATGTTACCTGATCAAGGAGGAACCATGAGAGAAGTCTCCAGGTAAGGATGGGACTGTCTATGGATCTCCTGGGGTGAAGACTACTAGCAAGTCTGAAGAAGCCGTTGGGGCTGAAGGGACTTGTGTCACTAATGAAAGTGTTACTCTTGTAAATGCCATTGTCAGCACCTCGGGTACTGAATGGGGGGAGTTACAAGCGGGAGATCCGGATGTGGCCCAGTTGGCATCCTATACAGTATCTCGGATCAGAGAGGTGGCATGGGTGCCTGTGGTAAGAGGGACAAACCATTGTGGTGGTGTAAAAAAAGGCAGGGTACCCTTTATCATGTTAAGCTCCACCCCCATACAAAAATGTTAAATGTCTGAATAGTGGTACCAGTTGCTTATAGGGCAGAGGTGATGAAGAATGCTTGCTCCGATAACTGCAAGCTTTTGAGACACGAGGAGGTATTGGCAAAGTTAACCACAACCTTTTACTGGCCAGGAATGTACAGACAAGTAGCTGCCTATATGGAAAAGAGAGCTGTGTGCCAGAAGGTACCTGCCAAATGCGTAGGAGGTGTAACCCATTGGTGGGAGGGCCAGATGAGATGGCTCCCATGGAGAAGGGGGAAGCATGCACGTAGGTTAGGAGGTACCAGGTGGTAAGCCAGTGTTCAAGCTAGAGCAGCTACTTAGGTCTGGATGTCAGACAGAAGACCCAGGAAAACCATAGATACCTGATGGATAAAATGATAGACGCTAGAAATCCAGGTGAAATGTTTCTGTAGCTGATGAATGAAATGAAATATGTTACTGGTTGTGAGATGATCAAAAATCTAGCTGGGAAAAGGAAGCTAGAGGGCAGCGTAAAACTACTGCAGGAGACTCTTCCTCTAGAATGTGTATGGATTAGTCTCAGGGTATATGTATGGTTTGAGATAGGTTTATCTATTAGTTAAAAGAGTTGCACTACTAAGGGACCCTGAGACAAAGCATTGGTGAGGGTAGGCCTAGCTCCATCCCCTTCCGGGGAAAAGGAAGGTGGATATGTCCTGCCGCCAACGTAATGGCTGTCTCTCTTAAACTTATGTCACGACAGTTTCTTCTTTGCTATTTTCACCTTTTTCCAGGTCTGCATAGGCTGGCCACCTCCAGACAATTTCTTGTGTTCTATTGATCTTTCCTCCCCTGCTGATCTGTTTTTCTTTCTTTTTTATGGTCATGGTCCAGGTAGAGGTTGAAAAGACAAACCTCAGTACGCAGATATCTGAAACTGCATGTTTTGCAGTGGGTGCATGGTATTATGTGTACTATGGCTGGGTGCTAATACCCAGAAGGTAATAGTAATGGTTGTAGAGTGAACAGTCTTGCTAATGTACTGAATGTATAAATTGTTACTGTGCTGAATGTCAGTCCCTGGGTAAAAGTTCAAAATGCTATGTAGAAAGGGAATTGAATGAAAACTTTATGCTGAGTATAGCAGAGAATATGGGACCCTGGATTGGAGCTCTATCGTGTGGGTGGGCCAGAGCTCCACCATACCCTTGTTGGGTACTTAAGAACTGTCGGAAACCATAGGACGGTTGCCCTCTTAGGTAGGGAGGTATGTGACAGGGTGACCTTTGTCAAGGATGGGTGCACTGGTAGAAAAGCGAGGGTCCCCCCCACCACATAAAGTACTTCAAATTACAATGCAAAGGTGCTTATGGGCTAAAAGTATGCTGGTTGTTAAATTGAGCACTTATGTACTAAATAAAAGAATAAATGGAGAAATTGTGCCTTTGTTTGTTTATTTTAATTACTGGCACTGTGCAGTATGCTTCTCAAAAGGGAGGTAGAGGCTTTGTCTGAGAAGGGGAAAAAGCACAAAATGTTCTGACCTCGGGTCTGACCTTTCCCAGTGCTGTAAACAAGCCTGCAGCTGCCATTTGAACTGTTCTGTATGAAGCAACAGTGGCCCCTACTGGCTAATTTTATGTTAGGTCTGATATCAATCACAGTGGAGTGGAAATTTCCGAACTTCTCTAGAAAGCCTATAAAAGCTGTAACTCAGTTCTGAGAGATAGACAGGGTGAGTCAGTTGGAGCTGTCAGAGGCAGAGGACCTCTGGAGCTCACATTTCACACTACTGTGTGGAGCAGGCTAGGAGATAGCCTAGTGGCTCTGTTGGGCATAGCAGTGGCCCTTTTTCTTTGACCTTATTTGGATTCTTTTTGTTTTCATTATTTTGTTGTATTACAAAGTGAATTAACTAACAAACTTTATTATTTCTGTGAAATATCATTTTAAGAAAATAAAATAAGTGTCTTGATGGCGCTTTTTATGCTCTGAGTCTGGTAGTCTGCCTGTTATTGTATCCTGACTATCCCAGTCCCGTTACAGTGCTCCCTTAAAAGGATTATACAATAGTTAAAATAAATTTAAGTTAAAATATTTTTAAAAAATTAAACTAAGCAGGAGAACAAATGAGTGCTTTTATTATTTATCTACATACTGTTTAGATCATGAGTCCGGATACAAACAATTAAGCATTTTTGTGCTTGCTCGAGTATTTGATTTTCATGCAACATAAGGTAATAGCAAGTATAAAAAGCTGGCAGTAACCTGAACTTTCAAAGTACAATATGTATCTCTCTGCCCATGCCATTGCTCTCCCTGTCACCTACCTTCTCTATCTCTCCTTCTCCTCAGTTTCCATCCGTTATACTTGGAAACAGGCTATAGTCATTCTCCTTCTCGGGTGGGGGAGGATGATTCTACCTCTTCTAACAACTATCTACATATCTCCCTCTTTCTCATCCTTGCTAAGCTCCAGGAACACCTTTTTCTCTCCCAGCTCTCTACTCCTTCCATGACTTATCCTCATTCTTCACACCTTTCCAGTCTGGTTTCCATACCAGTCCCACTCCGCCTCCACTTCCCTCCTGCAGCTCACTTCTGTCTGGCATGGATCAGGGCCTGGTCACCTCATTCATCTTTGCTGACTTGGCCAAAGCCTTTGAAACGTTTTCCCAACCCCTGCTTCCATACAAAACTTAAGGCAGCAGGGCTTTCTGACTACTCAGTCGGGGTGGTTCTGCTCCTACCTTTTAGGCAGGTCCCAAGCTGTCCAAATTGGCAAATCCACACCCCCCCACTCCCTATCAGCTCAGGCATGCCACAAGGGTTCATCCTTGGCCCAATACTCGTCTTCATTTTCCTGAATGACCTCCCGCTGCCTGCTTCTCTGTGTCCATCCATAAATACACAGATGACATGGTACACTTTGTCTTCGGCTCCTCTACCTTTGACCTCATGGTCTGGCTCAGCTACCCCTCAGTGCCAGAAGACATTCTCTCTATGACCTTTGGCACTCCAGAGTCTTGCTAGGCTCACCCCTCTCCCCTCCTACTACACCTTAATGGTGCAGTGATGGAGGATTTCATGTCATTTAAGTACCTCAGGGTCTGGCTGTACCATCATCATGATTTCTCTGTGCATGTGGATGCCATCCTTCAGAAACTTTGCCCTAAGCGTGGTGCGCTTTACAGGAATAAAGGGAGTGTCCCCTTCCTGCCCAGCGAGAGATTGTATTGAAGGTGATCCTTTCCATCTTTGACTATAGTAACATTGTTTACAGTGCTGCTCCTAAGTCTACCCTGGCCAGACTGGACTCCTCTTTATACTTTCTGCCACTTTGGCCTAGATAGTCCCCCACCCCTGCTCACTGTACTGTTCCCTCTCCTTCCCCTCACTTGAGGCCAGACTCCTTGTCCATTGAGTCTCCTGTGTCTCTAAAATCTGGTTTGGCTCCCTACCCCCCCTAACTTGCTTCCCTCCTCTCTCCCCACAGCCTCTTACTCATTTTGTACCTCTGGCTCTCACTCTGTCACACTCCCCCCAATGAAATCCTTTGCTGGTCAAGCTGCCCTCTTCTTCCGCTTCCCAGAACTTTGGGTCTCTCTTGCCCTTATTCTTCTTATTCTTCACTCACTCTCTCAAATCACTTCTCCATGACTCCTCCACTGCTGCAGCTGTCCCTGACACCAGCCCTGGGCTATTTTCCATGTAAAACTGGCGAAATACTTACCCTACTGTGTTTGCCCTGTTAGACTGGAACAGTTATGGTTTGTTCTGCCATGACAGTACAGCTGTTTTTCTAATTGATTAAAGGCAGCTAATATAAATTGCACTTTACTGTAGTAATAAATAATAATGTTTTTTCAGCCACTTGGTTCACTGTCCGTTAATCATTTGATACGGTTCTAATCTCGCTTAAGCCTTAGATGAAGTATATTTTTACATATGTTTCTCGACTGGTGTTCCTGTAACGTGTGCCCTATGAGTGAATAGTTATTGCTATATTGTAGATAGAGGATACTTTATTTATTTATTTTTATTTATACGTGCTCACGTTCAGCAATAGAAGTGGGTCTTACCAGAAATTAACAGAATCTTTACTTAAGACAACTGCAGAACTGTGGCAAAAAGTAATTTCATGTGTCTCGGTTCTGCTCTGTTATTTGAAGTTATAAATTCAGACTTTTGTATATCTGTTTTTAATTATTGTGTTGTTCACTTGCACTGTTTATTTGATTTTTCTGGTACCTGTTTGGTGCTTGGTACCACGACATCATGATTTGATGATTTTAAGGTCTATAACAAGTGACAGTTTAACCTCTGATGAAGCTCCGGGAGCAGAGCGAAATGTTAGGTGGAGGTAGTGCCAGAGTTCAGTCGCTGTGCCAGAAAGCTCCAACACATAGTTTGGAAGCTGTAATGATCTTCCTGGACATAAAGTCTCCACCACTCATTCACACTGATGGGATCTACGCTCGAGGTGCTAGGACCCAGCAGGAGCAAACTTTTTGCAGGAGCATCGGCGCCAGAGATGGAGCCATGAGGAGTGGAGCCGCAAGCCTTGGCTCGTGCGGCAGTGACTATCTCGGTGTTGACCCTCCAACCGCCTCAGTTCCTTTTTTCCCACCGTCAAGTGCGCTACAGTGATGACGTTGCTCGCCCGTCGGGAGTTAAACTTCAATCTAGCAGCATAGTTTTCAGTTCTTTTTTTATTTTGTAGTATTTCTTGAAATAAAGTACTGCTTACTGTAATCTATTATAAGAAAGAAGTCTCAGCCTACATTGACGGAGTCGACCATGAGTAGGTCAGGTGACGGTAGGGAGACTTCATATGAAAGTTGTTCAGTCAGCTGGGCTGGGTCTGGTCCGCCGCCTCTCCGGGGAGGTCTGACAACGGACAGTCCAATGCCGGGGAGGGGAGGGGAGGGCGGTCCTCGGAAGCATAAAGAAAACAGTCGCACTCCGGCACCATTCGCCTCGAGCTCTTCTTCAACCGTAGGTCCAGAAAGAGAAGGCATCACTCCAGGCTTTCGTGGTATGTCTGCACATCGACGGTCGGTCATTGGGGCTGCTACGTCTCCTCCGGGTCGCCGGTTTCTGTCTCCGGTCTCTGACCTCTTCGACATCGTAGCCCTTCCCCGCCTTCTGATAGGGCTTCAGATGAGCAGTTTCATCAGTGGGCAGCTCTGATGGAGCAATGGGGCAATGGGCTCGGAGGTTGGTCCAGCTGCCTGCCCTGGTCACTCAGAGGCCCTCTGACCCTTTGAGATCGGAAGGGCAGTTGGGCCTCTCCTCAAATCATGCGGTGCCTTCTTTGGTGCCGTCGACTTCGCGCTCAGGTGTTCTCCCCCCTCACCTGGCTGTGTCACAGGGGGCCACACCGATGCCTCTTTCTCATGCTTCTTTTCCTTCTTTTGCCTCAAATCTTGTTTTTTGGGGCCCTGCATTGGTTTTGGTGCCGTCGGCGTCAGTAGGTCACTCAGCGCCGTCCTTGGCTTCGATGCGTCTGTTGGTGCTGTCCTCAGCGCCATTGGGATTGTCGGCACTGTCCTCAGTGCCATGCGGCTTTTCGGTGCTGTCAGGCTTGTTGGCCCCATCCTTGGCACTGTGCAGCTTTTTGGCGCCATCCTCGCGCCGGGGGCTCTGTCGGCGCTGTGCTGGGCCAGGCGGCACCATGCTCTTCTTCGCCACCGAGACTTGGTGTGACGTCTTCCAGTCTCCAGGGCTCCTTGACTCCAAACCCCTTTCCCTCCTATTTTCCTTCTGATTTTCACTCCTTTCCTGTCCATACAGTCCCTCCTGAGCTGTCAGGAGATGATATTGAGCCTAACCCAGACCTTAGACTGGGTGATGATGTGGAAGGAGCAGGATCTACTCCTGCTGCAGAGCCTGTGGTTGAGGACCTGTCATTTAAGTCTTCCACTCTTTCTCTCCAGACTATGGATATCGATCCTGGGAAGCTTTTAAGACTCCAGTACCTTCATGTTCTGGACATCCCTATGGATTTAACTCCCCCGGTACTGCCATGCTTTGAGACTCTTTCTCAAATGGTGTGGAATATTCCTGCTCTCATTCCTTCTGTGGCTAAGTCCATAGATAGGAAGTATGCTGCTCCCAATGATCGACCTATTTTGGCCTCCAAGCCTTTGCAGACCCTGTTGTAGTCTTGGCAAAGAATGAAAAGGTCGTCCTTCCTCAACTTCTACGGTTCAACCTATAAACAAAAGATAGATACTTTAGGTAAGAGAGTATTTGCTGCATCCACCCTGGGTATGCGTACACAGCTACAGGCTATATCTCTCAATATGAGTATATTCTTTGGCATTCACTAAACAAATGGTTGAAGCTCTACCGAGTCTGACGCTAAATCAGAGCTTCTTCAAACCATAACCAGGGATAGTCGGGTCAGACAACCAACAGGTTAAAGCAGCTATGGATGCTTTCGATACTGCCTCCTGAGTGGTGGCGGCAGACATTGTACTGCTGTCATTCCTGGCTGCGCACTTCAGGCTTCATGAATGATGCCCAGCAACAGGTCATGGCGTTACCTTCAGCGGTGTGTATCTCTTCAGTCCTCAAGTAAAACAAGCTCTAGAGGCCACACAAAGATGAGACCTGCCATTAAATTGGCTTGATCTGCTCCTGCTCCTTCTCAGGGAGGGTGTTAATGAGTGCCAGTTTCACAACCGCCAGTCCTTTCAAGGCAAAGGCAGAGGAGGTTTTAATAAAACCATGCCCCCAGCCTCAAAAGAAAATGCAACAGAAAGCACAAAGCGCCCAGCTGCCACCTTCTGAGTTTCTGGCCCAGGTCTCACCTCAGCTGCCGAGGGGGACTCCTTCTTAGCTGTGGGAGGTCGTCTGGCTCAATTCCACAACGGTGGAAGTCCATAACATTGGAGAAGTGAGTCTCGGATAATCCGCAAGGGATATTCCCTCCATCTTTCAGAGAACCCTCCGGATTGTCCCCCCAAACGGCAGCCAAAACTGTTAATACTTCAGTTAGAACTTCTCGCCTCCGAGATACAAGGCCTTCTGAACAACAGGGCAGTAGAAGTAGTTCCGCTGGATCAACGGAACACAGGAGTCTACTCCCATTACTTTCTAGTTCCAAAGAAAACCGGGGGCATGCGCCCCATTTTGGACCTCAGAAAATTGAACAAATTTCTTCCCAAAGAGAAATTCAAAATGATATAGCTAGGAACCCTGTTACCTTCGCTTCATCAACATGACTGATTAGCCTCCTGGACATGCAGAATGCTTCTCAACATTTTCTATTCACCCAAGGCATCACAAATACCTAAGGTTAAGTAGCTTTGGGCCAGCATTATCAGTTCAGAGTCCTACCCTTTGGGCTATCTTCGGCGCTGCAACTTTTTACAAAGTGTTGTGCAATTCTGGCAGCACACCTCAGAAAGATTGGAATATAAGTGTTCCCATATCTGGACGACTGGCTTCTACAAGCCCTTTCAGGCAAGGAACTCTCGATACCGTAGCCACGGCCTCAGACTTTCTCACGTCAATGGAAGTCCTGCTAAATCTCAAGAAATCGCAGTTGCAGCCCTCCCAGAAGCTCCTTTTCGTAGGAACTCTTCTGGACACCTCCTGTGCGAAAGCTTTTCTAACAGAGGACAGAAGGAGCAATACCCTACAGAAGGCCTGATACATCAGAGAGAACAGCTCGGTTCGAGCCATCTCAATACAATGGATACTGGGTCTCATGGCATCCTTGGTGCTCACTGTACCCCTAGCACACCTCCACATGAGAACCTCTCAATGGATGCTCAGTACTCAGTGGTCCCCAACCACTCACCCTCAGTCCTTTCTCATCAAGGTGACAGAACCTCTGAAGAGGTCACTCACCTGGTGGTTGCAAGAGGACAACCTTCTGGAAGGGTATCCCTTTGCTTCCCTGGATTATCAGATTTCCATTACCACAGATGCGTCCCTGATGGGGTGGGGAGCTCACTGTCAGAATCTCCACACCCAAGGTACGTGGACTCAGGACAAGTCCCAGGAGGCAGTATAGCGCAGTGGTCTAAGGCTCTGAGCTGCAAATCTGGTGACATCCAGCAGACCAGACCTGGGGTTTGAATCCCACAGCTTCCACTTGCATACTGTGTGACCCTGAGCAAGTCACTTAACCTCCCTGTGATCCCAGGTCGCTCCTGTAAAAAAGCTTTCAGCTTAGTGTGCTATACCTGGTTAAACAACTAAAATAAAAAAAAAAAAGTCCCAGCTTCACATAAATATCTTAGAAATGAGAGCCATCTTTTATGCAGTCTGGGCTTTGAAGGACATTCTCTGTCACAAGAGCATTCTCTAAAGCAGTGATGTATTACATCAACAAGCAGGGCGGTGCTCTCTCTTACCCTCTATGCAGGAAAGCGATGAGAGTGTGGGAATGGTGCTTAGAGCACAAGGCTCTAATTCAAGCAGTCTACCTGCCAGGAGTGCAGTATGAACTGGCAGACTGTCTCAGCAGAACAGAGACAGATTCTCACGAATGGTCTCTCGACTCAGTCGTAGTTCGGTCACTATTCGCAGGAGTGGGAACTCCAGACCTGTACCTTTTGCATGCACACCCCACAAAACTGCCTCTTTTCTGCTCCAGAAATCCAGGGCCTGGCATTTTCTGTCAGGATGCGTTCAGGCTGCAGTGGACAAAATGCTTTCTGTACGCCTTTCCACCTCTTCCTCTAATTCAGAGGGTACTTCTAAAGTTCGAGTCCCAAGGGGACAAAATGATCCTCATTGCTCCCTTCTGGCCTCGACAAATATGGTTTCCGTTACTCAACAGTATGTCGAAAACCCTTCCGAAAGCACTTCCCCTTCAGACAAACCTTCTGACTCAGGGCCTGTGGTCCATCCCAATCTGAGATCACTTCACCTTCATGCTTGGCTCCTGAAGAGAGACAGGTAAGCAGGTTCAACGCTCTCGCAGAATTTCAGATATTCTTCTGGCTGCGTGTCAGCCAGCCACTAGAAAACTTACACAGCCAAATGGAGCTGCTTTCCTCTGGTGTGCAAAATCCTCTTTGAATCCTTTTTCCTGCCCACCCAATAAAGTTCTAGAGTACCTTTTAGACCTCACAAATTCAGGTCTGCAATACTCGCAGTCAAAGTTCACCTTGTGCCATTGCAGCTTATCATGAGCCAATACTTTCCTTGTCACTGGCCCAGTTACCTGTGGTTGAGAGGTTTTTTAAGGGAATTCTGCATACCAGACTCCTATCAGACATCCAGTCGCAGCCTGGGACATTTATCTTGTACTAGACATGCTCACTTGAAAGCCTTTGGGCCTCTAGCTACCTGTGAGCTGAAATTCTCACTTGGAAAAACGGCCTTCCTGGTGGCCATTACTCCTGCCTCGGGGTCTCTAAGATACATGCCTTGGTCACAGACCTTCCATATACTGTGTTTCATAGAGACAAAGTAGTTCTTAGGACCCATCCTAAGTTTCTCCCTAAGGTTGTTTCAGAATTCCACCTAAACCAACCTTTGGTCCTTCCTACTTACTTTGCCAACTTCCAAAATGAAGGAGAACGTACCCTTCATTCTTTGGATGTCAAAAGAGCTCTGCGTATCTACTTAGACAGAACAAAAGAAATTCGCAAAGCTCAACAACTGTTTGTTTCCTTCAGCGAGACCCGGCTGGGTCAACCTGTCGCTATCAGATGCATTTCAACATGACTGGTAGCATGCTTTCGCCACTGTTCTTCCATGGCACAGGTTAAGCTGGAGGGCAGAGTGTATGCTTACTCTACTAGAGCGGTTGCGGCATCCCTGGCGGAAATCCGCAATGTGCCCATTGCAGATATTTGCAATGCGGCTACCTGGAGCTCAGGCATACTTTCGTAAAGCACTATGCCCTGGATGTCCATGCCAGACGACATCTTTCATTGGCAGAACCATCCTTAATGGACTTCTGTCCTAAATTTGTGAGCTCTTGGTCTCTCCTGCCACCCTCTTGGGGGATTATTTGCTCGGTACTCTCCCATCAGTGTGAATGAGTGGTGGAGACTTTATGTCCAAGAAGATATTGAAATTACGTACCTACCGTAATTCTTGATCTTTTTGGACGAAGTCTCCACCACTCATTCACACGCCCACCCACCATCCCCCGAGCTCACCTCTGTTGTTGGTCTTCACTCCCTCAATCTTTAGGCTGTGAAGACTTCTTTCTTGACCCTTCTTATACAGGTCTTCCGGACTATCTTATGTCCGGTTTTTGTTAGGCTATCCTTCTAGGTTAGTTACGCTGCACCTCCTCGGGAAAAAAGGTACTGAGGCGGTTGGAGGGTCGACGCCCGAGACAGTCATTGCCGCACGAGCCAAGGCTCACGGCGCCGCTCCTCGCCCCTCCATCTTTGGCACCGACCCTCCTGCAAAAAGTTTGCTCCCGCTGGGTCCTAGCGCCTCTGGCGTAGATCCCATAAGTGTGAATGAATGGTGGAGACTTCGTCCAAGAAGATCAAGAATTACGGTAGGTACGTAATTTCCATTTTTGCACTGAAGCTGACTTGTGCAAATAAAACATAGAAACATAGAAAGGTGATGGCAGAAGGAGACCGATGGTCCATCTAGTCTGCCCGTTGGTTTATAGGGACCCCTGTTGGGCCCTATATGCTGTCATTTCATATTTTAGGCAAGGCCTCTCCTCTGGCCTTGTGTTGCATGTGTGACTTGTCCCAGACCTAGTTGGTACAAGAACAAGAGGCATACTGCATGAGTAATGTGCCTTTATTTTCTACAGTCCCAACTATTTTGGAAGTGAGTGTTGCCTTTTTATCTAAAACAAATAAATGAGCTGTATTGATCATCAATGGTGCATTTTGAACTTACGTACTTTGCAGTAGCATTGATCAGTGCATGAATCACAATGCGGACTACTGGGAGGCACATTGTTATTTATAGGTACATATACAGCTTTTTACACTCTTGCTGCCCTCCTGTTTTTCTTTTAGTGTCTATCCAATATTCTGATATGTTTTGATCTTTTCTTGTTTAATAATCTAATTTTATGGCTTTGTAACTATCCTGAACCCCCGTCTCTCTTGCTCTGTCTTCTGCAGCTGCTGCTCTGATTTATGCTGCATGAACACTCTATGAGATCAGTAACACCTTTCAGGGTCATTCAGATGAATAGCATGGAATGCTGTAATTGATATCATGGAATGTCTTAAAAATATGGAACGAAGAGCAGTCACTGCTAAGGAAAGAGGAGTCATGTAGATGAGAGGGCACCCAAAGCTAGATTATTTATCAAAAACTGGTTAGAGCATATCAGAATACATAAATAGCATGCAAAGTTAAGTGGAAGGGAAATTAACTATGTAAATCACTGCCTATCGCCTTTAATACTACACCTCTAACACAAGAGAAATGGGTTAACTGTTGAGACATTTGGCTGCTTTAAAAGGATTTTTAATATATTTGCCAAGAATTCCACACGTACACTAATGCACAGGTCTTTCTGTTCATTCTCAGATTTACTCCACAACCCTAAAAACACTCACTATGCAGCATTTTTAAAGGGTGTTGGATGCAGACTCAGATACCACTGCCATCAGTGTCTGCCCATTTGTGCCAGAACTCAAGTGCCCTAGTTTTAAAGAGCAGCTGACACCTTCAGGAGAACTTTAACAAAACATAGTATTTAGATACTGTTTCACTTGTTATTTGAAATCAGCTTTGTACTCTTTTCTTCCTGTATTTGTTACTGAAGGCATGTTGCCGCCCTACCTGAGGTCATAATACTCTGCTTGTGACATCACAATTACTCTCATGTCAACAGACTGTGATGTCATAACAAAAGATTATGACCTGAAGTAGGGAGTCAGATACAGTTCTTAACGCAGGAAAATCAAAAGTAATGTTTGGATATCATCAAGGGAGTTGGCCACTGCAGGATGGCCTTGAGGTTATTAGTTACTCGGGAGTTAAACTTGAACAAGTCACCTCGTATAAATATTTGGGACTATGGATCGATGTGGGGCTTCAATGTGGTGGACGCATGGACTGGTCTGCCTCAGGAGGTGGTGGGAGCGAGCACTGTAGATAGATTCAAGCATGCTTGGGACAGGCATAGGGGAACCACAGAGGTACAGCAGTGGGTGGGTTGGAAGCAGTAATCCAGTACAAGGGATTACGGGCAGACTAGATGGGCCAGATGGTCCTCATCTGCCAACAATTTCTCTGTTTCTCTGTTGCTATGGGTACAGTTCTGTAATAACCTAAGTAGGACTTGCATAGGTAGGGCATCATTTAATTACAGAGGGCCAGTTGCATGGAATTCCTTACCAATTGAACTTAGAGGCAGTAAAAGGCCAATATATTATTGGTAATACAAAGAATTGACTGAACCAAGAACGCTTTAAACCAAAGAGCTGTTGTCATGACTTTGGGATAGGATAGTTTGTCCTTTTTTTATGATAGTGTAAAATTAGGATTAATATATGTAATATTGTACCTGATGTGAATGTAATCTTATAATGAATGTGAGACACATACATAAATGGAAATTACATACCTACTGTAATTCTTGATCTTCTTGGATGGAGTCTTCACCATTCATTAGAAACATAGAACACAGACTTTGACGGCAGATAAGGACCACTTGGCCCACCCAGTCTGCCCATTTCCCTACCTACTGGATAAGCTGCAGATTCTAGTTAACCAACAGCCTATTTCCTGCAACCCCCCACTATAATTGCCTTATGTCATTCCCACTAGTGGGACAATGCCGGAGGCACTAGGACCCAGCAGGAGCCAAAAATCTTCAGGAGAGCCAGCGTCGAGATGGATCATGGATGCGCTGCACCGAGACTGGCTCGCACAGAATAGGCTATCTCGTGTCGACATTCTCCAACTGCCTCAGTATCTTTGACTAAGGAGGTGCAACATAAACTAATCCTATTAAAACCCTACCTAATCCAGGCATAAATAGCCCGGATGACCCATGTAAGAAGGGTCAATACAACAATGTCTTCACAGCCCAATCAACAAGGGAGTGAAGACCAAAATAGAATGAGGAGCTTGGGGATGGTAGGGGATAGGAATGAATGGTGAAGACTTCATCCAGAAAATCAAGAATTACGTAGGTACGTAATTTCCATATATTCCTGACTAAAAGTCTTCAACCATTCATTCACACTAGTGGGAGAGTAACGAGCTAAAAAAAATCCCCTCGCCAAGAAAGAAGTCCATTAAGGTTTGTTCTGCCGAAGGATGTCTGCTGTCTGGCATGAACGTTGAGAGCATAGTGCTTTATGAAGGTGTGCACTGAACTCCAAGTAGCCGCTCTGTAGAAGTCTGCAGTAGGTATGTTATGAATCTCTGACAGGGAAGCCACAACTGCTCTGGTAGAGTGGGCATAAACCCGACCTTCCAGCTTGACCTGCACCATTGAGTAGCAGTGTCGAAGACAGGCTACTAGCCGCACAGAAATGCATTGGATGGAGACAGGCTCACCCAGCGGGGTCGCACTGAAGGACATAAAGAGCTGTTTAGATTGGCTGATCTCCTTAGTTCTGTCAGTGTAAAACCGCAAAGCTCTTTTCACATCCAGAGAGTGAAGGGTGCATTCCCCTTCATTCTGAAAGATGGCGAAGTAAGTCGGAAGTGCCAAAGATTGGTTAAGATGGAATTCTTTTTTTTTTTTAACCTTATGTTTATCCTCCTACATGCACTGTCACTCCACTCTTTCAGACCCCCTCAAGTTGCCTTCCACAACATCCCATGATACCCCAGGAATCTGCTCTCAGAGTATCCATCCGCCTCAGAGAGCTCCTCAGGTAACCCGTATACTTCTCGGGAGGTGTGGGGAAGGTCTCCAAGCCTTTCCCCCACACAATGGTAGAGCGAGCGGTCCACATTGGAGTCTGCCCCAGTGAGCGTCAGTGACGTGGTCCAGCTTGAGAGGAGTCATCACCTAGGAGTGACAGGCTCCATTTCCTCTTTTTCTGGTGAGCTCCCCTAGACATCAGTGTGTAATGGGGCCAGTGAGCTAGGAGGTGTGCTGAGACGTGCCTCCTGCTCCGCCCCCTGCCGACATCTACCCAGTACCCTTGCCGCCACTCCGACATACCACACCCACCACCGGGATCCCCCACATGGTTGTATCGTGGCGGAAGCCTGCAGAGAACGCCTGGAGAAGGAGAGCAGCTGTTGGGCCTCCATCCTTTTCCTCACGCCAACCCCGCCCTCTGGCCTCATTCCCGAACCCGGGTTGCCGTAAGGTGGTGCGAGGTGTGGCATCCAGCGCCTCAACCATCAGTGCCACCGGGCTGGTTAAGATGGAATTCTGAAACCAACTTTGGAAGAAACTTAGGGTGGGTGGGAAGAACCACCTTATCCTTGTGAAACACCATGTATGGAGGGTCTGTGATCAGTGCGTGGATCTCAGAGACTCTACGAGCAGAAGTAATGGTCACTAGGAAGGCAGTCTTCAAGGTCAGAAACTTCAAATCACAAGTGACTAGAGGTTCAAACGGCCTGCAAGTGAGCATGTCTCGATGAGGTGTATATACCCACAGCCACAAGTCTTCTGATCAGGGTCTGGAAGTATGCCTTAATGAATCTTTTGACTAAAGGAAACTGAGCCAGTGCTAGTTATGTACTGTCTATGGTAGACTTGAATGGCGAGAGGTGTACTCTTTACTGCAGCCCTGTATCTGACAGGTCTAGAAGGTACTCCAACACTTTGTTTGGTGGGCAATAGAAAGGATCCAGGCAGACTTCACACACCAAATCAAGAACGTTTCCACTTTGCTGTGTAAGTCTTCCTAGTGGAAGGCTTATGAGCTGCTAACAGGATTTCTGAGATCCTCTGGAAACCTTGAATCTACTCACTTGTATCTACCAGGAGCCAGGCATGGAGATGGAGGAGTGCAGGTTGGGATGGACCAGGGGTCCCTGCATCAGGAGGTCCGCTTCAGAGGCAGTTGTTCTCTGAATGTTGATCATCAGGCACCATATGTGTTGAGGCCAGAATGGGGCGATTAGAATCATCCTGCCCCTTGTGCCTCCAATTTGAGGAGCACCCTCTGAACCAATGGAAGAGGAGGAATGCATACAGAAAGCATCTTGTCCACCGCAGTCTGAATGCATCCTGACAGAAAATGTCAGGTTCTGGATTTCTGGAACAGAATTGAGGCCGTTTTGCGTTGAGTGGGGACGCAAAAAAGTCCAGGTCCAGAGTGCCCCACTCGTAAAATAGCGATTGCATGACGTCTGTCGCGAGCGACCATTCATAAGGATCTACCTCTGTTCTGCTGAAGTGGTCCACTAGGCCATTCTGGACTCCTGGGAGGTAAACTGCCTGGATGCATGCCTCATTCTCGAGACACCATTCCCACATTCTCATTGCTTCCTTGCATAGGGAGGAGAGGAGGCGCTGCGCCCTGTTTGTTCATATAATACATTACAGCCTTGTTGTCTGTCTGAAGTAGAATTATTTTCCCGACAGAGAACATGCCTCAGGGCTCAGACAGTGTACAGGATGCCCTCATCCCCAGAACATTTATGTGAAGGTGAGACTTGTCCTGGCTCCACACTCCTGAGTGAAGAGGTTCTGACAGTGAGCCTCCCAACCCTCTAGGAAGCATCTGTGGTGACAGTGATCTGCATCTCCAGCAGGGCAAAGGGAAGACCCATGTTGCAGGTTGATTTCTCTGGCCCACCTCAGAAGAGACCATGCCAGAGGCTGTGTCACCCTTATGTGAAAGGACTGTGGGTGTGTAGTTGGAGAACACTGCGCACTGAGCATCCAGAGAGGTTCTCATGTGCAGTCATGCCAGGTGTACCGTGAAAATGGATGATACATGAGGCCCAACATCCGCTGCATCGCAATGGCTTGAACCGTGTTCTCCCTGATGAAGCGGGCCATCTGGAGAATACAGTCCTTCCTGTCCTCTGGGAGGAAGGCTCTCGTCTGGGTGATATCCAGTAGAGCGCCTATGAAGAGGAGCTGCTGAGAAGGCTTAAGCTGAGACCTCTCTAGGTTCAAGAGGACTCCCATGGATGTAAGGAACTGGGAGGCTTCAGCCACCACCTTCTTTGTCCCTTCTTCAGAGGGGCTTGCTAGGAACCAGTCGTCCAGATAGGAGAAAACTTGAATACCTAGCTTTCTGAGGTGCGCAGCAAGCACTGCGAAGCACTTTGTGAAGACTCGAGGTGCCGAGGACAGCCTAAAGGGCAGTACTCGGAACTGGTAGTGCTGAACCAAGACCACAAAGTGGAGGTATCTGTGCTGATTCAGGTGCACTGGGACATGTTGGTAAGCATCCTGCATGTCGAGGGACGCAAGCCAGTTGAACTGATGTTTCAATGGATGTAGCATTCCCAGGGAGACCATCTTGAATTTCTCCATGAAAAAATACTTGTTAAACTTTCTGAGGTCGAGAATTGGGCCCATCCCACCTGTTTTCTTTGGAAACAGAAAATAATGGGAATAGAACCCGGGGTTCCTCCCTGCGAGGGTAGCGACTTCTATTGCCCTGTTCTTTAAGAGGCACTGGATCTTGGCAGCAAGAAGGTCTGACTGAGCAGTGGACAGGTTGGACTGCCATTTCAGTGAAGGTCTGGAGGGGCGTCCACAAGACTGAGAGAGTAGCCCTCCTTGACAATTCTGAGGACCCACTTTTTCTGACGTGACTTGCTTCCACTGCTCAGAGAAAAGAGACAGTTGACCTCCCACTGCCAAGGAAGAATCCCTTTGAGCAATGGAGGTGGGACCTGGGCCAAATTCTTAGACAGTGGCACAAGGCACCTTTGGGCCCTGCGCCTTCTTTTTTTTATTAGTATATTTCTGGGTTTTCTCCTGTCCCACTCCCGCACGTCTCTGATGTGACGTACATGTGTGAAGGTACGCACACGCATGTTTTACAGGACGACCCACCCTACCGGTTGCCCAGTACCACCTGCGCTCATCATCGATCCTCCATTTGGTGACAGCGGAACTACAGGCGGGTGATCCCCCCCTCCACCTGGGAGAGGAGAGCAACTGCTCAATCCTGCTCCCAACCCCCACGCTGGCACCTCGGCAACCCGAGGTCATTCCCGAACCCCGGTCACCAGAGCAGTGTGAGGTAAAGCATCCAGCGCCTCAGCCCTCAGAGTCACCGGGCCGGCTGGGCCATGCACCTTCTGCTGCACTTTCTTTTGTGGTTGGTGAGCTGTGTTTTTATTACCAGCTCCTTGACCCTTACCTCGAAACTGCTGTCGGCTGCGAAACTGTCAGCGTTTCCCAATTTTCTGAGGAGCAGGGGGTGCTGGCTTGGCTGTTTTTCAGGGCAGAACAAGTCTCTCTGCAGCCTCTAGTGCTTGCCTGCTTAAGAGTCAAGATGTAGGCACCATTGAAGGGAACATTCATAATCCTGTGTTGGGCATCAGCCGGAAAACCTGAGCCCTGAGCCAGAGAGTGCGTTGTATAAATCCCTGCAGCTGCAGCCCTGGAAGCAGTGTCATACAAGTCCATTGTGGCCTTCAGTTGCTGGTTGTGGATTCTATGCTCCAACAGAGGATAACAAGGGGCTCCGAAGCCTAGAATTGCGGTCGCCAGGAATGGAGGCCACCAGGGACTCAACTGGAGTCCTGTCAGATCAACGCTTCTAGCCACCGACGACCCCCGTGCAGACATATTATAGGGTGACCTCAAGCAGTAGCTCTTCTTCCTTGACCATTGGACCTTAAGGCTGACCGGTGCTGGGTCCCCGACCTGGATCGGGAACATGACCACTTCTTTTTGTGCTTCTGAGAGGACTGTCCTCCCTCCCGAGCACCGGACTGCCCATGGTTGGACTCCCTCTTCAAAAAGAGCAGTGGACTGTACACAGCCCCACTGCCAGAACAACTTTCAAACAAAGTCTCCCTACTGTCACCAACATCATCCATGGTCGACTCCGTTGAAGGAATGGCTGTGACAGTTAAAAGATTTTTTTTTTAAAGCAATAAAATAAATAAACTACAAAATTAAACTAAACGAACTGAACAAAATGCTACTGTCATATAGATTTGAAGACTTTACTCCCACTTGCAAGCGCCATTGAACTGAAGTGCGCTCGATGGCAGGAAAAAGGAACTGAGGCGTTGGAAGGTCGGCTTGAGATAGCCTTATGACCGCGAGCCAGTCTTGCGGCGCCACGCATGTGTGGTTCTATCTCGGCACCGACCCTCCTGAAGACTTTTGGCTCTCGCTAGGTCCTAGCGCCTCCAGCATAGTCCCACTAGTGTGAATGAATGAATGGTGAAGATTTTTAGTCCAGGAAGATCTGGAAGTAATATATTGTATATTGTTTTCTTATTTAGTTTATTTATAGTAAGTATACTTTAAAGCAGAATTTCTTCCTGTGGTACCCACTGTAAATGAGCCTTGTGGCTCAACTAGGATATGACCATGCTGATGTTCTTTCTTGTGCTGATTACCATGAATAAAAATGTTACTACTACTACTACTACTACTACTACTACTACTACAGAGGCAAATGAACTCTAAGGGATAAAGACTCATGAGCCGGATTTTCAAAGGGTGGTGCACGGCTTGTGTCAAGCCCTGCACCATCCCACCTAGTTTCTGGTGGTGTGCCAAACAGGACTTGCCGCAACTGTGTCCGATTTTAGTAGCTTGGACACAGTTGTGACAGTTTCCCCAATTTACAGCAGCATCAGCAAAAGTTTGGCGCAAGCACCATAAAAAGGGTCCCCGAAACTGATGCAAGCTAGACCACAAAAACGTAGTCTAACTTCCAGCAGTTGCTGCAGGGGATGCAAAATTCCATTAGACTGCAGCAAGCGATGCGCTCGCCATCTTAATACATTCCGGGCTTACGGCAGTCAGACCCTTCAAAATCCATCTCCACGAATTCATGCACATGTCCTCAGTAATAAATACTGGGGAGGAGAAATCTATAGAAAATATATGGAATGCCAGCTAAATTGTTCCTGAAGATTATGTTTTTCAAAGTTTTCCATAAAGCATCAACAGCTCTGTAAAGGCACTCATATTTATGTGGCCATTTCCACAAATTAGGCAGACTGCATCACAAAAATATTGTGTACATCATGGAATTTTGTGCATGCGCTCCATACTGCCGTAGTTGTGCAAAACTATGACAGAAAGTTGGATACTGGTGCACCACCTTGGCCTCAGCAATGTCCAGCCCTCTGCTGCAGTTTGGCACAATTGCATGAAAAAGAATGATGCGGCTCATTGAAACTCCTGCCCCGTTTTGCCAGTGTCACTTATACTTACACATTTCCTCCATTGGTGAGTGAGGTGGTGCTTTGTTGTCGGGACAGCATCCTGGTAGTGCTGAATACTGGGAATGATGCCAGCTCCTGTGTTGGCGTGACCAGCGGTTGGAACATAGATGGTGTTCTTGACTGTACAGAGAAAATTGTTAATAACATTCATATGGCAGTGACTCATTCCAATATAAGCCAAACAGTTAGAGAAAAGAGGCTATGTGTATTATTTACTGGGCATCTCCTGTATCATTCCATTTTTTTTTCCATCAAGCTGTTTGTGCCCATTGTCAACTGCTTCTTCCTTAGGGTCTTCCCTCTGGCAACCTCCTAGCCCCTTCTGTTAATCCCTTCCGTCACTGTCCAGTCCTTAAGTAATAATGGGTAACTGACATTTGAGGACTTGGGGAGTGGGCGAGGGGCAGTCCCGAGGAAGAAAAGAGGCAGAGGTTTGGTCAGAAAAAAATGGAAATTACGTACTTACCGTAATTATTGATCTTCTTGGAAAGTCTCCATCACTCATTCACAATAGTGGGATAGCGCCGGAGGTGCTAGGACCAAGCAGGAGCCTAAAGTTTTCTGAAGGGTAGGCGCTGAGAGAGGACCACGCATGCGTGGCACCACGAGACTAGCTCATGCCTGTGTAGATTATCTCAGCGTCGACCCTCCAACCATCTCAGTACCTTTTCGACCGAGGAGGTGCAGCGTAACTAATGAGAATAACTCATCCTGAGTTTCAGGGCCTGAGAGGGCCCAGATGGCCTTTACAAGAAAGGTCAACGAATAATGTCCTCACAGTCTGAACCATAGGACCATGAAAACCAGGAAAGAAAACGAGTGAACCCAAGGGATGGTGGGTGGGCGTGTGAATGGGTGATGGGGACTGTCCAAGAAGATCAATAATTACGGTAAATACGTAATGTGCATATCTTCCTGGACTAAGTCTCCATTACTCATTCACACTAGTGGGAGAGTACCAAGCTAAAACCAACAACCCTGAGTAGGGTGGTAGGAGATAGGGTTCACTCAGAAAGGACAGCCAAGTACTGTCCTGCTAATAAAAACAGCTGTCTTGTAACAGCATCTAGAACATCATGCCTACAAGATAAGCGCTTGAGTTGTAACTCGCCACTTTGCAGACGACTGCAATGGACACAAAATGAATGTCTGCCAGGAAGCCGCAAACCACTCTAGGAGAACGGCAAGAACCTGGCCTCATAGTTTGGCCTAGGACCAAAATTAATAGTGTCAAAGACATGTACTAATGTAACGTAAAGGGACCTCAAGAACTGAAAGAGTCAGCAGTAAAGTCTGCTGGCTCAGGGTAGATCGGAAAGTGCAGATGGAAACCTCCACTATCAAGTATGGCTGACCTGTAAACAACAGGTCCAAGAGCACCTGAACCCCGTACTTGGTGAGCAAGGGGGTCCAAGTGAAGTTAGCCCATCAAGGAGAATGGTCTCCACTTAGTCACAGGAATCTTCCTGATGGAAGGCCAAGCACGACTGTAGCCCTCGTGGTGGTCTAGTAGAACCAGATCCTACCCACTGCATATTCCAGAAGGAATCATCCTGCCTCTGTGTGTACAACTGTAGCAGCAGTCTCTGAACTCAGGGAAGAAAGGAAAAAGTGTACAGGAGGATGTGTCCACTGTGGAAAAAAACATTCCAACAGAAAAAAACGGGCTGGATTTCTAAGGCGAATAGAGGCAGATGTGCGTCAAGGAGGGACACAGCAGGACCAAGTTAGGGCTAACTCATTTGTTGAAGTGACTGAAAAGGGCAGTGACTCAACGCGGTGAGGCACTACCCACTGACTTCACTGAAGGGAGTGGGAAAGGATTCTAGTTTGTTTGCTGAAAAACAAACATCACAACTCCATCCCGCACTTGAAGAGGATAGCTTCTTGAGCGACTGGCATGGACCAGTGCGCAGGAACCGAAGGTGTGAATATTTGAGAAGCTACCTCAGAAAAACCACTTGACTTCCTCTCCGTCAAGAGGGAGAAAATCGCCTGTTAAGCAAGCAAGGAAGTAGGAACCTGAGTTCTGACTCAGTGGAGAGTCGCTTCTGCTGCTGCAAGGCTCTGCTCAAGAGAAGAAAGCCTGATAAAAAGAAAAGGGAATTAACTGACTGGGCAGTCGCCTAGGTCTAGTAAATGTCTCTGAATGAGAGAAATCTCTCTTAGAGAAAGAGATGACCCATACCGCCGTCGGATCGGACTCCCCCTAGGAAAAGAAGAAGTCAGGTACTCTTTACCATACTCTAGAGACGAGCGCCTCAGGGGCTGAGGCAGAACCTGACCAAATCAAAAAAAAGGGGGGTATTGGGTAATTTCGGCTAGGCCCTGTGCTGTGATAAAAATTATATTTATATATTTTTTTTATTTTTTTATTTTTTTTTATTTTTAGTCCGAGCCTAACAAGGCTTTCAGGCTGCTATTTGCAAGGATTGTCTTGATATAAAAAGATGAAGATGTTCTCCATCTGAGTGCAGAAGGAGCCTGAGCGTCCATACTGAAATCATGACCGGACTAACAATCACAGCTGGAGAGATGTTAACCACCTGTGTCGAAGAAGCCACCGAAGAGGCATTATAACAAGGGGGCTATATACCCTATCAAAGGAGGCGAAGAGTCAGAGCTCCCCTACTATTAAATTAGAATGTTCCACAGAGTGTAACTGTCTTGACGATTGAAAAGTCCAGACACAGAAGTGTATGGTCCACGGATGCGTGTGAAATACTATAGTGGACCCCATTACTGAGGAACTACTGAAAAGATTTTCCATCATGGACTCTGATGATAGAGAGGACGTGCTCTTCAGTATATAAAATGAGTCGTCAGTGTATTACTGACCAGAAGGACAGGGAAAGACCCATCTAGATGCACTTCTACTCCCAGGAGGACCTCCAAGAGAGGTCTAGGTCAGAGCCACTAGAGACTCTGTCGAGTAGCTTGGTACCACATAGGGAGCAGAGAAAGTGCTGAGCAGAATGAGATTCCGCTGGCAGAGCAGTACAGCAGAGTACCATCAGCAGAAAACTGCTAGATGACACAAGATCCCACATAGACCACCACTCACTAAGATGTGTGGAAAAAATAATCCGCAGAACAGGGGTTCATTCTGCGATAAACATCCCGCCACATGTTCTGTGGAAAAGAAGTCCAAAAAGGAAAAATGTGTCACTAATTCTGCCATACAGCATCCACTAGCACCTGTGTGGCACCAGCACCACTCGTGGCACAGGAGGGCACCAAGCAGTGCCTATGCCAACCTGGGCGATACCCAAGGAGAGCCATGGCAGTATCACAGGCACTCCCGGCACCCATGTAGCAATGACACCCATGGCAAGAATGGCACCCGAGGGACCAATGGCATCCATGGCACCCGAGGGCACCCATGGGCACCTGCGGTGCCACCCCTGGTATCGATAGCACCAGTGGCACCCATGGAAGCCATGGGCGCTCACAGCGCCACTCGCGGCACCCATGGGTGCTCCCGGTGCCACCCAAAGCATTCCTGGCACCCATGGTACCCACGGGTGCTGCCCGCAGGTGCCAGTGCAGTTTGTGGAGGCACGGTGCCACTGGCGGGGGCATGGCGCCAACCAGACACCCGCGGCACCACTGACAGCACCAACAACCAACGGCAGCAACAAGAGCACCCATGGCACCGCACAGAGCTATGGCGCCGAGTAAGGCACAGCACTGACCGAAGACACTGAGGCATGGCACCAACCAAGGCTCCAGGCTCAGCACGCGCCAAGGCACAAGCCACAGCTCCGCGGGGCACAGCGCCAACCACGACCGAGCCACGGGCGCCTGACTAAGGAACCAAGGCACGTGTCGACCAAGGCACCGAGGCTCAGCGCCGACCAAAGGCACCAGCCATGGCACAGACCAAGGCACTGAGGCTCAGCGCCAACCATGGCACCGAGCCACGGCGTCGACCAAGGCACCGAGCCAAACCACAGCGCCAAAGGAAAATGCCAATGAAAATCCAGAGAAGGGGAGAAGGAAAAAGGTGGTGCCCGTGCTGGCCCCTGCATGGAAAAGAGGAGAGGGGGGTAGGCACGAGGGGTTGACACGATGGCAAAGGCACAAAGAGAGCACCTTGCCATTCATGATCCAGTCGACCCAGCTCCGGTCCAACGGCTCCGAGGCCTGGAGGTCCCAAAATCAGGAACAGAACCAGGAAAACTGGAAAGTCAAACCCCCTGCTCCACAGGAGCGCCAGAGTGAAACTGCCCACTGGAGCTCCAACAAGGACAGAGATGGAGCTCGGAGTCGAGAATGCAGCCGTTAGGAGAGCGGGCCAAGAGGAACCAACAAAGTTGGTTCAGGCCCATCGCCCCTCCCGATGAACACTCCATGCAGATTCTTCTTCCCCAAACGAGGAAGAGGAGCTCGAGGTTAAGCGCAGCCGGATCCCTGGAACCGCTAGATTTGTGCTTCAGAGGACTGTCCTCCCCCCGAGCACAGGACTGTCCATAGTCAGACCCTCCCCCTGTTAATTAAGGGCAGCCGACCGGACACAGCCCCTCTGCCATAAAAACTTTCAAACGAAATCCTCCTACCGTCACCGCTACCGTCTAAGGACGACTCCGTTGATGGCAGGAAAGAATTTCTTCTTCTTCATAATTTTCTTCTTCTTTTTGTTCGTAAAATAAGAAATTACTACTTAAAATATGAAAATATTAAAATCTGCTGTCGTATAGACAAAAACTTTGACTCCGGCAGATGAGCGACGTCGACATCCAAGCGCACTTGACGGTGGGAGAAAAGGAACTGAGGCAGTTGGAGGGTCGACGCCGAGATAGCCAACACATGCGTGAGCTAGTCTCGCAGTGCCACACCTGCGTGGTCCTCTCTGGGCGCCGACCCTTCAGAAAACTTTATGCTCCCACTTGGTCCTAGCGCCGCCGGCGCTATCCCACTAGTGTGAATGAGTGATGGAGACTTAGTCCAGGAAGATCAGGTTACTCACCTGTAACAGCAGTTCTAGGAGTGGTATATGTTGTTCATCCACACTTATTGGCAGTGACCCTTTCCCTTTAAATCAGCCAGAAAGTCTTCAAGTTGGCTCCTCCCACCCACCTGGGTGGTATAACCTCGGCTCCACCCCATGACTCCAGATCTCAGCCCACTGGAAACCAAGTTTGTGCATCCGCAGCCGGGGAGGTCAGGTGGGTTCGTGTGAATGAACAACATATACCACTCCTAGAAACTACTGTTACAGGTGAGTAACCTGTTTTTCTAGGATTGTGGATATTTTGTTCATCCACATTTATTGGTAGACTCCTAGCAGTTCTCCAGGCGGAGGGAGGCAAAGCACACACCCACTACTTGGAAAACAGAGTTTGGAGAACTGAGGCCCCAAAACCAGCATCCTGGTGTGACTCAAGGTCGATGTGGTAATGGGTAAAGAAGGTGTTTGCTGTCTTCCAGGTAGCAGCCTGACAGATTTCCTGTATGGGTATGTCCCTGGAAGCGGCCACTGATGCAGCGTTATGGCGGGTAGAATGAGCGTTTATCCCTGCGGGAGGCTCCTTGCCCGCCAACTCGTAGCACAGACTACTGCATGATGTAATCCATCTTGTGATCATCCGCTTTGCTGCAGGTCTTCCAGAAGTGGCTTCAGTGTATGTGACAAACAGTTGCTGAACTTCTCCCCGAATTTCTGCCATCCTCTCCTTATAATAGGAGAGAGCTCATCGCAGGTCCACATTATGGAGCCTGTACTCGGCATCCGAGGTGTAGTTTGGGTAGAACACAGGCAGAGTCAACACCTGGTTGAGGTGAAACTCTGACACCACCTTCGGGAGTAATTTCACGTGGGGGCGTGGGACAACCTTGTCCCTATGGAAGACCAGATAAGGGGAGTCCACCGAGAGTGTCTGGAGCTCCCCTGTCCTTCTGGCAGATGTGATAGCCACCAGGAAGGCCATCTTCCATGACAAGTGTGCACTGGTTCAAGTGGCTTGCCTATGAGGTTTCCCAGGACCCGCAGTAGATCCCGTGGAGGTGGAGGTTCATGCACCGGAGTGGATATGTGATCCAGGCCTTTGAAAAAGTGCCTGACCACTGTCTCATGCGCCAAAATCTGCTGACCTGCCTGCGACCAGTAAGCAGAGATGGCTGCCAGGTGCACCCTAAGGGTCGATGACCGAAGACTCCCTTTGGACAGAGACCAAAGGTAGTCGAGAATGTTAGTCACTGGATGGGACAGAGGGTCCAGGCCCTTGCCCCGACACCAAATGGAAAACCTTTTCCATTTGAAGGCATAACACTTCCTGGTCGACTCCTTTCTGGATGCTTCCACTACTGTGAGGACATCCTTGGAGAGACCCAAAGCCTAGAACTCTAGCCACTCAGGTACCAGGCTGTCAGGTGCAGGGACTGAAGGTCCAGATGGAATACTTTCCCCTGATTGAGTGAGATCAGGTCCGGGCATGCTGGAAACCGCTCCAGGGGCCTGTTGCTGAGGCTGAGGAGATCTGGGTACCAGAACTGGCATGGCCAGTCTGGGGCTACCAGGATCACCTGCGCCTTGTCCCTCCTCACCTTGAGGAGCACCCTGTGGATCAAGGGAAATGGAGGGAAGGTGTAGAAGAGGCCTGGAGTCCACGGCCTTGAGAAGGCATCCCCCTGGAGCGAGCCCTGCTGAGGAGGGGCGGGCATGAAACAGCCTCAGCTTGGTGTTTTCCCGGGAGGCAAACAGGTCCACCAGTGGTTTGCCCCAGTGGGAGAACAGACTATAAGTTACCTCTGGATGGAGAGACCACTCGAGGGATGTCTCGACTATGTGGGTGAGAGCATCCGCCAGTTAGTTCGAGGCTCCTGCCACATGGATGGCTAGGAGATCCTCCTCCAGATGGCTCATGAGCAGGGCCCCGATTTTTCTACGGCACATCGGAGCAAAGTTCTGCGGCAGGGTTCTCATTTGCCGCAGAACTTCTCATGACACTCAACCTTACCAATTTCTCACGGCAATTCTGCGGCACATTTTACCCTTAAGTTTTTCCTTTTTGCCATATCTGACACAATGCACGCCAGAATACAGTCATTTTATGGGTGTTTGTCACCAAATTTTCAACATAGCCAGTTTAAGACCTCTGCTCATGAACAGTATCACTGTGATTTTATTAATCTGTCCGAACATTGATTTCAAGACAACCGATCGCGCCATTCTGCGCTACAAGGGTGGAAACACATTTTGGGTGAGATGTGAAAAATGACAGCTGTACCACTCATAAGACAGTGTGGTGAAATGGCAATGTTGAAACTCTGGAGTGAAAATATTGAAATTTCACGAACTTACGAGCCTGCGTAGGAACTGCGCAACGCACGCTCGTTAAACAGTCATTTTTTGGAATTTTTTCACCAAATTTTCAACATAGCCATTTCAAGACCTCTGCTCATGAACAGTGTCACTGTGATTTTCTTAATTTGTCCCGTACATTGATTTCGCACACCGACTGCGCCATTCTGCGCTACAAGGGTGGAAACACATTTTGGGTGAGATGTGAAAAATGACAGCTGTACTACTCATAAGACAGTGTGGTGAAATGGCAATGTTGAAACTCTGGAGTGAAAATATTGAAATTTCTCGAACTTATGAGCCTGCGTGAGGAACTGCTAACATACGCTCGTTAAACGATCATTTTAGAATTTGGCTGGAAATTTTCAACATAGGGGAGTTTTGGCTCTCTCATGAGTGATGTCACTGTCATGGCGGTATCGGTCCCAAAGGGTGATTTCGCAGTCACTGCGCAGTAACTGCGCAAAATCACCCTTCAAGCCGGATAACGCCATGACAGTGACATCATTCATGAGAAGGGGTCCCAAAAACCCCATGTTGAAAATTTGGTGCAAAATTCCCAAAAATGCCTGAGATATGCAATAAAGTTGAACCCTCCTATCTAGCCCATTATACAGCTTACTGGCATTTCCTCAGTTCGCGGTGGCCTTTGAAGAGTGCAGACGTGTTCCCGGTCCACCGAAGATCGTCGCGCCGGAGTCCGGAGGTAAGATAGGGGTGGGGTGTGGGGAGGCTGGGTGCGCAGTGGGTGGGTGCGGGATGTGGGAGGGGGCTCGGAGACGCGCCATGGGACAGTTTTTGTTTTACAGGGAAAAAAAAGGCCGTCGGCAGGACTGCTTGCCACACTGGGGTGGACTCCCAGTGTGGCACAAGAATTACTGAGGCGTTCAGCCGGCGGGATTAGGCACCCCGTCGGCAAAAAAAACAACTATTAGCACGTTGCCAAGCTGGGGTGGGCTCCCAGCGTGGCACAAGGATCTTAGAGGCGTTCAGCCGATGGGGATTAGGCACCCCCATACGGCAAATAAAGCGGCCGTTTGTTCAGCAGGGGGCTTCAAATTCCATGGGTGATGGCAAATTCCATGGATATTTCCGTGTTTACCGCATCCGCGGAATCGCGGAAAACTCGGGGCCCTGCTCATGAGTGTCCAGATGTGGAGCACTTCCCTGCATAGCAGACAGGAATGTGTGCTGCCCTTTTGTTGAGGTAGTACATGGCCGTGGTATTGTCCGTCTGGACTTGAACCACTTGACCCCGGAGCTGAGGAGCGAAAGCTGTCAGTGCCAGTCTGACTGCTGTGAGCTCCAACAGGTTGATGTGATAATGGGACTCCTCGGGGGTCCAGAACCTGTGGGCACCGTTGTCCCCCATGAGAGAGACATCGGTCGTGAGGATGGCTGTCGACTCGGGGAGGACAAACGGGATCCCTTCCTGCAACTGGTCTGGGATGGTCCACCATTGGAGAGCACCCCACATCTTCTGGGTCACAGTGATCAGCTGGTCAAAATGATCATGGCACTGACTCCTCAGGGTGGCCAGCTCCCATTGGAGGGGTGCATGTGCCACCGGACCCAACGGACCACGGAGGTGCATGCCGCCATGTAACCCAGAAGGCGCAGAAAGTCCCGAGCAGGGCGCAGTTGCCCAACCAGAAATGATTGGGCAAAGGAGGAGAGAACCGTCACCCTGTCTGCCAGGAGCTGAGCTCTGGCTCGACAAGAGTCGAGCTCTGCCCTGATGAAGCACATCACCTGAGAAGGCACAACCTCTGACTTGGCCTTGTTGATCAGGAGGCCGAGTTGGGAGCAGGTCTGGAAGACCAGGTCCCTGGACCTCTCCACCTCCTGCTGGGTGGAACCTGCTAAGAGCCAATCGTCGAGGTAGGGGTAAATCCTGACCCCCCGACACCTGAGGTGGGCTGCCACCACTGCAATGCATTTGGTGAAGACCCGTGGGGCAGATGATAAGCCAAATGGTATGGCTGGGAACTCGGTATAGGGTTCCCTCGGCTCTGAAGCAGAGGAACTGCTGGTGGGATGGACACATTGGGATGTGAAAGAACGCGTCCTGGAGATCCAGTGAGCAGAACCACATGTTTCGCTCCAGGGATGGTATGATCTAAGA
Organism: Neoceratodus forsteri; assembly: GCA_016271365.2. Lineage (NCBI taxonomy): Eukaryota > Metazoa > Chordata > Ceratodontiformes > Ceratodontidae > Neoceratodus > Neoceratodus forsteri. Next base: position 594,460,511 of record JADMNL010000022.1, on the reverse strand, counting down.
CAGAGTGACCATCCAGAAGGTGTGTGACCTGAGATACTGATTCAGATTGTGCAGATCTAGAATGGGGCGTCAGCCCCCCGTCTGCTTGGGAACCAGGAAGTACCTGGAAATGAAGCCTGGGTCTGCCACTGGAGCTACTGCCTCCTTGAGCAGGAGCTGAGCAATGTTGTATCAGAGCGCCGACTGAGTGTGGGCGGATCCCCTCCCCTCCTGTGGTGCACGGGCTTGGCTTGAAGGGTACTGCTCGAATTCCAGAGGCAGTCCCTGGCCGACCACTTCTATGACCCACCTGTCTGTGGTAACAGCGGACCAGGCGGAAAGAAAGTGGTGGAGCCGGCCCCCCATGGGAGGACTCAGAGCTGGCGTGACGGGAGTAGGGGTGGCAGCCCCCACCCCATTATTGGGCAGGCTTGGAGGCAGAGGGTCCAGGGCCTGAACCCTGGCCTCCCTTACGGGCCTGGGAGGGTCCGGGCTTGGGCCGGGGGTGCCAAGCTTGAGCCTGCTGCTGACCCCCGTGAAAGGAGGGCTGCTGGGCAGCAGGGGAAGAGTGCCAAAAAAGCTTTTTCTTCTGCTGCTTCTTGGGACCAGAAGAACCCTTAGCAGAAGCAATGTCAGGATTCTGCTGCCACCAATGTCAGGATTGGACTGTTATACCGCCATAGGGACTGCCTACCACAAGAGGCCCTTAGATTGGCAATCATCTCCTCTGTCCTGTCGCTAATCGACTATGGGCTGCCCATCTATGCTGCAGCCGACAACACTGCGCTTGCAAGAATCCAGCTCTCTATAAACAAGGCCTGCAAGCTAATGCTGGGAGCCCCTAGGCGCACCCATACGTGCCTGCTGTATTCCACCACCAACTTGCTCAACCTTGAAGAAAGACTCCGCTTTCCAAACCTGCCTTCTTGTAAAAGACCGCTTAGGCTCTCGCCTGGAGCCGCCACCTCCCTGCAGTGTGCTTCCTCTCAGTTTCCACCACGCAGCACTGTCAAAACCTCCCTTATTGTCCCCAGGGTAAGGACCCTATGGCCCAGAGATCCTTTTACATCGGGCTCCCTCCAGGTTCAATTCCTCCCAGTCAATACAGCTGATTCCACTAGCTTGGTCCTTTCAAGTCTCCTCAGAAGCCATCTGACAAGCTACGCTGCTGCAACTGCACATAACCCCCACCTGCCCCTGACCTTCACCCCTAAGCTGGGGCTGCCCTGTCTACCTTGCTGCACATACCTGGGGTCTCAAGCAACATCTGCTGACTAATGTAATAAAATATCTCTGGTTGCTACCTGACATGGTACCTTGTACCTATATTATGACTACTGTGATCTACCTATTCCCAAGCGTGTACCACCAGTGAATGCCTGTAACACTGGTTGCTTTTTATCTAAGTGTTATGTACTGTACTGTTTGTTTGCTGTGATGTATTGCTCCGTTGATGAGGTGTCTTTGTAAATCAGTCTATGACTCAAAGGTCTGTAAACCGACTATCTAATAAATAAATAAATAAATAAATAAATAAAGTGGCATCCAAGGTGGCACTGGACTGCTCAATGCGCTGAAGGTGACCAGCCACACCTGGGCCGAAGAGATCGGTGCCCAGGAAAGGCACATCAGCTAGTTTGTGCTGAGTATCCACCAGAAAGGAGGAGTGCTTCAACCAAGCCCAGCGGTGGGAGCCAACTGCAGCTTCCAAAGAACGGGCACATGAGTCCCTGATGTCCAGAGCCATCTGGAGCTGTTGTTTAGCAACAGCACGGCCTTGGTCCCAGACCTGCTTGACCGTGGTCTGCAAGTCCATGGGGAGATATGGGAGGACTTCATCCAAGGACCCCAAAAGAGCATGGGAGAAGTGTGCCATGATGACAGATGAGCTTGCCTGACGGAGGCCTAAAGACGAGGCCATAGACCTTCTGGGCAGAGTGATCCAAATGTTTGGATTCCTTCTCAGGAGGTCTGTCGGCACTGGTAGAACTACCAGTATGCCTGAACACAGAGGTGGTCACAAGACTCTTGGCTGAAGGGTGCTCTGTGAACCCTGCAAGGGACCCCATAGGTACTGCATACTTGCGGGCCATATGGGCAGATGGAGCTAGACAGGAGGCAGGGTGCTGCCAAAGTTCTAAGGCCGGGCCAACAATGGCCTCGGCCACGGGAAAGGCTTCCGTTGGAGAATCCCCTCTCTTGAGGATGTCAGTGAGAGAGTACTGCTTTTTTCTGGATAGGTTCCAAGGGCATCCCTGTGGACTCAGAGATGAGGTGAAGAATGCCCGGAAAGGATGAAGGACCTTCCTCCATCTCTATTACACCGGCCGATTCATCATCCCCTGGATGAGAATGGAGGTCTGTTTCATCCGAATCCAAAGTATCCAGATACAGCGGTCAACCACCCACATCACTCTTGACCTGCCAGGGGCAGTCAGGGGTGACAGTGACCAAAAGACACCAGGGAAGCCCGGTATCTGGTCTAGCTTCCTTAGAAGGAGCCCCTCCCACATGCTGCTTGGGTGGTGGTTCCACCAGAATCGGTGGAGAGACCAGTTTAGGCTGAACTGAAGGTTTTGCTGGCTCTGCGGGAAGAGGAACCGACTTAATCAGCTCCAGAGGAGGCTGCTTCGGCTTGGGAGGCAAGAGCCAAGTAATGGCTGGGGTAGAAGCCGGGGCAGGCTTGTGCCTGGACAACATCAGCTGTTGCCACATGAGGTCTTCGTAGTGCAGACAGAGCTTCTGCCGGAACCTCTCCTCATCCAAGAAGGATGAGGACGACCGATGGTGTTGCCTCTTTTTAGAGCGCTTATGGCCCTTCCTCGGCCTTTCGGTCAAGGGTGTCCGTGATCAAGATCAGACAGGCTGAGTCAGTAGCTCGGGAGACACCGGTGGGACCGGGGTCAGGGACCACTTCCTCGGTGGGATTCCCAGCGGGCTGGGTCTCCTCATCGGGGAAAGCAAGGACTGGAGTCCGAATGAGGGAGTCGGCGACTGGAGTCGGCGACAAAGGGTCGATTGGGTTGAGAATGATCTCAATGTCTTCAGTCGACACTTTGGGCAACTGGCCAGATGGCAAGGCCGAGAAGCCAGCGGCCAAAGAGGTGATTTCCGACTGAGGTCGAAATGACCAGCTCCTGGGACTGAGCTCTCTCCGATCCTAGGAGCATCTCCGTCTAAGACGAAAATGGTCTCTGGCCTTCTTCTGCTTACAGGACCGAGAGGAGTGCATGCCTGAGGACTCTCACCCTTAGTCTGGAGAGAGTGGCACAGTTCTCAGAAGGAACACAAGAAGGTGGAGCCCAGGCTGAGCGGAACGAAGAAGCTCCGAGAGGAAGACTGTTGGAATGCGAGGCAAAATGGAAATTACGTACTCTACCGTAATTCTTGATCTTCTTGGACGAGTCTCTACCACTCATTCACACTACTGGGGAACTGTGCCGGGCACTAGGACCAGAGGAGCAAACTTTTAGCTAGAGGGTCGGCGCCAGAGATGGATCCCTGAGGAGCGGCACCGGCGAGCCTCAGCTCGCGGCGGTAATGACTTTCGGCTGACCTCCAACCGCCTCAGTACATTCCCCCGAGGAGGTGCAGCGAACCTAACCTAGAAGGATAGCCTAACCAAAAAAAACGGATTCAAGAAAGTCCGGACGACCCTGTAAGAAGGGTCAATACAGAAGTCTTCACAGCCTAAAGATTCAGGGAGTAAGACCAACAACAGAGGTGAGCTCGGGGGATGGAGGGTAGGTGTGTGAATGAGTGGTGGAAACTCGTCCAAGAAGATCAAGAATTACGGTAGGTACGTAATTTCCATATCTTGCTGGACATAAAGTCTCCACCACTCATTCACATTAATGGGAGAGTACTGAACTAATAATCCTCCAAGAGGGTGGCAGGAGACCAAGAGCTCACAGTTTTAGGACAGGAGTCCATTAAGGATGGTTCTGCCAAAAGAAAGGTGTCGTCTGGCATGGACATCCAGGGCATAGTGTTTGACGAAAGTATGCAGTGAGCTCCAGGTAGCCGCATTGCAAGTATCTGCAATGGGCACGTTGCGGATTTCCACTAGGGATGCCACAACCGCTCTGGTAGAGTGAGCGTACACTCTGCCCTCCAGCTTAACCTGCACCATGGAATAACAGTGGCGAAGGCATGCCACCAGCCATGCTGAAATACATCTGATAGTGACAGGTTGACCCAGCCGGGTCTCGCTGAAGGAAACTAACAGTTGTTGAGCTTTGAGGAAATCTTTTGTTCTATATAGATAGAAGCGCAGAGCTCTCTTGACATCCAAGGAATGAAGAGAACGCTCTCCTTCATTTTGGAAGTTCGCAAAGTAAGTAGGAAGGAGCAAAGGTTGGTTTAGGTGGAATTCTGAAACAACCTTAGGGAGAAACTTAGGATGGGTCCTAAGAACTACTTTGTCTTTATGAAACACCGTATACGAGGGGTCTGTGACTAGGGCATGTATCTCAGAGACCCTGCGGGCTGAGGCAATGGCCACTAGGAAGGCCGTTTTCCAAGTGAGAAATTTTAACTCACAGGTAACTAGAGGCTCGAAAGGTTTTCGAGTGAGCATGTCTAGCACAAGATTAATGTCCCAGGCTGCAACTGGACATCTTATTGGAGGTCTGGTATGCAGAATTCCCTTAAGAAACCTCTTAACCACAGGTAACTGAGCCAGTGACAAGGAAAGTACTGGCTCATGATAAGCTGAGATGGCACAAAGGTGAACCTTAACTGTAGAGTGTTGCAGACCTGAATTTGAGAGGTCTAAGAGGTACTCTAAAACTTTATCTGGTGGCAGGAAAAGGGGTTCAAAGAGGATTTTGCACACCAGAGCGAAAAACGCCCATTTGGCTGTGTAAGTTTTCCTAGTGGCTGGCTTTATGCAGCCAGAAGAATATCTGAAACCCTGCGAGACATTGAACCTGTTCACTTTTATCTCTTCAGGAGCCAAGCATGAAGGTGAAGCGACCTCAGGTTGGGATGGACCACAGGCCCCTGAGTCAGAAGGTTCTGCTGAAGGGGAAGTGGTTTTGGAGGAGCTTCGACATACTGTTGAGCACTGGAACCATATCTGTCGAGGCCAGAAGGAGCAATGAGGATCATTTTGTCCCCTGGGACTGAACTTGAGAAGTACCTCTGAATTAGAGGAAGAGGCGGAAAGGCGATAGAAAGCGCTTTTGTCCACGGCAGCCTGAACGCATCCTGACAGAAAATGCCAGGCCCTGAATTTCTGGAGCAGAAGAGAGGCAGTTTTGTGTTGAGTGGGGATGCAAAAAGGTCCAAGTCTGGAGTTCCCCACTCTGCGAATAGTGACTGAACTATGGTTGAGTCGAGAGACCATTCGTGAGAATCTGTCTCTGTTCTGCTGAGACAGTCTACCAGTTTGTTCTGCACTCCTGGCAGGCAGACCGCTTGAATTAGAGCCTTGTGCTCCAAGCACCATTCCCACACTCTCATTGCTTCCCTGCATAAGGGGTAAGAGTGAGCACTGCCCTGCTTGTTGATGTAATAAATCACTGCTTTGTTGTCCGTTTGAAGGAGAATGTTCCTGTGACAGAGAATGTCCTTCAAAGTCCGGACTGCATAAAGGATGGCTCTCATTTCTAAGGCATTTATGTGAAGCTGGGACTCATCCTGAGTCCACGTACCTTAAGTGTGGAGAGTCTGACAGTGAGCTCTCCACCCCATCAGGGACGCATCTGTGGTAATGGAAATCTGATGATCCAGAGGAGCAAAGGGATACCCTTCCAGAAGATTGTCCTCTTGCGACCACCAGGTGAGAGACCTCTTCAGAGGTTCTGTCACCTTGATGAGAAAGGACTGAGGGTGAGTGGTTGGGCACCACTAAGTACTGAGCATCCATTGAGAGGTTCTCATGTGGAGGCGAGCTAGGGGTATAGTGAACACCGAGGATGCCATGAGACCGAGCATCCGTTGCATCGAGATAGCTCGAACCGAGGTGTTCTCTGTGATGTATTGGGCCATCTGTAGGATATCGCTCCTTCTGTCCTCTGGTAGAAAAGCTTTCGCACAGGAGGTGTCCAGAAGAGTTCCTATAAAAAGGAGCTTCTGGGAGGGCTTCAACTGTGATTTCTTGAGATTTAGCAGAACTCCCATGGGTGTGAGAAAGTCCGAGGCCATGGCTACGGCATCGAGAGTGCCTTGCCTGGAAGGGCTTGCCAGAAGCAAGTCGTCCAAATATGGGAACACTTGAATCCCGATCTTTCTGAGATGTGCTGCGAGAAAGAGAAATTACGTTCTTACCGTAATTATGATCTTTCTGTGTATCTTCACCATTCATCACAGATGGGGTACTGGCCGGAGATCAGGACCCCGCGGGAGGCTTTTTTTTTTTAGGATAGGCGGAGTCGACCCAGCATCGGCACCACCCTCGAGGCCGACGTACTACGTGGCGCTCGAGGATTAGCCGTTAAGCTGTGTCGACTCCGCCTGCCTACCAGTTCTGAGTCACCGGAGAGGTAAGAGGAAGGGATGGAGGGTGGGACAAGAGAGTCCAAGGGACAGAAAAAGGAAGAGGAAACTGAACTAAAAGGAGAAATAACGACTGAGAGGACAGCATAGAAGAAGTAAAACTAAGGGGATTGGATAGGGGCCCCAATCTCTGGAAAAGAAGAAGGGAAGGGGGGGGAGAATTTAGGAGAGAGTGAGCGGTAACAAGGATCCAAGACCCTTGTCCGTCACCAGACTGTATAGGAACTGCAAGGAGTGGCAAAGCTCATCTGCCAGAATTCAAGGCACAGAATAACTGGCAATACTCCCAAAAGCAGAGTCGGCTATTCTGGAGAAGGACAGGGTACAGGGACTCAGTACTCTCTCTGTAAAGATTTTTGGTGAAAAAAAGGGTTGTCTTTTTTTTTTTTTCTTTAAATAGAAGGATAACAGAAGGAGGGCAACCAGCAGTTCTCACCCCGTAGGGGTGAGGATAAATAGTAGAGAGGAAGTGCCACTCGAACTGTACCCCTTGGGAAAGAAAATTACCCCCTGTGTGTCCCAACTTTACCCCACTCAAAAGAGGAGTAGGCACAGAGGGAGGAGGATCCAGAGACTGGAGCCCCAGGGGGATGGTGGGTGGGGTTGTGATGAATGGTGAAGATACACAGAAAGATCATAATTACGATAAGAACGTAATTTCTATATCTTATCTGTGTCAATCTTCACCATTCATCACAGATGGGTGAGTACCAAGCCCCCCCGAAGGGGGTTGACTAATTGCACCCTAAGAGACAGTGTCCCTTAGCCCTCAGTGGGTGACACACTAAGGGGGGGAACCTTCCGGGCCTGAGGAGGCCCGAGAGAGGAGAGAGCGAGACGGGGTCTCCCCGGAAGGGGAAGGAATTTGCCCCGACAGACGTCGTCTTGCCCTACGGGAAAAAAGATAGGTTCCCTGGTGAGCGGAGCAGATCACCCTACGCCAGGCCAAGGGTGACAACCGGGAAAGGCGAAGCCACGCCGATCTTCTGGTGCAGATCGCTGTCCCTACTACCCTGGTAGCTACCTCATTGGCGTCGAAAGATGCCCTTGCTTGGTGCCTTGCTAGCTCCAGGCCACGTGCAGAGAGTGCGATGGCTTGCCTGGTTTGCTCTGAGTCAGGCAAAGCAGCTAGGAATTGACCCAGCGCTGACCACAAGAACCTGTTGTAGGCTGCATAGTGGGCCTGATGAGCGGAGATGGAGAGAAGCAACCGTGCTAAGTAGAAGTCCTCCTCCCCAGAAATCAAATCCGAAGAGTCCTGATCTGGGGGCCGGTCACGTGGAGGCCAAGCCCATCAGGAGTGTCCAGGCGCCAATCCGGACTGTGGATGAGGCATAGAACCTGAGACTCTGGAGGAGCGCAATACCTCTGGCTGAGGTCCCTAGGGCAGGAACTCGGGAGAAGGGCCTCTGCCAGAAACGCATGGACGCCTCCCGAAAGGGAGCAGGCCAGGGGGGCACCACAAGGGTGGCCGGCCTGAAATCGCCTAGAAAGGCGTGCGCCGCATGCTCTGGATTGCTCGCGGATAGGGGAAAGGTGAAGGTCCTCCAACATCCTCGCGAGGAAACGCTGATACTCGGAGAGATCAGCGCAGGAGAGATGTGGACAGATGGTTCCTTTCCCCAGAAGAGGGGGATGAGGAGCTGGAGGTCACCATATGCTCCGAGGGTGGCCGCGGGGGAAGGTTGAAAAACCTGACTGTCCAAGGCCCTAACATAGGCAGGGAACCGAGAAGCCACCGCTCTGAACTGCTCCCAGGTGAGAGGCCCGGTAGGACCAAGAATGCCCGGGAGCGCTGGAGAATGTGGCAGAGGGGTAGGGGCAGAGCCGAGGGAAGGAATCGGCTGGCCTCTGCCAGGGCTAGGGAGCGGACCATGGACACCCGGGGAAGGTGTCCGGAAGACTCCTGCAGCCGACAGCTGTACAACCACGCTGGTACTCGCCCTAGCTGCGCTCAGAAGAATCCCAGTGAGGCGACCGGGCCAGATGGGTCCAGAAGGACAGTCCCCTGCCTCCAAAGAATGGGCCCTCTCAAGGACCCGGAAGGGAAGGACGGAAGTCCACACTCGGGCTTCGCCCAGGACCCGGTGGACCCCAGAGAAAGGCCTACACGCGGACCCCACACCCCTGGACCCCTCAGAGTCCGAGAGAGTCCTGGTCCTTGGGAGGGTCAGCCTAGGTAGCTGGCAGCCCTGGGATGTCCCCGAGGGGGAAATCCAGGGCACAGCACCCTCCCCACCTGTAGGCTTCTCGATGGGCCCCAAAGTCGGGCGATCAAGACACACCACGGGAGGGGGTACACCTGCTGAGGGGTCCAGGAACCCCCCCAGGCCAGGTTGAATGGCTATAGTGGCACGCACCATAGCCTGCTGGACAGTGCCACTGACCCTGACCTGGAAGGGAACCCGACGCTCCTCAAGAGGGGGCTGACTCCGACTTGTCGAAGAGACCACTGGTTCACCCTCCTGCAGGCAACCTCAAGAGTGTGACTTCTCGTCCGACTCTGAGCCCGACCCGACCTCAAGAGGTGGAATCCGAGGCCCTAAGCCAGACAGTCGGAGGGCGAGGAAAAGCGACCTTCGCGACGGGCCCAGAAGTCGTGGCAGTGGTCGAGGCAGCACCCGCGGCCTCCACGGCCCCGTGGGCGGGGCTGGCAGAAGGTGGCAGGATGGCCGGGACCAGAGGTCCGGAGCTAGGGCCAGCCGTGGTGCCGCCAAGTCCACCGCACCGGGAGCGGCACCGGGACAGAGACGGGCGGCGGCAGCCCTGGCGGCCCCGGAGTCGCAGATACCGCCAGGCTCCTCGCGCACCGCTTAGCGCACCGAGGGTCGGGCAGCGCCACCGCCCGAGAGCCGGCTCGACGCCGACGGCACCGCCTGCTCCCCAGCGCCGAGAACTGGCTGGCGCTGACGGCCCGGAACGGACCTGGCGCGAAGGCGGCACCGCGCACTAAGAGGAGAAGCTGCACCGGCGGTGGCGCCAATCAACCCACCTCCGCTGGTCTCGCGGCGCCATGCGTTTCAACCTCAGCGCCGAGCGCGCCGAGGCGAGACATAGCAAAAAGGCGACGCTGATTCAGGGTCGCAGCGCCGCAGCAGTACCGGCGCCAGCGGCGCCGACTGAGCCACGGCATCGAGAGATGAGGCGCCGACAGACGCCTCGGCACCGCTGAACGGCACCGGAGGCCTCGATACAGCACGACCGACGCGCCGAGGACAGCATCGACCTGGGCCTTCCGAACTGTGGAGCGACACTGGGGGCCTTCACCCCGAAGGGGTGATTGCTATAGCAGCGCCTCCCGCCTACCTCCCGGGAGGAAGCGGACGGGCTTCCTCCTGCGTCACGCAGGAGCCTCAACCAAGGCTAGGCTACGGGGTTGAGACTCCGCCCACGGTCCGTGATAGAACCAGGAGGGGACCCGGAGGAAAGGCCGAGAAAACGTGGCTTGGCCCGACGAGTGCAGATCCTACCTCCGAAAGTCGGCGGAGTGCATCCAACTTTCCACGCGCGCTGTTCGAGAACACAGCGGTCCATAGAGAAGCAGGCATCGCAGGAATCCATATCGTGAAGCGAGCCAAGACACGAGAGACACCAGTCATGCTGGTCGGTCACGGAGAAATTGCGGGCACATCGGCACCGGTTATTAGGGGGCCGCCACTTTAGATGATTTCTTGCCCTCCGACCGCTGACATGACTCATGGAAAAACACCAAAAATAGACTCGATGTCGCCAAAACTATAAATAATGGAAAGAGCTTACCAGCGACGTCGAGTAGGGCAGACTAGAACTAGTAGACCGACGAACTATCGACGATAGAAGGCTAAGGCCTAAAATTTCGAAAAAACACTTCTTCGAGGCTTCCCACGAGGTGACCTCGACGGTGGGAGACGATGAACTGGTAGGCAGGCGGAGTCGACACAGCTTAACGGCTAATCCTCGAGCGCCACGTAGTACGTCAGATTCGAGGGCTGCGCCGATGTTGGGTCGGTTCACTATCCTTTAAAAAAAAGGTTCCCGGGTCCTGATTCTCCGCCAGTACCCCATCTGTGATGAATGGTGAAGATTGACACAGATAAGATCTGCACAACACTTTGTAAAAACTCGTGGCACCGAGAATAGCCCAATGGGCAGGACTCTGAACTGATAATGCTGGCCCAAAGCCACAAACTTTAGGTATTTGTGATGCTTTGGGTGAATAGGAATATGCTGGTAAGCGTCCTGCATGTCCAGGGAGGCTAGCCAGTCGCGTTGATGAAGCAAAGGTAACACAGTTCCTAGCGAAATCATTTTGAACTTTTCTTTGGAAAGAAATTTGTTCAATTGTCTGAGGTCCAAAATGGGAAGCATGCCCCCGGTCTTCTTTGGGACCAGAAAGTAATGGGAGTAGAAACCTGTGTTCTGTTGATCCAGCGGAACTATTTCTACTGCCCTGTTATTCAGAAGGCCTTGTATCTCGGAAGCGAGAAGCTCTGACTGAAGTACTGACAGCCTGGGCTGACATTTGGGGAGACGATCCAGAAGGGTCTCTAAAAAATTGAGTGAATACCCCTCACAGATTATCCATAGGACCCATTTGTCCGAAGTTATGGACTTCCACCGGTCGTAGAACTGAGTCAGATGACCTCCTACCGCCAAGAAAGAGTCCCCCCCTTGGGCAGCTAAGGTGGGACTTGGGCCAGAAACTCAGAAGGCAGCACTGGGCGCTTTGGGCCCTTGTGCTTCCTGTTGCGTTTTCTTTTGAGGCTGGGGGGTTTGATTTTTATTAAAACCTCCCCTGCCCTTGCCTTGAAAGGACTTATGGTTGTGAAATTGGCGCTTATTAATGCCCCCCCAGAAGGGGCGGGAGGAGGCCAAGCAAATTTAATGGCAGACCTAGTCTTTTGAGTTGCCTCTAGAGCTTGTTCCACTTGAGGACCAAAGAGATATACACCGTTGAAGGGTAACGCCATGACCTGTTGCTGGGCATCATTCCTGAAGCCTGAAGTGTGCAGCCAGGAGTGACGGCGGGTATAAATACCCGCCGCCGCCGCTCGGGAGGCAGTATCGAAAGCATCCATAACCACTTTAACCTGCTGGTTGTTAGACTCGATACCCTTGGTTATGGTCTAAAGAAGCTCTGAAGTAGTATCCAACTCCGGTAGAGCTTCTACCAATTGTTTGAGCGAATGCCAAAGAACATACTCATATTGAGAGAAATAACCCTGGTAGCTGGCAATACGCATACCCATGGTGGATGCAGCAAAAACTCTCTTACCTAAAGTATCTATCTTACAAGAGTCTTTGTTTATAATTCGGGCTATAGTAGACTGAGGGAGGACGACCTTATCATTCTCTGCCAGGACTACAATAGGGTCCGCAAAGGCTTGGGAGGCCAAAATGGGTCGATCCTGGGAAGAAAAATACTTTCTATCTATGGACTTAGCCACAGAAGGAATAAGAGCGGGATTATCCCATATCATTTGATAAAGTGTCTCAAAAGAGGGCTGTACAGGTGGAGTTAAATCCATAGGGATTTCCGGGACATGAAGGTATTGGAGCCTTAAAAGCTTCCCAGGATCGATATCAGTTTTCTGGAGAGAAAGAGTGGAATTCAAATTTTTCAGCAGAGACTTAAATGACAGGTCCACAACCACAGGCTCTGCAACAGGATTAGGTCTTGGTCCTTCCACATCATCACCCAGTCGAAGGTCTGGGTCAGGCTCAGTATCATCTCCTGACAGCCCAGGAGGGACTGTATGGACAGAAAAGGAGAGAGAATCAGGAGGAAATGAGGAGGGAAAAGGATTCGGAGAGGAGAAGCCCTGAAGACTGGCAGACATAAAACCAAACCTTGGTGCCGAAGAAGAGCACGGCGCCACCTGACCCAGCGTGGCACATAGCGCCGCCGACAATCTCAATGGCACCAAGGACGGTGCTGAAAAGCAGCATGGCGCGGAGGACAGTGCCGACAAACTCAATGGCACCGAGGACGGTGCCAACAGGTGTATCAACGCCGAGGATGGCACCAAATGACCCATCGACGCCAACGGCACCGAAACCAACATAGAGCTCCTAAAACTAGGGTTTGAGGAGAAAGAAGGAAGAATACCAGGAGATAGAGGCATTGGTGTGGCCCCCTGCACCGCAGCCATGTGAGGGGGGAAAACAACTGAATGCGGAGTCAACGGCACCGAGGAAGGTGCCGGACGACTAGGGAGGTCCAACCACCCTACCCGACTCCTTGAAGAGCCCGAGGGCCCCAGAGTGACCGGGCCAGGCAGCTGGACTAACCTCCGAGCCCATTGCTCCATCAGAGTGGCCCACTGATAAAACTGCTCATCTGAAGCCCTACCAGAAGGAGGGGAAGGGCTCCGATGTTGAAGAGGGCTGTGACCAGGACCAGAAGCCGGTGACTACAAAGGAGGAGACCGGGAACTGACCCCAGTGACCGACTGTCGATGCGCAGACATACCAGTGGGCGACCTCGAGTGATGCCTTCTCTTTCTTGACCTGCCGACTGAAGAAGAGCTCAAGGCTGAACGGTGCCGAGAATGCGACTGTTTTCTTTTATGCTTCCGGGGGGACAACCCCTTTTCCCAGGCATTGGACCGTCTGTTGTCAGACCCTCTGTCAGACCCCCGGCCTAACTGAACAGCTTTCATATGAAGTCTCCCTACCGTCACCTGACCTGCTCATGGTCGACTCCGCCAATGTAGGCTGAGACTTCTTTCTTTAATAAGAATAAATTATCGAAGCGTACTTATTTGAGATATACTACAAAATAATAAAACTGAAAACTATGCTGCTAGTTTGAAGTTTGACTCTGGTGGGTAACGACATTGTCACTGAAGTGCACTCGATGGCAGGAGAAAAAAGGAACTGAGGTGGTTGGAGGGTCGATGCTGAGATAGTCATTGCCACACAAGCCGAGGCTCGCGGCGCTGCTCCTCACGGCTCCATCTCTGGTGCCGGCCCTCCTGCAAAAAAGTTTGCTCCCGCTGGGTCTTAGTGACTCCGGCATAGTTCCCATCGGTGTGAATGAGTGGTGGAGACTTTATGTCCAAGAAGATATGGCAATGTTAAAAATCTGGAGTGAAAATATTAAAAATTGTCGACGTTATCAGAGTGCGAGAAAACTGCACAACGCACGCTCGTAATGACATTTTTTGGAATTTTTTCACCAGATTTGCAACATTGGCTTTTTGGGACCCCACCTTATGAACAGTGGCACTGTTGTTTCATTAATCGGTCCTGAAAGATGATTCTGCGCAGTGACCTCAAAGAACAGGTTACTCACCTGTAACAGTAGTTCTAGGAGTGGTATATGTTGTTCATCCACACTTCTTGGCATGTCCCTTTCCCCTTTAAATCTTGTCAGAAGTCTTCAAGCTGGCTCCTCCCACTCACCCGGGTGGTATAAACCTCAGCTCACGCCATGACGGCCCAGCTCGTGAAGGACTGAAGGCTTCAGTTCCGAGGGGTCGGTGTCAGCCCAGGAGGCAGTAGCCAGTGGATGGCTGGGTTGGACGGCGGAGCCGGCTTCTGCCCGATCAAAATCAGCTGTTGCCACATAAGATCCTCATAGCGTCGATGGAGTTTCTGTTGAAGCCTCTCCTCGTCTGAGGAGGATAAGGATGTTCGGCGATGCCTCTTTTTAGAGTACTTGTGACTCTTTTTTGGTCATTCAACCGAGGGGATTCAGGACCTCGATCGAGATCGGGCTGGCCAACTCGGTCGCTTGAGAGACACCGGGGTCGGTGAAAACCGAGGGTCCGGAACCGTGTCCTTGATGGTGACATCAGCGGGCTGGGTCCCTTCATCGGGAAGGACAAGGACCGGAGTCCTTTCTAAAGAATTGTCGACCTGAGTCGGCGAAATAGGGTCTATATCTCAACCTCCTTGGCCACTTCCTTGATTTCTTGGCCAGACGGAAAATCCGTAAAGCCGGCGGCCGAAGATGCGATTTCAACCGAGGTTGAGACCACGTGTTCCTGGGACTCAGACCTTTCTCGGCCCCAAGAACGTCTCCGTTTGGACGAAGACTTAGGGTCCTTCTCCCTCTTCCGAGGGCAGGAGGCGTGCGTGCCCGAGGGTGCCTCACCCCTTGTGGGGAGAGACTGGCACAACTCCTTGAAGGAGCCCGAAAAGGTGGAACCGAGGTTCAGAGGAACAAAAAAGCTTCGAGTGGCCGAAGCTTGAGCTGCATCCTCCTCGAAAGCCTTCATTTGCTCCAACTGTTCAGCGGATCCCCCAGCCGCGGAAACTGCCCACCTCACCTCCTTCGATTTCACTGGCGGGTTCCTTTTCTCTGGTCTCCCCAATTTTAGGTGTGCCAAGTGGTCATCCAGGATGTTGGGATGGAAGGCCAGGCAGAACGTGCAGGTGGAAGTGTTATGTCCGACACGAAGGCAGTAGATGCACGTTAGGTGGGGATCGGTGCACGACATCTTCTGGCCACAGGAGCACCGGAAAAATCCAGGAGCAGATTTTTCCTCTATGTCCGACGTGCTTCTATCGGAATCATCAACTCGGACAAGTTTTAAGGTAAGTTGCGGTTAAAACCGACGTTTGAAATCCAGGGCCTACAAATTGCTGTAAAGTACGAGGGAACCGGTATCTTCCAGTGGAAAGGAAGATCTGGTGTCATGGGGCAGAGCCGAGGTTTATACCACCCGGGTGGGTGGGAGGAGCCAGCTTGAAGACTTCCAGCAAGATTTAAAGGGGAAAGGGACATGCCAAGAAGTGTGAATGAACAACATATCCACGCCCCTAGAAGTCACCTTTTGGGACTGAGTAAAGAGATGACAGCGCATTTGTTCATGAGGTGGGGTCCCAAGTGCCCCATGTTAAAAATCTGGTACCAAAATTCCCAAAAATGGCTGAGATATCCACCTAAGTTGAAACCCCCCATTGCCTGCCATTATAAAGCTTAACGCATTTTGTTCAGTTCCCAGTTGGCTTTTGAAGAGCTCAGGCGTGTTTCCGCTCCACAGAAGATCGCAGCACTGGCCCCTCTGGAGGTAAGCATGGGGTGAGGGGTGCAGAGGGTGGGTGCAGGTTGGGGGGTGTGCAGGATGACAAGGGACCGTTTTTTTTTTTTACAGGTAAAAAAAAAAGAAACCAGACTTAGGGGGACGTTTTTCTTTATTTACAAGTAAAAAAATTGATTTTGGGCACACTGGGGTGGGCTCCCAGTGTGCCACGAGTTTTGGGGGGGACATGATGCCCCTAAATGAAGCAGGTCATTCTTCATCTTTAAAATATTATGAGCAAACTGAGGCCAAACTGCTGTCTCTTGTATAGAGACTTGTGTTCCATGCTCAGATGTTGGATAGTTGAGTATCCAAGAGTTACTAAAAATTGGATGTTTCAGGTCACACATGAATAATTTTTTTAAATTCTTTGGTAACCAGGTAAGGCCAACTAGGCACAAAGCCTGTTTTGAGGCGTGACCCAGGAGCACATGGTAGGTTAAGTGATTTGCTTAGAGTCGCACAGTATGCAGGTGCTGGTTGTGGGAATCAAATCTAGGCCTGCTGGATGTACCAAGCTCATTCACAGCTTGTTACTTTAACCTCTAGGTTATACTGCCAGCCAGGATTTACATACAAGCATAGCATGCTGAGGACAGAGATGGGCCCAAGACCCATCCAATTTGTCTTTTTCCTACTTACTAACCTGCATATCATAAACAATGTCATACTGGAGTAACCTACTATACCCAGAGGTAACCTTTAATAAATTATATTGCTGGTCGTAGCCAAATGATACTGTCAACATTAAGATTTAGTGTTTGCGGCTTACCTTTGAAATGCCTCCTTGCTGTTGCTGTGGAGGCTGGCCTCGCTTGCTTTTATTTAGCTTGTAGAAGTCAAATATCATCAGCGCTGCATAGACCTTTCCCACATTTAGTTCATTAGCTGGAGACAGAAAGACAGAGAAAAAAGGGAGGGGAGAGAGAGCGAGAGAGAGAGACCGAGTGGAATAGAGAAAGAGAGGGGGAGAAAAGGGGAGTAACACAGAGGGAGAGAGGGAAGGACATAATGAGAGGCAGGGAAAGAAAGGAAATAGGGGAGACAGCAAGAGAGAGGCAGAGAGAAGGAAAAGAAGGGAGGGAGAGAGAGAGTGAAAGTGAGAATGAGAGGGGACAGAGAAATATAGAGATAGGAACAGAAAGAGAGAGAAACAGAGCAGACAAAGAGGGTGAGAGAAAGAGGGAGAGAAACCAAAAGGGGGAGAGAGAAAGAGACAGAGAGATTATTACAATCTTCAGTTTTTGTTAGAAAAACATCCACTAAAGAGTTTACTGAAAACATAAATAACCAACACATTATCCTTTTTTGTGAAACATGGCATGGTACAGAGACAACTACAATATGCATGACTGGATATGAGGAGAACCAGAGACAAAGGGCTGCTGGCTTCGGCATAATACTTGGAAGTTCAGTCTCATAATGTAAAGAGTGCAGGACCTAGCACTTGTTTTTCGTAAGTGCAAAAGAATCACTACAGTGTCGTGTGTTCTGTCAAGCTGTGTTTTGTTCCATTTTCCAACATTTAAACAGTGAAAAGCATGCCAGTGCACTACTGCAGGGCTCGGGAGTGAGAACCCACTCCTTTTTACAGGTACTTTGACCTTGACAAAGCACCTGTAGGAAGAGTGTGAAAAACTGGTTGTCAGTGGGTCCTCCCTATTCAGTGGACCCTCAAGGTTCAGTGGGACCAGAATTGGGACAACCTCAATGCCCAGGTCAGAGTCATGGAGCCAGTCCGCCGGGAACTTCGCTGGTGGATGTCTTCCTCGACGCTCCTGGAAGGCGTTCCCTTTCAGCCGGGAGCCCCTTCACAGACGTTGTCTATGGATGCTTCAAACATGGGATGGGGCACGCATTTGGGGGATCACAGGACTCAAGGTTCCTGGTCCCTGTCAGAGGAGAGTTTACATTATAAATGTCCTCGAGTTGAGAGCAGTCCTGTATGCACTGCAGGCGTTGGACTTGGTTATCCTTCCGGGTCACTTCCTTGTCCAGATGGACAACACTTCGGTGGTCTTTTACATCAACAAACAAGGAGGCACCCACTCTTATCCTCTCTGTTGAGAGGCCATGAGAGTTTGGGATTGGGCCACCAGTTATCATTTGATCGTTTCCACCATTCACGTTCCGGAGATCCAGAACGTATTAGCAGACGCTCTCAGCAGGTCAAAGTCGCAAGCCCACGAATGTCCTTCCTTCAAACCATGGCTAATGATCTGTTCGCCAGATGGGGGACTCCAGATCTGGACCTTTTTGCATCTTGATCCAACACAAAACTGCCCAGTTTCTGCTCAGTAGATCCAGGGCCTGGTGTTTTTTGGCAAGACATGTTGTCCCTGTCTTGGAAAGGGAGGTTCCTTTATGCCTTCCCAGTTCTGCAGAGGGTTCTTCTCAAAGTGCAATCAGAAGAAACTACTATGATCCTGATCACTCCATTGTGGCCTCATCAGGTATGGTTCTCCTTGCTACAGAGTCTTTCAGTGGAACCTCCTGTACCCTTACCAGTCTCAACACATCTTCTCTCTCAGAACAACGGGTCCCTGGTTCATCCGAACCTGCGTTCCCTCCACCTGCATGCCTGGCTCCTCAGGACCTAGTTAAGCTTAGGTTTGGAGTCTCTGATAAGGTGGCGCAAGTCCTAGTGGAGGCAAGGAAACCCTCCACGAGAGCTACTTACGCTATGAAATGGAAACATTTCTGTCTCTGGGCAACAGTGAGACATTTGGATCCATTGGTCTGTCCGATTAATACAATTCTCGAGTACCTGCTTTCATTATCGTAGTCAGGTTTAAGTTACGCCTCCATTAAGGTACACCTGGCCGCTCTTCCTGCATACCACGCCCCCGTCCAAGGCAGATCAGTGGCTCAATTGGAGGTGTCAAAAGCCTTTCTCAGAGGCATCCTGCACATCACACCCCTGATCTGAGATCCTGTTCCTTCTTGGGATCTACTTTTTGTGTTGGAGAAGCTGACACTCCCTCCCTCCCTCTGAAACAGCCACAGATTGTGAGCTGTGTTTTCTCTCTTACAAAATGCTGTTTTTAGTTGCTGTTACTTCCGCTCGAAGGATTTCCAACCTTCAAGCGCTCATGTGTAAGGAGCCTTACCTGATTTTTCACAAGGATATGGCAGACCTGCACACTAATCCCAAGTTCTTACCCAAGGTGGTGTTGGAGCTCACATTGAACCAGACGGTTCAGCTCCCTGTGTACTACCCAAATTATTCTAATAAAGGGGAGGCTCTTCTTCACACTCTGGATGTTCACAGAGCTCTGTGGTTTTATTTGTCCAGAACCAAGGAGGTCAGGAAATCCAATCAGTTGTTTCTGTTCTTTGCTTCCAGGTCCTTGGGCTTCCCAGTCACCAAACAGACGCTTTCGCGTTGGTTGGTGCATTGCATCACCTTCTGTTACCAAAAACATGGCAAGACCCTGTTGGGCCCAATAAAGGCTCACTCCACTAGAACAGTAACAATGCCATTCACAGCTCTCAAGAGAGTATCGGCAGTGGACACTTGTGCTGCAGTCACATGGCACACTATTCATACCTTCGTCCGGGATTATAGTCTGGATATGGCCTCCAGACGCAGAGCTGGTTTCAGCCTAGCGGTTCTCCAGGGCTTGATCTCCTGAGGGATTTCCCCTGACATTCTGTTCCTTACCTTTCCCTTTCCTCCTCCCAAGTGGTTGCTTTTAGTTTATACTGCTTGGAAATCAGTCCTACAAGTAATTACCTGCTGCAAGAGCTTCCTCTCGAAGTAAGATAGTACAGTTACGTAAGAACTTACCGTAACAGTAGATCTTCGAGAGAAGCTCTTGAAACAGGTATAATTTTCCCTCCCTCCATCCTCAAGGATTGGGCTCTTACTGCATTGGTCATGCCGATTCCTTGTTGGCGAGGGAAGTGTGGACCAGTTTTTCAACCCTTACTGTTGCAACCTCATGCAAGATCTGCCATTTCGGTGTCCAAGAAATGAAAATTATGTACCTACCATAATTCCTGATCTTCTCTTGTATCTTCACCATTCATTACTGCTGGGTGTAAGCTGGAAGCATGCACCCGCTACGTGAGTTTTTTTTTGACCAAGAGCAACACACCACATTGTGCGCAAAGGGCGGCCATTAGGCGCCGCAAACTCCTCCTCCTCCATCCCAGTTCTGTAAGCCAGAAAGGCGAAATAAAAGAATTAGGAGAAAGAGAGCAAGGCAAGGGAGCTGAGGGATAGACAAAGGAAAGGAAACAAACTGAAAAAGGAATAAGCCGATAGAGGAAAGGAAAGAGGAGAACCCTGCCCTAAGGGACCGCAGGACCTCACTCCTAGGGCAGCTCCGAGGTAGGAACAGATAAGGGAGAGGAAGAAAGGAGGACGAGGAAGAGGAAGAAGTGAAGCGGATATTGGGAGGAAGGAAAAATTCTGCCGTGAGTTGTGAGTTAAATTGGCTTTAAGGCTTATCAGCTCGGAACTTAAAAGCAAGGGAGCAAGGATCCCTTCAAACAAAACAGGTCTAGAAGGTTCAACTGGACCTTCTGCACAGCTTGGTACAAGAGAGGCAGATTTCCCTACACATCCCGCTATCCCATTACCCATCACTTAAGCTGACAGCTCACAGATTGCCAAGGCAAACAATCTGTTCCGGGAAGGAAGAGCCCTCAACTAGGTAAAGGGAAAACCCCCCACTGGCACACCGACATATGTTAGTACTAGGGAGGGGGGGAAGGGAAGCCCTAAAGAGGGCAACCTCTTGGTAAGGTGGGCAGAGACAGAGAAGGAAACTCATTCTAACTCCCTGGGGGAGGCAGAGGCCAAGGGAAACCAGACCACCAGTTCAAGAAGGCAATTTTCAAATCAGGCTAGAACAGATGTTAACTAGCCCCAGACTGCCATACACAAGACAAGATTTAGGGACACCAGCGAGGTCCGAGAACCAAAGGAAGAAGACCGTCTAAGGAAACTAGCCCTGTTGACTGGTGATTGATCTAACTTGGCCTGAAGGAAAGGTGCCCGAAGGGATCACCTTCAAGGAAAATCAGAGAGTTCTCTCAGAAGGAAAAGATGAAGCTCCACTCGCTCTCCTCCCCCTCCAATCCCTTGCTGCTCTTCTGAGAGAAGAATGGAAGGTCCCGAAAACCAGGGGATTTAGGCCCCAATGACCACGAGAGGGGAAGGGGGAGGAGGGCGAGCAGGGCAGGGAAGATGCCCAAGAAATGAGGCCCATGAGGGGAAGGTGGGCTGGATTCAGTAATGAATGGTGAAGATACAAGAGAAGATCAGGAATTATGGTAGGTACGTAATTTTCATATCTTCCCTTATCAATCTCCACTATTCATTACTGCTGGGTGAGTGCCAAGCCCCCTGAAGGGGGTCTAGCACAGGACCCTCAGCCTCCTGCTGGTGGGAAACAGGAAGAAGAGACCCTGGCCGTACTAGTCTGGAAGCCTAGACTGCAAAGCAAAGACTGCTTTAGAAAGATTCTGCTAATAGCTTGGCAGAAGACACTAGGAGAAAGGACTGCTGTGTGACTGAACTTCTCTACTGGGACTAAAGTAGAAGAACTTTTGTATTTGGACCTTTAATTTAGGGTAAAAAAAACTAACATACAAAACAAAAAAAAAGTGTGTGTTTGGGTTAACTGAACTGAATGGGTAACTGAAAAGTCATCTAGGTGTAAATCTCAGGTGACTGAAAGGACTTAACTGCTGTGAGGTTTTAATTACTTGTAGAAAGATCTGGTAAGTAGGGGAGTAGCTTAGCTAGAAGGAAGCTACATTTAAAGACTGCCTTAGAAAGATTCTGCTAATAGCTTGGCAGAAGACACCAGGAGAAAGGACTGCTGTGTGACTGAACTTCTACTGGGACTATATTGCCCTCCTTCCTCCCCCACCCAAAGCTAGTTCTATTTTTATAGGCACAGGATTTGACTGACAACAGGAACTTCCTGTTTAGGGGCAGGAAGTGAGTGATCACAGAACCACCAAGGACCCACCATCCTAGAAGGGCAAGAGTAGCTCCTGCCCCTCTAGCTGCTGGAGGTCTGCCTCTGAACAAGTAAGTGGTCTACTGAGAAATATAGGATATTCTTGTCTCAGAACAGGACAATCAGGAGCTTAAAGGGCACACAGGCAGAAAGTAAGGAGAGAGAGAAAACAGAGGAAAGAGTAAGGATTGCAAACAATTAAGGGCCAGAAATAAGACATGATTGGAGTGGTGCAGTGCAGTGGCTGTGGAGCAGCAGTCTTCCGGGAGATGTTCTGAGGATGCAGTGTTGTCCCATCTGCAGGCACCTCTCTGGGCTGAGGGAGGAGGTTGCTCATCTCCAGGCTGAGTTGGCCAGGATTTGGGGACCTCCTCTTCCATCCAGGGACCACCAGTGCCACTGCCGTGCCTCGAGGTTGCCAAGAAAGGGAGGCGGTTGGACCACAGTGGGCTCCAGGAGGGTGAGGTGGTGGAACAGAGGCCATCCTCCATTTGTACCTCTCCACAATTCTTATGCCATTCTGGCAAAGTGTGGTTCCTCTATGGAGGCACCTACAGTGGAGACCAAGGAGGATGTTGGGAACTCCACAAAGGAGACCCACAGGAGGGTGGCAGGAGACCCTGCAGGGGAAGGAAACAACTCCTGGTGGGGACCCATTGTTAGGAAGGTAGAACTGGGCAAGGAAGGGAGAGGGAGGTGAGGCCTGCCTGGCGCCATGGCTTGAGGGACAGGGAGCGAATCCTCAGGGATTGCTTGGAGCAGCTGCACAGGGAGGGAGCTGGATGTCATTGTCCACCTAGGGACAAAATGACCTGGCTAAGAAAGGGATTAGATAAGGCAGGAAGAGTTTGTGGAATTGGGAGGGGTCTTAGTCATAGCACGCACGGGTAACCTTCTCGGAGGTGCTACCCATCTATGGCATAGGAGAGGCTAGGTGTTCCGTACTCATGGGATTCAATCAGTGGTTGAAAAACTGGTGTGGAGCTCAGGGATTTGGCTTCACTGGGACTGGGGTCCACCTGGAGTGATGCAAGCCTATACTGGCATGATGGGCTGCATCTGTCCGGAGGGGAACCAGGATCCTAGGTGATAGGTTTAAATGCTTCATTGGCAAGCTTTTAAACTAGCCAAGGGGAGGCACTGAAAGGAGCAGGAAAATCTAGCCCCCAAACAATCACGGTAGTAAGTGTGGCAAACACCAACATGGAGGTGTCGATAGGGAGAAGGGCAGGGGTAAATGGAGAAAGTGACAAAGGCAAGAAGGACAGGATGGGGCAAAAGGGGGTAAGGCCATGAGGAAATGGCCAATGCCCTATAGTCTGGGCAACAAGCTCCCTGAGCTGGTGGCCTTAATGGAAGAGGGATGCCTGGATATCGTAGCAGTCACAGAAACATGGTACACAGAGAACCATGACTGGGATGTTAACATACCAGGGTACATAACCTACAGGAGAGACAGGCAGGGGAGAAGAGGGGGAGGAGTAGCTCTCTATGTAAAGGAAGGGTAAAAGCAACTGAACAAAAGAGTAAACAGGGAGGAGAGGATGCACTGTGGGTCACCTTGGAGACTGGAAAGGGCACCACAATCCACATAGGGGTTGTGTATAGACCCCCATGTCAGGGGGAAGGAATGGACAAGGATATGATGGAAGGCATTCTTAGAATGGCAGAGAAAGGGGAGATACTGTTGATGGGAGACCTGAATATGCCAGATGTTAACTGGAGCACATTTGCTGCAGCCACATCCAAGAGCAGGGCCATTCTTGACGCCCTACAGGTGGCAGGCATTAGACAGCTAGTTTGGAACCCACTGTGAGGGAGCAATCTTAGACCTCAGACTCTCAAACGGGGCAGTGAGAGGATCTCAGATCTAGAAGTGGGTTGCCATCTGGGGACAAGTGACCATCAAACAGTGTGTGTTCACGTTAACTCAGCTACAGAGTCAAGCCATACAAAAGTGAGGGTACTGGACTTTAGAGGCTGACTTTGGCAAGATGGGAGAGTGCCTCAGAAAAGCACTAGCAAACAGGCTAGAAGGAGGTGGAGCAACAATGGGAATTATCAAACTGCCATCACAGAGGCAACAAGCCTTTGTGTGAAGCAAAATAAATCAAAAGAAAAAGCCACTATGGTTCTCAAGAGAGGTGGCTGTGAAAGTCAGGAAGAAAAAGATAGCATTCCGGAAGTATAAGGAAACACAGAAGGAGCAGGACAGAGAGCTGTACCAGTTAAGGCAGAAAGAAGCAGGGAGGGAAGTCAGAATAGCAAAGGCCCAAACTGAGGAAAAGATAGCCAACTCAGTTAAGAAGGGGGATAAAACCTTTTATAGATACATAAGCGAGCGTAGAAAGACAAAGGGAGGGATAGTGAGGCTGAATAGAATGAACAGTGGGTGGGCAGAGGGGGACAGTGAAAAAGCAGGAATACTGAATGAATATTTCTGCTCAGTATTCACAAAAGAGGAGGGAAGTGCCTAATCCAATTAACAGAAGCACTTTGATAGGGGGTCGATCCCAGTCCTTTCACAGAAGAAAGGGTTCTGCAAGAACTCCAAAACTGAAGGTGGACAAAGCAATGGGTCCTGATGGAATTCACCCCAGAATTCTAAAAGAATTAAGGAAGGAATTAGTGAAACCACTGGCTACTCTTTTAATAAATCATGGAGGATGGTGTGGAAATTTCGAGGACTGGAGGAAGGCAGATGTGATTCCCTTCACAAAAGTGGGACCAAGACAGAGGCAGGAAACTACAGACCTGTCAGTCTGACCTCTGGTAGGGAAAGTGATGGAGTCACTTCTGAAGGAAAGAATAGTTGAGTACCTAGAGGTCAGTGGACACAGGATCCAAGGCAGCATGGGTTCACAGCGGAAGGTCATGTCAGACTAATCTAATAGATTTTTTGACTGGGTGACCAAAGTAGTAGACAGGAGGGCTGTGGATGGCCTACCTAGACTTTAGCAAGGCATTTGACACAGTCCCACACAAAAGATTATTAGTCAAATTAACCAGCCTGGGAGTGGGTCCCAGGGTGGTAGCCTGGGTTAAACATTGGCTGGACAACAAAACACAGAAGGTAATTGTAAATGGAGTCCACTCTGAAGAAAGGGCGGTTACTAGTGGGGTACCGCAGGGTTCAGTATTGGGTCCAGTCCTTTTTAATGTCTTCATCAGTGACATTGCAGAGGCACTGGAAGGAAAAAGTATGCCTTTGCAGATGACACAAAGATTCGCAACAGGGTTGATACACAAGGAGGCATGGAAAGGATGAAAAGGGACTTGGCAAGGTTGGAGGAATGGTCAGACGTATGGCAGCTAGGATTCAATGCAAAAAAGTGCAAAATAATGCACCTGGGAAACAAGAACCCAGGGGAAGAATACACAATGGGTGGGGAGGTAGTAACAACAACAAAACAGGAAAGGGACCTGGGGGTAATCATATCAGATGACCTTAAGGTTAGCAAGCAATGTGAGAAGGCAGTAGGGAGGGCCGGGGGTATACTGGGATGTATAGGGAGAGGCAACAGCAGCAGAAAACAGGAAGTTGTTATCCCTCTGTACAGACAGTTGGTGAGACCCCATCTGGAATACTGTGTCCAGTTCTGGAGACCCCATCTCCGCAAGGACATAGACAGGATAGAGGCAGTCCAGAGGAGGCAACTAAAATGGTGCAGGGTCTGCAAGAGAAGCCGATGAGGAGAGACTAAAGGAGCTTAATATGTATACCCTTGAGGAAAGAAGGGAGAGAGGGGGACATGATAGAAACTTTCAAGTACCTCAAGGGAATCAACAAAGTCCAAGAGGGTAGCATCTTTCAGAAAAAGAGACTTGCAAGAACAAGGGGACACAATTTAAAGATAGAAGGAGGGCAGTTCAGGGGCAATGTGAGGAAGTATTATTTCACAGAGAGGGTAGTGGATGTATAGAACAGCCTTCCTGAGGAAGTTGTGGGGTCTAAAACTGTGGGAGAATTCAAGAATGCATGGGACAGACATAAGGCAATTCTTGTGGGGGGCAGGAAGATATAGGCTGTTGGTTAACTAGGATCTGCGGCCTATCCTGTAGGTAGGGAAATGGGCAGACTAGATGGGCCTAGCAGTCCTTATCTGCTGTCAAAGTCTATGTTTCTATGTTTCTATGAAGCCTAAGGCCGAGGAGAGCTAGGAGGTGTCCCCTGAAGACGGGACGGAGGAAGCCCCCTGCAGAAGCCTCCTAGCCTTGGTGGAAAAAAGGCGGGTCCCTTGGAAGGCGGAGCGAATCACCCTATGCCGGGCCAGGGATGACAACTTCAATAGATGAAGCCACGCCGTCCGACTAATGCAGATTGCTGTCCCCACAAGCCTGGAAGCCACCTCATTGGCATAATAAGATTCCCTTGCTTGGTGCCTTGCCGGTTCCAGGCCTATGGCGGAGAGGGCAATGGCGTGTCGAGATTGCTCCGAATGAGGCATTGATGCTAGCACCTGAGCCAGCATTGACCACAAATGCCTGTTATAGGCAGCATGGTGTGCCTGATGTGATGCAATGCACAACATCGCACGAGAAGAAGAGAAAACTCTTCACCCCCACCGTTTGAATTGTAGGGAATCCGAGTTCAGTGGTTGGTCATGCGCCAGGCGCCGACACCTGGAAGGGGTTTCTAAGAATACCAAGCCCTAGGGAGGGTTAGGGAGAGAACCTAGAGACTCCAGTGTAGCACAGTACCTCCTTCTGCAGTCTGCCAGGGCTGGGAATGGCTCGGCTGGAGACTGCCAGGTGCAGATAGATGCCTCCTGGGAGGAAACAGGCCAGGATGGCACCACCAGATGCTGGGCACTGAATTCACTGAGGAACTTGCACATCTCCCGCTCGGCATTGTCCCATCTGACAAAAGAAATATGGAGACCCCGAACCATCCTCGATAGGAAGTGCTGATATTCAGTGAAATCAGCGTTGGAAGAGAGGTGAATAGCAGGTTCCTCTCCCTCCGAGGAGGGAGTCGAGGAGGATGGGGAACTCAAATGTCCAGAAGACTCCTGCGGTGGTGGGGACAGGCGAAAGACCCGTTCATGCATGTACCTAATGTATGACGGGAAGGCCGCCATAGTGCCTCGGAACGTCTCCCAGGATAAAGGCCCCGTAGGACCCACGTGGCCTGGGAAAGAGAGGGGTGGCTGCAGAGGAATGGGAGAAGGGCACCTACAAGGAGGTGGCTGTCCTCTGCCCGGGCTCTGGAATCCAGGGAAGGGTGCCCGAGCTAGAAGGATCCCTGAGATCAGACCAGGTCGCATTGCGGAACCCTGGGGATGCGAACTCCGGAAGAGCCCAGGTGGGGAATCTCCCCTGTGATGCACCTGGGGTTGCATGAGTCCAGAAGGACAACTCTCGGCGGCGCCACCAGAGGGGACCCTGGAGCCCGAGAAGGAGAGGCAGGGCTTGGCCCTACGGCTCCTCCCTGCACTCCTTGGGGTGGCAGAGGAGTGCCTCTGCCCCTCACCGCGACCCCTCAGACTCCGAGGACACCCTCCTCCTCGACCCCAGCAAAGGAGTCCCCTGATCCAGAGGTCCCCTGAGGGAGGCCGCCAATGCCAGGACTTCCAATTCCCCCTGGGAGGGCGCAGCAGCATCAAGGCTGGCAGCTGCCATGGTCCCCCCGGAGAGGACAATCCCCTCCCCAACCCCCAAGCTGTCCTCCCCAAAGGACCTCAGCCCACCCCCGGCCTGGGAATCCTCAGAGGCAGACTGCTGTGGAGATTCAGGAATGAGGGCGCTGGGTCGCCTGACACTGTGTCCCACAGGGGTCTCTGATTCAGAAGAATAGGGCAGCCAATCCAGGTCCACATCTGAGTCGACACCCTCTGAAGAGGAGTCGACCAGCAGGACCTCAATACTGGCCACCCCGAGAACATCCTGAGGGACGGTGCCGTGAATAGCGCCGGCATCTCCAGCGGCACCTGCTGTTCCCACCACACAGCCCACGGCCCCGGAACCCAACACCAACCCATCCCCAGCTCGGGGGCCACCGGCGCTGCGCATGGTGCTGGAATCTGAAACCGCGCTTCCGACAGAACCGCGCAGGTCACCGGCGCCATGAGCAGCATTGAGAACCAAACCGGCACTGTATGCTGTGCCACCCCGATCACTGGTGCCGCAAACAGCATCAGGATCCGATGCGGTGCTGTGAGGCAGCATCAAGGGTACCAGTGCCGGACCCAGCAACCCCGGGCCGCAACACTTGGGAAACCTGCACCTCAGGAGAGGTAAATAGAAATTACGTTCTTACCATAATTATGATCTTTCTGTGTATCTTCACCATTCATCACAGATGGGTACTGGCGGAGATCAGGACTTCAAGGAGCCTTTTTTTAAAGATAGGCGGAGCCGACCCAGCATCGGTGCCCGAGGCCGACGATACGTGGCGCCGAGGATTAGCCGTAGCTGTGCCGACTCCGCCCTGCCTACCAGTTCTGAGTCGCCGGAGAGGTAAGAGGAAGGGATGGAGGGTGGGACAAGAGAGTCCAAGGGACATAAAAAGGAAGAGGAAACTGAACTAAAAGGAGAAATAATGACTGAGAGGACAGCATAGAATAAGTAAACTAAGGGATTGGGTAGGGCCCAATCTCTGGAAAAGAGAAGGGAAGGGGGGAGAGAGAATTTAGGGAGAGTGAGAGGTAACAAGGATCCAAGACCCTTGTCCGTCACCAGACTGTATAGGAACTGCAAGGAGGGCAAAGCTCATCTGCCAGAATTCAAGGCACAGAATAACTGGCAATACTCCCAGAAGCAGAGTCGGCTATTCTGGAGAAGGACAGGGTACAGGGACTCAGTACTCTCTCTGTAAAGATTTTTGGTGAAAAAAGGGTTGTCTTTTTTTTTTTAAATATAAGGATAACAGAAGGAGGGCAACCACCAGTTCTCACCCGGTAGGGGTGAGGATAAATAGTAGAGAGGAAGTGCCACTCAAACTGTACCCCTTGGGAAGAAAATTACCCCCCTGTGTGTCCCAACTTTACCCCGCTCAAAAGAGGGGGTAGGCACAGAGGAGGAGGATCCAGAGACTGGAGCCCAGGGGATGGTAGGATTGTGATGAATGGTGAAGATACACAGAAAGATCATAATTACGGTAAGAACGTAATTTCTATATCTTATCTGTGTCAGTCTTCACCATTCATCACAGATGGGTGAGTACCAAGCCCCCCCGAAGGGGGTTGACTAATTGCACCCTAAGGGACAGTGTCCCTTAGCCCTCAGTGGGTGACACACTAAGGCGGGGGAACCTTCTGGGCCTGAGGAGGCCCGAGATTGGGGAGAGCGAGACGGGGTCCCCCCGGAGGGGGAAGGAATTTGCCCTGACAGACGTCGTCTCGCCCTACGGGAAAAGAGATAGGTTCCCTGGTGAGCGGAGCAGATCACCCTACACCGGGCCAAGAGTGACAACCGGGAAAGGTGAAGCCACACCGATCTTCTGGTGCAGATCGCTGTCCCTACTACCCTGGTAGCTACCTCACTGGTGTTGTAAGATGCCCTTGCTTGGTGCCTTGCTAGCTCCAGGCCACATCCAGAGAGTGCGATGGCTTGCCTGGTTTGCTCCGAGTCAGGCAAAGCAGCTAGGAATTGACCCAGTGCTGACCACAAGAACCTGTTGTAGGCTGCATAGTGGGCCTGATGAGCGGAGATGGAGAGAAGCAACCGTGCCGAGTAGAAAGTCCTCCTCCCCCAGAAATCAAAATCCGAAGAGTCCTGATCTGGGGGCCGGTCACGGTGGAGGGCACGAAGCCCATCAGGAGTGTCCAGGTGCGTCAATCCGGACTGCGGATGAGGCATAGAACCTGGAGACTCTGGAGGAGCGCAATACCTCTGGCTAAGGTCCCTAGGGGCAGGAACTCCGGAGAAGGGCCTCTGCCAGAAACGCATGGACACCTCCCGAAAGGGAGCAGGCCAGGGGGGCACCACAAGGGTGGCCGCCCCGAAATCGCCTAGAAAGGCGTGCGCCACATGCTCTGGATTGCTCGCAGATGGGGGGGAAGGTGAAGGTCCTCCAGCATCCTCGCGAGGAAACGCTGATACTCGGAGAGATCAGCGGCAGGAGAGATGTGGACAGATGGTTCCTCTCTCCCAGAAGAGGGGGATGAGGAGCTGGAGGTCACCATATGCTCCGAGGGTGGCTGCTCGGGGGAAGGTTGAAAAACCTGACTGTCCAAGGCCCTAACATAGGCAGGGAACCGAGAAGCCACTGCTCTGAACTGCTCCCAGGTGAGAGGCCCGGTAGGAGCAAGAATGCCCAGGAGTGCTGGAGAATGCAGCAGAGGGGTAGGGGCAGAGCCGAGGGAAGGAATCGGCTGGCCTCTGCAGGGCTAGGGAGCGGACCATGGACACCCGGGGAAGGTGTCCCGGAAGACTCCATAGCCGACAGCTGTACAACCATGTTGGTACTGCCTAAGCTGCGCCCAGAAGAATCCCCCCAGTGAGGCGACCGGGGCCGTATGGGTCCAGAAGGACGGTCCCCTGCCTCCAAAGAATAGGACCCTCTCAAGGACCTGGAAGGGAAAGGACGGAAGTCCGCACTCCAGCTTCTTCCAGGACCCGGGTGGACCCCAGAGAAAGGCCTACGCGGGGACCCCACACCCCTTGACCCCTCAGAGTCCGCGAGAGTCCTGGTCCTTGGGAGGGTCAGCCTAGGTAGCTGGCAGCCCTGGAATGTCCCCGAGGGGGAAATCCAGGGTGCAGCACCCTCCCCACCTGTAGGCTTCTCGATGGGCCCCAAAGTTGGGCGATCAAGACACACCACGGGAGGGGGTACACCTGCTGAGGGGTCCAGGAACCCCCCCAGGCCAGGTTGCATGGCTATAGTGGCACACACCATAGCCTGCTGGTCAGTGCCACTGACTCCGACCTGGAGAGGAACCTGATGCTCCTCAAGAGGGGACTGACTCCGACTCGTTGAAGAGACCACTGGTTCACCCTCCTGTGCAGGCAACCCCGAGGGGTGTGACTGATCGTCCGACTCTGAGCCCGACTCCGACCCCGAAGAGGTGGAATCCAAGGCCCTAAGCCAGACAGTAGGAGGGCGAGGAAAAGCGACCTTCGCGAAGGGCCCAGAAGTCGTGGCAGTGGTTGAGGCAGCACCCGCACCCTCCACGGCCCCGGGGGCCGGGCTGCCAGAAGGTGGCAGGACGGCCGGGACCAGAGGTCCGAGGCTAGGGCCATCCGCGGTGCCGTCAAGTCCACCGGCACCGGGAGTGGCACCGGGGACAGAGATGGCACCGGCGGCAGCCCCAGCGGCGGCCCCGGAGTCGCAGACACCGCCAGGCCCCCCGGCGCCGCGAGAGGCACTGAGGGCCGAAGCGGCGCTGACCGCTCTGAGAGCAGACCCGGCGCCGAAGGCGGCACCGCCAACAACCTCTGGTGTCCCGGCGCGCCGCGGTTTCCACGGTGCCGAGGCGAGATATAGCAAAAGGCCTCGTGGATCCAGGGTTGTGGCACCGCAAGCAGTACCGGCGCCGCAAGCGGCGTCGACAGAGCCCACGGCGCCAAGAGATGAGGCGGCGCCGACGTCCACCGCGAACGGCACCGGAGGCCTCGACAGCACCGACCGACGGCGTCGAGGACGGTGTCGACCCGGGCCTTCCGAACCGCGGGAGCGACACCGTGGGGGCCTTCACCCCAAAGGGGTGATTGCTAGCGGGCCGCCTCCCGCTCCCGGAGGAAGTGGACGGGCCTCTCTGGCGCCGCTGGAGGAGACTCAACCAAGGCTAGGCTTGGGTTGAGACTCTCCTCCACGGTCCGGTAGAACCGGAGGGGACCCGAGGAAAGGCGGAGAGAACGCTGGCTTGGCCCGACGAAAGCGGATCCTACTCTCCGAAAGTCGGGCGGAACTCGTCCACTTTCCACGTGCGCTGTTCGAGAACACGGCGGTCCATAGAGAAGCAGGCGTCGCATGAATCCATGTCATGAAGCGGGCCAAGACACGAGAGACACCGGTCATGCTGGTCGGTCACGGAGAAATTGCGGCCACATAGGCACCGACGCATAGGGGGCCGCCCCGCCTTAGATGATTTCTTGCCCTCTGACCGCGACATGACCTGCGGAAAAAAACACCAAAAATAGACTCGACGTCGCCAAAACTATAAATAATGGAAAGATCTTACCAACGACGTCGAGTAGGGCAGACTAGAACTAGTAGACCAACAAACTATCGATGATAGAAGGCTAAGGCCTAAAATTTCTTCAAAACACTTCTTCAAGGCTTCCCAGGAGGCGACCTCGACGGCGGGAGACGAAGAACTGGTAGGCAGGCAGAGTCGACACAGCTTAACGGCTAATCCTCGAGTGCCACTTAGTATGTCGTCCTCGATGGTGGCGCCGATGCTGGGTCGGTTCACCTATCTTTTAAAAAAAAAAAAAAGGCCCCGGGTCCTGATTCGCCAGTACCCATCTGTGATGAATGGTGAAGATTGGACAGATAAGATCTGCCGAGGCAGCATCGACGACGCGACCCCGGAGGGACCATGCCGCTCCTCCGACACCGCAAAAGAGGCCTCCTCCTCGGCAAGGCTTGAAGATGAGTTGTCTCCTCCTCACCAGATGATATAGATCTGGGAAGGGACCCAGAGAAAGGGTCTAAAGACCTGGCCTAGGAAGCCCAAGAGCGACGCTGTCCTCTGAAAGTTGGCAGGGCCCTGACGACTTCGAACACATGGATTTAAATAACACGGCGATGCATGGAAAAACAGGCATTGCATCTATCCATATCATGGTTAGGTCCCAGGCACCAGAGGCAGACACCGTGCTGGTCCGTCACGGAAAAATGCTGGCCACAGGAGCACCGACGCATGGAGGCATGGCACGCTTTAGATTTATGCTTGGCTCCCAAACCAGACATGATGCAAAATAAAATAAAACACAGCAAAAGCTCCCAATGCCGTTAAACAAATAATCAGAACGAACTTACCGGCCAGTAACAGCGTTCGGATGTAGAACCGGGATGATGAGTCATCATCGAACAGACAGTGTCAAAAGAAGGTCTAATGGCGTACTACGAAAACTCTGTACTCGTGCAGCAGGTGCAACCTCGATGGTGGGAAACTGGGATGGAGGAGGAGTCTGTGGTGCCTAAAGGCTGCCTCTCACGCACCATGCAGTGCGTCGCTGTCGTGGGCGGCACTGTCGGCAGTGACTCCTCCCTCCAAAAAAACCAAAACAAAATAAACTCCCACAGCGGGTGCGCGCTTCCGGCTTACACCCAGCAGTAGTGAATGGTGAAGATTGACAAGGGAAGATCTGGAGCACGAGGGAGCCACCGCCTCCTATATACTGGAAGGGACGTCAGGAGCAGAGCCAATGTGAGGTGGGTGGTCCCCTAGGTTCTGTTGGAGAAATGTTTTGCCGTGATGTGACGCCATGTGGCGCCATTCCTACAAGTAATTATCTGCTGCAAGCGCTTCTCTCGAAGATCTACTGTTATGGTAAGTTCTTACATAACTGTACTTTCCAGCTATCAAAAATCTAAAGCAGAATTTAAGGTAGACAGTTCGGTGGTATTATTTGGTAGAAATCTGAAAGTGCTAGATGCATCACACCAGAAAACAAGAAGCAGTATACCTGTGGGTTAAAGTTGCTGGAGAATTACTCCAGCAGAAACTTGATGTAAATCTACAGTAAGGGCTGTCTATATATACTCCCTTCTGATTAACCTTACTTAAATCTAGCTATCTTCAAGGCCTCTGGTTTTCACTTTTTAACCAGAAAACCCGGTAAAATTCTGGAATCTGGACTACCCGCACACTGGTAAAATAAAAGTTTAATGGAATTTGGCATTTTATGCCAGAACAGTAAATTGGCTTCCTGAAATATTTTTAATTAGCTTAATTTAATGTTCTGCGTATTAAGCCGTCTTTGATTCTGATTATTAGTACACATACTAAAAGAATGCCAGTCAAATCCTGGTAAAATCCAGAAATTAGGCTAACAATCACGGGTGAAATTTCTAGAATTTCAAGTCTTGAAAATGGAATTTCATTACTTTAAACAACGTAAATCAGTTATCTTGGCTATCTTTCACATCCTAGATTTAGAAACTGCCCACTTCAAGTAAAGGGCAAAATTCTAGTATTGGTGATGCAAATGCAGAGACAAGGAGAGAAACTGGTTTCCTTCTTAATGATGGAAACAGATACATCTTTAGGAATAAAACCCTACATTGCAGTTCTATCATCAAAGAAAAAGTTATGGCACTGTAGTAGCATATAACAAGAAGAAATTGCTTCATTTCTGTAAAGGACTTAGTCATTGTATCTTAAACGGTTGAACACAAAGGAGATTCACTTGGCTGATACCCTTTCAATGCTTCTTTAGGTAGCAGCGTAATATACTATGAAATCACTGCCACGGAGCCAGATGCAGTCTAGCAACATAAATGTACTGGTACATACAAACGGACACAAAACAGGCTGCACATGCTACTTTGCCAGGCTCCTGCCTGCTGCCACTCTGATCTCGTCCTACTGACTCGCTTACCCCCCCCCAGTCAGTCAGCTGCCACTTTGCAGGTGAAATTGTCACCAAATACCTTTTTTAACACCTTTTTTTTTTTGTAAGACTAAAATTTGACTTCAACTGCCATTCAGAGCCGGGCTCTTCTGATGAATGCTGATCAGTTCTGTTCCCTGATCGCTGTGCAGAGCTGCAGTGGCATCAAGCAAATAACCCAAAAAAAAAAAGTAGGTGTTTGTTTGCAACTAGATCTCACCGCCTTAAACTACTGCACATAGTGAAATTAACAGAACAAAAAGGAGGGGAAAGTGGTTCTCGCGGAGGGTGGTGAGTGTTTTGACTAGTCTGCCATTGGAGACTGTAGGGAGTGGTAATGTAGAATAGTTCAAGGCTAAACTGGATATACGTTTTCAACGTAGCAGTAAGAGGGTTTACAATCACTAAAGACGAGAGCAGAAAAAGGGCAACTTGTCTGTCTATGCTCGCAGACAACCTATGAAACCTATGGAAGGTACCTGACCTTATTACTAGCCATACATCAGACCAGGGGTTCTCAAATGGTGAGGCCAGCCTCCCGGGGAGGCCCCAACCTGTTCCAGGGGAGGCTCAAGCAAGCCTTAAAATGTACTATATTTAAATGTCAGGTTTTGGATGCTTTGTATGATAGGATGCAGCAAACTAAAGTGAATAGTGGCATGCAAATTTATGTACAAAATGGGTGACCAGGAAAGTAGCACTCAACAAACACTTGTTTCCAGGTATGACATGGGGAAAGCTGAATGGAGGAAGTACAGTTCTTGGAAACTGTGCAAAACAAAATGCAAAATAAAACAAATGAATAGGTACAAGGTAACAGCTGACCCATTATACTGGCTGCAGAAAAGCACGAATGCAAAGGCTAGGTTGAGAGGTACCAGGAGCAAGAGCAGGATAAAGCAAAATGGTCCCTGAGAAGGTGTTTAAAAACAAGGTAAAACGGACAAAGAAATCAGTCTGACTCATGGAGGTATTGCAACAAGGGGTACAGTAAATAGGGTCCAAAACTCAGAAGTGTGGAGTGAGTAGGCTGACATGGGGAGGGGGTTATACAGAGGGAAAATAAGTTTAATAAAATGAGAATAAACTCAACTACTCAAAGGAGTGTCACTGTATTCCTTGTGTACTGTGCAAAGTACGATAATTGTTCTAACTATGGGGAGGCCCAAATTTATTTCTATATTGGGGGGGGGGCTCAAGATCTTTTCCAAGGCTTGGGGGAGGCTTACTATGACAGTGTGTGAGAACTGCTGCATTAGACACTTCTGATGCATGGCTAACAGCCAATCAGGATTTTCCCTGCCCATTTTATAAGTAAGCAATAAGACATGACTTTATGAGCATTTATGAGCATTAGACACTTCTAATGAACGACCAGAGGCGCAGTAAGGCACAAGGCCGCACCAATTAATGTACCAGGCTAGATTCAGTAATGTCTCCTTGGTATTTGATTTTATCATGGCTGATACAGTATGCACTATAAATGGACAACACACTTTTATATATATATATATGTTTTATGTATTGTAATGATTTTGCCAGGTCAATGAAATAAAGTGAAACTAAACAAGTGGTACACTTGCAACTATCAGTACACATCATGGAGAGCCATATACCTCCCCCAAATTTGTACCAACTTCCTTCTAAATACAAATGTGAACAAAATAGCAAGATCCACTAACATACTAACATACTAAAATGCCAGCAGAATAGGCCTAACGGTCTTTCGTGTCTGCTCGTTTGGTCAGCCCCCACCCTGGGTGCTGACCTTGCTGTCCCCCTCGCCTTCTCTGGCTTCTCCCTTCCCAGTTCCAGATATTCTTGCTGCATTGGATTTTGCTTCCAGAACCCTTCCCCTGTACCTGTCCCACCCCTCTTGAACCCCTCCACTGTCTCTGCCTCCCCAGCCCCCTAGGCAGTGCATTCCATGGCTCCACCACCCTCTCAGTGAAGTAGCACCTCCTCCTTTCTCCCTGAATCTTCCTCCAGCTTCCGCCCATGCCTCTAGTGGCCCCTTCCTCCTTCCTTTGAAGCACCCTGACTGTTCCTCCCTATTTACCCTCTTCATGTACCTGAAGACCTCTATCATGTCCCCTGGTCCTTCTTCTCTTCCAATGTGTACATATTTAGCTCTTCGAGCCTCTCCTCATAGGTCCTGTCCCCAAGCCCCAAATCATTTTGGTTGCCTCCTCTGGACCCTCTCCAGGAGGTTAATGTCCCTCTTTAAGTGTGGCCTCCAAACTGCACGCAGTACTCAAGGTGCGGCCTCACCAGCAGTTATACAGAGGAGTATCACTTCCTCCTTCTGGAGGTGATCCCCTAGCGATGCATCCCAGCATCCTGTTGGCCTTGGCTGCTGCCTCCTACAAGTCTCAGAGTTGTTCATCTTGACATCCACCACCACCCCAGGTCCCTCTCAGCCATCGAGACTTGTAGCATTTCCCAGGGTGTACACTTGGCCTGGGTTTCTGGCCCCAGGTGGAGTACCTTGCATTTCCCTGCATTGAACCTCAGCTTCCACTTTCTAGACCATCTTTCCAGAGCTCCAGGTCCCCTGTAGGGCCACCCTCCCTCCTCCCCATCCACCACCACCCCAGTTTCGAGTCATCTGCAAGAGACTCATCTCCTCCTGATTCCTGTCCTTATGTCAGATACGTAGGCGTTGAACAGAAAGACCCAAGGAATTGATCCTGTGGACCCCTAATGACCCTACTTGGGGATGAGACTATCCCACCAACTACGACCCCTGGGTCCGGTCCTGGAGCCAATTGCATATCCATCTGATCATCTGTTCCCACCATTTCTCCCAGCTTATCCAACAGGCCCACGGAGGAACAGAGTCAAATGCCTTGCTGAAGTCTAGAAAGAGGACATCCACTGGTCTACCCAGGTCCAAGGCACTTGTCACCCAGTCATAGAACTCCACCAGGTTTGTCTGACACGATTTCCCGGATGAATCCATGCTGTTCTATCGTCCAGGCACCCCTGACTTATCCAGGTCCCCCCAGCCTCTCCTTGACAATGCCCTCCATCACCTTGCCCACCACCGATGTCAGGCTGACAGGCCTGTAGTTCCCTGCCTCCTCCCTTGATCCCCCTGTGGATAGGCACTATATGCGCCACCTTCCAGTCTTGGGGCACCCACCCTGTCCTCAGAGAGATGGTGAAAAGCTCTGCCAGGGGTTTCGCCAGGACATCTGCAAGTTCCTTCAGCACTCTGGATGTAATTTATCCGCCCCGTGCTTTCTCCGTCTTAAGGGAGCTGAGGCTTCTCACCTCTCTGCTGTGATTTCCACTTCCGTACCTCTTCTCCTGCTTAGCCCTCCCCACCTGCCAGTGATGCCTCCCCTCTCCCCAGACCTGCCGATCGGTAAGGGTCCCCCTCCTCAGTATCTCTGTCTCCTCCCATGTATGATGCAGCACCCCCATTTTCCTGGTGAAAAGTGAGGTGAAGTACTCATTTAGTACCTCAGCCTGCTCCCCCGGGTCTTGTGCCCATCTCTCCCCTGATTTAATCCTGCTAATCTGCCCTTCACCCTTCATCTTTCTCCAATGTATCTAAAGAACCCTTGTTCCCTCTCCCTAATTTCCCTGGCCAGGTTCTGCTCCTTCCTTGCCTTAGCCGCCCCACCACTCTAGTGGCCCTTCTAGCCATCAGCTCAGACTCCCTCGATCCCTTTCACTCCTTGAGCACTTGAATTGCTTATAGGCTGCTTTCTTTCCCGCACCACCTCCTGGACCTCCCTGGTCCACCTAACAGGGTTTTTGGGCCCTACCGCATTTTCGTCTTACTCTTGCACAGGTGCTGGTAGCATCCTGCACCCCTCTCCTGATGATTTCCCACCTACTATCAGCGTCCATGTCTGACCCAATCCCATCCAAGTGCTCCTTAAGGAGCATTCCCATTCCTTAAATCCGCCCCCTGAAGTCGGTTACTTCGTCTTTGTGCAGCCTTCTACCTCTCTAGGTCCAGGCAGAACCAGACCGTGGCATGGTCACTCCCGCCAATGGGTTCCTTACCTCCAGGCCCCAATCTGGTCACTGTCTGCCAGGACCACATCCAGCACCCGTGCTCCTGGTCGGGTTCCCTCACCTGCTGAGTTAGGAACGGCCTTGAAAGACATCCAACAACCTCTGTTCCCTGGTCACAGAGGATGTCATAGTCTCCAGTCTATTCCTGGCATGTTTAAGTCCCCCAACACCACCACGTTCCTCTGCCCAGTCTGCAGTGTCTCCTAACATCTGCCACCAGACTGTCCTCCAGCTCCTCCGCCAGGGCAGGGGGTCTATACACCACTCCTATTTTTACTCTCTTGCCCCCCCTTGTTATCAAGGTGACCCAAATCGCCTCCACGGTTCCCTCCGCTTCCTCTACTCCACCTATGCCAATGCAGTTTTTGACTATCATTGCTACCCCTCCTCCCCTTCCCTCCCCCCTGTCCTTCCTGAACATAGTGTAACCCTCCAGGTTCAGGTCCCAGTCATGTCCTGCAGTGGCCCAAGTCTCAGTGACCGCTGCCACATCCACTGCTCCCTCAGTTAGCATCACCTGGAGCTCAGGCAGTTTATTGCCCAAGCTCCTGGCATTTAGCAGGACTACCTTCCACCCTTTTCCTATAGTTCCATTTCCCCTGCTCGTGTTCCCATGGGGATTCTGTTTTCCCCTGGTCTGCACTTTGCCAGTTGACCTTTTCCTGCAATCCTCCTGGTCCCCAGGGGGGTGGAGACAGAGTTCCTCCTTTATCGGCACCCCCTTGACAGCTTTTTCTCCCATCCCTCCCCCCTTCACAAGTTTAAACCCCACTTTTCAACAATGAACCCCTCTATTTTCAACTTAAGGATTCCCCTCCCCTCCAAATTGAGATGGAGTCTATCTCTAGCATACAGCTCCTTATCCTCCCAGGTCTCCCCAATCCCCATCAACCCATACCCTCTGGCCTCACACCACCCCTGAGCCACTGGTTTATCTCCCAATTTTCCTTTGTGTTCCCCACTAGCCCTTGGCACTGGCAGGATTTCTGAGAAGGAAACTGTGCATCCTATGTCATGACAGACCCCGGCGAGCTCCTGAATCTTGCCTGTATTCTAGCTCGCTATTTCAATGTCATTTGTACCCAGGTGGGACCAGTATGTCTGGGGAACCCCACAATCCTTGCCAGCTGATATACCTCGTGCTTAGCCCTGTGCACTGTTAGTCCAGGGAAGCATCTTGTTCTAACTGGCCAGGCTTCTCCCTCCCTATCCCATTTGATACCCCTGATCATAGAATCCCCCAGCAGGAGCACTCTGACCACTCCTTTTCCTCCATCCCCCCTTCCATGTCCCTCATCCTTTCTACAGGCCCCTCCACCCAGCTGGCTCCTTGTTCCTCCCCCTATCTGGGTGCCACATGCCACCCCCTCCTTATTTACCATGGCCACCGCCTCCCCTCCAATCCTATGCCTCTCCTCCTCCTGAGTATCCTTCTGTACCTTGCTAATTCCCCCCTCACTGCTCGCAACTGGTCCTTCTCCCCCATCTGCTAAACTAGCCTGACTCATCCTCCCTTTCTTCCTGTCTCCATTTAGTTCCTCCTTGCTAGTCGTGCTCCCCTGGCCTAAACCCTCAGCTCCCTTTACTGAATCCTCCTTGTACTTCTGGTCCTTCTCCTTTACCTTTCCTCCCAACTGGTCCTTCTTCTTGCGCTTTCCTCCCTCTTCCCCTGCCCTTCTGCTCCGATTCACTGCTCCCCCCATTCTCCTGCATTCCAGGTCCCCCCCTGTTCTTCCTGCTATCTGGCCCCTGCCTCCCACTCCCTTTCCATCTCTAACCACCTCTGTCGTGGCTACATCACCCCCCTCATCCTTGAGCAGAAGAAGAGAATTGAAGCGGTTACTGAGTGTAAGGTCTGATCCACCTCCCCGCCTTGCTTCCTTCTGTCCAGCCCTGGCCATCTGCCTACTTCCCTGAGAATGTTGTCCCTCCGTCCCCCCTTTGTGAGGGTCCCCAGTTACCTGCCTGCTTCCTTGGTAGTGTCCTTTTGGACCCCCTGTGCCAGGGTCCCTATGTGACCCTGAGTATTCTCCTGCACTCCTTTCCCTATGCCCCACCCCAGTGCTTGGTGCAACCCTGTTTGAGATTCCCAGCCCCTTCCCCAACCATACCACCCCTTCCCCAGCTTTCTCCTAATCCCGCAACCTCCTCCCTAAGCTGTGCTAGCTGGTAGCACATTGGGCAACCACTGAACTTCCAAGCCCAGTCCAGTATCATGGCTGCTCACACCCTGTGCACCCCACCACCCTCCCAAAGATGCCGCCCTAATGATGTGTGGTTCCATCCCCTTCCAAATAGGTTTCTTGGTGAGCCACCAGGTTCCCCTAGTCCAAGATACCCCTACTGCCTAATCAGGTCACCCAGTAATCTTAGAGACAGTCCCACTGTACACCAGTAACCCTGTTACTAGGTGCAGTACAACACATTAAACTTATAAGGGAAATGAACAACTCCCTAAGCTCCTCTCTCCCAGCCTTTAAATCCAACCCCCAGTGGCTAGAACTACATGAGCTGCACCTGCAGCCTTTTCCTCCAATTGCAGGGCAGGTGTTCCCCTATAAATTTGCAGACTTCTGGGAGGGAGGGCTGGGGAGGGCGGGTCCTGGGCAGACACCTGACTCAAGAGAGAG
Organism: Neoceratodus forsteri; assembly: GCA_016271365.2. Lineage (NCBI taxonomy): Eukaryota > Metazoa > Chordata > Ceratodontiformes > Ceratodontidae > Neoceratodus > Neoceratodus forsteri. The sequence continues at coordinate 594,419,876 of JADMNL010000022.1, read as the reverse complement.
TGTATCAGCCCTGTGTCTCCCCTCCAAGCCCAGCAGCCAAAGAACCAGGCCCAAGCAAATCCCACCAACTAGGTTTTAAATCAGAAGAAATAGGCCTCTACCAGCGCAGCCTGTTACACAGTGAAACATCTACAAAATGAGCCCCACTTACAGCCACCAAATCAGTTTACAAACATCCAGCAGCCCCCAAAACAGTACCCTGCTAGCCCCTTAGAAGTAAGAAAGAAAACAACTAACCTACCAAGTAAAATCCACAAGAACCCTGCGAAAACAACAGCAGCAGCTACTGTCCTGGAACACAACTGATCCTGTCCCGCTAGAATATGGACTTTGCACACCCATCTGTGTTTCCTGAGAAGTTGCATTTGGACAGTCTTTTTGATTTTTCAGCACTGATAGCAGCATCAAGGTCAGTGTACAAGCAATACCTAGCCATGGTATGCCTTCATAATTCCTGGCTCTAACTGAGCATTGATGAGCGGGAGTGCTGCTCACTTTTTCACCACAGTGGTCACATATGCAGTCTGTCTCTTGCTAACCAGCCCCCCACCCCCAACTCCTCAGACCTGTCCGTCTGCAGCTCTGGACCATGCATTCTCTCTCTCTCTCTCTTCCACCACTCACCTGAGCAACTACCTGACACTTGAGCACCAATTATCCCACACTTGCTCATGGAGGTGGGGTTTTTTTCAGACTGGACTACTGGCCAATTTCTCAGACGAGCCACTGATTTTAAAAAGATGCACCACCAGACACACTGGGTAAGCAGGGGACTGTTTGTTCTAGGGTGCGGGCGACACTGCATTTTGAGACATGGGTTGCCAGACATGGTGGATAAGCAGGGGATTGTGTTGTGGGACGCAGGCACCACTGATTTTTTTAACACATGGCTTCACAACCACTCAGGAGAGTCAGCTATGGAGCACATCGCTCTCTCCCCATTTTACTGGCTGTCATTCTCATTTTGCTTTCTGAAGCAGGGAACGAGTGCCAACAGTAGTTTCCCTGACTCACTCTGTGGAACCATGCATTAAAAGTGGTATTTAATGCACGGCTACACAGGGGCTGTACACTAATCAGCTGCCACATTCCTGACAAACCATAAAGTTATTTGTAACATGGCCCAAAAAAAGGAACGGTAATCGAGAAATGTGATAGGAGAAACACTGGTTAGGTTAGGAGGCACAACACCATTAAGAGACGATAATGCCGTGTTGCTCCTGTAGTGTCGTAAAGTAGCCAGCAGAAGAGCAGAAGGGGGTGTGAAGCTGGCAGTGGTGAGAAAGAGCCACAAATGTAGGAAGTAGTAGATAGTAGTAGAGATAGCAGGGGAGAAGTAGAGGAGGGGCATAGGGAGAGAGATATAGAAGGAGGCATATCCGCAATCGCATTGAGCTGCCACATTGACCCTCCACGGCACCGTGAATTTTAACTGTGGGCCAAGCGGGAGGCATGGACAGTGCGGCGGAGACATGGACTAACCGCGAACAGGTAGGAGAACCTGCTGTGGGAAAGGGAGAGGGAGCAGGGCAGGCACCGGAAACAGAGCCCGAGCATGACAACATTGTTATGCAAATCGCAGAGCGGCCAACTGCGCAGAGCTTCCAAGCGAGATAAACGCAGTCCTCCTAGGCAGTCTCACACTCAAACGGCCGCTCAGAAATAATGGACATGTGCATGAATCGCAAATGCAGTAACTTGAGTTCCCTGTACTGAAAAAGTAGCAGAACGACATCTGTATGTAACAGAGTACTGCGCAGAAATCTGAAAGTAAGATTAAAAATCACAGTACTTCATCCAACTGGTGTTGTGTTTTGTGTCATTTGAGCAGCAGCCTGTATAGTCCACAGTAATAACGAGCATCTCCATGTTACAAGCGCATTAATCACCACTGAAGGTGGCATATAATGTGGAGTTAATGCATGGTTGGACCGTTTAAGGGTGCTCTTAGTCTATTTGCATCAAAGGGGTTCATTCTGTTAACCAAATGTTCCGAAAATTTTCGGATAGTTGCCATTGTCATGCTGCATATGGTCCAAACTGGACTTATTGGGTCTCTACATTCTTAATGTTTGATACCCTCATATCATGTGACAAGAGGGTGAAAAGTAAGTATTTCCTACTGTAACATTGCTTATTTTACATCTCCTGCACTCTATATCAGGTGTCTTTTACGTTGCCTGTTATTTCCATAAAAATGAATAAACAAAGTTAGAAAAATCTAATAAATCTCTCTTCATAGGAATTATAATTATAGTTCAGAAGGAACTAATTTGGCTATTGATGGTATTACTGACATTTTCGAAAAATCAGCAAATAACTATTTAACTAAACAAAGATGCACATAATGCATGCTAAAAAGAAACCCAAGAAAGATGGTCTGATAGTCAGTGCAAATCTTTGCATAAAAGGCTAAGAACTCTTTCTAATCAGAAACACAGGGACCCTGGCAACGACACATTAAGAGGTGAGTATCATGAAATTTCATGAAAATTTAAATCCCTTGCCAGACAGAAAAAATAAACGTATGTTAACAACATGCTATCAGAGATTAAGGGAGCCTTAGATAATACCTCCTTTTGGAATACATGGAACACATTTAATACCATAAAACCAAACATAGATTTACTAACCCATAATGGAACAATTATTTTGACCATCTCTTTGGAGAAATTCAAAATGAAGCCTCATCATCAGAACAAACAGCAATTACAGACAAACGCCGTGCACGTGAAACAACCATTAAAGAGTGTCATATTCCTCTTTACTTTGTGAATACATTAAAGAAATTAGAGAGGAGCTTAAACATAGAAACACAGAACTTGTTGGCAGAAAAGGACTGCTTGGCCCAACCAGTCTGTCCAGATGGTCCCTGCCTATTCTACATCCATAGACCCTAGCTGGTCTCCAATGAGCCTCTCCTCTACCTGCCTGTGTTCTAGTAGTCCCCTATGTTTATTCCATGCATACTTGAAGCCCCCCACCATTCTAGCTTCCAACACTTCAACTGGCAGTATGTTCCAGGCATCTACCACCCTTTCAGTGAAGAAATATTTCCTCACATCTCTCTTAAACCTCCCCCCTCCAGCTTCATCCATGCCCCCTAGTTCTGATGCTCAACCTTATTTGGAAGAGGCTCCCCTCCTGCACCCTGTTCACCCCTGTGAGTTACTTGTAGCTCTCAATCATATCACCTCGCTCTCTCCTCTCTTCCAAGCTGTACATGTTGAGGTCGCCTCATTCTGTCTTTGTACGGCTTCCCTTGCACGCTCTACACCATTATAGTTGCCGTCCTCTGGACTGCCTCTACCCTGTCTGTGTCCTTTCTGAGGTGCACTCTCCCAAACTCTACACAGTACTCCAGGTGGGGGTATACCAGGGAGCAATACAGTGGCAGCACCACCTTCCTCTTCCTGCTGGATATGCCCTTCCCTATGCACCCAGCATCCATCTGGCCCTGTCTGTGTCCTTGTCTCACTGTGCTGCCACCTTGAGGTAATCTGATACTGTATAATAACCCCAAGGTCCCTTTCCTGTCTAGCGACTGTCAGTACTCCCCCCATCCTATACTCAGCATCAGGGTACTTGTGCCCTAGGGGTATGATTGTGCACTTTTTCTGCCATGTCATACGTTTCCCTAGATCCCTATGCATTTCTCCACTCCCTCCTGAGTGTCCACCCTATTGCAGAGTCTGGTGTCATCAGCAATAAGGTATACCTTCTCCTCCAGTTCTTCTGCAATGTCCCCTATGAAGATACTGTAAAGTACTGGTCCCAGTACCGAACTCTATGATACACCACTGGTCACTCTCCTGTCTTTCAAGTCAGTGGCATTAACCAACACCCTCTGTCTCCTATCCATTAACTAGTTTCAAACCCAGTTTACCAATTTGGACCATACTCCTAAGCTAGTCAACTTACCTAATCAGCTGCCAGTGTGGCATAGTGTCAAAGGCCTTGCTGAAGTCCAGATAGGCTACATCCACTGCCCTCCCCTGGTCTATCTCTTTGGTTACCCAGTCAAAGAAATCTATCAGATTCATTTGGCATGACCTTCCTCCAATCTGTGCTGCCTGTGGTCCTGCAGCCCTTTGAAGTCTAGATGCTCAACCAGCCTGTCTTTTAGTAGGGTTTCCATTAATTTCCCCACCACTGAAGTTAGACTGACTGGTCTATAACTGTTAGCCTCCTAGCTGCTGCCGCTTTTATGTACAGTAGATGGACCATGTCAGCCTTTCTCCAGTCCTTGAAATCACACCTGTTTCCAGTGAGCTGCTGAACAAGGCTGTCAGCAGGGCAGCTAGTACTTCCCTGAGTTCATTTAGTGCCATGGGATGTATCCCATCTGGACTCATAGTCTTATCCACTTTCAGGGATGCAAGTCTTTCAGGACTCTTTCCTCTGAAAATGGACTTGTGTCCACCTCCCCCCTCTCCTCTTATTTCTGGCTTCCTCTTGGTGGTCCATCCCTTCCTACTTCTGTTGTGAAGACTGAGCAGAAGTACCTGTTTAAAATGTCTGCTTTTTTCTTTGGTCCCCTTCTGTACAGTCTCCCCCTTCAGCACTTCTGACACTCACTATCCCTTCCCTTGCTTTTCTCTTCTCGCTAACATACCTGAAAAAAGTCTGATCCCCTTTTAACCACCCCTCTAGCAATCCTTTCCTTTGTCTGTGCCTTTTATCCCCTAGTCACTTGCCTGCTTTGTTCTGCCTTGTTTGGTTAAGAAACTTAAAGCAAGAAAAATATGTGGGGCAGACATGATACTCAATGAAATACTTAAATTTAGCAATATGACGCTATAGTAAAATGATTTAATTTTGTCTTTTGGTCAGGAAAATTTCCAGAAATACAATCTGAAGGTCTCGTTACACTCATTTATAAATGTGGCCATTGACTCCACCCAAATAACTAAATGGGGTCTGTGTAAGTAGTAACTTGGGCAAATTATTCTGTGGTACTATAAATCAGAGAATCATAAATCTTAGTGATAAAGATAGTCTGCATAGAAATAGAAAAGGATTTCTTCCTAGTCACAGAACTACAGACCATATTTATACCATAACAATCCTAATCAACAACTATGTAGTTAACGTGATCAACTGTATGTGTGCAAAACTAGTAGCACCTTAAACGTAAGACTTCAGGAACACAAGGAGATCTGAAGAGAAATCACCACTGGCCCAGTATTTCAGACAAGCAGGACACCAAGCATTGTCCTTATGCTTTTGGGGTTTGGAAGTGATCTCACCCCTTACAAGGGAAAGTAATCAGATAAAATACTTGACAGGACAGAAGTGAAATGGCTGTTTAATCTGAAGGTTCTTTTGCTCCAACAGGAATGAATACTGAAACCAAGTGACTGTCCTGTTGGTAGCTGGCAAGGGTAATAGGATATTAGACACATGGTACAGTAGAATTAACAGGAGTAATGTCTGTTTTTTTCCCCTAGTGTGAATGTAATGATGTTTCTCAATCTGAAATTATGTTTTTTGTAATGCCATACTGAGGCAAAAGTAAAGTTTGTTTATGCTCTTTTAAGCCTCCCTTCTTTTTTCTTCCATTATAATAATATAAGGAATAATGTATGGGTGACCAATCCACAACAAGCCTGTGTTTCTATCGAGGGACTGAGATAACGGCATACGGACCCTGAGAGCAAAGTTCGAAAATGCTGTAGTCTCAACCCCAAGATGGAAACATAAGGTGAGTTGTTCGTGGTCACCCATATTTTATTTTTTATAGTATATGGTTCTGCAGAGGAAACTAGCAAGCGGTGCTGAGCGCCAGTACACAGGGAGAGAGAAACTGAGCCAAGGAGCAGCTCTGCTGAATAAGTGTTTCCTATATATCACAAAAATGTAAAGTACGGTACAGAGAGTGAGCTAGTTGAGGAGTGGTTAAGTGGCCCTCCTAGTAAGCAGCACTGTACTCTGAGGGGGAATCCCCTCACACATCCTGAAGGTGGGCATCACAGACTGCTAATGTGGTCACAAAGGCAGGCAGCGGCCTACACAAGTCACGCTAAGTGAAATCGAAAGCAGGTGCCATGCGAGAGTCAGTGCAAGCAGGTACATAGGTGCTTTGATGATAGAACGCGCACAACGATTTCCATACATAATAAGCCCTAACCATTACTATGTGACTATTGTTCCCTTCCCCACCTCACCCCATCACTGGTTTGACTGGATTAAGTCTAAAACAAATTGAACACAACAAATTGTAGCTATATCAGCTAGAAAAATAGCTTTAATGGATAGCCACGTTATGGCAACCATGACTGTGTAAATAATATTGTTTATAATCGAGTACATTTTTACTAATAGCTGCTGTTAGCAGATAAATGCAGTATAGACAGATATTTGTTATAGCAAAGGAGCAATGGACTCTGTGTTTGTCGTGCTGTTTGAGCCTGCAGTCAAGCCCTCACTGAGAGCACATAGTACAGGGCTCTTAGTGTTGTCAGTTGCTTGGCAACCAAATGTGAATGGTCATGTCATCATGCACGTAAATCACATGACATCACACATCATGGCTGATGTTGGGAGCTTCCTGCAAACTCAAGAGGAATCGATTCAGTGTGCGCGTTCTCTTTGCATGGACACCATTACCTGAACTTGCTCAAGTACTTTAAAAACAAGCATTTGTCAATGCCGAATGTTTGCTTGCTGGCATTGGCAGTGGTAGTGTAGAAGTTACAGAGCTGCGTAATAGGAATGGCAGTGAAGTACTGAACTGAAGCCAACCCCACCACCACCCTGCAGAGAGTGACAGGCATTGGGGTGTACGTTTGGGTCGTCAGGCATAACGGCCACGCCATTTCACACCACCCACTCTGCAGAGACTGACAAGTGTCACGTGTTCCTTGGGGTCTTTGGCCTTATCGCACCCATTTCATTAGGAAATACGGTGAGATGGGTGCGATATAGGAGAATGGGTGAAGTTTAAATGAAGAGTCCAAGGCATACCTCGATGCCTCTCAGTGACTGCAGGGTGTGGAATGGTATGAGCATCACAGGCAAGAATCCCAAGTCACACCCCTGATTCCTGTCATTCTCTACAGGGTTGGGGGATTTAGTTGAAAAGCCTAATACCTCAGGCATTCGTTGGTATTTTAACTCCAAATTTTCAACATGTTTGTTTTGTGACCCCACCTCATGAACAGGGGGAATATCAGTTTGGTAGCTGAAAGCTGCTTATGCACAGTGACTACGGGATTTAGCACCAGGTGCAAAAATATTCCGAACAGGATGTAAAAAATGACAGCTGTACTCTTTCATGGGGAGGTGTAAAAATGGCTATGTTGCAAATGTGTAGTAAAAATATTTAAAAAATGGTGAAATCACTGAGCGTACATAGAAACTGTGCAACGACACCTGTATATAATTAGGTTGGGGATATTTTATAGCAGATTGTCAACTCAGGCATTTTGGTGCCTCGATCATGAACAGTGTCACTGTGATTTTCTTTATCTGTGCCGAACAATGATTTCCCACAGCGACCACGCATCTCTGCACTGAAAGTGTGAAAACACACTTCGGCCATGTTGTGAAAAATGGCAGCTGTACGGTTCATAAGGAAGTGTTGAAAAATGCCACTAGTGAAAATCTGGACTGAAAATATTACAAAGTCATGAACTAACAAGGATGCGTGGAAACTGCACAATGCTCACTCATAACACAGTCATTTTATGGACTTTTATCACCAAATTTTCAACATAGCCATTTTAAGACCTCTGCTCATGAACAGTGTAACTGTGATTTTCTTAATCTGTCCTAAACATTGCTTTTCGCACACCACAGCACCATTGTCGCTACATGTCGCGATAACACATTTTGGGTGACATATGAAAATTGCAGCTGTACTGTTCATAAGGAAGTTTAATAAAATGGACATGTTGAAAATCTAGAGTGAAAATATTAAATTTGCAAACTTACGAGCATGCATAGGAACTGTGCAACGCACGCAGGCATTTTTTCACCAAATTTTCAACATAGCCATTTTAAGACCTCTGCTCATGAACAGTGTCACTGTGGTTGTGTTAATGTGTCCCATACATTGAGTTTGCACACCGACTGCGCCATTGTGCGCTACATGGGCGGAAACACGTTTTGGGCAGGATGTGAAAAATGACAGCTGTACTACTCATAAGAAGGTGTGGAAAATGGCAATGTTGAAAATCTGGAGTGGAAATATTGAAAATTCGCAAACCCACGAAAGGCACAGAACTGTGCAACGACACCGTAAAACAGTCATTTTTAGAATTTTTCACCAAATTTTCAACATAGCCATTTCAAGACCTCTGCTCATGAACAGTGTCACTGTGATTTTCTTAATTTGTCCTACATTGATTTCAGACACCGACTGTGCCATTCTGGCCAAGGTCGGAAACACATTTTGGGAGAGATGAAAATGACAGCTGTACTACTCATAAGATGGTGTGGTGAAATGGCAATGTTGAAAATCTGGAGTGAAAATATTGAAATTGCGAAACTTACCTGCCCGCGTAGGAACCGCGCAACGACGCTGTTAAACAGTCATTTTTGAGGTTTAGACCAATTTTAATGATGTTTGGCCTCTTCATGAATGATGTCACTGTCATGGCGTATTGTCCGGCGGTGATTTTCAGTCACCTGCAAAATCACCTTCAACCCAATAACACCATGACAGTGACATCACTCATGAGAAGGGGTCCCAAAACTCATGTTGAAAATTTGCTGAAAATTCCCAAAATGCCTGAGATATGCAATAAAGTTGAACCCTCCTATCTAGCCCATTATACAGCTTACCGGCATTTCCTCAGTTCACGGTCGGCTTTGAAGAGCGAGACGGTTCCCGTCCACCGAAGATCATTGCGCGGAGTCCGGAGGTAAGTATGGGGTGAGGGGGTGGGGAGGCTGGGTGCGCAGTGGATGGGTGCGGTTGTGGGAGGGGGTTCGAGACGCGCCACGGGACTGTTATTGTTTTACAGGTTAAAAAAAAAAGACTTCATGGGATTGCTTGCCACGCTGGGGTGGGCTCCCAGCGTGGCACAAGACCTTTGGCAGGGAGAGCAATGACGGGGATTGGGCAACTTCGTCGGCAACAAAAATAAAAACCTCGTCGGCCGCTTGCCACGCTGGGGTGGGCCTCAGCGTGGCACAAGGACTTGGGGGCCTTCAGCCGACGGGGATTGGGCACCCCGGCAGCAAAATGACTGATTGCCACGCTAGTGGGCTCCCAGCGTGGCACCAACTTTACTGGGAGGGGAGGAGCGATGCGGCTCAGGCGGCGAGGATTGGGCACCCGTCGGCTATACACTGCGTCTGGGGGCGCGCCGCTACGGCTGGCGGGGGCAGCGTGAGCAGCTTCTTATCGCTGCTCACTCAGCCGTAGTCCCCTTTCAATCAGGATGCCACTGCATTTTGGAGCGTGTCATAGACAGCTCCAAAATGCATTGGCTTACAGGGGCCACGCCTGCCAGCACACTGCCTGAATTGGAGGAGGAGGTGACACACCTCCGAAATCTCCGATGATGGCACTATGTTTCTTGCACATGCGTGCAAGCAAACATAAAAAACTAAGGAAAAGACAGTCTTTTAAGTCAGAAATGCAGTAGATTTCTAGTAAAAGACTACTCCTAAATGAGTGAATATTCTTTTTTTGTTAATCGTGCAGAATCCTTAAGAAGCATGTAATAGCACTGAGGTGCTGGAACAGTTGTCAAAGTAACACAAACAAATTTTACAGTACAGTCAGGCATCCCACACTGAATTGAGATATGAGGGTGAAAGTACAGAGTGGCTTGAAATAAGTACTGACACTGAATATGGTGATCCGCAGAGAAAACTTTTAAAGAAAAAGTAATTTATATTACATACTGAAAATGCTGTTTGTATTTCATTTGCGGCAAAGAGGTTTTTGCTTAGAGCATTATACGTGAAAAACTGAATAGTGAAAGTAATAGATAACAGGTACTAAGCTGTACATTTAGGCCCTGTACACACTAGGGACCGATAATAAAATGTTATTAAAAACATTTTATAAACCGGTCACTAGCACGATTGTTGGAGCATCTACATTATATTCCGACAACCATGCTTGCTGGAGCGGGTTTCCAGGCATGACTGCGGCACTAACTCAGAGCATTATGGGTGTCACAGTGCATGATGGGATACATGTGAACGGGTACCAAAAAGAGGGTTGCCGAACAAATTACAATGGCGGAATCGGTGTTGCTTGGGCTATTTAGTAATACTGGTAATTTTTTTTTTTTATCCTGCGGCTGAAAAAAATTACTTTTCCCATAGTACGGCTTGCCTTAACCCGTGTTACAGCATGGTTTGCGTACACACTCCTGTTAACACAGATTAAGGCAACCATGTTTAGCTAAAACTGTGCTAAAGACTACCTCTCTAGCAGAGTTTTAGCATGGTTTTAGGACACGGTTGTAACACAGTTTTAACCATGTTACAGTGTGGATGCAAACCGTGTTCTGGGAGCTTAAAACGATTTAAGGCAGTTAAACTGTTTAAGCTCCCTAGTGTGTACAGGGCCTTAAATGACTTATATAAACATGGATTTAAATTCAGTTTTACATTCACAATATAATAATAGTGATACACATATATTTATATTTTTTTCAAACAGGAATAAATCACCTTGAAAAAGGCCCTCCAAAGCACAAAACGTTGGGGTTATGAACACAAATATGGGTATTAGCAACATATAATTGATGTGAGGCTCTTTTCTGAAAGAAGCTCAACATTTGACTCCCACCCCTTATGCAGCTTGACCTTGGGGGGGGGGGGCTACATGATCTCAAGACAGCCATTTCCCACAATCATATTTTTATAGCAATCATAAGTCTCCTTAGAGATAAAGATACTCTGCCTATAAATCGAAGAGGATTTCTTCCTAATCACAGACTATATTTCTACTGTAAAAATCCTAATCAACAACTATGTAGTTAATACCAAAAACGGAAAAATAATTGTCTGCTTTGTAGATTTCCAAAGTTCATTTGATTTTATTAGCATTTTGATCTTTTTCTAAAATGCCTGCAAAATGGAATGTATGGAAAGGTATCCCATCCTTTGGATAAAATGTTAAACAGAGGTCCCATCTGCCCATCTCTGGTCTCTGTCCACGTGGAAGTAAAAGATCCCATGGTGCTTGCTGAAGAAGAGCAGGGCAGTGTCCCCTGTGTTATGGCCAGCATTCCTACTGTCAGTAAAACTGGTCCATGCAATCTGTGCCCCAGGACATACCTGGAAACAAGCTATAATAAGCTGTGTGCCTTTCCTGGTTAAAAATGACAAAATAAATAGATGCTACAGTGAATTGCCTCCTTTATGCTGATGACTTGGTTCTGCTATCACCAACAGAACGGGGCCAACAAGAGAGACTACGTGTTCAAGAAAAATATTGCAGTACATGGTCACTGAAATCAAACCTAAACAAGACTACAGTTTATTTTATTAATTTATTTCAGTACTCAGAAAATCATTTGAGCTCAGAGCTCTTTACGTAGGTTCAACGTCAGGACATTTCAGTACAACAGATAGGAGAAATTATACAAAGGATTGCAGAATTACAAAGGTAAGCAAACAGGATTATATATCAAACACAGTACAGGGCACAGGAAAACAGACAATTTACAGTGCCCAATGGTGAAACCAGTCAGTTGTCAGCAAACAAAAGGTTGTTTTGAGCGTTGCTAAGTGCTAAAGAAAAAAGGGGTGAAGGGGAGGAGCCCAAGTGCAGTGTGCAAAAGGAGAGCGTAATATCAGTAAAGCAGTAGGGATCGGAGGAGGTGACTAGATTGGAGGCAGAGGAGAGGGTGATAGTGTGGGGGGGGGAGCAGGAGGGCCTACTCAGGGGAGAGAGGGAAGGGTTGAGGGGGCAGGGGATGGAAGTAGTGATGGGGGGAGTGCTAGCAAATGCAGGAAACAACAGGAGGAAGTGCAAATTCAGTGGTAAGATCCTGGAACACACAACCAGTTCTTATTACATAGTCATAATGTTAAGGGCTTCAGGAAGTTCTAAAGAGGCAAAAAAAGCTCTTCAAGAGGAAACACTTTGTGAGTTTTATACTATAGTAACTAAATTCAGTAGCATGAATCTAGCTGTTAAGTTTTGGGTGACATTATTTGACTGCGGTATTGAGCCAATTCTTCTATATTGGAGTGTAATCTGGGGTTCACCTTAGAGCTGGGAATCCCATAAAAGGGGCACAATGCCAATGCATTTGTTACTTTGTAAGCATGTCCTAATAGTTCATCAAAGTACATCAAATAATGCCAGTGGAGCAGAGCTAGGACAACACTCATTACTTCTAGCCATAGAGAACAGGGCTATGAAATAATGGTCACATCTGAACCAGAGTGGCAGCAAACCCTTTCAATTTAAAGCCATTGGCAGATAACAATAAAATGAAAAATGCAGATCAATAAACCCACTTGTGACAAAACCTTTACATTTAAGCAATACTGGAATTAAGAATTTCTAGATAATGAACAGTAATTCCAAAATGAACTGTTGAATGCTATCTCAATTGAACCCAACTAACAATATATTATGTACTTGGAAACCAGATCAAAATGCACAATAAGTTGAAATGCGTTCAGTCACTGAACAAAAATTTCACTTTGCCTACATACCTCATAAATGTAGAACACAGACAAATAATGACAAAATATTGTGTTAGTGACCATACGTAAGCAATAAGACACAACAGGGTGTGCATGGAACAGATTTTACTGCACAGCCGGGGGCGTAATAAGGGACGAGGCCTTGTCCGAGTGTCTTTACCCCTGGCGTGCGGTAAAATCTGTTCCATGCACACACCTGGAGTGTCTTATTGCGTTTATGAAATGGTATCCTAGCTTTATTTTACTGTTTGCAGTTAGACAAATATTGCAGGTATATAAAAAAAACATGTAATGCTGCTAATGCATGATAAAATAGTCCTTCCACGGACATATTTTTAATATTCATGAGGTCATTTTCATAATATTCATGAGGTCATTTGCAAATATTGCTTAAGTAAGACGGGAGGACTGTGGTCATTTGCATATAGTGCTTTAGTAAGACGGGATCACTGAGACTGGCTGAAGAATGCTGCTGGTGAGAGAAAGGTGAAAACAGCTGTGCAAAAACAAAACCTGTATAGGATCGGGAACAAGCACGGTGTCTCCTCCTGCTCTCCCATTCCGAGTTCACCTGTCGCCCCAACAGAGCTGGGCTGGTACCGCGGAAAGTCAGCCGGGCAATGAGCTGTCACTAAGGAGCAGAGAACATGTGCTTGGTGGCCATCTTGGTGCTGCTTTCCTGCGCTCCCACAGTCTACCTCTACTTACTGTCTGCCAACCTCCCGCCACTAGGGCCCAGGACTGCCATCATCAGTGCCGCTGCTCCTGCCAGGGAGCCACAGTCAGCGGAAAGGGAGCCGTTGGTGTCGACGGGTGAGGAGGAGGAGGAGAGCCAGTAGGTGGGGGAGACATGCGGGTGGTAGTAATGGGGTAGAAGAGGGAGAGTGACAGTATCGGGGACTAGGGTAGATTAGTGGGAACAGCCAGCAGTGAGCACTCCTGGGTCTAGGAGTCCCAGATCTCGCTTAGGAAGACGTTTGGGCACTGACCTGTAACCAGGAAGTGAAAGCTAGGACACAAGAGCATGAATAAATCCCCATAGACTGCTGAGCGGAGCTAACTTTATCCCAGGGCTGTCTCAGGATGGCTTTTTTTATTTTATTAGTCATTTTGCAAGAAATACACGTCGATTCCCACAGAGAGGAATGCAAAGTGAGTGAGCGAGCCGGTTCAGCCATGGGAGAACTGCTTTTAGCGAGGAAACAACAATGGCAGCATTTTTAAATGCCAGCGTTCTAAGGCTTGATGATTTCAGACTTTTTACTGCTGTCTTTTTTTTTAACCACGCATGGAGCATATTTCATGCATGGTGAGCTTCATCTCTGATTGGCTGGTTTAGCCTACCCATTTTATAAGCTTGAACTAGAAGGTGGTCAACACAAACAGAACCAGTAGTCAGTGCCATGTGAGTCAGATCGTATATGAGATGCATTTTCTTCTGAACTGTGCCAAATACACAGATATCAGAGATTGTGTGTGTGTGTGTGTGACATAACTGCTTCACTAACTTTGCCATTCACTCCCTGCACCAGCAATTATAAAAAATAAAGGACAGACAATGTGTTCTTTTGGATTTGCTCTATAGGTTTATGGGTCATCACATACCTTGGGTGTGTAAAAATAAAATCCATAACACACAGTTGCCTAGCCATTATTTTCTTCTTTGCAGTGTTCTCTCAGAAAGATGCTACATTTAACATGTTAAATGATGAGGCTAAGATGGATATTATTCTGAGTGAACATATGGAAACAGCAAAGTATCTAACAAATGTCACAATATTCTGATGGAACACTCCGCCCCTAACAACATTCTGTTTATTTGCTCAGTGATATTAGACTTTATGTATGTTGCATGAATTAGATACTACGTAGGATGCAATTTGCGTATGTACTAATGCTATTAGTCTGTAACAGCGTTGGCAATATTTGTATTAGAGTCATGCCAATATGGCGTCATTGAATTGAACTGAGAGAGAGAGTAAGTGAGGGAAAGAAAGTTAGAGAAGGAGAGTGAGAGAGAGAGCTAAGGACAGCGAGAGAGAACGATAGAGAAAAAGACAGAGGGAGAGGGAGAGAGGAAGAAGGAGAGTCAGAGAGAGAAAGAGGGAGACAAACAGGCTGAGAGAGCTAGAGACGAGAGAAAATGAGAGGGCGAGTCAGAGACAGACAGAGAGAGAGAGAGAGAGAGAGAATATTTCAAAATGATAGTGTAATTACAGCAGTATTGTAAGCAGGGGAGTTTATGCCTTGTTTATATTCTGCAAAAGATTATTTGGTTAACTAGAGTTTTAATTTCATTTTCCCCTCCAGATAGTTGTTCTACTGTTATAACAATGACCTCAGCCCAGTTGCTATTACACAAATTCACTGCCAATTGGAAGTAATAGACAGAGATTTTTGATGGACTCAGATAGATGCTCAGTTGGCTAGGGGTCTTGTCTCATGTGCTTCTCTATGTTTGGTAACCACGCCTGAAAAGCAGCGTTGGGGGGCACTGCCCTGTAAAGTGTTGGAAACTACCTACTGTTGATTCGGTTTGCCCTAGTTAAGTATCACAAGGGTTACTAGGGCGTTAACAGAGAGACAGTATGCTGTAGTGCTTAAGGGCCCTGAGCTGCAAACCTGGAGAACTGGGTTTCAATCCCACGGCCACCACTTGAATACTGTATGACCGTGAGCCAGTCACTTAACTTCCCTGTGCTCCCAGGATGCACCTGGAAACAAACATTGGCTTACTGTGTCTTTCCTGGCCAAAAACTGTAAAATAAATTCAAATAAATCTTGCATTTTTTTTCTCATTCTGTACTGAATGAGCAGAAAGATTACTTCTAGGCATGATTGAAAGCTATTACTTATACTTAAATGACAGCATGTGGTTTACTAGAGGATACAAACCTATAGTGCTTAAGTTTGTACGGTACTATAGTAAAAATGAATATATACCCTGTTGTTCACATTTTTAAATATAACTGTAAAACTAAACACATTTGAAGTCTGTTTAATAAACCCAGTGTATTATTGTGTGTGTTTGTTTCAGAATAGTTCTAATTTTTCCATGTTTACGGGTCCTTTGTTAATGCAGCTCCCCCCCACCCATACTCATTTTTAATTACTTACAGGGTAGCAATTCAGTAATCCAGTGACATCAGTTAAGAAGCAGCCCTGCATGCAAAGCCTCATTGTAGCCTTCCATTCAACTGATGTCAATGGGTTCGGGAACTCATGAGTGATTAAAAAAACGGAATGCTGGCAACATTAATGAGTGACCCTAAATAAGGAAAAAATAGGACTATTTCAAGACAAACACATGAAACAGTACTCTGGAATTATTATTATTCATTTTTATTATTATTTAAAAATGGGTAACTGGGAGGGGCACACTGAGCTAAGGCCTGTTTCCAGGTGTGACCCGGGAGACAGGAAATAGAGGAAGAACACAGATTTATTTATTTATTTAAAAGTGTAAACAGGAGGTAAATACTGAACTGAAAACAGCTCATTTCCAGATGTGTCCTGGGGGAGAGGGGAGTAGGAGATAGCTAACAATAAAAAAATAACAAGGTAAAATACAATAATTTAGTTTTGCAAGCAGAATCATAAATATTATAGGCAGAATAGTAAATGAAGACATCTAGAAAATAACACACACTCTAATATATACAGAAAGGGAAAATAGAACAGTAAGAAGAGGGCAAGACTAGAGAATGGAGAAAAATAGAAAGGGTCACAAGCAGTTGCAGGTAGGTTGACAAAAGTCAGAAAGAAGAGACTTTAGGGAGGAAGGAGAAGAGGTAGAACAAATAGGAAGGGGAAGGGAGGACCAATGTTTTGGAAAACAGTAAGAAAAAGCAGATTGGCCAACAATAGATTTTCTAGAAGGAAAAAAGAGAGAATGGAAATTATTGTTGGGAGAGGGTAGAAGGAAGGAGGAGGAGGAGGGGAAAGAAGGGATTTGAGATAAGAAGGAAGATTGCTGAACAAGAATTTGGATAAAAAAAGAGACACAATGGCAAAGGTGCCTAGCATCAAGAGAGGGGAAGGAGCTGGCTCCGTGGCACTGAGCGAAGGGGTTCGCCCGGCATGCTGGTGACCCAGGTTCGCACCCCGAGCCTGGGTACTAGGAATGGAGACTGGCAAGTGAGGGGTTCCATAAGCATTCATTGGACGCTTCCCTGTTGGGGGGGTGGGTTCTGCCTGGGTTCCTGCAGGTGAACTGGTGGCATGCTTGGGGGGCGTGCTGCCTCAACACGCTCCTGCATGCCCCCGCCCAGGAATCCTCGTACCACGCAAGGCCAAGAACTGCAATGGTGCTGCACAGAAAACAGGAAAAATGCCCCCCACCGATTGACCGGATGACGAGCACCTTGACCCCTGCCACCCGAAGGCCCAGAGCCAGTCTGGATCCAGCTCTGCAGCGCCTGAGATGCGACGTCGGACGCTAAGGCCATTCCCTCCTGGAAGAGAGGGACCCTTCCAGCAGAGGGATATGCTGGGCTACTCAAGGTAGGCTGCAATGGGGGCTGGGGGAAGGTGGCAGGAGGTCAAAGGGTGGTAGGCAGGGTGTTGGTGCTCCAAAGGAGTGGCTGGTTGGGGTGTGTGTGGGAGGTGCAAAAAAAAAAGAGGGGAAGGAAAGAGCTGAGTAAAGAGAGCAGTGGTGAGTAAGAGAGGGGTAATCTAAAGCAAAGCAGCAGAAAGAATGAAAAAGGGGGTCCAGTCTGGCAAGGGAGGATTTAGGGGCACTACTGTAGACTAAATCACTGTAGTCAAAAATAGGAAGGATCATCTTTAGGACAATTTCTCGGTGGGCAGGGAGCAGTATACTCTCTTTATTCCTGTACAAAGCACCAAGCTTAGGGTGAAACTTTTGGTGAATTGCTTCAATGTGCACAGTGAAATCAAGATGCCAGTCAAGGCAGACCCCGAGGTACTTAAAGGAGGAGACATCTTCAATATTAGCACCATCAAGTATTAAATAGTAGGGGAGAAGTAAGTTTGGCAAGCCTCTAATGGATACCAAGTCATTGAGACTGTTTTTTTGGCATTAAGAGACAGTTAGTGATCCTTGAACCATTGCTGAATGTTGTCAAAATCCAACTGAAGTTGAGATGTAAGGTTATGGGGAGAGGAGCCAATGCTAAAGACACTGTGTCATCAGCATACATATGAATATATGCAGATGAACAGACAGAAGATAGGTCATTCAGGAATACTGAAAAGAGAACAGGACCCAGGACAAACACTTGAGGGACTCCTGAGCTCATACCTCTCAACCTCTTGCCTCATGAATCAGGGACAAGGCTTAAAAAAATCAGGGACAAAGATCCCAAATCAGGGACACATCTTAAAATCTGGTACTATTCACTCAGAAAGCTGACAGAATAAAAGGATTTGTGTTAATATGCATTTTCTGGAGAATAACAAGTCTGTTACTTTAATGTTTGATATTATTTTGTGCTTTTAATCTCCACTATTTTGTCACAAGAACACAAATTTTACGAGGGACTGAGGAAATATCTGAGGCAAAATCAGGGACATCCCTGAAAATCAGGGACACTTGAGAGGTATGCCTGAGCTAATGGTAAATAAAGGTGAAATGGATTTTCCTATCTGGACAGCTTGAGACCTGCCTTTAAGGTAGGAACAAAACCAACTGACTTAAGAGTCAAAAAGGCCCGTAGCTTGAAGTTTGTCTAGTAGGAGGGGATGCAGCACAGACTACAGATAAAATAAAGACACCTGGAAATGAGCCTCGGATCAGTGTGTTTATCCTGAGTACCAAGATTTTAAATAAATAAATAAAAACAAAGTAATAATTTGGTACAAACTGGAAATAAATACGTATTTAAATATTGTGCATACAGAGAATAAAGTGCATTATAGCTCAATAAGAACACTGTACAAACGGATACGCAGCAATGGAAGCAGCACACGTGGAATAAAATAAATTGACATAAGATGGAGGACCTGAAAGGTGAGTTAAACTATCTGAAGTCATTGAAGATGGAGAACTGAAGTCGTTTGGAAGTGAACTCCAGGTACTGGTGCCCATCCGGCTGCTGATCCAGACTGCCCAGGAAGGTGTCCGGTGGTAGGGAGGTAGGAAAAGGTGTGGAGGGGTTGGAGTTTCATCTCATACCTAAGGGAGCCAGGGGAGGGAGAGAGGCAGAGGGAAGAAAGTAGTTGGTTCCAGAGTGAGGAAGTTGACAGGGAAGGGAGATTGCCCAGCTAAGGAGCGGGGAGGGCAAAAGTAAGATCCCTGGAATGGAGGGAGCAAGAAGTTGAGGGGGGGGGGAGTTGGGAGAGGAGAGGTAAGGGGGAAGGAGCCAAACCAGTATTTGGATATGAAGGAGGTACAATGAGCCTGGCGTAGTGAAGGCAGATTTTTGTCATTATAGAATGAAAATTAAATAATGAACCAATTTCTGTCTAATGTAGCCAAAATAACTTTAGGTGCTGTGTCTGAAAGTGTCTTACAGACAGAATATTGTTCTGTGTTTGAAACCCTTGACAAAATGTAACTTTTTGTTGTTTAAAAAAAATGACATTCCTAAGCTAGAGCCACAAGGGTAAAGATGGCCCTCAGCCAATCAGCTTTGACCATTTCTGAGACCCATTTTATAATTCCACTTAGAACATTTTATTTTTTACTTAGAATCTGGAATTAGCACACAGAAAACAATGGACCAGCTAGAGTGTTTGCAATGGAAATAAATGCAGTCTTAAAGCAGCAGTGCAACAAAATTAGTTTTAACTACAGTTAATAAAACTATTAGCATACCTGTCAGATGTACTTGTCTAGGTACCTCCCATGCTGTGTACCATAAATCTTATTTTTTATTTTCTCAATTCGAACCCTTGCGTGGTATACAATGCTTTTCCAATGCAACATTTGACGGACATTTTTTCTTGAGAAAAAAATGAAATTAAAACATTTATAAAATAGCCAAATTTTGGTGGAAATAGAAAATTGTACCACCAAATAAAACTGGACTATGCCTGGAATCTTTTATGGTTAAAAAGGGTGGGGTTATAGTTGTTGCCCAGTTTCATTGCACTGCTGCTTTAAAGGAGAACTGCTCTGAACCCGAAAGCCATTTTTCCTAGAAGAAACTGTTCTTCAAATACTGGTTTCAATTCTGTTATTGTTCTATCCATGCAGGCCTACTAGTAACCTCAGTGGATGTTTCTCACTTACACTCCAGTGATATGTGCCATTTTAGAATTAAGTGGTGTCATTTCTGTCTTTTTCAAACACAGAACATGGATGCATTGTGCTAACAATAGAAGAGCACAGCAAGGACATAACCTATACCATACAGTTCTAAATGGTACTCACTACCTATGCATAGATCAGAAGCACCCACTGGGATAACCAAAAAACCTGCAGTGATTGAGCAATATCAGAAATGGAACCAGCACTCAAAAACAACTTCTACAAGGGACATTGACGTACTAGTTTAGCACAGTTCTCTGTGAAGGGAGAACTGTTTTGAACGCGTACTGAATGTCACTATTTTCTGATTAAGATTTTTTTTTTTAATACTGGTTGCCATTCTGTTATGGTTCCATCTTCACTTGTCTTTTAATAAACACAGTGGGTGGCTGGATTTGCATGCAGGTGGTCAGTACTATTTTAGAACTGTATGATGTAGTTCATGTTCTTCTCAGCCACAGAGTTCTAGTGTAGAACACAGGTGCATTGTGCCAACAATGGAAGAGCTTAATAAGGACATATACAATATCTCACAGTTCTAAAATGGTCCTTACCATCTGCGTGTGAATCAGAAATACTCACTGTGTTTACTAAATGGCCAGTAAAGACTGAGCAATACCAATGTGAACCAGTGTTTGAAAATCAGCTTCTACTGAAAATATAGCCTTACAGGTTGAATGCCAGGGGCAAAGCCAGAAGTTGGGAATGGGGGGGAGGGGGTTCCACCAAATCAATCCCCCTCTTTAGTCCTAGTGTGCAAACAACTTTAATTCAAAAACATAATGGAAGAAGGTGGGAGGGGGGTTCTGGGCACCCAGCCCCCTCCCTCAGCTACGCCTACAAATGTAGTTCTCTTAAAGCAAAAAAAGGAAAATTACATACCTACCGTAATTCTTGATCTTCTCTTGTATCTTCACCATTCATTACTTCCTGGGTGTAAGCCGGAGGCGCCGACCCGCCACGGGAGCTTTTTTTTTTTTTGAAAGTTTGCCTTAACGGCCCCGCTCGAGAGTGACGCATGGCGCGCTGGCGCGAGGGCGGCCGCTAGTAGCTTTTATCGACCTCCAATCAGTTCTGTGAGCCGGAGAGGCAAAAGTGAAAGCAGAAAATATAGATAGCGAGGCAAGATAGCCGAGGGATAGCAAAGCAAGGAAGAATGAACTGAAAAGGAATAAGCCAATGGAGAAAGGACAGAGGAGATAAGAGTATCCCTAGCCTAGGATTCTGCAGGGCCTCCTTACCTGCAAGACTCTAGGAGGAGAGATAAAGTAAGGAGATGAGAAAATAGAAGGAGAAGAAGAAGAAAGAGAAGAGAGAGATGGGATGTTGAAGGGACCAGAACGCCCAACGAGTATAGTTAGGTTGCAGCTAAAGGCTCGACTAAAGGGGAAGCAAGAATCCCCGGAGATAGAGCTGAAGAGAAGGTTCACCGAACCCGCTAGACAGACTCAGGAGGGCATAGTCCTCATCCTCAACATGCCATTAGCTCCTGATACCCACCTCGGCCCTGGCCCGGAAGGCCCTTAACTGGAGGACAGCCGAGGAGGGAAGAATAAAACCCAGGCAGCATGAGCGCTGCTCAGGGGTTTAGAAATGGAAAATGTAAGCTCTCAGGCGTTTCAAGATAGAAATGGGACTCATACTGACTGGCCAAGACAGGTCAAGGCTAAGGCTGGCTAGGATTGGATATGGTCAGCACTGTTCTACTTAAAATTGTCCAGGAGGACACTTAAAGGGAGAAACCAATAGCAAAACAGCGAGAAGGATAGCCTACCTTCTCATTTGCCTTCTTGTTTGTTTTCCTTTTTTTTTACAGATAAAAATTATTTTTTTTTTAGACTAGATGCATGACCCAGATATCAAGATGCCTATAGCAGTCGAAGAGAGTTCCCTCAGCATTTTTTTTTTTTCAAAAGAAAAAGGAATAGATGTACTCGTTCCTCTGTTCTGCAAGGCAAGAATAGAGGGGGGGGATTAGATTTCAGGGCAACTATCTGGACACGGGATTGCAGGATCAAAACTGAATAGCCTGAGCCAGGCCAAAAAACCCCAAAGGTATCTTGCCAGAAGAATGGCAAGAGATAGTTGTGCAGTCTGATCGCCAATGCAAACCACGAGATGGCCCATGAATCTTAGAGTAAGTAATTTTTCTGGAAATTTAGAACCCCCCGAAAGATTTTTTTTTTTTTTTTGGGGAAAAATTAGGCAATTTTTCCTGTCTTTTATATATATGCAGAGAGAGGAAGGAGACGGAGGTGGAGAAGCCACAGGAAGAGGCCACTGAGGGATGGTGGGAGGGAGGAGTAATGAATGGTAAAGATACAAGAGAAGATCAAGAATTACGGTAGGCACGTACTTTCCTATCTTCCTTGTCAATCTTCACCATTCATTACTTCCTGGGTGAGTACCAAGCTCCTCTTCCCTGGAGGGGAAGAGGCCATACCCTGAGGGAACAAGACCCCCAGCCTTCTGCTGGTGAGAAACAGAAGGAGAAGACCCTGGCTTATTCAGAAAGCCTAAGTGGGAGAAGAGCTAGGAGGTGCCTCCCGAGGACGAGGAGACGGAGGGAGCCCTGTAAAGTCTCCCAGCTCTGAAGAGAAAAGACGGGTCCCCGGAAGGTGGAGCGAATCACCCCACGCCGGGCCAGGGTGACAACCTGGAAAGACGAAGCCATGCCGTCCGCCTGATGCAGATCGCTGTCCCCGCAAGCCTGGAAGCCACCTCATTGGCGTCATAAGATGCCCTTGCTTGGTGTCTTGCCAGCTCCAGGCCTACCGCAGAGAGGGCAACGGCTTGTCTGGTTTGCTCCGTATCAGGCACAGATGCCAGCAGCTGGGACATCATCGACCACAGATGCCGGTTGTAGGCAGCGTGGTGAGCCTGATGTGATGCAATACATGCACTCGCACGAGAAGAAGAGAACACTCTTCGCCCCCAACGGTCGAACTGGAGAGAGTCCGAATCCGGTGGGCGGTCGTGCGCCAGGCAACGGCGCCCAGAAGGAGTATCCAGGTATACCAAACCTGAGGACGGGTTGGGAAGGGAACCTAGAGACTCAGAGGGGGCACAATACCTACGCTGGCAGTCCGCCGGGGCTGGGGAAGAAGCGGCAGGGGACTGCCAGGACCGGATAGACGCCTCCTGGAAGGGGACAGGCCAGGAAGGTACCACCAGATGCTGGGCACTGAATTCACCAAGGAATTCACGCGTCTCCCGTTCGGTATTGTCTCTTCGAATGTAGGAAATCCGGAGATCCCTCACCATCCTCGAGAGGAAACGCTGGTATTCTGTGAAATCAGCATCGGAGGACAGATGAGCAGGGGGTTCCTCTCCCTCGGAGGAGGGAGACGAGGATGAAGGGGAACTGGAATGCCCAGAGGATTCCTGCAGCAGTGGGGAGAGTCGAAAGACCCGCTCATGCATGTATCTAACATATGAGGGGAAGGCCGCCGCAGAACCCCTGAACTGCTCCCAGGATAACGGACCCGTAGGACCGACATGGCCTGGGAGCGGGGGTGGTGGAGGCAGAGATGGGAGAGGGCACCTCCGAGGCAACTGTCTTCTGCAGGGCTCTGGAATCCGGGGAAAGGAGCCCTGGGAGGAGGGATCCCGGATATCAGACCAGGCCGCAGAACGGAACTCTGGGGAAGCGGAGCCTGAAGAGCCCTGGGGAGAACCTCCCCGTGACGATGCCGGACTGCATGGATCCAGAAGGGCAGTCCGCACAAACGCCGGAGGACACCCTAGAACCCTGAGGGAGGGGCCAGGCTCTGCACTGCTGCTGGCCACCCCCTAGGGTGGCCAAAGAAGACCGAGCAGCAGACCCCTGCCCTCAACCCCTCGGACTCGAGAGGGCCTCCTCCTCGACCACAGCTCCCTGTCCCTAGAGGGGCAACAGCCACCGGGAGGTAGCTGTCACTGGCCTCCAGAGAGGGAGCTCCCCGCGCACCCCCACGCCTGCCCCGGGCTCCCGGCCACCCCAGCCGGGAACCCTCAGGAGACGACGGAAGGGGGACAGAGGAGGGCCTGGCGCCGCTTGGCACCTTTCTAGCCACCGGGGACCCAGACTCAAGAGTGGGGTGCCAGGATGGGTCCACGTTTGAGTCATCGCCTCCGAGGAGGACGAGATCAACAGGACCTCAATGCTGGCCACCCAGGGTCCTCGAGGCTACGGGCCGCGAACGGCCCCGGGTACCAAGTGAAGGCGCCGCGACGCCCTCACGCCGGTAGCAGCCAGGCCTAGCTCCACACCCCAATGGCGCTGCAAGCGTCGGCACCGCCTGGAGGAAGGACAAGGCCCACGGCGCGGCGCGGCCGGAAGGCAAGGCAGCACGACGACGGCGCCGCTTGTCCATCGGGCGCGAACGCTGGATCCAAAGGCCAAGATCGATCACGGCACCAATGGCTGGCTTAGGACCAAATGGGCGCTGAAGGCTGTGTCGAGGGTCCACCCAGCCAGGCCCAAAAGCCGAGGGCCTCGACACGGGGAAGCCTGCACCAAGAGGTGATGCCGAGGGCGGTGTCGGCGCCGCCCCGGAGGGACCACGACGCTCCCCTGACACCGCAGAAGGGGTCTCCTCCTCGGCAAGAATAGGCGAGGAGACCCCCTCCTCCTCGGACCGTATAGGCCCGGGAAGGGACCCGGAGGAAGGGCCTAACGAGCGTGCCTGAGAATCCCGAGAGCGACGTCGTCCCCCGAAGGTCGGCGGGGTCTTGCCGAGCTTAAACGCACGGGTTTCGAGGACGCGACGGTCCATCGAGAAACAGGCATCGCACAAATCCATATCATGGCTGGGTCCCAGGCAACGGAGGCAAACGTCATGCCGGTCCGAGACGGAGAAATGCCGGCCACAGGAGCACCGACGCATAGGGGCGCGCCTGCTCGAAAAGCGCCGCTTCCAGAACCGGACATAACGCCAAACAATTAAGGTAAAACACAGTAGGAAACACCCGACGCCATACAGATAGAAAAAGAACAGTCTTACTGTGGTATGGCGCCTGAAAGGCACGAAAGAGGAGTCGGCCTAGTTAGGAATTGCGTGACTACAAAACTATTCATGAAGCAGGTGCTGCCTCGACGGGGAGAAACAGAACTGAGTTGGAGAGGAGTCGGTCGCTATTAACGCCGCTTCTCGCGCATGACGATGACGCTACCTCGAGGGCGGGGCCGTTAGGCAACCCTAAAAAAAAAAAAAAAAAAAAGCTCCTGTATGGTGCGCACCGCTTACACCCAGGAAGTAATGAATGGTGAAGATTGACATGGGAAGACAAGTTGAAACACTAATAAAACATAGAACATATTGTGGTATATATATAAAAAGCGTAATTGTGACGCCAAAACGCTCAGTTTT
This sequence comes from Neoceratodus forsteri, assembly GCA_016271365.2. Lineage (NCBI taxonomy): Eukaryota > Metazoa > Chordata > Ceratodontiformes > Ceratodontidae > Neoceratodus > Neoceratodus forsteri. Next base: position 594,394,682 of record JADMNL010000022.1, on the reverse strand, counting down.
GTGGGAGGGCGACGTATTTTGTTTGCTGGCTGACCTGCATATTTTTGTAATAAAAGGCTTTTATCCTTCTACATCTCAGTGGATTCTTTATCTGAAGTGGACAGTGATAAGGTGCCACCTACAAAATATTTCCGTGACTATATGAAATACATAATGGGCCAGATTTTTGTGGTGCAGGGCTTGCGCCATGACACTGCAGGTCTGGCAGTGCACGAACCCCTTGCCACAACTGTGCTCGATTTTGTCGCGAGGCGCAGTTGTGACATTTTCCATGTTTTACAGCAGCTTCACGCCCAATATCTGGCATAAGCTCTGTAAACAAATGCCTGTTGGATTGCTGCAAACTAGACCACAAAAAGTTGGTCTAACTGCAGCAACTGGCACTAAGATAGAAGATCATGATTGCCAGATAGGAGAATGACGCAAACCTGGTACACCATATCTTTGGTGCACTTGGGGCTTATGGCATTCTCACCCATTTCAAAATCAGGCCCAATGGCTTTAGTGCATTACGTATTTATCCAGACTCATGAAATGGTAAGACCTTCATAACTAATTTGTGGCTTTGCCACATGTGAGCTGTGGGTCTTGTCACTCACTGGTGGGGATAAAAGTGTTGTTCCACTGCAACTCATGGTTTGTTCCATATATATAATCTTCCACAGATGTCTTTGGACTGTAAATGGTGTTATTTGTTTTTTTTGCAATTCTGTTTATACTCCTGGAGACAGGCAAGGGATTGACCCCCTTCTCTGTGCCTGGTCCAACTACTGGCATTCCCCCAAGTCACCCAGACTGGGAGGCCAGCAGCTTGCCCCCTGCAGTAGAGCTCTCCAAAGGGAGAGACCGAGATCCACCTTTATAAGGCCCCAGCTGTGGCTGCACCTGGGGCATCATTCAGGCAAGGGTCCAGCATCATCACTGTGTGGCTGGCCCAGGGGTATTTCCAGCATTGGTGCCCTGGAGGTGCAGACATGCAATGAAGTCAGCGTGGAATGTGCATGCAACCACACACACTCCACAAACGTCTACCATCGCCTCCTCCCCTTTACATGTGGCCCCAGCCTGATGGACACCCAGTCTCCACTTGGTGTTATTCGTATGCCAGGTGACTACAGCCCATGCCCCCAACCCCCTCACCGCCGGTGAAGGACAGCAGTCCCAGGGACACTCAGTCCTTCTCCCCCGGCCAACTCTCCGATGCTTCAGACTTGTTCTCAAACTCAGGTCATTGGCGCCGCCAAGTGGATGCACTTACAGCTTGCCCCAGTGGGCTGGCTACTTTAAATGGTTTTATTAATGTGAACATAAACCATGTTATACTTTACATCTTGGGGTCCCTTGTTAAAGCTGCCTTTTCCTGCACAATATTCATTATTTAATTACTGACAGCATCAATTCCGAAACCTGTGACATCAGTAAAATGGAAGCCCAGGAAAAGCCTCACTCCTGGCATCCACTCAGCTAATGTCAAAGGATCCAGAAGTGATGAATAATTAAAATGAACACTGGGAGACTTCCAGTGACATCACTGTAGGGGATGCAAGCCTAGAGAATGGGATCATACTCCTAACCCCCAAAAAGCTCCCAAATCAAGAGATTAAAAAAACAAAACAAAATGACTTCTCACATCCAGGACTGATGGGAGGCACTAAGAGACAAAAAATGACGGAACAAGCAGGGGATTATGAGAGATCCAGCACCCCGATGCCAGAGACCACAGCACCAGCAGACAAGATGGCGGAAGAGGCTCCAGTGGCTCTCGCTCAGCTAACAAAAAGAATTCCATTTAGTGATCCGAAACATCCATTCAGAACTGAGGCACAATATCTCTGCAATCAAAATAGTAGAGGACCTGGAGACCTATGCTGGTGAAACTGATACCTGCACAGATCGACTAGAGATAGTGCTCCTCCACGTCATCAAAAAATGCCAACAATTGACTGAGAAATGCAATGATATTGAAAATAGATCACGTCAAAACAACCTACAGATAGATGGAGTACTGGAGGATGAGGAAGGTAGAGACATGGCAGCCGTTCTTGATCATTTTTTAAGAGAGACTCTGTAGCAAGACTCTGATGTCCTGCTAGACATCGAGTGGCTGCATCTGTCTCTTAAAACTAAACCGAGCAGCAAAGGCAAGAGACCTCGCTTCATTGTCTTGAAATTCTTAAGTTATACTTTGAGCATGGCATATGAAACAGGTCTTGTATGAAACTAAAAGGGTCTACTTTGATAATGACTACTCGCTGGTGGAAATGTCATGTAGAAAGGCACACCTCTATCCAAAGGGCCCTGAAAACACAACAGCTGAAATACCAGACACTTATCACTTGAGACTCACTGTGATGTTCCCTGATGGCCCCGAAATTTCTTGACACCAGACAAGGAAATCAAAGATCTGTGAGCCGGAGGAATACAGGCCCCACTGTTCAGAAGAGACCCTGTACAGATGGATAAGTGGGAACTACACCAGACCACATGGTTCAAGACTCCACTGGTGGCAGAAAAAAAGCAGCACAACATGTTGAACTTGAACGACAACTCCTTTGATCCTTCAAAAGCATTGAGCATCTCTGAGATGCACCCTAAATCAGGGACTTTTGACCACCTGCAAGGTAAGTGGAGGGGATGGAGGAGAGAACCATGAAAGGGGGTGTTAGAGTAGAGGTGGGCAAGCCAGAAATTTTTCACTTAGAGCCAAGCCAGAGCCGAGCTAAGGGTCTGGCTTGACTTTCTAAGCCAAAACACGAGCCGAGCCCTGGCTACTGCAGGCTGTTCTCTACATAGGAGTTGAATGTTTCAGACACTACACTCTGTTCAGGCTGACAAAAATGCTTTTCTAGGGACATGGATATGGTGTTCATCCACACTTATTGGCAGGTTCCTTGCCGCTTTAAATCTTGCCGGAAGGTCTTCAAGCTGGCTCCTCCCACCCACCCGGGTGGTAAAACTCTCGGCTCCGCCCCATGACGCCAGATCTTCCTTACCGCTTGGAAGCTCAGGTTCCCTCCTTAACGCTCTGCGATTAAGACTGGTTCCTAATTCTTCGAAAGTTCGAAATCAAAAGTTTTTGCTAAAAAGACTTCGGTCTTCTTCTCCTCAGCTCGATGAGGACCGTCGACTCGGTTTCGGAGGTGCCTTGCGGAGCAGAAGATGTCTAGACGGATCTGCACTCCACGTGCGTCTACTGCCTGGGCCTTGAGCACGACCCGCAGGCCTGCGACTTGTGCTTTTCTTTTTCGGCCTACGTCCTTGAAGACCGTGCTGCCTGATTACAACTGGGGCGCCCCGAGAAAAGAATTCCACTGGTGAAATCTAAAGAGGCCCGGTTGGCGGTGTCCGTGGTGGCGGGCTCGGCGGATCAGCTCGAGCAGATGATCGCCCTCGAAGAGGAGGCGGCGCGGGCCGCTTCTGCCTCGGCTTCGGCATTTGTCCCACTCTCTCGGTGCCTCGTACTCGGCTTCTTTTAAGGAGCTTTGTCGACCCTCTCGGCGAAAGGTGAGGGTCCAATCTTCGACCTTTTCCAGGTCCAAAAAGAGCAAAAGTAAGTCTCTCCGTCGACGCTCTTGGGAGCGGGAAAGATCCCCCTCCCCTTGTCGACAGTCGACTTCGGTCGACCCCTCAGCTTCGGCCACTGGCTTCACGGTGTCCCCGTCAGGCCAGTTGACCGAGACTCCCGTCGCAGCGGTCGAGATTTTTCTCGACCCGTTGGACGGGTTGTCGGCTGGAGAAGCTGAGAATCCCTTCTCCCCGGTTCCCCCAGTGGGAGTTGAGGATCCCGTCGGCTCGTCTGTGCCTCCGGTTCCGGAGCCTTCGGTGGGATCGTCCGAGCCGAGGGGAGTGCCGATTTCCGACACTTCTCCTCGCCTTCCTTGGCCTAGTCGAGACTCTCGGTCTCGGTCTCTGACATCCTCGCGGTCCAACCGATCCCGCCGCCATAGGCGGTCTCGGCACCGCGGCAAGTGGCGCCGCCGCTCTTCCTCTTCCTCGGACGAGGGGAGGCTTCGGCGCAAGCGCCGAAGTACGAGGAACTCATGTGGCAACAGCTCCTTTTGACCGGGAATAGGCCGACCCAGTCGTCTTCCCGGCCATTAAGTGGCTGTCACCGAGCGGTCAAACAACCCCTCGTTAGCCGAGGAGCCTGTTCCCAGGCGGTTGTTTGGCCAATTCCAGCTGCCCCACCGATTCTGGTGGAACCTCCGCCTCCACAGCCACATTAGTTGGGCTCCGACCAAAATTCTCGGTCGCCTTGGGTTTGGCCCCATAGGCTGTCTGTCACCCTCACTCCCGATAAACCTCGGCAGGTGGAGGTGGCTCAGGCCCGAGCAGCTCTTTGAGGACTCTTCTGAGTCCGATGATGGTTCCTCCCTCTTCTCAAGCGCATGGACTTGGAGTCCTCGGGAAGGGCAGTCAGTGGGCGATAGCCCTTCGGTCTAGGGTTGCTTAGACTCATCTGGAATCCACGGGATGAAGCTCGAACCCGTTCCTAAACAGGCCAGGTATCCCCTCATGGAGATTCTGGACTGAGGGATTCTCCTACGGAGGTCTTTCCAGTGGCGGGCTATCAGTGGGTCCGGCCTTGGAACTCTGGCAGCATCCTGCTTCCTGCCTCGCCTTCAGCCAGGATGGCCAGGAGTATCTGCGGTCCCTACCGGTTCCCTGTCCGGTTTTGGAACACCCCTCAGCCGGGGGTTGGTTACTGACAGCGTTTTCGGCGTGCGGGCACGCCAGGGATGTGACAAACCTCCCGACAAGGAATCCAGAATTGGATTATGCGGGCGAAAAGTCTATGCTGCATCCTCTCTCGGACTTGTCAGGCCAGTTCGGCCGTCTTCATGGCACGTTTTTTCCGCCCTGTTGGGCTCCTGATGAGGTTGTCCCTCATCTTCCCGCAGATCTGCAGACTGCGGTCAGGCAGGTGCGGGACCAGGGCAGGGCAGTGGCTAAACAGCAGCTCCAGACTGCGTTAGACATCGGGGACTCATGTGCCAGGTCTGTGGCGGCCGCAGTGGCCATGCATCGTCGGGCTTGGCTGAGGATATCCACCTTTACCTCGGATACCCAGCACAAGTTGGCGGATGTTCCCTTTTTGGGGACTGACCTCTTCGGCCCTGGGGTGGAAGGTCACCTGCAGAGGATCGAGAAGTCCAATGCTACCTTGAACTCGGTCTCTTCCGCTCAGAAGGACAAAGGCCGCAAGCCACAGCCTAAGCCCTTTCATCCTTCTGCATCTGCGGCGCGCCCGGCCCAGCAACGTCAGGGCCAGCAGGCTCGAGCTTGGCATCCCAAACCCAAGCCGTTGGCTTCCTCCAACAGGAGGCAGGGAGGTAAAGGCCCAGGAGGTCCCTCAGCCGGTCCCTCCTCCAAGCCTGCCCAGTGACGGGCTGAGGGGTGTCGCCCCCATCCCTGTCACCTCACCCCTGGTTCCCCCCGTGCGGGGACGGCTCAGACACTTCCTTTCTGCCTGGTCCGCTGTTACCACGGACAGGTGGGTACTGGAGGTGGTGGGAAAAGGCCTACCTCTAGATTCGGAAGCAGCCCCGCCTTCAGAGCCGTCGCACCTAGGGGGCCTCGGGGTCCGCTAGCCTCACTGGTGGCTCTCCACAGAGCCAACATCGCCCTCCTCCTCCAAAAGGAGGTGATCACGAGGTAGAGGATCCCCTTAGACCCGGGTTCATGTCCAGGTATTTCCTGGTTCCAACGGACGGGGCTGGCGCCCCATTCTCGACTCACATGACCTGAACAAGTTCCTAAGGTCTCGGACCTTCAGAATGGTCACTCTGGTGCAGATAATACCATCTCTAGAACACGGCGGTGGTTCTGCTCTCTGGACCTACAGGCCGCGTTCTTTCACGCCCCTATCCGTCGTCACATCGAGATTCCTCCGCTTTCGGCGGAGGGATCCCCTTCTTGAGTTCGAGCCATGCCCTTCGGCTTATCTCCAGCTCCAGGGTCTTCACCAAATGCATGGCAGTGGTGACAGCATTCCTGCGGTGCCGAGGGGTCCGGGTGTACCCTTACCTGGACGATTGGCTGATAGCAGCCCCCTCCAGACGGGAGGTGGAGCGGTCCAGAGATCTGGCCCTCCAGGTTTGCTCTCAAGTCGGCCTTCTCATCAATGAGGCCAAGTCGGAACTCGAGCCGAAGCAGGTGATCCTGTTCATCGGGGCAGAGCTCGACTCTCTTCGAGCCAGAGCACGGCTCCCGGTGGACAGGGCCGAGGTTCTTACCTCCTTGCCCAATAATTTCTGGTTGGGCAACCGCACCTGCCCGGACTTCCAGCACCTCCTGTCTTCATGGCGGCCTGCACCAGCGTGGTCCGTTGGGCACGCTGGCACATGCGCCCCCTTCAGTGGGGACTGGCCAGCCAGTGGTCACAATGCTGTGATCCTTTGGACCAGCTAGTGATAGTGATCCAGGAGATGTGGAACGCTCTCCAGTGGTGGACCGTTCCATCCCATCTGCAGGAGGGCATCCCGTTTGTCCGCCCCGAGCCGACGGTCTCTCTATCGACCGATGCCTCTCTGATGGGTTGGGGTGCCCATCTGGGGGAACACCGAGTGCACGGCCTCTGGTCCCTGCGGGAGTCCCGATGCCACATCAACCTGCTGGAGCTCCGAGCGGTCCGCCTAGCTCTCACCGCCTTTGCTCCGTTTCTCCGGGGTCAAGTGGTCCGAGTCCAGACGGACAATACCACGACCATGTACTACCTGAACCACCAGGGCGGGACGCGCTCCATGCTTCTATGCAAGGAAGCTCTCCACATTTGGTCACTCGTGCGCAGCCTGGAGGCGGATCTCCTAGCCATTCATGTGGCAGGAGCCTCCAACACCCTGGCCGATGCCCTGAGCCCGGATAGGGGCTGCATCTCACGAGTGGTCTCTCCTGCCGGAGGTAGTACAAGATCTGTTCTCCCACTGGGGCACACCTCAGGTGGACCTGTTTGCCTCCAGGGAGAATGCGAAGCTGAGGCTGTTTCATGCCCGCCCCCCTCAGCAGGGCTCGCTGCAGGGGGATGCCTTCTCGAGGCTGTGGACCCCGGGCCTCTTTTACGCCTTTCCCCCCATTTCCCTTGATTCACAAGGTGCTTCTCAAGACAAGGAGGGACAAGGCGCAGGTGATTCTGATAGCCCCAGACTGGCCCCACCAGTTCTGGTACCCAGATCTCCTCAGCCTCAGCTCCAGGTTCCCGAGGCAGCTTCCAGCTCGCCCGGACCTGCTCTCAGTCAATCAGGGGAAGGTGTTCCATCCGGACCTTCAATCCCTGCACCTGACAGCCTGGTTCCTGAGCGGCTAGAGTTCCAGGCCTTGGGTCTTTCCGACGAGGTCCTCAATGTTGTTGAGGCGTCCCGTAAGGAATCGACCAGGAAATGCTGTGCCTTCAAATGGAAGAGGTTTTCCATTTGGTGTCAGGGTAAGGGCTTGGACCCTTCCTCCTGTTCCTTGGCAAGCATTTTGGACTATTTATGGTCCCTTTCTAGTCAAGGGCTTAGGTCGACGACCCTAGAGGTGCACCTGGCAGCCATCTCTGCTTACCGGGCGCGGGCCGGGGAGCAGTCGGTGGCGCAGGAGAAGGTGGTCTGGCGCTTTTTCAAAGACCTTGATCACATTTCCCCTCCGGTGCGAGAACCTCCACCTCTGTGGGATTTACTGCTGGTACTGGCAAAGCTCATGGGCAAGCCATTCGAACCAATGCACAGGTGTGAACTCTCTCACCTGTCGTGGAAGACCGCCTTCTTGGTGGCTATCACGTCAGCCAGAAGGATGGGAGAACTCCAGGTGCTCTGCATTGAGTCTCCTTACCTGGTCTTCCACAGGGACAAGGTTGTCCTGCGCCCCCACCCGAAATTCCTTCCGAAGGTGGTGTCGGAGTTTCACCTTAACCAGGTGTTGACTCTGCCGGTGTTCTACCCCAATCACACCTCAGAGGCCGAATACAGGCTCCATACTTTGGACCCTAGAAGGGCGCTCGCTTATTATAAGGAGTGCACGGCTGAAATTCGGGGAGAGGTTCGCCAGCTGTTTGTCACCTACGCTGAAGCCGCACCTGGCAGACCTGCAGCCAAGCGGACGATAGGCAGGTGGGTCACCTCCTGCATAGATCTCTGCTATAAGTTGGCGGGCATGGAGCCTCCCAGAGGGATAAGAGCTCATTCTACCCGTCATACTGCTGCATCGGTGGCTGCTTCCAGGGACGTCCCTATCCAGGAAATCTGCAGGGCTGCTACCTGGAAGTCAGCACACACCTTTATTACCCATTACCACATCGACCTTGAGTCACGCCGGGATGCTGGTTTTGGGGCCTCGGTTCTCCAGTCTTTATTTCCTAAGTAGGGGGTGTGCGCCTTGCCTCCCTCCTCCCGGAGAACTGCTAGGAGTCTGCCAATAAGTGTGGATGAACAACATATCCATGTCCCTAGAAATACAGGTTACTCACCTGTAACAGGAGTTCTAGGAATGGTATATGTTGTTCATCCACACGACCCACCCGACCTCCCCGGCTTCGACGCACAACCTGAGCTTCCAGTGGGCCAGATCTGGCGTCATGGGGCGGAGCCGAGAGTTTTACCACCCGGGTGGGTGGGAGGAGCCAGCTTGAAGACCTTCCGGCAAGATTTAAAGCGGCAAGGAACCTGCCAATAAGTGTGGATGAACAACATATACCATTCCTAGAACTCCTGTTACAGGTGAGTAACCTGTATATTTTGACCATGCTTGGCTGGGCTTGACCCAGGCTCTCAGTTGCTACAGAGGTTCAGCCAGGCCGAGCCATGCACTAAGTTTGAGCCAGGCTCTGGGCCTGCACCTGCTCTGGCTTGCCCACCTCTATGTGAGGGCACAAGAACAACCAGCAAGTGCGCCAGAGGTAGCAAGACTTAGACTTAAACTGTCTACACACCAAAAACATGGCTGACGATCATGTTCTCTGTAGTGCTTTAGCCAGAGTAACCACTACTAGACACAAGGAGAGAGAAGGGATGGGAGTCCCAGATTTTAAATCTTATTATTATGCAGCCCAGAAAACACACATAGTGGACATTATAGGGGATAGGGAAGATACAGGGTGGGTCCCAATGGGAAGTCACACATTTGGACTGATACCTTTGAAATATTTGCCATGGATGACCACACCTGAATATGGGAAGTTAGTGAATAATCCCTGGTCCAAAGTCGTGCTGAAAATGTGGACTACAGTTGCAAACCCCAGCTCTGATTTGGGCATTCACTCCAGTAACACACACACCAGGATTTTCCCTACCACATGGGATGCATCCTGTATAGCTAGGGGAAGGGAGGTTGAATGTGGTCTCACAACTGTACACAGGCCCAGACTTCAAAAATGTTTTAATCACTGCAGAGGGAGTCCCACCTAAATGAACTAGATTTATTCAGATTGTTTTCAATTATGTAGCTTTCTGAACAGAGAGGAGATTCAGAAAGCACTTACAACTGCTCTCCCACAGGTCCTATTATATCTGAGTGAGGCCAGGCAAACAGGGCCCAGACCTCACCACATCTCCTTACTCTACCAGATGATGATAAAAGATATGGATTTGTCGTAAGTTGGAGCCATACAAGACAGATGGGAACGGGAAGGAAACTGCCAGCTTCTATCCCAAACAATGGGTCCCTATTTTGGCCAGTATTCACAAACCCACTACTGCCGCATGCTGGTGGGTGTTTATGGAAGTTGCACAGTTTTGCTTCACCCCTACCAGATCAAAACATTTTTCCAAGACAGCCACAGACCCTGCTGGAGGCAGTGTAGTAAAAGAGGCACCCTTACACAAACATTGAGCTGGCCTGCATTGACAGACTTTTAGATTCAAATTTGCAAAGAAATGCAAGACGTATCTGAGCTGCAATCGTCCTTAGACTTCCAAATCTGATTTTAAATCTACCCTACAAAGGAGCAAGTAGGGGAGATAAAAGACATTCCTTTCTCATTCTCGCTGCTGCAGCTTTAAAAGCTATCCCTAAAAGACGGCTTACCCCCCCAACCCAGAGATCAAGGACCGGATCAGTGTATCCGAACAGATCAGGGAAATTGAGGCCATTACAGCCTTACTGAGGAATAACAAAAACTGGACTGTCTGTGGCTCTCTTTTTTAGATTACAAAGAAAAGACACAAGGAATTCTCACAGTATAAGAACAGGTTACTCACCTGTAACAGTAGTTCTAGGAGTGGTATATGTTGTTCATCCACACTGTCTGGCATTGTCCCTTTCCCCTTTAAATCTTGCCGGAAGTCTTCAAGCTGGCTCCTCCCACCCACCCGGTGGTAATACCTGCTCCGCCCATGACGCCAGATCTAGCCCGCTGAAGCCAGGTTGTGCGCCTAAAGCCGGGAGATCGGTAGGTGGCAGGGATGAACAACATATACCACTCTAGAACTACTGTTACAGGTGAGTAACCTGTTCTTCTAGGAGCGTGGATATGTTGTTCATCCACACTGTCTGGCAGACTCAAGCAGTTCTCCGGGAGGAGGGAGGCAAGCACACCCCTACTTAGGGAATAGAGATTGGAGAACCGAGGCAAACCAGCATCCCAACGTGACTCTAGGTCAATGTGGTAATGGGTAATAAAGGTGCTTGCTGACTTCCAGGTAGCGGCCCAACAGATTTCCTGGATAGGGATGTCCCTGGAAGCAGCCACCGAAGCAGCAGTATGACAGGTAGAATGAGCCCTTAGCCCTTTGGGAGGCTCCTTACCCGCCAATTCATAGCACAGACCTATGCATGATGTGATCCATCTCGCAATAGTCCGCTTGGCTGCAGGTCTGCCAGAAGCGGCTTCAGCGTAGGTGACAAACAGCTGGCGAACCTCTCCCCGAATTTCCGCCGTCCTCTCCTTATAATAGGAGAGAGCACGTCTGAGGTCCAGAGTATGGAGCCTATACTCGGCGTCCGAGGTGTAATTAGGGTAATATACTGGCAGGGTCAACACCTGGTTAAGGTGAAACTCTGACACCACCTTCGGAAGGAATTTCGGGTGGGGGCGCAGGACAACTTTGTCCCTGTGAAAGACCAGATAAGGGGAGTCCACCGAAAGCGCCTGGAGCTCCCCGTCCTTCTGGCTGACGGATAGCCACCAAGAAGGCCGCCTTCCACGACGAAAGAAAGTGCAGACTTGTGCATGGGTTCGAATGGTTTGCCCATGAGCTTTGCCAAAACCAGCAAAAGATCCCATGGAGGTGGAGGTTCACGCACCGAGGGGATGTGTGTCCAGGCCTTTGAAAAGCGCCCGACCACCTTTTCCTGAGCTAACGTCGGCTGACCGACCCGCTAGCCGTAAGCTAATATAATAAGACAATCAAGGGTCGATGACCGAAGACCCCTTGAGAGGGACCAAAGGTAGTCTAGAATGTTAGCCACCGAGCAGGATAAGGGGTCCAGACCTTTACCCTGACACCAAATGGAAAATCTCTTCCATTTGAAGGCATAACATTTCCTGGTCGATTCTTTTCGAGATGCCTCCACCACGGTGCAGACATCCTCAGAAAGACCCAAAGCCTGGAACTCTAGCCGCTCAGGAACCAGGCTGTGAGGTGCAGGGATTGAAGATCCGGATGAAGGACCTTCCCCTGGTTCAGAGATATCAGGTCCGGGCATGTACTGAGCCACTCCGGGGTCCTGCAGCTGAGGCTGTGGAGATCTGGATACCAGAACTGGCGTGGCCAATCTGGGGCTACCAGGATCACCTTCGCCTTGTCCTTCCTCACCTTGAGTAACACCTTGTGGATCAAGGGAAATGGAGGAAAGGCGTAAAAGAGGCCTGGGGTCCACGGCCTCGAGAAGGCATCCCCCTGCAGCGAGCCCTGCTGAGGGGGGCGGGCATGGAACAGTCTCAGCTTGGTGTTCTCCCCTGAGGCAAACAGGTCCACCAACGGTTTGCCCCAACGAGAGAACAGGTAGTAGACTACCTCTAGATGGAGAGACCACTCGTGGGATGTCTGGCCTAAGCGGCTGAGAGCATCCGCCAGTTGGTTCGCGACTCCTGCCACATGGATGGCTAGGAGATCCGCCTCCAGCCGGCTGACGAAGGTCCAGATCCGGAGCGATTCCTTGCATAGCAGACGGGAGTGCGTCCTGCCCTGTTTGTTGAGGTAGTACATGGTCGTGGTATTGTCCGTCTGGACTTGAACCACTTGACCCCGGAGCTGAGGAGCGAAAGCTGACAGAGCCAGTCTGACTGCCCTGAGCTCCAACAGGTTGATGTGGCATCGACCTCTGGGGTCCAGAACCCATGAGCCCTGTATTCCCCATGTGGGCCCCAGCCCGTGAGAGGTATCAGTCGTAGAGGACGACCGTCGCTCGGGCGGACAAACGGGATCCCTTCCAGCAGATGATTCGGGACGGTCCACCATTGTAGGGCGCCCCACATCCCTGGGTGACCGTGACCAGCTGGTCGAAAAGACTTGACGCTGAGACCACTGGGCGGCGAGCCCCACTGAGGGGCGATGTGCAGTCTGGCCCAGCGGACCACCGACGTGCACGCCGCCATGTAGCCCAGGAGGCGCAGGAAGTCCCGGGCAGGGCGTGAGTGCCCAACCAGAAATGATTGGGCAAAGGAGGAGAGAACCTCCGCCCTGTCCGCCGGGAGCCGAGCTCTGGCTTGACGAGAGTCGAGCTCTGCCCCGATGAAGCCCATCACCTGAGAAGGTACGAGTTCCGATTTGGCCTCTCTGATCAGAAGGCCCAAGTGTGAGCAGGTTCGGAGGGTCAGGTCCCTGGACCTCTCCACCTCCTGAAGGGAGGATCCCGCCAGGAGCCAATTATCCAGGTAGGGTAATACGAACCCCTGACGAAGATGGGCTGCCACCCACTGCAATGCATTTGGTGAAAACCCTTGGGGCCGGCGACAGGTCGAACGGCATGGCTCTGAACTCGTACAGGGTCCCTTCGACCTTGAAGCGGAGGAACCGCTGATGAGACGGACGGATAGGGATGTGGAGAAAAGTGTCCTGAAGATCCAGTGTGCAGAACCACATGTTTCGCTCCAGGGATGGTATGATCTGATTTAGAGTTACCATCCGAAAGGTGCGAGACCTGAGATACCGATTCAGGTCGTGCAGATCTAGAATGGGGCGCCAACCCCCGGTCCGTTTGGGCACCAGGAAATACCTGGAGACGAAGCCTGGGTCTGAAGGAGGATCCGCACTGGCCACCACCTCTTTGAGGAGGAGTAGCGCAATGTCGCCTCGAGAACAGACTGGCATTGAGATCCGCCTCTCGTGGGGGCACGGGCTCGGCTGGGAGGGTACTGCTCGAATTTAAGGGCAGACTTCGCCCGACCACTTCTAGGACCCATCTGTCCGTGGTGATACCGGACCAGGCGGAAACGGCGGCAGAGCCGTGCCCCACGGAGGACCCAGAGCTGAAGTGACGGGTACGGGAGGACACCCCGGCCCGTCACTGGGCAGGCTTAGAGGAGGAGGGCATCTGACCAGCACTCGCCTTTATGGCGTTGCTGGGGACCTTGTTTGGGCCTAGGGCACCAAGCCTGGCCCTGTTGTTGTTGTTGACCCCCCTGGAAGGGTGGTTGTCTGACCGCAGGGGAAGAATGACGAAAAGGCTTCTTCCTGCGCTTCTGCTGGTTCTTACTTGAAGAACCCTTAGCGGATGTAGCATCTAAGGTGGCATTAGATTGCTCGATACGCTGCAGGTGACCTGCCACTCCTGGCCCGAAGAGGTCGGTGCCAAGGAAGGGCACATCAGCTAGCTTGTGCTGAGTATCCACGGGAAAGGAGGATAACCTCAGCCAAGCCCTGCGGCGAGTGGATACCGCTGCAGCTAGTGAACAGGCACAGGAATCACCCACGTCCAGAGCAGTCTGGAGCTGTTGTTTAGCAACAGCTCTGCCCTGGTCCCTGACCTGCTTGACCGTGGTCTGCATGTCAGCTGGGAGGTGGGGGAGAACTTCGTCCAGCGACCCCAAGAGGGCGTGAGAGAAGTGTGCCATAATCACCGCTGAGCTTGCCTGACGAAGGCCCAAAGATGATGCAGCATAGACCTTCCGGGCGTAGGTCCATAAGTTTGACTTTTTGTCTGGAGGGCGGTCAGTATCGGCTGAGCTGCCCGTCCGCCTGAATACTGAGGCAGTCACAAGGCTTTCCGCCGAGGGGTGCTCAGTAAACCCCGCCAAAGACCCTGTGGGCACCGCGTACTTGCGTGCCATGCGGGCAGATGGAGCTGGGCAGGAGGCTGGACGCTGCCAGAGTTCCAAGGCCGGACCAATAATGGCTTCGGCGACTGGAAATGCCTCCGTAGGGGTATCCCCCCTCTTAAGAATATCCGTAAGGGGATATTCCGCCTTTTTCTGGATAGGCTGTAGGGCCATCCCCGTCGATTCGGAAATGAGCCGGAGGATGCCCTGGAAGGAGGAAGGCCCTTCTTCCAAGCCTGACGCCGAAAGCTCATCGAGAGAATGAAGGCCAGTGTTATCGGAATCGGAGGAGTCCCGATATAAAGGCTGCCCACCTAAGTCCCCCTCGATACGCCTAGGGCGATCAGGGGTGACCGTAATTGACAGTCTGCGTGGGAGACCCGAAGACTGTCGGGCCTCCTTGGAGGGAACCCCCCCGAGGGGCAGCTTAGGTGGAGGTTCCACCAAAATTGGTGGGGAACCTGAAACCGGTTGCGGCGGAAGACGCACCGGAGCCCTGGAAGAGACCGGCACCGGAGCAATCGGTGTCTGAGGCGGCCGAAGAGGCTGAGGCCAAGAGATAGCCAGGACCACCGAGGGAGCCGGCTTCTAACCTGCTAGCAGGAATTGCTGCCACATGAGATCCTCGCAGCGTCGACGAATTTTTCGTCGAAGCCTCTCCTCGTCCGAGGAGGAAGGGGAACGGTGGCGGCGCCTCTTGCGGGAGTGCTTGTGTCCTTTTTTGGGTCGATCGACTGAAGAGGACTTGCTCCCTGATCGAGACCGACGGTGTCGGCTTTGTCGATCGGGAGAGACTGGGCTCGGTGAAAACCGAGGCTCCGGTTCTTGTCCCTCGATCGGGAGGCCCGCGGGGCGGGTCTCCTCGTCGGGGAAGGAGAGAATCGGCGTTCTCTCCAAAGAATCATCGACAGGAGTCGGTGATAATGGCTCGATCGGGTCGAGAATAATCTCGGCCGGATCAGCCGACTCCTCGGCTTCTACGCCCTGTACAGACGGAAGGTCTGAAAACCCAGCGGCCGATGAGGCAATTTCGACCGAGGTCGAGACATCGGACCGCTCCTGATCCCAGGAGCCTTCTTCGACTCGAAGAAGATTTAGGATCCTTTTCTTAGAACGGGATGAGTGCGAGCCGAGGGCCTCACCTTTGGTAGGGAGAGACTGGCACAAATCCTAAGGAACCTGGAAAGGAAGAGCCCAGATTGAGCGGCACGACAGAAACCTCTCGCCTGGCCGAGGGCTTAGTCGACTTTTTTCGGTGAGCGCCATGGCGCCGAGCTGCTCGATGGATCCCGCAGCTGCGGAAACCACCCACCTGGCCTCCTTGAGTTTTACCGTGGGTTGCGGAGCTCCGGTCTACTCCAGCTTCAGGCGCGCCTGACGATCTTCCAGGATGTTGGGGTGGAAGGAAGCGCAAATGGAGCACTGCGAGGTATCGTGAATAGAACCGAGGCAGTAAACGCACGAGAGGTGGGGATCGGTGCGCGACATTTTCTGTCCTCAAGGACACCGGTGAAACCCGGGGGACGACTTGTCATCCATGTCCGAATCAGAGTCGTAAACTCTAACGAGTTTCAGAGCGAGAAGATGTGGTGAAACCGTCAAACGAATCCAGGGCCTCAACACTACAGAAAGCACGAGGAACCTGAATCTTTCAGCGGAAAGGAAGATCTGGCGTCATGGGGCGGAGCGGTATTTACCACCCGGTGGGTGGGAGGAGCCAGCTTGAAGACTTCCGGCAAGATTTAAAGGGGAAAGGGACAATGCCAGACAGTGTGGATGAACAACATATCCACGCTCCTAGAACAAACTTTTACAGCCTAACCTCTAGCTAGGTTACTAAATTAGGCTTGGAAGCAAACTGTTTTTCTGGGTATATACATTCTTTATTCAAGGTTAAGAGTATTATACCCACAATCGACTATTCTAACATACAGTACTGCAGGCAAAGTCCAGTTCCAGAGATGGCTTTGTTCCTTTCACACTTCCACAGTTTATGTTTGTGAAATGTTTCTGGTTCTCTTGCACTGCTCACCTGAGTTGCACCAGCCTTTGAGAGTTAACACTGGGCTAGGCCTGTATTGACTGAAGGACACTGGAAGAACATCACCAATGGAGTACATAGACCCACGAATATTCAAGCAATGCATAAGTCAGAAGATGCAGGTGAACCCAGTCACAAACTTTTATTGCTGACGGGTTATAATATGATTACATTGGAGGGGAAAACGTGTTCTCTGTACTGCATATTTTACAGAACGGTATCTTCCTATGTGTGTATATCAGTTCTGATATTGTCTGGTGTATGACATATTCAGTAAACAAAGTTAAAAACAAAATGTTATAGTTCTGTGTGTTCTTTTTCCTACAGGTTCCATTAGAACAGGAGCTCAAACCCATAGAGCTATAAGTTAGCCTCTCTGTATTAGTGTTTAGACTGATCATTGCAAGGCATGACATATAGACTTCTGCCACTCCTGAGTGGCTGGGGAACCCCATGCCTCACTCATTAACTGAAATGTTGGGCAGTTGGTACACTGTTCTGACACTCTCCTCTCTCTTTAAACCATTCAGAATCATGTCAGACCTCACAAGGCTATGCAGTACAAAAGGGGGGATAACAGGACAATACACCCGAGGGGATACTGGGGAAGGTGGTCGGGCACAGACCGGACAGGGGGCCATTAGCTGACTGAACCCTTCAGGTAACCCAAAGTCAGCCCACCAAGACCTTTGGTTAAGGGACACGGGATTCCCTCCTGAGACTGGAGAAGGTGAATGGTGTTCTCAGATGCTTCAGGGGCGCTTCCGGCACAGCAGAAATACTCCCCAGTGGAGAGAGAACTGCAGCCACAATACAACCTAAACAGAACCTTGATTGGTTAAGCTCCACACCATGGGTCAGAGGTACTGGCAAGTGACAACATACTCACGTTAACATCTCTAAGCTGTAATACAGACCCCTGCTGATGGAGATAGCAGGCAGAGAGCATCATCCCCCTTACAAGTGTAAAAGTAGTCAAGCTATACTGATGAACCAGATTGGCAAGGTGTGCACCCTGATGGTGACCATTATGCGATAACAACAGCCTGCACCCCAACCCCCCACTAGGTGAAGAGGTGCCCTGCCTGAACTTGAATTCTGACCCCTCCTCACTACTTACCTGGGTGACTGCTCCTTCAGACGACAGTCACTACATCTAGAAATCCCAGAGCATGACCTAGATGCGGGGTCGGAGGGACCTTAGAATTTTGACATCAGTCAGAGACTCAGAGTTTCTGTCCCTGCTAATTGTAGATACATAGTAAGCTCCGAGTTTTAACATGTCAGTTTCAAAATACATGGGTGCAGGTACCACAGCCCAGAGAGTCACCTCTGTGAGGGAACTCCCCCCCAATACCTACTATAATGTTACCAACGTATTATCAGGGGTACAGGACCTTAGCTCCACTAACTTCTCTTTGGAAGCATGTTGTGTTTATTCTTGTTGGTGTTTTATTTCTTGATCTGGTTCTCGTGTTTTTCTCTACTGCTCAGTATCATTTTAGATAACAGTTCTTGCTTACTTTGTGGTCACCAAGGTTACTTAGAATATGCTTACTGTCTGACTACAGGTACAGGTCGGCATCTCCCATGTATGCTGGGGAAATCTTTGCTCCCCTTCAACGTATATGCCAGCCCAACCAGGATAGTATGATGCACACCACCACCTTAACCCTACCACGTTCAATGTGAAAGGGATTAATAGCCTGATCAAATGTTCCACAGTGCTCATCTAGTTAAAAAGGCTAGGTACAGATATAGCTTTCCTGGAGGAGTCCCACCTGAGCATGCCTGGTCATCTCAGACTGGAGAGATAGTAGGGGGGGAGGTGTATGCCTCTTCTTACCCCACAAACAAAACCAATGGGGGTAGCAGTACTGATAGGGACAGGCTCCAAATATGTATTTGACCATCACTGGATGGATACCCAGGGTAGATGATAATGATAAATGACTTGTGCTTTAGCACACCACTATCGATTTGAATGTATATACACCCAGATCCCCATCCTACGAAGTGTTCCAGGATGTATTCAAACTCATTGCAGAAGAAGTTCATGATCTTTGTATAGTGGAGTGGGGACTATAATTACATTTTGGACCTGTATTCGGATTCTTCAAAAAAAATCATGGTAGGGGTGCAGCTGTCACCTGCTGCAGAGAAATCATTGTCTCTTACCAAGGAATCAGGCTTGCAAGATGTTTGATGCAGGTTCAGTCATCATGAGAAAGATTTCTCCTTTTACTCCCACCCACACAAATCATACAGTATATTGGACAGGTGGTATATGCTCAAAAGCAGCTACAAAGGATAGTGGACACATCACTGACCTGTCTGACCATGCCCCAGTCAACCTAAGGCTGGACATGGGTCTCCTCAAGGAAAGTGGCATCTGGAGACTGAATGTGGGAGCCCTGGCACAACCCCAGTTTAAAACCATGGTAAAAGAGGCCTTAGATTAATACTTCCGACTACACCAATCAGAGGTGATGACCCCCATTAAACTCTGGCGTGCCATGAAACTGGTCATCTGGGGCAAGACCATCTCCTACATCACCCATCAAAAAAGCAGAGGATAGCCAAGCAGCTGGAGGTAGAGCAGCAACTGAAAGATCTAGAAGACAGGCGTAAAAAGGAGGGAGGTCAGGAAATGAAAATTACATACCTACCGTAATTCTGATCTTTCTGTGTATCCTCACCATTCATCACAGGTGGGCATGTGGCTGGAGGTCACGACCCGTGGGGCGCTTTCTTTTTGATGGGTGGAGCCGATGCAGCGACGGTGACGCCTCGAGGCCGACGCACTGCATGGCGCCATGGGTTGGCCGCTAGCTGTCGTCAGCCCTGCCCTCCCACCAGTTCTGAGTCATAGAATAAGAAAAACAGGGTTGGGAGAGTGGGACAAGAGAGTCCAAGGGACACATAAAGGAAAAGATATAATAAACAAAAGGAGAAATAAACGACCAAGAGGACAGACAAGAGACAGCAGAAGCTAAAGGGGATTGGATGGGCCCCAATCTCTGGAAGAGGAAAAAGGAAAGAGAGGGAAAGGGAAGGAGAATTAAGTGCTAGGGGAGAGGACAAATCCAGGGCTCGCGGTCTGGTCCCCTGGCTTTTAGATGGATTACTGCCCAGGAGTAGCTAGGAGCCTGGCAAGGCTGGCACGATTCAAGGCACATAATTTTGATCAAGAGGTACTCCAGCAAGAACGACTTCCTAGAGTAATTGAATAAAGAGAGGAGGGGGACCAGGAACCAAGGGATGTCCTCTCCCCTGTCCAACAAAAATAAAAGGAGGGGAGGAAAACCCCACCTCTAAAAAAGTAAAAGGATTAGTCCCAAAGGACAAGGGTTAAAGGGAGGAGAGAGGGGGCAGTCACCAGCATCCCACCCTAAAAGGGGTGGAAGCCAAAGGCAATGAAGAAAACAGCCCTTGACTCCCTCCAGTCAAAGGCTGCAGGAAAAAACCTGAATGACCAAGGGTCTCCCCACTCGTGACCCAACAGGAAGGGGGGGGCGCACACAGATGGAGGGGGACCCAGAGACAGAGGCCCCAGGGGGAAGATGGGTGGGATTTGTGATGAATGGTGAAGATACACAGAAAGATCAGTATTATGGTAGGTAGGTAGTTTTCATATCTTACCTGTGTCAGTCTTCACCATTCATCACAGGTGGGTGAGTACCGAGCCCCCTGAAGGGGTCCCAAGACCCTCAGGGACTGAGCCCCTTAGCTCCCAGTGGGGGAGACACTGGGAGGGAGAACCTTCATGGGCCTGGTGAGGCCTGAGACTGTGGGGAGTGAGATGGGGACACCCCGGAGGGGGAAGGAAGTTGCCCTGACAATTGCCATCTCACTCTACGGGAGAAAAGATGGGTTCTCCGGTAAGCATAGGAAATCACCCTATACTGGGCCAAGGGTGACAACTGAGAAAGATGCAGCCATGCCATCTGATGCAGATTGCTGTCCCTACGACTCTGGAAGCTACCTCATTGGCATTGTAGGATGCCCTCGATTGGTGCCTTACTAGCTCCAGGCCATGAGCAGAGAGTGCGATGGCTTGTCTGGTTACTTCTGTATTAGGCAATGAGGCTAGGAGTTGACCTAGCCTGGAACACAAGAACCTATCATAGGAAGCATAGTGGGCCAGATGTGCAGCAATGGACAGTAAAATCTGTGCTGAGTAGAAGGTCCTCCTGCCTCAGAAGTCAAAATCCAAAGTGTCTTGATCTGGGGACCGGTCAGGGTGAAGGGTGCGAAGCCCATCAGGAGTGTCCAGTTGCGTCAACCCTGATGGAGGGTGAAGCATATGACTTGGAGACTCTGGGGGAGTACAATACCTCTGGCTCAGTTCCCTAGGGGCTGGGACACTGGAGAAGAGACATTGCCAGAAGCACAGTGGTGCCTCCTGGAAAAGAGCAGGCCAGGCGGGCACAAGGGTGGCCACACTGAAATCGCCTAGGAAGGCACGCGCCACGTGCTCAGGATTGTCTTGAGAGGTAGGGGTGAAGCGAACATCTTCTGTCATCCTCGTGAGGAAGCGCTGATATGCAGCAAGATCAGTGGCATGGGAGATGTAGATGGACGATTCCTCTCCCTCAGAAGAGGGGGATGAGGAAGCAGAAGACTTCGGAGATTCAGGGGGTGGCTGCTCAGGGGGAGGGTGGAACACCCGCTTGTCCATTGCCCTGACATAAGTAGGAAAATGAGCAGCCGCACCCCTGAACTGCTCCCAGGTCAGAGGCCCCCTAGGGCCAGAAATACCAGGGAGAGAAGGAGATGGCAACAGAGGAATGGGGGCCAGATACACAGAAGACGAGGAACGTCCTTTGCCCGGGCAAGAGAGTCCACTGGATGCTCCCAAGGGAGGACGAGCTCTGGGGAGCCCAACAGCTGACAGCTGGTCAACCACACTGGAACTGCCTAGACTGTGCCCTGAAGAGTCCCCCCTGTGAGGTGACTGGAACTGTGTGAGCCCAGGAGGATGGTTCCTGGCCTCCAAAGAGGAGGGTCCTCTCGAGGAGACAGAGGAGGAAAGACAAGGGTCCGCACTGTGGCTCCTCCCCAAGCCCGGGTGGGTCCCAGAGAAGGGCTGCTGCACTGAAACAGACCCCTCAACCTCTCGGACTCCGAAAGAGCCCTCCACCTCGAAAACACCAGCCTAGGCAGCTGGCAACTCTAAGCAGTCCCTGAGGAGACCACCCAGGGTGCAGCACCCTCCCCTTCTGTGGGTGCCTTGGTCAGCCCTAAAGCTGGGCGATCCAGGCACACCACAGGAGGGGGTACCTAATGAGGGGGAAGAAGATCCCTCAACTCCAGGCTGCATAGCAACAGCCACCTGGACCGTTGCCTGCTGGTCAGTGCCACTGACCCCGAATCAGGGACCACTGCCCACTCCTCAGAGGGAGGCTGGGTCTGGACCGCCGAAGAAACTACAGAGGGGTCAGCAGACTCCGAGGAGTCCAGCAGCCGGTTCAGATCAGACCCAGAATCCTCCTCAAAGAGGTGGAGACCGGGGCCGATGCTAAACCACCCGTTGACCCCTGCTCCTTCCTGGACCAACAGATGTGCCAACTTGAAGCCTGGCACCATGGCCGGTGCTGACCCACTTCCCGGCATCACAAGCGGCACTGGAAGGAAGAGACGCTCCAACCACGGCACGGAGCCAGAATCGCGCCGAGACATGACACCATCTCCTTCCATCGCCGCCACGAACGCACTGGAGTCAAGAGATGCTGACAAAGACGGCGCTGAGACCCCCCTCGGCACCACAAACAGCAGTGAGAGCAATAACGGCACCACCCATGGTGCCATCACTCGCCATGGCACCGCAAACGGTGACAGAGTTGGAACGGTGCTATCTCCAATCTCAGTGCCATGAATGGCGCTGAGACAAGAAACAGTCACAGAAGATGCCATAGACTTCCCACAGCACCGCTCCCACTATCGGTGCTGGAATGACGCTGACCACAGAAATGGCATTGAGCAACGGACCGTGCTGACCACAGTGCCATCTGGGCCTCGGCGACGGCAACACCCAAAATGGCACCAGCAGATGGCGCTGAGGCCGGTGCGCCAGGGCCCATGGGTCCCAGGATGTGACACGGGGGTGCCTTCGCCCCTGAACAGGCAATTGCTGAAGCAGTGCTCTCCGGCTCACCCCCAGAAGGGAACGGACTGGGCCTCCTGCACTCATGGAAGGAATCCCTGCGGCAGCATGGCTCAAAGAGGCAGAAGCCCCATACTCCACAATCCGTATAGAACCGGGAGGGGACAAGAGGAAGAGTCAAGAGACTGTGTCCTTTCCTACGAGTGCAGGCCCGCCTCCCTCAAAGACGGTGGCGCCATCCCGATTTCCTCGCTGCAAAGCTCGACGGTCCATGGAAAGCAGGTGCCATGCGACTCCATGTCGTGAAGTGGGCCAAGACAGGTGAGGCAACGATCATGCTGGTCGGTAACAGAATAACGACAGCCACAGGGGCACCACGCATAGGTGGCCGCCCCATTTTCGATGGCTTCTGGCAACCCACACCAGATATCATCAATGGTAAAACAAGCAAAAAACAGACCTGACATTGCTGGAAATAAGAAAAAGAATGGACTTACCAGTCAGTGGTGTCGAGTAGGAGGCGAAACAGAACCGACGGTACTTTTGCGGCGAAACAGGCCGAATGTGAACTAGGCCGCAGCTCTGATGCAGTCTTCTTCCACAGGAGCTCCACACTGAGGCGCACCCCATAGTGGGAAACAAAGAACGGTGGGAGGGCGGGCCAGCACAGCTAACAGTAAATCTACTGCTTGCCCTTTATCGAGCCCCTTGTTATAGTTAAAAGAATACTACCAGGTTACTCTAACAAGACCTCACTGCCATGAACCCTTGTTGCTTACTGTCCTAGACCCCAACAAGCCATCTATATGACAGTCGATGGTGCTCTCTCTGGCTCTGTTTTGTGTGGCTTCACTGCTACTTCTCAGGCAGGATGCTGCAAGATCCACAACCCAGGCTGGGGAGAATAGCCATGAGGACAGACTGAGCCTCAAATATTCCAATAAGGTACTGGAACAATAATGAGAAGATATAGAAAATAGAGGAGCTATACAGTTAAAACACAAACAAACGGAGAAATGTCAGGCCATATGAAACAGTAACTGCAAGCCTGAAGAAAATGATTAATTTCTCAAACACTGGCATGACATAATTTGGCATTACTGGTACCATGTGGAAACAAGACAATTTACTATAAAATATGGGTGATTGATGCTGTTCTCCAGTTGGTTGAGCTGTTAGAGGGCTTGCTGGAACAGATTGTCTGGGTATCACCTTGTTAACAGTGACCCAAAATGAGTGACTACAGAAACAGCGACTCATTTTGGGTGCTATTATTGAGAACCTGCACAATAGTGAGGGTATGGGATAGCGACCATGGGGAAGGGCGAACGGAAGAGGGGAAGGAGGGACAGGAAAGGGGTTTTCAGGCACTGGTGTACCTGCTGCTGCTGCTGCTGCTGCTGCCGAGCTAACAGTGTGGCGTGGTGGTGTGGGTGGCTAGCTCTGGCACAGCAGGTACTGGGTTCAGGACCAGGAGGTGTACATGTTGTTGCAGCCGCAAGCCAAAATCAGATTTTGCTTTTCCCGGCATACACCCCCTGAGTTGAAATCCTAATTCTGAGGGTTGCAAGGCAAGCCTTCCAGCCGAAGGTGTGTGTGTGTGTGTGTGCGGGCACTTTTAAAATCAGATGTCGGGTTGCCTTGAAGTGTATATCACCAATTAGCTTTTCGACTAATATACACAGCCATAATAGTGATCACTGTATTGGCGCTTGCTATTATGACATGGAACCCTGCTCCCACTGTTCTTATCATTCCAGGCAAGGCCACACTGGATTGGGGGTCCTCTCCTGCAACTGCTCAAACAGCGAGATAAGCTGTGGCTAAAATGGAAATCATCCTCCAGTCAGTCTGACTTTGTAGAATACCGCACTCTGCGTAATGCCTGCAAGAAGGCTATTCGGGTTGCCAAGAGCAAATACTACTGTGGTCATCTTCTGTCCTCGGCCGCAGACCTCAGAAAGTAATGGACACAGATTAATGAAATCTTGGGTAATACTAGTCGCTGACACCCAAAGACATGTTTATCAATGATTCAATCTGCAACAATACCCACTCGATTGCTAACGCTCAACTCGCTTTCACGGAGGTTCCCAATAGCTCCCCTCCAGGATATAGTGGCCTCCAGCAATCTCCTTCAGCTACTTCACAAACTCCTCCCGCCCTAGTGCTTTCTCCTGTCTCATGCCTTGATGTTTTTAGGTTATTACAGACCATTCCCTCCCGTGGGAGTGCTGGTTCAGACGGTATTGAACATAGGGTACTTAGAATTGGTGCCTCTCTCCTAGCCACTCCAGTTACTTGGCTTTTTAACTTGTCCACCAGCACCTCCATAGTGCCTTTGGCCTGGAAATCTGCCAGAATCATACCAGTCTTCAAGAAAGGTGACCCAAAAATTCTGTCCAATTATCGCCCCATTGCACTTCTACCTACCCTCTGCAAGATGTTGGAAAAACTTATTCACCGTCAGATCTCTGCCCATTTATTAAACTTCAATCTTTAGTTGCCAGTTCAACATGGTTTCCGGGCTGGTCACAGCACCACTACAGCTCTTACCCTGTTTTCTAGTGAGGTTTAGTCCAACATGGACACTGGCCTACTTACTGGGGCTGTGTTCATTGACCTCACGAAAGCTTTCGACCTGGTTAATCACCCTCTGCTCATGCACAAGCTGCAGTCTCTTGGTGCCTCTTGTTCCACCTTATCTTGGATTAGTAGTTACCTTTCAAACTGTTTTCGATCTGTTTCCTTCAATAAAGTCCTTTCTTCCCCAGCTCCCATCTCACGTGGCATCCCCCAAGGATCCATTCTTGGACCTCTGCTTTTTTCCATATTTGTCAATGATTGTCCCTCTTCCTTCCCCGACTAACTCCATCATGTCCGCGGATGATTTGGTGCTCTACTCTACTGCCGGTTCTGTAGCCAACCTTAATGTTCGCCTGTCATCCACGTTCCAAATGCTCCAATCCTGGCTCCAAACCAACTCCCTGATCCTCAATCTACCACAGACACAGGCTATGCTCTTTGGGTCTGCTAAAAAAGTTCATTCTGGGACCCCTAAGCTTTGTGTGCGCTGTTATGATGGGTCTGCAGTCCAGACCACGGACTTCTTAAAATACCTTGGAGTGACTCTGGATCCCGCTCTTGACTTCTCTTCTCACTTACAGGAGGTGTGCAGATCCGTCAACATTAAGATTGGTGCCACATACCGGGTGCGCCACTCCCTAACCCCTGCTGCAAGGATCTCGGTGGCCAGAGGCATCTTGCCTCCTAGGCTCCTGTATGCCCTCATCTTTTCCCATGCTAATGGTGGTATTCTTCAAAAATGGGACACCACCTACAATAACATCTGTAGATTTGCCCTGTCTGCCCCTCGCCTAACTCACCACTGTCTCCTGTATTCTACCCTACACTAGCTGTCCCAAAAATAGAAATTAAGTTCTTACCGTAATTATGATCTTTCTGTGTATCTTCACCATTCATCACAGATGGGGTACTGGCGGAGATCAGTACCCAGAACCTTTTTTTTTTTTTAAAAGGATAGTGAGCCGACCCAGCATCAGCGCCGCCTCGAGGCCGACGTATCACGTGGCGCCGAGGATTAGCCGGGGCCAGAGTTAGTCCGACCCCGCCTGACTACCAGTTCTGAGTCGCGAGAGGTAAGAGGAAGGGATGGAGGATGGCACAAGAGAGTCCAAGGGACAGAAAAAGGAAGAGGAAACTGAACTAAAAGGAGAAATAACGACTGAGAGGACAGCAAAGAAAAGTAAACTAAGGGATTGGGAGGGCCCAATCGATGGAAAGAGAAGAAGGAAGGAGGGGGGGAGAGAGAATTTAGGAGAGAGTGAGAGGTAACAAGGATCCAAGACCCTTGTCCGTCACCAGACTGTATAGGAACTGCAAGGAGTGGCAAAGCTCATCTGCCAGAATTCAAGGCACAGAATAACTGGCAATACTCCCAAAAGCAGAGTTGGCTATTCTGGAGAAGGACAGGGTACAGGGACTCAGTACTCTCTCTGTAAAGATTTTTGGTGAAAAAAAGGGTTGTCTTTTTTTAAATAGAAGGATAACAGAAGGAGGGCAACCACCAGTTCTCACCTCATAGGGTGAGGATAAATAGTAGAGAGGAGGTGCCACTTGAACTGTACCCCTTGGGAAAGAAAATTACCCCCCTGTGTGTCCCAACTTTACCCCACTCAAAAGAGGGGTAGGAACAGAGGGAGGAGGATCCAGAGACTGGAGCCCCAGGGGGATGGCGGGGTGGTGATGAATGGTGAAGATACACAGAAAGATCATAATTACGGTAAGAACGTAATTTCTATATCTTATCTGTGTCAATTTTCACCATTCATCACAGATGGGTGAGTACCAAGCCCCCCCGAAGGGGGTTGACTAATTGCACCCTAAGGGACAGTGTCCCTTAGCCCTCAGTGGGTGACACACTAAGGGGGGGAACCTTCTGGGCCTGAGGAGGCCCGAGAGAGGGGAGAGCGAGACGGGGTCCCCCCGGAGGGGGAAGGAATTGCCCCTACAGACGCCGCCTCGCCCCACGGGCAAGAGATAGGTTCCCTGGTGAGCGAGCAGATCACCCTACCGGCCAAGGGTGACAACCGAAAGGCGGAGCCACCGATCTTCTGGTGCAGATCGCTGTCCCTACTACCCTGGTAGCTACCTCATTGGCGTCATAAGATGCCCTTGCTTGGTGCCTTGCTAGCTCCAGGCCACGTGCAGAGAGTGCAGTGTCTTGCCTGGTTTGCTCTGAGTCAGGCAAAGCAGCTAGGAATTGACCCAGCGCTGACCACAAGAACCTGTTGTAGGCTGCATAGTGGGCCTGATGAGCGGAGATGGAGAGAAGCAACCGTGCCGAGTAGAAAGTCCTCCTCCTCCAGAAATCAAAATCCGAAGAGTCCTGATCTGGGGACCGGTCACGGTGGAGGGCGAAGCCCATCAGGAGTGTCCAGGTGCGTCAATCCAGACTGTGGATGAGGCATAGAACCTGGAGACTCTGGAGGAGCGCAATACCTCTGGCTGAGGTCCCTAGGGGCAGGAACTCCGGAGAAGGGCCTCTGCCAGAAACGCATGGACGCCTTCCGAAAGGGAGCAGGCCAGGGGGGCACCACAAGAGTGGCCGCCCCAAAATCGCCTAGAAAGGCATGCGCCGCATGCTCTGGATTGCTCGCGGATGGGGGGAAGGTGAAGGTCCTCCAACATCCTCACGAGGAAACGCTGATACTCGGAGAGATCAGTGGCAGGAGAGATGTGGACAGATGGTTCCTCTCCCCCAGAAGAGGGGGATGAGGAGCTGGAGGTCACCATCTGCTCCAAGGGTGGCTGCTCGGGGAGGTTGAAAAACCTGACTGTCCAAGGCCCTAACATAGGCAGGGAACCGAGAAGCCACTGCTCTGAACTGCTCCCAGGTGAGAGGCCCGGTAGGACCAAGAATGCCCGGGAGCGCTGGAGAATGCGGCAGAGGGGTAGGGGCAGAGCCGAGGGAAGGAATCGGCTGGCCTCCGCCAGGGCTAGGGAGCGGACCATGGACACCCGGGGAAGGTGTCCCAGAAGACTCCGCAGCCGACAGCTGTACAACCATGTTGGTACTGCCTAAGCTGCGCCCAGAAGAATCCCCCCAGTGAGGTGACTGGGCCGTATGGGTCCAGAAGGATGGTCCCCTGCCTCCAAAGAATGGGACCCTCTCAAGGACCCAGAAGGGGAAGGACGGAAGTCCGCACTCCGGCTTCGTCCAGGACCCGGGTGGACCCCAGAGAAAGGCCTACGTGTGGACCCCACACCCCTCGACCCCTCAGAGTCCGAGAGAGTCCTGGTCCTCGGGAGGTCAGCCTAGGTAGCTGGCAGCCCTGGGATGTCCCCGAGGGGAAATCCAGGGCACTAGCACTTCCCCACCCGTAGGCTTCTTGATGGGCCCCAAAGTTGGGTGATCAAGACACACCACGGGAGGGGTACACCTGCTGAGGGGTCCAGGAACCCCCAGGCCAGGGTTGCATGGCTATAGTGGCACGCACTATAGCCCTGGTCAGTGCCACTGACCCGACCTGGAAGGGAACCCGACGCCTCAAGAGGGGGCTGACCGACTCATCGAAGAGACCACTGGTTCACCCTCCTGCAGGCAACCCTGAAGGTGTGACTGCTCGTCTGACTCTGAGCCCGACTCCGACCCGAAGAGGTGGAATCCGAGGCCCTAAGCCAGACAGTCGGAGGGCGAGGAAAAGCAATCTTGGGTAAGGGGCCCAGAAGTCGCGGGCAGTGGCTGAGGCAGCACCCGCTTTCCACAGCCACGCCGGGCGGGCTGGCAGAAGGTGGCAGGACGGCTGGGACCAGAGGTCCGAGCTGAGCCAGCCACGCGCCGCAAGTCCACCGGCACCGGAGCAGCACCGGGACAGAGACGGCGCCGGTGCAGCCCCAGCGGCGCTCCCCGGAGTTGCAGACACCGCCAGGCCTCGGCGCTGCGAAGCGGCACTAAGGGTCGAAGCGGGCGCTGACCGCCCGGGAGCCGGCTCGACACCCCGACGACACCGCTTGCTTCTTCGCGCCCGAGCGCGCCAAGAACTGAAGCTGGCGCTGACGGTTCAAACGGACCCGCGCCAAGGTGGCACCGCCAGGCTTCTCGCTGTGAGCGGTGCCGAGAGCAGAAGCGGCACCAACCAACGACCCCGCGGGTCCTGCAGCGCCATGCTCAACCTTGGCGCCGAGGTGAGACATAGCAAAAGGCGACGCTGGATCCAGGGTCGTGGGCGCTATGAAGCAGTACCGCGCCTACAAGTGGTGTCGACAGAGCCCACGGCGCTAAGAGATGAGGCGGCGCCGAGCAAGGCCCCCGCACCACGAACGGCACCGGAGGCCTCGACAGCACCGACCGACGGCGCCGAGGATGGCTGACCCAGGCCTTCCAACACTGGGAGTAACACCGGGGGCTTTCACCTCGGCGGGTGATTGCCATAGCGGCAGCCCCGCCCGCCTCCCGAGGAAGCGGGATGGGCCTCCTGCGCCGCGGGAGGAGCCTCAACCAAGGCTAGGCTATGGGGGTTGAGACTTCCTCCTCCACGGTTCAGAAGAACCGGAGGGGACCCGAGGAAAGGCCGAGAAAACGGGCTTGGCCCGACGATACGGATCCTACCTCCGAAAGTCAGCGGAGCTCGTCCAACTTTCCACGTGCACTGTTCGAGAACATGGCGGTCCATAGAGAAGCAGGCGTCGCACGAATCTATGTCGCGAAGTGGGCCAAGACACGAGAGACACCGGTCATGCTGGTCAGTCACAGAGAAATTGCAGCCACACGGGCACCGACGCATAGGGGGCCGCCCCGCCTTAGATGATTTCTTGCCCTCCGACCGCGACATGACCCGCGGAAAAAAACACCAAAAATAGACTCGACGTCGCCAAAACTATAAATAATGGAAAGATCTTACCAGCGACGTCGAGTAGGGCAGACTAGAACTAGTAGACCGACGAACTATCGACGATAGAAGGCTAAGGCCTAAAATTTGAAAAAACACTTCTTCAAGGCTTCCCACGAGGCGACCTCGACGGCGGGAGACGAAGAACTGGTGGAGGCAGGCGGGTTGACACAGCTTAACAGCTAATCCTCGAGCGCCACGTGAGTACGTCGGCCTCGTATGGCTCGATGCTGGTCGGCCTCCGCCTATCCTAATTAAAAAAAAGGCTCCCGCGGGGTCCTGATCTCCAGCCAGTACTCCATCTGTGATGAATGGTGAAGACTGACACAGATAAGATCTGGCGCTTATACTCTCTGGGATGCTTCACTGACTCCATGACAAGACCCCCTCGCCCTGACAGCATTGGGGCCATGCTCACCCCTGTGTCACAGTCCCGCCTACTGAGATCCTCTAATTCCTCCTCACTCTCCATCCCGCGCTGTTCCACCAAAATGGGGGAACAGGCTTTCTCTCACTTTGCCCCCAAATTCTGGAACTCTCTACCTCCCAGCCTTAAATGCTCTCCATCTCA
Organism: Neoceratodus forsteri; assembly: GCA_016271365.2. NCBI lineage: Eukaryota > Metazoa > Chordata > Ceratodontiformes > Ceratodontidae > Neoceratodus > Neoceratodus forsteri. The sequence continues at coordinate 594,364,379 of JADMNL010000022.1, read as the reverse complement.
TTGCTCCTTCAAAACTGCACTTTTCTCCCACCTACATGCACTTTTTTCCTGTGACTGTACCTAACCCCCCTCCTCTCCGTTGTCACTGTAATTATATACTGCTCTGTCTTATCTCCCATACTTGTTCCCTCCATCCCTGCGTGGTTGACTACTGCTATATTGTATTGTTTTTGTTTCTATGACTATCCCTGTGAGGATATGCACTGGCTCTGTAATATCTGCTGCTTTTGTACCACCATTGTTTTGTTATTTCACCTGTCCATTGTACTCTCCCGGGTCGTTTGAAAATAAGCAGGGTTTTGCCTAATGCACCTACCTGGTCAACAAAGCTAATAAATAAATAACTGGTGCTGAAACCTGACAGCAGGACTGAGGCCACTGGATTGGAGGCAAAAAGCTTTTTTTAAAAAAAAAAAAAGCAAGCTCAGAGTAAACTTTGAGTACTCGAAAGTACAGTTTAAATCAGCCCCAGATAGCAGTCTATAGAGCAGCACAAAGCTGAGCACTTAGTATAGCTCCCTGCTGGCCATATTAGGGTATCACGCTCAGTAGAAACAATAGGCTGCCAAGAAGCAAAGCCGTGGTTAGGCATCCCATAAATGTCTGCATATGAACGACCTCCATTCCCGTGGAAGGCCCTAACAGATAATTAGCATCTCGCTATGGCCCTATGTACAACTGAAGATCAATCCTTTGCTCCTTGGATTGTATGGCAACTTGCGCTCTGTTGTGATTGAGCCACTCATACCACAGATCTGCAGTTCTGTTTTTGTGTCTTTTGTGGGCCAGCTTACAGCATATTTACCCAATGTATACCAGCTGTGATGCAATTTACCATTTCTAGTGGGGTCCTGCTTTTGACGATTTCCATAGCTGGGTGGACTGGAGCACTGTGAGGTTCAGTGACCTGCTGGAGTTCACACAGTCATTATTTGGCTCTGATGAGGTTAGAACCCATGTACAATACATCCCTGGTAGTCCAGAGGCCCCTTCCTCACCTGATCCTGTTCTTTAAATAAAAATCCCTGGTGCCAATGGTAAACCTGCTTCCTCACTTGGTCCTGTTGTTTGCACATGCTTTGATCCTCCTTAAACCCCCTCAGTCTCAAACTGTTTCCTGCCATCCTTTCCTGTACTCTACTCTACTCCCCTGGCCTCACTCTAACTTCCATTTCCCTTACCAGGTGATTCTAGCACCCCCTCTTCATACTTAGTCTCGCCTTATAGTCCATGTGATTGTGATTGTTGTTACCTTTTGATGGTAAGGAGCTGATATATAAATTTATATATTTTTTAATGGTATAGTTATTTTATAGTTATGTAAAACTGGAGGGTAGGAGAAGCTGTGTTTGGAGGAAGTGGGGGAATAGGTACATGTATGAGAAGCAGGAGAGTGGTAAACTGTAAAAGCTGTGGGGCAGCTATCTTTCTGGGGGTTATGTGGAATAAAGGGATGTCCTGTATGTAAGAGCCTGGAGCTGCTAAGGCCTGAAATAAGGCTGCTTAGACGGGAGCTGGGAAGATGATGTGGGAAGTCAGAGGAGCAGAGCAGTGGAGGAAAGGCAGAGGGTGATGCCCAGGGAATGACGGCATTAGGGCAGGGGATGGGAGTGGGAGGAGCACCCAGTGTACAGGAGTAGCTCTTCCTCAGAGGAATAGGGAACCTAGGGTGGAGGAATGGCAAGAGGTGAGGGGAAGGGGTGGGAATGTGAGTAGCATCAGGGGTGAGAAATTCTAAAGGGGTGCCTTTATTGAATAGATTTGCACCACTGTCTGGAAGGAGGGAGGGGGCAGCAGGAGGTGAGGTAGGAGGTCAGGTTGAGCCAGGGTTGAGAGTAGGAATACAGGGGAGGGAACTAATCAGGGTGGGCAGGGAAGAGGAGGCAGGCAAAATGGAGTGAAGGAAGGAGGGGGAGGGAGAGAAAAGGAAAGGAAGGGGGAGGGAAAACTGAAAGCAGATACAGATAGTCAAAAGGGGAGAGGCAGATTGGGAGATGGAAAAACAGTTAAGGGGATAAATTGTGGATGTGGAGATAACTTTACCAGGGGTGCAGAGGGACCAGTTAGCTGGGGAAGCAGCTAGTACCAAATGTAAGAAAGGAAGGACGAGGAGCATGGATGCAGGGGATTGAAGGGTGGCAATCATGGGGGACTCCATAATTAGGTGTATTCACTGGGGAAGGAAAGGGGACTCATATGCAAGCAGGAGGGTGGTGTGTATGCCAGGGATGACAGCGGGGAAGGTGGGCCCAAGAATAAGGGAAATAGTAAGGGAGGTTGGAGTAATACCTAATTTAGTTATACATTTGGGAACCAATGACCTAGGAGGAGGAGGAGGTAGTGGAAAGTAGGTTCAGGGAGTTAGGGAAGATCTGCAAGGAGGAAGGAAGTTCACTAGCCTTCTCAGAGGTGATACCAGTACCAAGGGCCAGCACAGCCAGGAAAAGAAGAATAAAGGTTTTCAATGACTGGCTGAGGAAATGGTGCAGGGAGGAGATGTTCATCTGTATTGGGGACTGGGAGAAGACCTGGTCAAACAGAGCACTTTTTTCACCAGACAGGCTACACCTCAGTAGGGAGTGTTTGAGGGTACTCGGGGATAAACTGGGGGAATACAACGCTACTTAATTTAAACTACTGAGGGGGACAGTGGCATGCAGGCCCACAGACCCGAGAGGATGATGTCAATGAACCTCCCCCACAGTGATGGAAGAGGTCTGGAGGGAGAGATGGAAGGGTAAGAACACAGTTAGCAAAGGGTGGAGGGTGAGGAACACCTAATAAGGGTATGTGGAGGGATGCACACAGAGGGGATAAATGTGAATAGAAGAATAGAGGGAAGAGAAGGAAGGTCAGATTCTAGGTGGTGTCTGTGAATGCACAGAGTCTTGGAAACAAGATGGAAGACCTGCAAGCACTGTTAGCGGACAGGAGGATGGACACAGCTGCAGTAACCGAGACTTGGGCAACATCACACCATGACTGGGACCTTGCAATCCCTGGATATAAACTATACAAGAGGGACTGGGTAGTCGGGAAGAGGGGTGGAGGTGGCAGTTTATATCAGAGGAATAACTTACGAGGAGGTCGGAGGAAGGGAAGTGGAGGCATTATGGGTTCAGTTAAGGTCCAATAGAGGGAAAAAGGTGAGGTTGGGGTGGTTTATAGACCACCCAGTCACTATGAGGAGAGGGACGGGAACTGAGCTCACAAATATCAGAAGCTGCAGGAAAGGAGAGGTAATGTGGGGACTTCAACCTGCCCAAGGTGGACTGGAGCATACCATCCACAACATGTGCTAGAGTCAGGTGATCCTGGAAGGACTACAGAGTGGGTTCCTGACTCAGGGCATCATTGAACCAACAAGAGCTGAGGCAATTCTTGATCTGGTGCTCACAAATGGGGAGCATGTACAGGAAATAATGGTCAGGAGCCACTGGGAGGAAGTTACCATTGCATAGTGTGGTTGCAGTGGATATGGGCAGGAAAGCATCCCAACTAAGACCAAAATATGAAAATTACGCATCACCGTAATTTTGATCTCTCTTGTGTCGCCATCATTCATTATTGCTTGAGTGTAAACCAGAGGTGCGCACTCTGCCACGGGATTTTTCCCCCAGAGGAGTCGGCGCCAACCCCAAGAGTGACGGACGTGATGTCGAGGGGCGGCTGTTAGGCGTTGCAGACTCCTCCGTCTCCTGTTCTGTTAGCGGAGAGGCTAAAAAAAGGGTAAGAAAAAAGAGCGAGGCAAGAGAGCTGAGGGATAGAGAAAGGAAAGGACATAAACTGAAAAAGGAATCAGCCAGTAGAGGACAGAAAAAGAAGGAAATGCCTACCCTAAGGGACCGCAGGGCCTCACTTCTGGGGCGGCTCCAAGGGAGGAACAGATAAAGAAGAGGATAAAAAATAAGAAGAAGAGAAGGTAAGAACAAGCGATGTTGGGAGGGGAGAACTCTGCCCATTGAGATATTGGTTTAAAGGCTTATAAGCTCGGAACCAAAAACAAGAGAGCAAGGATCCCACTTGATAGGACTGAAGAGAGCGTTCAATCGAACTGCTTGCACAGATTGGACACAAAAGACAGATTCTCTAACCCCCCGTCATCCCAACCCATTAAACTCTAGCTGAGAGCTCACAGACTGCCAAGGCAGAAATTCTGTTCTGGAAAGAGAGCTCCCAACTAGGAAGGGGAAAGAAGCCCCCTAGCACCTTGTTAAGTACTAACACAGATGTTTGTGGGGAGGAGGTGAGCTCTACAGAGGGCACCCCTTTACATCAAGGATAGAGCGGGAACTCAATTGGACTCCTGAAGGCAAGGCAAGAACATCAGCTCAAGGTAATTGAAGTGCCAGGATAGCACGAACCAGCAGAAGCTGACGCAATAGGAGATTAAGACCTGCCAGAGGGAACCTGGAAAAGGGAGCTGAGCCATTAGAGGGATGGTCTCTTTAACTGTGAATTGAGCAATATGGCTAAGAAAGAGCCTGGGGTAATCAGAAAGAGTTCCCTCAGGACAGAATAAATCCTACTCGTTCCTCCTTTTACCTGGAGGAAATAGGATCCATCCAGAGAACGGAAAAATCAAGATAGCTTTTTTTTTATTTGGCTTAAAGGCCAAAGAAGAAGAGGGAGGAACGAGCAGGGAAGGGAAGACGCCGAAGTAGGAGGCCCTTGAGGGGATGGTGGGTGGGCATCAGCAATGAATGGTGAAGATACAAGAGAAGATCAAGAATTACGGTAGCTATGTAATTTTCATATCTTTTCTTGTCAATCTTCACCATTCACTACTGCATGGGTGAGTGCCAAGCCCCGAGAAACCCTGAGGATCATGACCTTTAGCCTCCTGCTGGTGGAAAACAGAAAGGAGAGACCTTGGGCTAATCAGACGAGAAGCCTAAGGCTAAGGAGAACTAGGAGGTGTCCCCCGGAGATGAGGAGATGGAGGAAGCCCCTGCAGAAGCCTCCTAGCTCTGGTGGAGAAAAGATGGGTCCCCGGAAAGCAGAGCGATTCACCCTACGCCGGGCCAGGGGTGATAATCTTGATAGATGAAGCCATGCCGTCTGCCTAATGCAGATTGCTGTCCCTGCAAGCCTGGAAGCCACCTCATTGGTGTCGTAAGATGCCCTTGCCTGGTGCCTTGCCAGCTCCAGGCCTACAGCAGAGAGGGCAATGGTCTGTCTAGATTGTTCCATATCAGTCATTGATGCTAGAAACTGAGATAGCATCGACCATAGATGCCTGTTGTAGGCAGCATGGTGTGTCTGATGAGATGAGATACACAGCATCACACGAGAGGAAGAGAACACTCTTCACCCCAACTGGTCAAATTGTAGAGAATCTGAGTCCGGTGGTCGGTCGTGCGCCAGGCGGCGGCACCCAGAAGGAGTCTCTAGGGACACCAATCCCGAAGGCGGGTTGGGAAGGGAACCTAGGGACTCAGATGGGGCACAATACCTCCTCCTGCAGTCTGCCGGGGCTGGGATAGGGTTGGCTGGAGACTGCCAGGAACGGATAGATGCCTCCTGGAAAGGAATAGGCCAGGATGGCACCACCAAATGTTGGGCACTGAGTTCACTGAGGAATTCACGTGTCTCCCATTCAGTATTGTCTTGCCTAACAAAGGAGATATGAAGGTCCCCAACCATCCTCGAAAGGAAGTTCTGATATTCAGTGAAATCAGCGTTGGAAGAGAGGTGAGCAGAGAGTTCCTCTCCTTCCGAGGAGGGAGACGAGGAGGATGGGGAGCTCAAATGTCCAGAGGACTCCTGCGGTGGTGGGGATAGGCAAAATACCCACTCATGCATACATCTAACATGAGTGGAAGGCTGCCGCAGTGCTCTGAGCGTCTCTCAGGATAACGGACCTGTAGGACCAACATGGCTCGGAGGAGAGGGTGGTGGCTGCAGAGGAATGGGAGAGGGCACCTACGGCGAGGCAACTGTCCTCTGCTCAGCCTCTGGAATCCGGGGAACAGAGCCCGAGCTGGCAGGGTCCCGGATAACAAACCAGGTCGCAGAACGGCACCTGGATGCAAACCTTGAAGAACCTGGAAGGGATCCTCCCTCAGATGTATCTTTCTGGGCTGCGAGGATCCAGAATACCGGCAGCCCACAGCAACGCCACCGGAGGGATCCCTCGAGCCTAAGAGGGAGAGATGGGCTTGGCACTATGGCTCCTACCTACACCCCGAGGGGCAGCAGGCGAAACTCAACGTGCCTCACCCCGGCCCCGCAACCCCTCGGACTCAGAGGACGCCCTCCTCCTTGACACCAGTGACAGAGCCCGTCGATCCTGGGATCTCTGAGGGGAGCCCCCAGAAGACAAGGCCCCTAGTTCACCCTGAGAGGGCGCAGTAGCACCGGAGACAGCAGCTGCTACAGCCCCTTCTGGGTGAACAGACCCTTCCCCAGCCCCCACGCCATCCCCTCCCAATGACCCCAGGCCACCTCCAGCCTGGGAGTCCTCAGAAGAAGACTGCTGTGGAGACTGAGGAATGGGCACACTGGGCCGCTTGACACCTTGTCCCACAGAAGACTTGGATCCTGAGGAATCAGGGAGCCAGGACAGGTCCACGTCTGAGTCATCTGCTTCTGAGGAAGAGGCAACTAGAAGGACCTCAAAACTGGCCACCCCAGGAGTCCCCTGAGAAACGGCGCCACGAACGATGCCGGTGCCACTCACGGCGCCCTTCGGCATCGGTGCACCGGAGACAATGCCAGAACCCAGTCCCGACTCACCCGCAGCTCCAGACGAGTCCCCAGCACTGCCCTCGGCACCGGGACCCGACACAGTGGCGCCAGCAGAGTCGACCGGGTCAGTGGCGCCGAGAGCCAAAATGGCACCGCGCCGATCAGTGGCGCCAGGATCCGACACGGCGCCGGAAAGCGGTGTCGAGGGTCCACCCATGCCGGGCCCGGCAGCCATGGGCCACGACACTGGGGAAGCCTGCATTTCTGAATAGGTGACTGCCGAGGCAGTGTCCCCACCGTGGCCCTGGGAGGGGTCACGGAGTTCCCCCGACACCACAAAAGAGGCCTCCTCCTCGGCAAGATTAGAAGACGAGGAGACCTTCTCCTCTCCAGACCATATAGGCCTGGGAGGGGACCTGGAGGAAGGACCTAAAGATCTGGTCTGGGAGGCCTGAAAGTGACGCCGTCCTCCAAAAGTTGGCGGGGCCTTGCCGATTTTGAATGCGCGGACTTGGAGAACACGGCGGTCCATCGAGAAACAGGTGTCGCATCTGTCCATGTCATGGTTAGGTCCCAGGCACCGAGGCAGACATCATGCCGGTCCATCACGGAAAATGCCGCCACAGGAGCACCGAGGCAGGGCACGACTCCGCCGACTTTCGCTAGCTCCTGAATCGGACATGATGCAAAAGTAACCTAAAACACAGCAAAGTTCCTGGCGCCATCGAAAAGAAAGGAATGGACTTACCGGAGTCAGCGCATCAGGAAAAACAAACCAGGATGAAGGAGTCTCTTCGCACGACGGCAGGCCTATGTCCCAGTACCAAAAACTCTCACATACAGCAGGTGCAGCCTCGATGGCAGGAGAAACAGAACTGGGATGGAGGAAATACCGACACCTAGCAGCCGCCCTCGCACATCATGCGATGCGCACTCTCGAGGCGCCATCAGCTGACTCCTCTGAAAAAAAAAAAAAACTCCTGTGGCGGGTGCGTGCCTCCGGCTTACACCCAAGCAGTAATGAATGGTGAACATTGACAAGCAAAATCTTGGATTTCAGGAGGGCAGACTTCGGGAAAATGGGGAAGTGCTAAGGAGCCATCTGGTGGGCATCAGAGCAGATATGGGTGTGGACCAAAGGTGGTCCATCATTAAGGAAAGAATACTGGTTGCCACAGATGAGTGCATTAGGCTTAGGGGTAAGAACACAAGGGCCAAAGTGACCAGCTGGCTCAGTTCTGGGGTTGCCAGGCTGTAAGGGAAAAAGGTTGGCCTATAGAAAATCAGGAAGACCGAGAGGTGGAATGGGAAAATTACCTAAGGTTGGCTAGTGAGGCAAGTAAGAAAGTCAGATGAGCAAAGGCACAGAAGGAGTTGCAGATAGCTGAAGGAATTAAAAGGGGAAAAGGCTTTTTTCACTATGTAAGTGAGAAAAGGGACAAGAAGGAAGGGATTATGGCTTAAGAAAGGGGTGGAGGGGTGGAGGATAATGGGGAAAAGCAGAGATACTAATGAATACTTCTGTTCCGTCTTCATCAGGGAGAAGGACGGACCAGTGCCTTCAGGAAGGAAAAGGAGGGAAACAGATGTAGTGATAGAGGAGGACTGAATGAGAGGGTATCCGGTGATTTTAGCGCCGGATAAAATAGCGCTGGTTAAAAGCGCTACCATAAAGGCGCCGAACATAAAACGAGATTCTAAATTGTCGGATACTAAATACGCCTTTCATTCTTAAAAATCATGATCGTGCTATTCATTCATGATGCTGCATCCACGATCGCGCCATTCATTCGCTCATTCTTGAAGCTGCAGGAGGGGCAGACAGAGTTTAGCTAGATAGCTATTTATTATTATTGCATTATTATTTTTAATTAGCCATTCAATCATGAAAATAGCGCCGCTGATGCTGATGCCGGGAGGGATGACAGCATTTAATTTGTTTTAATTAGCCATTATCAATTCGCCTCAATCATGAAAATAGCGCCGCTGATGCTGATGCTGCGGAGGGGATGACAGCAATTAATTTGTTTTAATTAGCCATTATCAATTCGCCTGTAATTAGATTCAGGTGCAGGAGTAGTATTAGTTCTGTAGTAAGTGAGTTACAAGATTCAGGTGTGCAGTTTGTAGCACTTTCTGCTTGGCAACATGGAAGTGCATACATCAAAAGTCAAAAGGAGGTGAACTTGCACTGTGGCAGGGTTTTCTATATCGCAGAGAACGATTATGTGGTACAAAGTCGATTGGAAATGCTTGCAGTATGCAACTGGACACTGTACTGCGAGGGTACATATCACTGGTGATATAATAGTTAAAATCTGGGTGAACACAACCATGTGCCAGACCCTGTTCTTGTCATGCAGAAAGAAGCAATTGCTGAAATGAAATGCAAAGCTTCTTCCACCACAGAAACCACCCACCAGATCGTTGTTGCTGGCATTACTCAACTCCTCCTGAAGTCGCAGCACAGCTTCCAGCCGCGTTTTGCTGAAAAGAACTGTTCGCTCGGACACTTAAGAGTGACAAGTCGGCCACCACCTGAACCCTTAGACGCTATGTCCCTTGTACTTCCACCCGAGTACTGTGTTACTGAAAATGGTGAAAAGTTCTTGGTTTTCGATTCAGGACCTGTCAGTGACCGATTTCTTATATTCTCCTCTTCAAGAGATCTGGAAATGCTGAAGCAATGTAAGCATTTGTTTGCTGATGGAACATTTAAAAGTTGCCCATCTATTTTTAATCAGCAATCAGCTGTACACTATACATGCTATAAAACTGTCTAATGTTATCCCCTTGGTGTATGTGCTCATGACTAGTCGCAGTGCATCGACTTACAATAAAGTGTTTACAGAGATTTCTGCTATGTGTTCTCCACTTAAACCTGAAAGTGTGTTGATTGACTTTGAGATGGCTGCAATTAAATCTTTTAAGCAGTGTTTCCCTGAAGCAAAGCTGCGTGGCTGTTTTTTTCATCTTTGCCAATCAGTATGGCGTAAAGTGAAGCAGCATTCTGAGATTTGCAGTCGCTATATGTCTGATCCAGTATTTGCCCTACACATTAGATGTTTGCCTGCTTTAGCGTATGTCCCCTCAGTTGACATTATCTCTGCATTTGAAGACTTGATGTGTCAGGAATTTTTTACTAGTAACTCTGACATACTTGTGCCTCTATTAGACTATTATGAGGACACTTGGCTGGGAAGACCACTGGGCAGAGGAGGGCGGCGTAGACCAACTTTCACAAATGATCTTTGGAATTGCTATGACTCTGTGCAGTTGGAATTGCCAAGGACAATCAATGCGTGGAAGCATGGCAATCAGAATTAATCACTTTGTTGGTGCCTCACTCACCCATCAATCTGGCGATTTATTGATTATATTAAATGCGAGCAGAAGTACAATACTGCCAGACTTGAGCAATTAATCGCAGGTTCGTGATTGCAGGCACAAAAAAATACAAGGACACTGCCAAACGCATTGAGAGGGTATTGTCAGAGTATGGAAAAGGTCGATGTATGAATACCTTCAGGATTGCATACAACTTTCAATTACAAGTGTAGAGTTTTTTTTTAAAGTTGCACATACAGTCTTTCATACTGTAAGGATTTTAATAGTTTAATATTTTTAACAGTTGCAGTCTAAAGTATATATTTTAACTCGTTTTTTATGACAACTTTTATAAATACAGCAATGATTTTATCGTTTTATTACTGTTTATTATGGTATTGAATAAAGTCGGATCTGGAGAACAGAAATGGTTTCCTTGTTGCTGTTGTCTATGGCAAGTTGTTATCTGTAACAGCCAAATAAATAAATGATGGATGTCAATAGCAATAGTACTGAAAACAATTACTTTTCACATAACGAGCTTACTTTTCTTTTACTCATGTACAGTAAAAGCAGTAATGATGGATGTCAATAGGCGACACGCTACTATATCGCCAAGACTTAAATGTAAAAGCGCCACAAATGCTGCGCTTTTTGATGCGCCTTTATTGTAAGCGCTAATCGCACCACGCTATTTTCACAGTAACCCGAATGAGAGAGGGGCTGCTGGCATTGAAGGTGGACAAATCACCAGGCCCGGACAGAGTGCATCCAAGGGTACTAAAGGAACTGGCTGAGGAGCTGGCAGGGCCACTGGTAGACCTATTTAATAGTTCACTAGAGACAGGTGTCGAACCGCAGGACTGGAGAACAGCACATGTAGTGCCACTCCAGAAAAGCGGTCCCAAGGATGACCCAGGGAATTACAGACTAGTCAGTCTGACCTCCATTGTGGGCAAGCTCATGGAGACCATACTAAAGGAAAGGTTGATGGAATGTCTAGAGGAGCATGGTCTCCAGGATGTGAGGCAGCATGGGTTCATGGGGGGGGAGATCATGTCAAACAAATCTGATTGACTTCTTTGACTGTGTCTCTAAGACAGTACACAGGGACCAAGCGGTACACATCCTCTATCTTGTTTTCAGCAAGGCCTTTGACTCTGTGCCCCACAAAAGGTTGATCAGGAAGTTGGTGGATCTCGGGGTTGGGGAAAAGATGGCCAGATGGGTGGAAAACTGGCTGAAGGACAGAACCCAGAGGGTGGTTGTTGGGGGAGAGTTATCTGGCACAAGACAGGTAACCAGTGGGGTCCCACAGGGCTCAGTGCTGGGGCTGGTGTTGTTCAGTGTCTTCATCAATGACATTGGAGATGGCATTAGGGCAAAATGTGCCTATTTGAGGATGACACTAAGCTCTGTGGAGAGTGGACAGAGCTGAAGGGATACAAGACCTACAGGGAAGATCTGAAAAGCTAGGGAGGTGGTCCAGGATCTGGCAGCTTGGCCTAATGCCAAGAAATGCAAAGTTATACATATTGGAGCCAAGAATCCAGGACAGAGCACTACCTGGGTGGAGTCCGGTATCTGCATCAGAGAGAGGAGAAGACCTGGGAGTGGTGATCACTAGTGACCTGAAACACTCCACGAGTGCAAGAAAGCAGCAGCAAAGGCAAACAAGATGCTGGGAGGCATATCTAGGGGGATCAGTAGTAGGAGAGAGGAGGTTAACTGCCTTGTGCCAGGTCACTGGTAAGGCCGCATTTAGAGTATGGAGTTCAATACTGATGCCCACACCTCAAAAAAGACATTAATCTGCTGGAGAAGGTCCAGAGGAGGGCTACAAAGATGATAGCTGGTCAGCAGAATGAGGCATATGAGGAGAGGTTGAGGGCACTGAACATGTACTCCCTGGAAGACAGGAGAGAGAGAGGGGACATGATTGGGACCTTCAAGTACCTGAAAGGGATAAAAAAGATTGATAAGGAGGGTCTCTTTAAGCTGAGTGGCAACCATAACACGAGGGGGCACATTCTTAAGCTGGAGAGTGGGAGGTTTAGGCCGGAGGTCAGGAAGCATTTCTTCACAGAGAGGGTGGTGGACATTTGGAATGCACTGCCAGAAGAGGTAATCTCATTGAAGACAGTGGGCAGCTTTAAGAGAGGCTGGAATAGATTTATGGGAAGGTAAGGGCATCAGTAGGAGTCTGGGAGGAGTAGAGGGTGAGGACAGTAATCAAGCTGTGGACCCTGCAACACGAGCAGACTTGATAGACCAAATGGCCTTCTTCTGCTGGCTTCTTCATATGTTCATATGTTTGTATGATGGTGGATCCTACCCTACCAGGAATTTGCCCATGCCTTTCTGTGCTGCATTATGAATGTTCATTGTATACTCTGCTGTGACCAATTAACCTATATTTTCAGATTACCTTGCTGTGTTATTTCTCATTTACTGTGTATAATAATTTACCCTGATTTTATGTGAATCTTCTGATATCATGTTATGTTTCTATGGTACGTATTATTTTTTACTGACTGCTTGACCTATTCCATATGTAATTTTGCTGCACTCATGCTCTGTGTTGTTTCTTTTTTGCTACTTAAATTTTTATTGATGCACAGTAAAAATACATCAAACTGGCATAACCATAGTTGAACTGTTGTCACAATCTCATAGGGGTACATTTAGTAATACTAAACAGTCATAGCTAGAGGAGTACATGTTGCATCAAATATACTGTGTTCTGTGGATAAAGTCCCAGGTGGCAAGTTCAAATGTCCATACCAATGTGATCCCAAGGTATTCCACAGTTCATTCTTCTCTGTTCTCACACAGTTAATTCTGTTATATAGTATTTGTTTATTTCATACACTTTTTTTTCCCTTTAATTTTAGACTCCTCCTTTCTACTACAAAACATTTCCTAATTATCAAAAAACTATACAAAATCAATGCCTTTAACCAATTCAAGTCCAGCAGTGTTACAAAACGAAAGAAAAACCAGTAATTAACTATTCAACTGATTGATCAATCAACTTGTTGATTGGTTTATTGAATGATTGGTGGTGTGCGAAATAAACTCATCTATTGCCTCCTGTGATGAAACCTGTCCCTTGCCCACTGCTTCCTCACCTTTTGTGTTGGATTTTAGTATTATTTTATTGAATTACATTGTGTTTTTACTTGGTGCATTCCTTTTACGTTTTACTTGTTACTTTTCTGCCCTATCCTCCCATTCCTGTCTCTCTCCCTCCCCACCTATGTTAAAAAGCTCTAAGATAAATGTTTGATTAGCAACTTTCTAAACCCACATGGTAGGCAAGGATGTACTGGCCATTAGGCCTCAGTTACTGCTCCCTCTTCTATCTGTTCAAAATCTGGAAAGTCTGAGAACCTCTCTCTCTCTAATTGTTCAGTAGGGAACCTTCTCCTACCAGTCTTTCCATACCAGTACAAATCTCTCCATAGTTAGCCTCAAGGCTGCTGTGATTCTCTCCATTTGTTCTAGCTCATTTACTTTGTCTCTCCAGGTTTGGGCAGTGGGCAATCTCGTGGATCGCCAGCAAATTGTAATACACTTTACAGCTGCAAGCCTGAAGATGTGGTATAGCTTTCTGAGGCCTAGAGAGCCTCAAAAGGCCCCCTACTTGGAAATCCCAAACATAGGGTTTCAAATGTTCTTGGTGGGGAACCCCCAAAACCCCTGGATCTGTTTGTGTACCTGTCGCCAGAAGCCCTCTAGCTCTGGGCATCCCAGAAAATATGAAAATGTGAACCCACCCTCCACACCCTCCAACACCTGTTTGTGTAGTCCGGGTTAAGTGCTGTGTAGCTGTAGGGGTTCTAAAAGCGCATCAAAACTTTCCAGTGGTACTCACCCCATGTGGGTGAAGCCGTATTATGCCAGCCTTGAGAAAGAGCCCTCTGCCATTTAGAGCTTTCCAGTTGTATGTTTGAACCTTTCCATCTGTACTTAACTGCTTCGACTTGTCCTGAATGTTGGTCTGTCAACAGTCTATAGGTCTGAGAAATGGGTTTCATCTTAGCTCTTAAAGTGATCCAGCTATAAAAGAGCTGCTCTAGATCTGTTAGGGCCTTAACAGCTGTTGTAAGTGTAGGGTTGCTGCATAAAAGTGTCTTACTTGTAAGAATCTAAAATGATCTTCTTTCTGAGTCCATATTTTAACCTTAATTTCTGGAATGTGGTACAGATTCCACCTTCCAATAGGTAAGTAAACCTGGTGAGGCCTTGGCGCCCAAAATGGAAATTACGTACTTACCGTATTATTGATCTTCTTGACAGTGTCCATCACCATTCACACTAGTGAGGACAGCGCCGGAAGCGCTAGGGACCAAGCGTGGCTCAAATGTAGAAGGGTCGGCGCCAAGAGAGGACCACGGACGCATGCTGCACTCGAGACTAGCTCGCCCTGTGTAGGCTATCTCAAGGCCGACCTCCAACCGCCTCAGTACCTTTTCGACCGAGGAGGTGCAGTGTAACTAATGAGAATAACTCATCCTGAGTTTCTGGGCCTGAGAGGGCCCAGATGGCCTTTGCAAGAAAGGTTAAGAATAATGTCCTCACAGTCTGAATCATAGGACCGTGAAGACCAGGAAAGAAAACGAGTGAACTCAGGGGATGGTGGGTGGGTGGTGAATGAGTGATGGAGACGCCAAGAAGATCAACACCACAGGCACGCACTCCATATCTTCCGGACTGTCTCCTTCACTCTCACACTAGTGGAGAGTACTGTTAAAACCAACAACCCTGAGTAGGGTGGTAGGAGATAGGGTTCACTCAGAAAGGACAGCCAAGGACTGTCTTGTTAAGAAAAGAGCTGTCTTGTAAAAGCATCCACAACATAGTGCCTACAAGATAAACGCTCGAAAGTTGTAATAACCGTCATCTGCCGACGATCACAATGGCACAAAATGAAAGTCTGCCAGGCAGCCGCAACACACCTAGGAGAGTGGCAAGAACCTGGCCTCACAATTTGATCTAGGACCAAATTAATTGTGTCAAAGACATGTACTAATGTAACGTAAAGGACCTCAGGAACCGAAGAGTTGAGGTAAAGTCTACTGGTTCAGGGTAGACCGAAAGTGCAGAAGGAAACCCCCACTATCCAGTATTGTATGGTTGACCTGTAAACAACAGGTCCAGAAGCACTTGAACCTCTTACTTGGTGAGCAAGGGGGTCTAGGTGGGGTTAGCCCATCAAGGAGAATGGTCTCCACTTTTTTTTTTTATTTAGTTGTTTTAACCAGGTATAGCACTTAGTCACAGGATCTTCCTGATGGAAGTCCAAGCACGACTTAGAAGCCTCTCATTGAGGTCTAGTAAAACCAGATCCTACCCACTGTATATTCCAAGAGGAATAATCCTGCCCCTGTGTGTACAACTGTAGTAGCAGTCTCTGAACTCAGGGAAGAAAGGAAAAAGGTGTATGGGAGGGTGTATCCACTGCGGAAAAAAACATTCCGACAGAAAAAAATCAGGGGCTGGATTTCTAAGGTCAATAGAGGCAGATGTGCGTCGAGGAGGGACACAGCAGGACCAAGTTAGGGCTAACCCATTTGTTGAAGTGACTGAAAGAGGCAGTGGCTCAATGCAGTGAGGCACTAGCCACTTTGGCTTTCCTGAAAGGAGTAGGACAGGATTCTAGTTCATTTGCTGAAAAAGAAACATCACCACTCCCTCTCGCACTTGAAGAGGATAGCGACTGGCATGGACCAAAGCGCAGGAACCGAAGGTGTGAATATTTGAGAAGCTTCCTCAGAAAAGGGAGCTACTTGACCATCCGTCAAGAAGGAGGATATCGCCTGTTAAATTAAGCAAGCAAGGAAGCAGGAACCTGAGTTCCGACTCGGTGGAGAGTCACTTCTGCTGCTGTAAGGCTCTGTTCAAGAGAAGAAAGCTTGATAAAAAGAAAATGAATTAACAGACTGGGCAGTCGCCTAGGTCTAGGAAATGTCTCTGAATGAGAGAAATCTCTCAGAGAAAGAGATGACCCATATCGTTCCGGATCGGATTCCCCGTAGGGGAAGAAGAAATCAGTACTCTTTACCGTATCCCGAGATGAGCGTCTCAGGGCTGAGGAGGAATCTGACAGATCCCCAAAAAGCAGAAAGGGGTAGACCGGATTTTCGCCTAGGCCCTGTGCTGTGATAAAACCATATGATATAAACTTTTTTTTTTTTTTAGTCCGAGCCTAACAAGGCCTTCAGGCTGCTATTTTGAGGATTGTCTTGATACAAAAGATGAAGATGTTCTCCATCTGAGTGCGGAAAGAGCCTGAGTGTCCATACTGAAATCATGACCGGACTAACAATCACAGCTGGAGAGAAGTTAACCACCTGTGCCGAAGAAGCCACCGAAGAGGCAATATCACAAGGGGGCTATATACCCTATCAAAGGAGCGGAAGAGTCAGAGCGGCCCCAACCATTAAATTAAAATGTTCCACAGAGTGTAACTGTCTTGATGATTGAAAAGCTCTAGACGCAGAAGAGTATGGTCCACGGACGCAGTGTGAAATACTATAGTGGACCCCATTACTGAGGAACTACTGAAAGGATTTTCCATCACGGACTCTGAAGATAGAGAAGACGTGCCCTCCAGTATATAAAATGAGCCGTCTGGCTGTGTTACTGACCAGAAGGACAGGGAAAGACCCATCTAGATGCACTTCTACCCCAGAAGGACCTCCAAGAGAGGTCTAGGTCAGAGCCACTAGAGACTCTGCCATCAGGAAGGATGTCGAGGAGCTTGGTACCACGTAGGGAGCAGAGAAAGTGCTGAGCAGAATGAGATTCCGCTGGCAGAACGGTACAGCAGAGTTCCATAGCAGAAAACCGCTGGATGACACAAGATCCCACATAGACCACCACTCACTAAAATGTGTGGAAAAAATAATCTGCAGAACAGGAGTTCATTCTGTGGTAAACATCCCGCCACAAGTTCTGTGGAAAGGAGTCTGAAAGGAAAAATGTGTCACTAATTCTGCCATACAGCACCCACTAGCACCCGTGTGGCATCAGCAGCACTCGTGGCACAGGAGGGCACCAAGCAGTGCCTATGCCAACCTGGGCGATACCCAAGGGCAGCCATGGTAGTATCCGCAGGTACTCCGCACCCATGTAGCAATGGCACTCGAGGGCACCTCCGACGCCCATGGCACCATGGCACCCATGACACCCATGGCAAGAATGGCACCGAGGGCACCAGTGGCACCCATGGCACCTGGACACCAATGGCATCCATAGGCACCGTGGTGCCACCATGCACCCACGGGTGTCACCCTCAGTACCCAAGGCACCAGTGGCACCTGAAGCATCCATGGAACCCATGGGCACCCACAGCATCACCCGTGGCACCCATGGAACCACGGATGCCACCAGCCTGGTGCCACCCGTGGGTGGCACAGCGCTGCCCGTTGGAGAATGGCGCCACCCACAGGTGTACGGCGCCGCCCGTTGGTGCACGGCACCACTGATGGCGCCGACAACCAGTGGCAGCACAGAGAGCACCCACGGCATTGACCCATGGCGCCAACTAAGGCACAGCGCCGACCAAGGCCCAGAGGCTCGGCGCCGACCTGGGCACCGAGGCACGGCACCGAACCACAACACCTCACCAAGGCCCTGAGGCTCAGCACCGATCAAGGCACAGCTACGGCCCGACCAAGGCACTGAGCCACTGCACTGAACCACGGCGCCAAGCCAGCAAGAAAATGCCAATGGAAATCCTGAAAAGGGAGAAGGAAAGGTGGTGCCCATGCCGCCCCTGCATGAAAAAGGAGAGGGGGTAGGCACTTTAGGGTCGACACAATGGCAAAAGCACCCAGAGGGCACCTCACCATACATGATCCAATCAACCCGGTTCTGGTCCAATGGCTCCGAGGCCCAGAGGTCCCAAAATCAGGAACAGAGCCAGGAAAACTGGAAAGTCGAACCCCTGCTCCCATAGGAATGACCCAAAGGTGAAACTGCTCACTGGAGCTCCAGCGAGACAGAAATGGAGCTCGGAGTCGAGAAATCAGCCGTTAGGAGCGGCCAAGAGGAACCAGCTAAAGTCGGTTCGGCCCATCGCCCCTCCAGACGAACATTCCTCGTGCAGACATACCAACGAGCAACCTCGAGCGGCACCGATTCTTCTTCCCCGAACGAGGAAGAGGAGCTCGAGGTCAAGCGGAGCCGGATCACCAGAACCGTTAGATTTGTGCTTCGGAGGACTGTCCCCTCCCTGAGCACAGGACTGTCCGTAGTCAGACCCCCGTTAATTAAGGGCGGCGGACGGACACAGCCCCTCTGCCAAAACTTTAAAACAAAGTCCTCAGATTTCACCGCTACCATCTAAGGACGACTTCGCTGATGGCAGGAAACAATTTTTTTTTCTTCTTCATAATCTTCTTGTTCATAAAATAATAATTACTACTTTAAAATATTAAAACATTAAGAGCTGTTGTCGGATAGACGAAAACTTTGACTCCGGCAGACGAGCAACGTCAACATCCAAGCGCTCTCGACAGCGGGAGAAAAGGAACTGAGGTGGTTGGAGGGTCGACGCCGAGATAGTCTACACAGGCGCGAGCTAGTCTCAGGTGCCGTGCATGCGTGGTCCTCTCTCGGCGCCGACCCTTCTGAAAACTTTAGGCTCCACTTGGTCCTAGTACCTTTCGGCGCTATCCCCACTAGTGTGAATGAGTGATGGAGACTTAGTCCAGGAAGATCTGGTATCCCGCATCTAAACTGGGGGACCGAAAGACTCAAGTGATGGCGAGTGAGATGAAGGCCCAACCTTCCTGAACCTTCAGTCGCTCATGAGGGCCAGCAAAGCTCACAGGGTATGCCTGGTTCATGGGTTTTCACCTGCACACCATACCTGGGAAACAGAGGCGGTAGGGAGAGTCCAAGTGTTAACTTTTGACTTGTTCCAGCTCCATAGGGAACCATCTGTTGTTCACCCTCTGCTTCATCCAGGCATATAACCAGGGGCCTGAGCCGCGAGGTAATAGTCTTTAATATCTGGTAAACCTAGTCCGCCTGCTGTCGCCTGGTACAAAGAAGTGCCCTCCTTAACCTGGGCTTTTTGCCAAGCCATATAAAACTTGTTATTAGATGTTCCATTTCTTTTAAAAACAATTTGGGGGGGCAATCGATATTGTCTGAAATAGAAAAAGTAGACGTGGTAACACGTTCATTTTGATGGAATGTACCCTTCCCAAAAGGGTTAGCGGTAGCAGTCTCCACCTTCCCAGGTCTTGTCTGATAGAGTCCTGGAGTCTAGGGTAGTTGGCCGAGAAGAGCTGGGATGTGTCCACCAAAACCCTTATTCCTAGATATCTAATTGTGTTGTTTGGGGCCCACGCGAACTGAAAATTGGATTGCAGTTCAGGTGATGGATGCCCACTTAGCCGTACAGCCTCAGATTTTGAAGGGTTAATTTTGTATCCTGCTAGGTGCTGGAAATAATTTAAAATTTGTGTAAGGTATGGAAGTGAGCCAACCGGGTCTCCTAGGTAAATAAGTACATCATCAGCGTACAATGAGAGTTTATGAGTCTGGGAGCCCACCTTAATTCCCACCACCTGGGGATGTTGTCTGATCTGCTCAGCCAGGGGCTCTAGGGAAAGAGCAAACAGCAGCGGAGAAAGTGGGCATCCTTGACTGGTTCCCCCCGATAAGGGGAATCTGGCTGAGATGCATCCATTTACACTGATCACCGCTTCTGGCTGAGAGTATAGCGCTGCAACAGCTCCTATAAAGTTGTCTCCCATATTAAACTTTTTGAGAACACATTGGAGAAAAACCCATTCCACCCTATCGAACGCCTTTTCGGCATCGATACTTACTGCTAGAGTAAGGGACGCGGCTGTTTTTTGGGAGGAGATTATGTTCAAGAGACGTCTCACATTGTCCTGCAGGAATCTCCCGGATATAAATCCAGTCTGATCAGGGTGTACAAGATCCCCAATGACTAATTGAAGTCTCCGAGCTAGTATACCAGTGAATAATTTTAGATCTGTATTTAATAGGGAAATGGGTCTGTATGATCCACATTCCTCCGGTGGTTTACCTGGTTTCAACAATACTGATATCTTGGCATATTTCCATGGTGGGGGGATCGGTAGGTCTTTTCTCAGGATAGCATTAAATGTTTCTAAGAGGAGGGGAAGGAGGGCTGTCTGGAAAGTCTTGTAAAACTCTGCGGGGTACCCGTCTAATCCCGGAGCCTTAGTATTTTTAAGTGAGGAAATCTGGCTTTTAAGTTCCTGCATTGTGATAGGGACCCCTAGCTTTCCCCCCCTAGACTGATCTAGGACTGGAAGGCGAATCCCCCCCCAAATATTGGGCAATTTTGGCCTCGTGATTGGGGCATCTTTCTGCTGCATACAATTTCTGGTAGAAGTCAGCAAAGCATTTCATATGTCTGTTTAGGATGTGAACATACACCCATCTAATCTCTTCTGAGTTTTAGTACTGCCTCGATGCTGCTCTCTTTACGCAGTGGCTGCCAACTGCTTATGTGCCCTGTTCGCCTTCTCATAATAGAGCTGTCAGCGAACCTGCAGCTAGTTTCTATTTGATGATTTACCAATCGTGATAGCTTTTCCCTGGCTGCATTTAGTTCCTTTTTTGTCTCTGCCCGATTGTCTTGCTTGTGTTGTACTTCCAACTCAAAGACTGCCCTTTCTAGCTTTCTCTGTTCCTCTTTTCTATCTTTGTTGACCTCAGAAGCATACACAATGATTTTACCCCTTATATATGTTTTCAACGTGTCCCAATATATTGTGGGGGGGGGTATCTACCTGATTATTTAATGCTTGAAATTGCTTAATCTCTTTTCTGATCATTGTTTTGAATTCCTCCTTATTAATAAGGCTCAGATTCAATTTCTATGTCTGATGACAGTTTGGGGTCCCCAGCAGCAGTTTTAACAAGACCGGGGTGTGGTCTGACAAGGTAAAGCTGTCTATTCGGGCTGAATTTAATGCCCTTATCCAATTTGTGGGAACCAGCAAGAGGTCAATCCTACTGTACCCTGAATGCCTGGGCGAGTACAGGGAATAATCTCTCATGGTGGGGTGTAAAAATCTCCAGGCATCCGTCATGCCATGTTCGTGGATGAGTCTATGAAGTGTTGTTAAAGCTTTAGATCTTCTACCTGGCTGCGCCCCCAGATTTATTTTGCTCAAGGGCAGAGGATTGTATAAAATCTCCACCCACTATCTTAAGAGCAGAGTCAAGCTGGGAAAAGCTGACAACATCTTGTTAAGAAGGCAGACCTAGGGTTTTTCTCATCAGGTGCATACATGTGTTAAGGATACTGCACTTGTGAGCACCCAGGTCTGCCTACATATACAGATCTTCCTCGGGTCGGACCTCACCGCTTATCTCCTTAAAAGGGAGGTTTTCCTTATTAAAATAGCTACCGCACGCTTGTGCGGTTGGGATTGGCAGGATGACAAAACTTGTCCCACCCATGACCTCTTCAATTTGGAGTGTTCTAATTGTGTCAAGGGGTCTCTTGAAGCAGGGGCCATCTGCCCCAAACTCTCACCCTCTCAGTACCTCACCTTTTAATAGGGGCTTTCCCAGGCCCCTGACATTGTAACTGACTTTTGGATTTCAGCCATATTCCTCTGTGTTGTTTCTGATTGTTGTACTCTCCCGGGTCATGCCTGAAAAATAGTCATTTCATGGCTACAGCACTTACCCGGTAAACAAAAACTAAATAAAATAAATAAATAAATAGAAATCCCTGGTAGTTTAATGCTCACTCCTCCCACATCCAGTCTCACTTTTTAATGCTGGCTCCAGGAGGCACTATAGCGCAGTGGGTTAAGGCTCTGAGCTGCAGATCTGGAGACC
The DNA here is from genome assembly GCA_016271365.2 of Neoceratodus forsteri. Taxonomy (NCBI): domain Eukaryota; kingdom Metazoa; phylum Chordata; order Ceratodontiformes; family Ceratodontidae; genus Neoceratodus; species Neoceratodus forsteri. Next base: position 594,342,491 of record JADMNL010000022.1, on the reverse strand, counting down.
AGGGTTTGAATCCCACAGCTGCCTAGGTGCATACTGTGTGATCCTGGGCAAGTCACTTAACTTCCTTGTGCTCCCAGGTCGATCTGGAAACAAGTCCGGTTTAGGTGCTACCCTGGTTACACAGTGATCCCTTCCTTCCTTCCCTCCTAATGAAAAAATACCTAGTAGTTCAGTGGTCCCCTTCCTGTCCTAGTATCCCTAGTGTTGCGGTGCTTCTCCTGCGAGCCCTGTCCACCGGCCCCAAGTCAGCATTTGGCACCTACCTCACCTACTCTGCTGCCAGACCCATATAAGTCCCGAAGTACATTTCTTGCTGTACAACTCAGAATATCCATACTGTAACTACACAAGTACAATAATGATATACTGACTTACATAGCAATAGTGCACTTGTAGGATATAGCAGCTGGCAGTAGAGGTGAGTAGAGAGTGGCAGCCGCTGTCTTGGGCTCGAACTCAGGGGAGAGGTACTGGACAGCAGAGAAACTGGGACAGGGAAGGGAAACCACTGAACTATCAGGATTGCTTTTTATACAACATGCGCAGCTGAGGGGGATATCATGGCACCAGGGATTTTTTATTTAAACAGTGGCCGGGGTGAAGGGGGTATACCACTAATAAAAATGATTTTTATATAAACAACAGGACCAGGTGTGGGAATGGTGTGCTGTTTACCACCATTACAACATGCTTCCTGGAAACATTAGTTAGCATTGAGATGTCAGCCTGTTAGCACTTACAGGAGTCATGAAATATACCAGTGGGCCCTGTATGCAAATGAGGCACCCCTCGTTTGTCTATGCACCTGGATGCTGCTAGCGTTCCCATACTAACAGATTAGCATTGCACTAATTGTGCTTTTAAAGCTAGTACCAGCCACACTAACAGGCCGTTAGCACTGCTATTCCTGTACGCGCAGTGTTAAATTGTTAAAAATTCTGCCTGTGATATTGGCTTGCACTTCCACCTTGTTTACCCTCCCGGTCGCAGCAAGAAATGAGCCATGGTTCAGTGTGCCTTTCCCATTCAACAAATTGTAACTAACTAAATGACTAACTAACGTTACAGTGTACTGTTGAGGGTGTTGGCGGGCAGTATTGGCAGTTCCTGATCAGTTATGCCCAGCCGATGTCCCTTTAAAATCTTTTCCATTCTGCATTGTTTTGTTGTGAGATGCATCCCCTGGTGACCCAACTATGAGATGCCACTCAGGTCAGACACTATGCAGGTAGTGCTCGCCATGCATTGGCTCATGCAGACTAAACCCAGAGCACTTGCCATCATGAAGTACATTTCTGTTTTTACGACTTCAATATTTCACTGTCTTCTGACCGACTGAAACACTGGACGCTCGACTGCGTGGCATCATACTCAATTACATCTCTGCAGTTTTTTAATGACTTAGGGATCTCATGTTCAATACTATTATTATTCCTTAAACAAGGAGATGTTTAATGGAGTGGAATCGATTATGTGTACTTCCCAAGATGTAAACTGAAAGGTGGGACAAAATAGGATGCCTTATGTCCCTACTAATTTTCCTTGGAACTGAACCATTTATGCAATGGACGACCAAATGAAGAAATCAAAGGCATCAAAGCACAGCTAGAGATAAGATTGCTATTTAGGAAGCTGAAGTCCTTTTGTTATGGAAGAGATATAAAACTTCATTGAGTAGATAATCAGTTGAACAAAATAATTCAATATGGGAAGGTTTGGGGTTTTACTGAATGTAGATAACATGGAACTGCTGGTCCGCACAGTGGTTAATGAAGCATTTTGAAGCATTATTTATTTATTTATTTTTATGTAATGCTTTTGCCACCTGTTGCGGCACACTACCGCTTAGGTGCATCCAGCCGCCCGCTCGAGAACTGGGTAGCTCAGACTGCACCCAGGAGGATCTGGGACGGCCATCTTGCCATCTCGCTGGAGGGCTCCCCCTCTGCCTCAGCCAGCCAGGACAGCCCCGGACCCTCCCCGACAGGATTCCGCCAAAGTCCTCCAGGCGGCTTGGAGTGCAGCCATCAAGCTGCACGTTTGCGCCCAGCCATTTTCCTCCAATTGGTCCCCTGAAACGCGGACGTGCAATCACGTCCAGGCACAGCGTGACGACGTCTGCCGCATTCCCCCTCCAGATCGCCGGCACTTGTAGTGCCCCCGAGTGTCCCCAGGAGCCGCTACAGCGTGGCCAGATTCCCCCAACCCACCCCAGGACTGGGAGAGCAGTCTACGTACGCTCAATCCCAGTCCTCCCCTGCCGACCCCCAACGGACTGGGCTCGTTCCCGAACCCGGGTCACCAGCGTGGCGCGAGGTGTGGCGTCCAGCGCCAACCCTCAGCACCACCGGGCCGGCGAAGCATTATTTTGAACTTAATGTCACCATCTAAAATAGCTGGCAGTTTGCATGACCAAAACACAGAAGTCATGCTGGGGAAAACTATGATAATTTATTTGAGAAGATGAAACCATGTTAAAGCTGGAATTTGTTGTTATGGGAATTTGCCACAGTATGGAATTCATTAACATGATTGTGCTGCCTCATTACCAGCATCACATCCACACATTAATCAGATGCTGTATCTTCCTGAGAAGTTGATTCGAGCTTCAGAAGTATTCATGCCAACCGATAGGCCAATAGAGCGCTACACTTCAGTGTCAGTGACCTGGAGTTAGGAGGGTTTCAGGGAGCCAGGATTGTGGCACTCCAGATTGGAAAGTGTTGCTGCCAGAAGTGCCAGCCAGCTTGGGGTGGAGATGGCTGTCTGGAACTGTAGCATCCTTGCGGTGGGTCAGGGAGTCTGCCCCATGAAAAGGTGGTGTGTGCTCCCAGAGCACGTTGTGTCATCCAGAGCCACAAGATGGCCGGCCCATGGAACAGGGTGGAGGGAGGCAAGGAAGAAAAATGGGAGAAACCCCCAGCTGCCATCTGAATCACTGTAAAACCTGAACAAGGTATATCCCTAGTCACTGCACTTGGTCACTGACAAAATGTATGTAGGAAAAAAAAGAACTTTTAAAGTAGCAATCTCAAGATGTTTTGCAGACAGGCAAAAGGCTGAGCGTAAAGTGCAAAGCTTCTGAGGGCAGTAAAAGGAAAGAGAGGACTATCCATCGCCAGATTTGCAGAATAATTTCTGAGCCTCTTGTCTACAAATTTTAATCATGGGGTTAGCAACTGGTGGAAAAAAAACACCATTAAGGCAGATGGAGATATCTGAATTTTACCAAATGCCACCAATGAGAGCATCAGTATTCTGTAAAGAATGGGCAAAACGGTAGCCCAGTGGCTAGGAGCTGCTGGTCACATGGACTATCTGGGCTTGTGCCCGTAGCCCATGTCAGAGCTGTAAGACAGCAGCAGTAGAAGATAGAGCCTTCCAGTACAGAAGGTCTCTGTCCCGCTGTAGCTGGTACTGATGACAGCCTATGGATGAGAGGCAATGGAGACACGCTGCATGCATGTAGCCCTTGGGTCACACTGTTATGGCTCTGGGGTGGTGGGCTGGGACAAAATGCAAATGGCCCCTGGTTGGAGGCAGCTACACCTGTCCCTATGCTCATGCAGGGTCAGAGCAACCCTTCCCCACAGACCAGGTCTCAGGCACCTCCTCCCACTGTTGCCACCACGAGACTGTAAGAGTTGCTGGCCATGTAGCTACATTTTATTTATTAATTCATGCATTTCAGCTAGGAAGGCACACTGAGCTGTCCCACTCATTTTCAGGTGTGTCTTACGGGGAGAGAGGACGAGAAGCAAGTGGGAAGGGGACAAATATAAAAAGAATATGCAAATCACAGCATGGTGACAGCATGCCAGAAATACAGGGTATGTAACTCATTCTGTTCACAACAGCCATTTTGAATCAGAAAGTTTCCTTTATATTTATGTTTCTGGTGAGAATGAATTAACAAGGCAGTAGCAGGGCAATGCTCAAAACCAGTCAATACAGAGCAAGGAAAGGGTGCTGTTAATCTGGGATTGACTGGACAGATAAATAAAGGTACAGTTTACAAACTGTGCAAATAGGCAGGGCAAATCCTGGTACAGGAATAATGATGTTGATATGCAGTTGTCAGGTATCCAGAAACTGAGCTGAGTAGACTGTAAATACAAAGACCACTAGTAACGGTGAGCTGGAAATACAATCAAGATTTGCTTGAGCCAACAAGGCTGGTCTTATGATGTTAATGTTTTTATATATGACAAGAATTTGATGTGTGACATTTTATTTTTTTATTGTACATATTTTTAATCAATTTTGTTGTCTTCCACTACCATCCAACAAGTCCTCAGGCCTGTTGGTGAAATCACCAGGTGGCCACCCATGCCTCAGCCTCTGCTAGTCCCTACCATCTAAGCGATGGGGGATACCAGGCATTGGCCCAAGGTAGCCGCGGCCATCATCATGATGCTGGCAGCAAGGTTGTTACCCTCCTTTATTCTCCCTCTCACCTCCACTGACACTGTCCTATACTTCTGTCAGCTTGAACGTGGCAGTGCCGTGCATAAGTGCCACCCTTGTGAGGAGCAGGCTCCTCAGTTCACCTTGAAGGGACACGATGATGCCAGATCCTGAACATCCCTCCCCAGGCTAGCTCATGCAGCACTCCCCAGCTCTGGCCACAGCTAAACCTAGCTCTCCGAGACCTCTACCAAATCAGGTTACCTGACACAGAAGCATGACACACATCTGTTGGACCATCAGACGGCCATGTTTACTGTATGTTTTACACTTCATTGTTTACTGTATTGTTTGACTCTGATGTTTACTGTATTCTTCCTTCTTGTAACACATGCCTTGGGTTGCATCTGGAAAGCAAGGTCCAGCTCACTGTGCATTTCTCAGCCAATAAATTTAAAACACTTCTCATTCCCATTGTTTCCAGCATGGACTTCCTCTCAGAATAGCATAAATCTGTGATACTGGAGAATCATCGGTCTTTGCATGTCACTTTAAGATTGATAATGGGCAGACTGGATGGTCCAAGCAGTCCTTATCTGCCATCAAATTCTATCTCACATTTCTCTCTTACTATAGCAAACCCCGCTATAGCGAAAAATGAAAATTACATACCTACCGTAATTCTTGATCTTTCTGTGTATCTTCTCCATTCATCACTGGTGGATTCTGGCTGGAGAATCAGGACCCTGCGGGAGCTTTTTTTTTTTTGCAAGGGGAGCAGCCAACGGGGCAGCGCCGACCTCGAGGCTGACGCATTGCGTGGCGCTCGTGGGTTGGCTAGTAACCGATGCCGACCCCTCCCCAATTCCAGTTCTGCATGCTGGAGAGTAATAGAAAAGAAGAGAGAGGGTGGGGCAAGGGAGCCCGAGGGACAGAAAAAGGAAAGGATATAAAAACTAAAGGAGCAAAGCCGAGGAGAGAAAGAGAAGAAAGCCTAAGGGTTTGGGACAGGGAGGCCCCAACCTCTGGGTGAGTAAGGGAGGGATAAATGAGAGAGGGAAAAGAAGGTAGAAGGGAAGAGAGAGATAGAAGAGAGGGGGAGCCACCACACTCAAGTCACAGGGGCCCAGAGGACTGCTCGAGGTTGGAGGGTGACACCACTACTTTTAATCCAGATATCTCTTCTCCCAAGGCAGAGAAGAAACCTTTAACCAAGGTCATGAAGATGGAAGCTGACATGAAGCCCAGGAGAGGGCCGGCAGGATGCCAATTATGAGGAGCCTTTACTGGACCAAGGGTAGTGGGTCAATGTCTCCCCCTCGACAGGACTCACCCTGAAGAAGTATCCTCCTGAGGAAAAAACATCTTCCCAGGAGAGTTTTAGAGAATTTTGGGGAATTTTTAGAGAAGCATCACCTCCAAAGGAGGAGAACGAGACAATGAAGGATTTTTTCCTCTTTGATTAAGAGGTGCAAGAGATTCCCCAAGGGAACCTCACAGGGGACACTGCATAAAGCGGCGGTTAGAAGAAAGGAAGGGATAATCAGGGAAGGATCACCAGGGTCCCTCCCAACACTACATCAAGAAACCACGGGTTTGGCTTAAAGCAGAGTGCAGATCCAAAGAAGTCTCAAAATAGAGAGGTTCCAACAGGACAGAGAGGAGACCCCGGTGACTCCCAACAAAGGGTTACCTTCCTGCTTGTCTTCCCCAGGATACCTCCAACACCCTCAGGGGAGAGTGAAGCCACAGTGTACTGCAGAAGGACCATATGGTCCTCTTGTTGAGAAAACAAACAGGGAGGAGGATCGCCCAGAGACTGAGGCCCAAGAGGGGAAGGTGGGTGCGAAAGATCAAGAATTACAGAAGGTACGTTATTGTTATATCTTTACCTGTGTCAATCTTTACCATTCATCACTGGTGGGTGATTACCGAGTCCCCCAAAAGGGGACCCGGTACCTCCCTAAGGGACCGAAGTCCCTCAGCCTCCAGTGGGGGAGACATCAGAGGAGGGAACCCTTACAGGCCTGGTTAGGCCTGAGACTGGTTTGTGTGAAGCGGGGTTCTTCGAGTAGGAGATGGAAGTCACTCCTGCAGTTCCTGCCTCACCCAGCGGGATAAAATGTGGGTTCCCCGGAATGAGGAGGCAGTCACCACGCCGGGCTATGGGTGATAACCGGAAAGATGAAGCTATGCCATCTGCCTAATGCAGATCACTGTCCCCGCCAGCCTGAATCCACCTTGTTGGCATCATAAGATGCCCTTGTTTGGTGTCCCGGCTCCAGGCCCCTGCGGAGAGAGCAATGGCTTGTCCTGGTCACCTCTTAATCAGGCAGAGAGACTAGTATCTGTCTTAGCAGAGACCATAAGTGCCTGTTGTAGGCAGCACAATGGGCCTGATGAGCTGAGAGGGATGAGAGGAGACGTGCCAAAGAGAAAGCTGTCCTCTCCCAAAAATCTAATTCAGCAGAATCTGATTCCAGAGATCAGTCACGCCTTGGGCGTCTATACCCAGAGGGTGTGTCCAGGAGAGTCACACCCAAAGGGGGTGAGCCAAGGCTCCTGGAGACCCTAGGGGTGTGCAATACCTCTGGCAGAGGTCCCTTGGGGCTGGTACAAGGATTGAGGGACTTCACCAGGTGCAGTGTGACACCTCCCTGAAGGGAGAAGGCCAGCCGGGAACCACCAGGTTGGCCACACTGACCTCGCCTAGAAAGGCATGCGCCACCTGGTCAGGATTGCGATTGCCTAAAGTGGTGATGTGGAGCTCGTCGAGCAACCCCGAAAGGAAGCGCTGATAACTAGATGTAACCCCTAGCTGGCGCTATCCCAGGGGCTACTACCCCTGCCTGATTTGCCACTAACAGGTTGAGGGGCCTGGATCCAATGGCGGGTGCCTCCACCCAGAGGTCAGGGTTTGCAATAGTTAAACTACTTGGTCACAGCCCTCTGGGACACTGCAACCCCTTTCTTCCCACTAGTGGCTTACACAATATATCAGAATTACCTTCACAGTATACACTTTACCCCAGGTCTGTTTCGCATTGGACCTCCTGTGAAATGAGATACAGTTCAACAATCACAGTACACAGTACTTTAATATAGACAAATACCTCAGGCAGTATAACTTTGCTGAAACAAGCAGCTCTGATTTATTTAGGGGATATAACAAGGACAGGGGAACTCAGGTTAATTGGCTTATCACTTTAATAATCTATTTGATGGCTCTGTGCAGCTTCTGTCTCCTATCAGTTACTGTCCCTGGGTACCCAAGCCCTAGTGGCTAGTCCAAACTGTGGCAGTTGGTAGGGCCCTTGACAGAGAAAAGGAGAATTAAACAGTCAGCAGTACAGTAATTCCATTTGGATTTAATGTGGCAATTCAACAGGGAGCGACCCTGAATTAGTACATCACGACCTCCAAATAAGATAGGGTCCTTCAATGTCAGCAGAGGCTCACTTGAGGTGCACAAACCTCTTCACACATCCATATAAAAGAAAAGCACTATACCAGGCAGGCTGCATCTGTATCCCGATCGCAATTACTGTACAATACCGGAGAACACACAGCAGATTCAGTTTCTGACAGACCTATGTAATTTTCAGCAATTCCTCCAGTCTCTCATAGGGTGAGCCTGGTTTCTACTCTCTCAGAGATCCTTTGATTCTTTCAGGACGGATTCAGTCCTAACAAGTTGCAGACCGGAACTCTGGGCTCATACACGCTTTTTGACAAAACTGCACACTGAAAAGCACAGGGCTCCTTCCTTCTTCACTGCCAAAAGCTCAACTGAAACTCCAACCGACAAAACTGGCAGTTCTTTTGAGTTCCTCCCTGTTCTTGACTGGATTGGCTGTCACTCACAATAGACTGCTGCTGTTGGTCCAAAAAGGCACTGAAGTCCAAACTACATCTCCCAGAGTCACTGCCCATACAATCCTCTTGGTTGGCTCAGATTATGGAGTCCAAGTTCTGATTCGTCCCAAGGCACCATTTTAGAGCTAGCTTACCCCACCATTGATTGGTCCAGTTCAGCAGTTCAAAACTAGAATGGGGAACTAGCAGACACAGTTCTGACTGCAAAGAAAGCAGGTTAGACAAACTGTAATTTCATTATTACTCTAAATAATTTCTGGCAAACAGTTACATCTGTCAGAATAGGGTTCCTTGTGCACTCCTAGTGACTGCAAAATGAAGTGAATTAGGCAGCAGCTTGAGTGGTATTTCAATCAAAGAACACACAGTCCCCCATACTAACTAATTATGTCTGCAAGCAGACAGCTCTTAAAGAGACAGTACCAGAGGTTCTAAAAACACTCACTGATAAATGGCTTAAATGCCAAACACCATTCAGGCTTGAGTTATTCAACAAGTTCTGAAGTCTTTTGGAGCCCCATTTGCAGGGGGTTACACCTTCCTAGCCTGGGAAAGCTTATGTCCCTGGTCAAGCAAGTACTTTCATAAGTTTCTAACTGCAACCATATACATTTGCATTAGGCTCGCACATGTAATCATCAGTCAATATTATTTTACCAAGAACACATTTCTGAAACATTGCAGTACGCTACTTTACACAGTATTACATACACATTGTACCATAACTCAAGTTATTACTTTGTACATGAAACCTGAAGAGAGGTGCCCTTCTTATCAGTTACCTTTGGGCTGATGGGGCAAAGGGCACCATACTTGGTGGCAACACAGTAACTTGAGTTAGGTAATCATCAGCCAGTTTGGGCAATGAGCTCAGACATACATCTTTATGGACAACATTGAGGCAAATCCACAGGCTCCCAAGTGAATCATAACTAGGTTTCCCAGGCTTTACAGCTCGACCAGTCTTTCTAGGAACTTTTATAGTCTCTGCACTCTGAGTCCTTATTTCAGCATTGTCCTCACTGTCAGGAGTCTCCATGGGGTAGAGAGGTTAGAACTTGGGCACTTTCAGTCTGGAGTTACAGTTTCTGAGTCCACAACATTTGGCTGGCTGCAGGGAGAGCTTTGACCAGCAGTGGACTGTCAGGGCACTCAAAATATTTCTTCTTGTTCGTGTATCAGTCTGCCCTAATCTATCATTTTCCTCCCCAAAGCTCAAACAGTTCAACCATGCACAATGATTCCATTTCATCTGATCTGATGCTTTGCACTTCACTTTCTGGGAGCATTTGCTCAGGGATGAAGCTGGGGGTCTGACAGTCCAGAAGGCCCAGCTTCATCTCCAGTATTGACTAGGGATTGCCCGAAACAATTGACCAGTTCGTAAGAAGGATAGTATTCAAAGTCATCTCACTTTCTTCCGATATGGACTGACAGCTCATGCTCAACTGGGACTTGTGGAGGGAACACTTTAACTTTGCTTCTGTAGGTGCAGACTTTCTTGATCTTTTCTTAGCAGCTCTCTAGTCACTGGTCCAGAGGGGCATCTTCTAGGGCTCAGACTCAATCAAGATTTGTCCAATGGGCAGTGATTTCTATGCATTGTTTTTACATCTTTTGAATTATTCTCAGGCCTTACTTTGTACACTGGAGATCATCTAGTTTGCCCACTACAATGTGAGGGATATGCCATCTGTCAGCAATCTCAGTTGCCATGTCCCAGATTTCTTAGCATTACCCGATCTCCTCCTGAGTTCCTGTGCTTTTCACCTTTTATCATACCTTTCTTTGTTGGCCAGATTTCTTTGGCAGCCATGGTTTGAGCCAGTTGTACGTATGAGTTAGCTGTCTTAACTTTGCACATACTGTAAATAGTTGTCAGCTTGAACCCCATGGGAGAGACCCCAAACACACATCTACTGGTAGTTGAGCTTCTCTTCCAAACATCAGGCGGTAGGGAGAATCGGTTGCATCACTTTTGGTGCAGTTATAAGCATGTACCAGGGTGCTAATTTGTTGGCTCCATTGGAGCTTGTCCTTTGGGTGCAGGGTGCCTAGCATATCTAGCAAAGTCTACGGTTGAAACGTTCAGGCTGTGGGTCCCCCTGGGGTGTGTGAGTGGTTCTGACTTTCGCACTCCCACAGAGAAAGCATCTTTTGATCAGACGACTCAAAGTCTCTCTCGATCAGAATGGATTCTTTGTGAGCCCCATAGTGAAATAAAAAAGTTAGCAAGCATTTTGGCCACAGTGGATGCTTTCTGGTCTTTTGTGGGGAAAGCTTGGGCATATCCGAAATGGTCAGTGACCACCAGCACACATTGATATTTCTTGATCTGACTCAAACTCAGAAAATCAATATACCAGCTCCTGGGTGGCACTGGTGGTGATGTTAATCATGGGGCAGCCCTCTGGGGCAAAGCTTCTCTGTAAGCAAAGTGACTACAAGTTCTGGAATGTGTTGCTCACATCAGCTCCCATCTTAGGCCAACAGAATCTGGATCTCACCCGTCAAGTGTTCTGTCTGCCAAGGTGCCCTGTGTGGTTGTGCAAGGACCTCAGTACTGAGTCTCAAAAGGCAGGGCAGCACTTGTTGTTGTTGTCCACTTGTCCCCTCTGTCTATCGTTTCTCTGTATACGTTTATTGATCAGTTTCAACTTGGGACCTCTTTGTATAACAGTGCAGTTCTCAAATCAGTGGTGCGTGTAATTTGGACACATCTTTTTCCTGCATAGAGGGCTTCTAAAGCTGCTTTGATCATGGGATCGCGGGATTGAGCCAGCGAATACTATCATTGTCCAGCGGGCAGTGCACCAATGTCTATTAAGAAAAGTGGCAAGCAAGCAGCAGGTATGCACCTCAGAGGCTCCCAAGCATCCACCATGCAGTCCACTGCGCCCGGGACATTGTTCCTCCCCTGTCAACTTTCCAGAGTGCCCGAATGTCAGGCTCTGCCAATCCGACCCAATCAATTTGGGGAACAGGCCCGGGAGAGCATCAGCATCTATGTGGTTCAGACTGCTCGTATTCGAGCATAGTCATATGTAGATAATGCAGAAAGCCACCTATGGCCAGTGGCATCCAACTTGGTTGAGTTCTGCACATAGGTCAAAGGATTATTGTCTGTTTACTAGTATTTTAGCCCCATACAAGTACTCATGGAATTATCAACAATAGCCCACTTCAAAGCTAGGAATCAACTTATGTGCAGGATAGTTCTTCGGATGGCAGGCTTCTACTGGCAAAGGCCACTGGTCCAGGCCATTCTCGCTCTGGTACAACACAGCCCCCAACCTTGCAAGCTAGCATCAGTGTGCAGACGTACATTTTCTTGATCGGCATAGGCCACTGAGCATGGGTGTTGAGTATATCTCATGAAAAGCAGTCCACATCAGGAGTTCAGCGGCCCCAAATACTTCACCGATGAAAATATACCTTTTCAGTCTTGAGGACGCTGACTTTGTATTTTTGTGGGTTGGGGATACCTTTATGTTGTTATAAAGGGCTTGATCACTTGAATAGTCCTTGATGAAACATAATAACCACAGAATCCGTGAATCTTTGCAGTTCTTTTAGATTTTGGCTGTACAGGTGGTCAAGGCTCAACTTTACTTGGGTGTCTATTCCTCGTGGATACCAGGTCCCATATACTTTACTGATGTTTGAAAGAATTGACACTTATCAATGGACAGTTTGTCAAAGTCCTCCAGTCGGCCCATACCTTGGGTAATCTGTTTCATGTTCCTCCAGTGAGCTGCCAAACAATACCAGTATACCAGGTACTCTATGTTCATGTCCCACGCACGCCCATCAATCGCTGAAAAGTGGCTGTGCACCGAAATCCCTTGAGGCATCCCTGCTGAATTAGAAGCTGCCGACAGATAAGGCCGGGTTTTCCTCACGGTCCTCTGGGCTACATCGGGATCTGTAGTACCCACTGCGAGATCCAGCACAGAGAACCACTTGTCTCGCTAGGCAGTCCAAAGATCTGAATGCGGGTATTGTGTACTGACTGGATATCCGCCGTTTAAGATATAATCCACACATATCCTTACTGTTCCATTCTTTTCCTCACTACCAATGGGGAAGTATAAGGGCTTGGATTCTTGTATTACACCAGCAGCTAACATCTCTGCAGATGGCCTCACATCATCTATGTCAGCAGGTGCCAGCGTCGAGACCTCTCACGAAATGGTCTTCATTAGCCGGATATTGTGCTCAGCCCTTGCACCATCCACATCCCATTCCTTTAAAGAAACACCTGGTCTCTGGGCAAGTCACCGATCCACTTTCCATTCAGCTGGCAGCGGGAGTCGCCAAATCAAACAAGTCAGGCGTATCTGTCATTCTTCCTGAACTTTTCTGCGTTGGGTAGCACTGCAGTGTCTGCATACCTCATAGCCAGATGCAACCCTGCTTACCCGAATGTCTCTTTCAGACACATTATGAATTCTGGACACACTTTCTGGTATAAGTATGGCTCTAGCGGCAACATTAGTTTCACCAGCAGTCCTCTGGCATTTCCATCGCTTGCATCCAACATTAATATTTATTCTAACATCCTTCTGATACGGACCTCCCTGTGGTACACTGGGCATTTGGCCAGGATCAGAGACCAGGATCTCTTCCACAATCTCACCGGTTCCTCTGGTTCTGTTTTTCAGCATCTCTGTGCCTCATAGGCCTTCTTAATTAAAGCGGAACTCTTAAAGCTCTACTAGTCTTTGACCCTGTTTTTCATAACACAACTGTGCCAGCCTTCCAACATATGAGCATTTGTTCCAATCAACAAAGGACACCATCATACAGTCCAGTGGGGGACACACTAAGGCTAGGTCTCTACTTGTTCGCCACTCCAGCCACGGAGGTGGGAAAGACAGCCAAATTGGATATACCCGGAATAGGGTAGGCCTCTCACTTAACCCCATACATGCAGTCCTTCTAATGGTTGTAAGGTGGCACGTCTGACAAATGCTTCTGATACCAATCCTGGAACATAATTGTCACTTGGGAGCCACTGTCTAATACAGCTCTTGTAGACACTCCATTCACCTTTACAGTGGTCTCCATGGAGGGACCCACTATTCTGGACCAGTCTGGGAGGCGGTAGTGGGGCCTGGGCAACTGACCTTGCCACAAAGGATGAATTAGCATTTTGGTGCCCTCACTGACCATGTCGACCTCTTAATCCACTGATTTCTTCTCCTAAGCTCTCCTTGTAGCCTATATGCAACTTTGTCAGTGTCTTTTGGGACTGGCATTCCTTTCATGTGCCCATCTTCCCACAATTATAGCAAAACATACTTTCTGGAGTTTGAGCTGGTCGAGGCGCCACACTGGGAGCCAGGGTGGGGTATTACTAACTGGAAACCTGGGTGCCATCTCTGTCTTCTGCGGTGATAAGCATTTGGAGACATCTCGCAGTTTCTCCACTTCCATGGTCAAGGAATTGAGTTTGGAGCTGTTATCAGCAGGAGATACATGGGTGGTACCCCCCCCCCATAGCAGATGCAGTCGGATAGGTCAGGGCCCGTGCATTTGCAGGCGTGGCCTTCATAAAGGGACTGTTTTGAATTCTCGGATCTCTCTCAACAGTTCTCCCATTGGTATATCTTTTCCTTGTCAGAGCACTCATTGACTGTCAACCTCTGCCCTGAACTTCACTTGATGGGTCACCCTCAGTCACTCGGTCGTAGCCACAGCTGTTGGTGCAGGTACCTCCCGAGTCGCCTTTTCTCAACTCCTCAATTTCTCATTAACTCATCATGGAGGGTGGGATTCCAGTGCGTTTTGCCAGGCGTAACTGAAGCAACAGCAGTTCTGAGAAGGGCAGACTTAAGGATTCTGTCCAGTCTGGTTCGGTCCAGTTCAAGCTGGCAAACTACCCTTTCTGAGGCATTCTTGCAACAATTTTTCCAGCGAGAGACATACACAGACAACAACTCCCTTGGTACTGTTGTGCATTTCTTACTCTCCACCATAGGTCCTCATCAGAATCTGGGCTCCATACATTCTCCAAGGCCTCAAGATAGCCTGTGCAGTCGCTTCAGGGTTACTGGCCCGTTTAGCACGGATGGTAGCCAGGGCAGGACCTCGGAGGCTCTCACTAACCCTCTTTCGCTTTTCGCCTTCCGAGCATTGCCATTCTAGCACTTGGGGGGCAACATAGTCTATCCAGGTCTCCCAGTCATCCTCCCCTTGGGGGGTGGGGAGGTGCCAGAGAAAACTCAACCTTCGGTAAGAGTCGTGACTAATGGCAGGTGCAGAAATAGAGTCTGCATTGGTTCAGCCACCATTACGGCACTGGAGCAGGAGAGGTGTTGGGGAGGAACACCCCAGGTGGCAAGAATAGTTTCTTCAAGTCCTCCACAGTTTTCCCTCTCCCAGCAACCATTCAGCAAATTTCTCCTCAAAAGTTTCAGATAGTGGTGGGGCTGATTCCCCGGGTCTTTACTGTCCTTAGTTATCACTCTCCAAGCAGTGAGGGCTCCCTCTGGGGTAATGGTCTGTGGCACTTTGGAGCTATCTATGGGATCCTAAACTCTACTAGGGCCAGGAAAGTGTGGGTGAGCAGATTAGCATGCCGACCACCACCACAGGGTTTTGTAAACCTTCCACCTTGGAAAGTGCTCCTGCACAGTGTCCGGATTGATACCCAGGGGATGTCCAGGATAAGCATAGCATTTGGGGTCGATCTCCTCCCCAGTACACCACTCCACCAGCGGTGCACAGCCACTTCTGTCGGGTACCCATTTTTCTTAACAGTGGTTCGTAAATATGGCCACTAGAGGACACACAATCCCAGCGGTGAGCCCAAGATGTAACCCTAGCTGGCGCTATCCCAGGGGCTACTACCCTGCCTGATTTGCCACTAACAGGTTGAGGGGCCTGGATCAATGGCGGGTGCCTCCACCCAGAGGTCAGGGTTTGCAATAGTTAAACTAACTTGGTCACAGCCCTCTGGGACACTGCAACCCCTTTCTTCCACTAGTGGCCCACAATATATCAGAATTACCTTCACAGTATACACTTACCCCAGGTCTGGTTCCGGCACTGGGACCTCCTGTGAAATGAGATACAGTGCAACAATCACAGTACAGTACTTTAACATAGACAAATACCTCAGGCAGTATAACTTTGCTGAAACAAGCAGCTCTGATTTATTTAGGGATATAACAAGGACAGGGAAATCAGGTTAATTAGCTATCACTTTAATAATCATTTATGGCTCTGTGCACAGGCCTATCCCTATCAGTTACTGTCCCTGGGTACCCAAGCCCTAGTGGCTAGTCCAAACCGTGGCAGCTGGTAGGGGCCCTTTCACACAGAGAAAAGGAGAATTAAACAGTCAGCAGTACAGTAATTCCATTTGGATTTAATGTGGCAATTCAACAGGAGCGACCTGAATTAGTACTCACGACCTCCAAATAAGATAGGGTCCTTCAATGTCAGCAGGGCTCACTTGAGGTGCACAAACCTCTTCACACATCCATATAAAAGAAAGCACTATACCAGGCAGGCTGCATCTGTATCCCGATCGCAATTACTGCACAATACCGGGAGAACACAGCAGATTCAGTTTCTGACAGACCGATGTAATTTTCAGCAATTCCTCCAGTCTTCTAGGGTGAGCCTGGTTTCTACCTTCAGAGATCCTTTGATTCTTTTCACAGGACGGATTCAGTCCTAACAAGTTGCAGACCGAACTCTGGGCCTTACACACGTTTTTGACTAAAACTGCACACTGAAAAAGCACAGGGCTCCTTCCTTCTTCACTGCCAAAGCTCAACTGAAACTCCAACCGACAAAAACCGGGCACTTCTTTGAGTTCCTCCCAGTTCTTGACTGGATTGGCTGTCACTCACAATAGACTGCTGCTGTTGGTCCAAAAAGGCACTGAAGTCCAAACTACATCTCCCAGAGTCACTGCCCATACAATCCTCTTGTGGCTGGCTCAGATTATGAGTCCAAGTTCTGATTCGGTCAAGGCACCATTTAGAGCTAGCTTACCCCACACTGATTGGTCCAGTTCAGCAGTTCAAAACTAGAATGGGAACTAGCAGACACAGTTCTGACTGCAAAGAAGCAGGTTAGACAAACTGTAATTTCATTATTACTCTAAATAATTTCTGGCAAACAGTTACATCTGTCAGATAGGTTCCCTTTGCACTCTAGTGACTGCAAAAATGAAGTGAATTGCAGCAGCTTGAGTGGTACTCAATCAAAAGAAACACACAGTCCCCATACAAACTAATTATGTCTGCAAGCAGACAGCTCTTAAAGAGACAGTACCAGAGGTTCTAAAACACTCACTGATAAATGGCTTAAATGCCAAACACCATTCAGGCTTGGAGCATTCAAGCAAGCTCCTGGAAGTCTTTTGGGAACCCCCATTTGCAGGGGGGTTACATAGACAAATCAGCTGCGGGGGATAGGTGGACGGTAGACTCCTCTCCCTCAGAGAAGGAAGACGAGGGAGCTGACGAGTCCGGAGAGTCAGGCATGGGCTGCACCGGGGAATGGTGGACACCACCTCATCCATAGACCTGTAATAGGTGGGGAAAAGTGCAGCCATAGACCTGAACTGCTCCCAGGTGAGAGGTCCGGTAGGACCGGCGTGGCCTGGGAGAGAGGGAGGGGTCAGCAGAGGTAAGGGGGCCAGACACCTCCGAGGAGGAGGAGCATGACCTCTGCCAGGGCTAGGAGACCGAACGGGAGATCTCAAGGGAGGAGGAGACCCACTGGTCGCAGCAGTCAGTGGCCACTCAACCGAGCTGGAATGGCCAAGACTGAGCCTGAAGAGATAATTCCCCCTGCGAGGTGAACGGGGCTGCATGAGCCCAGAAGAGTGGCCTCTAGCCTTTAAAATGAGAGCCTCCCATAGAGACCTCAGGGGACAAAACAAGACCAGCGCTGCGACTTCTTCCTGAGCCCCTACGGGCTCCCAGGGAAGGGTGCTGCCCCCGAGCCTGCCCCCTCAACCCCTCAGACTCAGAGAGAGAGCCCTCTTTCTCAGGATCAGCTTAGGCAGCTCGATCCCCGTGGCCGACTCCTGAGAGACAGCCACTAGGCGAGCACCTTCCCCTGCTTGGGGCGCTTCAGTCAACCTAAAAGTAGGGCCAACCTGAGCAGCCCCAGAAGGGGGTACACTACCCAAAGAAGCAGGTGAACCACCATTTCCAGTCTGTGCCCTGGTGCCCCCCAGAGAACCCGAGGACTGGTCGGGACCACCAACACCGGATCCAGTAATAGCTGCCGACTCCAAGGGAGGGGGCTGAATTGGAGCTGAAGTGCTGGGTGAGGAGGAACCGGAGGATTCCGAGGAATATGGGAGCCAGTCTGGGTCAGCCTCCAGATCATCCTCCGAGGAGGCCCAGATGCAAACCACTCCCCCGATCTCTCCCACCCACGGCACCATGAGCGGTATCACGAGGCGGCCACGTGCTGTCCACGATGTTGCCTCCGTCTCGGCGCTGTGAATGGCGCCAGAGTCAGAAGCAGCGCTGAAGGCTGGTGTCGTGATTCCTGCGGCACCACCTAGAACCCCGGCACTGCAAGTGGCACCGGGATCCAAGGCGGCACCAGAAGGCGACACCGAGGACGATGCCGGACCAGGCCTGGAGGCCCCAGGCTGCGACACTGGGGGTACCCTCGCCTCCAAGGAGGCGACTGCCAGAACGGTGCCTCCTACCTGACCCCCGGAGGAGTCAGGCCAGGCCTCCTGCACCGTGGAAGAGGTTTCCGCCAAGGCAAGGCTAAGAGGGGTGGAAACTCCCTCCTTCACAGGCCACGATGGGACTGGCGGGACCCAGAGGAAGGCCAAGAACCCCTGTATTTGGATTCCCAAGTACAAGCCTGTCCCCCGAAAGTCGGTGGCACACGTCCGACTTCGAACACACGCAGTTCCAAAACTTGATGGTCCATGGAAAAACAGGCGTCGCAACAATCCATGTCATGGTTAGGGCCCAAGCAGGTCAAGCACCGGTCATGGTGGTCCAAGACAGAATAAAGTCAGCTGCAGGGACATCGCCGCATAGGACATGACCGGATGGAAAACACAATAAACAAACAATAGCACTTGGCGTCGTTGAAAATAAAAGGAACGGGCTTACCGGTTGATGGCGCTGAGGAATGCAGCAGTACAGAACTAGGACAAAACAGTGCCGACGGATTAGGCCTCTGACGCAGCATGAAAAAGTCATTTCATACATGAGGTCGTTCTCACTTGGTGGGAGTTGCAGAACTGGGACTGGGGAGGGGTCAGCGTCAGTTACTGGCCAACCCACGAGCGACACGCAATGTGTCAGCCTCAAGGGCAGTGCCGCCCCGACGTCGGCTCCTCCCCCTTGCAAAAAAAAAAAAAAAAGCTCCCATGGGATCCTGATCATCTGGCCAGAACCCACCAGTGATGAATGGTGAAGATTGACACAGATGAGATCTTGGTTATTATGAATGTACTGAGTGGCTTCCAAGCAGTTCCCTCAATTGTGCCTGCCTTCCCATCCTATACAGTACTTACTGTACCCCCCCCCCCCGGCTATACCCGGTTCCTTCAACCACTCCTGGATCACCAGCCACTCACCCTTAAAATGAATCAGTTTTATGCTTTTTATGTTTCTTTTTCATGGTTATTTTGTTCTTTGTGTGGTATGATGTGGTCCCTGAAACTGACACGCCACTTAGAACTGCTGCTCCCTGAAACTGTCACACTGGGAGAGCGAATAAGTATGTCTGCAGGACATGTTTAAAAGTGAACTAGATTTGGAGCTAAGCATGGTACTGTAACTCTTCTATAATTACTGTTATGCAATTTTTCCCCATAGGGAGACCCAGTTGTAATTTTCCGTTATAACCAGCTGGTTATAACAGCAAACACAGGCTGGGTTTCCCTATGACACGCATGCACCATTCACTGGTCTTCCTTAACTGTGCGAGTGCAACATTCCCTTGAGCAATTCTGTACGGTCACAGACTTCACTGCCCCTCACAGTTGGCGGTAACTTGATTTCTTTTTTATTAAAAAAAACACTGATCCAGAAACAAAAGGGAAACGTTACCAACATGCGAGTTTCCTTGTCCACACGCATGCGCCAGCAGGTCTCCAGACCTCTTCATGCTAGAAGAATGCCGTGAGAGGCCATCAAGTGTAAGTTTAACAAACAAAAAAAAAAAAGACAAATACAGCAACAAAGTCTCCACTTCTTTTTTTCCTCAAACAAGTGGAGCACTGTTAACTTGGCAGACCGCTGACCACGCAGAATCCCGTCTGGTCCGCAGCTGCCTGAAAACCAATCTATTTGCTTATTTTATTTTGTATAATTGCTGAGGCAAAAAAACGCATGTCAGCAATTATCAAAAATAAAATATGGGTTGGTAATGTAAAAGTCGATTTTACACACACCCTGGAGTAATGGTCTTTTCAAACCCCTCGGGTTTCACCCTTGGGGTTTAAGTAGCATCGCACAACTCGGGTGTGTGTAAAATCTTGTTACATGTGCCACCCCATATATTATTCTCTATTTTATGATATTTTAAATTATACTGTACATTACTGGATTAAAGAGATATGGAGATAAGGGTGTGTGTATCTCATCTTAGAGCAGTGGCCATCTTTTGCTAAAACTGACACGCCGAGTGAGTGAGCAAGTGCGTCTGCAGCACACATTTCGATTGAACCAGGTCAGCATCTAAGCACTGAAATGTACATTAGTGAGTTACAGTTTGTGTGTGTGAATCTCAGCTACAGCCACGGTTGCCGTTCCCTGAAACTGACACGCCGGCAGACGAGTGAGTTAGTACATCTACGGCACATGAATTTGAATGATTTTATGTTTAATTTTATATGCTTGGATGAAAACAAATATACTGTAGTACTATTAGTTGCGAATGCTAGGGGATGCAAATCAGGAAGGGGAAGTGCTGTGATTCTAAGACAGGCCCAATTCCAAGATGAACGTCACAAATCGCAGGTGTATGCGAGTTGCGACATTCACTGCTATGCCGGGAACCCTGCACTGTATTCCAGAACAGGCAGTCCCCGGCACCTATGCCCTGCAACTTGCAGTGGCTCCAGGGTTACGCCACCCGACCTGGGTGTCACAAGCTGCAGGCCACAGTGTGTAAGCAGCACATGGCATGGCCCCCCCCAAAGCCCCACACCCCAACACCATGGCACTGCTCCCCAGGGCTGGGGAGGGGATGGAGGGCCACAGGACCACTGTGGGGAGCCTGGCATGTGGGGGACAGGTAATGCCCCATGGGGGCACTGCTCGGAGATGGGGCGAAGAGGTGCCAGCTGCCCACTGAAGGCTGCCCTGCCACTGGGGTGCGAACCCATGGGGGACTGTGGGGGGGCAGCAGTAGTGACACCAGGTACGGTGGTGCAACCCCAGTGGACGTAGGGTATGGTTAGACCACTGTACCTACACCATTGTCTGCCAGGATCCCAATTGGAATTGCGATGTGTGATTCCGTCGGCCGCCCTCCTGGAATACTGGCGTAACCAATGCCAGAAACCCTCTTGTGCCATGTCGCAGGGGGTTGCCGGTGTACCCAGTGGCGTAGACCGCCTGCGTCATGTCGCAGGCCACCTTTTGGAATCGCACATGGTGTAATGCATGTCGCAAAATGTGATTTGTGCCATAGGGTTTGGCGCAAGTCACCCTGTGACATGTGTAACCCATCTTAGAATCAGGCTCCATTTGTTTTTGGAGTCCCTCGCTATACAATGAACGACTGTCTTAGTCACAAAATTGTTCATTATAGCAAGGGAGCACCATACTTTAGTAGTTCCAAGATCGCAGATAATAGCCCACATCAAAAACTGTATGAAACAAATCTAGCTTTTCACATTGTGTAGCACTGGTGCACTGTAACAGATGATGTAAGTCCAAATTGAAGCATCGTCTCTAATTGATCAGTGGGGTATTTACTCCGGACTCTACTTCCATTCCCCAGGTGGCCCTTTTAGCCTACACTCTCTCTGCCTTTTTAGCTCAATGTTTAAGCATACGTATAGACAGGGTGTTTGTTTAGAGCAGCAGTGCAACGAAAAAGTTATTCCAAAAGCCAGTTTTCTGCTATGGTTATAAAAAATATTGGCAGAACTGTTGATTTGGGTTTTCTGGATGCTTCCTACGCAGTGTACTGTACATCTGCATTTTGTTTGGACTTCTATCCTCCTCAGGTCCTCAGTATTATTTCTATGGGAAAATGAGGCAGCCATCTTTTTCTTGAGAAATAATTACTTTAAAACTTTCATAAAATTCTTAAATGATAATGAAAACTGAAAATGTCACCACCAAAAGAAATTGGAAGACATCTGGCATCAATTAGGAAGAAAAAAGGTGGGGTCAAATTTTAACCCATTTTCATTGCACAGCTGCTTTAAAAGTTAGCAAGAAGCATCTTTCTGTGTTTCAGGCAGCAGACACGGATTCCCACTGCTTCAGTAGCTAGGCTATGACATTGCCTCAAGGCCCTCGCTTCAACACATGATACTGTTTGCAGGGAGAGTTTTAAGTTCTAATTATTGAATTCAGTACTCCTGACACACGTAATAGTGCAGTCTATGAAGTTACATAGTTCCGAATTAGTCACTGGCTTTCATTATTATTAGCACTGCTTTGTTTTCCCAATCCCAACAAAAATCCCAGTGGCCCTCATTAAAGGCATGGAATAAAACCTATTGGCATAACGCACTTCCTATTTAACTCTGCAAATTAAACATCTCATCTCAGACTGGGAAGCAGACATGGGATGTTGTGGTGGAGAAAAGTCTACACAGTTGTTTAAAGTTCTGGGTGTTAGTATGTTTGTAAGAAACTGTCCTCAAATTTGGATGAGAGCCCAGTTTGTTTGCCCTGATGGTACCTCGATCCCACACTGGCTCTTAAAGTCTTGTTTAGTTATTTATTTATTCAGATTGGGATTAATACCTTTGAGTCGAGGACTCGTTTACAAAGGTTCCAAGTCAGGTGACAATACATTACATACATTAAACAGACAGTAATACATGGTTTCCATACATTTAAAGACATTAATAAAAATAGTTTCTGACAGGGCACAGAAAGAGTTACAAAGTACAAATTCTAGTTACAGTCTACGGAAGGTTTATTATTTGTAACTTCATGTTAGCAGCATCAAAAGAAAGCGTGCCATGGCAGACAGGGGAAGCGCTGGCGGAGGTCCAGAAATCTAGCACTTGGATCTGGTAAGAGGGGTTCAGCCAGAGGTAAGCTTTGTCTGAAAGATGCAGAGAGGGTAGGCAGAGAGAGAAAAGGGTGAGTGGGGGGCTGGAGAGAAAGGGGTGGGAGAAGGGGGAGGGGTGGTGCAGGGAAAGAAGAGCTAGTAGTCCAGGAGTATCAGAAGTTAGCTATTAGTTTGGTACTTTCGGTGAGGGCATCCGAAGCTCATTGTTCCATTTAGGACCCTGGAAGGAAATGGGTTTCTGAGCAAGTTTACTGCGTCTAAAGGCATGGAGTCTTTCTTTATCCGCACTCCTAGTCTGTTTTGTAGGAATTGACTTCTTGAAGAGACTGCCGAGGACTCGGGCATAAGCCCTAGCAGATCTTTTTCACTAACAGGTAGTTCTGGTTTTGAGCTGAAAATGGAGTGGGAACCACCCAGTCTCAGCATAGAGCGCATAAGTGTAGGTATAGCGGTCTGCACCAAGTGTCAGGCAGCAGGCCTTGTTAAGGAGAGTTTTAATTCTGTTAAGGGTGGTATTTGTTCCAGACCCATATATTGGCAGACCACAGTCAATGGATGACTGGAATGAGCTGCTCATGACAAGTTTGAGGGCTGCAGGTTCACAGAGTGCCTATGCGGTATAGAACATCCGGTTTCTTATTGGCAGTTTTGATAATATTGTCTGTATGGCTGGCTAAGGTGAGAGTGTCAGCTAGATGAATACCTAGGTATTTAAACGAGACATTTGTTCAAGTGTCTCACCCTTGAGGTGCCATATAAGCAGGGGCAAAATTTATTTTTATTTTGAGGGGCAGGAACAGCATGCTTTAGTTTTTTGTGGTTGAGCAGGAGTTTGTTTTGGCAGAACCAGGATTCTAGCTTGTGGAAGCTGTGTAGTAGTTCTGCTGTGATGGTGGTTTGGTACCTACCAGCCGCTGATATTACGGCATCATCGGTGAAAGTATGGTGTGTATCAGGCAGACAGAGGGAGGGTGTTAATAAAAGGCTGAAAAGGAGTGGGCCGAGGGTGGACCCTTGTGGAACGCCAAAGCACACCTCCTTAGATCTGGAGTAGGTGTTCCATTCTGACACGCCTGTGTTCTATGAGAGCGGTAGCTGCCAAACCAGGATACCGTGTCAAGGGACAGGCCAGTTGCGATCAGGCTATTGAGGAGAAGGTGGTGATTAATGGAGTTGAATGCCTTTGTAAGGTCCATGAATACAGATCCCACTGCCATTCCACTATCTATGGCATCACAGAGCTGGGCTGAGTATTCAACAAGAGCTGTAAGGGTAGAGTGCTTTTTATGGAAACCGTGCTGCTGTGAGCAGAGTAGTTTGTGCTTCCCTCTGTAAGCTGCTCAGAGACCATCCTTTCAAGGACTTTGATTTCCAAGCATTAGGAAACACACCCAATCTTAGAGAAGCATTGAACACCTTGTTGAGTGAATCAGCTAACTCATCCAAGTAAAGGCGACCAACTTCATGTCGATAATGGACTGGAAGAGGGCAGAGGTGGTCGCACTACATAAGGTGGGGCGGAAGGACGAGGTCAAACTACCATCCCATTAGTCTTACCTCGGTGGTGGGGAAGATAATGGAAACACTACTTAAGATGCGGTTGATAGAATACTTAGAGATGAAAGGCATGCAGGATCACATGCAGCATGGCTTCACCAAGGGAAGGTCTTGTCAGACTAACCTGATAGAGTTTTTCGATGGGGTGACACAGATAGTGGACCAGGTAGGAGCGGTGGATGTGGCCTATCTGGATTTCATTAAGGCCTTCGACACCGTTCCGCATGGTGAAATGGTGCATAAGCTGGACAGACTAGGGGTGGACCTCAGGATCACCAGGTGGGTGAAAAACTGGTTGAAGGAAGGAGTCAGATGGTGGTGGTAAATGGGACACATTCCAGGGAATGGGTGGTGACCAGTGGGTGCCACAGGGGTCAGTGCTAGGACCAATACTTTTTAACATCTATGTTAGTGACATAACGGAGGGTCTGGAGGGACAGGTGTGCCTGTTCGCAGATGATACAAAGGTCTGCAATAGGGTGGATTCACCTAGTGGGGTGCAAGCCATGAGGCGGGACCTGGACAGGCTGGAGAGGTGGTCTGACACCTGGAAATTGAAGCTTAATGCACAAAAGTGCTCACTGATGCACCTGGGGAGGAGGAATAGGAAGGAAATTTACTCCCTTGGGGGGGTGATTAAGGAGAAGGAAACAGAAAGGGACCTGGGGATTATGGTATCGCATAACCTCAAGGTGGGCAGCCAGTGTAGCAGGGTGGTGGGAAAGGCAAATGGAATGTTGGCCTGCATTGCGAGTGGTTTTAATAGCAGGAAGAGGGAGGTGCTAATGCTGTTATAAAGAACCATGGTCATGCTGCATCTGGAGTATGGGGTGCAGTTCTGGAGGCCTCATCTATGAAGAGATGTTGAGTTGATGGAAAGGGTACAGAGAAGGGCAACCAAAATGGAACGAGGGATGCAGGATGTACCCTATGAGAGAAGATTGAGAGGGCTGAATTTGTACCCTCTGGAGACTAGGAGGGAGAGGGGGGACAAGATTGAGACCTTTAAGTATCTGAAGGGAATAAATAAGGTGGATGGTGATAACTTGTTCTAATTGAAGAAGGGAACGAACACGAGGGGGCATAGCCTCAAACTGGAAGGAGGGCAATATAGAGGTAATGTCAGGGGGCATTTTTTCACGGAGAGGGTGGTGGAGACCTGGAACAAGCTGCCGGAGGAGGTAGTGGCAGCTGAAACGGTGGAGGGGTTCAAGAGGGCTTGGGATAGATTTAAGGGGTTGGGAAAAGAGGGTGGAATCATAACAGACGGGGGGAGGTAGGGTGTTAGGCAGACTAGATGGGCGTGGGGCCTTTCTGTACCATCACATTTCTGTGTATCTGTGATAAGGTCAGCCCCATCCTGGTCTTGCTTAAGACCTGCTTGATAGTTTCGGATCTTGTTACTTGTTTAAAGTAGACGGGTGGCAGACCACTTCTAGAAGGAGAGGGATGTGATATTATTTGTTTGTTGGTTTGAGGTAGTCTTCTGGGAGCATCCCAGATAGGTCCGTGAAGGCATTGTTGAACTCACTGGCAATGTCTAGGGTTTCTGTAGTGTCCCAATAGTGGTTGTTTTCAGGTCGGTGGTGCCTTGAGATCTTACCCGTCAGAGATTTCAAAGAGTTACAGAATTATTTACCAGAGCCCCAGTTACTATTAAGGAGATCCTTATAATAAGAGGCCTTGCCTTGTCGGGTAAGCTTGTTGCAGCAGTTTCTAGCCACTCTATAGGCAGATAGGTCTGCCTGTTTCCCAGACCACTCTTGTTTCCAAAGTCCATTCACGACTGTCACTCAGCCACTGACAGAGGTGTTATTTATTTCAAATGTTTTAGCGGGAAGGGCATACCAAGCTGGTAACAGCTTGCTTCCAGCTGTGTCCTGGAGGAAGGGGAAGCAGGGAATAATGGTGCATAAAAATATCAAAGCATCAATACATAAGGTGCATAATAACCACATTTCTGTACAGCAATACTACAGTGAGGTGCATAGTGAGTGGTAATGTTATTCATAAGACAAAGAACCGCTGTGAGCATACACTGAGGCAGGTTACTTGAATGGTTGCCAGACATATAAAATCATTACGCCCGCACAATGCGTGGGCATGTGATTTTGTATTTTCTTGAAACCGCTTCCAGCCAAATGCCCTTTGGTAACCTTGCCTCAGTGTTTACACAGAGGTTCTTTGTCTTTAAATAGTTTTTATTTTAATGGGTTCACCACAACATAACCCAGACAGACCGTCTTATGGTACCTGGTTCGTTCCACTGGGGTGTCAAACAGACGAGGCATACTGATGAGTCCTGGTAGGACGAAACACGTGTCTATGTAATCTGTTAGCACCCTTTGCAAACTGTTTGAGAGGCCTTTCAGCACCATGCAATTCTGCTTAAAGTTGAACCAGCATAACATTCTGTGGTGATTTGCATATGCAGCCCATGATGCTTTGCATTGTGTGGGCATGTGTGATTTTGTATGTTATTCATGTCCGCCAAACCCCTAGTCTTGCACCTGTAAAATGTAATTTTTTTTCTTGCAACTATTTTGTACCATGTGTGGTATTCCACTTCTCACATGTCAAACCACTGCACTATTAAATGTGATATTACCTTGTTACCGATTAGCAGTCTAATTAATTATTCATGAGCTTGATAAGGTTCCTGATTGGCTACTGGATCAGTCATTAATGTCTTAGGCATGACCAATCCCAACTTCCAGCTGACACTGTGTGGCACATACGGCTTGCGACAGACAGCTAAAACCTAAATGCAAGTAAAACAGCCAGCAAAAACGAAAGTTTTTACTGCGACTAGACTTATAATCGCAATAACAACCTTAAAGCTGGTTATTTACAGGCGGGTACTTGTTGGAGATGCCAGACAAAGCATGCGGACCTCATGCACATGCTCTGGAGCTGTCCAGTTATTAAGAAAGTTTGCTTACCCTTCTGAAGTAAACTTTTATTTTTGGTGTTGATTCAGAGATACCTTTTCTAAGCAAGCCACAGAAGTATTGGTATTTGCAGTTGCCTCTGCATTGGAAAAAGATGACTTCACTTTTACTGGAAATCTCCCACTCCCCTCAGTTAATGAATGTTTTAATAGTGTAGGATTACTGGCCAATAATGAAAGAGTGGCTGCAACAGTAAGTAACAAGTTAGATATTTTTGAGAGAGTCTGGTTCCTTTACTTTCCTTTCTCTTATGAGAAATAGACTTTTAGCTAAATAATGAATTGATTCATCAAAATAAGGGCATTCTAAGTACTGAATTCCACTAATAAGGTCGTATTATAATGTGCATGTTATGGTCTTTAAAAGGTTTGATCATACTTGCTGGCATAGCGTTGCCTTTTACAGTTTAATATATAGGAATATTGTAGCTCTAGTAAGTTAATATAACTGGAATGCTGTCTAGATGTGAACTTGCTGCTGATACTTGTATTATGCTATATTGTTATTGTACGTTATTCTTTTATCTGCTTTTCTAAAAATAAAAACTTTTGATTAGTAAAAAGCTCACCATTTCTTAGGGTTAACATTTGGCTGGAGGGAGGTGGCCTTGGTGCACCTTGAGCCCCCCAACCGGTTATTTATCTCTAGGAAATGACTGGCTTCTCAGTTGTTATTGCTAATTATCCAGTGTACTTGTACCCAGGTCATGCCTGAAACAAGCACTTGGCACCAGTGCACCAACACAGTTGACTGGATGGTGCTGAGGGTTGAGGCACTGGACTACCATGCCGGTGACCCGGATCAGGAATGAGCTCGGGCCACCCAAGGTCAGCAGGGGTGAGAGAGGCTCGAGTGTCTGAAGGACTACTCTCCTCTCTCGGGGGGGACGGAGACCTGTCGTCCCGCTCATTGACTGCCGTCTGGCGGCTGGAGGGTAGTATGGGTCAGGAGACACATGCCGACGTCACCATGTCAGTGAGGAGGGGGGACAGGAGAAAAGTGGAAAATGGAGCCTGGCAGGTTCCATGATGGCTCCTGCATCTGCAGGGGTCATCCCCAATGCGTCTGTATTTGGTCTTGGGGGGGGGGTGGGATGCCGATGCCTTCCTCCCTGTCCCCGCCATGGGGGGTAATCCATGGGGGATTGGCTGGGGTTGGCGATATGGGGATGCAAGAAGAAATTGGAGATTGAGTCTCCCTGCAAGGAGAGACCGCCGTTACCTGCCAGGGCTCCCAGTAGGAAAAACAGCTATATAGAAAAAAAATAACATAGTAGCAGCAGACTGTAACTCTCAAGTACAGTACAGGGTAGCTTAGAACAAGTCCTGGTTTACTTGCAATGCTGTTGGACAGATGCAGTGTGCATGCTTTGCACAACCTCAAGCACCTGAGGGGCACCTGTCCGCAGCCCCGCTCACACGGTGCACAGGACTGTGCAGGGCTGCCAGGGGTGGAGCAGCAGAAACAGGCAGGCATCCAATTAGATGCCTGCCCTATAGCAGCAGAAGAATATCTGAAACTCTGCAAGAGACACTGAACCTGTTCACTTCTATCTCTTCAGGAGCCAAGCGTGAAGGTGAAGTGATCTCAAATCAGGATGGACCACAGGCCCCTGAGTCAGAAGGTTCATCTGAAGAGGAAGCGCTTTCGGAGGGGTTTCCGACATACTGCTGAGTAACGGAAACCATATTTGTCGAGGCCAGAAGGGAGCAATGAGGATCATTTTGTCCCCCTGGGATTCGAACTTGAGAAGTACCCACTGAATTAGAGGAAGAGGCGGAAAGGTGTATAGAAAGCGTTTTGTCCACTGCAGCCTGAATGCATCCTGACAGAAAATGCCAGGCCCTGGATTTCTGGAGCAGAAGAGAGGCAGTTTTGTGTTGAGTGGGGATGCAAAAAGGTCCAGGTCTGGAGTTCCCCACTCTGCGAATAGTGACTGAACTACGGTTGAGTCAAGAGACCATTTGTGAGGATCTGTCTGTTCTGCTGAGATGGTCTCCCAGTTCGTTCTGCACTCCCGGCAGGTAGACTGCTTGAATTAGAGCCTTGTGCTCCAAGCACCATTCTCATCGCTTCCCTGCATAAGGGGTAAGAGTGAGCACCGCCCTGCTTGTTGATGTAATACAGCACTGCTTCGTTGTCCGTTTGGAGAAGAATGTTCTTGTGACAGAGAATGTCCTTCAAAGCCCTGCATAAAGGACAGCTCTCATTTCTAAGATATTTATGTGAAGCTGGGACTTGTTCTGAGTCCATGTACCTTGAGTGTGGAGAGTCTGACAGTGAGCTCCCCACCCCATCAGGGACGCATCTGTGGTAATGGAAATCTGATGATCCAGAGGAGCAAAGGGATACCCTTCCAGAAGGTTGTCCTCTTGCAACCACCAGGTGAGTGACTTCTTCAGAGGTTCTGTCACCTCGATGAGAAAGGACTGAGGATGAGTGGTTGGGGACCACTGAGTACTGAGCATCCATTGAGAGGTTCTCATGTGAAGGCGTGCTAGGGTACAGTGAACACTGAGGATGCCATGAGACCTAGCATCTGTTGCATCGAGAGAGCTGGAACCGAGCTGTTCTTCTGATGTATCGGGCCATCTGTAGGATATCGCCTTCTGTCCTCTGGTAGAAAAGCTTTGCACAGGAGGTGTCCAGAAGAGATCCTATGAAAAGGAGCCTCTGGAGGGCTGCAGCTACATTTCTTGAGATTTAGCAGGACTTTCATGGATGTGAGAAAGTCTGAGGCCTGGCAACAGCGCCGAGAGTTCCTTGCCTGGAAGGGTTTGCTAGAGCCAGTCGTCCAGATATGGGAACACTTGTATTCTGATTTTTCTGAGATGCACTGTGAGGATTGCACAACACTGTAAAAAACTTATGGGCGCTAAGGATAGCCCAAGGGCAGGACTCTGAACTGATAATGCTGGCCCAAAGCCACGAACCTTAAGTATTTGTGATGCCTTGGGTGAATAGGAATATGTTGGTAAGCATCCTGCATGTCTAGGGAGGCTAACCAGTCATGTTGATGAAGCAAGGGTAACAGGGTTCCTAGTGATATCATTTTGAATTTCTCTTTGGGTAGAAATTTGTTTAATTTTCTGAGGTGCAAAATGGGGTGCATGCCCATGGTTTTCTTTGGAACTAGAAAGTAATGGGAGTAGAACCCTGTGTTCGCTGATCCAGCGGAACTACTTCTACTGCCCTGTTGTTCAGAAGGCCTTGTATCTCAGAGGCGAGAAGTTCTGACTGAAGTATTGACAGTTTTGGCTGCGCTTGGGGGACAACCCGAGGGTTCTCTGAAAAATTGAGGGAATATCCTCGCGGGTTGTCTGGAGGACCCATTTGTCCGGTTATGAACTTCCACCGTTGTAGAATTGAGCAGATGACCTTCCCATCGCTAAGGAGTCCTCTCGGCAGCTGAGGTGGGACTTGACCAGAAACTCAGAAGGCAGCACTGAGCGCTTTGGGTCCTTCCACCTTCTGTTGCGTTTTGTTTTGAGGCTGAGGGGTTGATTTTTATTAAAACTTCCCCGCCTTTGCCTTGAAAGGACTGATGGTTATGAAACTGGCGTTTGTTAACACCCCTCGAGAGGGGGCCGGAGGAGGTCGAGCCAATTTAATGGCAGGCCTAGTCTTTTGTGTGGCCTCTAGAGCCTGTTCTACTTGAGGGCTGAAGAGATACACACCATCGAAGGGCAACGTCATGACCTGTTGCTGGGCGTCATTCGTGAAACCTGAAGTGCGCAACCAGGAATGGCGGCGGGTACAAATGCCTGCTGCCGCCGCTCGGGAGGCAGTATCGAAGGTGTCCATAGCTGCTTTAACTTGCTGGTTGTTGGACTCGATACCCCTGGTTATGGTTTGAAGAAGCTCTGAATTAGTGTCCGACTCCGTAGAGCTTCAACCATTTGTTTGAGTGAATGCCAAAGAATATACTCATATTGAGAGAAATAGCCCTGGTAGCTGGCGATATGCATACCCAGGGTGGATGGCAAAGACTCTTACCTAAAAATATCTATCTTACAAGATTCTTTTGTTTATAGGTCGAGCTGTAGAAGTCTGAGGAAGGATGACCTTATCATTCTCTGCCAAGACTACAATAGGATCCACAAAAGCTTGGGAGGCCAAAATAGGTTGTTCCTTGGGAGCAGCATATTTCCTGTCTATGGACTTAGCCACAGAAGGAATGAGGGCAGGATTATTCCATACCATTTGAGAAAGCGTCTCAAAGGAGGGTTGTACCGGGGGAGTTAAATCCATAGGGATGTCCGGAACATGAAGGTATTGGAGTCTTAAAAGCTTCCCAGGATCGATGTCCATAGTCTGGAGAGGAAGAGTGGAATTCAAATTTTTCAGCAGAGACTTAAATGACAGGTCCTCAACCACAGGCTCCGCAACAGGATTAGGTCTAGCTCCTTCCACATCATCACCAAGTCTAAGATCTGGGTCAGGTTCAATATCATCTCCTGACAGTCCAGGAGGGACTGCATGGACAGGAAAGGAATGATAATCAGCAGGAAAAGAGAAAGGAAAAGAATTTGGAGAGGAGAAACCCTGAAGATTGGCAGATGAAAAGCCAGGCCTCGGCGCCGAAGAACACGGCACCGAAAGGCCGCATGGCGCCGACAAAGCAGATGGTACCGAAGAAGAACACAGCACCGAAAGGCCGCACGGTGTCGAAGACGGCGCCGAAAGAACACACGGTGCTGAGAAACCCAACAGTGCTGAAAAGCTGCAAGGCACCACGGACGGCACCGGCAGGCGCATCAGCGCTGAGGATGGCGCCAGCAGGCGACCGGGTGCTGAAAACGGCATCGAAGCGACTCCACCGCCGACAGCGCCGAAACCAACCCAGGGCCCTGAAAATTAGGATTTGGGGGAAAGAGGGAAGATTACCAGGAGATAGAGGCATCAGTGTGGCCCCCTGTGCCGCAGTCATGTGGGGGGGGGGACATCTGAGCGTGGAGTCGACGGCACCGAAGAGTGCGCCGCATGACTAGGGAGGCCCAGTCACCCTGCCCCATCCCCCGAAGAGCCCGAGGGCCTCGGAGTGACCGAGCCAGGCAGCTGGACCAGCCGCCGAGCCCATTGCTCCATCAGAGTGGCCCACTGATGAAACTGCTCATCGGAAGCCCTACCAGAAGGCAGAGAAGGGCTCCGACGTCGAAGATGTCGAAGAGGTTGGTGATCAGAACCAGAAACCGAGACTCAACGAGGAGTCTGGCACCGACCCCAATGACCGACCGGCCGATGTGCAGACATATCAGAGGGTGACCTCGAGGATGCCTTCTCTTTTGACCCACGGTCGAAGAAGAGATCGAGGCTGAACGGTGCCAAGAATGCACTATTTACTTTTATGCTTCCGGGAAGACTGCCCATCCCTTGGGCATTGGACCGCCCATTGTCAGACCCCTCCGGAGAAGGCGGACCAGACCCAGCCCGCTGACTGAACAGCTTTCATACGAAGTCTTTCTACCGTCACCTGACCAGCTCATGGCCGACTCCATCAATGTAGGCTGAGACTTCTTTCTTTGATAAGAATAAATTATCGTAAGCGGAACTTTATTCGAAAAATACTACAAAATAATAAACTGAAAACTATGCTGCTAGTTTGAAGTTTGACTCCCGGTGGGCGAGCGACGTCATCACTGAAGCGCACTCGACAGCGGGAAAAAAGGAACTGAGGCAGTTGGAGGGTCGACACCAAGATAATCATTGCCGCATGAGCAGAGGCTCGTGGGGCTGCTCCATCTCTGACACCGGCCCTCCTGCAAAAAAGTTGGCTCCCGCTGGGTCCTAGCGCCTCCGGCATAGATCCTGTTAGTGTGAATGAGTGGTGGGGACTTTATGTCCAGGAAGATCAGGATATGTATGTGTTTAGGCTCCTGGTACTTTGATTTTTTAAGGGAATACAAAATACACTTTCATTCCTGTTACCCCTTCCCTGGTCAAATGGTCATACAGGGCATTTACTGAGGTAGCAACAAAATAAAAGTCTGCCACGATATAATACTTACGCCTGCATGTAGGCAACCAGCAGATCAATGGTCTTCATAGACAGATTGGGCCAAACAGAAGCAATTTCTTTTCTCAGCTCAGCATCACACTGCTGCTGGCTCACCCTCCTGTGACACAGAGAAAATGAAAGTAAACTGCTGTCATTACTGGCACTGTATTACAGGATGGCCTTAAAGGTAACAGGGTTGTCCCCAGCAAACGCTCACCAACTTAGTCCTCTTTTTGTGCACTCAAAACACACCAGGAATTACCATTTATACTCTATGCAGTGTAAAAAGGCTTCTCGTGATAGTTATTAGAGACATAATAGAACTTCTCAGTTATTTTAGTTAAGGAACAGAGCAGCCACCAGAGGGCACCATTTTAAACTGGAAGAAGGGAATTTAGGAAGGGCATCAGAAAATTATTTTTTCATGGAGCGGGTGCCGGATAGATGAAATAGTCTACCCCGTAATGTGATGAATGCTTATACCGTTTCCAGCTTCGAACCCAATGGGACAGTGTCAAAGTTGTAATTAGGATTATAACTCACTA
Organism: Neoceratodus forsteri; assembly: GCA_016271365.2. Classification (NCBI taxonomy): domain Eukaryota; kingdom Metazoa; phylum Chordata; order Ceratodontiformes; family Ceratodontidae; genus Neoceratodus; species Neoceratodus forsteri. Next base: position 594,308,946 of record JADMNL010000022.1, on the reverse strand, counting down.
ATGTGATTTTAGCCAATCAGCACACAGAGCTGTACCTCTTATCCTGTGTACAGCGTGCTGTCATGCAGGAGTGTTTGGAGGGAGCGCTCCACTTCAGCATCAGGGGGAGGATGGCACAACAGAGTTAAAAAAAAGACTCTAAACTTATCATAAATAACCTGAGCTACACTCGAGTAATTTATAATAAGATAATTACTGGTGACCTTATTTATCACATGGTTTACTGCATCTGTGAAACAACATAATAACCTGAAAGCCAGTTATTATGGTGTTTTCTTTAACACTGCTCTTAGCTGAATGCCTTGCACTACCTCATTGGCTCTCCTTCTTTGTCTTGGTGGCCTGAAAGAGTTTCAGAATCGTAACTATGGCGGCTCCATTGATTGCTTAGCGACGCACTGCCAGTATGAGACTCTCAAGTCTCTCGTTTTTTTCTTAATATTTACCCAGTGGATGCTACTATTAAAAGCGTAAAACTTTTATCTGGTTGATCCTCTAGTTCGTCAACTTCACGAGAGCAAAAAAAACCCCACTGTGGCTCTGTCTATAGCGTCAGCTTAGCGTGATCCCAATTTCACACTGTAAGTGTAAAAAAAAAAAACGCAAAAAGAAAATGTTAAGAGTGTGTGTGTGTGTACCAGAGGGACTCTGTAAGAGGCAGCAGGGATTGCAGAAGTTGCAGTCACTGCAGCAGTAATTATAAAAAATAAAAGATAGACAACTGTGTTTTTATGGATTTTTTTTTACACACCCTCAGTGTTTGAAACATAGACTTAGAAACATAGACTTTGACGGCAGATAAGGACCGCTTGGCCCATCTAGTCTGCCCATTTTCTACCTACAGGATAGGCCGCAGACCCTAGTTAACCAACAGCCTCTTTCTTCCTACCCCCCACCAGAATTGCCTTATGTCTGTCCCATGCATTCTTGAATTCTCCCACAGTTTTAGACCCCACAACCTCCTCAGGAAGGCTGTTCCATGCATCCACTACCCTATCTGTGAAATAATACTTCCTCACATTGCCCCGAACCACCCTCCTTCTATCTTTAAATTGTGTCCCCTTGTTCTTGCACGTCTCTTTTTCTGAAAGATGCTACCCTCTTGGATTTTGTATGATGACTTCATAAACCTTGGATATGTAAAAAATAGAGGATAATGGATGGGCAACAGTGAATAACAACACTGTGCTCACTTCGAGAGGTTGTCATGACAACTGTGTAAACCTCGAGAGCCAAGCTTGAGAGGTTTTCGGTTGGCTGGCAACCTCGAGAAGTGAGCTCAGCGATGTTGTTTACTGTTGCCCATCCATTATCTTTTATAGTGTATGGGCAACAGTAATTTAAAAGCTGAGCTCTTCTTGTGTGATTCTGGTTGCTGCTGCGCTTTCAGACTTTGTCCCCCCTCCCTGTCCCGCAAGGAACTGATCCTCGGCCACACTCTCTCGTGGAGTACATTTTTCAGTTGTTTTTCAAAAAACAACAGTAGCCAACGCTTTATAGAAGGCGACAATATGAAAGAAAGGGTCTTACTTCTGTACCACTGCCCTCGCTGTTCAGTTTGATGTGAGCACTCACCGCGCGGCCGATTCTCAGCTAACGCGCAGGTGCAAAGACATTACATCCTGTTGTACCATCGATGTGACATACTCATGATGGTACAACAACATCAGACGCCACATCGTTGGTACAACAAAACCAGTAAATGATAGATTTTAGGGAATACAATGTTCTACCAAACACTATAAATCCATAACAAACAGTTGTCTGTCCATTATCCTCTATTCAATAGGGCTTGCAAAGGTATTTCTTATGGTATGAGGTTTGTGCAGACAGAACCGCTCAGCTTAGCTTCATGGTCCTCTTGCCTAAACCTCACTCTCAGAGTCTTATACCATAACAGATGCCGTTGCAGGCTCTATAACTTATAACAAAACATGAGGACAAGCAGGGCTGATGGTGTAGTTTAGTTTAGTTTATTGTTCTAGGAATTACTACCTTTGAGCCAGAGGCTCTTTACAAAGGTTCCACGTCAATTAGGTACAGTACAAAATGTTACATAGATAACACAACAATTTGTGTTGTGTCACGGCAAGAAAACATATACAAATACATATCAAATCACTTGTGCAAAGGACATGAGATATCAATAATCACATTATTATTACAAGAAAGAGGTCATGCCAGATTAGGAGAAACAAATAGGGAAAAAGTCCAGAACAGAGAGGGTAAGTGAATGGTGTGGGGAGCAGACAATAGCAGGAGAAAAGGTTTCCCAAACATGTCTTTGTCAAATAACGGAACAGGGTGGGTAGTGAGAAAATAGGAGGTTTAATCAGGGCAGTCACAGGAGCTGGAGGTGGCAAGGTGAGAGAAAAGCCTTGATTTAAAAATACCTAGAGAGGTGGAGGCAGTAATATGAGTGCTGAGGGCATTTAGCCAGCTGGGGCACGATAGGCAAAATGATCTTTGTCCCTGAGAAGTCTGGCATCGGGGGACTTGGAGAGGCTGGTGTTCTGATCTTCTGGTAAAACGGGTGCTAGTGCTCGGGCATAACAGGTCTTGGATACAGGGTGGAGTGAGGCCCAGAGTAGATTTTTTCGCCATCAGGCAGGTAAGGTACTTTATCCGGTTTGAGAGTTGCAACCAACCTGAGTCAGCATAGAGTTCATGTGTGGGTACGTCGATGTGCACCAGTGAGCAGCCGACAGGCCTTATTTAGGGATGTTGTAATGCGACTAAGTGCTGTAGTAGTGGCAGATCCGTATATAACTAAGCCATAGTCAACGACTGAGATGATAGAAGATTGGATGGCAATCCTCAGTGCAGAATGGGTAAGAAGCTGTCGGTTCCGATACAGAATCCCAATTCGCTGATTAATAGTTTTTGCTGTACTATCAATGTGAGTTGCAAAGGTTAGGCCTTGATCAAAGTTGATTCCAAGATATTTGAAAATTGGCACTTGTTCAAGGGTATTTCCCAGGTATGTATTAATGGTGAGTGGACTTGCTGTTTCTTGTTTTATGAGTTAGAGAAGAGCATGGATTTAGTTTTTGTGGTTTAGAACCAGCTTATGTTCAAGGAACCACATCTCAACTTTGGAAAAAGCATGCTGAAGGTTGAGCGTAAGAGGTTCGGATCTTTATGAGTGGCAAGAATCACGGCATCGTCGGCATAGAAGATTATTTGTTCAGGGCAGGATTTGGGGAGGGAGTTTAGGAAAGGCTGAAAAGGAGGGGCCCAGGATGGATCCCTGGGAACTCCTGGGCGAACTGTTTTGAGTCTGAGAGAACTCCAGCTACTTTTACAGATTGAGAGCTGAGCAAGGTAATTTTACCCAGTCTCCAGGACCTCAGAGAGCCCTAGGGATAGAGTTGTTTGATAAGTAGGCCATGGTGAACTGTATCAAATGCCTTGGTTAAGTCAATGTAGACTGCTCCAGTTAGGTTTCCTTTGTCCATGGCATTGTGGATTGCTCCTGAGAATTCAAGTAGGGCAGTCGATGCTGTGCCCTTTCCTAAATCCATGCTGCTGAGTGCATAGGATGTTGTGCTTTTCCAGGTAGTCTGAAAGTTGGTCCGCCACCAAGCGTTCAAGGGCCTTAGAGAGAGGTGGTAGTATTGATATCGGGCGATAGTTACCAGTCAGTGACTTATCACCACTTTTGTGCACCAGAGTGACAACTGCAGCCTTCCATTTCCTAGGGAATTGGCTGTAGCAGAGGGAGAGATTGAAAATTTTTGTGAGGGGGAGCAGTACTTCCTCCAGAGTGAGGGACAGAAGTTTAAGGTCAATAGTGTCGTTGCTTGCTCGGGACTTAGAAATGGCCTTCTTTACATATTTGTAGACTTCATGTGCCTTTACTAGTTTGAAATGGAAGGGTGGTTTGGTTAGAGAGGCAGTAGTAGAAGTAGAAATTGGAGGGTCAGCATCAGTGAAGAAATCAGATGAGAGGACACCACTAAGGTCCGTGAAGGTATCATTTAGGGTGTTTGCAATGATCTCTGGGTCTAATGTAGTGGTTCCATCCACATTCATTATTGTAGGAGAGGATTTGGACTGCTGACCCATGATATTCTTTTATAGTTGTCCCAGAAGGATTTCCTTCATCCCCAGGAGTTGGAGAGGGCATTCTTGAAGTAGGAGCTCTCATCAGCTGGATCTGTTTAGTACAGTGGTTGGAGCCTGTTTATACTTTTGAATGTCTGACAGAGTGCCAGTAGCTCTTGCAGTGGCCCAGAGGTGATCCCTACTTTGAGTTGTGCCAATAGCTTTGCCGTGAGCCAGGGATTTGTGAGTGCTTTGATTTTGCGCTTTTCACTGGTGCATAGGTGTCACAGGCAGTGTTGAAAGTAGTAATAAAGTAATCAAGGGCTAGAGTCAACATCTTGAGTTTTGTAAATCAGGACCAGTCTATCTGCCTAAGACAGGTCTTGAGATGAGTAAGGTTGCCAGGTAGGACTCTGCTATAGATGGTTTTTGAGGCGGCTACTAAACTTATTTGTCCAGGTACATATTATTGGAGAGTGATCACTGAGCGAGTCAGGAGAACACTTACATTGGTTATAATGGGTAGGGTGGCTGGTAAGGATCCAGTCAATGAGGGTGCTGGTCCCTGATTTGTAGTTTTTCCTGGTAGGGGAGTTTACCACTTGTGTTAAATTTGCTGCTAGGATGGCATCTTTGTTTGAGCCTGCATCAGGAGCAAGCCAATTTATATTAAAGTCCCCAAGGAGAAGGAGTTCGATGTCAGAAGGTTGTGTACTTACGAACTCGAGGACAGCCTGTAGGCCGGAATCAGGATCTTTTGGTGGGATATAGACAGCAGCAATCGTGAGGACTTTGTTTTGGGCACCAAGTAGTATCTTGATAGGGAGGAGTTGCACTGAGGTTTCTGTGGTGGGGTAAGAACCAGGAAGACAGGTGAGGTAGTCCTTTATGTAGATTGTACACCCACCACCCCTTTTTGAGGTCCTATCCAGCCTGAATATCTTGTAGCCCTGTATAGAGATGGCATGATCCAGAGTATTAGGTGTCAGCCAAGTTTCGACGATGGCAAAGATATCCGGGTTGTGTTGGCTGGCAAAGATTTGAAGGGAGGCCAGTTTTGGAAGGAGACTGCAGATGTTTAAGGTAGCAATTTTGAGCCCCCTCCATTTTGGCAGGCTTTGTTGTACTGTAGGAGACAGGGCCAGGATTTGAGTGGACACTTCCTGATATCAAGAGGAGGAGGAGTAGGAGTTTAGAGACAGTTGCTGTACTTTGTAGTCAATAGAATTATACTTTGAGGCTTATGTGGCTTGGACCAGTGCAGGCATCTAGGGACCCAGAGCAAGGAGATTGTTAGTAATAGAGGATGATATGCCCATTTATCCTTGTTGTAGCTTGTCAGTTGCACCCAGAGGGCTGTAGAGGACTGAGGTGCTCGTGCCTCACTCTTCGCCGCTGAGCCGAGTTCGGGAATGAACGCGGGCCACAGGGGGCTGGCTGGGGGGGGAGGAGGATTGAGCATCCCAGAGGACACTCTCTTCTGTTGGCGAGGGAGGATTGCCAGCTCCGCTGCTATACTGCTACCTGGGTGACCATAGGTGGCAGAGCAGGTGGAGTAGTTAGTGGGTGGGAGGACGTCAGCAGCTGCCGTATGACGCACGCTCGTGTGTGGACATGTTTGGTGCACCCTTGATGTCAACATCCTGGGGAACCTGGGAGAAAAAGTGGAAAAAGACCCTGAGAGGAAGTATGAAGCAGACCAGGTTGCAGGCCCCGCACCTGGCTAACTAGACATGATCTACCACTCTGGATCCTTCTGTAGCGGAGGTAAGGTGGGGACCTCTGCCACCCCCACCAGAAGGGGAAGCTCTGAAGGAACATGGGAAGATGCAGGTAAGCCCTCAGGGATGCCATGGTGATGGGGCTGAAGCTGGGTCGAGCAGATAGGGGCCACTTGGAGAGCGGGGGACATAAATAGAAAAAAAAGAGGAGGCCTTATAACAGATGGGGAGGTACAGGGCAGGAGAAATAGCTGAAAAGGCAGAGTTTAATAACATAGGGAAGTTGTAGGAACATCAGGACTGGCTCAGTGGATTTGGTCTCTTTTTGTCCTTAACCCATCTATGTACCTATAGTCTGCAGATGCAAACACGTCGCTGCCATTTCTGGTACATGCAAACCTAGCCCCAGATACACGTTTTGCTTTTTGTGAATGTTCGTATTTTGTTTCTTCACAAAATAAATGTTCTTTGTAAGAAGATGGCGTAGCATTAGTAATAACTGATTTATCGTCTCAGAGGCAGCCATAATAAAAAGGCCCAGAAAAAGCTCATCAGCTGGCATTTTGGGTTACACAGAGAATTTCAAGCGATAGCCAGTGTTTATCACATCCAGAACTCCAGATGTGAATTATAAGTAAAATGAAATTGAGTAATTAAGTCGGTCGTTGCTTTCTCTCTCGCTCCTCTGTCATGTTTCTTGCTCAACATTACTGCACCTACTTTCTCTCAGATTCTTGCTCCAAACCAACATTTGCTAAAGTAAAGCATGCTGAGAGTCTGGGAATGCACAAGATTTTGTAGTTCATCATTACTTGCTGGATTCACAAAAGTGGATAGGAATGGAGTTAGACATTTCAGAATTATTTTGGTCTTACTTAAGTGCCTTTCTTTCAAGCACTTCAAAGTACAGGAACGGGAGGGTGAGAATGGTGCTGCCTTTGTAGTGCACAGGGAAGATTCAAACAGCACAGGGCCAATTTACAGAGATTACAGAGTGGGTAAACAGAGGGAGGTTAAAGCAGCAGGATTTGTTAGTAACCATATTGTTTTTTATTCACTAATACTGTTTTTCTGGCAAAAATATTAAGATACACATTTTTCTTTTTCTTTTATTCCTTTTTTTATACTTTATATTTTTATTTTCATTTGTTATGATTCATATAACAGTTCCATATTCGAGACAGACCAATTACATTACATAAGACATTACAACATGGAAACACTAATGGTCTCCTTAATAATAGGATTCATGTATCTCAAATACCGCGATACCTCATAGGAGGGGTGATACTAAAATAAGTCACTGAAATTAGTAAACAATAGTTCCAGCTGTGTTGGAGTCCCTGAGCAGTGTGACTAATACGAATACGAAAGTCCATAACATAGTCCAACATTGCACGTCCCCAAGAGGACTAGAGGGGTCACACTACGCCTCCTATAAGCTAAAATGCTTTAACATAATAATGCAAGCTACAGCACAAACATGAGAGATTTAACTTTCTGATTTCAGAGTAAAAATAACCGAAGCACAGATCCTCTTTAAATTGACTTGTTACACCACATGCATTTCCCAGTTTACTGCCTCCCCCAACTTAAATCCAATAAATGGTCAGGGCTATCTGATTCGTTTAAATTATATTTTACTTAAACCCAGCACTATTTAACTATGTTATTTTATACTAAAAATCATGTTAAAGCCAGCAATAGGCTAACGTGGCCCTACTCAACTTAGCCCAGAAATATAAATTATTTAACTAGCCCTCAATGGAGCAGAATGCCCTCAAACGTGATGTAAATGAGAGGAAAGAAAAGTCGGCAAGCTCAGGCCCCTTCGGTCTCTTCTTGGTCACTGTCTTCAGGCATGGCTTTAGCGTTGCAGCGCTTACTCTCAAATCGAGCAGCCCATTTTCCTGCCTCTGTCGGGTCGCCAAACACCCACACCTTACCAGCATGTACCACACGCAGCCTCGCTGGAAACACCACTGCATGAGGAATTGAAGCTTCTTGCAGTTTCCTATGGAATCCATTGAATTTCTTGCACCTCATGCGAGTCGCATAGCTCAGATCTGGAAAAAGATAAATGGGTGTTCGTCTGGGTTAACTGGCCCGCTTGTCTCGGCCAACCTGAGCAGTTGATCCTGTGTCCCAATACCATCGGTCACTACCAGTAAGGTATGTGGAGTTTCAGTGTCTTCTCTGTAGCCCCACATGGTGATTCTATAAGCTTTCTGTAGCCCAAAATGAATACTTTGACCCTCTGGCATCAGTTTTTCGCCCATCCAGTCCTGCAGAAACATAAGCAGGTGATCTCCCTCGATCCCCTCTGGCATCCCAAGAATCCGCACATTAGACGAGCGGGCCTGATTTTCCAATGTCTCCAGTCTGGCCTTAAGATGAGTATTTTTCTTTACTATAAGCGTAGTGGTTGCAGAAGTAGAATCGGAAGATTTTTTAACATCCACCATCTCCGTCTGCAAAGTTTCCACCATTTTCTCCACTGCAGTGACTCGATTGCCAAAAGAGTCTATTTTTGCATTTAAATCCGCTACTGATGTGATAATGGACTGTAGTTTTAATCCGATGGTTTCCATAGTTTCTTCCGAGTTGGGCTGAGATACGGCCTGCAAATCTTGGCCTAGCCTCGTAGGCTGGGATGAACTGGAAGTTTTCCCACCTGAAGCTCTGGAGCGATCTTTACGAGGGTTGCCCATTTTATGTTTCAGAACTTGCTCTTTAGATTGGAAAGCAAGGATTTTACAAACTCTTGCTCTAAAAAAGCAAACTTTAGTATTTTATAGCGTTAGGAAAGAGAGCTCTCAGTTGCTGCTGCTTGCTAGCTTGGGCTCCACAGCGCTCCCCCCTCCCTTCTTTTATTCCTAACTCAAGATACAGGGTTTTGAAATCTTTAAAAGTTCCCACTCCGGTGCCATGTCCGTCATGAAAAATTTAAATATCTTGGTACAGTGCTGTGCGGTTTACCATCAGAAACATGTGGTAACACCATCCTTACACATCTGCAGTGTGAATCTAGCATGGTGACAGAACATGGGGAAAAGTGTGTGGGGGTGGCTGTAGTAATTACAAAAGAGACCATGACTGCTTCCCTTCTGACCTTGCAAGCATTAAAGGGTCACTTTGAATGCTCATGGGCAAAAGTTCAATGGGTAACCTCAGCAGAAGGGATTTTTAAAAATTGTGAGTGGTGGCCATCTTTAATGATATGAGTCATTAAATACACATAATTAGCTGTAAAAGTGCCAGCCGGGTGGTGAGGGTTGAGGTGCTGGACGCCACACCTCGTGCCACGCTGGCGACCCGAGTTCGGGAACGAGCTGGGGTGCTGGGAGTCGGTTGGAGAAGGAGAGGATTGAGCATCCATCAGACTGTTCTTCTCTCCTGGGAGGGATCCAGGGCTGTCCAGACAGTAGTGAACCCGGAGGAGACCTGGGGTACAACAAGTGCAGAGCATTTAAGGGGAGGAGCACGGTGGATGCCTATGGCACAGCTGTGCCAGCGTCATTGTATGCCCACGCTCCTAGGGGTAACTGCACAAAGTAAAATGCTCATACCTGGATAGGTGAGGGCTCCCCTCTGGGCCACGTCACCACAAACCCAATACTGGGACCTCCCCCCCATCCTTCCACCACCTCAGCCAGCAACTTGATTCTAGATAGAGCGCTGGAGTGGAGGCAGCCCTACCTTAGGTGGCTCAGAGCTGGGGGGTCTGCTGACAGAGGATGGTAGAGGTCGGCTCCCTCCAAGGAGACAGGGGATCAGGTGGGCGGTAGAGTAATGGTAGGTGTGCAGGGGCAGCCAGGGAGAGTTCTGGGTTCAGTGCTTAAACAGGAATTACAAAAAAATAAATAAAAAATTAGCTGTAAAAGTTGTTTTAACAATATCAAACTAAAAATACAGTGGCGTGAAAAAGTATTTGCCCCCTTCCTGATTTTCTCTATTATTGCATATTTGTCACACTGGATGTTTTCAGGACTTTAGACAAAATATAATATTAGATAAAGGGAACCTAAGTGAACAAATAACACTTTTTTTTTACTTATTTCATTTATTTAATGAAAAGTTAACCAACACCAACTGGCACTGTGTGAAAAGTAATTGCCCCTAGTTAAATCAACCCAATTAAAGGGATAATTAGAGTCAGCTGATTGAACACAGCCAGGCTTGATTACAGCCAGCCCTGCTCAATATAAACCTCACTTATTTTGGCCCTTACCATCAGAGTCACATTGCCAGCACAAAGATTCAACAAGCACATTATGCCATGATCAAGGAAGTTCCTGAAAAGATCAGAAAAATTTGTTGTCCTCTATCAGTCTGGAAAGGGTTACAAAGCTATTTCTAAGGCTCTGGGACTCCATCGAACCACAGTGAGAGCCATAATCTCAAATGGAGAACACTTGGAACAGTAGTGAACCTTCCCAGAGTGGGCAGCCTGCCAAAATTACTCCAAGGGCGCAGTGTAAAATCATCCAAGAAGTCTCAAAGGATCCTAAACAACATCCAAAGAACTGCAGGCTTCTCTTGCCTCAGCTAAGGTCAGTGTTCATGACTCCACAATCAGAAAGAGACTGGGCAAAATGGGCTTCATGTGAGAGTAGCAATGGAAACCACTGCTAACCAAGAAGAACATAAATGCTCATCTCTCATTTGCCAAGAAGCACCTGGATGATCCACAAGCCTTTTGGGAAAATGTTCTATGGACAGATGAGTCCAAAGTGGAACTTTTTGGACAACATGGATCCCATAATGTCTCGTGTAAAGCAAACACAGCATTCCACAGTAAGAACACCATACCAACAGTCAAACATGGTGGTGGTAGTGTGATGGTGTGGGGATGCTTTGCTGCCTAAGGACCTGGATGACTTGCCATAATAAAAGGAACCATGAATTCTGCTCTGTACTGGAAAATTCTTAAGGAGAATGTCCAGTCATCCTTCCGTCAGCTGAAGCTGAAGCGTAGTTGGGTCATGCAGCAAGACAATGATCCAAAACACAAAAGCAAGTCCACATCAGAATGGCTAAAAAGAAGTAAAATTAAAGTTTTGGAGTGGCCTAGTCAAAGTCCAGACTTAAACCCAATAGAGATGCTGTGGTAGGACCTGAAACGAGCAGTTCATGCTCGAAAACCTACCAAATGTTACTGAATTAAAGCAGTTCTAAGGAGAGAAGAGGGTTAAAATTCCTCCACAGCGATGTGAAAGACTGATATTGAATTATAGGAAGTGTTTGGTTGCAGTCATTGCAGCTAAATGTGGCATAACCAGTTATTAAGTGTAAGGGGCAATTACTTTTCACACAGTGCCTTGGTGTTGGTTAACTTTTTTCATTAAATAAGTGAAATTAAAAAAAAATAACAAGTGTTATTTGTTCACTCAGGTTCCCTTTATCTAATATTACATTTTCTCTAAAGACCTGAAAACATCCAGTGTGACAAATATGCAATAATAGAGAAAATCAGGAAGGGGGCAAATACTTTTTCACGCCACTGTACACAGAGCTTGATTGTAAGGATGTCAGAAATACATTGTGCTAAAAAACTAAATGATGACATTTTTTGCTAACAAATACTGCTGCTTTCAGTGACTTGCTCAAGGTCACCCAGTTAGTTGTGGTAGTAGAGGTGAAACCCAAGCTCAGGTTCCCAAGTTCATGCATTCTGGACCCAGCTGCCTCCCCAGAGCTATGCCAATTATAGAAGGGACAATGCAAGATTTTTTTTCAGTTCTTTTTATTCCCTCACCTCTCCATTGGATGGGCCATAATTCAGCCAATTCTAGCGCCCTTTTACCATCCAGCCAAGACACCCCTCCTCATAGTTCTGGACCTACCCCAGTCCACCCATGGCACACCTGGTGGCCAGACTCCATGGCTTTCCCTGAGGAGGTTGCCTTCTGCACCTCAGTGTACTCCCTACTCTGTCCCATTTGGCCAAAGGCAGAGGTGAAAGCCAGGGGCAGCCAGGCCCAAGCAGGTAAGATCTGGCGGTGGATATGGTGAACAGGAACGCATCACCATCCCATCCAACAGCCATTTTACACCCTGATTTTCTCCCCAGAGGAGAGGACATGCAGTGACATCCTGGTGATGTCAGGCATGCTCCCACACCTGACACACCAACATCTGCCTCTCCTCCAGTCCCCTTGCACGTGTGGTCTCTGGCTCACTGATCCCATCGAACACTAGGGGTCAGACTATCACCGAGCACCACAACCCCCCAACCCTAGAGGAGGAGAGCTGCCCACTGGGCACTAGATCCTCCTCCCCACCCTGGCCGACCCTCTGATGCTCTGGGCTCATTCCTGAACCTGGGTCATCGGTACTGCAAGTGGTAACAATGCTGCTTGTGCCAGTGGGCCAAGCTGTACACACGAAGATGTGGTGCATTAGATTTCCAGCCTTAGCAGCATGACACAAACATGCTCTCTGTTCATATAAAGTACCACGTCTCCTACCCATGGTCACGCAGCACAGCAGGTGAAGCCACAAACTGCTCCCTTGTAAGTTCTTTCCTCAACAGAATTTTTTTGATTTGTACTTGTTTTTTGTTTTTCTGTGTGTGAATTTAGTGCTTGTGAAAGGCGCTGGATTGACAGCACTGGAACCTGAAGTCCTCCATTTATCCACATGACAGATACAGCACGGTGATCACAGTGCAAGCTTCCCACAGTGCCCCACCAGTGTGCCTCAACCTTGTCATGGAGGAACCATCACGTGGGTGAGAGGGTAGTTCAGACTCCTTGGCCCCTCATGTAAGGTTGGTAGTTTTGTGATGTGGACACTATTTCACATAGGCTGCTGAACAGCCCTCAGGTCATAATGGATTTCTAACACTGCTGACCTGTGCTGGATTTGAACCCATGACCTGGAGGTGAAAGGTTGCTTACCCCACTACCAATCAACTGAGTCATCCAGTTCCCTCAACAGAATATTAAGAATCTGGTTTATATATCTTACAGATTGCAGACCTCTTTAATTCACTGGATAATTTACAGTTTTCTGCAATGGACATATCTCTTTTACAAGAAGAGTTCTTATCCTTTGGTGGTGGGGATTCTAATTCTGCACTCTCCATGCATTATAGAGAAGGGTGGGGATGAGTAGGTGGTAGCCGCCAGAGATCAGTTAGGGTCTGCTGTGACAATTTAGGCAGGGACAAACTAGGCAGAATGGGTGGGCCAAGTGGTCCTTACTTACTGACAAATTCTGTGTTTCTATGATGTGCTTGATACCATCCTAGGTGCTGTGCAGAGGTGCATGGTACATGCATGCCCTTAAAGTCCTAACTCCCAAAGGGTCGTAGTGCCTCTGTCCCTAAAACCAATGAGTGGACCTCTATGGAGAGGACTGATTCATAAAAGCTGTAGAATGAGGCCAAGCACGATGTGATTCACACTTGCCCCTGATATACATTTTCAAAAGCACTGCATACCTTCAGGGCACCGGGCATTAGTGCGCCATGTCATTAGGTCCAAAATGCAAGGCACCGTCCCCTCCCTGAGGTCTGCCCTCCCCCATGGAGTTAGAATCCTTAGTTGGGGTGGAGGGTACGGTGTATAGCCCCCGCATAAAAGTGATCACCAGAATTGCCGATTGGTGCCCTAATGAAGTGGTGCACTATTGTTGGCGCATTCTGAGGGTGGACCCATTCAAAAGCAGTCTGTACTGATGGTATAAATGTGCAAGAAATGGCAAGCCAGGAAACGCGGCCCCTTAGGAGTCTTAGGGTCAGATTTTTGTAGACAACACAGAGTCAGAAAATAACGTTTGTTTCAGGGGAACAGTTCTGTTTAAAGCAATCAAAGTCTCTTCATCCAGTTAGCCAGATGAAAAGATCTTATAGGTGTTGAAATCTTGTATACCTAAACTACTAGTTTTCCAACCGTAAATCCCAATGGCCTCACAGTGTGGACACCAAATCTTGCTGGTGGCCTCACTCTTTATTTTGCCACCCCAAACCCCCAGATATAATTCCTTTTTAGGATAGTAAAAGTGGGCAATATCACAGGGCTGGGTGTGCCTTTGTTGGGAGATAACAGGCCATCCACTGGGTGGGCCTGTACACTATATCCTAATGAATATAGCACCTAGGAGTGTGCTATTGCATTTAGAAATGGCAGGGTATTAAAATGTCTGGCTTTGAAAATGCAGCACTCTGGGTACATGAGATGTTAGGTGATCTGGTTTGTCCAATCAGAGAGCAGTATTCTAGCAGCCATCTTTTTTTTTTTTGTATTCTTTCGGTAATCGGGTAAGATAGATTCTATCTAGACCTATTTCATAAGCTAAATCAAATTTTTGCTGTTTCTTTTCACTTGAAATGCATTCCCTGTGTTTTCAGTGAGCCGTTGTGGCCCCTGATGGCCAAGTAGCAGTGTGTCATGCTGCCATGCCAGTGACTTACTTTGGGAGCGAGTTTATGTCACTGCGTTAAGGCCTAGGCCAGGCTGAGGTAATTGCTGCATGGCAGTGTGCCTCAGTCGGGGAGGGCTGGCGGCGATTTCTTCTGCAAAAGCGATCCCTGCAGCCAAGGCCAGGGAACTTGCTCTCATTGTGGGGGCGCTGTGTTCCTGCAAGGCTGACAGAGGCTATGCCCCCACCACAGAGAAGAAGGAGTGTTTGAGGAGAAAAATGGAGAAGCAAAAACCCCCTTGCCATCTGAAGGAGATCTGAATGCCTGAACGGAGTATATTCGTGAATACACGGTATATCCCAGGATGATGACAGGGGAGGCAGAAAAACCTACATGAGAAAAACGCACCAAATGTAAGTAAAATCATCTTTAACAAAAAAAAAAAAAATACTCTCGGATGCCTTAGAACCAGCTAACAGTAATATATTTTTAAGGGGTATTTTTTGGGGAGGGAAGGGATCGAACTTTTGCCCCATGGAGCTGCCAGCATGGTCCCTTCCACTTCTCTATCAGATGGCCCCACTCCCACGTTCTGACATTATGGGACATTCGTATCGGGAGAGTGTGTGGGTGCGTGCCATTGAAGTGATTGGGGGTAGTTTGTAATGACTTAGTTTTATATTTTGGAGCCACATTTGTTGGACATGAAACCCACCGCTCAATTACTGAGACTTTTTTAGAGAAAAGGATTGTCTCTATTTCAAGCTAAGAAATTGACAGTTACATCATATTATGTTTTTCTCCAAGTGAGTTTTTCTTCCTGACCAGGTCATGCTGCTTTCCACAGGGTCCTCTGGAGATCACACCACACATCCGCTAGTCATCTTACTGCTGCTTCCAACTCTTCTGGTTATTTCCTCCATGGTGGGAGTCTTCGGGGGGGGGGGGTCTTTCCTGAGGTAATATACTCAGGATTCAGGGTGGGTGGCAGGGCTTCATGGGCTCGGGCCTGTACATACCAGCTGTGGCCATCATTCAGATGCTGCCTGCAGTGGTTAAATTGGACATGTTTAGGTAGGAGAACCCTTACATCTAGATTTCTTGGTGGTGGAACTGTCATTTTTAGGTAGTGAAGCTCTCCAATAGAAGTCTAGGAATAAAGATGACAGAGGTAGTGGAACTGTCATGCAATTTTTTAAGAGGTGGCGGAATTGGGTTCCTGTGGGCTGCTGTCCAGTTTAACCCCTGCCTTCCTGACTGTTTCACCCCACTGTACTACAGGCTTCCCACCACCCCATGGCACATGCTATAGCCACTGGGTGTCTCCCACCACCCCACGGCATGCACTATAGTGACTGGGGGCCTCCCATCACCCGTGGCATGCACTATAGACCTTAGGGCCTCACCACCCTGTGGCATTTGCTATAGCCATTGGGGCCTCCCACCACCCTGGCAAGATTACAGCCACTGGGGCGTCCCACCACCCCTGGCACGCATTACAGCTACTGGGGCCTCCCACCACCCTGGCATGCATTACAGCCAATGGGGCCTCCCACCACCCTCTGGCATGCATTACAGCTACTGGGGCCTCCTACCACCTCCTGGCACGCATTACAGCTACTGGGGCCTCCCACCTCCTCGCATGCATTACAGCCAATGGGGCCTCCCACCACCCTCTGGCAAGCATTACAGCCACTGGGGCCTCCCACCACACCCTGACACACTACAGCTACTGGGGCCTCCACCACCTCCTGGCATGCATTACAGCCAATGGGAGCCTCCCACCATCCCCGGCACGCATTACAGCTACTGGGGACCTCCCACCACCTCCTGGCAAGCATTACAGCCACTGGGGCCTCCTGCCACCCCCGGCACACACTAGGGCTACTGGGGGCCTCCCACCACCTCCTGGCATGCATTACAGCCACTGGGGGCCTCCCACCACCCTCTGGCATGTGCTATAGCCACTGTGGGCCTCCCATCAACACATGGCATGCGCTATAGCCACTGGAGGCCTCCTACCACCCTGTAGCATCTGCTACAGCAACTGGGGGCCTACACCACCTACTGGCATGTACTACAGCCACTGGGGGCCTCCCACCAACCCATGACATGCATGATAGCCACTGTGGGCCTTCTACCGCCCTGTGGCATGTGCTATAGCCACTGGATGCTTCCACCACCCCCTGGCATGCGCTTTAGCCACAGGGAGCCTCCCACCACCCCCTGGAATGCGTAATAGCCACTGGGGGCCTACCACCCTGTGGCATGTGCTATAGCCATTGGGGGCCTCACACCATCCTCTGGCATATGCTATAGCCACTGGATGCCTCCCACCACCTCCTGGCATGCACTATAGCCACTAAGTGCCATGCCAGCATGCCACTTCCCCTGTGTCTGTAAGGTGAATCTTCCAGGGCTGATGCTGCAGAAACACCACTGCATCCCACTCAATCAAGCACGCCCTGCTGCTGGCAGCACTTCTTCATCATTGGATGCCTGTTTGCCAGTATCCTGGGCTCATTCTCAAACCCAGGTCACTGGAACGGGAACGCGATGCTTTACCCATTGGGCAATTCGTCAGCCTTAGGTACATCATACTTTTAACTAGGGTTCCAGAGAGCTCTGTCGCTATATAACATAGGGCTATCAGTATAACCTAGAGGTTAGAGCAATGAGCTGTGACTAAGCTTGGTATATCCAGCAAACTGGGGTTTGATTACCACAACCCCCACTTACATACTGTGCGACCCTGAGCAAGTCATATAACCTCCCTGTGCTCCCAGGATGCACTAAGAAATGAACATTGGCAAATTTGGGCCAAATGTTTGAAACAAGGTATTCGTGCAACCGTAAGTTTAGGGCCGATATAGACTGTAGAAGACTGCTGTATATCATCTCTGTCCAATAAATAGAAAATTATTTTGTGGGTTCAGTGCTGCTGGCTAATATGACAACCACCAAGCAGCCTCTAGGTTGATGCAGAACAAAAGGAACAGCTGAGCAGTACACAAATTGTTTTATCAAATTAGCAGGTTAAATGTGACTCGAGGAATTTTTCTTTGACAGGAATGGCAAGAAGATTGATGGAAAATTGATGGTTTCTAGTTAGACAAAACAAAGGTACTCAGGTCACTAAGAAAGCTTCCTAAATGTTATTTAATTTGTTTTATTGATATCTGTTTAAGAGGCCAGAGCATGTCTGCAGTAAACAGTAGCCAGCTGTATTTATTTTAACCATTTGCACACCAGGATGACGTTGTTCAGGCGGAGGCCTTACTCTTTGAGAGGGTCCTGTGCGAACCAAAGCAGCAGTAAATAGTTACACATGGCAGTATTTTCAAAAGGGCGAGGCGCAGAGCAAATGCATGCTACACCTGTGTCTGCGCCCGCCTAAGTCCGAGCAGCCATGCTGTGTACTTTATTTCGTTATTTTCTGTGTGTAAATTTTACATGCTAGTGAAAGGTGCTGAATTGATAGCACTGGAACCTGAAGTCCTCTGCTTATCCATATGACAGGTACACTGACAGTATGCCTCAACCTTACAATGGAGAGACCACCATGTAAGTGAGAGGGTAGTTCAGACTCCATGCCCATTCGATCCTTGGCCTTTCACATGAGACTGCCAACTAGGGTGCCAATTACTGCCAGCTGTGTTGCTATTTTTCGTGATGTGGCTGCCTGCCCAGTGGGAACTGGACCGTGTCCACCACAACTCATTTCATATAGACCATTGAATGCTCTCAGGTCATAATGGCTTTTGGCCACTACCGACCTGTACTGAATTTGAACCAGTGACCCAAAGGTGAAAGGCTCTTAATCTATTACCAGTTCACTGAGCATCTAGTTTCCCCCTGCGGCTACTTTGAAAAGATGTGTCAGTTTGTAACAGTAAGTCGTGATTTGTGTAAAAAAATTACTGCAAATGGGATTTGCACCTTTTCCTTTGCTGCAATGGCATGTCTTTATGTATGCAAAATTTAGATTTAGTTACCGTTGATAAATACTGTAGCTGCTCTACCAGTTTGGATGGATTTTCCTTTTGAAAATACCAGTGGGTGGATCTCAGACAGACACTTCTGAAAATCGATACAGGTACATCTAAGACAGATCATTTTGAAAACAGTGGTGGTTGGATCTTGGATACTTTTGAAAATAGAAGTTGGCGGATCTCTTTCTTTTTTAAACTTAAATTTTATTCAAAAAAGTTCAACCTTTTACAATTAACGACTTTGTTCCATACAGAAATTCAATAAAACACTGTGCAGTACATAACTACTTTAACACAAGATAGCAGCCTGTAGAACACAGAAGGCCTAAATATGACTCTATATAATAGTCATCCAAAAAGTAATATCCTTTTGGAAAAGGAGGAGAGGAGGCAAAAAAGAAAGATAGGTGTAACCCCCTACAAATGGGGGGTTCGTAAAGTCTTCCTTGGGCTTCTCTAAATGCCCACTGCTAGGCTGGCGCTCTGTGTCTAGCCATTTAAAAGTGTCTGCATGTGAGTGCCCTGTTAGCCTCCGTGCTGTGTCTCTTTAAGAGCTGCCTATCTGGTAGTGTATAATTAATCTGGGTAGGGGCCGAGCAGTTTCAGATTCGAGTCCTGCCCTGATTGCTGTATTATTGCTCCTTTCTGCCATCACGAATTGCACAGAGGGAGCGCTATAAGAATCTATGGCTGTTTACTGATTATTAGCAATAATAATAATAATAATAATATTGTAGTTCGTCTAACCTGCCTTCCTTTGCAACATGGACATTTCTGTTAATCACCACCATCTTGGTTCTGGACTGGTAGTTTGGACCAATCGGTACCTTTGGGGACCCTAAAATGGAGTCTGTCCCCAGGGGTTTTGTGGGAGTGAATTTCTGTAGGAATTGTGGTTTTTGCCCTTTGACACCTAAATGGACCTGGAGGGGGAGCGCTAGCTGTGACAGACAGATGAATCAACGAATCAAACCTTTTGGATCTTTGGGAAAGTCCCAAGCTGCCTACAGCAGTGAGTCAGTCTGAAGTTAGAGCTGAAAGAGTGAACAGGTTGGGTATTCGAGCACCTGCTCCTTGTGGTGCACAGGGAAATTGTTTTGGCCTGCCTGCTACCATCTTCATAAGTGAAGGACCTTGAGCCTAACAGCGAACTTCCGAAATTGCAGCTTTTACGATCAGAGCCTGATTTGTGACGAACTGAATTTCCCTGAAGTGGACTGAAGATTTGCCTCGGTGCGATTGGCCTGTCAGGACTTGAGCTTGCTGCAGAGTGTACGGTTTGCGCAGAGAGACTGTGAATTGCAACCAGACTGTCATCCGAACTGTGTTATTTACCTTGCTTTTGCTATAAGTGTGCCAAATGCTGACAGTGGGTCGCAATTTAGTTCCCCACTGCTTGAATGTGTCACGCTTGCTGGAAGCTGTATCCAGGACTTACTGGACTGTTTCCGAACTGTTCACCTGGTCTGGGCCTTGCCACCTCGGCCCAGACAGCCGCTCACTCCACAGAGAAACAGACGATGAGAAATCCGCCTGGGGATTCAGCTCCCTGCTCAACACCAACGAACAGGATGGGCACCACGGTGCTTCGTGTTGGATATGCTTCTCCTGGCAATCCAGCACTTCATCCTGAGGTCTCCATTTCATCCATCCTGCATCCTGTACTGGGTAGCGTGAGTAAACACCAGGGTAGCTCCCTGCAACAAAGCTCAAATCGAAGTGTGTCAACTGATTTAATTGTTGTTGCTAATCATTTTGGGACTGAGCCATCTGGCTCCGGATTACAAATTGTGGGTTAAAATGCACACATGTTTTCTTTCCATCACAGGGCCCCAACCAGCTGCAACACTGGCCTACCCCGGGCAATGCTTCAGGCTAGCCGTAGTTCCAACTGGGTACCCAGAGTGTGTGTGACTGTGTTACAGGGACCTTTGAGTGCATGCCTTATAGCCTGAATTATTCAGATCTCAAATCAACCACCAGATTCTGCCCCCTTCCTTGTTACTGCCCCTTAAATAAATCAGATCTAAATCTTTTTGCACTGAAACTGGTTGTGGTGTACCTCTGTACTAACAGCATTGAAATACTGTTGGTTGTTTTGCTAAATCTTATTTTACAGGGGGTCTCCAAGGCGAGCCAGCTGAACCAGCCCTAGTGGTAAGTTCAACAAGTTTGGGGTTAAAAACTGTTGTCAGGGGCAATTGCAGTTGTGTATTCTGTGACTCATTTATGCCACTAGAGGGAAAAAGAGGGGTAACAGTGTCCCGGAAGGCTGTACCCAGGTCAGCTATGCTACGCTACCACAGACCCTGTCCTCGGGTGGAGGCACCTGTTTCTAGTACCCAAGCCCTCAACCTGCATCTGGTCATGCAGGCAGGGTAGTATCCCTTGGGATAGCGCCACCTAGGGTTACATAAGAATGAACCACACAATAAATAAACTATGTAAACCAGTAACACAGTGCATCCTGATTAAAAGAAAAAATATAGCTAGTAAGTCATGCCCAGCATGCAAAGAGTAAATTATCAACAAGCCTTTGTCAGTGCTGAATGTTTCCTTGCATGGTTTATGTGGCAGTGTGTATTGTGTTAGTTGAACTTCTGGTGGGAGGAAAAGCCTGCCTGAACTATGTTTTGACAAGCTGCGGCTGGGGGCTGGCACACCGACGCTGCAGACATTGGGTCAGAGGCGGGGCAGATGCCTGATGGGGTGCATACCCTGAAGGGGAGAAGCCAGGAGGGAAAAAAGCTCACGGTGGATGATGGAGGGAGCTCCAGGTCCCACCCAGGAATAGTCATGGCACCAACCCCTGTACTGGATCTGGTCTTGTGGAGGTGGGGCCCCCGGTCTGGTGGGTGGGCCCCACGACCCTGCCCACTACCCCAGGGGTAAGCCCTCAGGGTAGCTGGTCGGCATCGGCTGGTGGACATCGGGGGCTGGGGCTCCTCCTGATAGAGAGGGCCATGGAGCAGGAGTACAAATAATAAAAAAAAAATATGTGGTGCAAATATTTAAGATTTCTGCAGTTACTAGCATGCGTAGCGAAACTTGCAACAAGTGGGCATAACTTTATCTGGAGGGAGGAAAACTCTGCCTGAAGTATGTTGTGACAAGCTGTCATGTTTAGGACAGCAGCTGAATACAGAAGCTCGGGTGATAAGAAGGCTATGTTGAAAATGTGGAGTGCATCGCTGGCCCGGTGGCGCTCAGGATTGAGGTGCTGGACTCCACACCTTGCGCTATGGTGGCAACCTGTGTTCGGGAGTGAGTGCAGGCCACAGTGGGTCAGCAGGGGAGGAGAAGGTTCAAGCATCCCAGGGACAGCTCTCCTTTTCCGGGGAAAGGAGCAACCAGTTGCTGGTGCATGCCTATCCCCTAGCGGTGGCTGGGGGCTGGTGCTGCAGACATCGGGTCAGAGGCGGGGCAGATGCCTGATGGGTGCACGCAGGGGCGTCACCGGCATCCTTGAACATTCCACCCCTGAAGGGGAGAAACCAGGAAGAAAAAAGCTCATGGCAGATGATGGAGGGAGCTCGTAGGTCCTGGCCCTGAACAGTCATGGTGCCGACCCCTGTACTGGATTTGGTCTTGGTGGGGGTGGGTGGCTGGGGGGGGTAAGCCCTGGAGGTAGCTGGTCGGTGTTGTCTGGTGGACGTCAGGGGGTGGGACTGGGGTGCCTTCCAGATAGAGAGGGCCATGGAGTAGGAGTACAAATAATAAAAAATAAATGTGGAGTGCAAATATATAAGATTTCCGGAGTTACTAGCATGCGTACTGAAATTGCAACAAGTGGCCATAACTTTGTCATTTTTATGTTGGCTCTCGCTTGCACGCCAGCCAGCATACTGCATTAGGAGCAGATTTAGAGGTGCAGTCACTGTGGGCGAATGCAGGGCATGCATCAGTAGGTGCGTCCCTCATTCCCCAATAAGACAGCATGCAGGCGCCACACCAGCAAGACGTAATGTGGCGACCACATCTAGAAAACATCTGATTGCAACGAGAAGCAAGCTTCTCACTGCAGTGGCACAGCCTCCCATATAAACATGGTGACAGGGTGCCCCATCCCATGTCACATTCCCCGACCCATGTCATTTGCCGACGGGGTAGCCCACCCCCTGTTATATTGACCCCCAAATAATATTATGGCAGGGTCCCAATCCTCCAGTTACAGTCACCCCTTCCCTGTTTATTAGCTGTGACGGTAGCCCACTCCTGCTGGCATAATGACCCCCAAGTGTGTGGTACAACGGGGTCCCAACTTCTCGGTTACAGTCACCTCTCCCTGTTTATTAGCCGACGGGGCAGCCCACTACCCATTGGCATAATGTCTCCCCTCCATCTGTTGTGTGCCGAGGGGGGTGCCCAATCCCACTCAGCTCTTGCACCCCATGTGCCGACGGGGGTGCCCAATCCCCCGTTGGCTACAGCCACCTCAAAAAACAATCAGGTGACACGCTGGGAGCCCACACCAGCATGCCAAATGTTTCCTGAAAAAACAAAAACCGTCCCGCGATATTCCCCTTTTTTTTACCCTGTAAAAAAGAAAACGGTCCTCGCGAGTCTCCCTGCCCCTCCCAAGCCGCTACCACCCACTGTGGCACCCTGCCTCCCACACTCCCCCCACCCCATACTTTCACCGAGTCCGCGCCGCACGATCTTCGTGGACGGAACACGCCTGCACTCTTCAAAGCCGACCGCGAACTGAAGAAATGCTGGTAAGCTGTATAATGGAATAAATAGGGTTTTGAACTTTGGTGCATATCTCAGGCATTTTTGGGAATTCTGACACCAAGTTTTCAACATGGGGTTATTGGGGCCCCTCCTCATGAATTCAGTCACTGTCATGGCGTTATTCGGTCCTGAAAGGTGATTTCACGGTCACTGTGCAGAATCACCTTCGGGACTGATTATGAAACAACAGTACCACTGTTCATGAAGGGAATCTCAAAAAGCCTATGTTGTAAATTTGTGAAAATCCAAACAATGGCTGTTTTACGAAAGTACGCGCGCAGTTTCCACGCATGCTCAGAATTTCGTGAATTTGTAATATTTTCACCGAGAGTTTTAAAATTGGCATTTTTCCACACCTCCTCATGAACAAAACAGCTATCATTTTACATATCCTGTCTGAAATGTGTTTTCGCACATCCGGCACAGAATAGCGTGGTCACTGTGCTAAATCAGTTTTCGGGACAGTTTGAGGAAATGGCGGTGACACTGTTCATAAGCAGAGGTCCTAAAATGCCTATGTTGAATATTTGGTGACGAAAGTCCATAACATTAATATGTTACAAGCGTGTGTTGCGCAATTTCCACGCACCCTTGTAACTTCGCAAATTTGCGATATTTACATGCTACATTTCCAACACTGGCATTTTTTCACACCTCCTTATGAACAGTATAGCTGTCATTTTTCACATCCTGCCCAAAATGTGTTTTCACACCTGTGGTGCACAATGGCGTGGCCGCTGTGGGAAATCAACTTTTGGGACAAATTAACAAAATCACAATGCCACTGTTCATGAGGGGAGGTTCTAAAATGCCTATGTTGAAAATGTGGTTAAAAAAATCCCCAAAATAATTGAGTTACGGGTGTGTGTTGCACACTTTCTATGCATGCTCATGACTTCACCAGTTTTTAATATTTTCACTCCAGATTTTCAACGTTGCCATTTTTTTACACCTCCCCATGAACAATACAGTTGTCATTTTTCACATACTGCCCAAAATGTGTTTTCGCCTGTGTGTGCCAAATGGCATAGCCAGCCACTGTGAAAACCACCTTTCAGCTAACAAACTGATAGTGCGCTCTTCATGAGGTGGGGTCACAAAAGTCCATGTTGAAAATTTGGAGTGAAAATACCAACACGCCCTCGGGCGTTAGGGTTTCAACTGTAACACCCCACCCTGTACAGACTGACAGGCATCAGGGGTATGGCTTGGGATCATCAGCTGTAATGTTCACGCCATTCCACCTCCACCCCCACCCTGCAGCCAGTGACAGGCAGCATGGTGTGCCTTGGAGTGTTCGACCACAAAGTTCACCCCATTCTCCTATACTGCACCCACCTCAATGTATTTCCTTATGGAATGGGGTAAATATAACACCCAAAGACCCCAAAGCACACCACGACACTTGTCAGTGTCTACAGGGTAGGGTGAGGTAAAATGGCATGAGCGTTATAGCTGATGACCCAAAGGCACACCCCAACACCTGTCGGTCTCTGCAGGGTGGGGGTGGGGTTGGCTTCACTTCAGTACTTCACTACCATTCCTATTATGCGTCTCTAACTCCTGCACTACATATGCCAATGCCAGTGAGACAACATTCAGCATTGACAAATTCTTGTTTCATATTTTGACTGTAAATGTTGAACATAGTTTTCTTTTCACCCCACCTCATGAACCCTGCAGGTGAAAATTTTCAAATCCATGGGAAAATGGCATTCCACACCACAGGTGCGAAAATACATTATGGACAGGATGTGAAAAATGACAGCTGTACTGGTCAGAGGTGGTATGAAAAAGGCTATATTGAAGATTTGGAGTGAAAATATTGAAAATGACCAAAGTTACATGCGTGCATAGAAAGTTTTGAACAACCAGGTGTAACTTGGCCATTTTTTGGAGTTGTGTCACCATATTTTCAACATGGTCTTTTTGGTACCCTACCTCATGAAGAGTGCCACTGTCATTTCATTCACTCATCCTGAAAGGTGATTTCACAGAGCGACCGCACCATTCTGCACCACAGGTGCAAAAAAATATTTCTGGCAGGATGTAAAAAATGACAGCTTACTGTTCATAAGGAGGTGTGAAAAAATGGCAATGTTGAAAATCTGGAGTAAAAATATTAAAACTTGGCAATGTAAGGAGCGTGCATAGAAACTGAGCAACGCATACTCATAACGCAGACATTTTTTGGAATTTTTTTCACCAGATTTGCAACATGGGCTTTTTGGGACCCCACCTCATGAACAGTGGCACTATTGTTTCGTTAATGAGTCCTGAAAGGTGATTCTGCACAGCGACCACAAAATCACCTTTTGGGACCAAGTAACGAAATGACAATGACAGTGTTCATGAGGTGGGGTCCCAAGAACCCCATGGTGAAAATTTGGGGCCAAAATTCCTAAAAATGGTTGCAATATCAACCTAAGTTGAAAATCCCATTGACTGCCATTATATGGCACTTACCTTTGATTCTTCAGTTTGCCGGTTGGCTTTGAAGAGTTCAGACGAGTCCTGGTCCTCAGAAGATGGCAGCGCCGACCTCTGGAGGCAAGTATGGGGTGCGGGGGGTGCAGGGAGGAAGATGCTCAGTGGGAGGGTGGGGATTGGTGAGGGGGGACTGGGGAGACGACAAGGGACTGTTTTCTTTTGGACAGTTAAAAAAAAAGAGGTTGGGGAACAGTTTTCTTTATTTACAGGTACAAAAAAAACCTAAATAATTTTGGGCACACTGAGGTGGGTTCCCAGTGTGCCACATGAGTTTGGGGAATTGGGCACCCCGATGTCAGCACGGGAACGGAGGGTGTGGTGTGGACAGCACACAGTGGGAGGGAGCGAGAGGGTTTGATTAAATGTCCGGGGCTGGGACAGAAGCAGGAAGGACAGCAGCAGTGGGAGAGTTTAGTGAAAGGTACCGGGTCGGCGGGAGAACGGAGGGTGCAGGGTAGACTGATGGAGTGGGAGGGTCTGCAGAGTTGCAATGCTGGCTATACAAATGAAAGGAAAGAAGTGCATTCTCTTATTGGTGCAGTTCATTTCTCTCATGTGCGGCCGGCTCCCTGCTGTGAAATTCCGATGGCCGTCACACTCGGCTTCAGTGGTCATTGGTGTGTCAGGGTCGAGCCCACTGTACAGTGCTCTGCATTGGACTTGTCCCTGACACACCTCTTAAATGTGGTACTGTCCCAACATGTTTTTTGCGTAAGTGCAAAGAAACATAAAAAGGAAGGATCATGTCCCAGCCTAAAATTTTCAGCATACTGGAAATAAGGGGTGAGGAGGTCCACAGCGTGGGAAGGTGGGGATCATCCAATTGAGCAATGCCAACACACAGAAAAATATTACAGAGTGCATGGGTCCTAACCTCCTTATAAAAGCATTCCTGCATGGCCATATTACAATAAGTTGCCTATGAGGCAGGGTCCCACAACTCTTGTCGGCCCACCCCCCACTGAAGGCAAAGGCACCACCCATCCAAGTGGTGTTGTTCTTCCCTCAGATGTAATTTACCTGTGAGAGCTTCCATCTCATAATCCTGCTTCATTTGTGTGATCCACTCTGATATCTGTGGATGTTCCATCTGAAGCCGGTGGGCAGTAGGTAAGCAATAACCCACGACAGGGTGTGTGGTTATTGGGGATTAATCAGCACCCCGGGTGTGTTGTGAGGCATAAGGCCACAGGCAGAGTGTCCTCACAGCACCCGGTAGCATTAATCCCAATAACCGGGCACACACCTTGTAGTGGGTTATTGTGCGAGTAACAAGGGTCCACCTGGTGTTCAAAACATACAAGGAAACCATGATTATGCTGTGAAAACATGGGAACTATTTTACATGTTCTGCCACCATCACAACTACTGCTGTGCTGACAGTGCTGCACTGAGCAGAATATGCACTGATCAGTATGTAGTTTGCTATGGCACTCAACATGAACATTCAGTAGGAAGAGAGACACACACAGACAACAGCAAGTTTGAATGACACAGTGTGTGTGTCTGGATATCTGGGATGTTCTCTTGCTACCTCTCTCTCTCTTTGGTTTGGGGAAAAACACTTTTAGTCACCGAACAAAGGAAAATCGGTAAAAATATGTTATGGAGCTACTCACTCAGTGGGTCAATAATTGACCATCCTATGAGGCCTCATACTCCTCGCTATGCTCGGACAGATTGATCACACTATAATGTTATTTTATGTGGGAGGGGAAGTGGGAAACAATGCAGGAATGGGTACATTGCGGAGAAATGGTGCAGGGCAGGAGCACAGCATGTCGCGCCAGGGAAAGTATTGGCAGAGGGAAAGAGAGACATGACCGAGGAACGGGTATGCTGGAGAGCAATGCTGCAGGACCCTCTCGCTCCGTTGCTCTGACTGGGTAATTGTTGCACGCTGTCATGTCCTGGAAACTGGACAATGCACAAAGAGAAAGACAGGGAGAAATGTAGATACACATGGCTAGACAGAACAGTGCAGCACTGACGAGAATTCCCGTCTCTGTCCCATTTCTTCTTGCATCCGCTGTCTCTGCTGCTTGTTGCTGTGTGCGTGGCACTGGAGGCACATGAGGATACTTTTCTCGGGGCGGGGAAGGGCGAAGCTGCAAGAACACACAACACTGGAGGTTTCACTTTGCTCCCCGGGAACAGGAGATATGCTAAGCGAGTGAGTCGGAAGTGATGCAGGATAGTGGGGATACTGGCAAACGGATCCATGACATACACTGCTGACTGCCAGTACACATTACCAAACGGCAAGATGTCACTTGCCACTCAGTCCTCGGAGGTCCGCTGGGTGGGTGGGGAGTAACACAGCACCCATGGGCATTGTCTACTCTTAAAACATGGCAAAGGAGCAGGTAGAGACATTATTGGTGCAGGGCATGGTCAGGGAACGCTCGCTTAGCAAGATAAATAATGGGCGCCTGCAATACTGATTTTCCAATGGGATAACAAGACCTGGAGGGCTCAATAATTACTTTTCAGGGACTGATCACTACTTGCTGTGCATGCATGGAGAATTAATGCATGGTCCCATGATTGCTCTGCACCAATCACTTGTCTCCCTGCTCCTACCCTATGTTGTAATACATTTAATGCTACTGCAAAAACATCAACCCTAGTTTGCACTTTTTGGATCACGGTGGAAAACCCAAAACCCAGTCAGTGAAAGTGTTGGGAATATCCTGTTGTAATATCTGCTGAACCTTATCCTGAACTGCCACCCAAAATCCACCCAACTTGGGACAGGCCCAAAATATGTGCCAGTGAGAGCCCACCCCTCCACACAACCTCCAACAATCTGCAGTATTGGTCAGTTGGAAGTGTTGAGTGATTGTGGGTATCTGAAAATTCGGACAAGTATCTGCCAGAAAAATTCATGCCAAGCAGGAGAGGATGTGACCCTCCATCTATGTTGTAAGCGTCAACTCCAAACCTCATTAGGAATATGGCATGGTGCCTCCCTTTCCCAGGCTAATTTTACCTGGTTAAGAAAATGTGCCTCTGCAATGCTTAATCTCTTGTACAAGTCTGAAATACACTTCATGTTCCCCTTCAGCATCACAACCCAATAGATAAAATCCTCCCGGGGGGTCAAAGGTCATTGCAGCTGGGATTTGTTGTTAGCACTATTAATAAAGTGCCTAACATGAAGATGTTTGAGAAAATCTTGTGGCCTTAAGTGAAACTTGTCCCATAGAGTTTGAAATGATAGACAAGTGCCCTGCGCCATGAACTGAGAAAAACTAGTTAACCCTTTTTGCTCCCAACTAGCACAGCCCTTGTGTAGGCATGGAGGCACAAAGGTCAGGGTGATAACGAAGCTGGCAGATCGCTGATGGATCGCACTTAAAACTGCGATGGGTGGATCTCTGATGGATCCTTGTAAAAATAGCATCGGGTGGATCTCACGTGGATCCTTCTGAAAATGATGCTGGTTGGATATCAGATGGATCCTTTTAAAAGTAGCAGCTGTTGGATCTCTGATGGATCCTTTTAAAAATGATGGCGGGTGGATCTTGGATGGATCCTTATTAAAATAGCAGAGGCTGGATCTTGGACAGATCCTTTTTGAAAATAGTGCAGTGTGGAACTCACATAAATACTTTTGAAAACAGCTGCAGGTGGATCTCAGAAAGATCCTTTTGAAAATGGCAGAGGGTGTATCTCAGTTGGATCCTTTTAAAAATAGCAAAATAGCAGAGGGTGTATCTCAGATGGATCCTTTTGAAAACAGCAGAGGGTGGATCTCAGATGGATCCTTTTGAAAACAGCAGAGGGTGGATCTTGGATGGATCCTTTTTAAAATCCTGTCTATTGGTTTTCAGTGCTAAAGACTGAGAGAAATACATTTGTTCATTTATTCACAATTTGGTGACAGGGAATAGTCCACTAAGCTAAAGCTAGTTTCCTGGTGCGTCTCGGGGCAGAGGGAACAGGGAGTGTTACAAAATAACAATAATGAATAACATCAACATTATACAAGGTGCAGATGAGCATGATGAGACAGAGTGGTATACTATGTAGGTACTCAAAGTGCAAGGATAGTGAGCAGTGATCATATCAGCTAAACTGTTTACAAGGTGCAATTGGGCATAATGACAGCCTGCAGCATACAGTATAGGTACATACGGTGTAAAATGTGCATACTAACAGGAACAGTGTAATGTACAGTATATAAGACAGTTATTGGGGGCCAACAATCCACTAAATGGTGATAAAGTCATAAACTAAAATAGTGCAATACATTCTCTAGGTATATGTGGAATGCTGGATAAAGAAACTAGTGGGTGTGAGGTTGGGGTGTGCAGGGTTGGCAGGTCAGAGTGAGAGGAAGATGTAGGAAGAGACAAATAATCACAGAGTTTGCGGAGGTGGACAAATGGGTCTCTTGAAGGCATTCTAGGTATTATTGCTTCGATGACGTGAGGGAGTTTGGGTGGCAGTTGAAACCGGTGTCACCTGGAGCATTCTTTTGTGCACTTGGTAAATGTAGGCAGTTTCTAGATTGCGACACCAGGGTCCTATCTTCACAAGCCACAGAAAAAAAAATTACTTGCCACAATAATCTTGCTTCTTCTAATGGAGTCTTGCTGTATTCTGACTATATGCAGCAGTTAGCCTTTCCAGTTCAACTGCCCCGGAGATGAAAGAGTTAACTCTATGCAAATGCATAGAACATTGAGATTGAACTCGGTTTTCAAACCCTGTCCTTGGTACATTCTATGTAACCATCTGATTCTTCACGAGCACTAAAACAGTGGCCACTAAGCTATACTACATGTATAACAATAATAAAATAGTAGTCAAAGGACTAATAGTCAACATAAGGGCAAACTAAAAGACTCAAGTTAGAAATGCCCAAGAAAATGCACCCCAGTGGTGCAGAAATGAAAATTACGTACCTACCGTAATTCTTGATCTTTCTGTATATCTTCACCATTCATCACATGTGGGTAGTTGGCAGAGGTCATGACCAGGAGCTCTTTTTTTTTTTTGATTGGTGGGCCCGAGCACCGGCACCATCCTCGAACTAGACAACTGGCGCTCATGGGTTGGCGTTAGGTGTCGTTGACCCCACCTTCTGCCAGTTCTGAGTCACCGTGGAATAAGAAGCAAGGTTGGGAGGGAGGCACAAGGAAGTCAAGGACAGACAAAGAAAACGATATATGAACTAAAAGGAGAAATAAATGACTGAGAGGACAGACAAAGGAGAGGGAAGAAAAACTAAGTGGATTGGGAGGGTTCCCAATCTCTGGAGGAAGGAAAAGGAAGAGAAGGGAGGGAAGGAAACAACAAGTGGGAGGGGAGAGGACAAACCACAGGCTCGTGGTCTGATCCCTGATTTGAGATGGACCTACTGCCCAGGAGTAGCTAGTGTGGCTAGACTGTCAAAATTCAAGGCACAGGAATTTTTGACAAACGAACTCTGGCAGAACAACTTCAAGGTTGTAAGGAGATAGGAGAGGGACCAGGAACCGAGGGTTGTCCCCTTCCCTGACCAAAAAAATAAGGGTAGGGGAGAAAAAAAAACCTTCTTAAAACAAGGAAAAAGGATTAGTTCCGAAGGACAAGGAGTGAGGAGGAGAGAGAGAGAGAGAGTGCAGCCAACAACATCCCACCCAAAGGGGTGGAAGCCAAAGGCGAGGAGGAGGACAGCCCCTGATTCTCCCCACCAGAAAGGTGGAAAGAACTCTGCTGGGCCCAAGGACATCCTCTCCTGAACAACGGAAATGAGGAGGGAAGGAGGGCACACAGAAGGAGGGGGACCCAGAGACTGAGGCCCCAGGGGGATGGCGGGTGGGAATTATGATGAATGGTGCAGATACACAGAAAGATCAAGAATTACGGTAGGTACGTAATTTTCATATCTTATCTGTGTCAATCTTCACCATTCAACACATGTGGGTGAGTACTGAGCCCCCCCGAAGGGGGCCCGAGACCCTAAGGGACTAAGCCCCTTAGCTCCCAGTGGGGGAGACACTGGGAGGGAGAACCTTTATGGGCCTGGTGAGGCCTGAGACTGGGGAGAGTGAGATGGGGACCCCCCCAGAGGGGGAAGGAAGTTGCCCCGACAGATGCCGTATCACCCTACGGGAGAAAAGATGGGTCCTCCAGTAGGTGGAGGAAATTACCCTATGCCTGTCCAAGGGTGACAACTGGGAAAGATGTGGCCATGTCATCTGCCTAATGCAGATCGTTGTCCCTATGACTCTATAAGCTACCTCATTGGCATTGTAGGATGCCCTCGCTTGGTGTCTTGCTAGCTCCAGGCCCCGTGTAGAGAGTGCAATGGCTTGTCTGGTCACCTCCGAATCAGGCAGGGAGGCTAGGAGCTGACCTAGCCTGGACCACAAGAACCTATCATAGGAAGCATAGTGGGCCTGATGTGCAGCAATTGACAGCAACAACTGTGCCGAGTAGAAGGTCCTCCTCCCCCAGAAGTCAAAATCTGCAGAGTTTTGATCTGGGGAGAGTCACGGTGAAGGGGGCAAAGCCCATCAGGAGTGTTCAGTTGCGTCAACCCTGACTGAGGTGAGGCATCTCCGGAGGGGGGGGCACAATGCCTCTGGCTCAGACCCCTAGGGGTTGGGACTCTGGAAAAGGGACGTTGCCAGAAGTGCAGTGAAGCCTGCTGAAAAGGAGCAGGACAGGCGGGCAACACAAGGGTGGCTGCACTGAAGTTGCCTAGAAAGGCATGTGTCAAATGCTCAGGATTGTGCTGAGTGGGGGAGGGTGATACGAAGGTCTTCCAACATCCTCATGAGGAAACGCTGATACTCATAGATAGATCAGTGGCAGGGGAGATGTGGATGGAAGGTTCCTCCCCTCCAGAAGAGGAGGATGAGGAAGACTTTGGAGATCCAGGGTCAGCTGCTCAGAGGAAGGGTGGAACATCTGGTCGTCCATAGCCCTGATGTAGGTGGGGAAGTGAGCAGCTGTACCCCTAAATTGCTCCCAGATGAGAGGCCCCTTAGAACCAGAAATACCTGGGAGAAAAGGAGATGATGACAGAGAAATGGGGCCAGATCCACTACAGAAGAGGGACGTCCTCTGTCGGAGAGCCCACTGGAAGTCCCCAAGGGTGGAGGAGTTCCAGAGAGCCCAACAGCCGACAGCTGATAAACCATGCTGGAACTGCCTAGACCGTGCCCTGAAGAATCCCTCTGTGAGGCGACCAGGACCATGTGAGCCCAAAAGGACAGTCCCTGGTCTCCAAAGAAAAGGTCACTCTCAAGGAGACAGAGAAGGAAAGACCGGGGTGGCACTGCGGCTCTTCCCCAAACCCAGGTGGGTCCCAAAGAAGGGTCGCCGCATCAAACTTGGGCCCCTCAACCCCTCTGACTCCGAGAGAGCCCTCTGCCTTGGGAACACCAGCCTAGGCAGCTGACAACTCTGAGCAGCCCCCCGAGGAGACCACCCAGGGTGCAGCACCCTCCCCTCCCCTTCCGTGGGTGCCCTGATCGACGCTAAAGTTGGGCGATCCAGGCACACCACAGGAGGGGGTGCCCCAGCTGAGGGAGCCAAAAATCCACCAAGTCCAGGCTGCAGGGCAATGGCCGCCTGGACTGCCGCCTGCTGGTCAGAGCCCCTGACCCTAGATCTGGGATCACTGCCCGCCTCCTCAGAGGGAGGCTGAGTCCAGACCACCGAAGCATCTACTGAGGCGCCCACGGAAGCAGAAGACTCCAAGGAATCTGGCAGCCAGTCCAGATCAGACCCGGAATCCTCTTCCTTCAAGAGGAGGTCAAAGGCCCGATGACAGACCACCACGCAGATGCCTACTCTAGTAGGACCAGAGAGTGCCAATCCAGGGCCCCAAACCCACGATCGAAGCTGACCTCCTCCCGGCACTGCGAATGGTGCCGGAGGAGAGATGGCCCAACCATGGCGCCGAGGCCAGAGTCGACGCCAGACATGGCGCCGCCCCCGCAGCACCTTGAATGGCACCAGAGTCTGAGATGGTGCTGATAGCCCTCTCAGTGCTGCAATGGTGCAAGAGCAAGAACAGCACCACCTATGGTGCCGCTCACTGCCATAGTGCCGCCAATGGCACCAGAGCTGGACACAGTGTTGGCTTCCAGTCTCAGCACCATGAATGGTGCCGAGACCAGAAACAGTCACAGAAGGAGCTGTAGAACTTCCCACGGCACCATCACCGCCATCGGCACCGCGAATGGCGCTGACAGCAGAAATACTGCCGCGTGGCAGACCGGTGCTGACCACGGTGCCATCTGAGCCCATGGCACCGCAAGTAGCACTGAGGCCCAAAATGGAGCCGATGGAGTGGTGAGAATGGTGCTGGCCCGGGCCCACGGGCCCCAGGACATGACACCAAAGGAGCCGACTGCCAGAGTGGTGCCTCCCACCTGCTCCCCGGGGGGAACGGACTGAGCCTCCTGCACCGTGGAAGGGACCCCTGCCACGGCAAGACTAGAAGAGGTGGGAGCCCCCTCCTCTGTGGTCCGTATAGAACTGGAAGGGGACCTGGAGGAAAGGCTGAGAGACCGCGGCTTGGCCTGACGAGTGCGCGTCCACCCTCCGAAAGTCGGTGGGGCTTGTCTGACTTTCCCCACGTGCTGCTCAAGAACTCGACGGTCCATGGAAAAGCAGGCATTACACGAATCCATGTCGTGAAGCAGGCCAAGACACATAAGGCAATGATCATGCTGGTTGGTAACGGAACATTGACGGCCGCACGGGCACCAACTCATGGGAGGCCGCCCTGTTTTAGATGACTTTTTGTCCCCCGTACCAGACATGATCGATGGTAAAATAAAGTAAAAACCAACTCGACATCGTTGTAATGATAAAAGAAATGGTCTCACCAGTCAGCAGCGTCGAGTAGGTGGCGAACAGAACCGGCAGATTTGTTTTCGATGGGAAGGCGAACAAAACACTAGCCATGTTGTGATGAAGGTCTTCAAGCTGAGCTCCACCAGTGCGACCTCTTGAGCGGAGACAAAGAACTGGCGGGAGGGTGGGGTCGGCGACATCTAATGCCAACCCGGCGAGCACCACGCAGTGCGCCGGCCTTCAAGGGCACTCAATTGGTCAAGGCCGGCCTGCTCATCCTCCAAAAGAGTTTCATGGGTCGTGACCTCTGCCACTACCACATGTGATGAATGGTGAAGACTGACACATATAAGATCTCAAATTTTAGAACAGCTGTAATGCAGTACCCCCCCCCCCAGATTCTGTGGGGAGGCAGGGAGGACGGTCAGAATACAATAAGACTCCATTACAAGAAACAAGATTACTGTGGTAAGTAATTTTTTCTTCAAACAATGTGGAGTCTTGCTGCATTCTGACTACATGCAGACTATGAAGCAGTGCCCCATGGAGGTGGGTACAGGACCTACTTAGGAAATAGGATGTGCAGTATTGCTATGCCAAACCTGGCATCATTTCTAGCCTGGGTGTCCAGGCAGTAGTGTTTAGTGAAAGTGTGAACAGTTTTCCAGGTAGCTGCTTTACAAATTTCGAGCAGGGGAATATCTCTGGCAGTTGCAATAGAAGCAGCTGTTACCCTGGTAGAGTGGGCTCTGAAGCCAGCTGGTGGCTCTTTCCCCAGTTTGCCATAGCAGAACTGAATGCAAGACACAATCCACCGAGCAGTGGTCCTCTTGGTGGCTGGCTTGTTTGCCCTTACCCACTTCCCTGTAGGTGAGAAACAGCTGTGTGCACTCTTTACTATAGGCCTTTGTTTGATCCAGGTAGTAGCTAATAGCCCTCTTAACATTCAGGCTATGTAGTCTATGCTCTCCTGAACTAGAATGTTCAGTGAAGAAGACAGGTAATGTCATAGACTGGCTCAAGTGGAAGTCAAATACCACCTTTGGAAGATGTTTCCTGTTTGTCCGAAGGACGACCGTGTCTCTATGGAGTGCTATGTAGTTAGGCTCCACTGACAAGGCCTGTAGCTCACTAATCCTCCTAGCGGAGGTTATGGCAACCAAAAAGACTGTTATCCATGTCAGGTACTTAAGCTCAGCAGAGGACGAGGGTTCAGATGGAGGCTGAATTAGCTGTGCTATGCAGCTATTTCGATGCCAGGAAGGGGTTGGCTCCCTGTAAAGGGGGTGTAGGTGGAGCAACCCTTTAAAGAACCTCATCAAGAGTACATCAGAAGCCAGAGAAGGACGGTTCCCTGCTGAAAGATAAGCAGATACAGCTGCCAAATGTACCTTCAGGGTAGAAGGCCAGAGGCCTAAGGAATGGAGGTGGGCTAAATAGTCCAACAGGACTGCCAGTCCAGGAGTTTGTGGGTCTATTTCCTTTTGTACACACCAGATAGTGAATCTCTTCCATTTAGAAGTATAAGTCTTTCTGGTGGCAGGTTTTCTGGAAACCTTCAGAATATCCAGGACCCCTTCAGAGAGATGCAAACCTGCATACTCTAGATCCTCAAGAGCCAGGCCCAAAGCCTGAGGGACTTAAGGATGGGGTATAGGATCCTCCCTTGTGAGGAAGTCAGGAGATTGTGCCTCCTGGGGAAGCAGATCGGGCTGGTCACTGCCATAGACATCAACATGGGATACCACAGTTGTCTGGCCCAATCCGGAGCAATCAGAATCATAGATGATGCCTGGCTCCTAAGTTTTATCAGAACTCTGAAGAGCAGAGGAAAAGGGGGAAAGGCGTACAGGAATGTGCCTGTCCAGTCTAATATCAGTGCATCTAATGGTACCAACCCCAGAACTGGAGGTCTGCAGGAGCTACTGGGGCAGCTAATGATTGTCTGGGGCTGCAAAGAGGTCTATCTCTTGTGTGCCCCATCTCCTGAACGCTGCATGCAGTATTTCCCTGGTCAGAGACTACTTGTGGTGGCTCTGATTTATTCTGCTGAGGGCATCTGCCAGTACATTGTCCTTGCCTGGCAGGTGTACTGCTGAGATGGAGGTCTTGAGGGAATAAGCCAGACTCCAGATCCTCACTGCCTCTGTACACAGGGCAGAGGACCTCGTCCCTCCCTGCTTATTGATGTAGTACATGGTGGTGGTGTTGTCCATCCTTATCTGCACCACCTTCTCCTGTACCATCTTTATGAATCACTGAAGAGCTAGGAACACTGCCCTGAGCTCCAACAGGTTGATGTGGAGCAGGGACTCCTGGTGAGACCACATCCTATGAGCCATGTGATCCCCCAAGTGAGCTCCCCATTCTAGGAGAGAAGCATCTGTGGTCAAAACCACTGTAGAAGACTGTTGGAAGAATGGAACACCCTCCCTGAGGTTGTTCATGTCCTTGCACCACTGCGATGCCTGGATCAGGGTGACTGTCACTGGGATCAGTTTGGACAGTGAGTCCCTTTTCTGGGACCCAACAGGACCTCAGGTGAAACTGGATATCCCTCTTCTGAAACCTGGCTCCTGGGACCACTGTTGAAAAGCTGCCACGTACCCTGGGAGCTGAAGGAAATGTCTTACCGGTTGAGACACCTGTTGATGAAAAGAGTTTGCCAGGTGGATGAGGTTGTCTGCCTTTCCCACTGGCAGCAGAATTTTTGCCTGGACCATGTCCAGCTCTGCTCCTATGAACACTAGGATATGGACAGGCTCCAGAACTGATTTCTTTAGGTTTACCAGAAACCCTAAAGATATGAGGGTATCCTGCACCAGACCCAAGGCATCCCTCACCTGATGGGGGGACTGACCTACAACCAACCAGTCATCCAGGTAGGGAAATACGGACACTCTTTGTCTTCTTAGATGAGCTGCCACCACTGCCAGACATTTTGTGAATGTTCTGGGGCTGAGGTGAGGCCGAAGGGCACTGCCTTGAACTGGTAATGGCCTGAGGGTAATTCGAACCTTAGGTACTTTCTGTGGGAGTGTCTGATTGAAATGTGAAAATAAGCATCCTTGAGGTCCAAGGAAGTTAGCCATTCTCCTTGCCTGAGAGTAGGAAAGATTTTGGTTTTGAATTTGAGTTTTGTTAGGTATTTTTGAGATACCTCAGATCTAGAATGGTCTGCCACACCCCAGTTTTCTTCAGGGTAAGGAAATACCTTGAGTACAACCATTTTCCTTTGTGAAGAGGAGGAACAGGTTCCACAGCTTCTTGCTGCAGGAGTGTGGTAACCTCTACTTCCAGCAGAGCTGTCTTGGAACTGTTGGCAGATTTGAATGACCTTGCTCTTATTCTTGGAAATTGTTTGAAATTCTGAGTATAGGCCTGGCTCACTACTTCCAGGAACCACTTGTCTGTGGTAATGGCCTTCCAGGCCTGGAAATAGTGAGCCAACCTGCCCCTACTGGCAGTGGGAGGTGGCCCTGACTGACACATCAGGGTGTCTGCTTGGCAGGAGTCCTAGGCTGAGAGGTGGAGGCAGCCCTGCTTACACCCCTTCTACCTCTGCCTCTCAAAAATCCTCTCTGCTGCTGGTAAGCAGGGAATGCCTGGGCCTGGTAGAAAGGCCTTTGGTAAGGCCTGCCTCTGCCTGGCTTAAGCTGCTGTTTTTGTGGAGTTGCAGCTTTTTCCTTGGCAACTGCTCTCCTGTAAGTGAACCTATATTCTTCCATTTTCTTCATGTAACTCTGTCTGTTCCCCAAACCGAGGGTTCTGGACAACAGGGAAGTCCATAGCTTTAGCCTGGGTGTCCTGGGAGAGATTGGTACACCTGAGCCAAGAAAACCTTCTTAGGGAGACTGCAGTAGCCATGACCCTAGAGGATACATCATTTGAGTGTACAGCAGAGTGAAATTGGACCTTGATGCTTCAGTGCCATCCTTGACTATTTGCTCCAGATCCTTGGCTAGCTGAGGTGGAGCAGTCTTAGCCAGTTCCAGAACAGACTCCCATCTAGATTTCTGGTATCTAGAGACATATGCCATGTAAGAGGCCTGCCTAATAACCCAATGAGGCAGCCAAATACTGTTTTTGGCCATGGTATCAATTTTCTGAAAATCCTTCTCAGGAGGGTGTGAGGCCAAGGGATGCCAGTCTTATCACAGGCAGCAGCCTGAACAACCTGTACCTGGCTACAGTGGTTGTACAGAAACTCTGTACCATTGCCAGATAACATATACCTCCTATCCATTCTTTTGTCCACAGGAGGAATGGAAGTAGGTATCTGCAGAATTTTGTTTGTCTGCTTTTTTAGAAACTTATGAAAAGGAATTGAAAGTCTCTTAGTGTCAGGGACATCCATCATTTCGAGGAAGTCTGGCTTCTCCTCTTTCAGCTGCCTCAAGAATAGGTAGATGTAAGGTCTCAGCAACTTTTTGTAAAACAGATAATGAGAGGAGGACTCCCAGGCTGTCTAGGAGGAGAAACCGACTCTGGTCTATCAGCGGAGACATCAGGCTCAATGGGGTCACTCAAGCCTTCCTCTTCCTCATCTTCTTCCTCATCCTCCTCACCCTCCCACTCGAGTTCATGATAGATCTCAAGATCGTATGAACCGGTCGGAAGTGAATCAGCAGTTGGCCAAACCGCTGTATGCAGTTTCTGATCCGGTCCAGTATCACCTGAACCGGTCTGTAAGGACTGTACAATCCATATCGCTTTAACGATTTCTTCAGCAGTTGGACCTGCAAAGGTTGGCTCCAAACCTGCTGATTTTCTTTTTCGCTTCGCATGTGCCAATTCCTTAGTATCTGCCTTCCTTTTGGTCGAGGAGGTATCGACCTGGTCAGAAGGCACCTCCTCTTGTTCCCCAACCCCCTCAGAAGCTGAACCGACTGGCCATCTGGGTCAACGGATTGTCGGACATTCTTTCCTTAAGCCAGGTTAAAGCTTATCCAGCGTGGCCTTAGGAAAGTTTTTACAAATTTGGCAGTCTGTTTTCAGGAGTTCAAACCCCAGACAGTAAACACAGATGAGGTGGGGATCAGCCTCGGCAAACACCTCCCCACATTCTGTGCAGGGCTGAAACCCAGTGGGACTGGTCTTTTTCTTGGGTTTCTCATATGGTGCATGGAAAAGCCAAGTTACCCTTTTATTGGTGGTCAGGCCTGAGTAACTAAATGTGTTTTCAGTTGACGACCGGCTCAATGATTGATTGAAAAAACTGAGAGAAAGTTTCGTTTTTTTCAACCAAAAACTGACGGATCCCAAACGAACTACTGTAATACAAGTTAAACTTTAGATTTAATCTCAAAAGGAAAAGAATGTACTTGATTTCCTCCCAGTTATGTAAACTGAAGAGAAAGACCGAAGACTTAACGATTTTGGAGAAAACCTGTATTAGTCTAACCTGTACCATAGGACAAAGGCTTGAAGAACCGAATTTTGAAACGCGGTTTGAAAAAAACGTCGAAAAACACATTATAACCGAAGCGAGCAAAGGAGAAATCTCCAGAGCGACTTCACAGGCAGGCGGAGTAAAGAATTTGACAGTTACACAGAATGTACCAGGGACCGGGGTTTAAAAACCAAGCTCGAGCTCAATGTTCTATGCAGTTGCATAGAGTTAACTCTTTCATCCCCGGGGTAGTTGAACTGGAAAAGCTAACTGCTGCATGTAGTCCGGATACAACAAGACTTCATGTTGTTTGAATGTCACCTTTGTGCAGGATGCCCACTACTGGGGCACTTTAGGGCATCCACAGTGTTGGCGCATGTCCCCCCACACCCAATACTTGACCCATCTGCCTAGCTACATGGACAGGTGGGCCAGGTGGCATAGGTGGCTATGCACCTGTCCGCAGTCCAGAGGGCTGGTGGAGGGGGTGGTCACTACACCTGCCTAGGGGCAGCAATAGTGACTACATGCCCCCCTTCCCCAGCCACTTAGCACAACTGCAGACTCGAGTGGACCTTTCTCCTCCAGCCCCAGGCCTAACAACCTCTGCAGAATGCTGTGGGTATTAACAGTACCAGTCAGCATACTTTAACAAACTATATATTTCTCGTTGAGAATATGACAATCCTGGTGTACTGCTGTATCCCCACATGTCCTGCCCTTTGCACAGGCAGAGGACCCTCTCGCAGACCAGTATGGGCATCTGATTAGATACCTGTGGTCCAGACCCACTCCTCCACACCAGCCTCCACATACCTCTGCATGGCTCTGCACTAGTGAGTGTGGGAACCTGGGGCTGAGGGTGCTGTCAGTCATCTGGGGAGCATAGTGCGTAGCCAGGATAAACCTTGATTCAAGTGTATCCTGGCCACGTTGTGGATGAGGCCCTTAGTAAGATTGGGAAAGCCTGGCTAGCATGTGCATAGATGTGTAGGATAAAGAGATGTCAATTTAAATTTGAGCCTCTTCTCTGGAGAGGAGGCCTATGTTACTACAAGACACAGTGATAGGTTCCCTGGTCTCAAAACAACAAAGAAAAATAAGCCCTGACATATGAATCGGAGCCAGAGCACCAGCACTGCTAACAAACTCTAAACCAGGAGAAAGCACTACTTTAACACTCAAAATCAAGGTGAAAATAATTCAGTCTGGCACTCTTTGACAGAGGACTATTTTTACATTCGCTCTTCCTTCAGATGTCAAGTTCAATGTTAATTCACAGCATAAAAGTACACAGACATCAATCTATTTCATTCTCGCCATGAGGCTCTCTGCACTCATGCTGTTCAGCTTAACAACTGTAATTTCTTTAGAAATTAGTTTTACAGAGACAGCAAGTGTAGCAGCTAATATAGCAGG
This sequence comes from Neoceratodus forsteri, assembly GCA_016271365.2. Lineage (NCBI taxonomy): Eukaryota > Metazoa > Chordata > Ceratodontiformes > Ceratodontidae > Neoceratodus > Neoceratodus forsteri. The sequence continues at coordinate 594,267,978 of JADMNL010000022.1, read as the reverse complement.
TTCAGGCTTCGGTCCTGGCTGAGGTCACAAGAGGAAGTTATTTATTTATTTTGATTGTAGTGACCAGGATAGACCCACTGAGCTAGGGCTTCTTTCCAGTTGACACCCGAGTTGCATGTGGAGGGGGGGGGGAGAAGACTGAAATACAAAATGCATAATCCGTACCAATAACACATAGCAATATAATACATACTACAGACCCACTGCATGAAGGTGTCCCAGGTACATGCTAAAGGTACTCCCCAGGGCTGCGACAGTGTGCTATTCACAAAGCAAATCTGCCCAACCCTGGCCCCTTACCACACATGCCTCATAGCCCAAAGGGTGCCAGGGAGCATGGTGCGGTCAGACTGACAAATGACAGCAGCTATCTAGTCAGATGCCCTGCTCCACACACAGCCCACCTCTGCCCCCCCCCATCTGTCCATGTGCAGTGTTCCGTGGGCAGACAGGAGAGCCTGTGTGCTGTGTATATGTATTTCCTGAATGCCAGTTTTTTTCTCTCTAATCGTCCCTGCCATTTCTTTTGAAAACCATAATGGTTTTCTTTGCCTTCTTGCTTTGTTAACTTGCTTCACCCAAAGGCATGTTGGCTCTGTTATGGCTCCCTTGAGGTTCTCCCATTGTACCTATACTCCCCCTCCCTCACCCATTGCCATTGTTTTCTTGAGGCATTCTCCAATTTTAGCAAACTTGGCCCTTTTGAAGTCTAGGACTCATGCTTTTGTGTAGCTTGACTATTCTACTGTCTTTACCTTGAACCATACTGCATGGTGGTCACTGGACCCCAGATGGCTGCCCACTGATACATCCAGTATTTCATTCCCATTTGTGAGCACCAGATCCAATATCGCCCCCTCCTGAGTGGGTTCCACTACAAGCTGCGTGAGGCATGCCCCCTGCAGGGCATCTAGAATGCCCTGCTCCTGGATTTGGCCGCAGCATAGATGTTCCAGTTAACATCAGGCATATTTAGGTCCCCTACCAAACACAGTTCCCCCTTTCTGCCATTTTATGGATGTTATCTACTATTTGCCTATCTGTTTCCTCCCCTTGTGCTGGGGGTCTGTAGATAACCCCTGTGTGGATAGTGTTGCCATTTCCTGACTCCAGGGTGACCCACAGTGCCTCCTCTCCTCCCTGCTTTCCCTTTCCTTCAGTTGCTTTAATCCTCTCTTTGATGTAGGTCACTACTCCTCCTCCCTTTTTGCCCTCCCTGTCTTTCCTGTATACTGAGTGCCCAGGTATAGTAACATCCCAGTCACAAATTCCGTATACCATGTTTCAGTGACTGCCACAATATCCAGGTCTCCCTCTGCCATCAAAGAAACCAGGTCAGGAATCTTGTTACCCAGGCTGCAGGCATTTGTACACAAGGCCCTTCATGTTTTGATGGCTTCACCCATACTTGTTCCCCTTCAATCCCTTCCCCCTGTGCCTCCCCTGAGATTACCTCCTGTTTTAGTCCATTGTATTTTCCCATCCTTAGTATCCTCTTTTCTGACTACCTTAACCTGTTGGGGGAGGCAGTTTAGCTCTTTCTCCATATTTCCACCTACCCCTCAGCTAGTTTAAATGTTTGCCAATGAAACATTCAAACCTTTCACTAAGGATCCTGGTCCCCCCCTTGGACAGATGCAGACCTTCCCTTGTGTACAAGCCTGTATCTCTCCAGGTGGGCCCCCAGTCCCCAGTGAAGCCAAAACCCACAAATCTCCACCAGTTCTTCAGCCATTCATTGAATCCCGTGGTGCAGAGCATCCTGGCCTCTCCCATGTCGTAGACAGGTAGCACTACCTAGAAGGTTACCGAGCATGCCACCTGCCTAAGACCCCTCCCCAACTCCATGAACTCCCTCTACACTGCCCCAACCTCACTGTTAGCCAGGTTGTTTATCCCCAGGTGGACAATGACGTCTAGCTCCCCTTCCTGTGCTGTTGCCCCTGCGATCCTTAGGATTTGCTTCCTATCCCTCCAAGCTGAGACACGGGTAGGCACCTTACCTCTCTCCCTCCTTCCTTCCCACCCCATATCTAACCCCTAATAATAGAATCCCCAACTAGGAGTTGCTTACTTCTCCTCTGGGGGCCTTGCCTCCCCTGGGGTCTCAACATGGAGGTTCCCCACATCCACCTTGTCCACCACTGTGGGTCCCTCCATGGGATAGCCTCACTCTACCAGAATGGTGTAGGAGATGTGGAGTGGAACCACAGGTGGTATGTGCCTCCCCAGCTTCCTCACCCTCCCTGAGCCCACCGTTGTCCAACTGCCCCTCCTTACTGGCATTCTCTGAGGCAGTTGGGGTGGCTTCAGTGGTCCCTGGGTGAGAGCAGGTTACCCAAATCCCAGCCAACTCTGCCTGGAGACGTGCAACCTCTGCCCTCAACTCAGAGAGGTGCATGCAGATAGGGTAGCACCTCAGCCTCCAGAATGTCTCCAGGAAGGCTGCTGCTTCACAGTCAGTGCACTGTACCACTCCCATCATGTCTATTGTTTGCCTTCTCCTTCCTGAGCTTTTGGCACCCAAGTTAATTGAAATTTTATATATATCTATCTATATATAGATATACACACAAGCAACTGTGATAGGAAACACAATTCAAGAACCTTTTCACCCCAGTACAACAGTAAGCCTCTAGTCAGTCACTCAGTACCCCACACAGACTTGGGAGACAAATAGTTACCTTTGTATCCTGTGTAGATGTATGCAAACACACCCTCCTGAGGTAGAACAGGAAGTGGAGGAAGTGTCTCACGGGCAGCCCTATAAATGTATGCACACAGCTGGGGTGAGTGGGGCGAGGTGGGTGGGTGGCTGTAACCGGAGGTATTGTCTCTCAGAAAACAATCAGCCCACTTCAGTCTGAGATGCCATCCAGGTTCCTCAGCTCCCGGTTTCTGCAACAATCACAAGACTGACAGCAATTACAAGGAGAAATGTACAGGTCAGTGTTAAATCCTCCTGTCCTTCGTTCTCCCCTTGTAACACTGCTGAAAGAAAAATAAATCAAATTAGGGCGGGTTTAAACCACTGGAAGAGCCATGAAAGAAAAACAATCAGTTCCTTCAATGTGAGAAAGACAGTACAACTGCACAACCTGTAAACACAAAACAAAACAGTAACAAAACTAACTCTGCTTAGCCAAAGAAGCTTTAATATTTCTTCCTCTGTCCTTTCAAGCAAACCTAGAAGACAAAAGCTCATGTAAAAGCTAGGTGCTTTCTGTCAGCAAACTTTAGGAGTCTACAGGAAGTAAAAGTAAGAAAAGTATTTTAAGGGCCCAGGGATGAGGGTGTTTAGAGAACAGAAGGCAGAAAGAGAGGAGCCAGAGAAGTCCTCCATAGAGAATAGAGTCCTAAGTGGGCTAAGATTGAAAGTTCTGGTGCAGTCACCCTCAGGGGAGAGGGTGGCCTCCACCTGGCTGCAATCAACAATGTCACCAAGGTCTGCAAGAATGGGCCTTGGGCTGGCATGGATCTACGGGGTGTGGGGGTGAGGGGAAGGGAGCAACAGGCTCCAAGGCAGCCTGCCTCAATCATGACATGAAACAACCAACCATCCTGCCATGGATCTGCTCACTGTTTGGACAAGCATCTATATATCAGGATCAGTCACACGCCTATCCCACGAGCACTGCACGCCTAGGCCATGAGAATCTCAAGCCTAACCTACAACTTCACACACTTAGCTCACAAGCATTGCACATCTAGCCCACAACATCACATGCCTAGGCCATAAGCATTGCAGACCTAAGCTACAAGCATTACACACTAGCTCACAAACACTGCACACCTAGCCCACAAGCATCGCACACCTAGCCCACAACATCAAGGCCCTAGGTCACAAGCATCGTATGCCTAGGGCCTCAAGCATTGAATGCCCAGCTCCCCAACACTGCACCCCTAGGGCCACAAGCATTGCAGGCCTAGTCCACAAGCATTGCATACCTAAGCCATGAGCACTGAACTCAGCCCACAACATCACATGCCTAGACCATGAGCATCGCGGGCATCAAACCTGTTGAGTACCATTCCACGGTGGACCCAGTGGTGTAGCTAGGAAAATAAAATCTGTAAGCCGGAACCCCCTGTGGTGCCTCCTTGCCACCCCCACCCCCCGACTGCAAACATGCCTGCATTTCTTAACCAGATCCTTGTGCGCTCTACTGTACTTAAGGAACTGCATAACAAGAGCAGAAAATGCAGGGCTCTCGATGCGGTTCGACAACTATTTCAGTGACCGGCATCACAGCGACAAACTCCATATACGGCCGTGATTTGCAGTTGGCAGGAGCTACTTGCCTGTCGGACTGTCTATTTTTCTTGATGGGGTTTGCTCCTGAGCCCTCCATGCAAGGGTTTTGCCCGCACCCCTGTACTTTTAGATTCCAATTCGAGTTGGAGTTGGTTTGAGGAGGGGTACAAGATGGAAAGTGTTGCCGGGTTCCGGGCAGACTTCTACAGCGACATGTTCATGTTGTCAGAATTGACGTATGTCACTGTAGAAGTGTGACTGTATGGGGGCTATAGCAAAATACAGCAGTACTTAGTTTGATGCCTTTGATAATGCATTTAATTCAAACGGTATGGGGCGTGGCCAGCAGCCGAGCTAGTAACAGCTCTCTATGGAAGCTCTGCAACCAGATTTATACTCTGCAGAATTGTATACAGAAAACTACTCCAACAGACCAAACAACTTCACTATACTAAGAGAACTTGCTGTGCTTATTATTTTAATACCTCTCTTATCGAAGTTGCCTTTGGTGAACAGAAATTATGGGCCAAACGAACACAGTGGCACCGGGTGGAGAAGGGACCCGCCAGAAAGACGCTAAGCCCGGGCAGAGTAAAGAACCGAGTGCTGGTGCATCAGAGGAAGTACCTCAACCATCAAATGCAGCCATCCTTAAGGCAATTCAAAAACTAGATGGCCACATGGAAGAATCTACTGCACAGTTTCAACTTATTGACTCTAAAGTCGGTAAACTGAGAGAAGACACCAAAGCAGCAACAGAATAAGCAACGTAGTGCTGGCAGCCTTGTTGGGCCTAGTAAAGAAAAGTTTGTTGGGCGCCAGCTTGAAAACCTAGAAACCCTTTCCAGAGCCAGTAACATAAGAATTCTGGGCTTACCAGAAAAGTCAAAGGTGAGAACCCCCACAGCTTTTGCTGTATTTATTTAAAGATCTCTTCAAAACACCGGCAACCTGCACCATAATTAAAACTTATCAGATAACACCTCGTGGTGCCAGACAGCATACAATTAACAGCCAGATGCCATCACGAACATTCCTGGTGGTGTTGGGTCCATAGGAGAGTAACAAACCTCATATTTTTCCCGACTTAAGCTATGAGACACAGCAGAGGAGGAAGCGATATGAATACTACCGGGCCCATTTGAGGCGATTAGGGATACAACATGTACTGTTACTGCCTGCAAGCCTCCGTATATTTTATGGGGGGAAAACTTGTCAGTTCTTGGATCCAGCCGAAGCTAGCAAGTTTGCTGACCGTGTGGAGAAGGAATTTCAATCGAGAAACGCAGATGCTGATAGTGAAAATGAGGACAGTGAGTAAATAGTCTGGTGTTGGGGTAACATGGAAACTCTCTTTTATGCCTATGATCACTAGGGTTTATGGCTAAATGGTATAGAAGCTCCAGGCACAAAATATCTGTATACCTGTATTCTTTGTTTGTTATTTGTTGGCTTAGTCGGGTGGGGTTAGCGTCTCCCTTCACCAGACAGGACTCTGTGTTTTGGAACTTTCCTATGAATTTAAGAAGGATTTAAATACCCTGAAAAGGCATGGACTGAACTCGATTGAACTCTCAGTTTATATGCTGAACTGTTGGGGCAATTACATTTTCTCATATGGTTACTAGAGTTTATATAATAGAAAGCTATTGATTATTGACGTTTTACACCGATGTGGATGGGAGATGCATCTATCTAGTTGATGGGGTTCTCTTCTTTTCTTTGGAATAACAGATGTATTGGTTTATCTCCCACTCATGGCTGTGTAAGGCCAGTTTCATTAATTGATATTGGATGTTATACCACACTATTTAGATAACCCTCCTATGCTGTAACCACATATAGGGGCTTTGCAACTGATGTAACTGTAAAACTGATGAATAACATTTATGTAATGTTAATATGATCAATCCTATGCCTGCCTATAGGATTCTTCTACTGTACACTGTATGCAGTAAAACGAATAAAAATAAAATACAAAAACAAAAAAACAGCGTACAACAATCTTATTTTAACACCAGTTGGGGTGAATCTCAGACAGCGGGTGTAACCAGAATCAAGGTCAAGACCCTGAATGCCGCGCTCCACCCCTAGCAACTTGTAAGCCATGGCTTGTTTAGCGTATGAGTTGTGATACCACAGAATGAGTCATGTATATTTCATACATCAGGGTTTATCCTGACTTATCTTTCCTTTCAGCAGGCCCTGGAGGAAAGTACCACCAGGATGTGTTTGTGGGGAGGCCACCCACTGGCTCTCTGTGGAGTGGGGCGTGGCACTTGTACGTTGTGTTCTGCTTAACACTCTCACTGCCATATTGAGTCTGGGTATTAGCTGGACATGTCTTTACTCAAACCGGATTTAGTTGGACACGTTTGGCCCATTTACACTACCTTATTTGCACCATTGTGAGAGGTGCAGATAAGTTGTATCGGTGCAGGTCAGACAGTATAAACAGCAGGGGGCACATTGCAGGTACCTCTTTTGCGAAGCAGAATGAATGGTATTATGGTCAGGAGCTGTTCTGGTGAATGCATTTGTTGCTGGTGTGTAAAAATTCACCACCTCTGCCTTCAATGGTGCAGCCCTGCAACACACAACACCATGCCAAGCTGCCCCTCCTCCTAAACGCCTTACCTTGTCCTGTTCTGGTATTAATAAAAGTAAAGGTGAGCTCAGTACACTGCAATAACATTCAGAGCAACAGTTGTCGTCTTTTAAACCCAACCCAAGGTGGCAATATAAATGTGGTTTTATGTTTATAGTCAGTCATTTTATACATCTTATCCAGTTAGTTTTGCCATGAATGCAAGCAGTTCTAGTTAGTGACAAGGATAGTACAGCTCTGAGGAGACTGCAGCTGCCGCCCCCAGCAATTCTAGGAACTTTTTGAAAACTATATTCAATTTTCCAGAAGGTGGTCATTTATTTAATTCTTGCACCTCCATACCTTACGGAAGGTATTATCCACTGAACTTTCAGAATGCAGCCCACCCTGAAACCTGGTGGAAATTCAGTGGCAACACAATCAGTAGGCTGAACCTGCAATGGTACATAACACTTTGTGTGTAAATGGTGGTTGGCACCAGTGCAAGAGGAGTGGCGGGCGATCGGGGCAGAATGCAGCGAAACAACAAGGTGAGTGTAAACGTGCCTTTAGAATGCAGGACTTGCCTGCTAGATGCATCATTTCAGTTACCTGGAGAAAGGGTCCTCATCAAGTTAATTTTTTTATTTTTTTTGTTTAATTCACAAGTCGGATTTACAAACCTTTGAGTCAGAGACTCACTTACAAAGGTATCTCGTCACAGGGACGGGGGGGGACAACATATTTGTGAGGCAAGACATTGGAGAACAATACAGGTGAGATATAAAGAAGTATACAAAGCAAGGCATTTCAGTGACCAAATAGGGGAGAAACAGTAGTGCAAAATAAAACTAACATATTTGTGAGGTAAGACATTGGAAGCAATACAGGTGAGATACAAAGGAGTATACAAAGAGGGCATTTCAGTGACCAAATAGGGGAGAAACAGTAGTGCAAAATAAAACTAAGCAGTTTAGTGTCCCAGTGGAGCACAAAGGCTGCAGTGCGCGGTGTATAGACTACAACAAGCAATTGTAAGTAAGCTAGTAGATACGTTACTTAAAGAGACAGGTTAGTTCAGAGTGTTGTTCCTGGAAGCTCTATAGTGGACATTTACAGTTCCGGGTGTCAGTGAGGTGTTTGCTTCGGGCTATTTTGAAGGGGCCGATTTTGGGGATGTTTGTAATGTGCTTGGTGAGGGAGTTATACCAGGAAGGTGCTCTGTGGTGAAAAGACCTTTGGGCGAGCAAGGTCCTAGCTCTAGGCACCTGGAAGGTGGCTTTGGTAGTATTGCGGATGACGACCGAATGGGAGGCCTGTTGAAGGGGTGTAGTGATACCTGGAGGGCAAAGCCCAAGTAGGGCCTTTTTTGCCAGTATACAGGTGTGGTATTGCAGGTGTTCTTCAAATGTGAGTATGTTAGTGGCGGAGTACAGCTGGCATGTGTGGGTTCAGCTGGGGGCACTGGTCAGGAGTCTACAGGCTTTGTTGATAGAGGTCTGGACTTTGGTGAGGGCAGTGAGGTCAGCAGCTGCATGGTGGGAGTCCATAATCAACCAAAGACAGAATGGAGGAAGTGATAGCCAGCCGTAAGGCAAACTCAGGGAGGCAGTCTTTGTGGCGGTAGAGGAGTCCAATCTGGGCATTCATGGCAGAGGACAAAGCGTTAAGATGGGCATGGAAGGAGAATGCCGAGTCAAAGGTGATGCCCAGGTATTTGTATGTTGATACCTGTTCAAGGCGGTGGAGAGTGCTGGGAATGATGTGAAGGGGAGCATTTCTGGAGTTGCTTTGGCGGTGTGCAAAAATCATAGATTTCGTCTTCTTGAAGTTCAGAACCAGGCGATGGTCGAGGAACCACTTTTCAGCTTGGCTGAAGGTGAGTTGCAGGGAGTTCTGGAGAGTGAGTGGGTCTGGGTGTGAGGCGGCCAGGGACTGCGTCGTCGGCGTATAGAAAGCATTTTGCCTGTGCAGGCGCTGGGAGGGTGTTTAAAAAGAGACTGAAGTTTAGAAATGTTCTTGTCTGTAAATTACTGTAATTGCTGCAAAGACCATTTCCTGTGCAGTGTATTCTCACTGCCATGTTACCAACAGTTTTTTTTAATGGGTTCTATAACTTGCCTTTATAACTACTACCTTCTTCCCTCATTGTCTCTGACATGCTCAGCCCCATCACCCACCTTCTCTGGGGCTTACCTGCTCCGTGGCATCCTCCATTTTGTTGCCCTCCTTCCCTAATGCCTGGTAGTATCTCTCCAGCGAGCCTATGCATGCACGTAGCAGTGCCCTGCAGAGGAACACAAGCTCCCTTGGCCCACCGCGAGGACTACATGATGGTGGCACCAGCAGTGTCTTCCTTCCCAGCTGGAAGTGCTGCCATGTGGCAACACCACCTGAGTCCTTCGTCACCCAGCCCACATGCCTGAGTCTGCTCTCGAACCCAGGCCATCGGTGTGGTAGCATGTACTGCTACCACTAGGCCATCTGAGGGCCCCAACAATTTGCCTCATTTGCATGAAGAGTGCAGTAAGTGTGTCTCTGGTTCTGTTATACTCCAAGAGGCAACCAGAGTGCCTTTTACAGTGAGAGAGGAGGGGGTCAGAGAGCAGCTGCAACAAAAGTCATGCAAACGTCACACAGGGTCCCTCCCTGACACCTCAAACCTGTCCCTACTCCACTTCCTTCTAAGTGATATTTCATACATCACAACACTCTGGCCCCAGAGCATCCCTTGCTGGTGGGTTCTGGGGTTAAAGAAATGAAACAAAATTCAGAAAAGTAAGGTGCACTGAAGGCTGAATGATAGTTCTCAGTACATACCTGAAGCAAGTTTGATGTCTAGTGCTGTCCTGATCAAAGCCATCAAGGTGGACGTGAAATGGACCGCAGTAGTCTTGGCGATCGCATGTGCATTCTTACCAAACGCTGAAAGTAGTAGCAAAACCATTTAAAGCGTCAGAACCAGCCTTCCTATAAATTACATGCACACTGTTTTAATGCAAATAAGGGCAAGCAGAAATCTGCAACGCCTGGTAAAGCGGATGCTGTTTAATGGCACAAGCTACCCTACAGTATACCTGTGCCTGAAGACAATAAAACACATGATTAATTGTGTAATTGTGAAAAAAGAAAACTTATAGTGTGTCAAACAACCAAACCAGTTGCCATTCTGCTGTGGAGGGTTTGTGGAATTGTTACATTATCTTGGTCAAAATGTGCAGCTTTTGTAGGGGCTCAGTTTAAATCCATTCTGAAATTCAGACTTTGCATTTTTTTCCCCATAATCTTTATGTTCCTGCAGATTTCTGTTGCCTTGCAAATACAAACAATCAAGAAACCATAACCTTTTGTGTGCCAAAGAAACAAAATTAGCAAAAAAACAAACCCAACAAAAAAACGAAATCCCTCAAAAAATACTATATAGATAAAATGCTAACATGCAGGATGATCTGTTTAGTACTTTTTTTCTGTGTCTGGAAGCAATCTGGAAGCAGTTTCTTTCTTTATTGATATAAGTCCTTGGTTGTTACTTGCTATATGTTCATTAAATTCTGCAGTTTAAGGAAGTGTGATCTTTTTAATGGGGAAGCGCTTGGACCAAAGATGTCATGTTGATTGCTAGTCTACACTGCTAGATTTGCCTTGGGCAGTGGCAGGGTCAGTTTAGCAGCAAGATGAAAATTAGACAGTCACTGCCAACTTGGCTTGGCCTGTCTTGCCTACACACATCACATTTATTTGTTTTCACTAACATCAATATGGCAGCAGCTTTCCCCACTAGGTGGCGTGCGCTCCCAGTCCAATAACAATCAAAAAAAAATAGAACGGCTCTAATGCAGGCAAGCATGTTTGTGCAGGAGGACAGAACGGAGTTCATTTAACTTTATATCTGAGTGAAATTAGGAGGGTGCAGTAGAGATAATCGTTGTTCCAGCCTACGGTTGCACAGTTTTAAAGAAAAACTGGTGCCAGGTTCTGGAGTCCTCACCTCAGGAAAGATAAGGACAAGCTAGAGCCGGTGCAGTGAAGGGTGACCAGGTTGATACAGGGCTGGCAGCGCGAATATTGCCAGGATCAGCTCAAGACTGGCTGGAGACCAGATGAGTGAGGTTGATATGACAGAGACCTTCAAGTTCCTGAAAGGAATAAACAAGGTGAACTGTGAGGAACTATTTAGCATGAGTAACAGGTCAAGGACACGGGGCATGAGTAGAAAGCAGGTGGAGGGAGGTTCAACAGGAATATGAGAAAGTTTTATTTACCGAAAGGTGGTGGAACCATGAACAGCCTGCCAGCCAAGGTGGTGGGTAGCAAAACTACAAATGGTTTCAAGCAATGCTGGGACGGAGTGAAGGGTAGCATGGTTGCTCAGGGCAGTAGTAGTAGGGAGGGGAACATGGGGGTGGATAGGGAGGGCTAGTAGCCTATAAGGAGAATAGGTCCCAGGGTTTTACAGGGAGCTACAGGCAGACTGGTTGGTCCATTGGCCTTTTTTGGCTGTCTTGTCTATGTTTTTATGGGTTACGAAACATCTCTCTTTAAATCAAAATCACTTGAGCAGTGGCACTGGCTATGGAGACTGGCTGGCAGCTTAGCAGCTGGCCTGAAAGAACAGTTCTTATTTACAGACCTTGTAACATCAGATCCCATCGGAAACTAAGAAAGTTTTATCTAGCATTATGATGATGCCATGACTGCTGTTTAGAGCAAGCACACTTACAGTAGCTTACCCCAAACCCAGTACTATATTTGATCTTATTTTTAGTGAGGAAAAGAGACTTTGTTTATAACATTCACTTGCAGGTAATTTGGGAAAATCTATGATTTTATAAGAGCTGTTGATTTTGTTATGGAGAGTAGCACATTCCTCGAAGAAAAGTTAACGGGCCTTTCAGAACTCTGATTAGGTAAAAAACACTGTTGTTGGCTGTCCCAGGCCAATAGTGCAGTACTAACTACTTTGCTACACAGATCCAGCCATGGGTCATTTTATATAAGTTTCTATGTACCATGCCAGGTGTCTCGGCTCACATTCAGCTTCATGCACAAAATGGTGGCCGTGATTTTGTGCATGATTTCGATGTCAGGCTTTGACAAATAACAAGCACTTACTTTTTCATTGAATAATATTGTATGGCAGTATTTTACTGTAAATATTAAAATAAAGGGCAGTGCAGGGGGAAGGACCCCTCCCTCCAATTAGGCACAATTGTTAAGAAACATAGAAACATAGAATTTGACGGCAGATAAGGACCACTTGGCCTACCCAGTCTGCCCATTTCCCTACCTGATGGATAAGCTGCAGATTCTAGTTAATCAACAGCTTACTTCCTCCTGCCCCCCACAAGAATTGCCTTATGCCTGTCCCATGCATTCTTGAATTCTCCCACTGTTCCTGACTCCACAACCTCCTCAGGAAGGCAGTTCCATGCATCCACAACTTTCTTTATGAAAAAATACTTTCTAACATTACCTCTAGGCCGTCCTCCCCATCTTCAAATTGTACCTTGTTCTTGCACATCTCTTCTTCTGAAAGATACTACCCTCTTGTACCTTGTTAATTCCTTGAGATACTTGAAAGTTTCTATCATGTTCCCCTCTCCCTCCTTTCCTCAAGGAATACATATTAAGCTGCTTTAGTCTGTCCTCGTATGTCTTCTGGTGCAGACCTTGCACCATTTTGGTTACCCTCCTCCAAACAGTCTCCACTATGTCTATGTCTTTGTGGAGCTGGGGTCTCAGAATTACACGCAGTACTCAGATGGGGTCTCACTAACTGTCTGTAGAGAGGATAACAACTTCCTGTTTTCTACTGTTGATGCCTCTCCTATGCATCCCAGTATCCCCCAGCCAGAAATCTGTCTGAAATCATCCACAAAATCTTGGGTGCCATGTTTGTACAGCACAAACTGCATCTGCTGTGGTGTCACTGTGAAATAAAAGCGTCATTTGTGCTGTTTGGGTGAGAGGAACATGAAGCTACTGAGGTCTTTCTGTCCATACTGTGCAAGATAATGCTGTTATACTATAACAGACATTTCATGAAACACATATAATATTATAAATCATCAGAGTGGACAGAGGGATTTATAATAAGTTTTATGGCATTTTTTAACTTTAAAAATTCAGATATAATGCTTCTATTCTCATCTCTGTGTGACAAGGAGATCCTGCCATTCTTGAGGACAGAACTTTTCTTAAAGGGAACTGTAGAAATCAGGTAGCTCCTACCCCGTAAGGCATACCCTCCGGTTTAGCTCTAGCCCACAAAGCGGCATTTTCTTGCACTGCTAAGGAGTTTATTTTATTTTGTAAAGTCCACGAACGGAGTATGGCGGACACTGGGGGCTCCATTAAGTATAATAGTGCGGCTGCTCCTCCGCTTCAATACAAATGGTGGAGCAATGCCACTATTACACTAATGGAACCCCACATCCACCATACTTCTGGTTCACGGACTTTTACAAAATAAAATATACCTTCTAGGTGCAAGAAAAATGCCGCTTTTAGGCTGTGAGCTAAACTGAGGGTACACTACGGGGTATGAGCGTCCGATTTCTACAGTTCCCTTTAAATCTGTTGTAACACTTCTATTTCTTATCCTAATCTAGCCTTTACAATTTCTAGTCCATAAGGTTGGCCACCTATGTGCCCTCCCCTTTCTTGACTATGCTATAGTGTCCTCTTTAATTTTCCTTTTCTCTCAGGTCCTCGTATAAGGAGTTATTGTGGTGACCTCCGAGCTGTTGGATTTAGTATGCAATAGCACTATGTCATAAAATACCATGATGTATCTGCCTTATGTGTATGAAACCTGTAAATGTTGAAAATACCACGGCACTAGGTGTTTTTGATAAAGGTAAAAAGTTATTAGGGGACTGTATTATAAAAACTAAGTTACCAGGGTAGAGATATCGGAAAACCCGCATTGTGTTATTTAAATGCATGTAAATTACAGATTGTTTGAGAAGCCCTTTGGCACCATGCATTCCTGCTTTAAGCTTAACCAGCCTAAATTTCATGGTGATTTGCATATATATCCCATGCTGCTTTGCATTATGGGGGTATCTGTGATGTTGTGTTTCTTTGAAACTTGACTTTATTGCCAATGCCTTTTGGGGTAACCCTTGTTTCAGTGCTTCTGCACTGAGATTATTGTCTTTTAAGCTTGTTTTGGGGTTTATTTTTTGGTCTCCCATCACCCAAACACACAAGACCAACATAGGGAATGAATTAATTTCACTGAAGAGATAGATCAGTAAATCAGTGGGTGCTGACTAAGTGCAGAGGAAGGACATGCATAGTCTGTTGCTGCAAACTAATGTTTTGAAGAAGGGATATGCCATTGCTTAAGGTTATCCCGTGTTTGAAATACACATCACACAGAGATTGTATGTTGAACCTGAAGTTCTGTGTGTGGTCTGTCATCCCACAACCCCTCCACACTCTGAAGTGGAACATTTAAGCACAAGATGGCAACTGTATACAGGATAAGAATCCCTGCAGTTCTGAGCCCTGATTGGTTGAGAAGTGATTTATAATGGCATTTCAGGTGACAGATGGTGAGCAAAGCAAAGTTACTGGAGTGCCAAAGGAGCAAATCACTAGCTTAGCACTCCTTTTACTGCAGGAAACTGTAGTACAGCTGCTGGTTAGATGGCTCTCTAACCAGCTTTCAGAATCTGTAGATTGTCATTATCAACAGGTATGACATCACGGGCCGGAAAGTCAGTGGGAGGCACATCTGACTCAGTGGCTGCTATATTCAGTCAGAAAGTGGACTGACACTATCTGACTGAATATTGGCTCATGTCAGTGCAGCACTAAGTGAAACTACACTGCCCTGACATGGACCAGAGTTGCATCCAGCCTACAGGGAATAGTACTTCCAGAACAGATAGTGCTGGGACCCCTGGGCTATATTTATTCACACCATGCACATGAGTCCATTGAGCATACAAGGCACTAAGGGGCAATTGCATGCTCATTATTAGCTCATTTGCATGAGTGCGGCAATAATAAGCGCCCATGCTTTTGTGCACCTGACATCATCCCTGGTGTCTAGTGGCACCCCACCATGAACATCCATCCAGCATTCAGTTTCCTTATTCCTGGTGTCTAGTGGCACTCCCTACCCCTGATCACCCATGTAAATGAGATGGGCCACCGTGGTGTCATGGTACCCCCCTCCGACATCGCTCGACATACAAAACAGTACACATAGGTGATCCTGTGTCCCCATGAGCCCCACCACTCATGGAACACCATCCATCCAATACACCCTCATCAGGGTGTCCAGGGTTACACTGGGATGTCTGATTCAGCGACCGATATAGCCCTCCTGTCACCTCCTTGGCCACAGTAGGAGCTGACCATAAGCGTGCATACAATATATATATACGAACATACAAAACTGGCAGCAGAAAAAAGCCATTTGGCCAGGGATGATGTCAGGTGCACAAAGCATGGGCGCTGTTGGGTTGCTGCACCCCATGCAAATGAGCCAATAAATAGCTAGCACCCCTACTCTGCAGCTATACTGTATGCACACTCACTGACCGCCCATACAGTATCCATCTGAGGAGGTGTAGGGGGTTGGATGGTTGGTGTTCCATGAGGAGTGGGGCATGTGGGGGGCACTGGATCACCAATGTGTACTGTTCTGTATGTTGACAGGCATTCGTGAGGGGTGGGGATACTACTGGACACCAGGACATCTGTCTTTTTGTACATGGGTGTTTTGGGGGGGGGGTGCCTCTAGATACCAGAGATTTGTACAATGACATGGCACAGGTGTATGGGGGAATGCCACTAAACACTAGGGATCTGACCACTACAGTGGCACGGTGTACAGGGGGTGGAAGGTGTCACTAGACACCAGGGATAAGGAAACTGAATGTGGGATGGGTGTTGGGGGGGTGCCACTAGACACCAAAGATACTGGACTATACATGGGATGGCTGTTTGGAGGGTGCCACTAGACACCAGGGATAAGGAAACCAAATGTGGGACAGGTGTTTGAGAGTGGGAGATGCCACCAGAGAGCAACCTCGCTGACGTGACAGGCAGACAGGGTCAGGTAGCTGCAGTACAGCCCCCCCTGAAATCGGTGGGGTGGGGGGAGTAGGCTTAGCAACTGCTTAAGAGGTGGTTTTCAGTGGCAGTAAATAGTCTCACTTTGGGGGCCATTTACCACGGTCCTAAACCTTTGAACATCACAGACATCTGAAGAAGCCAGCAGAAGAAGGCCATTTGGTCTATCAAGTCTGCTCATATTGCAGGGTCCACAGCTTGAGCTAATGTCCTTTCCTCCCTTCCCTCCTCCCATCCTCCCTACCCATGATTCTTACCTTCCCTATGTCTATCCAGCCTCTCTTAAAGCTGCCCACTGTATTCAACAAGATGACCTCTTCTGGCAGCGCATTCCAAGTGTCCACCACCCTCTCTGTGAAGAAGTGCTTCCTGACCTCCCTCCTAAACCTTCCACCCTCCAGCTTAAGACTGTGCCCCCTTGTGATATGGTTGCCACTCAGCTTAAAGACTCTCCTTATCAACTTTATTTATCCCTTTCAAGTACTTGAATGTCCCAATCATGTCCTCTCTTTCTCTCTCCTGTCTTCCAGGGAGTACATGTTCAGTGCCCTCAACCTCTCCTCGTATGCCTTGCCCTACTGACTGGCTATCATCTTTGTAGCCCTCCTCTGTACCTTCTCCAGCAGGTTAATGTCCTTTTTGAGGTGTGGGCACCAGTACTGCACTCCATACTTTAGATGCGGCCTTACCAGTGACCTGTACAAGGGCAGTATAATCTCCTCTCTCCTACTACTGATCCCCCTAGCTATGCATCCCAGCATCTTGTTTGCCTTTGCTGCTGCTTTCTTGCACTGTGTGGAGTGCTTCAGGTCACTAGTGATCATCATTCCCAGGTCCTTCTCCTCCTGTGATGCAGATACTTGGACTCCACCCAGGTAATACTCTGTCCTGGGATTCTTGGTTCCAGTATGCATAACTTTGCATTTCTTGGCATTGAAGCCAAGTTGCCAGATCCTGGACCACCTCCCCAGCTTTTCCAGATCTTCCTGTAGGCCTCTTATCCCTTCAGCTGTGTCCACTCTCCCACAGAGCTTTGTGTCATCTGCGAATAGGCACATTTTGCTTCTAATGCCATCCCCAATGTCATTGATGAAGACATTGAACAACACCGGCCCCAGCACAGAGTCCTGTGGGACCCCACTGGTTACTTCTCTGGTGCCAGATAACTCTTTCCCCACCACAACCCTGCCGATGTGCCCATATGTAGGGGGGGACCTCCTCATTTGCATGGGTGCTGCATTACGTTACTGCTTGGTGTGACAGGGTAGACTAGGACCCTGTCCAAGTTGTTATGGAGAAAGTGTTTAAATGCAAGGATCTGTTCTTTCCTTTCCTGTCTCTTGTCTGTCTGGTTGCGCAATCAAATTTTCCTGCGAGACCTAGGATTTGATCATCCTTACAGTCTCGCAATTATTTGCCTCTCACTGTCTCTCAGTCTTCACTTGCTGTTCTGTCTTTTTTCTTCCATTGCATATCTGCTGGTATAAAAATATAAGCAAATCATTATGTGGAAATGTAACTGATATTGGGATCCTTTTTTTAGAAATTCTATAGTGTTAATTTTTGAAAAGTATATAATTATAGTTTGAGATGATTGCAAAAAGCTATTGGAAATTCAAGGGGTTACCTGAGTGCAATTTTTAAGCCTTTTGCAGAAGAGCTGTGGAGAAGGGCCACAACTCAGGCACACTGTGTTCTAGCAGCACCTGCCTGAAGTATACAAGAGCACTTTGGAAGATGCTTGTTAAGAATGGAGAGTTAGAAGAAAAAAATTGCCATAGTAATTTTGTTTCTTCCCAGTGATACTCAGGTATTCATAACGTTCTGTAGTAAGCCTTCTAGGTACGACTGCCCAGAGAGAATAGAACACATGCAAATGGTGGAATTCTTTGCATGTGAGAACTTTTCAAACGCTGCCTCCACTAACCGCCAGTGTTCTAAACCTCCTCAGATTTTGTAGGAGCCTGGAAAGGCAGGCCCAAGAGGGTATAATACTATAATTATAATGATTAATATAACTGGGATTTGAAAAAAATCCAAAAAATCATAACAACACATAAACCTCCAACTGGAGGACACAATAGAATTAAGAAACACCAGGAGAAAATGTCAGAAATGCCCAAAAAGATGTACAAATGAACCCTGTTTACTAAAACCGTAACTAGATACAGAGAATATGCATTTGAAGGGATATACTTTGTTCTGGTGGCACCAGCATGCGGAGTGCAGAGGCTGAAGTTCTGGAAGGGGAAGTAGGGTGGGAAGTTATGAATACCCGAATATTACTGGGAAGAAACAAGATTACTATGGTAAATAATTTTTTCTTCTAACCCCAGTAATACTCAGGTATTCATAACTTTCTGCAGACTACAAAGCAGTACCACTGGAGGTGGGCACAGAACTTATTTTGGAAACAGACTTTGCAGGACTGCTGAGCCAAACCTAGCATCACTCCTAGACTGAATATTTAGGTTGTAGTGCTCTGTAAAGGTGTGTACTGTTTTCCAGGAAGCTGCTTTACAGATATCCGTAAGTGGAACATCTCTGGCAGCTGCTAAAGTAGCAGCTGTCCCTTTCATGGAGTGGGCCCTCAATCCTGTTGGGGGCTTCCTACCAGTTTTAGTGTAACAGAATTGGATACACTGAACTATCCATCGAGAAATTGACCTTTTGGACACTGGATTACCTTTTCCCACATCCCCATAAGTTAGGAAATGAAAATTACATATCTACTGTAATTCTTGATCTTCTCTTGTATCTTCACCATTCATTACTGCTTGGGTTAGTGCCGGAGGCGCGCACCCGCTACGGGAGATTTTTTGGAGTCAGCTCCAAGCAGCTGCGAGTGGCGCCGTGTGTCATGCAGTGCGTGCCATTAAGTGCATGAACTCCTCCTCCATCTCAGTTCTGGTAGCCAGAGAGACGAAATAAAGGGTAAAGGAAAAAAGGGGCGAGACAAAGAGCTGAGGACAGAAAAAGGAAAGGATATAAACTGAAGAAGGAATAAGCCAGTAGAAGACAGATAGAGGAGAATACCTACCATAAGGGACCACGGGCCTCCCTTCTGGGGTGCTCTAAGGGAGGAAGAGATAAGAGAAAGGAAGAAGAAGAAGAAAGAAGGGATGCTGAGAGGGAGAACACTGCCCATAGATACATTGGTTAGGAGGGTTATAAGCTCAGAACCAAAACAAGAGAGAAGATCCCTCCAGTAGGACTGGGAAAAGGTTCAACTGAACCACTTGTAATGATTGGACACAAAGGGCAGATTGTCTAACTTCTCATCATCCCAGCCCCTACACTCTGGCTGAGCTCTCACAGACTGTCAGGCAGAAATCTGTTCCAGAAGGAGGCGCCCAACTAAGAGGATAAGCCCGTGAGCACCCTGTTAGTGCTAACACCGAAGTGTGTGGGTAGAGGTTAAGCCCTACAAAAGGCAGCTTTGTATAAAGGATAGAGTGGAACTCAGTTGGACTCCCTGAAGGCAAGGCAAGGACAACAGTTCAAGGTTAAAGACATGCAGAAGCACCAACCAGAAGAAGCTGACAATTAATAATGCCTGCCAGAGGGAACCTGAAATTTGAGGCCGAGCTCTAAAGGGACGGTCTCTTCAGCTGTGAACTGAACAACGTGGCTAAGAAGCCAAGAGGTCACCCTTAGGGGCAGTCAGAAGAGTTTCATCAGGATAGGAAAAAGTCCTACTCTTTCCCTTACCTTGAGGAAAAAAAAGATTTGTTCATAGAAGAACAGAAACCAGGATAGTTTTTTTTTTTTTTATTGGCATAAAGGCCAAAGGAAAGGAGAGGAACGAGAAGGGAGAGGGAGACACCACAGTAGGAGGCCACTGAGGGGAAGGTGGGCGGGTATCAGTAATGAATGGTGAAGATACAAGAGAAGATCAAGAATTACGGTAGGTACGTAATTTTCATATCTTCCCTTGTCAGTCTTCACCATTCATTACTGCTTGGGTGAGTACCAATAGGAACCCTGAGGGAACAAGACCCCCAGCCCCCTGTTGGTGGGAAACAGGAGGAGAAGACCCTGGGCTAATCAGGTGAGAAGCCTATGGTGGAGGAGAGCTAGGAGGCGTCCCCTGAGGACAGGGAGATGGAGGAAGCCCCTGCAGAAGTCTCCTAGCTCTGGAGGAAAAAAGACAGGTCCCCCGGCAAGCGGAGCGAATCATCCTATGCCGGACCAGGGGTGACAACCTTGATAGATGAAGCCATGCCGTCCTTCTAATACAGATCGCTGTCCCTGCAAGCCTGGAAGCCACCTCACTGGCATCATAAGATGCCCTTGCTTGGTGTCTTGCCAGCTCCAGGCCTATAGCAGAGAGGGCAATAGCTTGTCTGGATTGCTCCGTATCAGGCACTGATGCTAAGATTTGGGAGAGCATCGGCCACAAATGCCTACTGTAGGCAGCATGATGAGCCTGATGTGATGCAATGCATAACATTACATGAGAGGAAGAGAACACTCTTCGCCCCCACCAGTCAAATTGTAGGTAATCCGAGTCCGGTGGACGGTTGTGTGCCAGGCGGCGGCCCCCGGAGGGAGTTTCTATGTATGTCAATCCTGAAGGCAGGTTGGGGAGAGTACCTAGAGACTCTGATGGGGCACAATACCTACTTCTGCAGTCTGCTGGGGCTGGAGAAAGGGCGGCTGGCGACTGCCAGGAATGGATAGACACCTCCTGGAAGGGAATAGGCCAGGATAGTACCACCAGATGCTGGGCACTGAATTCACCTAGGGATTCACGGGTCTCCCGTTTGGTATTGTCTCACCTAACAAAGGAGATATGAAGATCCCTCACCATCCTCGAAAGGAATTGCTGATATTCAGTGAAATCAGCATCGGAGGAGAGATGAGCAGTGGGTTCCGCTCCCTCCGAGGAGAAAGACGAGGATGATGGAGGCTCAAATGTCCAGAGGACTCCTGTGGTGGTGGGGATAGGTGAAACACCCGCTCATGCATATAACTAACGTATGAGGGGAACGTCTCCCAGGATAAGGCCCATAGGACCAACATGGCCTGGAGGGGGGTGGCTGCAGAGGAATGGGAGAGGGGCACCTATGGCGAGGCAACTGTCCTCTACTGAGGCTCTGAAATCCAGAAAACGGGGCCCGAGCTGGCGGGATTCTGGACAACAAACCAGGTCGCAGAATGGAACCCCGGGGATGCAAAGCCTGGAAGAGCCTCATAGGGGATCCTCCCCTGTGACGAACCTGAGGCTGCATGGGTCCAGAAGGGCAGTCCACAGCAATGCCACCAGAAGGGTCTCTGGGGCTTGAAAGGGAAAGACGGGGCCCGGCTCTATGGCTCCTACCCACCCCAGAGGGGTAGCAAGTGAACCGAAGGTGCCTCAACCCGGTCTCCCGACCCCCAGAACTCAAGAATGCCCTCCTCCTTGACCCCAGCGACCTCCACCCCGAGGAGGTGCAGCAGCACCAGGATCGGCAGCTGTCTAACCCCAAGAGGGAGAGCCCTTCCCTCCGCCTCCCGCCATCCCCTCAGTGACCCCAGACCACCCCCAGCCAGGGAGGCCTCAGGGAGGACAGCAGGAGACAGAGGAATAAGCGCGCTGGGCTGCCTAGCACCTCATCTCACCGAGACCCTGACTCTGAAGAGTCAGGGTGCCAGGATTGTCCACATCTGAATCATCCTCCTCCAAGGAGGAAGAGACCAACTGGACCACAATACTGGCCACAGGAGCTCCAGTGAAATGGCACTGCGACGGTGCCGTGCTAGCATCAGTGCTGGACTACCCAGACCTGCGCAATGCGAGCAACCTGGCCCCGACTCACCAGCGGCACCGGCCAGACCCAGCGGCATTGCCCTCGATGCTGGGACCCGACTCGGCGCCACTAGAAGAGCCAAGACAGGCCCAGGGCACCACAGGCGGCGCGAGCCAACACGGCACTGCGAATGGCGCCACTCGATCACCGGCGCGCCAAGTGGTGCGGGATCTGAAATGGCACTGGAAGGTGGCGTCGAGGTTCCACCGATGCTGGGCCCAGTAGACCTGGGCCTTGACACTGGGAGCCTGCACCTCCGGAGGTGACTGCTGAGGCGGTGTTCCACCAGTGCCCTGGAGAGACCTCATGCTCCTCCGACACTCGAAGAGGCCTCCTCTGGCAAGAGAAGATGAGGAGGCTCCTCCTCCTCTCCAGACCATATAGGCCTGAGAGGGACCTGGAGGAAGGTCTAGAGACCTTACCTGGGAATCCCTGCAGCGGCACCGTCCCCCGAAAGTCAGTGAAGCCTTGCCGATCTTGAACGTGTGGACTTCCTGGATGCGACAGTCCATCGGGAAACAGGCGTCACATGCATCCATATTATGGTAGGGTCCCAGGCAATGGAGACAAACACCATGCCGGTCCATGACGGAAAAATGCCGGCCACAGGAGCACCGACGCATAGGGGCGTGGCCCACCTCGACTTGCATTTTGCCCCGAACCTGACATGACGCAAAACAATTAAGGCAAAAAAAAAAAAGCACAGCTCTCGGCGGCGGCGAAAAATAGAGAAAAAAACAGAATGGTCTTACCAGTGACGACGTTGAAAAAAGGGCAGGATGAGGAGAAGTCTGAATATCAACGAACAACAACTAGGTCTAGAAACTGTAATACTACCGCGCAGCAGGTACAGCCTCAATGGTGGGAGAAACAAAACTGAGATGGAGGAGGAGTCTGCGGCACCTCTGGCCACCCTTCGCGCATGACGCACGGCGTCGCTCTTGTGGGCGGCGCCGTTGGAGCCGACTCAAAAATAAAAAATCTCCTGTAGTGGGTGCGCGCATCCGGCACTAACCCAAGCAGTAATGAATGGTGAAGATTGACAAGGGAAGATCAACTGTTTTCTGTCCTGCCTATGGTTCTTAGTGGCTGTCATGTAGTAGCTGAGAGCTCTTTTCACATCCAGACTGTGAAGTCTTTCTTTCACCAGAATTGGAGTGGTCAGTGAAAAAGACAGGTAGGTAGTGGATTGGTTAAGGTGAAAATCCGGAACCACCTTGGGGAGGAATTTTCTGTTTGTTCTCAGGACTATCTTATCTCTATGAAATGAGATATAGTCCTGATCGATACAGAGAGCCTGGAGCTCACTGATTCTTCTTGCAGAAGTCATTGCCACTACGAAAACTGTTTTCCATGTAACATATTTCAGGTGAGTTGTAGCCATGGGTTCAAAAGGAGGGCACATGAGCTCAACTATACACACATTGAGGTCCCATGCTGGCCTCGGTTCCCTGTGAGGGATGCAGATAGGACAGTCCATTAAAGAACCTCCTAAAAATAGGCTCTGAGGCTATTGTTACCTTTGCTCCAGCAGAAAGATAAGCAGACACTGCTGCAGGGTGGACTTTTAAAGAGTTGGGCTGTTGTCCCGGGGAATGTAAATGAGAGAGGTAGTCGAGAACAGCTGGTACTCCAGCTTGTACTGCACCAAACCTCTAGTTGAACACCAAATCAAAACCTTTTCCATTTGGAAGAGTAGGTTTTCTTAGTGGAGGGTTTCCTGTAACCCCTAAGGATGTTTAACACTGCTTCGAGAGGTGTAAATTAGCATATTCTAATTCCTCAAGAGCCAAGCCTTGAGACTGAGAGACTTGAGGTTTGGGTACAGCAGGGTTCCCTGATTGGAGGTCAGCAGGTTGTGCCTCCGAGGGAGGTATATTGGTTTGGCTACAGACATGGAGAGCAGTAGAGAGTATCATGGCTGCCTGGGCCAATCTGGAGCTATCAAGATTAGAGGTACTGAGTGGGATCTGAGCTTGAGCAGTACTCTGAATACCAGGAGAAAGGGAGGGAAGGTGTACAGGTACCTTTCTGACCAATCCAGAGCCAGGGCATTCAGAGGGAAGTGTACCCTGATCTGGTGGTCTGCAACAGTACTGTGGCAGGTGGTGGTTCTGGTGGGATGCGAACAAGTCCGACTCCAGAGTGCCCCACCTCCTGAAAATCACTTGCACCACTTGCCTGTTCAGGGCCCATTCGTGATGGGCCTGGTTGATACGACTTAAGGCATCTGCCAGGGTATTGCCCTTTCCTGGAAGATGGATTGCCTGCAGGAATACTCCCAAGTAGTAAGCCAAGGTCCAAATTTTCATGGGTTCTGTGCAGAGGAGGCCTGACCTGGGGCCTCTCTGCCTGCTTATGTAGTACATTGTGGTGGTATTGTCTATTCTGACTTGTACCACCTTCCCTTGCACTAGTGCTGAAAAAGCTTTTAAAGCAAAGCCAGCAACACAGCTCTGAGATCTAGCAAATTTATGTGCTGAAGGGACTCTACAGCTGACCAGGTGCCCTGGGTCGTGTGATCCCCTAGATGGGCACCCCAACCCAGGAGGGATGCATCTGTTGTGAGAACAACTGAGGGAGACTCTCTCTGAAAGGGAACCCCCTCTCTTAGGTTGGGTTCCTCTTTCCGCCACTCGAATCCTGCTCTGCGGGGTGCTGAAGAGCATGCTCTTTGTCTTTTTGTAGTTGAGTAGCAGTTTATTTCAGGTGAACCAGGATCCCAATGCACGAAAATTGTGCTGACGTTCAGAGCTAATTGATCCCAGGTCTTTCCCTGGGACGGAGATAACAGCATCGTCTGCACAGAGTACGGAGTGTGCAGGACAGGTAGAAGGCATGTCATTTATGAAGAGGCTGAATAAGAGAGGACTGAGGATAGAACCTTGCGGGACCCCTAGGTTTACTTCCATGGACTCAGAGATCATATTGCCAATCCTGACCCATTGAGATCTATGGGTTAGGTAACTATGGAACCAGGCCACAGATTCCACTGACAATCCTGTAGAGAGGAGACATTTCAGTAGCAGTTGGTGATTGACTGTGTCAAAGGCCTTAGTGAGGTCTATGAAGATAGACCCCACCGCCATCCCTTTATCCATGGCCCCATAAAGCTGAGTGGTGTGCTCTACTAGGGCGGTGACAGTGGAGTGGTTTTGTCAGAATCCATGTTGTTGCAGGCGGAGAAGGCTATGCTTTTCTAGGTACTCAGTTAGTTGTTCTGAAAAATCGAGATGGGCCGGAAGTTTGCTAAATTAGCTCTGCCTCCTGATTTAAAAACAGGTGTGACTAGAGCCTCTTTCCACCTGTCAGGGAAGATGCCAGATCTTAGAGAGGCATTGAATACCTTGGTGAGTGGTGCCACAAGTTCATTTAATGTGAGTGCTACCATCTTCATATCGATCATGTCACTTTCCATCCTGGTCTTACCAAGGACCCGTTTGATATATTTGACAGTCTCACCTGTGGAGATTTGCCTGAAGTAGAATGGTGGGGTAACATTATCCTGTGGTGATGGAGTGTTGAGGTTGTGCTGCTGGCCTGCAAGGGTGTGATTCAGGTATTCAGGTGGCGACACATTGCTGAGTGGGGTAGCTAGCTTGTTCATTGTTAAAGCAACCACCTTCATATCGATTTGGTCACACCCGCGTGGGCCAGGGGGCTGGTCTGCTGGGAGTGCAAGGTAATCACTTGGTAACACACCTGTGAGGTCCGTGAAGGCAGCGTTGAATGCATTTGCAATGTCAAGGGGTTCCTGAAGCATTCCTGATGCGGTTGTTATCAGATCAGGTGGTGTCCTGGGCGCCTTACCTGTTAGTGATTTTATGGAGTTCCAGAACTCCTTTCCAGATCCCCAGTTTTTGCTAAGAAGGTCCTTGTAATAAATGACTTTGGCTTCTCAAATGAGTCTAGTACAGCTGTAGGCAATCAGGTCAGACTCCTTTCCAGATGCCTTGGCCCTGTGCCACAAGTGACCCTTAGGCACATGAGTTCAATTAGTGATCCTGATAGCCACAGGATAATGCTTTCTTTTACTTTTTTGGTTGTGAAAGGGGAAAAGATGTTGCAGGCCCATGAGAAAGTCATGAGTAAGTAGTTCAGGGTTTGATTGCTGTCCTTGGCTCTGTTGAGCCGGAACCAGTCAGCTTGGCTCAGCTATAGCTTGAAGGTATCCAGAAGCCCTGTTCTCAAGGTACAGTTTCTGGAGACCTTACGAGACACTTAGTAAACTTATTAGCCCAAGTGCAGGTGACAGGGGAATGGTCGCTGAGGCTATCTGGCAGAACAGATACCTCAGAGACGTGTCCTGGGTGGGAGGAGAGGAGCCAGTCGATAAGGGTGCTTGTGCCAGTTTGGTAGTTTTGCCTAGTGGAGTGCTTGACCAGCTGGGTGAGATAGAGGCTAGATATTTTGTCCATGGCAGGTTTTTCACTCTTGGACTGCCAGTTAATGTTAAAGTCACCAACAACAACTTGTTCCCATCTTTTGCCCAGATGTTGTTGGTTGTTAATGAACTGCTTGAGGCTGGTGGTTTGCTGGCCAGGGGTTAAGTATACCATAGTGAGTGGAAGGATCTTGTTTTGCAGGCTTATGGACAGCTTTAGATTAAGAATTTGAGCCGCTTTAGTGTTTAGACTGCAGGGCAGTCCCAGTGCTTTGGTTGCTTCTGATGTAGACTAAGCAGCCACCCCACTTTGGACAGCCTGTCCTGCCTGAAGGCGGTGTATCCATCAAGGGAGATAGAGGCATCTGTAATTTTGTGAGAGAGCAAGGTCTCCATTAGAGCAATAATGTCAGGTTTGTGCTGTATGACCCATGCCTGAAATTGTGTGAACTTGGGGAGGAGGCTTCCTATGTTTAGTGAGATGATCTTGAACTGTCCTAACCTTGGGAAGGGTTCAGAGTTGGGAAGACTGGGGTTGGGGTGTACATTCCCAGATACCATAAGAATTAGGAGAATCAGTTTTCTGATGAGGTGTGTCCAGTGCACCTTGTGTGTGTGCTGCTGGACTTCGTCTTGTGGCCCTTTTGTTCCAAGGTGCTCACTCCTAGGTACCGACCATAGAGTAAACTGGCTATGGGGGGCAGAGAAGGAGCCCTCCTTTTTGTGGTTTTGCATGGGAAGTCTGAAAGCTTGTGACAGGGTGAGGTCAGCCATTGTGCCCCTCAAATTGCCCAGCTCCGGCCAGAGAATAACCGGGGGAGGGGGTCAATGGGGGTGCTGCTGCTTTTCCTGCATATGTCTACCCCGAGGCAGACTGCACTTGACAACACCAGGATGAGATTGAGGTGTTTCTGCATAGTGAGGGGTTATCAGACAACCTTAAGGTGAATGCAGCAGCTAATACCAGCAGTGCTATACTGCTAAGCTAGAACTGCCTGAGCCAGGTGCTATGCTGCATGGACCGCCAGAGTTGTATGGGCCTTAGTTTGCGTGTGCCACTGCTTTGCTCAGAGGCTTGTGGTTGGCCACTTATCCAATGTGTTTTGTAGGAGGGTGCTGTGCCAGTTGCAGAGGGAGAGTGGTAGTTTTTATCCAGTTAGCAGTTCCCAGCTGTCAGTGGGAAAGTAGGATGGGAGGGTGGAGAGGAGCTCCTGCGCTGACAAAGTAACAAAGTGGAGGAAGGGAGAAGATAGCTTCTTTAAGAGAAGAGGACAGATGATTAGGAATTTCTCAGATAGAGACAATGGACGGGATTAAGTTGCTGGAGACAAAGTATTTAATTAAGGTGGGAGGTGGGAGTGGGTGGTGTGGGACAAATTTTCGAGCAGGAAAGAGCGCCAGGGAGATAGTCTCAACAGGCGCCAAAAGTGCTAGGCATGTTGCGAATACCCTTGGGGGCGAGGAAAGGCCAAAAGGCAGGGTTGAAAACTGGTAATGGCCTGAAGGGAGTCTGAATCTGAGATATTTTCTGTAGGACTCCCTTATGGGGATGTGGAAATAGGCGTCTTTCAAGTCCAGTGATGCCAACCACTCTCCTTTTTGGAGTGTTGGCAGAATCAGTGCCAAAGTTGCCATTTTGAACTTTGATTTATTTAGGTGCTTGTTTAAAGCTCTGAGATCCAGTATAATAGGCTGCCACTCCCCACTTTTCTTTGTGGTAAGAAAGTACCTGGAATAGAAACCCTTTCCTCTCAGGTAGGATGGAACAGGTTCTACTGCCCTTAGCAGTAGCAGGTTTCGAACCTCTGCCTCTAGCAGTGCCTTTTCTGCTAGGGAGGGTGAACTGAAGACCCTGGTCTTTTGAGGAGGAAGTGATTTGAAGTCCAGGGACAGACCCTGACCCACCACCTCCAGGACCAACTTGTCTGTGATGATGTTCAGCCAAGCCTGGAGGAAGTGGGACAGTCTGCCTCCGCCAGGGAGGGAGGGAGGAGGCGGCCTGTGCTTCAGGGGGTCTGTTTTGTTTGGGGCTGAGGCTGGGCCTGGGACCCTTACCTAGAGCCCCTTCTACCCCTGCCCCTGTAGTATCCCTGTTGTGGATACTGCTGGTACTGGGGTACAGCCACTAGCTGGAAAAAGGGCCTGGTATGAAAGGACCTGCCCCAGCCTCCCCTTCCAAAAGGCCTGGTGGATGGTGAAGCTCTCTCTTTTGCAGAGTTGCTTCTATAAGTGGCCTTGTACTCATCCACCTTGTTCATGTAAGCAACCATGGATTCCACAAAAAGAGAATTACCTTCTAAGGGGAAATCCAGTGCCTTAGACTGAGTGTCCTGAGTAAGATGTGTGGCCCTGAGCCAAGCAAATCTCCTCTGTGCCACCGTATTAGCCATCCATCTTGCTGCAGTATCATTTGTATCAGCAGCCATCTGGAACTGATACTTAGCTGCCTTTAACCTAAACCTGGCAGTTTCAGCCAGGTTATCTGACAACGGCAAGGGAACTTTCTGAGCCATGGCCGAAACTGACTGCCACAGTGACTTCTGGTACTGGGCAGCATAGGCCTGAAAATTGGCTTGGAGGATGGCCAGAAAGGCTGACAGGTACCCCTTCTTGGCCATGCTGTCAATTTTCCTAGAGTTCTTGTCTGGAGGATGGGAGGACAGAGGAACCCTAGCCTTGTCACAGGCAGCTTGCTGCATGACCCCCTGGTGGTCAAGATGGGAGAAGAGGAAGGTTGCTCCCTCCCTATCCATTTGATACTTTTTATCCATCCTCTTGTCAAGGGGAGGAATGGAGTTAGGTGTTTGAAGGAGTTTAAAGCATCCTTCTTGAAAAATGTGTTCTCAGGGAGGAGGAGGAGAGTTTTTGCGGGGGCAACCCCATCATCTCCATGTATTCCACCTCCTCCTCCTCATTCTCAATAGTGATGATGTCCAGGGCATCTTTCAAACAAATGTAAAATGAGAGAAGTAGTCCTCAGACGCCGCTTTGGGGAGAACCAAAGTCCTGCCCAGGGGCACCTCAGGTTCTATAGGTTCCCCTTTGTCCTCCTCAAAATCACCATAGTCTTCTTCCTCAGGAAAGAAGATTTTGCAGTACTGCCAACCTGGGGACCCGGAGACAGGGCAGGAGGCTGCTGAGGAGAAAAATGGTCTGTGAGGCCTGGATAATTTTGAAAGCCTGGACAATTTCCTTGAGCCGAAGGCACAGTCAGGCCAGACACATAAGTCCCCAATTTGGAAGGCAGGGGTTCAATGTTCTTTAACTTTTTGGTCTTTTTTGAGGGAACCGGAGAGTCAGCCGGTTCACTGGTCCTCTTTGTGCCCTTTTCACCCGTCTCAGGGGTAGAGGCAACTACAGATGTGGTTTCAACCACAGTAATAGAGGATATCGGCTGGTCAGAGCCAGAGGGACCCCTAGGCTGAGGAAGCTTCTTCTTAAGCCGTTCAAGGTGTTTTTCAATTGTTTTTTCTGGGAATGTCTTACAAATGTCGCATTCCTCATTTAAATGGTAATAACCAAGACAGGCCAAGCACAAACTGTGCTCGTCTGCCTTTGAAAACACTTCTCCACACTGTACAGTTTTTGAAACCAGACTTACCGGTTTTCTTTTTAGGTTTCTCTGACATATTGTCCAAAAAGGAGAAAAATAGCAACTGCTAAATAGCAAAGTTTTTTTTTTAAATAAAGCAAGTGGTTGCGGTTGGTTCCGAACCGAGAAGGAACCGAGGGAACCGAACCGACAAGAAAAAGGAACCGGGATTAGCGGTTCAGTAACCAAGGTATCAGTTACAAAATAACAATGTAAAACAAATTAAATTTGAAAACTATGGATTTTTAGTCAGCAAACCCTTACTAACAGCAAAACTAACTCGTTTCCACGGTTATACCGAACCGAGAGGAACCAGGAAAACAACTAAATTAAAGATTTAACAACAAAATACAATTAGTAGAAGGCAGCAAATGAAAACAAAATATACTTATATGTATATATTTGAAGTTTTCTTCACACAGATGAAAGTTAGACGAACAGTACTGCAAGCGACCAGACTTTTCAGGCGGAGAGAAAAATCTGAGAAAGTTTAGATCACTGGTAGTTAGTAGAGGCAGTGTTTGAAAAGTTCTCACGTGCAAAGAATTCCATCATTTGCATGCGTTCTGTTCTCTCTGGGCAGTCCTACCAAGAAGGCTTACTGCAGAAAGTTATGAATACCTGAGTATTACTGGGGTTAGAAGAACTTATGAGAGAGCTGCAGTTGCTTGCAAGAGGGACACACAGAGATTGAAGGAAAACTCAAATGAATCTGCTGTTTATTCTTCCTTTGTAAATAGTTATTCTGAAAAAGTTTTTTTTTTTATGTTACTGCTAATGTAAATACATATTTTTTGCAAATGTTATAACTGCTCCTGGTTTTTCCTGTGCTTCCTGACCTGTGCCTCGATGACAGATGGTATCAGCCTAAGTGGGATTTACGCTATGCATACTCTAAGCCAGGAGTTTTGTGTGGGTACTGGACCTAGTACCAGGGAAGCACAGAGAAAGGTATGGATCCTGCAGCCGCAATCCAGGAGTGGTTACCAGGAGAATGGCAGCCAAACTAGCAGAGACAGAAGTCCAGAGTGAGATTGTACAGCCAGCACAAGTTATGGAAAGAGCAGGCAGTGACAGAACCTGAAAGCCTGATGAACGCTTTCAAGTGGTGGGCTATACAACAAAAGGAGATGGAGAAGCAGAGGAGAGACGAGATGCAGCAACAGGAGCAGTGATGGCTGGATGCCTTGCAAGCTATCAAAGGTAGAGGATTTGGTACAGATCTAGATGAGAAACAAAACACGAGCAACATAAAAGCCATTAAAATTATGAAGTTGTGTCCTCGGATGATATCGAGCATACCTGACAACTTCTGAAAGAGTTGCCACAGCCTGCCAATAGCAAAAGCAGCAAGGGACAATCAGACTGGTACCCTACCTGACAGGGAAAGCCCAACTTGCCTACAGCAATATGAACACTGCAGTCAGAAAACTATGACCTGGTGAAAAGCGAAATCCTGAAAAGGTATAACATCTCAGGAGAGTCCTACAGGAAGAGACTTCGATCTCTGAAGTACAACTCAGTCGACAATCCTCGAGAAGCCTTCACCCGACTCTGAGAACTCCTGATAAAATGGCTCCAACCAGAGGGCAAAACAGTCCCACAGATCATCGACATATTGCCATGGAGCAATTCATTAACATCCTGTCTACAGATGTGCAGCTTTAGGTAAAGGAACATCGACCCGAAAGTAGGGAAAAGTCTGTTTCTTTGGCCGAGGACTACCAAATGGCCAGAAAAATGCCACAGCAGTGAGGTAACAGCCAAGCACTGGTAAGACACTCTTTTTCCCATTTAAACTCCAAGTATGATCAGAACTCTGGTGGGGGTAACAAATATGTGCCCAAAGACGTTATTTGCTATAACTGTAATAAGCCAGGTCATACTGCAAGAAACTGCCGTGAGAAGAGTGACGCTGGAGCAGATTTGTCCTTAGCAAATTGGGGCAAGTACTTAACAGATGTGAAGATGGGAGATAAGACTGTAAAGGGACTCATTGATTCGGGAAGTGGATAGACCCTAGTGCATGTTGAAGTGCTGGGAAAACACTGTGCAAAAGGACCAGGTACTGGTGTCATCTGCATCCATGGGGACACTCGATACTATCCCACCACCCAAATGACTCTGACTATTAAGGGTGTGTCGCAACAAATGAATGTGAGAGTAAAATTAAGTAGCACTGTGATTATTGTAAATGACTTTCTAGGATTTTCTGAGTTAATCAAAGAACGAGTAAATCCTGATGTTTCAGCAGCAGTGGTAACAAGAGCTCAGGCAAAGAAAATTCAGATGGTGGGGACTCTTTTCCTTTCAGTGACTCTGATTCAGACTTGTTTATGCACAGCTCCAAGATCCGGAAATTCAGGACAGAAAGATTATGCCTAAAGAAACAGTGGCAACAATGACTGATAGACATAAGGAGTTAACATATGAAAATGTTGAAACTAAACTGATCACTGATTGTGATTTTCTTTCAGAACAAGCTATAACAATGTTTCTCTCAGGGTTATTTGAAGCAGCTGGGTGTGAAACCAAAGCAGGGTGGACCAATGTTTAAAAAATGTAATGGGTTACTGTACAGAGTTTGGGTTAAACCTCAGACACAGACACAGGAACAGACAGAACAACTGGTTATACCACAGAAGTACAGAACAGAGTTGTCACAGATGGCACATGATAGTCCTATGCCTGGTCACTCAGGGAGGGACTGCACCCTTGTCAGATTGCTGTACAGATTTTACTGGCCTGGAATTCATGAAGATGTTGCTACCTATTATAATTCCTGTGTTGAGTGCCATAAAGTAGCCCCAGTCACTAGTAAAAGACAAGGTGCCCCTGGTGCCCCTACCTTTGATAGATTTGCCTTTTGAGAGAATTGCAATGGATGTGGTTGGTCCTTTAGACAAAAGTAAAAAGGATAATAGATTTATCTTGGTAGTATGTGTCTATGCTACTTAATACCCAGAAGCAGTTCCAATGCGTACTGTCACAACTTCAAAAGTGGCAGCAGAGCTTGCAAACATTTTCAAAGGATGAGCATACCAAAATAAATTATTACTAATCAGGGTAGTAATTTTGGTGCTGCATTACTTAAGGAGCTGTACAGACTACTAGATATCACTGCCATAAGAACCTCCCCCATCACCCTCAGACAGAGAATCTTGTTGAGCGTTTTAACCAAACCCTAAAACGCATGTTAAAAAGTTTTGTGGAAGGGGAAGGGAAAGACTGGGACCAATACTTGCTTTACCTACTTTTTGCTTACAGGGAGGTGCCACAGGCATCAACAGGGTTTTCACCATTTGAAATGCTATATGATAGGTAGCCAAGAGGGCCACTGGATGTGATTAAAAAAACACGGAAAGACAACCCTACTCAGAAACAATCTATAACATCTTATATGTGTACCCTAAGAAAGAAGCTGGCAAAATACACTGCAATTGCCTGTAGTGATCGGAAGAGGCCCAAAACCAGCAGAAGGTATATTATAACCATGGGGTAAAAAAGAAGTTTTTGAGCCAGGTGAAAAGGTTTTACTATTGTTACCACAACAGAAAATAAACTGTTAATGAAGTGGCAAGGGCCTTATAAGGTTCTTAGACGCACTGGCACCGTTAACTATAAGACTGAGACCCCTGACAGGAAAAATCCTACTAAGATATACCATGCTAACTTCCTCAAGAAATGGGTTGAAAAAATGCCAAAAGCTACTGTGCTTGTTTTACCAGAAACTGATAAAGAATACACTGACGTAGTTTATGACAGACTGGAACAAACTGTAAGTGCTGATGCTGTAAAGGTGAATCTTTCCTTAACCTCAGAATAAATTACAGAAATTCATAATGTGCTAAAGACATTTGACAGTACTTTTACCACAGTACCAGGCTGAGCAAAACGGGTCAAGCACATAATAGTGCCAAGGAATGCTCGTCCTATTAGGCAAAAGACATACAGGTTACCAGAGTGCTTAAGAAGTGATGTGGTTAAGGAAATACAAGCAATGAAAGAAGTGGGTATCATAGAGGAGTCAAGGAGTGCTTGGTCATCTCCAATGGTAATTGTAAACAAAAAAGAAGGGGGTGTTAGAATTTGCCTTGATTTTAGGAAACAATCAAATGTCAGAATTTGACAAGTTATCCTATGCTTACAATAGATGAGTTGGTGGACAGACTGGGGAGTACAAAGTATATCAGTACCCTCAATCTCACCAAGGGTTACTGGCAAATCCCTTTAGCTAAAGAATCCAGAGACAAAACTGCATTTGCCACTCTTGTTGGATGCTATCAGTTCACCACCATGCCATTTGGTTTACATGGTGCGCCAGCTAAATTCCAGCGGTACAGGGATGTAATTTTATCACCTCACACCGGTTACTGTGCTGCGTACCTGGATTTCTTCGTGGTGTACAGTCCAGGCTGGAAAAGCTACCTGGAACACCTATGAGCAGTTGTCTAAGCTATCAAAAATGCAGGTCTGACTATTAATCCTACCAAATGTGCATTGAGTATGCAGGAAACCAGATATTTGGGCTGTGTGTTGGGAAATGGAGGAGTTAAGCCAGAAATTTCTAAAATAGAAGCTGTAGCTAACAGCCCTGTTCCTAAAACAAAGAAACATGTCAGGTCATTTTTAGGGCTGGCTGGGTATTATCGGAGATTTGTTCCCAACGTTGCTGAGTTAGCTACTCCCCTCACTGAACTCACAAAGAAATGGTTCCCAAATAATGTGAAATGGACCCCAGAGTGTGATTAAGCTTTTCAAGCCATTAAGGCTGCATTATGTTCAGCCCCTGTTTTAAGGAGCCAATACTTTGAGAAACCATTCTTGTTACAAACAGATGCATCAGAGGTAGACCTAGGTGCAGTCCTGAGTCAAAATATAGATGGGAAAGAAGAAAAAATTACTCACCTTAGTAATTGCTTTTCTTCTCATGGAGTCTTGCTATATTATGACTATATGCAGTCAGCCACTGCAGCTGAACTGCCCTGGAGAGGAAAGAGTTAACTCCAGAGAGTCTGAGTTCCACAGCGAGGGCGCTATACCAAAGCTCTATCTGGCCAGTTTCAAATGAAACTGTCAGATCTTTACGAAGCTAACACTAAGCAACAAGTCTGTGTGGAAAGCTCTACACTAGCCAAGTGGCTACCTACTAGTAGGAATAACAATATAAACAACAATATAAACAGCAATAATAATAATAATAATGAATAATAGTATTATTAGTTTCTCATAAACAAGACTATTAGACCCCCTTCCCCAAGACTCAAGTCCAGGAAGGGGGCCAACATATTACTTAAAACAGAAATACCTAATTCCTAACCCTAAATAAAGGGGTGAGAGGAAGAACTAAAATGGCATGACACAGTGCTTGCACTAATTTGCCACCCCTACCCAAGTAAAAGTTCTGAGAGGGCAGGAGGAGGTGGATAATAGCAAGACTCCATGAGAAGAAAAGCAATTACTAAGGTGAGTAATTTTTCTTCAAACACCATGAAGTCTTGCTATATTATGACTATATGCAGATTACACAGCAGTACCTCCATGGAGGAGGGTCAGAACTACTTAGGAAATAGGCTCTGAAGCACAGCTGTGCCAAACGAGCATCTCTCCTGGACTGAATATCCAGGGAATAATGCTTGGTAAAAGTGTGAACTGTTTTCCAAGTAGCAGCTTGACAGATTTCCAGAATGGAATATCTCTAGCAGCCGCTAGAGATGCAGCTATCCCCTGGTGGAGTGGAGCCTCAGTCCTGAGGGGGTTCTACCTAGTTTTGATAACAAATTGGATACAAGAGACAATCCACCTTGCAATTGTCCTCTAGTGGCAGGTTTCTCTGCCAACCTCGCCATAGGTAAGGAAGAGTTGAGGATCTGAACCTGTGACCCTTGGTGCGCTCCAAATAGTAGCTTAAGGCTCTTTGACGCCAAGCTGTGCAGACTCCTCTCACCTGAGGAAGAATGCTCAGTGAAAAATACTGGAAGAGAGATGGATTGGTTCAGGTGGAAATCTGAAACCACTTTAGGCAAAACTTTCTGTTAGTCCTGAGGACTACCTTATCTCTGTGGAAAGAGATAAAATCTTCTTCACTGACAGGGCCTGTAGTTCACTTATGCCTGGCAGAAGTGATAGCCACTAGGAAAACAGTTTTCCAAGTCAGAAACTTGAGCCCTGCTGAGGACAGAGGCTCAAAGGGGTTGCATTAACTGAGCAATGCAAACATTCAGGTCCCAAGCGGGAGCTGGTTCTCAAAAAGAGGTTGGTGAAGTAACCCTTTAAAAAACTTGGAAAGCACAGGGTGAGAAGAAAGGAAACAGGCTTCCTGCTGACAGAAAAGCAGAGACAGCTGCCAGATGAACCTTTAAGGTAGCTGGCCTAAGGAATTTAAATGGACCAAATAGTCCAGTAAATGGGCAGATCAGCAGATTCTGGGACAATCTGCTTCTCAGAGCACCAGATGGAAAACCTTTTCCACTTAGAATTGTAAGTGGCTCAGTGGAAGGCTTCCTTGAAGCCTTTAAAATATCCAAACACCTTAAGAAAGGTGTAAGTCAGCAATTTACCCCTCCAAGAGCCATGCCTTGAGATGGAGGGATTTGAGGTCCGGATACCACACTCTCCCCATGCACAGGCCAGTAAGTCATGGACTCTGGGCAAGCTCAGGGCAGGGGTGGACTGTCAAGGACAGAAGCAGTGGGTACCAGGGCTGTCTGGCCCAATCTGGAGCAATCAGAATCATCTTGCAGGGCTGAGATCTGATTTTTACTACACCCTGAAAAGAAGGGAAAGGGGAAAGGCATACAGGAACTTCCCTTTCCAATCCAACTGAAAGGCGCCCAGGGGACTGATCCCAGCACTGGAGGCCTGCAACAAAACAGAGGAAGTTGGTGGTTGTCTGGGGCTGCGAAAGATCTATCTGAGGGTGCCCCATCTGGCAAAGACTGACCCCAGCACCTGAGGATTCAGAGCCCATTTGTGATGGCCCTGAGAAATCCTGCTGAGGGCATCCGCCAGGACATTGTCCTTCCTGGAAGGTGAACTGCTATCAGGAGGTGTTCAGGGAGTAAGCCAGAGACCACAACTTCATTGCTTCGGTGCACAAGGCTGATGACCGAGTGCCCCTTGTTTGTTGATGTACACATTGTTGTGGTGTTGTCTGTCCTGACTTGAACTACTTTGTTCTGGACAGAAGCTGAAAATGCCTGAAGAGCTAAAAGGACAGCTCTGAGTTCCAAAAGATTGATGTGGAGCAGAGATTCCTGGGGAGACCACACTCCCTGAGTGGACAGGTCGCCCAAGTGAGCTCCCCACCCTAACAGGGAAGCATCTGTGGTGAGGGTAAGGGAGTGGGAAACGGGAATGAAAGGAACCCCTTGTTTTAGATTGCTTTGATCCTGCCACCAGTGTAAGGCCAGGATCAGGGTTTGGGTCGCTGGAACCAATTTGGAAAGGGGGTCCCTCCTTTGAGACCAATAGGCCCTCAAATGGAACTGAATGTCCCTCATCTGAATCTTGCTCCTGCACTACAGCTGTGGAAGCAGCCATGTGCCCTAGGAGTTGCAGAAATGCCTTGCTGGTCGAGAGACCTGCAGGGTAAGGAGGATGCCTGGGCAATGAGTCTGTCTACCCTTTCCGAGGGAGAAATGCCCTGGCTAACTTTGTGTTCAATTCTGCACCTATGAAAGTTAGTACCTGAACTGGTTCGAGAACTGACTTTGGTAAATTCAGCAGGAATCCCAGGAAGTGAGAAGCTGCTGGGTGACTTGCAAGTGGGATTTACCTGATCTGGGACTGACCCACTATGAGCCAGTCATCCAGGTAGGGAAACACAGCAATCCCTTGCCTTCTTAAATGAGCCACTACCACAGCTAGACATTTCGTGAATACCCTTGGGCGAGAGGTAAGGTCCGAAGGGCATTGCCCTGAACTGGTAGTGGCCTGAGGGTAGTTCGAACCTGAGGTACTTTCAGTGAGAAGGCCTGATCAGAACATGAAAATAGGCATCCTTGAGGTCCAGGGAAGCTAACCAGTCCCTGGCCTCAGGGAGGGCAAAATCATTGTCAGAGTTAACATTTTGAACTTTGGTTTCAAAAGATGCTTGTTCAGGTACCTTAAATCTAAAATTGGCCGCCATTCTCCTGTCTTTTTTGGGGTAAGAAAATATCTTGAGTACAGCCCCTTGCCCTGATGGCAAGGAGGGACCCTTTCTACTGCTTTGCAGTCCAAAAGAGAAGAAACCTCTGCTTCCAAAGCAAGGGCTTCTGAAGGATTTGCAGGTGGAAAATGTCTGGCTCTCATCTTCGGAAACTGTTTGAAGCTGAGAACCAGACCCTGGCCTATTACCTCCAGAACCCACCTGTCCAAAGTTAGGGACACCCAGTTCTGGCTGAAATAAACCAACCTGCCCCCCACTGGTACAGGAGAATCGGCCCTGGGCACCCCATCAGGGTGCCTGCTTGGCAGTAGCCTTAGGCTGAGGGGAGGAGGACGGTTTACTTGTGCCCCGTCTACCTCTGCCTCTAAAGAAACCCCTCTGTGCAAATGCAGAGGAGGCCTGAATTGGTAAAAGGCCTGTGGAAAGGCCTGCCCTCACCTCTGGGAGCGTGCCTCTGTGGAGTGGCATGCCCTCCTTAGCCTGGGCACTTTTGTAGGTAGTTCTGTATTTATCCATCTTTTTCATATAGTTTTCTGTTTGTTCCCCAAACAGAGAATTACCCACAACAGGAAAATCCATAGCCTTTGACTGAGTATCTTGGACAGATTAGTGCATCTGAGCCATGCCAACCTACGGAAAGCTACAGAAGTGGCCATGACCCTAGAGGAAACATCATTAACATCAACAGCAGTATGAAATTGAACTTTAGAGGCTTCAATGCCATCAGCAGCCACCTGTTCCAACTCACTAGCCAGCTGGCCATGGGCCTGCTTGTCTAACTGCAATACTGTGTCCCACCTAGATTTCTGATATCTAGCCACAAAAGCCATATAATTTGCCTGCCTGAGTCCCAAAGAGGCTGCCATATACTGTTTTTTCGCCATGGCATCAATCTTCCTGGAATCCTTATCAGGAGGATGTGAGGCCAGAGGAATATTAGCCTTGTCACAGGCTGCAGCTTGTACCACACTAACATGACTACACTGCTCAGTGAGGAAGTCTGTATCAGAGCCTGACAAGGTATATCTTCTGTCCATTTTTTTTATCTACAGGAGAGACAGAATGAGGATTTTTTAAAATCTTTGTTGTTTGGTTCCTAAATGACTTATGCAAGGAATAGACAACCTCCTAGACTCTGGTATATCCATCATTTCTACATAATCAGGCTCCTCTTGTTATCCACAGCTTCCTCTAAAGGAAGCCGGAGGGTTTCTGCAACCTTTTGTAAAACATAAAATGAGAAGGGACTCAGACAGAATAGGAGGAGATTCTAAAGGTCTGTCTGGAGAAATGTCCGTCTCAATGGGCACGCCCAGACCCTCCCAGCCACACATGTAATGATCAAATTCGTCCTCCCTCTCCTGTGGTTCATAAAATTCCTCAACATCATACTCCTGAACCACTGGCACTGAACGAACCAACCTTTACCAACTGTAGGTGGTCTGGCAGGACCCTGAGACAGTGACTGGACAATCTGTATGGCTTTAGCTATTTCTGCAGCAGTTGGAGAGACAATTTTGGACTCCAAACCTACTGATTTCTTAGTCTTTTCACTGAGACTTGTTCCCTGAACCAGCCTTCCTTTTGCCCGAGGAAGTCTCGCCCTGGTCAGAGGGCACTCCTCTGGTCCAGTGGGTACTGGACCGGCTGGCCATCCGGTCAGCGGACTTCTTGGCTCTCGTCCCTGAGCCGCCCAATCTCTTTTCCAGGGTGGCTGCAGGGAATTTTTACACACCTGGCAGTCTGACAGGAGGTGGTCAGCCCCAGACAATAAACACAGTGGTGTGTGGGTCAGCCTTGGCAAAGGCTTCCCCACAGACATCACAGTGTTGAAACCCAGTGGGCCCGGTTTTTCTTTTGGTTCTCAGACATAATGCCAGCCTAACCAAAACTTGCCTTTGATGGCAGTGCTAGGCAAGACACCTTATCGTTTCCTAACCGTGTCACGGTATTTGAAAACCTATTTTAAAAGCAAGGTTTTTAGAACCAATAAGAACCGAACCGCACTCTAAAAGCCCAACCACACTTTAAACGTTAAATTAAGCAAACCGATCGGTTCAAAACCGAACCGATAATTGAATTTCCACACAGACTTTAAATTTTCTACTTACGGTTTACCAGATAGAGCTTTTAACCGAAATGCGGTAAAATAAATACTTTTTGCCAGTTCAAATGAACCCAAAATACTCGCTTGAACCAAGAAATGAACCGATGTGAAGGAGCTGATCTCCGGAGCGACTGTTCAGTGAAGCGGAGTAAAGAATCTGACAGTTTCATTGAAACTGGCCAGATAGAGCTTTGGTATAGCGCCCTCGCGCTGTGGAACTCCAGACTCTCTGGAGTTAACTCTTTCCTCTCCGGGGCAGTTCAGCTGCAGTGGCTGACTGCATATAGTCATAATATAGCAAGATTTCATGGTGTTTGAACATCCTAATCTGTACATAAGTAGAAAGTTGCACGACAGAGAGAAAAGGTACTCCATTATTGAAAAGGAATGTTTAGCAGCAAAGTGGGCCATGGAGTCCCTTAAGTTTTATTTACTAGGAAATGACTTTGTTCTTGTAACTGATCACAGTCCTCTGTTGGCTTAACCAGAAGAAAGATAAAAATCCACAATCACAAGGTGGTACCTGGCACTACAGCCATTTAAATTCAAGGTGATACACAAATCTGGTAAAGAGAATAGCAATGCTAATTTTCTGTCAAGATATGGATCAGGAATTGAGGGTTCTAAAGGGTGAAAAACAAATGTATGATGAGTTTAAACTTTACTGTTTGCTGTACTGTTATAGAAAAAAGGATAATGCACATGTGCTTAATTTCTGATAAAAGCTAATATTATTGGAGAATTAAAAGTTTTGGAAAACCTGTTTTATAAAATAGGTTCCCTCTTAAGAAGGGGGGTGTATGTGACAGGGTAGAATAGGACCCTGTCCCAGTTATTATGGAGAAAGTGTTTAAATGCAAGGATCTGTTCTTTCGTTTTCCTATCTCTTGTCTATCTGGTTGCACAACCACATTTTCCTATGAGACCTAGGATTTGATCACCCTTACAGTCTTGCAATTATTTGTCTTTCACTGTCTCTCAGTCTTCACTTGCTGTGCTGTCTTTTCTCCCTTGCATATCTGCTGGTATAAAATATATGCAAATCATCATGTGGAAATATAACTGATATTGGATCCTTTGTTTAGAAATTATATAGTGTTAATTTTGAAATGTATATAATTATAGTTTGAGATGATTGCAAAAGCTATTGAAATTCAGGGGTTACCTGAGTGCAATTTTAATCCTTTTGCAGAAGAGCTATGGAAAAAGGCCTCAGCTCAGGCACACTGTATTCTAGCAGCTCCTGCCTGAAATATACAAGAACACTTTGGAAGATGCTTGTTAAGAGCGGGGTTGGAAAGAACTTATAAAACAGCGTTGCAACTGCTTGCAAGAGGGACACACAGAGATTGAAGGAAAACTGTGATGAATCTGCTGTTTATTCTTCTTTTGCAAATAGTTATTCTGAACAAGTAATTTTTTTTATGTTACTGCTAGTGTAAATAAATATTTTTTGCAAATTTTACAACTGCTCCTGGTTTTTCCTATGCTTCCTGACCTGTGCCTCAACGACACTTGGGCACTAACAGCTTTAGGGTGCACTTCCTGGGCCTCTAAATATGGCCCCTCAATGCAAGCCACAAATGTGGATAGTGGTGGCACAAACCCCATTAGTGCCGATGCTAACATTTGAATATCTGGCCCCACAAATCCTGTTATACACAGCTGTGATGTCACACCCATGGAGAATGGCATTTAGGGAATGTTGAAAAAGTACCTGCTGGCATTTTCATCCCCCCATCCTCTGCTCCTTTCTACTAAATATTCAACATTAAAGGACAACTGCACTTAACCTATAAGTCATTTTTTCTATAGAAGCATTCTTGAAATACCCCTTCCAATTCTTTTATTGTTTCTTCTTTTCTGTTCTTTGGTAAACTTAGTGGTTATTTCTGACTATACGTGTGGTAAGGACCATTGTAGAACTTGATGATGTAGTTTATGTCCTTTCAACCACAGAGTTCTGTAATAGAACACAAAAGCATTGTGCCAAGAGTCCAAAAGCTCTGCAAGGACCTAAACCACTGTATATCATTCAGTTCTAAAATGGTCTTTAGCACCAGAGTGCAAACCAGAAACACTCATGGATAGGGATGATCTGGTATCTTGAAATCCAATCCATCTGGCTGTTCTCAGATTTTCAGAGTTTGAAATCTGATTCTGATCCATGTACTTCAAATGGAAATTACATACCTACATAATTTTGATCTTCTTGGACGAAGTCTCCACCACTCATTCACACTAATGGGATCTCGCTAGAGGCACTAGGACCAAGCGGGAGCAAACTTTTTGCAGGAGGGCCAGCGCCAGAGATGGAGCCACGAGGAGTGGTGCCGTGAGCCTCTGCTCGTGCGGCAATGACTATCTTGGCGTCAACCCTCCAACCGCCTCAGTACCTTTTTTTCCAAGGAGGTGCAGCGTAACTAACCTAGAAGGATAGCCTAACCAAAAACCAGACATAAGATAGTTCGGAAGACCCGTATAAGAAGGATCAAGAAAGAAGTCTTCACAGCCTAAAGATTGAGGGAGTGAAGACCAACAACAGAGGTGAGCTTGGGGATGGTGGGTGGCGTGGAATGAGTGGTGAGACTTCATCCAAGAAGATCAAGAATTGATGCAGGCAATGCACTCGCATCTTCCTGGACATAAAGTCTCCAGCACTCATTCACACTACTGGGAGAGTACCGAGCTAATAATCCCCTGAGAGGGCGGCAGGGGAGAAAAGAGCTCACAAATTTAGGACAGAAGTCCATTAAGGATGGTTCTGCCAAATGAAACATGTCATCTGGCATGGACATCCCGGGCATAGTGTTTGACAAAAGTATGCACTGAGCTCCAGGAAGCCGCATTGCAAATATATACAATGGGCACGTTGCGGATTTCCGCCAGGGATGCCGTGACTGCTCTAGTAGAGTGAGCGTACACTCTGCCTTCCAGCTTAACCTGCACCATGGAGTAACAGTGGCGAAGGCATGCCACCAGCCATGCTGAAATACATCTGATAGCGACAGGTTGACCCAGCCGGGTCTCGCTGAAGGAAACAAACAGTTGTTGAGCTTTGCGAAAATCTTTTGTTCTATCTAGATAGAAATGCAAAGCTCTTTTGATGTTCAAGGAATGAAGAGAACGCTCCCCTTCATTTTGGAAGTTTGCAAAGTAAGTAGGAAGGACCAAAGGTTGGTTTAGATGGAATTCTGAAACAACCTTAGGGAGAAACTTAGGATGGGTCCTAAGAACAACTTTGTCTTTATGAAACACAGTATACGGAGGTTCTGTGACCAAGGCATGTATCTCACAGACCCTGCGGGCCGAGGTAATGGCCACCAGGAAGGCCGTTTTCCAAGTGAGAAATTTCAACTCACAGGTAGCTAGAGGCTTGAAAGGTTTTCGAGTGAGCATGTCTAGCACAAGATTAATGTCCAAGGCTGCGACTGGATGTCTGACAGGAGGTCTGGTATGCAGAATACCCTTAAGAAGCCTCTTAACCACAGGTAACTGAGCCAGTGACAAGGAAAGTACTGGTTCATGATAAGCTGAAATGGCACAAAGGTGAACCTTGACTGTAGAGTATTGCAGACCTGAATTTGAGAGGTCTAAAAGGTACTCTAGAACTTTATTTGGTGGGCAGGAAAAAGGATTCAAAGAGGATTTTGCACACCAGAGTGAAAAACGCTTCCATTTTGCTGTGTAAGTTTTCCTACTGGCTGGCTTGTGCGTGGCCAGGAGAATATCTGAAACTCTGCGAGAGACACTGAACCTGTTCACTTCTATCTCTTCAGGAGCCAAGCATGAAGGTGCAGCGACCTCAGATTGGGATGGACCACAGGCCCCTGAGCCAGAAGGTTCGTTTGAAGGGGAAGCGCTTTCGGAGGGGTTACTGACATACTGTTGAGTAACGGAAAATGAAAATTACGTACCTACCGTAATTCCTGATCTTCTTGGATGAGTCTCCACCACTCATTCACACTATTGGGATCTGCGCCGGAGGCACTAGGACCCATCGGGAGCAAAATTTTTGCTGGAGGGTCGGCACCAGAGATGGAGCCGTGAGGAACGGCACCTCGAGCCTCAGGTCGCACGGCAATGACTATCTCGGCGTCGACCCTCCAACCGCCTCAGTACCTTTTTTACCAAGGAGGTGCAGCGTAACTGACCTAGAAGGGTAGCCTAACCTAAAAACCGGACATAAGATACTCCAGGCGACCCGTATAAGAAGGATCAACAAAGAAGTCTTCACAGCCTAAAGATTTGAGGGAGTGAAGACCAACAAGAGAGGTGAGCTGGGGGGACGGAGGGTGGACTTTTGAATGAGTGGTGGAGACTCATCCAAGAAGATCAGGAATTACGGTAGGTACGAATTTTCATATCTTCCTGGACATAAGTCTCCACCACTCATTCACACTATTGGGAGAGTACCGAGCTAATAATCCCCGAGAGGGCGGCAGGAGAGACCAAGAGCTCACGTTTCTAGGACAGAAGTCCATTAAGGATGGCTCTGCCAAAGGAAGAATGTCGTCTGGCATGGACATCCAGTGCATAATGTTTAACAAAAGTATGCACTGAGCTCCAGGTGGCCGCGTTGCAAATATCTGCAATGGGGACGTTGCGATTTTCTGCTAGGGATGCCGCGACCGCTCTAGTAGAGTGAGCGTAAACCCTACCCTCCAACTTAACCTGTGCCATGGAATAGCAGTGGCGAATGAAGAGATCGTTCTCTTCATTTTGGAAGTCCGCAAAGTAAGAGGGAAG
Source organism: Neoceratodus forsteri (assembly GCA_016271365.2). Classification (NCBI taxonomy): domain Eukaryota; kingdom Metazoa; phylum Chordata; order Ceratodontiformes; family Ceratodontidae; genus Neoceratodus; species Neoceratodus forsteri. The sequence continues at coordinate 594,223,267 of JADMNL010000022.1, read as the reverse complement.
GACCAGAGGTTGGCTTAGATGAAACTCTGACACAACCTTAGGAAGAAATTTCGGATGGGTCTGAAGGACTACTTTGTCCTTATAGAACACAGTGTACGGAGGATCTGTGACCAGGGCATGTATCTCAGAGACCCTGCAAGCTGAGGTAATGGCCACTAAGAAGGCAGTCTTCCAGGTGAGAAATTTTAGCTCACAGGTGGCCAGAGGTTCAAAAGGTTTCCGAGTGACCATGTCTAGCACAAGATTAATGTCCCAGGCTGCAACTGGACGTCTTGTAGGAGGTCTGGTATGCAGAATTCCTTTAAGAAATCTCTTAACCACAGGTAATTGAGCTAGTGTTAAGGAAAAAACCGGCTCATGATACGCTGAAATGGCACTAAGTTGAACTTTGACTGTAGAGTACTGCAGACCTGAATTTGAGAGGTCCAAGAGGTACTTCAGAACCTTATCTGGTGGACAGGAAAAGGGATTCAAAGAGGACTTTGCACACCAGAGCGAAAAACGCTTCCACTTAGCTGTGTAAGTTTTCCGAGTGGCTGGCTTCCATGCAGCCAGAAGAATATCTGAAACCCTACGAGAGACACTGAACCGGTTTACTTCCACCTCTTCAGGAGCCAAGCGTGAAGGTGAAGTGATCTCAGGTTGGGATGGACCACCGGCCCCTGAGTCAAAAGGTTCATCTGTAGGGGAAGTGATCTCGGAGGAACTGCCAACATATTGTTGAGTAGTGGAAACCACAGCTGCCAAGGCCAAAAGGGAGCAATGAGAATCATCTTGTCCCCCTTGGATTCGAACTTGAGGAGTACCCTCTGAATTAGAGGAAGAGGTTGAAAGGCGTAAAGAAAGCGTTTTGTCCACCGCAGCCTGAACGCATCCTGACAGAAAATGCCAGGCTCTGGATTTCTGGAGCAGAAGAGAGGCAGTTTTGCATTGAGTGGGGATGCAAAAAGGTCCAGGTCTGGAGTTCCCCACTCTTCGAATAGTGACTGAACTATGGCTGATCCGAGAGACCACACGTGAGGATCTGTCTCTGTTCTGCTGAGATGGTCTGTGAGTTTGTTCTGTATACCTGGCAGGTAGACCGCTTGAATTAGAGCCTTGTGCTCCAAGCACCATTCCCATACCCTCATTGCTTCCCTGCATAAGGGGTAAGAATGAGCACCGCCCTGCTTGTTGATGTAATACATCACTGCTTTGTTGTCCGTTTGAAGGAGAATGTTCTTGTGACAGAGAATGTCCTTCAATGCTCGGACCGCATAAAGGACGGCTCTCATTTCCAGGATGTTTATGTGAAGCTGGGACTCGGCTTGAGTCCACGCACCTTGAGTGTGGAGAGCCTGACAGTGAGCTCCCCACCTCATTAGTGATGCGTCCGTGGTAATGGAGATTTGATGGTCCAGAGGAGCAAAAGGATATCCGTCCAGGAGATTGCTCTCTTGAGACCACCAGGTGAGTGACCTCTTTAAAGGTTCTGTCACCTTGATGAGATAGGACTGCGGGTGAGAGGTTGGGGACCACTGAGTACTGAGCATCCACTGAGTGGTTCTCATGTGCAGACATGCTAGGGGTACAGTGAACACTGAGGATGCCATGAGGCCTAGCATCCATTGCATCGAGAGAACTGTAACTGAGCTGTTCTCCCTGATGTGACGGGCCATTTGAAGGATATCGTTCCTCCTGTCTTCTGGAAGAAAAGCCTTCGCACAGGAGGTGTTCAGAAGAGTCCCTATAAAGAGGAGCCTCTGGGAGGGCTGCAGTTGCGATTTCTTGAGGTTCAGCAGAACTCTCATGGACGTAAGGAGGCGAGAGGCCGTCTCTATGGCGTCCAGAGTCCCTTGACTGGAAGGGCTTGCTAGAAGCTAATCGTCCAGATAAGGGAACACCTGTATCCCGACCTTTCTGAGGTGCGCTGCGAGAACTGCACAACGCTTTGTAAAGACCCGCGGCGCCGAGGATAGCCCAAAGGGCAGGACTCTAAACTGATAATGTTGTCCCAGAGCCACAAACCTCAGGAATTTGTGATGCCTCGGGTGAATAGGAATGTGCTGGTAAGCATCCTGCATGTCCAGGAGGCTAGCCAGTCATGTTGATGAAGCAAAGGTAACAGGGTTCCCAGAGAAATCATTTGGAATTTCTCCTTGGGAGAAATTTGTTTAGCTTCTGAGATCTAGAATGGGGCGATTGCCCCGGACTGTTGGAACCAGAAAGTAATGGGAGTAGAACCTCGTTTCATTGATGCAGTGGCACCACTTACTGCCCTGTTGTTCAGAAGGCCCTGAATCTGGTGGCGAAGGTCTGACTGAAGGGTTGACAGCCTGGGCAGCCGTTTGGGAGGACGATCCGGAGGGTCTCCAGAAGATTGAGTGAATACCCTCGCGAATTATCCGAGGGACCCATTTGTCTGAGGTTATGGACTTCACTGGTTGGGTTAATATCCCAGTATGACACTGTAGTGCAGCATGAGAGGGTGCTGCACCTGAGGTGCCGCTTTGATGAGACGTTAAACCGAGGTCCCATCTGCCTGGATTGGTGGTAGTTCAGGTGGATGTTAAAGATCCCATGGCACTTATCGAAAGAGGGAATTTCCCAGTGTCCTGGCTAAATTTCCTCATTCAGTAAAAATACCACCAACAGCTTAATCTGGTTCAAGGTCAGTTGGCATTCATCTGTATTCTCTCCCCGGTCGTGCCTGAAAATAGGCAGGATTTGTCTAGTGCACTTACCCGGTCAACAAAAGCTAAATAAAATAAATAAATAAAAATAGAAGTGTATCAGACGACCTCCCACTGAGAGGAAAAGTCCACCTCGGGCAGCTTGAGATGGGGACTTGGGCCAGCAATTCATAAGGTAGTGCTGGGCTTTGGGCCCTTTGCGCTTCGCTGTGTCTTCTTTGAGGTTGGGCAGGTTGGTTTTATGGAAACCTCCTCGCCTCTGTCTCGAAAGGACTGACGATTATGAAACTGACGCTTATTGACATGCCCTCAAGAGGGGCAGGAGGGTTGAGCCAACTTAATGGCTGACCTAGTCTTTGAGTAGCTTCTAGAGCTTGCTCTACCTGAGGACCAAAAAGATATGCACCATCAAAGGCAACTCCATAACCTGATGCTGCGCGTCATTCGTGAAGCCTGAAGTGCGCAGCCAGGAATGACGGCGGGTCCAAATACCAGCAGCCGCTGAATGGGAAGCAGTGTCGAAAGCATCCATGGCTGCTTTAACCTGCTGGTTGTTAGATTCGATACCTCTGGTAATGGTTTGGAGAAGCTCTGGCTTTGCATCCGACTCCGGTAGAGCTTCAACCATTCGCTTGATAGAATGCCACAGGATATATTCATACTGGGAGAAATAGCCCTGGTAACTGGCAATACGCATACTTAGGGTGGAAGCAGCAAAGACTCTCTTACCTAAGGTGTCTATCTTACGAGATTCTTTGTTAATAGGTCGAGCTGTAGTAGTTTGAGGAAGAACGACCTTATCATTCTCTGCCAGGACTACAATAGGATCTGCAAAGGCTTGAGATGCCAAAATGGGATGATCCTTGGGGGCTGAATATTTCCTATCTATGGATTTAGCCACCGAAGGGGTGGGAGCAGGATTATTCCATACCATTTGAGACAACGTCTGAAGGAAGGCTGAACTGGAGGAGTCAAATCCGAGGGATCTCCGGGGCATGAAGGTATTGGAGTCTTAACAATTTCCCAGGACGATGTCTGTAGTCTGAGAGAAAGAGTGGAACTCAGATTTTCAGCAGAGACTTAAAGGACAGGTCCTCACTACAGGCTCTGTAGCAGTAATAGATCCTGCTTCGTCCACTTCATCACCCAACCGAAGGTCTGGGACAAGCTCAATGTCATCTCCTGACAGTCCAGGAGGGACTGTATGGACAGGAAAGGAATGAAAATCAGAAGAGAGGGAAGAAGGAAATGAGTGAAAGGAGGAGTCCTGAAAAGCAGAGGGAGCCCCAAGAGCCCCCGGCACCGAGGAGGCGCACAGCACCGAGAACGACGCCGAGGGACCACGCGGCACCGAAAACAGCACAGAGAAGCCGCACGGTGTTTAGCAAAACCATCGCGCCGAGGACGGCACCGAGAGGCCGCACGGCGCCGAGGACAGCGCGAAAATACCCCCAGACTCAAAAATAGGTTTTGAAGGAAGAAGAGCAGGAGATAAGGGCATTGGTGTGGCCCCTTGCTGCAGCCATGTGAAGGGGGAACACTCTAAGCGCTGGAGTCGATGGCACCGAAGATGGTGCCGCCGCGACCAGGAAAGTCCAACCGCCCTACCTGGTCTCCCAATGAGCCCAAGGCCCACGAGTGACTGAGCCAGGTAGCTGAACCAACCTCCGAGCCCATTGCTCCATAAGAGCGGCACACTGATGAAACTGCTCATCTGAAGACCTACCTGCGGGCGGGGTAGGGCTCCGATGTCGAAGCCGTTGGCTACCAGAAGCAGAGGTTGGCGACTCCGAAGGAGGAGACCGCATTAGCCCTCGATAACCGAACGCCTATGCACAGACATATCAGAGGGCGACCTCAATGATGCCTCTCTTTTTAGACCTATGGGCTGAAGAAGAGCGCAGGCCGAACGGTGCCGAGAATGCGACTGCTTATTTTATGCCTGCACGACCGCCCATCCCCTGGCATGGACTGACTGCTGTCAGACCCTCCAGAGAAGGCGGCGGACCGGACCCAGCCCGACTGACTGAACAGCTTTCATACGAAGTCTCCCTACCGTCACCTGACCTGCTCATGGTCGACTCCGTCAAAGTAGGCTGAGACTTCTTTATTTTTTAAAATAAGAATAAACTAAGCGATACTTTATCGAGATAATACTACAAAATAACAAAACTGAAAACTATGCTGCTAGTTTGAAGTTTGACTCCCGGCGGGCGAGCGACGTCGTCACTGAAGTGCACTTGACGGTGGGAAAAAAGGAACTGAGGCGGTTGGAGAGTCGACGCAGAGATAGTCATTGCTGTGTGAGCTGAGGCTCGCGGTGTCATTCCTCACGGCTCCATCTCTGGCGCCAACCCTCCAGCAAAAAGTTTGCTCCCGATGGGTCCTAGTGCCTCCAGCGCATATCCCAATAGTGTGAATGAGTGGTGGCGACTTATGTCCAGGAAGATCCATATTTGTCGAGGCCAGAAGGGAGCAATGAGCATCACTTTGTCCGCCTGGGACTCGAACTTGAGAAGTACCCTCTGAATTAGAGGAAAAGGCGGAAAGGCGTATAGAAAGTGTTTTGTCCACCGCAGCCTGAATGCATCCTGACAGAACATGCCAGGCCCTGATTCTGGAGCAGAAGAGAGGCAGTTTGTGCTGAGCGGGGATGCAAAAGGTCCAGGTCTGGAGTTTCCACTCTGTGAATAGTGACTGAACTATGGTTGAGTTGAGAGACCATTCATGAGGATCTGTCTCTGTTCTGCTGAGAAGGTCTGCCAGTTCGTTCTGCACTCCCAGCAGGTAGACCGCCTGAATTAGAGCCTTGTGCTCCAAGCACCATTCCTACACTGTCATTGCTTCCCTGCATAAGGGGTAAGAGTGAGCACCGCCCTGCTTGTTGATGTAATACATCACTGCTTTGTTGTTCATTTGAAGGAGAATGTTCTTGTGACAGAGAATGTCCTTCAAAGTACAGACTGCATAAAGGAAAGCCCTCATTTCTAGGACATTTATGTGAAGCTGGGACTCTTCCTGAGTCCATGTACCTTGAGTGTGGAGAGTCTGACAGCGAGCTCCCCACCATCAGGGACACGTCTGTTTTAATGGAAATCTTATGTTCGGGGAGCAAAGGGATACCCTTTCAGAAGGTTGCCCTCTTGCGACCACCAGGTGAGTGACTTCTTCAGAGGTTCTGTCACCTTGATGAGAAAGGACTGAGGGTAAGTGGTAGGAGACCACTGAGTACTGAGCATCCATTGAGAGGTTCTCATGTGCAGGCATGCTAGGGGTACCGTGAACACCGAGGATGCCATGAGACCTAGCATCCGCTGCATCGAGATGGCTCTTACTGAGCTGTTCTCTCTCTGATGTATTGGGCCATCTGCAGAATATCGGTCCTTCTGTCCTCTGGTAGAAAAGCTTTCGCACAGGAGGTGTCCAGATGAGTTCTTATGAAAAGGAGCCGCTGAGAAGGCTGCAGCTGTGATTTCTTGAGGTTTAGCAGGACTTCCATGAATGTGAGAAAGTCTGAGGCTGTGGCAGTGGCATTGAGGGTTCTCTGCCTGGAAGGGCTTGCTAGAAGTCAGTCGTCCAGGTATGGGAACACTCGCATTCTGATTTTTCTGAGATGTACTGCGAGTATTGCACAAAACTTTGTAAAAACTTGCGGCGCTGAGGACAGTCCAAAGGGCAGGACTCTGAACTGATAATGCTGACCCAAAGCTATGAACCTCAGGTATTTGTGATGCCTTGGGTGAATAGGAATATGCTGGTAAACATCCTGCATGTCCAGGGAGGCTAACCAGTCGTGTTGATGAAGCAAAGGTAACAGGGTTCCTAGTGATATCATTTTGAATTTCTCTTTGGGAAGAAATTTGTTTAATTTTCTGACATCCAAAATGGGGCGCATGTCCCCGGTTTTCTTTGGAACCAGAAAGTAATGGGAGTAGAACCCTGTGTTCCATTGATCCAGCAGAACTATTTCCACTGCCCTGCTGTTCAGAAGGCCTTGTATCTCGGAGGCGAGAAGTTCTGACTGAAGTACTAACAGCCTGGGCTGTCATTTGGGGGGGACGATCCGGAGGGGTCTCTAAAAGATTGAGGGAATACCTCTCACGGATTATCCGGAGGACCCATTTGTCTGATGTTATGGACTTCCACCGATTGTAGAATTGAGTCAGACGACCTCCCACCGCTGAGGAAGAGTCCCCCTCGGGCAGCTGAGGTGGGACTTGGGCCAACAACTTAGAAGGCGGCACTGGGCACTTTGAGTCCTTGCACCCTCTGTTGTGTTTTCTTTTGAGGCTGAGGGGCTTGGTTTTTATTGAAACCCCCCTCCGCCTTTGCCTCGAAAGGACTGACGGTTATGAAACTGGCGTTTGTTAACTCCCCCTCAAGAGGGGAGCGGGAGGAGGTCGAGCAAATTTAATGGCTGACCTAGTCTTTTGTGTGCCTCTAGAGCCTGTTCTACTTGAGGCCCGAAGAGATACACACCATCAAAGAGCAATGCCGTAGCCGGCCCGGTGGCGCTGAGGGTTGAGGCGCTAGATGCCACACCTCGTAACACGCCCGCGACCCGGGTCTGGAACGGACTCGGTCGCCGGGGTCGGCCGGGGAGGGAGGATTGGAGGATGACCTAAAATCATCCAAGCAGACCCTAAAGCAGTAGGCAGGAGCTAGGGGGTGTTAGGATGGCTAGTAGGGTATCACAAGTCGTAAGAGGGAGGTAATAATCCCTCTGTACAAGACACTTGGTTAGGCCTCATCTGAGTACTGCGTGCAGTATTGGAGGCCACACCTTCACAAGGACATTAACAAATTGAGGCAGTCCAGAGAAGGGCAACCAAAATGGTGCAGGGACTGCATCAGAAGACATATGAGGACAGATTAACGGAGCTCAATATGTATACCCTTGAGCAAAGGAGGGAGAGAGGTGATATGATCGAGACATTTAAACACCTTAAGGGCATAAACAAGGTGAAAGAGTCTAACATGTTTAAATATAAGAAAATAGCAGGACAAGAGGACACAGCATGAGATTAGAGGGAGGCCGATTAAGGGGAATGTGAGGAAATTCTTTTCACAGAAAGGGTGGTAGATGCATGGAATGGCTTACCACAAGAAGTGGTGGCTATGAATACAGTGCAGGGCTTCAAACAGGCATGGGATAGGCATAAGGGAGCAATACAAATGACTATGAATAGATAGGTCACTGACAGAGCAAAGGCCGATGGCACATTTATAAGGTAGAAAAAGAAATGGGCAGACTGGATGGGCCTTGCGGTCCTTATCTGCCGTCAACTTCTATGTTTCTATGTTTCTATGTTTCTATGAGCATCCCAACGGATGCTCTCCTCCCTCGGGATTCTCAACCCTGAGAATGCCGTGGAGCACCGGCGCCAGGGGGTTGAGGCCCAGCTCGAGTCCGGGAGGGGGACGCCGTTAGGCACTTGAGGGGAGGCATGCCAGCACGTCGCTTCCTCTAGGACGTACGTCCTTGTGTGCCGGCGTCCCAGGGGGCGGGGAAGTGGGGAGAAAAGCGGAAAATGGTAGTCCTCGGTGTCCCTAGATGAAGACTGCCCCATCCAGAGAGTCCACCCAGGGACAGACCCCGCTGTGCAGGAGAAGGAGAGGTAATGGCACTCTAGGGGCAGATCCTGAAAGGGGGGCTACGGGGATATGTGCAGTCAGAAGGAGGGGGACACCGGGGACAGGAAGGAGAATAAAAGAAATAAAGCAAAAAAAAAAGAGCAATGCCATGACCTGTTGGAATGGCGGCGGGTACAAATGCCTGCCGCCGCCGCTCATGAGGCTATATCGAAGGCGTCCATAGCTGCTTTAACCTGCTGGTTGTTGGACTCGATACCCCTGGTTATGGCTTGAAGAAGCTCTGAATTAGCGTCCGAGTCCAGTAGAGCTTCAACCATTTGTTTGAGCAAATGCCAAAGAATATACTCATATTGAGAGAAATAGCCCTTGTAGCTTTACGCATACCCAGGGTGGATGCAGCAAAAATTCTCTTACCTAAAGTATCTATCTTACGAGATTCTTTGTTTATAGGTTGAGCTGTAGTAGTCTGAAGAAGGACAACCTTATCATTCTCTGCCAAGACTACAATAGGATCCGCAAAGGCTTGGGAGGACAAAATAGGTCGATCCTTGGAAGCAGCATACTTCCTATCTATGGACTTAACCACAGAAGGAATGAGAGCAGGATCTCAAAGGAGGGTTGTACCGGGGGAGTTAAATCCATAGGGATGTCCAGAACATGAAGGTATTGGAGTCATAAAAGCTTCCCAGGATCGATGTCCATAGTCTGGAGAGAAAGAGTGGAATTCAAATTTCTCAACAGAGACTTAAAAGACAGGTCCACAACCACAGGCTCTGTAACAGGATTAGGTCCTGCTCCTTCCACATCATCATCCAGTCTAAGATCTGGGTCAGGCTCAATATCATCTCCTGACAGTCCAGGAGGGACTGTATGGACAAGAAAGGAATGAAAATCAGCAGGAAAAGAGGAAGGAAAAGAATTCAGAGAGAAGAAGCCCTGAAGATTGGCTGACGAAAAGCCCGGCCTCGGTGCCTAAGAAGAACACGGTGCCGGAAGGCCGCACGACACTGACAAAGCAGACAGTGCCGAAGAAGAACATGGCACCAAAAAGCTGCACGACACTGAAGATGGCGCTGAAAAACCACACGGCGCCAAGGACGGTGGCGACAGGCGCAATGGTGCAGAAATCAGTGCCGAGCAATCCACTGATGTCGACGGTGCCGACACCAACCCAGGGCCCCAAAAATTCAGATTTGAGGAGAAAGAAGAAAGAATACCAGGAGATAGAGGCATCGGTGTGGCCCCCTGCGCCGCAACCATATGAGGGGGAAAACACCTGAGTGCGGAGTCGACGGCACCGAAGGGGGTGCCGCACGACCAGGAAGGCCCAATCGCCCTGCCCAATCTCCTGAAGAACCCGAAGGCCCTGGAGCAACCGGGCCAGGCAGATGGACCAACCTCCGAGCCCACTGCTCCATAAGAGTGGCCCACTGATGAAACTGCTCATTGGAAGCCCCACCAGAAGGCGGGGAAGGACTCCGAGGTCGAAGAGGTTGGTGACCAGAAACAGAAACTGGCGACTCTGAATGAGGAGACTGGCAACTGACCCCAATGACCGACTGTCGATGTGCAGACATATCAGAAGGTGACCTCGAGTGATGCCTTCTCTTTCTTGACCTACGGGCCGAAGAAGAGCTTGAGGCCGAACGGCAGAGGATGGCTCATTTCTTTTATGCTTCTGGGACCGCCTTCACCGGCATTGGAACGTCCATTGTCAGAACCCCCCTCAGGAGAAGGCGGTGGACCGGACCCAGCCCAGCTGACTGAACAGCTTTCATACGAAGTCTCCCTACCGTCACCTGACCCGCTCATGGTCGACCCCTCAATGTAGGCTGAGACTTCTTTCTTTAATAAGAATAAATTATCGTAAGCGGTACTTTATTCGAAAAATACTACAAAATAAAAAAACTGAAAACTATGCTGCTAGTTTGAAGTTTGACTCCTGGTGGGCAAGCGACGTCATCACTGAAGCGTACTCGACGGCAGGAAAAAAAGGAACTGAGGCTGTTGGAGGGTCGACGCCAAGACAGTCATTGCTGTATGAGCAGAGGCTCGCGGTGCCTTTCCTCGCGGCTCCATCTCTGGCGCCGGCCCTGCTGCAAAAATTTGCTCCCGCTGGGTCCTAGCGCCTCTGGCATAGATCCCATTAGTGTGAATGAGTGGTGGAGACTTTATGTCCAAGAAGATCTTCCAATTTCAACTTCAAATTTTGGATTTGTAATCAGATTTTACATTTCAGAATCCAAACCTGATCACAATGTGATTACTTAGGATTTTCGTCAAGCTACAGTAAATCTGAGAATCCTATCTCCTGTTATTTGGATAGGATTTTGATGTATCTGAATCTGAAAATTGGAATCTGATCATCCCTACACATGGAATTTAATCAGATGCCAGCAAAGATGGAACAGTAACAGAATATGAACCAGTATTTAAAAAACTGCTTTAACAGAAACTACAGTCTTGTAAATTAAGGGGAAAGGGGAAATTGTTTAACCAGGAAAGGCACACTAAACCAGAGCTTGTGTCTAGGTGCGACCTGGGAGCACAAGGAAGTTAAGTGACTTGCTCAGGGTCACACAGTATGTAATTGGGGACTGTGGGATTCAAACCCAGGTCTGCAGGTTTGCAGCTTAGAGCCTTAAACCACTGCAATATACTGCCTCCTTAAATTAAACTAAATTAAACATAGTTCTCCTTTAAAATATCCCCTGCAAAATCCCCTCACCAAGCAGGGGCTTCCAGACATGGTGGGGTCTGCTGATTTCATTCTGTTACAGTTGTTTTAAACACTAGAAGAATAAGATATTTAAAATAAAATATTGAGGGAAGTGTCACGTCATTATTTGTACACCCCACTCTTGACTTGCAATGACCTTGTAAACCCCGCAGACGTTGCCCTCATGGTTCATGATGTCATTATGTACCTCAGGTGTATATCAATGTTTACCCAAATATTTTGTGCCGGATGAACTTGGATCACTTTACTATCGGGGAATTTAATTTTATAAGGTTGTTGATATCTATTCTGCTCTATTGATGTTTTTTATTAGTGTGTAAAGTTTTATTTATTGGTTTAAATGTCTTTTGATGTACTCTTCTTTTGTGAAGTGCCTCAAGCCCTTGGGATGGAATGCAAAAGAAATAAAATGGCCTTGCCTCTAGATAACACTGAGTCAGGAGTCCAGAGATTTGCTTGTTACACTGATCAAGTCAAGCAGAAATGGAAATTATGTAACTACCATAATGCTTGATCTTTTTGGATGAAGTCTTAACCATCCATTCATAATGGGACTACACCAGAGGTGCTAGGACCCAGTGGGAGCCAAAAATCTTCAGGAGGACCGGCGCCGAGGTAGGACCACACATGCATGGCACTGCAAGACTGGCTTGCGCCTGTATGGGCTATTTCAGCGTTGACCCTCCAACCACCTCAGCTCCTTTTCGACCGAGAAAGTGCAGTGTAAAGTAACCTAAGAAACACCTGACCTAATCCAGGCATACGACAGCCCGGATCACCCATGTAAGAAGGGTCTACTCAACTGTGTCTTCACAGCCTAAGCAAACGAGGGAGTTAAGACTAGAAGCAGGATGAGTGAGCTCATGGAATGGCGGGTGGGTGTGTTAATGAATGTTGAAGACTTCGTCCAAGAAGATCAAGAATTATGATAGGTTTATAATTTCCATGTCTTCCTGGATTAAAAGTCTTCACCATTCATTCACACTAATGGGAGAGTACCAAGCTAATAAAACAATCCCCCCAAGTTGGGCGGCAGGAGACAGAGCTCACTCCGGACAGAAGTCCATAAAGGATTGTGCTGCTGAAGGAGTGTGCTGTCTGGCATGGACATCCAGAGCGTAGTGCTTCGCAAGGGTGTGCGCCCATCTCCAAGTAACCACTTTGCAAATATCTGTAATGGGTACATTATGAATTTCTGCCAGGGATGCAGCAACCACTCTGGTACAGTGGCAGAGTGGCCGTAAACCCAGCTTACCAACTGGACCTGCGCCATCGAGTAGCAGTGACTAAGACATGCTACCAGCCATGCACAAATGCATCCAATGACAACAGGCTGACCCAGTCGAGCCATGCTGAAAATACGAAAAGATGCTTGGATTTGCAAAACTCTTTAGTTCTGTCAACGCAGAAATGAAAATTACGTACCTACCGTAATTCCTGATCTTTCTGTGTATTTTCACCGTTCATCACATTTGGGTTCTGGCCAGAGGTCATGACCCCATGGAAGCTTTTGGTTTTGGATGGGTGGAGTCGACGAACCGATGGTGCTGCCCTCGAGGCCGACGCACTGCATGGCGTTCGAAGGTTAGCCATTAGGTGTCTTGACCCCACCCCTCCCGCCAGTTGTGAGTCACAGTAGAGTAAGAAAGGGCTGGGGAGGGAGGGACAAGGAACTCCAAGGGACAGACAAAGGAAGATATACAAACTAAAAGGAGAAATAAATGATGGAGGGGACAGAAGGAGATTGAGAAAAACTAAGGGGATTGGGAAGGAGCCCCAGTCTCTGGAAGCAGAAAAGGAGAGGGAAGGAGGGAGGAAAAAACAAGAAATGGGAAGGGGGAGGACATACCCTGGACTGTTGATTGTCTCCAGACTGTATAGGAACTGCGAAGAAGTAGCCAGAAGGCTGAGTTGCCAGAATTCAAGACACAGAATCACTGGCAAGAACTCCAGCATGAGCAGAAGCGGCTATTCTGGAAGAAAGGAACAGGATACAAGGTTGTCCTCCCCCGAAACCACACATCTGAAAGGGGAGAAACAGTAAGTTTACTAAATTATATTGAGGGATGAGTCCCTAAGGACAAGAACGGAGGAGGATAGAGGAAGAGAGAAGAGAGGGTAACCACCACCCCCAAAGGGGTGGGGCAGAGGCATTGAGGAGAGAAGTACCCTCTCCCCTGATCCCGCTCCCCTCCTGTCAGAAGGTAAAAGTCCCCCTGTGTGCCCAAGGTCACCCCGCTCCTGACCAGCGGAAAGGAAGGGGGGAAGGGGCACACAGAGGGAGGGGGACCCAAAGACTGAGGCCCCAGGGGGATGGAGGGTGGCATTTGTGATGAATGGTGAAGATACACAAAAAGATCAGGAATTATGAAGGGTATGTAATTTTCATATCTTATCTGTGTCAGTCTTCACCATTCATCACATTTGGGTGAGTACCGAGCCCCCCCCAAAGGGGGCCCTAGACCCAAAAGGACTAAGTCCCTTAACTCCCACTGTGGGAAAGACACTGAGAGGCAGAACCTTTATGGGTCTGGTGAGGCCCAAGACCAGGGAGAGTGAGACAGGACCCCCCCGGAGGGGGCAGGAGGTTGCCCTGACAGACGGTGCCTCACCCTATGGGAGAAAAGGTGGGTTCTCCAGCACGCGGAGGAAATCACCCTATGCTGGGCCAAGGGTGACAACCGGGAAAGACGCAGCCATGCCATCCGCCTAGTGCAGATCGCTGTCCCTACAACCCTGGAATCTACCTCGTTGGTGTTGTAAGATGCCCTTGCTTGGTGCCTTGCTAGCTCCAGGCCCAGTGCAGAGAGTGCAATGGCTTGTCTGGTTACCTCCGAATCAGGCATAGAGGCTAGGAGTTGACCTACCCTGGACCACAGAAACCTATCATAGGTAGCATAGTGGGCCTGATGAGCAGAAATTGAAAGAAGCAACCATGCCGAGCTGAAGGTCCTCCTCCCCAGAAGTCAAAATCCATGGAATCTTGATCTGGGGGCCGGTCACGGTGGAGGGCGCAAAGCTCATCGGGAGTGTCCAGCTGTGTCAGTCCTGACTGATGATGAGGCATATGACCTGGAGACTCCGGGCGGGGGCACAATACCTCTGGCTCAGATCCCTAGGGGCTGGGACTCCGGAAAAGGGTCTTTGCCAGAAGCGTAATGATGCCTCCTGGAAAGGAGCAGGCCAGGCGGGCACCACAATGGTGGCCACACTGAAGTCACCTAAGAAGGCACGTGTCGAATGCTCCAGATTGTACTGAGTGGGTGGGGGTGACACGCAGGTCTTCCATCATCCTCACCAGGAAACGCTGATACTCCGCAAGATGAGCAACAGGGGAGATGTGGACAGATGGCTCCTCTCCTCTAGAAGAGGGGATGAAGAAGCAGAAGACCTCGGAGATCCAGAGGTTGACTGCTCAGGGGGAGGGTGGAACACCCGCTCGGCCATGGCCCTGATATACATAGGGAAGTGAGCAGCCACACCCCTGATTCCTCCCAGGAGAGAGGTCCCGTAGGACCAAGAATGCCTGGGAGAGCAGGAGATGGTGACTGAGGAGTGGGGCCTAAGTCAACAACAGAAAGTGACCGTCCTCTGTCTGGGCAAGAGAGCACACCAGAAGCCCCAAGGGAAGGAGGAGCTCCGGAAAGTCCAACAGCCGACAGCTGATCAACCACGCTGGAACTGCCTAGGCTGTGCCCTGAAGAATCCCCCCCCCGTGAGGTGACCGGGACTGTGGAAATTAAAAAGAACGGTCCCTTCCCTCCAAAGACCAGGGCCCTCTCGAGGAGACCAAAAAGGAAGGACAGGGGTCCGCGCTATGATTCATTCCCGAACCCGAGTGGGTCCCGGAAAAGGGTCGCCGCATCACACCCTGACCCCTCAGAATCCAAAAGAGCCCTCCTCCTCACAAACACCAGCCTAGGCAGCTGACAGCCCTGGTCATTCCCCAAGGGGACCACCCAGGGAGTAGCACCCTCCCCTCCTGTGGGTGCTCCGGTCGGCCCTAAAGTTGGGCAATCCAGGTATACCACCTGAGGGGGTAACCCAACTGAAGGGGCAGAAAACCCTCTGCGCCCAGGCTGCAGGGCAGTAGTGGCCAGCACTACCGCCTGCTGGTTAGCACCCCTGACCCCAGACATGGGGGCTACCACCCACTCTTCAGAGGGAGGCTGGCTCCGGTCAGCCGAGTAAACTACCAGGGTGTCCATATGTGCCGCCAGCTCCAAACAGTCGGAGAGCCGGTCCGAACCAGACTCGGAGTCCGTCTCTGAAGAGGTAGAGACTGAAGTCCGGTGCCAGACCGTACGCGGAAGCCCGCTCCTGTCTGGACTGAAGGAGGCGCCAGTCCGAGTGTCTGCACCAGAGCCAGCATCAAACTCCCCCACAGCACCGCAAAGGGTGCCTGAAGAAGAGACAGCGCTGAGAGCAGCAGCAGAGCCGGAGTCGATGTCTGCTATGGCACCGTCCTGTCCCAAGGTGCTGCGAGTGGCACCGGAGTCAAGGACGGCGCCGATAGCAACACTGACAGCCCCCTCGGTGACATGAGCAGGGCTGAGGGCGGCACCTCCCATGGTGCCGTGTCCTCGCTCTATGCTGCAAGTGGCACCAGAGCTAGACACGGCACTGTCCCCAGCCTCAGCACCGCGAACAGTGCCGAGGTGAGAAATGGTCAAAGACGGCACCGTAGAACCTCCCACGGCACAGTCAGCACCATCAGCGCTGCAAACAGCATCAACAGCAGAGACGGCATCGAACGGCGGACCGGCACTGATGACGGCGCCATCAGGGCCCAAGGCACCATGAGTGGTGCAGAGGCCCAAGATGGCACCGACGGACAGGGTCGAGAACGGTGCCAACCCAGGCTTCGCAGCCTGAGGAAAGGACACTGGGGGAGCCTTCACCCCTGAAGGGGCGATTGCCAGAGTGGTGCCTCATGCCCACTCCCCAGGGGGAATGGACTGGGCCTCCTGCACCACGTAAGGGGCTTCTGCAACGGCGAGGCTACTAGTAGCAGAAGCCCCCTCCTCCATGGTCCATATAGAACTGGAAGGGGACCTGGAGGAAAGGCCAAGAGACTGTGGCTTGGCCCGATGAGTGCGTGCCCATCCTCTGAAAGTCGGCGGAGCTTGTCCAACTTTCCACGCGTGTTGATCGATGACATGACAGTCCATGGAGAAGCAGGCGTTGCACGAATCCATGTCATCAAGTGGGCCAAGACACGTAAGACAACAATCATGCTGGTCGGTAATGGAGTACTTGCAGCCACACAGGCACCGATGCATAGGGGCCGCCCCGCTTTCAACGATTTTTTGCCCTCCGACCGAGACATGATCGACAGAAAAACAATTCAAAAACAGACTTATCGTTGCTGAAATATAATAAAAGGAACAGTATTACCACAGCAGCATTGAGTAGGCGAAACAGAACCAGCAGGTAAAACTTTTTTGGCGTCGAAGACACGAGAAGGCCACTGTTGATAGCAACTCCACACAAGGTGCAACTTCTATGGTGGGAGACGAAGAATGGTGGGAGGGCGGGGTCAACAACACCTAATGGCAAACCCGCGAGTGCCACGCAGTGCATCGGCCTCATGGTGGTGCCGCCGGTGCATCGACCCGCCCCATCCAAAAAAAAAAAAAGGCTCCCACAGGGTCATGACCTCCGGCCCGAACCCAAATGTGATGAATGGTAAAGATTGACAAAGATAAGATTCATAGAACCCCTCCTGGTATCTAGAGTGTGAAGGGTGCATTCCCCTTCATTCTACAAGTTGGCAAAATAAGTGGGAAGAACCAGGGTTGGTTAAAGAGAAATTCTGAACTACCCTCGGCAGGAATTTAGGGTGAGTACGAAGTACCACCTTATCCTTGTGAAAGACAGTATATGGAGGTTCTGTGGCCAAGGCATGAAGTTCAGAAGCTCTGTGAATGGAAGTAATGGCCACTAAGAAGGCAGGCTTCCAAGTCAGAAACTTCAAGTCACAGGTTGTTAGAGGCT
This sequence comes from Neoceratodus forsteri, assembly GCA_016271365.2. Lineage (NCBI taxonomy): Eukaryota > Metazoa > Chordata > Ceratodontiformes > Ceratodontidae > Neoceratodus > Neoceratodus forsteri. The sequence goes on along the minus strand of JADMNL010000022.1, from coordinate 594,206,263 downwards.
CAAAGGTTTATGGGTGAGCGTATCTATAATAAGGTTGATATTCCACACCGCCACTGGTTTCTGACCGAGGGTCCAGTGTGTAGGATACCCTTGAGGAATCTCTTGACTAATGGTAACTGAGCCAGCAACATGTTCTGCACTGGTGCAAGGTGGGCGGAAATCACTCAGAGGTATACCCTCACTGTCGAGTATTGCAGTCCTGCATTTGACAGGTCTAAAAGGTACTTCAGCACTTTATTTGGTGGGCAACAAAGTGTGTCCTCTGTGGATTTTTTTGCACATCAAAGGAAAATCGCGTCCACCTAATCGTGTAAGTTTCCCTGAGTAAGGCTTATGCTAAGATGATTTCCAAGATCCTTTGAGAGACTACAGACCTACCCACTTCTGTCTTCTCAGGTAGCCAGGCATGGAGTTGAAGGGAGCGCGGGGTGGGATGGACCGGGGTCCCTGTATCAGGAGACTGTCTAAAGAGGATCTTCCTCAGAGGGGACTTCTGACAAACTATTGATAAGTGGAAAGCATATCTGACAAAGCCAATGCAGGGCAAAGAGGATCATCCTGCCCCCCTCTGCCCTCAGCTTTATCAGTATCCTCTGAACTAAAGGAAGTAGAGGAAATGCGGAAAGAAAGCGTCTTGACCACCGCAGTCTGAATGCATCCTAACAGAAAAGGTCAGGTTCTGGATTTCTTGAGTAGAAAGGGGCAGTTTTGCATTGAGAGGGGATGAAAAAAGGTCCAGGACTAGACTGTCCCACTCACCAAAAACAGTTGCATGCCGCTGGGGCTAGCGACCATTCATGGGAACCCGCCTCCAGCCTGCTCATCTGATCCATCAGGTCATTCGGAATACCTGGAAGGTAGACTGCTTGAAATAGGATATCGTGCTTGAGACATCACTCCCACCTCTTTATGGTCTCCCTGCACAGAGGGTAGGAGCAGGTTCCACCCTGCTCGTCGATGTAACGCATCATGGCCTTCGTGTCCATCTGAAGGAGAACACCTCATGGTAGAGGACATCCTTCAGGACTTGGGCGTTATGTGAAGATGAGACTCCTCCTCCTCCTGGCTGCACACACTCTGAGTGTGGTGCTCTTGACAGTGAGCTCTGCCACTGATCAGAGATACATCTATGATGATGGCGATCTGAGATGTCAGTGCAGCAAGGGTAGACCTTGTAGAAGCCTGTCTTCCTGTGTGTCAGGAGTTCCACCACCTGTAAGTGGAAAGACTGTGGATGCGTGGTTGGAGACCAGCATGTGCTGAGCATCCACTGTGTGGTCCTCATGTGGAACCGCCAGAAGCAGTTATGAAAGTGGCAAAGACCCCAACGTCAAGCATCCACTACATGGATCGGACTCATACAAGGTTACTCTCTGTGAGGAAAAGAATCATCTGTACAAGTTGGTCCCCCTGACCCCCGGGAGGAGGCCCTCGTTCGGGAGGTGGCTGGAGGGGGGAGGACTCTATGAAGGGAAGCCAAGAGGCTTGAAGCTGTAACTTTGTAGGGTCAGTGGTACCTTCATAGAAGCATCCTGAATGTCCAGGGATGTGAACCAGATGAGCTGCTGGGGAGGTGGTAGGACAGCCCCTATGGAGACCATCCTGCCTTGAGCAAAGACATATTTTGTTTCTGAGATCAAGAATAGAGCACATGCCATCTGTTCTTTTAGGCATCAGATGACTACGAAGAAGGCCCTGAATCTCTGAAGTGAGAAGGTCTGACTATGAAGTGGTGAGACTGTGCTGCCGCTGGTGGGACAGTCGGGGAAGTCTCTGAAGGTTGAGGGAGTACTCCTTTTAGAAAATCCAGAGGGCCCACTTGTCTATTGTTATAGACAGCACAAGGCTGAAAGAGAGTCAGATAATCTCTCACCGCAGGTGAAGATCCACCTCAGGCAGTTGAAATGGAACCCGGACTAAGTCTCTGAAGTGGTACTTGGCACCTTCAGGCTCTTTGCCTCAAGCTGCGTTTTCTTTGCAGCTGATGTTCACTGTTTGTTGCAAAACTGATGACAGTTCCAGCCCCCTGAGTGGATGAAGGAGCCAATCGGGTTGTTCTGAAGCCAGCTACCTAAGTGCCAGACAGGGAGAATCATCAAAGATCCTGATGTTCTAAGTCAGGAGAGTCACCTGACATAGATCCCAGCAGTAGCTGCCCTGGAGGCAGAGTTGCAGGCCTCCACAGAGCTTTTGAGGCAGTGACTGCTCGTTTCCCCCAAGGTGTCAACCTTACAAGATTTCATATTGATAGAACAAGCTGAAGACCCCTGAGAGAGAACAGCCTTGTCATTCTTTTGTCTGACAACCACAGTAACTAAAAATGTCCCTCCCTGGGAGGGGCACTGAAGGAATCAGAGGTTGTCTTCTCCACACAGTATGCAACAAGACACCAAGGAGGGTGGGCAGAGGACACAATGTTCTTGAACCTGGATAACCTGAGATGCAAAAGCCCTTCCCGGGTCTACACCAAAGTGTAAAGCCAGGTCAGAATCCATGTCCTAAGGACAGACTGAAAGATATGGCTTGGAACAGGATTTAGTTGGAATGAGGAGTTCATGTCCAGGAGATCAGAGGGCTGTGGGTTCAGTTCCCACATCTGGCACTTTGGTTAATATCCCAGTACTGACACTGTAGTACAGCATGAGAGGAGTATTGCACTTCTGAGGTGCTGTCTTTCAGATGAGACGTTAAACCGAGGTCCCATCTGCCTGGATTGGTGGTAGTTCAGGTGGATGTTAAAGATCCAGTGGCACTTATCGAAAAGAACAGGGGAATTTCCCCGGTGTCCTGGCCAAATTTCCCTCATTCACTAAAAAAATACCACCAACAGCTTAGTCTGGTTCAAGGTCAGTTGACATTCATCTGTATCCCCCTCCCCCAGGTCGTGCCTGAAAATAGGCAGGATTTGTCTAGTGCACTTCACTGGTCAACAAAAAAAAAACAAGAACGAAACAAAATGTCCAGGTTGTAAAACAAGTCACCTTACCATTGGCAAAATGATGAGGTCCAGATCAGACTCGTCATGCTCCACATCCACCCCAAGAAACAGGAAATGCCCCAGCAAGGCCAACCTGGGCAAGGGATAAACTGGAGGGCACCTGGGTCCGGAAATGAGCCTGCCGCTGAAGACCCCGAGACCACATGTGGCACCAAGAAAATGTCATTGCCCGTGACACTGAGAAATGGATGGCTGCATGCTGCCAAAATTAACAGTGCCGCATGCAGCACCGAAATGAACAACACTGCCGCGTGGCACTTAAGCTGATGGTGCCACATGCGGCACCAAAGTCGACAGTGCCATACACAACACCAAAATGGATGGTGCCGCATGTAGCTGAGGAGGCCAGAGAATGGCCATCTCTGGAGGAGGAGGAGGAGTGGTACCTCTGCCGGCCCCTGCGGGGAAGAGAGAGGGGGGGTAGGCACATGGGGTCAGCATAGGCCACGTCGGCATTGAGAAGGCACCGAACGCAGAACCTGGACTGAACACCCCGGCCATGGCCCCACAGTGCCAAAGCTCACAGGCCTCAGCAGTAGAACCATTGGCAAGGGCAAACGAGCCACAACTGAACCCACTGTTCTAAAGAGCTGTCCAAAGATGAAACTGTCCACCAGAACCCCCCCAAGGGACAGAGAAGGGAACTGAGACAAGAGTCCAGGCTGTCGAGAGCAGATGCCACCAGGAACCCAGAGGGCCCTTTACTACTGAAGACTCCCTGACAGACATACTAGAGGGTGACCTCGAGGGGTACCATTTCTTCCGCTTCCAACAGGAAGAGAAAGAGCTCAAGGTCAAGCGGTGCTGGGTTCATGACCTGAATCGAGAATGGGCCCACTTCTTTTTGTCTATAGACGGACTGTCCTCCCTCCCAGAGAGGGTGGCAGACAGGATGCAGCCCCGCTGCCGGAGCAGCCTTCTGAAGAATCCCTACCATCACTGAGACCATCCAAGGCCGACTCTGTCAATGGGCAGGGCTGAGAGAAATCTTCTTTCTTCTTCTTTGTTTTTCAAAAGTTTTCATTTTTTTTCAAACAATAAACAAGAAAAGCATTTAAATTAATGAACTGAATGACTAAAAGCTGCTGTCATATAGACAAGAAGTTTGACTCACGGCGGACGAGCGACGTCACTGAAGCACACTCGGTGGGAGAAGAGGAACTGAGGCAGTTGGAGGGTCAGCGTTGAGATAGCCCATACAGGCGCCCATCCTTGGGGTGCTGCAGATGTGCGATCCTACCTCGGTGCTGGCCCTCCTGAAGATTTTTGGCTCCTTCTGGGTCCTTGCACCTCCGGCATAGTCCCACTAGTGTGAATGAATGGTGAAGACTTTTAGTCCAGGAAGAGCTGAAATTACATAGTTAATGTAGCAGCAATAATACTGTTAATAGCAGAAACTGGAAAGGTTGATAAATAAATAAAAGTTACCCTAATAGTTAAAATTAATAGTACTCTTTTTTTTTTTTTTTTTTGGCTAAATGAATTTCAGTCTTATATAAGTACACTAGAGATTAATTGAGAAATAAAATGGACAAATTAGTACCTCATGTCATAAGCAGATTATATTGTATTTTGGTTAAACTATATTTTGTTTTTTCAACAGTTGGATGAGTCATCCCTCTGCACTACCTTGCAAAATCTTGGTGCAAAAAACTCAGGGTTACATCTACCTAGAACAAATGCCGTGAGAGAACACTGCTCCTTCCAGTACAGGATGGACAGTGAGTCTGCATGTATGAGGATTTTTGTACTGAAATGTTTTTTCATACTGGCACAACTACAATTCAATAAAATGCTGTCCTTGGCCTTGAGGCTCCCTTACTTGACCCACACTATCATATAGTCCAAAGCAATCCAAGCCTTTAAATGTTCGTGCCTGCAGAGAGGCGATGTAGAAGTGTTATTGTTGCCACCCTGCATGCTTGCTGTGCCACTCCACAGCAAAGGAATCTGCATTAAAACAAAATGCAGTCATACAAACTTGTCTGACGCCTCCTGTGTCAAACTCTGAAGCCACAGCTAGCTCTCTGCTTCCTACTACCAATGTGCAGAGGTACAGTATATGATGCTGATGTTTCAACGTCACATCGTCTTCTTCAGATCGTGCTCTGAAGAAGACAGTGTGAAGTCAAAACGTCAGTATGTTCTGAAGAGGATGGTGTGAATTCGAAACCTCAGCATCATGTATGATGTGCACTGCCAATGGGAAGCAGAGGACTAGCTGTGAATTCAGGGCTTGATAGAGGAGCCGCTAGACTAGTTTTAAGACAAAATTTTGTTTTGCTGCAGATTACTGTGATGTGTAGTGGCACAGCAAGGGTGCAGGGTTATAGCAGTAAAGTATCCATATTGCCTCACTGCGGATACAAAGTTTTAAAGACTTGGATTGCTTTGGACTACATGACAGAGTGGGTAGGATAAAGGAGCCCCGTGGCCAAAGACACATTTTTTTGAATTGCAGTTATAAAATTTGGTATGCCAGTATGAAACAGAAATTTGTTTAGTACAAAAATCCAGGGATGTGCAGACTCACTGTCTTTCCTACACTGGAAGGGGCCATTTCCTCGAAATATATTTGTTCTATCTATACTTCGCATTTGTTTAAAGTGAGAGTTGTCCTGAAACAACCCCAGTTATTATCAAGCCGCCAAAGAAGTGAGTGATATACAATTAGGGTTTTATCCCCTTTGTTTTCTCTCTGGGCTTCAGCACACCAGTCTGTCATTGGTTAAGGCCTGGCATTGTGAAGTGTTATAAAACAGGATCAATCGGACGACATGAATGGTTACGTGTGAATCACATGACCTGCAGTGATGGAACATTTAAGCAATAAGACATGACAGGACTTGTGTAATGTTGGGATAATAACATCAAGCCTTGGGTTCATTGTGAGGCTCGAGGAGCATCTGTGTGCCTCCAGCCATCCAAGAAGTAATGTATCCCAGCATAACACATGCCCTGAAGTACCTTATTGCGTTTAGAAAATGGATCCTGCAGAACAAAATCTTAATTCATTTCAGACAAACGGCATGGCTGAAACTGCCTCCAGACCAGTCAGCATTCAGAATGTCTTCTGTCCATTTTATAATACTGTATGTTTCAGCCCTACTTCTCCTTTTTCCTTTTTTATAATTATAGACCATTTTGCAAGCACAATATAACACACAGTACTGTGTACCTTGTGTATTTGGCACCACTGTGCACTGCATGCCTTGTGTTAGTGCTTAGTTACACATCTTTTGGTGTTTACATGAAAACGGTTAAATGAGGACCCATCCTCATCTTCTTGCTTAAGTGGTTCATATGCTTTGAAACTCTGAATTAAGTGCTGACTTCGGACTACAAAGGATTGTGATAAGGCTTCCATGTGTTCCGTGTAAGTTTGGAGTTACAACACTTCCAGACCGATTTGCTGATCCTTTAAATAATGCTTCTGGACCAACCCACTGTTGCACTGATGGAATGCTGGGCTACCACCTAAGACACCTAGGACTGCTTATACTTCCCAGAAGTCCACATGGGAGCCTGATGCAGGCTGCGATTTGGATGCACCTTGGGAGCAAGGTGTTCTACTCCTGGAGGGGGTTATGTGGTGCCCTGTCACTGCAACATCTACTGGCCAACCAAGGAATGACATTGGCATCAAATGAGATGAGATGGAACTCAGTCACCTACTGGCCCAGAGAAAGGCTACTATGGTTGGGGGGGGATTGGACAGGGAATAAGGTGGACAAAAGAGAAAAAAGGCATTTACTCACTCACAAAACTGTACCTAAACCTTGTTCTTTGTTTCTTTCCTTTGTGATAAAACTGCACCCAGGTGCGGCACATTTTACACTGCAGCCCACACATGCAAGGGCTAAGAGCTCCCCTGTCAGCAGTAAGACAGTGTCATTATTTTAGATGTAACCTTCACTCCATGAAACTGTCTAACTCAACGCATTACCAATAAAGGCCATTCTCAATTGCATAGTTGTGCAGGGCAGACAGGCAAGAGATCAGCAATGAAAAAACTTTTCATTTACTTTGTTTATTAAAGTGTCTTGCTCTTTTGATGGCAGCCATTTCTTTTAGAGCAATCAAAATTACACAAGTGGTGCGGCAGAACATTTTGACTGTGTGAAGGCAACAGACTTCAGATATACAATAAAAAAACATTACATTATGGTTAATAGTTCTACAGAAGATTGTGACTTCGAGGAGACTGTCCAAAATGGGGGATTGTGTACGAAACAGAGCAAATTGGTGTACTGTAGCTGTTTCTGGAGGTCATGTAATGGACATAGTGCTAATCTCTTCCCAACACAGAAAGTACAAACAGATCCTGATGTTAAGCAGTAGACTAACATTTTACTTCTGTTTGGTAGTATAAACAAAATCCCCTATAGTAAATTACCCCACGCACACACAGAAGATTTAGTAAAACTGTGTTCAGTGCAGTTCAGTCGCCAATATACTGAGAGAATTCACAGTCAGAGAGAGAAAGAGGAGACAGAGAGACACAGAGGAGAGACCTAGAAATGGAAATGAACAAGCAGATGGAAACTGGTTGCAGGAGAGCTCCGCCCTCATGAGAACATGGGTTCTTTATAGCCACTAATTAAATAATTGAATCTGATGTCACTGCTTCAGTTCTGGTTCACCACAGTTATTTACACAAATGACCCATACCTTTTTACTTAATGAATGAGCATAAATAAATGGCCAGTCATTTTACAGGCAGATGGGCTACTCAGCAATATGCATCAGAATCCGGAGTCTTTACTAGATTTTTAATTGTTATCTTCATGCAGTTTTTCCATTTCAATTTTTCCCTGCATTGTTATTGCTGTGTCTTCCAACAGAAAAAAACACAATTTAATTCTTTCATTCAATCTTTCTCAGGAAAAGTGTTTATATTATCTAGTAGTGAAGTGTATTTTTCCAATGGGGCTTTTACACCTGCATTCAGCCTTGGGTTTAGTGTTAGGAGAATTCAGTCAAAATTGTAGCATAAACTCTCAGAAGACACAGGCTAATAGACAGTTCAGGAGTCAATGAATATAGCTTCCGATTTTACACAGAGTACAGTGGGAGCCTGCTAAATTATAGAGGTAGGTTTCACTGCCTTCAAATTGGTGCTGGAATTGTTTCCCCTGAAGCTGTGTCCCTGATACATTTGGTATAAATCATCAGTGCTGATACAGCTAATCAAAATAGGGATGTGCAGTTTGCGTGTGTGGGCCTCGTATAATAACAGCTTTCCAAGAATTTCTATAAATGTCACATTCCACTTACCAACTGAAGAGGCAAGGTATTAAAAAGTTATATTTATCTAAGGTATAACAGTTGACGGTGTGTAATCATAAGTGAATAATGCCTGCCTTGTGTGGTTATTAGGCACAAGGCATAGACAAGTGCTGCAATCACCCAAGAAGTGCATTACTCCCTCATTACCACACACCCTGGAGTATGTTATCCTACTTAGGGAATGAGCTTTTATTTGCTACAAAATATGTAGCTCATGTAAGATGTGTGGTTCTCAGAAAAATAATCAATGGTCATGTGACTTGTTTGACCAATGAGATTATAGAATTTTCATGGCCCATTTTATAATTATTTATAAGTACAGTTCCGACATCTCTAATAGTCATCAGAGTGATTGGTATGTTTAGAAATAAGCAATCGAGACTGGCTAAAATTATGTCATGATTTATAATCAGTGTTTTAAATCATTATATTTAAAGCAAAAGTCCTGAACTGACAGAATTTGGTATATATTGTGTCTTTCATATGCACTCTATCCCAAAGTGCTTTGCAAAGCAATGAGTTAGATGCTGGTAGTGCAGGAACTGTATACATGCAGCAACCACTAAGTAAGCAATATCACAGAACAGAGTGTGCATTATAATATGTTATTGCATGGTCATGTGACATGCTTCAGCCAATTATGTCTGTGGATTTTTCAATGCTCTTTTATATATTTTTTTTATTTATAGTTTATCCCCAATTTTTTACCCACGTTTTCTCCTGGCCCTGTCAGGGCTGAGTGTGAATGTGGAGCCACGCGCACGCCGTGGTACCGGGATGCCTTCCCACTACTTGCTGCCCGCTTGCCTGCACTGCCGGCGGACCTCCATCCGTGGGCAATAGAACTACAGCGGGAGATAGAGTCCTCCTCAGTAGAGGAGACAAACTTTCAGCTGAATCCTGAAATTAATTCACATATCGGGCCTGTGTAGTACAGTATGGTTCGTATGCTCATTGGTCCACGAGTGGACCAATAGGCATACAGATCGCGATTGTACATTGTCATTCGGTGGGTGGCATGCGGTGGTGCCGCCGCCAGCGACAGGGGTGCTGGGTGGCAGGGAACCTCTGTGGGTGGGTGGAGGGATTACTACTGACCACCAGGTAACTCTTACATTGCACAACAGCCCACGACTGGGTGAAGGGAGGGCTACCACTGGACCACCAGGGATCCTTTCTCACTACAAATGCCCGCAATCGGGTGAGGGGGTCCAGTGGACCACCAGGGTTCCTGTACTTTTACAACAGCCCACGATCGGGTGAAGGGGGGGTTACCACTGGACCACCAGGGATCCTTTATTGCTACGAAAGCCCATGATCGGGCATACTGGGGGGTTCCACTGGACCGCCAGGAGGGTATGTGTGCCCAGCAACGGTGTTCTGGGTGGGCGCGTGGCACCCCATGGCTGGCGGCTGCTGTGTTGCGCCGTGCAATTCAGCAGCCTGCCTGTGGGTGACTGGAACTTGTTCCTGCTTTTTTGGGGCACAACTTTGAGCTCCCCTGTGCGGCACAGTGCAGGGTTGCACTGGCATATGTGACGCACATCCCGGGCTGAATATCGGGATGTGCTGCATATGCATGGGCACGCCCCCTGCATCTGCGCCACATACACTACCAGTGCGCCCGCATCGGGGTTGCGCTTGCACAGCCTACTCTTTTGAATATCGTGTTAGGCACATTGGGGGGTTGTGCATGGTGCAACCTCTTTGAATATCTGGGCCATTGTGTTTGGTGGTATTTGTACTTACCTACAAGTTCTGGCATGGGTTAATGCTCACAGTTTTCTTTTTTTGTACAGGTTCTGTTGTACCACCGGCACCACGACTCCAGTTTAAGTGATTCTGTCCACTGTGCGTGTTCTAATTCTGTCGGCAGCCCAGAAATCATGTTTTTTTTTTGTTTGTTTTGTTTTTTAAAGAAAAATGTTACTTCTAAGTATAATATATGTTTTTATATGACAGCCTAGTAATAATAATTCCTGTCAGTGCAATTGGGCTTTTCTTGAACCCACCTTTCATTTCTGGGGGATGGAGCTCTCCTTTTCTAGAACCTTGAATTATATATTATTAACAGGCAACAAAAGTCACACAATCAAAGGCAACCTCTGAGCAACATGCATAAAATATAACCATGCAGGGATTTTTTTTTCCTGTTAACCAAACCACCCCCCAAAAATGGCAGAATAATGTGACCTTTCCAGATCGGTCAGACACATACATATAGTCTCCAAAGAGAAAGAGTTAAAAAAAAAAAAGAAAAGGAACACATACTGCAAACAGAGACACAGTCCTTGAAAGAGAGAGAGGAAAGCTTTTGCCAGACAGAAGAAACAAGTATTTCAAAGAAGTTTAATCTGAATAGTAAGAGAGAAAGTGCTAATCAGTTTAACAGTGGAACTACAGAAATAGATAAAAGGTACTTATTTTGCTTCACCACACTTCCAAATGCTGTAAGCTACAGATGCTGCTATATTTAGTAACTGGGTGTATTCCTGATTTGGCCTGACAGTTTCAGGGTTAAAAAGTCTTAGTTAAAGTGAAAACAGTATTTTGTTTTTCATCTTTTGTTTCTATGGGTAAAAATAAAGGTGGGACATGGTTACACAACAGAGGACATGCTTTTGGTATTCAACTTTACAACTGTCATATTTAGATATGAATTAAACAGCATGACAGTATTAAAAGGATTAGTATAACTGTGAGGGAATGGTGGATCGCATAGTCTTGGTTCCCTGCAGATTTTTACCACTGGTGGTTTTCCTCTTCACAAAGGCAACGTTCATATCAAAATGTATTATCAGTGCCAGTCCCCATAAAATAATGGTGGCGTCTGCTTTCCATAATGCTGCGTTTTATTTTATCTTTAAATAATGGCAGCATCTGCTTTCCATAATACTGACTTTTACTTTAATTTTATTTTACAATTTTTGACTGGGAAGGGCTCACTGAGCCAAAGCCCATTTTCAGGCACATCCTGGAAGCACAGAGAGGTTAAGTGACTTGCTCAGGGTCACACGGTATGAAGGTGAAGGTTGTGGGGATCAAACCCAGGTATGCTGGATGTAGCAAGCTCATTCACACAGCTCAGTGCTGTAACCTTTATACTGCCAGACAATAAATGCTGCAGCTGTATGTATAGCAGGAGAGGAACACGAGGGACCCTTGTTTTTTTCTCTCGCATTGCATTTGTTTATTTGCTTTTTTTAGTTTTATGGTCAGTGTGTGAAACTTTTTCCTGTTAGTTATTCACTGGGATAAACAACATATCTCACTAGAGGCCTGTGATGAAACTCAAGTTTCAACCAATTAATCAATACTCTTAGGGCAGGATTCACAAAGAAAGCCAAAAATCCCGCAGCTGCGGGAAAAAGGCCTGCAGCATTGCGGAAACACAGTTGCGTGATAGTCACAAAGAAAAACTGAGCAGGTGCGGAATTTCATAAAATTCCCACAGGTGCGGAATTTCAGCAGCTGTGGAAATTGCACACATGCTAAAAATCCGCAACTGCAGATCCGCAGCTCCAGAAATAGCTTAGGAGGCATAGCAACAGGTGAACTTAATTAGCTGAAACAGCAGACTGTAACAGGGCTGCCACAGAATGAAGCTGAAAGCACCCACAAAGAGACCAGCAACCAGTCCCTCAACTGGGACCACTGCAGCACCACAGGTACCAGTAATGCCCTTGAGCGCCACAGTGGCCAGCTGTTACTGCTGGTCCCCCTGCCCTGGGGTGTTCCTGTTGCCTGCAGGGGTAGCACTCACTGCAGGCTGGCCAGGCTCGACTGCCTGTGGGGCTCCATCATGGGCTGCACTGTGTCTGGTGGTTTTTGCCTGTTGCCATATCATGGCAATGTGTGCTTCTGTTGCTGTTACAGTAGCCACTGTAATACTATCTGGGATGCTATTACCTGTGCCTCACCTCCACCTTAATTGATTCCAATTGCTGGGGCACTACTGCAGTTTGCTGAGGGAGAGTTACACCTCATTCCACTGTGGGTACCATTTTTTCCGCAGCTGTTTAAAAAAAACTGGTTGTGAAAAGCCTTTCAGGGGCTGTGCCTTACTTACCTCACACCTTTTTTTCCTCAGGGACTTCCGCAGCTGCACTTTTTTCCACAGTCCTTAGTGTTGTTTTTCTGCAGCTGCAGAGGGTTTTGTGAATAGCACTCAGTGCAAGTTCCCCTTAGATTCCATAGCAACGGCAATTTGGGGGACTTAGGGAAGGTTTTGCACCTTCAGAAAGCTTTGTGAATCCAGTCATTACACTGGGGAGGTGGGTGTCTGGCAGCATAGTTGTGAATGAGCTTGATACCTTCAGCTGGTTGGGATTTCATTCCCAAAACCAACACTTGCTGACTGTGTCACTTTGACCAAGTCACTTAACCTCCCCAGTGCTCCCAGGTCAGCCCTGAAAACAGGCCCTTGCTCCATTACCAAAGAATAAGAAAAAAAAAAAACACACTAGTACTCCTGCCAGTAATTTTAAAGCAGCAGTGTGATGAAATTGAGGGAAAAAAATTGTCTTTACCTTTTTTCATTATAAATGATTCCAGGGATCTTCCGGTTTCACTTGGTGGTAAAAGTTTCTAGCTCCACTAAAATTTGAGTATTTTATAAATAATTTTATTTTTTCTGAACAAAAAATATGACTGCCACATTTGGCTTTGAAATATCACTGCAAACCTAGTAAGGGTTACGATCGAGAACATAAAAACCTATAGTGTGCAGCATAAGAGGTACCTAGAAAAGTAGATTTGACAGGTATGCTGACAGTATTAGTAACTGTAGCTGAAACAAGCTGTTTTGAAAAACAAATTATTTGTACTGCTACTTTAAATAACCCTTGAACTGTATTAATCTGTACTCTGTTTGCAATGTCCACATTGTTGTAATGCCTGTCTTGATGTTCCCCATAATTTGTATTTCTCTGACGTTGAACCTTTGTAAAAGAGCCATGGTTCAAAGGTATTTGTAATCCTAGACTTGATAAATAAATAAAATAAATAAATAAAATGGTATCAGCATATGTATCACTTCCTAGGCTTAGCTGGCCCATTGGCATAGCAGGAGAGCTACAGGCCACAATGCCAGTGACCCAAGTTCTGAAGTGAGCTGGGGTCGTCGGGGGGGTCAGCTGAAGGAGAAGAGAACTGGGTGTCCCACATGATGTTTTGCTCCAGTCGGGTTGAAGGGTGGTGTGTCCAACTGCGTTACCACCATCCAAGGGACTGCAGGTGATGGCGCAGCTGGGAGCCCACAGGTGAGCAAAGCAGGAGGGAGAATCAGGCCATTGGTGTGTCTGGCTTGCCAGCATGTAGAAAGGTGCATTCCCAGAAGGCAGAGACTTAAGAGGCAAAAGGCAGCTGGATGGGCAGATACTGCTCTGCCCCCCCTCGTGTCTGCATCAGGTTCTCACCTCCTGGCTCCCAGGATGGCTCGTAGAATTCACCTCTGCTGTGTGTGTGTGTGTGTGTGTGTGTTTGTGTGTGTCTGGATTTCAAGGGGGAAGCCTGTCAAGGCATTGTAGACAGATCCCGTCTCGGGTACAACTCAATGGGGCAATGCACAGGTGTGTCATGGGTGCCCCCAAAGTCCAAGGAGGTCCTGGCCCATTTGCATGGGAGTTTAAAAAACACATGCGTTAAAAACAAGCAGCACTGTGTTATAGGTATCCTTAAGATTCCAGGATCCCATATAAGAGAGAACCTTAATGAATGGGAAGTGGAATACTGATGACAACCCAAGGAGGTCCTGACCCATTACTAATGCTATAATGACTTTAATTGTAAAAGTTAGCCATGGTCAACATTTAGTGTATGCTCTGTGTTGACATGCCCGACTAGAAATACTGTCACCGTGCCACATTCTAGGTGGCCAGGACTATGTCTAATCAAAACTTTGAACTGCCATTAAATATTCTTATGATGAAAACATTGTTATGTGGTAACCATGGAGACACAAAACGTTGCACTTGTGAAGAAAAAATAAAAAAAACAAACATCTGTGATGACTTGATAGTACAGTACCTGAATTGATAAGTAAAAAAAAATATTTAAGTGTAAATTAAACTTTTTCTTCAAATTGCCCTTATGAAAAGGTTCTAGAGAACTGTATTGCAGCATGTATAAATGAATGGGTGGTGCGGGGGTACCACAGTTACATAAATATATCAGTATTTGGACACCACTACAGAAGCACCAATTTCAGTGAAGGCACAGAGAGATTTTGCTCGCGGGTGAATTGATGACTGTCTACCTTGTAGGCGACTCTTGCGGGGCATTTCTTTCCGAGGCCCAGGGGCGGAGACATGTGTCTCAGCATCTCGTACATGTCAGTGTAAGTGATGCGCCCACTTGGAAACACAAGCATTGAGATAAAAACAAGAGATACAATGGGGGGAGGACACAAAGGAAAAACATTTAAAAAAAAATGACAAACCAGGAAGATAAAGGAAAAAAAAAAAAAGAGAGCAAACAGAAAAGGAAACAAAAATCCAGGTTAATCAGAATTTCCAAATAAAAACAGGTGGTATGAAGGATTTCTGTGCAAATATCCTCTCTCCTCTTTGTGTTTGCAGAGAAATGCCATCTTTCATGACAAGCCTTAGTTTTTTTAAACCCTGCTGTAATACGGAATGATTGACATCTGGATTGATGGCAAAGCATGCGAATGACACCTTCTTGGAACTGAAAATGCTTTATTCAGCATGCCAAGGGAAGTTGCTAGGCAAACTTATGAGCCAGACAAAAGGTTTCTCTTTGAGCAGAACTTGTATGCATTTATTTTAAATGTGCAAGCTCAGAAGGGATCATTAAAGTTTCATTGTTCTGTACTGTAGCGATACTGCCATTTAATCATCAGTTACATAACGGAACACAATTTTAATGTTTTATTTGCAGGGAATGGGGAGTAACTCTTTGTAATGCAGGAATGCATAACAGTTTTATGCTGTTGAACAATTTTATAAAACAGGTGGTAAAACTGGAGTTCCTTTAACAAGAGGCATTGTTCTCTGACAAAGTATCCATACCCATTTCTGAGTTTCATGAAGCATGCCAATGAAAATATTAAACATTGCTAGCAGATGCCATTTTTTATTTTAAGGTTATAATTTTCAGAAACTAGAAGTCTGAAACATAATTTTCACTGGACCAGTTGATCGTCTGACTACCTGTACCTCTATGAATGGAAAAGGAGCACTTATAGTATTCTATTAGCTACGCCTTCAAAATTCTCAATTGTATACTAGTATTTGGCCACACTAACCAGGGATGTCATGGTAAGAGAATTCCTGGGTGGCACACAGTTAAAAATTGGTTTAAGGGGAACCTACATTACGCATTTACAGCCTTCCTTAGTACAATCGCAACTTTGATATGAATTTGATTTGGGGTATATGGGCATGACAGCCCTGATGTCAGTGCTGTCTAGCCCCCTTCAAATCCTTACCTCCCCCCATGCTACCTACTTTTTTGATTCGACTTACTCCCTACGGTGGAGACCTTGATGGGGGAGACTGGATCACTTTCGACTGGAGCAGAAGCTTAGGAGCTTTTCCCAGTCTTTCATAAAGAGACTTCAGAAAGTTGTCCCACTTAGCATTGCCTCCTCAATGTCACTCTAAGGGTTTCCTGCTCACACTATACCTATAGGTTGATCCGTGGCTCACCAGGCTGGTCTGGGTTACATTTTTTTCCATATTCTTTTAACCTCTCCCCCCATCGACAATGCTACCCACCTCTGGCAGACTACCTCCCTGTCCGGTCTGTCACCTTCCCTATTGTGGCCCACCCCCAAGGGTCCAAGGCTGACATTTTTTCCATGGTGGGTTCCTTTGGGAACATAGACAACCATAACTTCCCTCGGACCCAACATATGTACGGAGGGACTAGCAAGTAGTCAGGAGTGATGGGGTCTGAGAGGGCTGCTTTCATGCTGCTACACATTGGGATTTTTCCTTCTCAGATTTCTCCCTGCTCTCAGGATACTTCTAGCTTGGGTTCCTTGGCATGTGGGTGCACGCTATTGCATGGCTAAGCATCACCACCACCAAGCTGCGTACCCCTCCCATTAGATTCTCTTGCTGCACTACCACCCGTGTGCCAAATGATTTTCCATTTATAATGGAAAACACCAGAAAAATAAATGAATTTGCAATTTTTAAACCAATAGTTGGGAGTGAAATTTGAACCCCCTTCCCCATTTGCACCACTTTCTCATGCAAAGAACCCCATTTTGCACCAGCTTTTTGTGCACCCCCCAGTTTTGAACCAACATTTAGTACAAAACCTGCTGATTTGCCCACAGTTTTAGGGGAAAAAAACAAACAAACCAAAAAGAATTTTCCGATTTTGTCAAATGGAATTGGCCATTTTTGAAAATGGAAGCTCTTGGACCCTAGTGTTGTAGCAGAGTGTCCTGCTCTCCCTCTCTGGAGGAGGAGGACAGAGTCAGCCCCAACATCCTGGGTGCATTCCTGAGCTCAGGTCTCTGGAACTGTGAAGGGTAACCCTACGGCTGTGGCGATGGGCTGGCCTAAGTTATGTTGGACTTATTTTTAGCAGTAGCATGTACTGATTTCATTGACCAGTACTGAAATCCCCAATTGGCCGGTAGCTTAGGCCAGGTAGCTCTTACATAAAATAAAGTTACAAACTGAACTCCTTATACATCAGTTGTGCTGCTGTACACCTGCACATAAACCCTGCCTCTTGCTGCTAGGACCTAAAGAGAGGAGATTTGTCTGCAACTGTCCCAAGCAGAGATGCAGCAAAGTTGCTGCGAAGTTGTAAAAATTTGACCTCGTAAAGCTGCATGAAGTTCCCATTGGCTTCCTCAACTTTTATTTTGTCGACCTCACAACATTTTTTCAGGCAAGGTAGTGTTTTTTTCTGCAAAGTTTGGTCACTTCGCAGAAAAAAAGTGCCTCTTCTCCTGGCAGAAAATGCTGTGAAGTTGGCACTTCAAACTTTGCAGAGTCAGTTAACTTCACAAAGTTCTGCTGATGTGATGTTTTTTCAACTTCGCACATCTCTAGTCCTAAGTGATATGTACACATGGATTGTTTTATAGATTACGTAAAAACTGAAGACTTGTTTAAATGTCCCAATTTATACATCATTAAGGGCTTCAACAAGTTGTCAGTAAATGAGTGCTCCTGAACTTTGATAAGCTGTCCTGTCTTAGGTTTTCGTCCTGGGGTTGTCATGAAGTGTTAAACACACTAATTTAGAAATCCAGAATTTAAAGAAACATTCCCTTAATACTAATGCAAAACAAATTTGCGAATGCCATACTGCATCTGTTAGTTTGCTTGTATCTACAGCTACAAGTCTAGTTTCTCCTTTATTAGAAAGTCTAATTAAAATAAAAACATTCTATCAGTTGTATAATGTAAGTAAAATTGGCAATGCTAAAATCAATAGAATACACAAAATGGACTGTTTGACTACGCTGTTCCCTCTGTTGCAGTTTACTTGTTGAAAGAAGTTAATTTTGCTTAGACAAAAGTCATGTAAGTGGTAGAAACCTTTTTGTCTGCCTTCATAAGCTCACCAAGAACTGAACAACAGAGGAACTAATGCACTAATATGCAATGGTCAATCATTCCTGTTCAGGCACAATCAATCCGTTTGTTTTTCAAAACCTATGTAAGTGGTATGATTTTGGCTGAATTCCAAACCTTGTATGCCACCCTAGGAGGGCACTTCTTTCCTAAGCCAAGGGGTGGTGAGATAACCCGTAATAAATTGTACATATCCTTATAATGAATCCGGCCACTAGAAAAAGAATATTACATGTTATGAAAAACAGTAAGGCATGATCTGGAAGAATCCAGGTAATCCCTGGAATTGACAAACTTTCAGTTTTTGACTTAAAGGAGAACTGCACTGAACCTATAAGTTATTTTCTCATGTAGCTGCTGATTTTATAACTATTCTGGTTACAGTTTTGTAACTGTTCCATCTCAAGAGGCTTCTTTTGTTTTTTGAGACAGTGTTTCTGAGGTACATACAGGTAATAAGTACCATTTTGAAATTGTATTATGTAGTTTATGTCCCTTGCTGAGCTCTTCCATTGTTATAACAATGCATCCATGTTCTGCTATAAAACTATATGGTTGAGAGAGACATAAACAACTTAATACAGTTCTAAAACGGTGATTAACTCCAGAGTGTAAATCATAAATGTCCACTGTGGTTACTAAAATGTATTTATAGATGGAACAATAATTTAATTTAAACCAGTACTTAAACGCTTCTACTGGTAAAAATGACTGTATGTTCAGTGCAGCTTTCCTTTAAGCTAGATTCACCCTGGAGTTAGCTGAAGTGATGATAATATTCATTACGAAGGCTACACTTCTGCCAAAGTAAATCTTAGATCAAATCATGCTGTTGCCGTGGTCAAAAACACAGAAGCCATAAAAAGCATCATAAAAGTCATTAACAGTCATGGATCCATTGTGTTTTACCAGATTACCTCTGTCTTGACATATTATTTATACAAGCACATCAGAAAAGATTTGTGTTGTACAGATGACATTTTTGTACTGGCACAGTGCAGCAGTGCCACTGGCAGACTGGGTTTCATGGGCAAGTGCTGGAATCCCACGCAAGGGCCTACTGGCAGTCAAACACATTGTGGCGGTGAGGCATGGAACCATGGGCTTGATGGGGCAAATGCTACAAACTATGGGGTAGTCATACAAAATATAAAACTAATCACATTGTCATGGCACATACCAAGAAATCATGGCATTTTTCATAAAAATTGGAATCCATTACATCCAGGACAGAGCTACAGTCCTTCTCGTCACAAACATTCCCCTGCTATTGACGGGACTCTGACCCACTAGTGAAGCAGAAAGCAGTAGCAGGGATGTTTTGAAACTTACAGAATCCACAACAAACAAGATGGAACCTGGGCTTGCAGGCTGGGGAGATATTGTAATGTGCAGTTGACAAAACAACAACAGGTGCAAAAAATGATAATTACGTACCTACCATAATTCTTGAGATTCTCTTGTATCTTCACCATTCATTACTGCTGGGTGTAAGCCAGAGGCGCACACCTGCATGGGAGCTTTTTTTTTGTGGGGGGAGTTGGCACCAATGGCGCAGCCCACAAGGCCAATGCATTGCGTGGCGCATGAGGGTTGGCCTTTAGGCGCCGTAAACTCCTCCTCCACCCCAGTTCTGTCCTGCCAGAGAGGAAAGAGAAAAAAGGGGATAGAGAAAAACAAGATGAGGCAAGAGAGCCAAGGGATAGGAAAAGGAAAAGATATAAACGGAAAAAGGAATAAGCCAACCAGAAGACAGCGGGGTTAGACTTCTTTTTCTAAGTGGCCATAGGGCCCCAACCTCTAGGTGGCAGCACAGGAAAAGAGAGAGACAGAGGGAGAGAGAAAGAGAGATGAGAAGAAAAAGATATAACCTATGTAGGGAATGAAGGAGGGCCCTCTGCTGTGCTGCACTGGCTTATTGTACCCTCAAGAACCCTGAGAGGTATGAAGATACAGGTGCAAGGATCCTGTCAACTTCAGGGACCACTGGATGGAAGTCCAGAACAAGATAATTTGAAATGGTCTTGGAGAATATAAAGCATGGTGGAGTCAGCCCCCCAACCCCTAAACCCACATTTGGGATGAAAGTCCTGGAGCATGGCCCTCTACAGCTTACCACCTGATGGCTTAGCCAAGGGGGAAAAAAACCTTAAACAGGAGAGGACTCTGTCCAGAATGACCTCTGAAGTGGGGGGGGGGATGAGAAGGAAAGGATGGGGGAAAATCCCTATGGATCCTCCCACGAGATGCACTGATGAAGTCCTCACTGTAAGAAGATGAAACAGGATCAAGAGATCCATGCTAAGTATGGAATGGACCCCACAGTGCACCCCAGTGAGAATCCCAGGGAGTTCCCTCTGAGGCCAAGGCAAAGACCCTACTTGCCACCCTCCTAGGTTGGGTGCTCTGTGACTTTAGAGAAGGAAACAGAGGGCCCTGAGGTACCCGGGGAACTCTGCCCCCAACTGGCCCCGAAGAGGGGCAGGATGAGCAGGGTGGAGGCGGCGCCCAGGAGCTGAGGCCCAAGAGGGGAAGGTGGGCGAGATTCAGTAATGAACGGTGAAGATACAAGAGAAGATAAAGAATTATGGTAGGTACATAATTTTCATATCTTCCCTTGTTAGACTTCACCATTCATTACAGCTGGGTGAGTACCAAGCCCCCTGGAGGGGACCTGGCACTGCCCTGAGGGAACAGATTCCCTCAGGCTCCTATGGGGGAGACGCAGGAGGGGGACACCCTATTTCCATTCTAGGTCAACATGGCCTAAGGCTGGTCAGGCCAAGGAGGTGTCCCCGTGGCCGAGGGGATGGAAGGTGCTCTTGTAGATTCCTCCTCGCCCTGTGGGAGAAAAGATGGGTCCCCCTGAAAGTGGAGGAAATCACCCTATGCCGGACAATGGGTGACAGTCTAGACAGGCAAAGCCATGCCGTCCGCCTGATGCAGATCGTTGTCCCTGCCAGTCTGAAAGCCAACTCATTGGCATCATATGATGCCCATGCTTGGTGCCTTGCAAGCTCTAGACCCTGTGCAGAAAGGGCGATGGCTTGCCTATATTCCTCCGAATCAGGCAAAGATGCTAATACCTGCACCAGCATCAACCACAGATGCCTGCTGTAGGCAGTGTAGTGCGCCTGATGAGAGTTGATGCAGAGTAACACACAAGCTGAGGAGAAAACACTCCTTCCCAACTGGTCGAACTCAGCAGAATCCGGATCCGCTGGGCAGTCGTGTGCTGGGTGTTGAAGCCCAGAAAGGAGTATCTAAAACTGTCAGCCCAGAGGTTGGGTGAGGCAGAGAACCAAGAGACTCCTGGGGAGTGCAATACCTCCTCCTGCAGTCCGCTGGGGCTGTGGATGAGGTGGCTTGTGACTGGCAGGTGTGGACTGATGCTTCTTGGATGGGAATAGGCCAGGAAGGCACCACCAGGTGGTTAGCACTAAACTCACTCAAAAAGGAGTGCATCTTCCACTCGGTATTGTGTCTTACCACATGGGAAATGTGGAGCTCCTGAACCAACCTCGAGGAATCACCGATATTCGGTGAAATCAGCATTGAAAGAAAGGGGGACAGAATGTTCCTCTTCCTTAGATGAGGAAGCTGAGGAGGTCGAAGAGCTCGGATGCTCAGAGTCTTCCTGTGGCGGTGGAGACAGGGGAAAGACCTGCTCGTCCATGTCTCTAACATACCTAGGGAAGGCTGCCACAGTGGCTCTGAACATCTCCCATGTTAAGGGTCCCGTAGGGCCCACATGGCCTGGGAGAGGGGGAGGTGTCTGCGGAGGGATTGAAGAAGGGCACCTCACTGAAAGTGCCCGGCCTCTGCCAGGACTCTGAGACCCCGCAGTAGAACCTCCTACGCGCGGGGATCCGGGGGTCAAACCAGTCAGCGGAAGCTGCAAACATGAAAACAGATCCTGGCTGAGCCCTGAGGGAGAATCTCCTCTGTGGTGCGACTGAGGTTGCATGGACCCAGAAGGGCAACCCTCAGTGATGCCCACTAAGGTAGCTCCTGAAGTCTCAGAGGAGGAGAAGCGGGGCCCAGCACTGCGGCTCCTCCCCATTCCCCACAGGGTAGTGGAAGAAGGCCTCCGCACTTCACCCTGGCCCCTCAACCCCTCGGACTCTGAGGCCACCTTCTTCCTCAAACCAAGTGCTAAGGAGTCCCCCAATCCCGCAGGTCCCCTGAGGGAGACCGCAGAAGAGGACGTCCCGGTCCCAACCAAGGAAGCCAAGGCAGCACCAGAAATGGCAGCTTCCCCGGTGCCCAAGGTCGAGACCGTCACATCAGGCCCCACAGGCCCCCAACACTGGTGTCGACGTCGGGGGCTGCAGAGAACACAGACTCCGGGGAGCCCAGGAGACAAACACTGGGCCACCTGGTGCCATGTCTGAGAGGGCTCCCTGACTCCGAGGAGTCAGGGCACCAGTCCAGATCGGCCAGTAAGTCATCCACCTCTGAAGAAGAGACCACACATACTGCCAGACTAACGACCCTGGGAGCTCTCCTATCAGTGACGCCATGAACAGTTCTGCCACGAGACACGGCACTGTCTCAATCACCGGCACTGCAAATGGCACCGGGATCTGAAGTGGCGCTAGCAGGCAGCGCTGAGGGTCTGCTGGTGCCTGGCCCAGCAGCTGTGGACCACAACACCGGAGGAGCCTGTACCTCCGAGAGGTGACTGCCATAACAGTGCTCCCGACCCGCAGGGAACTGAGACGTTCCACTTGCACAGCAGAAGAAACCTCCTTGACAGCAAGGCTGGAATCCAAGGAAGTTTCCTCCTCACCGGGCTGTAGAGACCCGGGAGGGGACCCAGAGGCAGGGTCAAGAGATCTTGCCATGGCATCCCTAGAACGACGCTGTCCTCTGAAAGTTGGCGCAGATCTCAAGTATGCGGGCGGTCTATGGAGAAACAGGCACTGCAGTTGTCCATATTGTGGTTGGGATCCAGGCAATGCAGATAAACATCATGTTGGTTTGTTACAGAAAAATGCCGGCCACAGGGGCACCTACGCATGGGGGCATGGCCCGCTTTGGATTTTTTCTTAGCCTTGAACCAGACATGGCGCGAAAAATGAAAATCACATACTTACCTTAATTCTTGATCTTTCTGTGTATCTTCACCATTCATCACTGGTGGGTTCTGGCCGGAGGAGCAGGACCCCACGGGAGCATTTTTTTTTTGTAAAGGGAGAGGAGTTGGTGCTGTGGGCGGCACCACCCTCAAGACCGACACATTGCGTGGCACTCATGGATTGGCCAGTAGCCAACACAAACTCCTCCTCCATCCCAGTTCTGCATGCCAGAGAGCGAATTTAGGAAAGAGAAAAAGGGAGGGTGGGGCAAGGGAGCCCATGAGACAGGAAGAAATAATTACTCACCTGTTGTAATCTTGTTTCTTCCAAAGGGATCCACTAATATTATTACTCTTGCAGTGCTCCCTTAAGCCAGCACCGCCACAGAGAGAATAGAATGCTATGCTAATCATGGAATGTTTAGCTTGTGCATCTGTTTTCAAACTGCCCAGTGTCAACTGCCTGCATTCTACCTCAGATTTCTTAGAAGCCTGCAAAGAGGCCATAACAACATGTGAATCACTACTTAAATAATTACATAGAGAATAATATATGGGGTGGTGTGTTTAATGAGATTTTACATACACCCAAGTTGTGGGATGCTACAACGCCCTCGGGGTTTATAAAAAGCATCCCACAACGAGGGTATGTGTAAAATCGAGTTTTAAACACACTACTCCATATTTTATTTTTTATAATTGCAGGAGTGCGCTTTTTCGCGTCAGCAATTATAAAAAAATAAGCTAACAGATTAGTGTTCAGGAAGCTGCAGACCAGTCTGGATTTTGCGCGGTCCTCCTAGTTATACTGCTGCACTTGTTGGAGGAAAAGGAAGAGGATATTTTATTAAAAAATGTGTAGAAACTGCGCTTTTTGTTTTAATATAAACTTACCGACGAGTGGCGGTTGCAGCGTCCTTCCGGGCTTTGAGAGGCAGGGGCAGTCTGTGGCATGGACTCGGCTGTGATGTCAGGCTGATGGGAAAACATGGCACAGGTTTTTCTTTTATTTTGCTTCTGTTTTCAAGCGGTTTAGTTCAGAAAAAGAGTTTTTTTTATATAAAAAGTACATTACCGCCGAATATGAGGGACCATGAAGTGTGCTGCGCCATGGGATTGCTTCACGGAAAGTGAACGCCAGAGAACAATGACTAAAAGATGGCTGTTCCAAGGGAAACCTGGCACGTGTTTGCCGTTATAACCAGCCAAGCTGGTTATAATGGCAAATTATAACCGGGTTTCCCTATGGGAAAAAGCGCTACCAGATAATTATAGAAAAATAATGCCCAACTGGGCAAATAACAACGTTAACCAAAGGACTAGCATAAACAAATGTCCCCTTTTTTTCTGAAGTCAGATATGCCTTTAGAAAAGAACCTACAAGTTAAGACATTACTAGAAGGAGCCAGCAGGTGGCATGCCACTCCAACTATACATCTTATCAACTGTGGAGAGGATTTTTCTTGTTACTGATTCTGAAAGGGGAGGCATGGGCGGGGAGTAATAATATTAGTGGATCCCTTTGGAAGAAACAAGATTACTACAGGTGAGTAATTTTTTCTTCTAACTCTAGAAATCCACTAATATTATTATTCTTGCAGACTACGCAACAGTATCTCAAGGAGGTAGGCCAGAATCTATTTAGGAAAAAGACTCTGTAAGACTGCTGTGCCAAATCTGGCATAACTCCTGGACTGGATGTCCAGGCTATAATGCTTAATGAAGGTGTGGACTAACCTCCAGGTAGCTGGTTTACATATTTCCATTAGAGGTACCTCTCAGGCAGCTGCAATAGTGGCTGCTGTGCCCCTTGTAGAGTGGGCCCTAAGACCAGAGGGAGGAACCTTACCTACCTTTGAGTAGCAAAACTGAATATACTGCACTATCCATTGAGAGATAGTCCTCTTTCAAGCAGGAATACCCTTACATACTTCCCCAAAGGTGAGGAAATGAAAATTACGTACCTACCGTAATTCTTGATATTCTTGGGACGAGTCTCCACCACTCGTTAACACTATTGGGATCTGCGCTGGAGGCACTAGGACCAGCGGGAGCAAACTTTTTTGCTGGAGGGCTGGCGCTAGAGATTGAGCCGTGAGGAGCAGCACCGCGAGCCCCAGCTCGTGCGGTAATGACTATCTCGGCGTCAACCCTCCAACCGCCTCAGTACCTTTTTTACCGAGGAGGTGCAGCATAACTAACCTAGAAGAATAACCTAACCAAAACAGGACATAAGATAGTCCAGACAACCCGTATAAGAAGGGTCAACAAAGAAGTCTTCACAGCCTAAAGATTTGAGGGAATGAAGACCAACAATAGAGGTGAGCTCAGGGAATGGAGGGTGGGCGTGTGAATGAGTGGTGGAGACTCGTCCAAGAAGATCAAGAATTACGGTAGGTACATAATTTTCATATCTTCCTGGACATAAGTCTCCACCACTCATTCACACTATTGGGAGAGTACCGAGCTAATAATCCCCCGAGAGGGCGGGCAGGAGAGACCAAGAGCTCATGTTTCTAGGACAGAAGTCCATTAAGGATGGCTCTGCCAAAGGAAGAATGTCGTCTGGCATGGACATCCAGTGCATAATGTTTAACGAAAGTATGCACTGAGCTCCAGGTGGCCGCGTTGCAAATATCTGCAATGGGCACGTTGCGAATTTCCACCAGGGATGCCGCAACCGCTCTAGTTGAGTGAGCGTAAACCCTGCCCTCCAACTTAACCTGCACCATAGAATAGCAGTGGCGAAGGCATGCCACTAACCATGCTGAGATACATCTGATAGCGACAGGTTGACCCAGCCGGGTCTCGCTGAAGGAAACAAACAGTTGTTGAGCTTTGCAAAAGTCCTTGGTTCTATCTAGATAGAAACGCAAAGCTCTTTTAACATCCAAGGAATGAAGGGATCGTTCTCCTTCATTTTGGAAGTCCGCAAAGTAAGAGGGAAGGACCAAAGGTTGGTTTAGATGGAATTCTGACACAAATCAATCAAATCAAATCAAATCAAAATTTATTTATAAAGCGCTTTTCCAAAAATCAAAGCGCTAATACAAAGCAGAGATAAAACATCAACACTAATAAATAAAAACATAAGAACAGTAAAATAAACATAAAATAAACTAACCAAATGCCAGCAAAAATAGATGACTTTTCAGGGATCTCTTAAATGCTTCCACGGACAACCTTAGGAAGAAATTTCGGATGAGACCTAAGGACTACTTTGTCCTTATGGAACACAGTATACGGAGGGTCTGTGACCAGGGCATGTATCTCAGAGACCCTGCGGGCTGAGGTAATGGCCACTAGGAAGGCCATCTTCCAGGTGAGAAATTTTAGCTCACAGGTAGCCAGAGGTTCAAAAGGTTTCCGAGTGAGCATGCCTAGCACAAGATTGATGTCCCAGGCTGCAACTGGACATCTTGTAGGAGGTCTGGTATGCAGAATTCCTTTAAGAAACCTCTTAACCACAGGTAACTGAGCCAGAGATAAGGAAAAAACCAGCTCATGATACGCTGAAATGGCACTAAGGTGAACTTTGACTGTAGAGTACTGTAGACCTGAATTTGAGAAGTCTAAGAGGTACTCCAGAACTTTATCTGGTGGGCAGGAACAAGGATTCAAAGAGGACTTTGCACACCAGAGCGAGAAACCCTTCCATTTGGCTGTGTAGGTTTTCCTAGTGGATGGTTTCCGTGCAGCCAGAAGAATATCTGAAACCCTTCGAGACACATTGAACCGGTTTACTTCTACCTCTTGAGGAGCCAAGCATGAAGGGGAAGCGCTATCAGGTTGGGATGGACTACAGGCCCCTGAGTCAAGAGGTTCGTCTGAAGGGGAAGTGGTCTCGGAGGAACTGCCAACATATTGTTGAGTAGTGGAAACCACAGTTGTCGAGGCCAGAAGGGAGCAATGAGGATCATTTTGTCCCCCTGGGATTCGAACTTGAGGAGTACCCTCTGAATTAGAGGAAGAGGTGGAAAGGCGTAAAGAAAGCGTTTTGTCCACTGCAGCCTGAACGCATCCTGACAGAAAATGCCAGGCCCTGG
Organism: Neoceratodus forsteri; assembly: GCA_016271365.2. NCBI lineage: Eukaryota > Metazoa > Chordata > Ceratodontiformes > Ceratodontidae > Neoceratodus > Neoceratodus forsteri. The sequence goes on along the minus strand of JADMNL010000022.1, from coordinate 594,179,284 downwards.
ATTTCTGGAGCAGAAGAGAGGCAGTTTTGCGTTGAGTGGGGATGCAAAAAGGTCCAGGTCTGGAGTTCCCCACTCTTCGAATAGTGACTGAACTATGGTTGAGTCGAGGGACCATTCATGAGGGTCTGTCTCTGTTCTGCTGAGATGGTCTGCCAGTTCGTTCTGTATTCCCGGTAGGTAGACCGCTTGAATTAGAGCCTTGTGCTCTAAGCACCACTCCCACACTCTCATCGCTTCCCTGCATAAGGGGTAAGAGTGAGCACCGCCCTGCTTGTTGATGTACTACATCACTGCTTTGTTGTCTGTTTGAAGGAGAATGTTCTTGTGACAGAGAATGTCCTTCAACGCTCGGACCGCATAAAGGACAGCTCTCATCTCTAGGACATTTATGTGAAGCTGGGACTCGACTTGAGTCCACGTACCCTGAGTATGGACAGACTGACAGTGAGCTCCCCACCCCATTAGGGATGTGTCTGTGGTAATGGAAATTTGATGATCCAGAGGAGCAAGGGTACCCTTCCAGGAGATTGCTCTCTTTGAGTCCACCAGGTGAGGGACCTCTTCAGAGGTTCTGTCACCTTGATGGAAAGGACTGCGGGTGAGTAGTTGGGGACCACTGAGTACTGAGCATCCACTGAGTAGTTCTCATGTGCAGATGTGCTAGGGGTACAGTGAACACCGAGGATGCCATGAGGCCTAGCATCCGTTGCATCGAGAGAGCTGGGACTGAGTTGTTTTCCCCGATGTGACGGGCCATCTGAAGGATATCGTTCCTTCTGTCCTCTGGAAGAAAAGCCTTCGCACAGGAGGTGTCCAGAAGAGTCCCTATAAAAAGGAGCCTCTGGGAGGGCTGCAACTGCGATATTTTGAGGTTTAGCAGAACTCCCATGGACGTGAGAAAGCGAGAGGCCATCTCTATGGCGTCCAGGGTTCCCTGCCTGGAAGGGCTTGCCAGAAGCCAATCGTCCAGATAAGGGAACACTTGTATTCCGACCTTTCTGAGGTGCGCTGCGAGAAATGAAAATTACGTACCTACCGTAATTCTTGATCTTCTTGGATGAGTCTCCACCACTCATTCACACTATTGGGATCTGTGCCGGAGGCACTAGGACCCATCTGGAGCAAACTTTTTGCTGGAGGGTCGGCGCCAGAGATGGCACCACGAGGAACGGTGCCACGAGCCCTAGCTTGTGCGGTAATGACTATCTCAGCGTCGACCCTCCAACCGCCTCAGTACCTTTTTTACCAAGGAGGTGCAGCGTAACTAACCTAGAAGGGTAGCCTAACCTAAAAACCGGACATAAGATAGTCTGGGCGACCCGTGTAAGAAGGGTCAATAAAGAAGTCTTCACGGCCTAAAGATTTGAGGGAGTGAAGACCAACAAGAAAGGTGAGCTCGGGGGATGGAGGGTGGGCGTGTGAATGAGTGGTGGAGACTCGTCCAAGAAGATCAAGAATTACGGTAGGTACGTAATTTTCATATCTTCCTGGACATAAGTCTCCACCACTCATTCACACTATTGGGAGAGTACCGAGCTAATAATCCCCCGAGAGGGCGGCAGGAGAGACCAAGAGCTCACGTTTCTAGGACAGAAGTCCATTGAGGATGGCTCTGCCAAAGGAAGAATGTCGTCTGGCATGGACATCTAGTGCATAATGTTTAACGAAAGTATGCACTGAGCTCCAGGTGGCCGCATTGCAGATGTCTGCAATGGGCACGTTGCGGATTTCCGCTAGGGATGCCGCGACCGCTCTGGTAGAGTGAGCGTAAACCCTACCCTCCAACTTAACCTGTGCCTTGGAATAGCAGTGACGAAGGCACGCCACTAGCCATGATGAGATACATCTGATAGCGACAGGTTGACCCAGCCGGGTCTCACTGAAGGAAACGAACAGTTGCTGAGCTTTGCGAAAATCCTTGGTTCTATCTAGATAGAAACACAAGGCCCTCTTAACATCCAAAGAATGAAGAGAACGTTTTCCCCTTCATTTTGGAAGTCCGCAAAATAAGAGGGAAGGACCAAAGGTTGGTTTAGATGAAATTCTGACACAACCTTAGGAAGAAATTTAGGATGAGTACGAAGAACTACTTTGTCCTTATGGAACACAGTATACGGAGGGTCTGTGACCAGGGCATGTATCTCAGAGACCCTGTGGGCTGAGGTAATGGCCACTAGGAAGGCAGTCTTCCAGGTGAGAAATTTTAGCTCACAGGTAGCCAGAGGTTCGAAAGGTTTCCGAGTGAGCATGTCTAGCACAAGATTAATGTCCCAGGCTGCGACTGGACGTCTTGTAGGAGGTCTGGTATGCAGAATCCCCTTAAGAAATCTCTTAACCATAGGTAACTGAGCTAGAGTTAAGGAAATAACAGGCTCATGATACGCTGAAATGGCACTAAGATGAACTTTGACGGTAGAGTACTGCAGACCCAAATTTGAGAGGTCCAAAAGGTACTCCAAAACCTTATCTGGTTGGACAGGAAAAGGATTCAAAGGACTTTGCACACCAGAGCGGAACTCCACTTGGCTGTGTAAGATTTCCGGGTGGCTGGCTTCCATGCAGCCAGAAGAATATCTGAAACTCTTCGAGAGACATTGAACCAGTTTACTTTGACCTCTTCAGGAGCCAAGCGTGAAGATGAAGTGATCTCAGGTTGGGATGGACCACCGGTCCGTGAGTCAAAAGGTTCATCTGCAGGGGAAGTGGTCTCGGAGGAACTGCCAACATATTGTTGAGCAGTGGAAACCACAGCTGCCGAGGCCAAAAGGGAGCAATGAGAATCATTTTGTCCGCTGGGATTCGAACTTGAGGAGTACCCTCTGAACTAGAGGAAGAGGCGGAAAGGCGGAAAGAAAGCGTTTTGTCCACTGCAGCCTGAACGCATCCTGACAGAAAATGCCAGACCCTGGATTTCTGGAGCGGAAGAGAGGCAGTTTTGTGTTGAGTGGGGATGCAAAAAGGTCCAGGTCTGGAGTTCCCCACTCTTCGAATAGTGACTGAACTATGGTTGAGTCGAGAGACCACTCATGAGGGTCTGTCTCTGTTCTGCTGAGACGGTCTGCCAGATTGTTCTGAACACCTGGCAGGTAGACCGCTTGAATTAGATCCTCGTGCTCCAAGCACCATTCCCATACCCTCATTGCTTCTCTGCATAAGGGGTAAGAGTGAGCACCGCCCTGCTTGTTGATGTAATACATCACTGCTTTGTTGTTCGTTTGAAGGAGAATGTTCTTGTGACAGAGAATGTCCTTCAAAGCTCGGACCGCATAAAGGACGGCTCTCATTTCTAGGACGTTTATGTGGAGCTGGGACTCGACTTGAGTCCACGCACCTTGAGTGTGGAGAGCCTGACAGTGAGCTCCCCACCCCATTAGAGATGCGTCCATGGTAATGGAGATCTGATGGTCCAGAGGAGCAAAGGGATACCCTTCCAGGAGATTGCTCTCTTGAGACCACCAGGTGAGTGACCTCCTTAAAGGTTCTGTCACCTTGATGAGATAGGACTGTGGGTGAGTGGTTGGGGACCACTGAGTACTGAGCATCCACTGGGTGGTTCTCATGTGCAGACGTGCTAGGGGTACAGTGAACACTGAGGATGCCATGAAGCCTAGCATCCGTTGCATCGAGAGAGCTATGACTGAGCTGTTTTCCCCGATGTGATGGGCCATCTGAAGGATATTGTTCCTCCTGTCTTCTGGAAGAAAAGCCTTCGAACAGGAGGTGTCCAGAAGAGTCCCTATGAAAAGGAGCCTCTGGGAGGGCGGCAGTTGCGATTTCTTGAGGTTGAGCAGAACTCCCATGGACGTAAGGAAGCGTGAAGCCATCTCCACGGCGTCTAGAGTCCCTTGCCTGGAAGGGCTTGCTAGAAGCCAATCGTCCAGATAAGGGAACACCTGAATTCTGACCTTTCTGAGGTGCGCTGCGAGAACTGCACAACATTTTGTAAAAACTCGCAGCGCCGAGGATAGCCCAAAGGGCAGGACTCTGAACTGATAGTGCTGTCCCAGAGCCACAAACCTCAGGAATTTGTGATGCCTCGGGTGAACAGAAATGTGCTGGTAAGCGACCTGCATATCTAGGGAGGCTAACCAGTCGTGTTGGTGGAGCAGAGGTAACAGGGTTCCCAGAGAAATCATTTTGAATTTCTCCTGAGGAGAAATTTGTTTAGCTTTCTGAGATCTAGAATGGGCGCATTCACGGACTTCTTTGGAACCAGAAAGTAATGGAGAGAACCCGTGTTTCGTTGGTGCAGTGGCACCACTTCTACTGCCCTGTTGTTCAGAAGGCCCTGAATCTCGGCGAGAGAAGGTCTGACTGAAGGGTTGACAGCCTGGGCTGCCGTTTGGGGGGACGATCCGGAGGGGTCTCCACAAGATTGAGTGAATACCCCTCGTGAATTATCCGAAGGACCCATTTGTCTGAGGTTATGGGCTTCCACTGGTTGTAGAAGTGCATCAGACGACCTCCCACCGGAGAGGAAAAGTCCACCTCGGGCAGCTGAGATGGAACTTGGGCCGGCAATTCATAAGGTAGCGCTGGGCGCCATTGCGCTTTCAGTTGCGCCTTCTTTGAGGTTGGGCAGGTTGGTTCTTATGAAACTTCTCTGCCTCTGCCTCCCAAAGGACTGGCGATTATGAAACTGCCGCTTACTGGCATGCCCTCGAGAGGGGCAGGAGGGGTCAAGCCAACTTAATGGCTGACCTAGTCTTTGTGTAGCTTCTAGAGCTTGCTCTACCTGAGGACCAAAAAGATATGCACCGTCAAAGGGCAATCGCCATCACCTGCTGCTGCACGCCATTCTAGAAGCCCGGCGCACAGCCAGGAATGACGCGGTGCAAATACCAGCAGCCGCTGAGACGGGAAGCAGTGTCAAAAGCATCCATGGCTGCTTTAACCTGCTGGTTATTAGATTCAATACCTCTGGTAATGGTTTGAAGAAGCTCTGGCTTTGAATCCGACTCCGGTAGGGCTTCAACCATCTGTTTAATAGAATGCCACAGGATATACTCATACTGAGAAAAATAGCCTTGGTAACTGGCAATACGCATACTTAGGGTAGAAGCAGCAAAGACTGTCTTACCTAAGGTGTCTATCTTACGAGATTCTTTGTTAATAGGTCGAGCTGTAGTAGCTTGAGGAAGAACGACCTTATCATTCTCTGCCAGGACTACAATAGGATCCGCAAAGGCTTGAGATGCCAAAATGGGACGATCCTTGGGGGCTGAATATTTCCTATCAATGGATTTAGCCACCAAAGGGGTAAGAGCAGGATTATTCCATACCATTTGAGACAGCGTCTCGAAGGAAGGCTGAATCGGAGGAGTCAAATCTGTAGGGATCTCGAGGCATGAAGATATTGGAGTCTCAACAATTTCCCAGGATCGATGTCTGTAGTCTGGAGAGAAAGTGTGGAACTCAGATTTTCAACAGAGACTTAAAGGATGGGTCCTCGACCACAGGCTCTGTAGCAGTAATAGATCCTGCTTAGTCCACTTCATCACCCAACCGAAGGTCTGGGTCAGGCTCAATGTCATCTCCTGACAGTCCAGGAGGGACTGTATGGACAGGAGAATGAAATTCAGAAGAGGAGGAAGAAGGAACAAGTGAAAAGAGGAGTCCCCGAGCAGCCGCGGCGAGGAGGTGGCCAGCACCGAGAACGACGCCAGCGCACCGAGGACGGCGGGCGAGAGCCACACGGCATCGAGGACGGGCGCCGAAGCGCAGCATTGACGCCGGAGGATGGCGCCAGAGGCCACACGCACGCCGAGGGCACTGAAAACACTCCCAGAGTCCGAAAAACAGGTTTTGAAGGAAGAAGAGCAGGAGATAAGGGCATCGCTGTGGCCCCCTGCGCCGCAGCCATGTGAGGGGTGGAAACACCTATGCGTGGAGTCGACGGCACCGAAGAAGGTGCTGCGTGACCAGGCAGGTCCAACCGCCCTACCCGGTCGCCCAGAGAGCCCGAAGGCCCATGAGCGACCGAGCCAGGTAGCCGAACCAACCTCCGAGCCCATTGCTCCATAAGAGCGGCCCACTGAAGAAACTGCTCATCTGAAGACCTACCTGCGGGTGGGGTAGGGCTCCGATGTCGAAGCCGTCGGCTACCAGAAGCAGAGCTTGGCGACTCCGAAGGAGGAGACCGCAACCAGTCTCTGAAAACTGAGCGTCACATCACACAGACATCGAGGGCGACTTTATGATGCCTTCTTTTCAGACCTGGGGTCAAGAAGAGCTCGAGGCGAACGGTGCGAGAGTGCGACCGCTTATTTTATAAGCTTGGGGACCGCTCATCCTCCGGCATTGGACTGACCGTTGTCAGACCCTTCCTCCGAGAACGTGGCGGACGGACCCAGCCCACTGACTGAACAGCTTTACACGAAGTCTCCCTACCGCCACCTGACCTGCTCATGGTCGACTGACCAAGTAGGCTGAGACTCTTTATTGTATTTATTTTAAAAGTAAGAATAAATTTAAGCAATACTGTATCGAGATAATATTACAAAATAATAAAAACTGAAAACTATGCTGCTAGTTTGAAGTTTGACTCCGGACAGGTGAGCCGTACTCCACTGAAGTGCACTCTAACGCGTGGAAAAAGGAACTGAGGCGGTTGGAGGTCGATGCCGTAGATAGTCATACCTTACGAGCTAGGGTTCGCGCGCCACCTCATGGCGCCATCCCTCCAGCAAAGTTTGTCTCTCATGGTCCTAGTGTCTCGGCGCAGATCCCAATAGTGTGAATGAGTGGTAGACTTATGTCCAGGAAGATCTGCACAACACTTTGTAAAACCTCATGGCGCGAGGATAGCCCAAAGGGCAGGACTCTGAACTGATAATGTTGTCCCAGAGCCACAAACCTCAGGAATTTGTGATGCTCGGGTGAATAGGAATGTGCTGGTAAGCATCCTGCATGTCTAGGGAGGCTAGCCAGTCGTGTTGATGAAGCAAAGGTAACAAGGTTCCTAGAGAATCATTTTGAATTTCTCCTTGGGAGAAATTTGTTTAGCTTTGAGATCCAAAATGGGGCATGCCCCAGACTTCTTTGGAACCAGAAAGTAATGGGAGTAGAACCCTGTGTTCCGTTGATGCAGAGGCACTACTTCTACTGCCCTGTTGTTCAGAAGGCCCTGAATCTCGGCGGCGTGAAGGTCTGACTGAAGGGTTGACAGCCTGGGCTGTCGTTTGGGAGGACGATCCGGAGGGGTCTCCACAAGATTGAGTGAATACCCCTCGCGAATTATCCGAAGGACCCATTTGTCTGAGGTTATGGACTTCCATTGGTTGTAGAAGTGCATCAGACGACCTCCCACCGGTGAGGAAAAGTCCACCTCGGGCAGTTGAGATGGGACTTGGGCCAGCAACTCATAAGGTGGTGCTGGGCGCTTTGGGCCCTTGCGCTTTCTGTTGTGTCTTCTTTTGAGGTTGGGCAGGTTGATTTTTATGGAAACTTCCTCTGCCTCTGCCTCGAAAGGACTGACAGTTATGAAACTGGCTTTATTGACACCCCCTCGAGAGGGGACAGGAGGAGGTCGAGCCAACTTAATGGCTGACCTAGTCTTTTGTAGCTTCTAGAGCTTGTTCTACCTGAGGACCGAAAAGATATGCACCATCAAAAGGCAACGCCATTACCTGCTGCTGCAGTCATTCGTGAAGCCTGGGTGCGCAGCCAGGAATGACGGCGGTACAAATACCAGCAGCATGAACGGAAGCAGTGTCAAAGCATCCATGGCTGCTTTAACCTGCTGGTTATTAGATTCGATACCTTCTGGTAATGGTTTGAAGAAGCTCTGGCTTTGTATCCGATTCCGGTAGAGCTTCAACCATCTGTTTGATAGAGTGCCACAGGATATACTCATATTGGGAGAAATAGCCCTGGTAGCTGGCAATACGCATACTTAGGGTAGAAGCAGCAAAGACTCTCTTACCTAAGGTGTCTATCTTACGAGATTCTTTGTTAATAGGTCGAGCTGTAGTAGTTTGAGGAAGAACGACCTTATCATTCTCTGCCAGGACTACAATAGGATCCGCAAAGGCTTGAGATGCCAAAATGGGACGATCCTTGGGGGCTGAATATTTCCTATCTATGGATTTAGCCACCGAAGGGGTGAGAGCAGGATTATTCCATACCATTTGAGACAGCGTCTCGAAGGAAGGCTGAACCGGAGGAGTCAAATCCGTAGGGATCTCCGGAGCATGAAGGTATTGGAGTCTTAACAATTTCCCAGGATCGATGTCTGTAGTCTGGAGAGAAAGAGTGGAACTCAAATTTTCAGCAGAGACTTAAAGGACAGGTCCTCACCACAGGCTCTGTAGCAGTAATAGATCCTGCTTCTCCACTTCATCACCCAGCCGAAGGTCTGGGTCAGGCTCAATGTCATCTCCTGACAGTCCAGGAGGGACTGTATGGACAGGAAAGGAGTAAAATCAGAAGAGGGAAGAAGGAAAAGGAGTGAAAGGAGGAGTTGAAGTGCAGAAGATGCCCTGAGAGCTCCCCGTGCTGTGGAGGCTGCTATGGCGCGAAGAAGCGCACGGCACCGAGAACGGTGCTGAGGAACCACGCGGTGCCAAAAACAGTGCCAGGGACCCACACTGCACCGAAATGGTGCTGAAGACCCACACGGCGCCCGAAAACCGGCGCTGAGGACCCGTGACGGCGCTCAAGATGGCACCGAGATGACTGATGGCGCGGCGTGCACGTGCCGGGGACGGGCGCGGACAGATGCACTGGCGCCTGAAGACAGCGCGAGTGTACTGTCGTCGCCGAGGGTGCTGAAAACACTTCAAGACTCTGAAAAACAGGATTTGAAGGTAAGGAGGGAAGAAGAGAAGGAGATAAAGGCATCAGTGTGGCCCCCTGCGCCGCAGCCATGTGAGGGGGGGAAACACCTAAGCGCGGAGTCGACAGCACTGAAGACGGTGCCGCGTGACCAGGGAGGGTCAACTGCCCTACCTGGTCTCCCAAGAAGCCCGAAGGCCCCTGAGTGACTGAGCTAGGTAGCTGAACCAACCTACGAGCCCATTGCTCCATAAGAGCGGCCCACTGATGAAACTGCTCATCTGAAGACCTACCTGCAGGCGGGGTAGGGCTCCGATGTCGAAGACGTCGGCTACCAGAAACAGAAGCTGGCGACTCCGAAGGAGGAGACTGGCAACTAGCCCCAATAACCGACCGTCTACGCGCAGACATATCAGAGGGCGACCTCGAGTGATGCCTTCTCTTTTTTGACCTGTGGGCCGAAGAAGAGCTCGAGGCCGAACGGTGCCGAGAATGCGACCGTTTATTTTTATGCTTCGGGGACCGCCCGTCCCCTCGGGCATTGGACTGACCATTGTCAGACCCCCCTTCCGGAGAAGGCGGCGGACCGGACCCAGCCCGACTGACTGAACAGCTTTCATACGAAGTCTCCCTACCGTCACCTGACCTGCTCATGGTCGACTCCGTCAAAGTAGGCTGAGACTTTTTTTCATTTTTAAAATAAGAATAAACTTAAGCGATACTTATCGAGATATTACTACAAAATAACAAAACTGAAAACTATTCTGCTAGTTTGAAGTTTGACTCCGGCGGGCGAGCGACGTCGTCACTGAAAGCACTCGACGGCGGGGAAAAAAGGAACTGAGGCGGTTGGAGGGTCGACGCCGAGACAGTCATTACCGCATGAGCTGGGGCTCGCGGTGCCGCTTCTCGCGGCTCCATCTCTGGCGCCGGCCCTCCAGCAAAAAAGTTTGCTCCCGCTGGGTCCTAGTGCCTCCGGCGCAGATCCCAACAGTGTGAATGAGTGGTGGAGACTTATGTCCAGGAAGATCAGTTGTTGTCTGTTCTGCCTATAATCTTTGGTATGAGTCATGTAATAACTCAGTGCTCTTTTTACATCCAAGCTGTGCAATCTACGCTCACCTGAGCTAGAGTGTTCAGTAAAGAAAACTGGCAATGTTATAAACTGGTTCAAATGGAAGTCAGAAACCACACTGGGGAGGAACTTCCTATTAGTTTTCAACACTACCTTGTCTCTGTGGAAAGAAACATAGTCCTTTTCCACACAGAGGGCCTGTAGCTCGCTTATCCTTCTGGCAGAAGTGATTGCTACCAGAAAAAATACCTTCCAGGTAAGACATTTAAGCTCTGCAGATGCCACAGGCTCAAAGGGCAGCAGCATAAGCTGGATAATGCAAATATTATGGTCCCATGTTGGCACTAAGTCCCTTTGAGGGGGAAACAAATGAGACAGCCCTTTAAAGAATCTTTTGAATACAGAGTTTGATGCCAGGGAGGTATCTTTTCTAGCTGAAATGTATGCTGAAACTGAAGTCAGGTGCAACTTCAGAGATAAGTGCTGCAACCCCAGGGAGTGTAGGCGAGACAAATAAACAAGAAGGGTTGGGATCCTGGCCTGGGCTGGGACTACCAGAATCATTGAAGCTGGTTGTGACCTGAGCTTGATGAGCACCCTGAGTATCAGAGGAAAGGAGGAAAGGCATAGAGGTACCTGCCTGTCCAACCCAGAATCAAGGCATCCATTGGAACTGGTACCACCAGGTTGCCTGCACTGTATTTGCTTAAAAAAGCGCGTGCCACCCACTCAGGATTGCGTCTTGCCAGTCTAGACATGTGGAGCTTGTTGACTAACCCTGAAAGGAAGTACTGATAGTTGGTCTGGTCAGCTTTCAAGGAAAGATGGATAGAAGGATCCTCTCAATTATGTGAGGAAGATGAGGAAGTTGATGAGTCCGGAGGGTCAGAGGCTAGCTGTCCAGGGGGAGAGTGGTAAAACACCTGCTCATCCATGGATCTGATGTAGGCAGGGAATAGGGCAGCCGTGATTCTAAACTGTTTCCAGGGTAGAGGCCCCGTAGGACCAGAGTGGCCTGGGAGATGGGGAGGGTTTGGCAGAGATAGAGGAGCCAAACATCTCTGAGGAAGAGAACGACCTCTGCCAGGGCTCGGGGACCGAACAGGCAAACCAACACCCTGGAAGGATCCATCAGTCAAGGCAGTCAGCGACCGTTCAACCACTCTGAAATGGTCGGGACTGAGCCCTGAAGGGGATTCCCCCCTGCGAGGTGACTGGGGCTGCTTGAGTCCAGAAGGGCAGCCTCTAACCTTGAAAGATGAGATCCCCTCCCTGGGGAGACCTCAGGGGAGAAGACAGGGCCGGCACTTCCGCTCCTACCTGAACCCTTGTGGGCTATCAGGGAAGGACGCTGCACCTTAACCTGTTCCCTCAACCCCTTAGTCTCAGAGAGGGACCTCTTCCTTAGGACCAACCGAGGAAGTTCAACCTCATCCACCAACTCCTGAGAGGCGGCAGATGAGGGAACATCCTCCCCCATCCCAGATGCCCCAGCAGGTCCAGAAACGGGCCCAGCATGGACATCCAAAACAGGAGGTTTGCCTCCTCCGAGTCCAGAAACACCACAGACTCTCCAGTGCCGCCACCGGAACAGGAAGATCCATCGGTGCCACAAGTGGCTCCGACAAAGGCGCCAGTAGAAACCACCAGTCTCAAAGGAGGGGGTTGGACAGTTGCCGAAATGCTGGGCATGGAGGAGTCTGAGGATTCTGAAGAATCCAGAAGCCAGTCCAGATTTGGGCCCTCTGAATCATCGTCGTCCCTGGAGGAGACAGAGATCCAGACAACTTACAAACCCTCCACTCAAGGCATTGCAAGTGGCGCTGTGAGCTAGCCCGCACTGCCCACGGTGCTACCCCAATCACCGGCGCCATCCATGGTGCTGGGATCTGAAGAGGCGCCGACAGGCAGTGCCAACAAAACCACTGGACAAAGCCCGGCAGACACAGGCCGCGATGCTGGGGGAGCCTTCACCTCCAAAGAGATGATTGCCAAAACGGTGCCTCCAGCCTGACTCCCGGAGGAATTGGACTGGGCCTCCTGAACCATGAGGGGAGCTTCTGCTGAGGTGAGGCTAGAATGAGCAGAAGCCCCCTTCCCCGTGGTCTGTATAGAACCAGGAGGGGACCTAGAGGAAGGGTCAAGGGACCTATGTCTGGTGTCCATAGTGCATGTCTGTCCTCAAAAAGTCATCGGCATACGGCCGGCTTTAAACACGCGGGATTCTAGAACTCTGTGATCCATAGAAAAACAGGTGTTGCAATGGTACATATTGTGGTTAGGGCCCAGGAAGCTCAAACACCGATCATGTTGGTCCGAGATGGAATAAAGCCGGCCACAGGGACACCTCCACACTGGGGGCTGGCCCGCCTTTGAAATCTTCTTTTTCTTGCCCCCTGGATGAGACATGACCGGATGAAAAAATAAACACCAAACAGCAAAAGGGTGTCTTTCAGCAGAACTAGGTTGGACGGATCAACTTGTGAACAGACTAGACTGATGATGCAGCTATAAAGCGCTCCACACACGAGGTCATGTTTGCTCAATGGCAGGAGAAGCAGAACTGGGATGGAGGAGAAGTCAGTGTCCATTACTGGCAACCCGAGAGCACCACGCAATGTGTCAGCCTCGAGGGTGGTGTCATCCACGACACCAATTCCTCCCCTTTACAAAAATGCTCCTCCGGCCAGAACCTACCAGTGATGAAAAATAACAGGAACAGGCTTACCGTTTTTTGAATGGTGCCGGTTGATATTCAGAACCGGGATGGAGATGGAGAAGCAGGAAATGGCATTGAATTGGTGATGGCCTGGTGACGCAGCGGTAAAACTTCTGGAACTTGCACAGTAGGTGTAACATCGATGGTGGGAGAAACAGAAATGGGGTGGAGGAGGAATTGTGAGCGCCCTAATGGCCAAACCTCATATGCCACACAATGGTTAGCCTAGGTAAACACCGTCTCCCCCCAAAAAAAAAGCTCCCGTGCAAGTGCACACCTCCAGCTTACACCCAGCAGTAATGAATGGTGAAGATTGACAAGGGAAGATTAAACATTTTGGTAGACACATTCGTCATGATATCGCACCGGTGCTGACAAAGGCTTTTGCAACATTTGTTATTTTGTCATCTGTATGATAAAATATGACAATCTAAAGCTTCCTGATCTGTGTACTTTTGCTTTTTCTGGGGTCTATGAATTACCTATGGTAGTGGTTCATACCACTTCTACCCTTGGAACATCAAAAGTAAGAAATCTAGGAAAAGGACAACAACAGGATTTGAGAGCAACAGTTTTTCTTTATCTTTCTGAACTTAACATTTGGAACCCATGCGCACACCCAGTTGCTAATATCTCACCTCATAATAAGACACTAGTAATTCATGCAAGACTGTTCTTCTACTAGAGCAGACTTTTTTCTACACTTTCTTAATGAATACTAGGGACAGAATCCCTCAAGGGAATTGACAGACATGATGTTCCACAGCAAAATATATTTACAAAGGATTATATAAACTTTGGTACCAAACTTTCTTAAAATATGCTGCTCTTTTAAAAAGATTGCCAACTTAAATTGTGTTACCAAGGGGCTGCCATCTTCCTTTTTCTCACAGTGATATTGGTATGGTGAGACTATGGCCTATATACATGTACAGTAACTCCATCATTAACACAGTTTTACTTTGCATTTAATAACTGTATAATAATGTGCTATTGAGCAACACGGGAGATTGCAGAATTGGGTTAGAAAAAGCGATGTAAAGCGATATTAATGTTGTAGAAGGCCTATGTCTTGCCATAATGATGGGTAATATAGGCCTATATCTTGCCATGATGATATCACTCCATGGATATCATCCAAAGTTAACATGTAGTGATGTCACCATGATGGGACATCACCATACAGTACTAAAATGTACACCACTGGAGAACAGTTCTACCGTTTCTTCCTTGGCAAGGTGTCAGACATGCAGGATGGGCTCTCCACAGATGGCCATATTTTGACTGGCAGTGCTTTGGATGATGCTTTTATGAATGTCGCATATTCATGAGCTGAGCTCCTGTCAGTAGCCTGTGATCAGTTGTCCCTGGCTACAGTCCCCCTAGTGTGCTTTGGACCCAGGGTCTACCTATCTATTTATTTGGATTTTGTTGACTGGGTGGGCTGGCTGAGACTCGAAGTCCCTTTTTCAAGGACAACCCCGGTTTAATTACATACAACAGTCCATATGAGGGTCAACAAAAAAAAAATCAGTAGGGCAACTGAAGGAAAAGTTCCCACAGCATTAACAATAAAGAAAAAGGACAGTTTGCAATAAAAAGGCAAAAAACGGAAATTACATACGTTCCGTAATTCATGATCTTCTTGGACGAAGTCACCACCACTCATTCACACTGATGGGGATCTCCACCGGAGGTGCTAGGACCCAGTAGGAGCAAACTATTTTGCAAGAGGGTCGGTGCCAGAGATGGAGCCGTGAGGAACGGCACCCTGAGCTTCGGCTCATGCAGCAATGACTATCTCGGCATTGACCCTGCAACCGCCTCAGTACCTTTTTTCCCCTAGGAGGTGCAGCGTAACTAACCTAGAAGGATAGCCTAGCAAAAACAGGACATAAGATAGTCCGGACAAACCGTATAAGAAGGGTCAACAAAGAAGTCTTCACAGCCTAAAGATTGAGGGAGTGAAGACCAACAACAGAGGTGAGCTCGGGGGATGGTGGGTGGGCGTGTGAAAGGGTGGTGGAGACTTCATCCAAGAAGATCAAGAATTATGGAAAGTATGTAATTTCCATATCTTCCTGGACATAAAGTCTCCACCACTCATTCACACTGATGGGAGAGTACCGAGCTAATAATCCCCTGAGAGGGCAGCAGGAGAGACCAAGATCTCACAAATTTAGGACAGAAGTCCGTTAAGGATGGTCCTACCAAACGAAAGATGTCGCCTGGCATGGACATCCAGGGCATAGTGCTTGACGAAAGTATGCACCGAGCTCCAGGTAGCTGCACTGCAAATGTCTGCAATGGGCACGTTGCGGATTTCCACCAGGGATGCCATGACTGCTCTAGTACAGTAAGCGTACACTCTGCCCTCCAGATTAACCTGCGCCATGGAGTAGCAGTGGCGAAGGCATGCCACCAGCCATACTGAAATATATCTGATAGCAACAGGCTGACCCAGCCGGGTCTCGTTGAAGGAAACAAACAGTTGTTGAGCTTTGCAAATTTGTTTTGTTCTATCTAAATAGAAAAGCAGAGCTCTTTTGATATCTAAAGAATGAAAGGTACGCTCTCCTTCATTTTGGAAGTTCGCAAAGTAAGTAGGTAGGACCAAAGGTTGGTTTAGATGGAATTCTGAAACAACCTTAGGGAGAAACTTAGGATGGGTCCTAAGAACTACTTTGTCCTTATGAAACACTTTATACGGAGGGTCTGTGACCAAGGCATGTATTTCAGAGATCCTGCGGGCTGAGGTAATGGCCACCAGGAAGGCCGTTTTCCAAGTGAGGAATTTCAGCTCACAGGTAGCTAGAGGCTCAAAAGGCTTTTGAGTGAGCATGTCTAGTACAAGATTAATGTCCCAGGCTGCGACTGGACGTGTGATAGGAGGTCTGGTATGCAGAATTCCCTTAAGAAACCTCTTAACCACAGGTAACTGAGCCAGTGACAAGGAAAGTACTGGCTCATGATAAGCTGAAATGGCACAAAAGTGAACTTTGACTGTAGAGTATTATAGACCTGAATTTGAGAGGTCTAAAAGGTATTCTAGAACTTTATTGAGAGGGCAGGAAAAAGGATTCAAAGAGGATTTTGCACACCAGAGAGAAAAACACTTTCATTTGCCTGTGTTAAGTTTTTCTAATGGCTGGCTTGCGCGCAGCCAGAAGAATATCTGAAACTCTGTGAGAGACATTGAACCTGTTCACTTCTATCTCTTCAGGAGCCAAGCGTGAAGGTGAAGCGATCTCAGATTGGGATGGACCACAGGCCCCTGAGTCAGAAGGTTCATCTGAAGGGGAAGTGCTTTCGGAGGGGTTTTCGACATACTGTTGAGTAACAGAAACCATATCTGTCAAGGCCTGAAGGGAGCAAAGAGGATCATTTTGTCCCCCTGGGACTCGAACTTGAGAAGTACCCTCTGAATTAGAGGAAGAGGAGGAAAGGTGTATAGAAAGCATTTTGTCCACTGCAGCCTGAACGCATCCTGACAGAAAATGCCAGGCCCTTGATTTCTGGAGCAGAAGAGAGGCAGTTTTGTGTTGAGTGGGGATGCGAAAAGGTCCAGGTCTGGAGTTCCCCACTCTGCGAATAGTGACTGAACTATGGTTGAGTCGAGAGACCATGCGTGAGGATCTGTCTCTGTTCTGCTGAGACAGTCTGCCAGTTCGTTCTGCACTTCCGGCAGGTAGACCGCCTGGATTAGAGCCTTGTGCTCCAAGCACCATTCCCACATTCTCATCGCTTCCCTGCATAAAGGGTAAGAGTAAGCACAGCCCTGCTTGTTGATGTAATACATCACTGCATTGTTGTCCGTTTGAAAGAGAATGTTCTTGTGACAGAGAATGTCCTTCAAAGCCCGGACTGCATAAAGGACGGTTCTCATTTCTAGGACATTTATATGAAGCTGGGACTCGTCTTGAGTCCACGTACCTTGGGTGTGGATATCTTGACAGTGGGCTCCCCACCCCATCAGGGACGCATCCATGGTAATGGAGATCTGGTGATCCAGGGGAGCAAATGGATACCCTTCCAGAAGGTTGTCCTCTTGCGACCACCAGGTGAGTGACCTCTTCAGAGGTTCTGTCACCTTGATGAGAAAGGACTGAGGGTGAGTGGTTGGGGACCACTGAGTACTGAGCATCCATTGAGAGGTTCTCATGTGGAGACAAGCTAGGGGTACAGGGAACACCGAGGATGCCATGAGACCCAGCATCCGTTGCATCGAGATAGCTCGAACCGAGCTGTTCTTCCTGATGTAACGTGCTATCTGTAGGATATTGCTCCTTCTGTCTTCTGGAAGAAAGGTTTTCACACAAGAGGTGTCCAGAAGAGTTCCTATGAAAAGGAGCTTCTGGGAGGGCTACAACTGCGATTTCTTGAGATTAAGCAGAATTCCCATGGACATGAGAAAGTCTGAGGCCGTGGATACGGTGTTGAGAGTTCCTTTCCTGGAAGGACTTGCTAGAAGCCAGTCATCCAGATACGGGAACACTTGTATTCCAATCTTTATGAGGTGCGCTCCGAGAATTGCACAACACTTTGTAAATGCACGCGGTGCTGAGGATAGCCCAAAGGGCAGGACTCTGAACTGATAATGTTGGCCCAAAGCCATGAACCTTAGGTATTTGTGATGCCTTGGGTGAATAGGAATATGTTGGCAAGCATCCTGCATGTCCAGGGAGGCTAACCAGTCGTGCTGATGAAGCAAAGGTAACAGGATTCCTAGCGATATCATTTTGAACTTCTCCTTGGGAAGAAATTTGTTACATTTTCTGAGGTCCAAAACTGGGTGCATGCCCCCAGTTTTTTTTGGAACTAGAAAGTAATGGGAGTAGAACCCTGTGTTCTGTTGATCCAGCAGAACTATTTCTACTGCCCTGTTGTTCAGAAGGCCTTGTATCTCGGAGGCGAGAAGTTCTGACTGAAGTACTGACAGCCTGGGCTGCCGTTTGGGGGGACAATCCGGAGGAGTCTCTGAAAGACTGAGGGAATACCCCTCACGGATTATTTGGAGGACCCATTTGTCCGATGTTATGGACTTCCACTGGTTGTAGAATTGAGTCAGACAACCTCCCATCACTAAAGAGGAGTCCCCCTCGGGCAGCTGAGGTGTGACTTGGGCCAGAAACTCAGAAGGTGGCACTGGGCGTTTTGGGCCTATGTGCTTTCTGTTGCGTTTTCTTTTGAGGCTGAGGGGCTTGGTTTTTATTAAAACCTCCCCTGCCTTTGCCTCGAAAGGACTGACGGTTGTGAAACTGGCGCTTATTAACACCCCCCTGAGAAGGGGATGGAGCAGGTCGAGCCAATTTAATGGCCGATCTGATCTTTTGTGTGGCCTTTAGAGCTCGTTCTACTTGAGGACCAAAGAGATACACACCGTCAAAGGGCAACGCCATGACCTGTTGCTGGGCATCATTCGTGAAGCCTGAAGCGTGCAGCCAGAAATGATGGCGGGTACAAATGCCTGCCGCCGCTGCTCGGGAGGTAGTATCGAAAGTGTCCATAGCTACTTTAACCTGTTGGTTGTTGGACTTGTTGCCCCTGGTTATGGTTTGAAGAAGCTCTGAATTGGTGTTCGACTCTGGTAGAGCTTCAACCATTTGTTTGAATGAATGCCAAAGAATATACTCATATTGAGAGAAATAGCCCTGGTAGCTGGCAATACACATACCCCGGGTGGATGCAGAAAAGTCTCTCTTGCCTAAAGTATCTGTCTTACAAGATTCTTTGTTTATAGGTCAAGCTGTAGTAGTCTGAGGGAGGACAACCTTATCATTCTCTGCCAGGACTACAATAGGATCCGCAAAGGCTTGGGAGGCCAAAATGGGTCGATCATTGGGAGCAGTATACTTTCTATCTATGGACTTAGCCACAGAAGGAATGAGAGCAGGATTATTCCATACCACTTAAGAAAGCGTGTCAAAGGACGGCTGTACCGGGGGAGTTAAATCCATAGGGATGTCCGGAACATGAAGGTATGGGAGTCTTAAAAACTTCCCAGGATCAATATCCATAGTCTGGAGAGAAAGAGTGGAATTCAAATTTTTCAGCAGAGACTTAAATGACAGGTCCTCGACCACAGGCTCTGCAGCAGGATTAAATCCTGTTCCTTCCACATCATCACCCAGCCACAGGTCTGGGTCAGGCTCAATATCATCTCCTGACAACCCAGGAGAGACTGCATGGACAGGAAGGGAGTGAAAATCAGAAGGAAAATAGGAGGGAAAAGGGTTCGGAGTCGAGGAGCCCTGAAGACTGGAAGACATAGCACCAAGTCTTGGTGCTGAAGAAAAGCATGGCGCCGCCTGGCCAAGCACAGCGCCGACAGAGCCCTCGGCGCCAAGGATGGCGAAGAAAAGCTGCACGGTGCAGAGGACAAGTCCAACGGTGCCGAGGACGGCGCTGAAAGGCCGTACGGCACCAAGGGTGGTGCCAACTATCCCAACGGCACCGAGGACGGTGCCAACAGACGCATCAACGCCGAGGATGGCGCCAAGCAACCCACTGATGCCGATGGCGCTGAAACCAATGCAGGGCCCCGAAAAATAAAAATTACGTACCTACCGTAATTCTTGATCTTCTCTTGTATCTTCACCATTCATTACTAACAGGGTGTAAGCCGGAGGCTCGCACCCGTCACGGGAGCTTTTTTTTTTTAAACTTTGGCTAACGGCACCACCCTCGAGAGTGACGTCATGCGTCATGCGCGAGGGGCGGCCGTTAGTAGCACGACTCCTCCTCCAACTCAGTTCTGTGAGCCGGAGAGGCAAAAGCGAAAGCAGAGAATAAAGATAGCGAGGCAAGATAGCCAAGGGATAGCAAAGCAAGGAAGAATGAACTGAAAAAGGAATAAGCCGATGGAGGAAGGACAGAGGAGATAAGAGTATCCCTAACCTAGGGACTGCAGGGCCTCCTTACCTGGGCGACTCTAGGAGGAGAGAGAAGGAGGGAAATGAGAAAGAAGAAGAAGAAGAGAAGAGAGAGATGGGATGTTGAGGGGACCAGAATGCCCAAGGAGCCTAGTTAGTTTATGCTGAAGGCTCGACTTAACAGGGAAGCAAGAATCCCCGGAGATAGAGCTGAAGAGAAGGTTCACCAAACCCGCTAGACAGACTCAGGAGGGCATAGTCCTCATCCTCAACATGCCATTGTTTTGATAACCACTTCGGGCTCCTGGCCGTGGAAGGCCTTTAACTGGAGGACACCCGAGGAGGGAGAATAAAACCCCCGGCAGTATGAGAGCACTGCTCAGGGGTTTGGAAATGGAAACTGTAAGCCTTTCAGGAGTTCATAAGTACAGAAGTGGGACTCAGTCGGATCTGCCAAGGCAGGCCAGAGGCTTAGGCTGGCTGGGATTGGTTATGGTCTGCACTGCTTGTCTGTAAAACTGTCCGAGGACACTAGAAAGGAAAACACCAATTATCAAAATCTGGTGAGAAGGGCAGTCTGCCTCTCATCTTACTTCTTGTTTGTTTTCTCTTCTTTCTTTTTTTTTTTACAGATAATCACTTGCAGGCTAGGAGCGTGACCTGAATACCAAGAATGCCTATGGCAGTCGAAGAGAGTTCCCTCAGCTTTTTGTTTTTTTTTTTACAAAAAACAGACGTGCCTCGTTCCTCCTCTCTGCAAGGCAAGAATTAGGAAGGGGAGGGGTTTTGATTCTAGGGCTTAACAGCTGGAGCACGGGATTGCAGGATCAAAACTGAATAGCCTGAGCCAGGCTAAAACCCTAGGGTATCTCACTGAGGGAT
Source organism: Neoceratodus forsteri (assembly GCA_016271365.2). Classification (NCBI taxonomy): domain Eukaryota; kingdom Metazoa; phylum Chordata; order Ceratodontiformes; family Ceratodontidae; genus Neoceratodus; species Neoceratodus forsteri. The sequence goes on along the minus strand of JADMNL010000022.1, from coordinate 594,158,961 downwards.
GGCAAGAGATAGTTGTGCAGTTTGATCGCCAAGCAAATCCACTAGATGGCCCAAGAATCTTAGAGTAAATCATTTTCTGGAGAATAAGAACCCCCCAAGAAATAGATTTTTTTTTTTTTTGGGAAAAATTGAGCAATTCTTCCCATTTTTATAATTTTTTTCTTTTTTTATATATTGCAGAGAGAGGAAGGAGACGGAGGGAGAAGCCACAGGAAGAGGCCACTGAGGGGATGGAGGGGAGGGGTAATGAATGGTGAAGATACAAGAGAAGATCAAGAATTACGGTAGGCATGTAATTTTCATATCTTCCCTGTCAATCTTCTCCATTCATTACTTCCTGGGTGAGATTAGCCCTCTTCCCCAGGAAGGGGAAGAGGCCATACCCTGAGGGAACAAGACCCCCAGCCTTCTGTTGGTGAGAAACAGAAGGAGAAGACCCTGGCTCATTCAGAAAGCCTAAGTGGGGAAGAGCTAGAGGTGCCTCCCGAGGATGAGGGAGACGGAGGAGCCCCTGTAAAAGTCTCCTAGCTCTAGAGGAGAAAAGACGGTCCCCGGAAGGCGGAGCGAATCACCCCACGCCGGCCAGGGTGACAACCTGAAAGACGAGCCATGCCGTCCGCCTGATGCAGATCGCTGTCCCCGCAAGCCTGGAAGCCACTCATTGGCGCCATAAGATGCCCTTGCTTGGTGTCTTGCCAGCTCCAGGCCTACCGCTGGAGAGGGCAGCGGCTTGTCTGGTTTGCTCTGTGTCAGGCATTGATGCCAACAGCTGGGACATCATCGACCACAAATGCCGGTTGTAGGCAGCGTGGTGAGCCTGATGAGATGCAATACTGGCACTCGCACGAGAAGAAGAGAACACTCTTCGCCCCCAACGGTCGAACTGGAGAGAGTCCGGATCCGGTGGGCGGTCGTGCGCCAGGCAGCGGCGCCCAGAAGGAGTGTCTAGGTAAACCAAACCGGAGGGCGGGTTGGGAAGAGAACCTAGAGACTCTGAGGGGGCACAATACCTATGCTGACAGTCAGCCGGGGCTGGAGAAGAAGCGGCTGGGGACTGCCAGGACCGGATAGACGCCTCCTGGAAAGGGATAGGCCAGGAAGGTACCACCAAATGCTGGGCACTGAATTCACCAAGGAATTCTCGCGTCTCCCGTTCGGTATTGTCTCTCCGAACATAGGAAATCCGAAGATCCCTCACCATCCTCGAGAGGAAACGCTGATATTCAGTGAAATCAGCATCGGAGGAAAGATGAGAGGGGTTCCTCTCCCTCAGAGGAGGGAGACGAGATGATGGGAGCTGAATGTCCAGAGGATTCCGCGCGTGGGGAGAGTCGAAGACCCGCCATGCATGTATCTAACGTATGAGGGAAGGCCACCGAGAACCTTGAACTGCTCCCAGGATAACGGACCGTGAGGGACCGACATGGCCTGGGAGCGGGGTGAGAAGGCAGAGAGATGGGAGAGGGGCACCCGAGGAGGCAACTGCTTCGCAGGGCTCTGGAATCCGGGAAAGGAGCCCTAGTAGGAGGGATCCCGGATATCAGACCAGGCCGCAGAACGGAACTCTGGGGAAGCGGAGCCTGGAAGAGCCCTGGGGGAGAACCTCCCCTGTGACGACGCCGTGACTGCATGGATCCAGAAGGGCAGTCCGCACAAACGCCGCCGGAGGACACCCTAGAACCCTGGAGGGAGGGGCGAGGTTCTGCACTACGGCTCCTGGCCACCCCCCCTGAGGTGGCCAAAGAAGACCGAGTGGCAGACCCCCTGCCCCTCAACCCCTCGGACTCCGAGAGGGCCCTCCTCCTCGACCACAGCGTCCCCCTGTCCCTAGAGGGGGCAACAGCACTGTGGGGGGTAGCTGTCACCAGCCCTCCAGAGAGGGGAGCCTCCCCCTCCGTCACCCCCACACCTGCCCCCCGGGGCTCCTGGCCACCCCCAGCCGGGGAACCCTCAGGAGACGATGGAAGGGGGGACAGAGGGAGGGGCCCGCTGCGCCGCCTGGTACCTGTAGCCACAGGGGACCCAGACCCCGAAGAGTCTGGGTGCCAGGATGGGTCCACGTCCGAGTCATCGCCCTCCAAGGAGGACGAGACCAGCTGGACCTCGATGCTGGCCACCCCAGGGGTCCCTGAGGCCACGGAGCCGCGAACGGCCCCAGTACCAAGGGTGATGCCGCTCGCCCCCCCCCGCACTGGTAGCAGCCAGGCCCAACTCCGAACCCCTGACGGCGCCGACAGGCCCAGCACCACTAGGAGGAAGGACAAGGCCCACGGCGCTGCCGGCGTCGTCGGGAGGTGAGGCGGCACCGCCGACGGCGCCGCCAGGTCCATCGGCGCCGCGAACGGCGCTGATGCCCAAAGCGGCACTGCCAATGGCGCCGCCCTGATCACCGGCGCCGCAACCGGCGCCGGGATCCAAAGCGGCGGTGCCAATGGCGCCGCTTGATCACCGGCGCCGCAAAACGGCGCCGGATCCAAAATAGCGCTGAAATGGCGCCGACGATCACCGCACTGCGAACGGTGCCGGATCCGAACGGTGTCAAACGGCGCCAAAGGCGCGCGAGGGTCCACCGAGCCAGGCCCAAAAGCCAAGGGCCTCGACACGGGGGAGCCTGCACCCAAGAGGTGACTGCTGAGGCGGTGTCGGCGCCGCGCCGGAAGGGACTACGACGCCTCAACACCGCGAAGGGGCCTCCTCCTCGGCAAGAAAAGACGAGGAGACCCTCCTCCTTGGACCGTATAGGGCCCGGAGGGGACCCGGGAGGGCCCACGACCTTGCCCGAGAATCCCGAGAGCGACGTCGTCCCCTGAAAGTCGGCGGGGCCTTGCTGAGCTTAAACGCGCAGATTTCGAGGACGCGACGGTCCATCGAGAAACAGGCATCGCACGAATCCATATCATGGTTGGGTCCCAGGCAACGAAGGCAAACATCATGCCGGTCCGAGACAGAGAAATGCCGGCCACAGGAGCACCGATGCATAGGGGCGTGGCCCATCTTGGAAAAGCGCTTAGCTCCCGAACCGGACATAACGCGAAAATAACAAGGCTAAAACACAGCAAGAAACACACCCGGCGCCGTAGATAGAAAAAGGAACAGTCTTACCGGATCGGGCGCTGAGTGTGAAGAAAACAGGAGTCGGCAAACACGCACTAAAAATGACCGCCACTCGCAACAGGTGCTGCCTCGACGGCGGAGAAACAGAACTGAGTTGGAGGAGGAGTCGGTCGCTACTAACGGCTCACAAGATGACGATGACGCCACTCTCGAGGGCGCGGTGGCCAAAGTTTAAAAAAAAAAAAAAGCCTCGCGGATGGGTGCCAGCCCAGCTTACACCCAGGAAGTAATGAATGGTGAAGATTGACAAGGGAAGATCTAAGATTTGAGGATAAAGAAGGAAAAACACCAGGAAATAGAGGCATCGGTGTGGCCCCCTGTGCCGCAGCCTTGTGAGGGGGCAAAACACCTGAGTGCGGAGTCGACGGCACCGAAGAAGGCGCCGCACAACTAGGGAGACCCAACCACCCTACCCAATTCCCCAAAGGGTCCGAGGGCCCCTGAGTGACCGGGGTCAGGCAGCTGGACCAACCTCCGAGCCCACTGCTCCATCAGAGCGGCCCACTGATGAAACTGCTCATCTGAAGCTCTACCAGAAGGCGGAGAAGGGCTCTGATGTCGAAGAGGTTGGAGACTGGAAACAGAAACCGGCGACTCCGGAAGAGACCGGCAACTGACCCCAGTTACTGACTGTCGACGTGCATACATACCAGAAGGCAACCTCGAGTGATGCCTTCTCTTTCTTGACCTGTGGGTCGAAGAAGAGCTCGAGGCAGAATGGCAGAGTGCGACCGCTTTTTATGCTTCTGGGGACCGCCTCCCTCAGGCACTGGACTGTCCATTGTCAGACACCCCCGGAGAGGGCAGCATACCAGACCTAGCCTGGCTGACTGAACAGCTTTCATACGAAGTCTCCCTACCATCATCTGACCCACTTATGGTCGACTCCGTCAATGTAGGCTGAGACTTCTTTCTTGTAATAAAAATAAATTATAGTAAGCGGTACTTATTCAAGAAATACTACAAATATAAGAAACTGAAAACTATGCTGCTAGTTTGAAGTTTGACTCCCGGTGGGCTAGCAACGTTTTCACTGTAGCGCACTCGATGGTGGGAAAAAAGGAACTGAGGTGGTTGGAGGGTTGATGCCGAGATAGTCACTGCCACATGAGCTGAGGCTCATGGCACCGCTCCTACGCAGCTCCATCTCTGGCGCCAACCCTCTTGCAAAAAAGTTTGCTCCCACTGGGTCCTAGCACCTCGGGCGTAGATCCCCATCAGTGTGAATGAGTGGTGGAGACTTTATGTCCAGGAAGATCAAACTGGTGACAGTAATTTGGGATAAACAATGGTTATGACTGCAACAACAGTTAAATAAGCAGAAGCATTTGACAACAGTGAAGGATTGTTTGTAATAGAATTGTGTAGCTATTAGGGATCCTCAGCCTGGACAAGTACATAGACAATACTTCAGAAGTAGGTCCTAAGGGAAGTTTCAAAGGACTTGAAGTTAGGGCAGGCCTGTGTACTGGCCAGTAGGTTGTTCCATAGACAAGGGGCCACAGAGGCAAATGACCTCATGCCAGCAGATGTTGCAGATTTCGGGATCAAGAGGAGCTTCTGATTAGCTGCTGCTCAAAAAAACGTCTTTGAACTGGGCATGTAGCACAGCGGTAGAGCCATCACTTGCTATGCCAGAGTCCCAGGTTCAGAAATAAACTTGAGCCATCGGGATTGCAGCAGCAAAGGTATACAAGATGCTGGGATGCATAGCTACGGGGATAAGTAGTAGGAGAGAGAAGGTTATAATGCCCTTGTACAGGTCACTGGTAAGGCCGCATCTAGAGCATGGAGTTCAGTACTGGTGCCCACACCTCAAAAAGGACATTAACCTGCTGGAGTAGGTACAGAGGAGGGCTACAAAGATGATAGCCAGTCAGCAGGGCAAGGCATACGAGGAGAGGTTGAGGGCACTGAACATGTACTCCCTGGAAGACAGGAGAGAGAGAGGGGACATGATTGGGACTTTCAAGTACTTGAAAGGGATAAATAATGTTGATAAGGAAAGTCTATTTAAGCTGAGTGGCAACCATATCACGAAGGGACACAGTCTTAAGCTGGAGGGTGGGAGGTTTAGGAGGGATGTCAAAAAGCACTTCTTCACAGAAAGGGTGGTGGACACTTGGAGTGCGCTGGCGGAAGAGGTCATCTCGTTAAAGACAGTGAGCAGCTTTAAGAGAGACTGGGATAGGCATAGGGAGAAGATAAGAATCATGGGTAGGGAGGATGGGAGGAGTGGGAAGGGAGGGCAGGGACATTAGCTCAAGCTGTGGACCCTGCAATACAAGCAGACTTGATAGACCAAATGGCCTTCTTTTGCTGGCTTCTTCAAATGTTCATATCTGAGGGATTGTTCTCCTCTCATGGGGTTGGTGACTGACATCTCCCACAATGCACCTAGCACCGACAGCAGAGTCAGCCACGATGCAATGCAGTGACTTGCAGTAAGTGGCATGTGACAAAATACTGCATGACAAAAGGACTTAACTGTCACTGAGTTACACTGTTCCCTGCAGAATGTTGTGATATACTGCAGAATTATTGCACTGCATCCTGGCTGGCACTGCTGTAGCAGAAGATGGGTGTTACTTCATTCAGGAAACCTAGAAGGGCATGGGACACCAAGAGACATACCACATTGTTGCACATAGGACATCTCATGGGAGAGGAGAAACACAACTAGAAATTCCCCTCACTGGGTTGGGTGACAAATGGCCCCTCACAGGCCAGGCACCACTGACTAGAGAACCCAACTGGATCCTGCCTTGGAGGGGCTAGGTCAAGCCCACCAACCCCACCATGAGAGGCCTATCTCCATCCTCTCCCCCCTCTCTAAAGCCTTGGAGAAAATAGTTGCCAGCCAAATCTCACATTACCTCATGAAATATGAGGTCCTCTGTCCTGAACAGCATGGATTCAGAGTTGGTCATAGCACCAATACTGCTCTCCTGGAGTTTGCTAACTTCCTTCATAATTCACTTGATGCTGGCTCCCTCGCTGGTGCGGTATTTATAGACCTATCAAAAGCCTTTGATACCGTCTCACACCCTGTACTGTTAGCCACCCTTGCCAGTGTGGGCTTTGCCTCTGGTCCAGTCTCCTGGTGCGCCAGCTACTTGACCAACCACTCCCAATGTGTGCAGGTTGGTGGCACTCTTTCCAGTACCTGCCTAATCCGCTCAGGTGTTCCCCAGGGCTCCATACTCGGGCCCTTACTCTTCTCTGTCTTTCTCAATTCCCTTTCCAATGCATGCACAGGAAATATCCTTCTCTATGCGGATGACGCAGTTCTCTTTGCCTCAGACAGTAACCCCGTCTCACTCCAAAACTCCCTCCAGCGTGCCTACACCTCAGCTGAAAACTGGTTCTCTGACCACCGTCTTGTCATCAACCTTAAGAAAACTAAATCTATGCTTTTTACTCACCCCCAAAATAAGTCCAGCAATTTTCCTCTCTCTGTTCACTCCGCCCTGAAACACCCCTTAGAACTTGTGCACTCTTATAAATACCTTGGCATAATCTTCGATTCTGCTCTCTCCTTTCATAACCACATCTCTGCTTTGACCTCTGCCTCCAACATGCGGTTGGAATATCCTCTACGGCACAAAATGTCTCCCATAAACTCCCTTCGCTTGGCTGTCACCTCTTCGGTGCTCTCACTAGTTGACTACGGCCTGCCGGTATATGGCACGGCAGACCAGACAGCCCTTCACAAGGTTCGCCTAATGCTTAACAAAGCATGTAGACTTATTACCAGTGCCCATAGACTCACCCATACCTGTCAACTTTACTCCATGGCCACCCTACTCAACCTCGATGAGCGCCTCTTGTTCCTAACTTGCCAAGTTACTTACAAAGCCCTCCAAGGTCTATCCCCGCCAGGCCTTGCTAACTCTATTCACCGATCCAACCCCACGGTTTGCACCCGTGCCTCCAGCAAAACTGCCCTGGTCATCCCAAGGGCGCGGACCACCCAGGGCCAAAGGGCTTTCTCCTATAGAGCCCCCTCCTGGTACAATTCCCTCCCTGCTGGCATCACTGATGCCCCCTCACTCGCTAGCTTCAAATACTGCCTAAAAAATCACTTGCTCACTTCACACTCCTGCCACTGCCCCGACCCCCCCCATCCCCACCACCGGATGATAAGAGAATGGATACAAAAAATAAATAAATAAATAAAAATTGGGGACTGCATTCCTATTTCGTTTAGCTGATAATGGTGTTATGACACTCATCACCTGTAATGTGACTGTGCCTATTGTTAAACTGTGTTGCTGACTGTCTCGCTTTGCCTGCAACTTGCCTTTGCCTTATTACTGTACTGTATTTCTGATTGTTTCATGTATGTATGTTCTGTCTTCCTTATGACGAGGTACCTTTGTAAATGAGCCTCTGGCTCAAAGGTTTTAAACTGATGTTAAAATAAATAAAATAAATAAATTGTGGGAGTATCTAGGTAAGTCATGAAGATGGTGGGTTACTGGGCTGTGCGGACCATCTGGATGGGGCCAGTAAGGCAGCAGGGGTATAAACACAATATTAAGTATAATTAAAACAAATCATCTTTGGACTCAGTTAACCTGGCAAACTACCTGATTGATCTTGAACCTTCCCTTTTTAGAAAAGGTAATCAAGAAGGTGGTGCTGCTATCACCTGCCCAGTGGCACAGAGAGCTGAGGCACTGAGTGCTTCATCTCCTGCCACAAGGGTGACCCAGGTTAGTGAACGAATGCGGGCTGCTTAGGGGCTGACTAGCGGAGGGAGGATTGAGCATCCCAAGGACAGCTGTCCTTCCTCGGGGGGGGGCAGGGTACATGCACCCCGCTAGGTGGTTGTTGTCTGCAAGATCTATGCTGAAACGCAATGGAATGCCAGGAAAGTAGTCCTAACTGCTTGATGCTGGCGGCATCTCCACAGAGATGGACTGTGTATAATGTATCATTGCACCTGTCATGAGCGCGTGGAGAAAAACAGAGGACCCCACCGACCGTATCAGGATGAAGGCACGGTCCCCCGCAGGCCCCACACCGGCGACTGGGCTCTCCAGGTCCTCTGGCCAGGATAGATGAAATGATAAGTCCCAGGGAAGTTGGGTGATGGGCCCGAGGGGGGAATGAACCAGAATGGGGAAGGTCAGTGGACAAAGGAGCCAAAAGAACTTATTAAAAAAAAAAAAAAAGGGGTGGTGCTTTAGTCTGAGAACACCTAGAATGCAATTAAGCAATAAAGACTGAGAAGCCGGTCATTTCCGAGGGATTAATGACCGGTTGGGGGGATGGGTGAGCCGAGGGCCAGTTCCCTCCAGCTGGTCGTTAATCCAAGGAAATGACCGGCTTTGAGATTGTTATTGCAATTATAAGTCTAATCGTGATAACAGTTTTCTTTTTTACAGTTTATTTTTACGTTTCTTAGGGTTTTAAGCAGAGTGGCATGAGCCGTGCGTGCCACACAGTGTCAGGTGGCAGCTGGATTGGTAATTTCTAAGACATTAATGACTGATCCATTAGCCAATCAGGAGCCTCGCTAGGCTCATGAATAATTAATCAGGCTTATAATAACATTTACAAACTATTCCAGTCTGGAATCAGACCTTGGCATAGCACCGAGACTGTCATCGTCAAGGTGTTAAATTACCTCCTTTTTTGTGAGGTATAGAAGGAAGCAGTCAATCATTCTCCTTGACCTCTCCTCAGCACCTGAATGGTGGACCATAAGGCACTGTATGATTTCTTGAAGCACTATGGAGGGAACAGCAGGACTGTACTTTCCTAATCTGAGGCCTTCTCAACCAGCAGATGATGTTGGAAACTGTCTCATCTGAACCTGTGGCTCTTACATGTGGGGTGCCCCAAGAATGAATCCTTTCCCCGATGTTGTTCTCCTTGTATATACTACACCTTGGTGGAGCTCATTAGATGGCACAGTGCGGAGTTTCACTGCTGTGCAGATAACAGCCAACTGTACCTGCCTTCTGCACCTGGCAGGACAGACTTGGCAGCTGTGTTGAACGAGTGTTTGCCTGAAATGAAGGACTGGGCAGCTGCAAACTGGCCATGTCTCAACCCTCATAAGACAGAGGAGTTGCTCATTAGACCACATCCTTCCTCATGGACAATGGCCAGATGAGACCCCGGTATTTCAGTTCTGGATGGTGTGCCATTGAGAACCATGGATATGGCTTAGAATCTGGCAGCCGTGCTTGAATGCAGGTTGTCCCTGGAGTGCCAGGTGGCATCAGTAGTGAGATGTGGCTTTTATCATCTGAAGAACATAACCACGTTAAAGCCATATCTTGCAGAGCAGGGCCTCACTGTGCTGCATGCATTGGTGACATCACGTCTGGACTACTGGAACGCTCTATACCTGGGCCTTCTAGGGGAGGGGGTGTGGTGATATCCTGTCTGCAACTGGCGTGGAACGCCTCAGTCAGGCTCATAAGCAACACAAGCCACTGACAACATATAATGAACATTCTTTGCGAGCTGCAGTTGGCTGCGTGTCACGTGGCGGATCAGCTTTAATGTTTGTTTTTACCCATAAGGCCTTGCACTGACAGGGACAGCACTTTCACAGTTGCTGCTCCAGTCTGTTAGAACGTACTTCCAATAACCTTGCACCAGAGTACACAGTCAAGCAGTTTAAAGCTGCAGTGCAATGAAAACTGCTGCTCCAAAAATGGTCGTTTCAGTTACAATTAATAAAAAAATATCAGCATGTCTGTCATATCTACTTTTCTAGGTACCTCCGAAACTGTGTACCATGAGATTATTTTATTTTCTCGATCCTAACCTTTGCCAGGTATACAGTAATATTTCTAAGCCAAATGTGGCAGCCATCTTTTCTCTTGAGAAAAAACTAAATTAAAACAATTCTCAAATACTGTACTCAGATTTTGGTGGAATTAGAACATTTTACCACCAAATAAAACAGGAATCTTTCATAGTGAAAAAAGGTAGGGTCAATTTTTTTGCCCAATTTTATTGCACTGCTGCTTTAAGAAGGCTTTAAAGACTTACCTGTTTGGGAACCAGTTCAGCAGTAGTGCTATCATCATCTGCCACACCGGTGACCCAGGATCAGAAGCAGACACAGGTCACTCTGGGGTCAACCGGAGGAAAGAATCACGTGCCTCAGAGACTGCTGTCCATTCCTGGGGAGGGTGGTATGTATATTGCACTCTACGCCTGATACCTAGGGAAGGCTGGGTGGCAGGGCAGTGACAGCAATGTTGGGGATGGGCCACAGGCCTGTGCGGAGTGGGTGCGTGCCTCCTACATACCTGTACCTATTTCTCCGTCTGCTTGGTGTCCAGGGAGAAAAATGGGGAAAGCTGCTAGGGACCAAGCAGTGTGACAGCTTGGTCTGCCGCAGGCCCCTCACCCACTGACTGAGCTCCCTTCTCTGGAGCTAGTCTGGATTGTGCTCCAGAGGTAACTTGCCAGTCCTAATGGCCCTGCCATGAGGGGCAATTCATGGGGAATCTGTGGAGGGGGAGGTTAGTCTTTGTGATGGTGGGGGGAAGAAAGACAAACCTGTTTCACTTGGCCTTCTGCAGACACTGATTTAAAGGGGAAACTCATCTACAGGATTTCTTAATGTCTGAAAGTCCATAAAAAGCCAATATGAATGAGCCATTGTGTTTATCTGCGAGTCTTTGCAGTCCAGAGTAATTCATATGTAAATCAGCGTGTAATTAAGGGCAGGTGGCAGCCATATGTTTTATGCTTCTGACAGGAAATGATGTCACCGAGGGTCTTGGTCCTCTTTTACTGTATGTAATCCAACAGTTTTATTAAGTGTGTTTTAAGGTGTTATTACACTTTCTACATTTATAATAATTGTTTTGTATGTATATTGAAACTAGTGAGTTATCACCTTTACACTTCAAACAGTTAGTAAAAATAATCCATCTTTAGGATTACTTTAACCTCTTGGCTAAACTGCCAGCAGATTATCAAAAAATGGAAATTACATACCTACCGTAATTCTGATCTTTCTGTATATCTTCACCATTCATCACCTTTGGGTACTTGGCCGGAGGTTATGACCCCGAGGGAGCTTTTGTTTTTTAGGATGGATGGAGTCGACGCACCCTTGGCACCGCCCTCGAGGCCGACACACTGCGTGGTGCTCGCAGGTTGGCTGTTAGGTGTTGTCGACTCTGCCCTTCCGCCAGTTCTGAGTCGCTGTAGAGGTTAGCAGAAGGGTTGGGAGGGTGGGACAAGGGAGTCCAAGGGACAGACCAAGGAAAAGATTTAAAACTAAAAGGAGAAATAAACAACTGAGAGGAGAGAAGGAGTTTGAAAACTAAGGGTGGTTGGGTAGGGCCCCAATCTCTGGAAGTAGAAAAGGAGAAGGGAGGGAGGGAGCGTTAAGGGCATTTAGAAGTAAGGAAAAAAATTGAGGGGGGGGAGACAGAAGAAACATATCCTGTAACCTTAATTTGTCTCCAGCTTATATAGGAACTGCGAAGGAGTAGCCAAGAGGCTAACTGCCAGAATTGCAGGCACAGAATTACTGGCAAAAACTCCTACAAGCAGAATTGGATATTCTGGAAGAAAGACAGGAAAACAGGGATACCCCCCACAAAGGAAAGTTTGGTGCAAGAAACCTAGTTTCTTAAATTAACTGAGATTATGTCCACAGGACAGGTAAATCAAGAAAAACAAGGATTGATGGGGAGAAGGGAGAAGGAAAGAAAAGGGGGCAACTGCCAACTCCCACTCCACAGGGGTGGAGCCAAAGCACTGAAGAAGGAGTGCCCCCAATCCTGACCACTCTACCCTAAGAAAATCATCCCCCTATGTGCCCCCCGTTTACCCCGTCCCTGACTAATAGAAAGGAGTGGGGGCAAGAGAAGGGGCACAGAGAGGGAGGGGGACCCAGAGACTGAGGCCCCAGGGGGACGGAGGGTGGGATTGTGATGAATGGTGAAGATACACAGAAAGATCGGATTTACGGTAGGTACATAATTTCCATATCTTATCTGTGTCAATCTTCACCATTCATCACCTTTGGGTGAGTGCCGAGCGCCCCCACAGGGTTTTTTTAACCCAAGGGGCTGAATCCCTTAGCTCTCTAAGAGGGAGAACCTTCACGGGTCTGGAGAGGCCGGAGAGTGAGACGGAGACCCCCCGGAGGGGGTAGGAAGTTGCCCTGACAGACGCCGACTCAATCTACGGGAGAAGAAATAGGTTCTCCGGTTGGCAGAGTTAATCACCCTACGCCGGGCCAAGGGTGACAACCGGGAAAGATGCAGCCTTGCCGTCCGCCTAGTGCAGATCGCTGTCCCTGCGACCCTGGTAGCTACCTCATTGGCATCATACAATGCCCTTGCTAGCTCCAGGCCACGTGCAGAGAGTGCAATGCCTTGTCTGGTTTACTCTGTGTCAGGCATGGAGGCTAGGAGCTGACCCAGCCTAGACAACAGGAACCTGTCATAGGTTGCGTAGTGGGCCTGATGTGCTGCAATAGAGAGCAGCAACTGTGTCGAGTAGAATGTCCTCCTCCCCCCAGAAGTCAAAATCTGAGGAGTCTTGATCTGGGGGCCGGTCACAGTGAGGGGCGTGAAACCCATCAGGAGTGCCCAGTTGCGTCAATCCTGACTGAGGATGAGACATGGACCCTGGAAACTCCAGGGGGGCACAATACCACTGGCAGAGATCCCTAGGGGTAGGGACTCCAGAAAAGGGTCTCTGCCAGAAACGCAACAATGCTTCCCGAAAGGGAACAGGCCAGGGGGCACCACGAGGGTGTCCTCACTGAAGTCTCCTAAAAAGGCGTGCGCCGTGTGCTCTGGATTGTGTTGAGTGGGATGGGTGATGTGCAGGTCCTCCAGCATCCTCACGAGGAATCACTGATACTCAGTGAGATCAGCAGCTGGAGAGATGTGGACAGATGGTTCCTCTCCCCCAGAAGAGGGAGATGAAGAGTCAGAGGACCTCGAAAGTTCAGAAGCGGGCTGCTCAGGGTGAAGTTGAAAAAACCTGTCTGTCCATAGCCCTAACATAAGAGGGAAACTGAGCAGCCTGGGCTCTGAACTGTTCCCAGGAGAGAGGCTCGCTAGGATCAAGAATGCCTGGGAGTGCAGGAGAAGGTGACAGAGGAATGGGGGCAGAGCCGACAGTGGGAATCGTCTGGCCTTCGCCTGGGCTAGGGAGCACACCAGGCGCCCTAGGGAAGGAAGGAGCTCTGGAAGACTCCACAGCAGACAGCTGATCAACCACACTGGAACTGTCTAGGCTGTGCCTTGAAGAACCCCCCTGTGAGGTGACCAGGGCCATGTAGGTCCAAAAGGATGGTCCCCTACCTCCAAAGAATGGGGCCCTCTTGAGGAAACCGAAAGGGAAGGGCAGAGATCTGCTCTGCGGCTTCTCCCAGAGCCCGAGTGGGCTCTGGTAAAAGGCCGCCACACAGATCCTATGCCCCTTAACCCCATGGAATCCGAGAGTGCCCTCCTCCTCGAGAGAGCCAGCCTAGGCAGCTGACAACCCTGGTTGGCCCCCAAAGGGGCTATCCAGGGAGCAGCACACTTCCCACCTGTGGGTGCTCCAATCGGCCCCAAAGTTGTGTGATCCAGGCACACCACCTGAGGGGGTACCACCATTGAGGGGTCAGAGAACACTCCGAGGCCAGGTTGCAGGGCAATGGTGGCCTGCACCACCGCCTGCTGGTCGGAACCCCTGACCCTGGCCCCGGCAGTCACTGTCCACTCCTCAGAGGGGGGCTGACTCCGGCCTGTCGAGGACACTACCAGGGTGTCCACACCAGCAGCCAACTCCATGGAGCCAGACTGTGTGTCCAACCCAGAGTCCAACTCCTCCTCCTCCGAAGAGATGGAGATCGAAGTCCTGTGCCAGACAGTGCACGGACGCCCGCTGCCATCCCTACTGAACAGGGCAACAGAGCCAGAGACTGCACCCGGGTTGACGCCTGTGCCCCCCACCGCACTGCGAACGGTGCCAGAAGAGGACACGGCCCCAACAAGGGCGGCATTCTTGGAGCCGGAGCCTATCACAGTGCTGCCCCAACTCATGGCACCACAAGCGGTGCCGAGGACAGAGATGGTGCCGACAATGGCTCCAACAGCACTCTTGGCGCCGTGAATGGTGCCAAGGCCAGAGACCCCCACGGTGCCGACCTGCCCCACAGACAGAGACAGTGCTGACGATGGTCCCAACAGTGCTATCGGTGCTACAAACGGTGCCAAGCTCCGAAACCCCCACAGCACCATGCCCATGCCCGGAGCTGCAAACGGCTCCAGAACTAGACACGGCACCATGCTCAACCACGACGCCGCGAATGGTGCCAGGGTGAGAAACAGTCAAGGATGGTGCTGTAGAGCCTCCCCTGAGCCGACAGCTGCATAGATGCTGCGAACGGGGCCGATAGCAGCAATGGCACCAAGCGACGGACTGGTGCTGATGACGGCACCGTCAGGGCCCACTGCGCCACGAATGGTGCCAAGGCCCAAGATGGTGCCGACAGACAGCGTCGACGATGGCGCCATCAGGGCACATGTGCCACAAATGGTGCCGAGGCCCAAGATGGCACCAACAGACAGCGTTGAGGATGGCGCTGACCCAGGCCTTCTAGCCGCGGGTACGACACTGGGGGAGCCTTCGCCCCCAAATGAGCAATTGCCAAGGCCTCCTGCACCGCGGAAGTGGCCTCTGCTATGGCTAAGCTAGAAAAGGCAGAGATCCTCTCCTCCTCGGTCTGTATAGAACCGTGAGGGATCCTAGAGGAAGGGCTGAAAGAACGCAGCTTGGCCCGAGTGTGCGCCCGACCCCCGAAAGTCGGCGGAGTTTGCTTCACTTTCCACACGCGTTGCTCGATGACCCAGCAGTCCATGGAGAAACAGACGTCGCACGAATCCATGTCGTGAAGTGGGCCAAGACACGCGAGGCAACGGTCGTGCTGGTCGGTGACGGAGTACTTACGCCTGCAAGGACACCGTTGCATGGGGGGGCCGTCCCGTCTTGGAAGTCTTCTTGCCCTCTGACCTAGACATGACCTCCGAGAAAGAAACACCAAACTAGACTCGACATTGCAAAAACAAAATAAAATAATGGAACAATCTTACCGGGCGACGTCGAGTAGGCTAACAGAAATGACAGAAGATAGGGAGGCAACGGACTGCGGCAGGAAGTCGATATTGAGTCGACACGGAGTCAAGAAAATTCAACTGTGTAGAAGGTAGGCCTCAAACTCTTTTCTGCAAGCGTCCCATGAGGCCAACCTGCGAGTGCCACGCAGTGCGGCAGCCTCGAGGGTGGCGCCGAGGGTGCTTCGACTCCGTCCATCCAAAAAAAAAGAGCTCCCGCGGGGTCATGACCTCTAGCCAAGTACCCAAAGGCGGTGAATGGTGAAGACTGACACAGATAAGATCTACACATCTCAAGGCTGGCTCTGTGGTGCCAACAGGTATTGGGGCCCCATAGCAGGATTTCTAATCCTTGGCTGTGTTCATGTCAGTACAGATTTCTGGGACTGCCACAGCACCAACTTCTGTCTTTTTTCATTCCCTCTCTTGCAGCCTTTTCTCTTACAATTTCAGGTGTGAACTCAGATCTGCAAGATGCAAACATGGCTACATACCTATTGGCCTGGCTTCATGGGGCCAGTCATGAAATGTGTACCTTTCGATTATCAGCTGGCAGAACAGCTTAGATGTTAAAGCAAAGAGCTTTGAACAAGCTTTGTTCACCCAGCAGAATGGGCTTTGAGCATGTGTTAAAATTCTGAAAATATTATACTCCTTCTATCTAGATTTGACCTGAAAAGAAAAAAAACAATAGGACACAATTACTTGTTTATTAATTGCAAAAACAAATAGAAGGACAACATTGTTAAAACATGCAGAACCTGAAAGGCATTATTAAAATATAGAATAATGTATAGGTGGGTGAGTGTAACCAGAATTTTACACACACCCGAGGTGTGGGATGCTACATAAACCCCAAAGGCGAAGCCCGAAGGGTTTATAAAAGCATCCCACAATGCGTGTGTGTGTAAAATCCTGTTTTTTACACTCACACCCATATATTATTTTATTTAATTAATAGTGATAATTCTTTTCTTTTTCAGCACAGTTCAGTTAGCGCAGCACTTCTGTCAGAGATAGACACACACACACACACACACACACACACACTGCCTATCTCTCCCTTTTGTTTTATTCTTTTTGTTTGTGTTTTTTTTTTTTTTTTTATTTCAGTGGTAACAGCATTCTGGAAAGACATGGTCCATCAGCATAGCTGTATAGTGTAAGACGCGCTAAAAGGGTATGAGCGGCACGATCAACCAGATTGATTTTTGTTTTCATTTTCAAGGCAGGATCAACTAGATAGACATTTAAAAATATTTAAAATCTTACTTGTCTTAACAGTGTGTGGCAACGCTCGAGTGCCGGTACTGGTGCTCGGTAATGGAGCCACCATGTTGGGCAAGATGTTCAGCCCACCCACAGTGAAACTATGCACCAGTTAGCTTTCTGTGGTGACGCTTGATTGACAGGTGCTGATTACAACCTCCCTGTTGTAACCAAAAATATCAACTGGGAGGTTGTAACTGGAGATAAAAGTGTCTTTATCTGTATGTAAAAAATTATCACCATTAATTAAAGAGTATTTTACTTCTTTTGGTGACGTTAAAAGTATAACAGTTTCTTACTGAAATACTTTGGACGGAATGGGATTTTCTATGGTAACAATGCCAGAATTCTATTGGATTATTTTTACTAACAGTTTGAAATGTAAAGGTGGTAACTCAGTAGTTTCAATGCACATACAAAACATTTATTATAAATGTAGAAAGTGTTGTAATTACATAATCCCATTCCATCCAAAGTATTTCAGTAAGAAACTGTTATACTTTTAACTTCATCAAAAGAAGTAAAACACTCTTTTAATAATGCATTTCAGATTATGCATGTTTTAACAATGTTGTCCATCTATGTGTTTCGAAATTAATAAACAAGTAGTCGTATCATATTTTTTTCTTTTCAAGTCAAATCTGGATAGAAAGAGCATAATATTTTCAGAATCATAACACATGCTCAGATTGCTTTTACTGTCTTTATCCAAGAAAGGCACACTGAGCAATAGCTTGTTCCCGGGTGTGTTGTGGGAGCACAGGGAGGCCATGATGCCAGGTCAATAGACACATAGCCACATTTGCATCTTGAAGACCTGAGTTCACACCCAAAATTGTAAGAGAAAAGGCTGTAAGAGAGGAAACAAAAAAAGACAGAAGTTGGTACTGTGGCAGCCCCAGAAATCTGTATTGACATGTTCAGTATAGCCTAGAGGTTAAAACAATCTTGAAGATTAATTATTTTTACTAACAGTTTGAAATGCAAAGGTGATAACTCACTAGTTTCAATGCACATACAAAATAATTATTATAGATGTAGAAAGTGTTGTAATAGCACCTTAAAACACACTTAATAAAACAGTCAAAAGTCAAATTTCTATTTAACCTGTTTGATTAAATACAGTCAAAGAGGACCAAGACCCTCAGTGACATCATTTCCTGTCAGGAGCCCAAAACATATGGCTGCCACCAGCCCTTAATTACAGGCTGATTTACATATTAATAACTCTGGACTACAAAGACTCACAGAAGAACACAATGACTCACTCAAATTAGCTTTTTATGGGCTTTCAGACATTAAGAAATCCTGTAGATGACAGTACCCCTTTATTTGTATTTCTTTATATCTGCTGAACAGACTTCTTGTTCTCCTATTTCTGTTCAGCATCTATTCTTTTGCAGTTAAGACTTATGTTGAGTTTTTGTTTTTCTTCTGTAAAGGCTCTGGAATTGGGCACTATACAGTATAGAAGAAAAAATTACTCACCTTAGTAATGTTGTTTCTTCTAATGGAGTCTTGCTATATTATGACTGATGCAGTTTGTCCCACCATTAGAACTGCTCCGGAGGTGAAAGAATTAACTTCCATGCAGTGCATGGAACTTAGAGCGCGAGCTCGGTTAGAAAAGCTCTGTCAGGGATATTTCAAACTGAAACCGTCAGATCTTTACGAGCAAAACTCACTAAGGCTCTGTGTGGAAGCTGTAACCTACACTAGCCAACTGGCTACTAAAATATTAATACATTTTTCTGGTCCCAACACCAAGACTCAAGTCAGGGACCAGAAAAATAAGATAAAATAAAACACAACACCCAAACACCCCAACAAGAAGGTGAAAACATAAAAGGGGGCATCAATAGTGCCAACAGAGGACTGTCCACCCCATACCCAAAGTAGAAGTTCTGAGAGGGGCAGGCTGGGGAGGTCATAATATAGCAAGACTCCATTAGAAGAAACAACATTACCAAGGTGAGTAATTTTTTCTTCAAACAACATGAAGTCTTGCTATATTATGACATATCCAGACTACACAGCAGTACCTCCATGGAGGAGGGACAGAACCTACTTAGGGAATAGGCTCTGAAGCACGGCTGTGCCAAACCGAGCATCCCTCCTGGCCTGGATATCCAGGGAGTAATGCTTGTGAAAGTGTGTACTGTTTTCCAAGTAGCTGCTTGACATATCTCTAAGATAGGAATGTCTCTGGCAGCAGCTAGAGACGCAGCTGTACCTCTGGTAGAGTGAGCCCTCAGGCCTGAAGGGGAACCTACCCAGTTTTTGATAGCAAAATTGGATACAAGAGACAATCCACCTGGCAATGGATCTCTTAGTGGCAGGTCTCCTTTCCCACCTCACCATAAGTGAGAAATAGTTGGAGGGAGTCAAACCCAGGACCCTTGGTACGCCTATGTAGTAACTTAGGGACCTTAACATCTGTTGTGCAGCCTCCTCTCCACCAGAGGAGGAATGGTCAGTGAAGAACACTGGAAGTGAAATAGACTGGTTAAGGTGGAAATCTGAAACCACCTTAGGCAAAAACTTCCTGTTAGTCCTGAGGATTACCTTATCCCTGTGAAAGGAAATAAAGTCAGTCTCCACTGATAAAGCCTGTAACTCACTTATGCGCCTGGCAGAAGTGATGGCTACTAGAAATACAGTTTTCCAAGTTAGATACTTAAGCTCTGCCGAAGATAGAGGTTCAAAGGGGGGTTGCATCAGCTGAGCAATGCAAACATTAAGATTCCAGGCAGGGGCAGGATCCCTGAATGGAGGATTGGTATGAAGCAATCCCTTAAAAAACTTGGAAAATACAGGGTGAGCAGAAAGAGAAGAGGGCTTCCCTGCTGAAATAAAAGCAGAGACCGCTGCCAAATGCACTTTCAGGGTAGCTGGTCTCAGTCCCAAAGAATTAAGATGGACCATATAGTCCAAAACAGTGGGCAAATCAGCAGATTCCGGGGAAA
The DNA here is from genome assembly GCA_016271365.2 of Neoceratodus forsteri. NCBI lineage: Eukaryota > Metazoa > Chordata > Ceratodontiformes > Ceratodontidae > Neoceratodus > Neoceratodus forsteri. Next base: position 594,139,505 of record JADMNL010000022.1, on the reverse strand, counting down.
TATGCTTCCCAGAACACCATATGGAAAACCTTTTCCACTTGGAGTTATAGGTAGCCCTGGTGGAAGGCTTCCTAGAAGCTTTCAAGATTTCGAGAACACCCTGAGAAAGTTGTAGATCAGCAAACTCTAACTCCTCAAGAGCCAGGCCTTGAGGTTGAGGGATTTGAGATTCGGATACCAGACTCTCCCCTGGGCACAGGTTAACAGATTGTGGTTCCTGGGGAGACACAGGGGAAGATGGACTGCTAAGGACAGAAGGAGTGGGTACCAGGGCTGCTTGGCCCAGTCTGGAGCAATCAGGATCATCTTGCAGGGCTGAGACCTGATTTTGACTAGCACCTTGAACAGGAGAGGGAAGGGGGGGAAGGAATAGAGAAACTTCCCTTCCCAATCGAGGAGAAAGGCATCCAGGGGGACTGAGCCCAACACTGGGGGCCTGCAACAAAAAAGTGGAAGTTAATGATTGTCTGGGGCTGCAAAAAGATCTATCTGAGGGGTGCCCCATCTGGCAAAAACTATCCCCAGTACTAGGGGATCCAGTGACCATTCGTGATGGCCCTGGGAAATCCTGCTGAGAGCATCTGCCAGGACATTGTCCTTGCCTGGGAGGTGAACTGCTATGAGGGAAGTGTTCAGGAATAAGCCAGAGACCACAATCAGATCCTCGTGCACAAGGTCAAGACCGAGTGCCCCCTTTGTTTGTTGATGTACCACATTGTAGTTGTGTTGTCTGTTCTGACCTGTACCACCTTGTTCTGAACAGATGCAGAAAAAACCTGAAGTGCTAGAAAAACAGCTCTGAGTTCCAACAGATTGATGTGGAGCAGAGATTCCTGAGGGGACCACAACCCCTGGGTGGAGAGGTCACCCATGTGAGCTCCCCATCCCAAGAGGGACGCATCTGTAGTAAGGGTCAAGGAGTGGGATAGAGGGATGAAGGGCACCCCTTGTCTCAGATTGCTCTGATCCTGCCACCACTGAAGGGCCTGGATCAGGGTTCGAGTCACTGGATTAACTTGGATAGGAATCTCTCTTTGAGACCAGAAGGCTCTCAAATGGAACTGAATGTCCTCATCTGAAATCTTGCTCCTTGCACTACAGCTGTGGAAGCAGCCATGTGTCCTAGGAGCTGCAGGAAATGCCTTGCTGGTCGAGAGACCTGCAGAGGAAGGACAGGCCAGGGCCACCAGGGTCCTTACCCTTTCTAGGGGAAGGAAGGCTCTGGCCTGCTTTGTGTCCAGTTCTGCACCTATAAAGGTGAGTACCTGGACAGGTTCCAGAACTGACTTTGGAAGATTGAGAAGAAAGCCCAGAGAGGTAAGCAGCTGCTGGGTAATTTGCAGGTGTGATTTGACCTGGTCTGGAGACTGACCCACAATGAGCCAGTCGTCCAGGTAGGGAAAGATGGCAATCTTTTGCCTTCTTAAATGAGCAACTGCTACTGCCAGACATTTTGTGAATACCCTTGGGGCAGAGGTAAAGCCGAAAGGCATTGCTGTGAACTGATAATGGCCTGAGGGCAGTTCGAATCTGAGGTACGTTCAGTGGGAGCTTCTGATAAGAACATGGAAGTAGGCATCCTTGAGGTCCAGGGAAGCTAGCCAGTCCCCTTGCCTTAGGGAGGGTAAAATCATTCCCAGAGTCACCATTTTGAATTTTGGTTTTAAAAGGTGCTTGTTCAGATATCTTAGGTCCAGGATGGGCCGCCACTCTCCTGTCTTTTTGGGTAAGGAAGTACCTGGAGTACAGACCCTTGCCCTGGTGTAGGGGAGAAACCCTTTCTACAGCTCTGAGAGCCACGAGGGTTGAGACTTCTGTTTCCAGGGCAAGAGTCTCTAAAGGGTTTGCAGGTGGAAAAGATCTGATTCTCATCTTTGGAAATTTTTTGAAGCTGAGAACCAGACCCTGGCTCACTACTTCCAGGACCCACTTGTCTGATGTTAAAGACTCCCAGTCCTGGACGAAGTAAGCCAGCCTGCCCCCTACAGGTAATGGAGAACCGGCCCTGGGCATCCCATCAGGGTGCCTGTTTGGCAGGGGCTTTAGGCTGAGGGGTGGGAGCAGGCCTGCTTGTACCCCGTCTGCCTCTCCCTCTGAAGAACCCCCTCTGAACATAAGCTGAAGAGGGGCCTGGGTCTGTAAAAAGCCTGTGAAAAGGCCTGCCTCTACTCCTGGGGGGCTGCCTCTGAGGTGTGGCTTGTCGTTCCTTGGCTTGTGCACTCCTATAAGTGGTTCTATATTCATCAATTTTCTTCATATAATTCTCTGTCTGCTCCCCAGAGAATTTCCCACCACAGGAAAATCCATAGCCTTAGACTGGGTATCCTGAGACAAAGTAGTACACCTGAGCCAAACCAATCTACGAAAAGCCACAGATGTAGCCATGACTCTAGAGGATACATCATTAGAATCCACTGCAGCATGGAACTGCACCTTAGATGCCTCAATACCATCAGCAGCCACCTGTTCCAGCTCCTTGGCAAGCTGGCCAGGGGCCTGTTTGGCTAAAGCCATGACAGTATCCCATCTAGATTTTTGGTATCTCGCAACATAAGCCATATAGTTTGCTTGTCTGAGTCCCAAAGATGCTGCATGTATTGTTTTTTGGCCATGGCATCAATCTTCCTGGAGTCCTTGTCAGGAGGATGTGAAGCCAGGGGAATATTAGCTTTATCACAGGCTGCAGCCTGAAGTACCCCAACATGGCTGCATTGCTGTGAAAGGAATTCTGTATCAGAACCTGTCAAAGTGTACCTCCTGTCCATCTTTTTATCCACAGGAGGCACAGAATTTGGAGCTTTTAAAATTTTTATTGTTTGTTTCCTAAAAGATTTATGTAAAGGAATAGACAATCTCCTGGACTCTGGGATATCCATCATCTCTACAAAGTCAGGCTCCTCTTGCTCATCCATAGCCTCCTCTAAAGGAAGCTGGAGGGTTTCAGCAACTTTTTTATAAAACAGAAAATGAGAAGGGGACTCAGCAAGCCTAGGGGGAGATTCTCCTAAAGGTCTGTCTGGGGAGATGTCCGGTTCAATGGGCACACCCAGACTTTCAAAGTCACATTCACACTGATCATAATCATCCTCCCCCTCCTCTGGTTCATAAAACTCCTCTATATCATATTCTTGAACCGGTGGAACCGACCGAACCGACCTTTTGCCAGATAGTGGTGGTTTGGACGGAACCGGGGAAAGTGACTGGACAATCTGTATTGCCCTGGCTATCTCTGCAGCAGTTGGAGAAGGGATTTTTGACTCCACACCTGCTGACTTTCTAGTTCTCTTTGCTGGAACTGGCTCCTCAGAGTCAGCTTTACGTTTGCCCGAGGAAGTCTGGCCCTGGTCAGAGGGCACTCCCTCCGGTTCGGTTGGCACCGAACCGGGCTGGCCATCCGGGTCAGCGGACTTTTTGGCCTCTCGTTCCCTGAGCCTACCAACTCTCTTATCTAGGGTAGCTGCAGGGAAATTCTTGCAAATCTGGCAGTCTGCATTGAGGTGGTCAAACCCCAGACAATAAACACATGTGGTGTGTGGGTCAGCCTTGGCAAAGGCTTCCCCACAGACACTACAGTGTTGAAACCCAGTGCCCTTTTTTTGGCAGTGCCAGGCAAGACACCCTTATCGGTTCCCAACCGTGTCACGGGTCGTGGAAAAAACCGTAATGAAATCCATTTTTTTTAGAACCGATAAGAACCGGGAACTGCATTCTAACAAGCCTTAAAACGCTTCAGAATGAAGTTTAAATACAATCTGATCGGTTCAAACCGAACCGATAAACATTAACAAGTTCCACACAGAAAACCTATCTATTACTTACAATACCATAGACAGAGCTTGAACCGATCGGTTTGCGGTTAAAATAATGATAAAAAAAACTCTTTAAACCGAGAAAATGAACCGAGCAGCAGGAGGAATCTCCGGAGCGACTGTTCAGTGAGGCGGAGTAAAGAATCTGACGGTTTCGGTTTGAAATATCCCTGACAGAGCTTTTCTAACCGAGCTCGCGCTCTATGTTCCATGCACTGCATGGAAGTTAACTCTTTCACCTCCGGAGCAGTTCTAATGGTGGGACAAACTGCATCAGTCATAATATAGCAAGACTTCATGTTGTTTGAAACATAGACCATGGTGGCAGAAAAAGACCAGAGGTCCATCCAGTCTGCCCATATTTCCTGTAATCTGTGGAACCTTCCTCGGAACCTATTGTTCCTCCAGGGTAATAACCCTCCCCGTCCTGTCCCCATTCTCCTCCCTGCTCTTGTTGCCCCTGGGCAACCACTATTCCCTTCATTCTATCCCATGCCTGCTTGAATCCCCTGACCATGTTTGCACCCACCACCTCGGCCGACAGACTGTACAAAGGTTCCACCACCCTTTCCGTGAAGAAGTACTTTCTCACGTCCCTCCTGGACTTCCTTCCTGTTAATTTCCACTCATGACCATGTGACATTGATTTGGTACTCAGGGTAAACAGTTCCCCCTAATTTACCTTGTTAATTCCTTCAAGGAACTTGAAGATCTGTATCATATCCCCCCCTCTGTCTTCTGGTTTCCAATGAGCACACATTTAGTGCCTTGAGGCGCTCCTCATAGGATCTGCCCTGCTGGCCCTGAATCAATTTTGTTACTCTGCACTGCACTGACTCCAACCTGTCTCTATCCTTTCTGAGGTGAGTGCTCCAGAACTGGACACAGTACTCCAGGTGAGGCCTCACAAGGGATCTGCAGAGGGGAAGTATTATCTCTTTTCTTCTGCTATCAATACCCCTCCTGATACATCACAGCATCCTGTTAGTCTTGCTATAGGCTTTGTTGCACTGGCTTCATTTGTTTAAGGGAGTTATTGATGATAACTCCTAGATCCCCTTCCTCTGCTGTAGTGCGGAGTTTCACCCCAGCCATCCAGTACTCCGTCTTGGGGTTCCTTTTCCTTAGGTGCATTACCTTGCATTTCTTGGCACTGAATTTAAACTGCCAGACCTTTGACCACCCCCTTTAGTTTTTATGGGTCCCTCTGCATATCCCTTATTGCCTCGTCACTATCCACCCTCCCACATAGTGCTGTGTCATCTGTGAAGAGACACAGCCTGCCCTGGATTCCCTCACCGCTGTCACTAATGAACACGTTGAACCCTGAACAGACCCCTGTGGAACCCCGCTTGTAGCCTCCCTTTCCTATGATTTAACCTTGTTGACTACCACCCTCTGCCACCTCTCTTCTAGCCAACTACCCACCCAGTTCACTGTGGTTTTAGCTGCAGGCAGGTCTTCCATCTTTTTGAGCAACCTTTTGTGTGGTACTGAATAAAAAAATCATATAATATTATATATGTATATTAAATGAAATGTGCCTTGCCACTATAATAGGCAGTCTTTGCAAGAGAGCAGCATGTTTTCAGAAAACATAGTTTTAAAATACATAAAAAGCATCCAATAATTGTATCGTTGGGTTAAGTTTAATAAACAACTTCAATACAATATTGACTAATCCCTCTATTAACACTTTTAGTTGTGAGAACCTTATAAGTTCCATTGGCCTCCACTGAGGAAATCTGTTAAATAATAATGTGCAGACAGATACTTTGTAGACAAGAATAGCACATCAAAGGCGTCATGGTCTAACCAGCTTTATGATGAACAGTGATGCTGGTGAGAAAACATTTTTTTTTATGTTGACAGCAATCTGGTTGAGCTGTAAAAAATGCACTAGATTTCCAGTGCAGAAAATGTTCACGTTTTTATTTGCAGTTTAACAGGTTCGCCACAGTCAATTTGTTTTCACTGTTTGAGCTGGTGAGACTGTGACATTATTCCAACACTCTGACAATATCACTACAATAACACTAACATGGATATCTCCAAAGGGGTGACACATCACTGTCAATATGGTTTATTCAAGACATATAATAGATGAGCCTAGATAGCTATCCAGGATCAGTACAGCTGTCAGTCAGGTTGCTCAGGACCCACCGAGCCAGAATCAGATTCGTCGGATTCTCACCCGATTTTTAGATTTTCAGATTTGTAGTCCAAAAGCTATAATTTCTAAATGGAAGCCTACAACCTTTATTATACTTAGGAATTTTGGATTTAGGATTTCAAATCAGAGTCCAATTCTGAGGTCCTGTTAGGATCTGGATAGGAATCAGGAAATCCTAAATTCCTAAACTATCCAATCAGAGCAGGATCGTCCAACTCTGAACATACCTAGCTCTCAACAAGGGTTTGAATTAGGCAATAAGGCATGACAGAGTGTGCGTGATTGTAGGATAATGGCATGCCTAGAAAGTGGGGCATGTGCGGCAACAACAACTGGCTTACACACCTGAGAAGTGCCGTTATCCCATAGTCATGCAAACCCTGGAGCACCTTATTGTGATTATCAAATGGTTCCTCTGATTTGCTATGAAATGGAGTAAAGAGGTTCAAAACATTAAGTATGTCTAACTTGCGCTGTTGTGCTGGAATAACACATGGTCATGTTATTACATCTGGCCAATCACAGGTCGTGGTTTCTTGTCCTCCTTTTATAATATGTCTTAGGGCCATATCCACAAAAGGGGTTTCTCCCATTCTGTGCCAAAGGCAAAAATCTTGTTTGGATAGAGCCCTTAGCCATTTGTCAAATAGCCAACTTAAAAGAGCCAAGGGCCACAATCAAGAATGATTTTATGTGGCTATATGACCACCCGGATCAAGGTGTCAGTGTCATGTTCATTAGGTACAGACATCACTGTCAAGTAAATGGCAGTTTAAACTACTAGCTCTTCTACTTTGGTGACTAACCACTGCAGCATTGCGTAAATCATAGCTCTAAAACCTTTATGCAACTATAGTTCTTAATATTGCCTTATACGTTCTTGCAATAACTGTAATGAATCACACTTGTATTGACTTGGAACTTGGGTCTCAGGTTTCTTGAAGAATTCCTTTGACGTAACAGTGCCGCATATTTTTTTTTATTTTGACCAGAAAATTTAATGTATGGGCATCGATGAACAACCACTCTATGATTTCTTCGAGTGGTTTCCATGACAACTTAAGTAACCCTCGAAGCACAGCTCGAGAGGTTTACCCAAGTTGTCATGGAAACTATGTGAAGCGAGCATAGAGTGGTTGAGCGATGCCCATACATTGTTTCCTATAGTGTATGGGCATCAGTCCTTTTAATTTCAGCAAAAACAGACCATTTGGAGACAGAATAATTACTTTTGCGCTCTCACCACCCCTCTCTCCAGGTCCAGCTCTAACCATCACAGCCTGTTCAGTAAGACTGGCAGTTCACGGAATGCGCATGTTGTTGAACCATCGATGTGACGTACCCACGATGGTATAACAACATCGTGATGTCACATCGAAGGTACAACAACCCTGTAAAATGATGGATTTTTCAGGTTAACAACATTCCACCATACATTATGTATTTTTTATTGGTTTAATATTGGTGAGGATAATACTGAATTTACTTACTATTTATCAGACAAACACCTTTGAGAATTATGTGGCTTTATTCAGGGTTTATGTTTTAAGAGATGCAATTCACAACATGTAGTATAATAATATCTGTTCTGAGAACGTTAACCAGTTATAATAACTGCTGACCCCCTATAATGATTGGAGATGCACTACTGATAAAAAGCCTTAATAACCCGTTGAATTCCGTAAAAACGTGATAGCAGGTTATTACAGCATTTTCCCCCTCACACTGTCAGTTCATGGAAGCACGACGGAGAGCACACTATTTGTGCGAGTATGGTGGCTGCTCAGGGACATGCTCGCACAAATACAGGTTTTCTCTCTGTTGAAACCTTGCACCAGTTATTATAAAAATAATGCCTGTGCAAAGTTTGTTTTATGAGGATTTTTCACACACCCTCATCAGCTTTGCTATCGGGGCTTATACATAATCACATGCCTTGGGTGTGTGAAAAATCCTCATAACACACACCTGCACATGCATTATTTTGTATTTATGAAATGCTTTTTATTTATTTATTTATTTGATAATTCGGATACAACCTTTGAGTATACACTGTTTTATAAAGGTTCCACGTCAGGATGTAAAACAGCAGAGACATAACAAAAACTTGAGTTAACACAAAACATAAGATTGCCATGTAATACAGAATATAGATAAATAATACATTTGAGTAACCTAGACAACTGAAATTAAACAGCAGGAGGAGATTCTCAGTTAGCAACGTATGGCATAGCTGCCCCAAGGGGGCCTGTCAAGGTAGAGTCACGGAAAGGGTAGGAAAAAGAAAGGGGGAGAAGGCGAACGGGGTTTCCCAATTAGCAATGTGCAGCATAGCTGCCCCAGGGGGGCCTCTCAGGTAGAGTATCGGAAAGGGTAGGAGAAAGAAAGGGGGGAAGAATGCAAACGAGAGAGAGAGAGAGAGAAAGAGAGAGAAGAGAGAGAGAGAGAAGGGACTGGGAGAAGGAGAATATTTAGGGGGAGTGGGTAGAAAGGGAGGTGTTGGGGTACAGAGGGGAGGTAGTTGGAGGGAGCTTGAGAGGGGGGTGGCAAGGGATGGCAGGTGGGGGTTCAGGGTAGGTGAAACAGTAGAAAAGCTCAGACAGACGAGGGGGGTATCCGGGTTGAGGATGTGGACTCAGGTAAGGGAGTCAGAGGTGTTTAAGGGCGGGTATCCAGGTTGGAGATATGGATTCAGGTAAGGCAGGTTTAAAGAATGCCGACTTCTGATTGGTTGAGAGATGGAAATTATGTACATACCGTAATTCTTGATCTTCTTGGATGAAGTCTCCACCACTCATTCACACTGATGGGATCTATGCCGGAGGTGCTAGGACCCAGCGGGAGCAATCTTTTTTGCAAGAGGGCAGGTACTAGAGATGAAGCCACGAGGAGTGGCACCGCGAGCCTCGGCTCTAGCGGCAATGACTATCCCGGTGTCGACACGCCAACCCCCCAGTACCTTTTTTTCCGAGGAGGTGCAGCATAACTAACCTAGAAGGATTAGCCTAACAAAAACCGGACATAAGATAGTCCGGATGACCCGTATAAGAAGGGTCAACAAAGAAGTCTTCACAGCCTAAAGTTTGAGGGAGTGAAGACCAATAACAGAGAGGTGAGCTCAGGGGAAGGAGGGTGGGCATGTGAATGAGTGGTGAAGACTTCGTCCAAGAAGATCAAGAATTACAGTAGGTATGTAATCTCCATATCTTCCTGGACATAAAGTCTCCACCACTCATTCATACTGATGGGAGAGTACCAAGCTAATAATCCCCCGAAAGATGTCGCCTGGCATGGACATCCAGGGCATAGTGCTTGACAAAAGTATGCACTGAGCTCCAGGTAGCTGCACTGGAAATGTCTACAATGGGCACGTTGCGGATTTCCACCAGGGATGCCGTGACTGCTCTAGTAGAGTGAACGTACACTCTTCCCTCCAGCTTCACCTGTGCCATGGAATAACAGTGGTGAAGGCATGCCACCAGACATGCTGAAATGCATCTGATAGTGACAGGTTGACCCAGTCAGGTCTCGCTGAAGGAAACAAACAGTTGTTGAGCCTTGCAAATCTCTTTTGTTCTATCTAGATAGAATCACAGTGCTCTTTTGACATCTAAGGAATGAAGGGCATGCTTTCCTTCATTTTGGAAGTTCGCAAAGTAAGTAGGCAGGACCAAAGGTTGGTTTAGATGGAATTCTGAGACAACCTTAGGGAGAAACTTAGGATGAGTCCTAAGAACTACTTTGTCCTTATGAAATACAGTGTATGGGGGGTCCGTAACCAAAGCATATATTTCAGAAACTCTGCAGGCCGAGATGATGGTCACCAAGAAGGACGTTTTCCAAGTGAGGAATTTCAGCTCACAGGTAGCTAGAGGCTCGATGGGCTTTCGAGTGAGCATATCTAGTATGAGATTAATGTCCCAGGCTGCGACTGGTTGTCTGAGAGGAGGTCTGGTATGCAGAATACCTTTAAGAAACCTCTTAACCACAGGCAACTGAGCCAGTGACAGAGAAAGTACCGGATCATGCTAGGCTGAAATAGCACAAAGGTGAACTTTGACTGTAGAGTATTGTAGACCTGAATTTGAGAGTTCTAAAAGGTACTCCAAGACTTTATTTGGTGGGAAGGAAAAAGGGTTCAAAGAGGATTTTGCACACCAGAGAGAAAAAAGCTTCCATTTGGCTGTGTAGGTTTTTCTGGTGGCTGGCTTGCGTGTAGCCAAAAGAATATCCGAAACTCTCTGATAGACATTGAACCTATTCACCTCTATCTCCTCAGGAGCCAAGCGTGAAGGTGAAGCGACCTCAGATTGGGATAGACCTTGGGACCCTGGGTCAGAAGGTTTGTCTGAAGGGGGAGTGCCTTCGGAGGGGTTTCTGACATACTGTTGAGTAGCGGAAATCATATCTGTCGAGGCCAGAAGGTAGCAATGAGGATCATTTTGTCCCCCTGAGACTCGAATTTGAGAAATACCCTCTGAAGTAGTGGAAGAGGAGGAAAAGCATATAGAAAGCGTTTTGTCCACTGCAGCCTGAATGCATCCTGACAGAAAATGCCAGGCCCTGGATTTCTGGAGCAGAAGAGAGGCAGTTTTGTGTTGAGCGGGGATGCAAAACGGTCCAGGTTTGGAGTTCCCCACTCTGCGAATAGTGACTGAACTATGGTTGAGTCGAGAGACCACTTGCAAGGATCTGTCTCTGTTCTGCTGAGACGGTCTGCCAGTTCTTTCTGCACTCCTGGCAGGTAGACCGCCTGAATTAGAGCCTTGTGCTCTAGGCACCATTCTCACACTCTCACTGCTTCCCTGCATAATTAGTAAGAGTGTGCACCACCCTGCTTGTTGATGTAATACATCACTGCTTTGTTGTCCGTTTGAAGGAGAATGTTCTTGTGACAGAGAATGTCCTTCAAAGCCCGGACTGCATAGAGGATGGCTCTTATTTCCAGGACGTTTATGTGAAGCTGGGACTCGACCTGAGTCCGTGTGCCTTGGGTGTGGAGATTCTGACAGTGAGCTCCTCACCCCATCAGGGACGCGTCCATGGTAATGGAAATCTGATGATCCAGAGGAACAAAGGGATACCTTTCCAGAAGATTGTCCTCTTGCGACCACCAGGTGAGTGACCTCTTCAGAGGTTCTGTCACCTTGATGAGAAAGGACTGAAGGTGAGTGGTTGGGGACTACTGAGTACTGAGCATCCATTGAGAGGTTCTCATGTGGAGATGTGCTAGGGGTACAGTGAACACCGTGGATGCCATGAGACCCAGCATCCGTTGCATCGAGATAGCTTGAACTGAGCTGTTCTCTCTGATGTACCGGGCCATCTGTAGGATATCGCTCCTTCTGTCTTCTGGAAGAAAAGCTTTTGCACAGAAGGTGTGCAGAAGAGTTCCTATAAAAAGGAGCTTCTGGGAGGGCTGCAACTATGATTTTTTGAGATTTAGCAGGACTCCCATGGACGAGAGAAAGTGTGAAGCCGTGGCTACGGTGTCCAGAGTTTCTTGTCTGGAGCGACTTGCTAGAAGCCAGTCGTCCAGATATGAGAACACTTGTAATCTGATTTTTCTGAGATGTGCTGCAAAAAATTGCACAACACTTTGCAAAAACTTGTGGCGCCAAGGATAGCCCAAAGGGCAGGACACTGAACTGATAATATTGGCCCAGTGCCACAAACCTTAGGTATTTGTGGTGCTTAGGTGTATAGGAATATGTTGGTACGCATCCTGCATGTCCAGGGAATCTAGCTAATCATGTTGATGAAGCAAGGGTAACAAGGTCCCTAGCGATATCATCTTGAACTTTTCTTTGAGAAGCAACTTGTTTAACTTTCTGAGGTCCAGAATGGGGCGCATGCCGCCGGTTTTCTTCGGGACCAGGAAGTAATGGGAGTAGAAACCTGTGTTTCGTTGATCCAGCGGAACTATTTCTACTGCCCTGTTGTTCAGAAGGCCTTATATCTCGGAGGCAAGAAGGTCCGACTGAATTGTTGACAGCCTGGGCCATCATTTGGGAGGATGATCCGGAGGACCTCGGAAAGGTTGAGGGAGTACCCCTCGTGGATTATCTGGAGGACCCATTTGTCTAATGTTATGGATTTCCACTGGTTGTAGAACTGAGTCAGACGTCCTCCCACCACTGAGGAAGAGTCCCCTTTGGGCAGTTTAGGTGGGACCTGGGCCAGAAACTCAGAAGGTGGCACTGGGCACTTTGGGCCCTTGTGCTTTCTGTTTTGTTTTCTTTTGAGGCTGGGGGGCTTGGTTTTTGTTAAAACCTTCCCTGCCCTTGCCCTGAAAGGACTGACAGTTGTGAAACTGATGCTTGTTGACACCCCCCCCCCGAGAAGGGGTGGGAGCGGGTCGAGCCATTTTAATGACTGACCTAGTCTTCTGTGTGGCCTCCAGTGCTTGCTCTACTTGAGGTCCAAACAGATACATACTGTCAAAGGGTAATGCCATGACCTGCTGCTGAGCATCATTCGTAAAGCCCAAAGTGCGTAGCCAGGAGTGATGACGGGTACAAATGCCTGCCGCCGCCGCTGCTCGGGAAGCAGTATCAAAAGTGTCCATAGTTGCTTTAACCTGCTGGTTGTTGGACTCGATACCCCTGGTTATGGTCTGAAGTAGCTCTGAACTAGTGTCTGATTCAGGCAGAGCTTTCACCATCTGTTTGAGTGAATGCCAAAGAATATACTCATGTTGAGAGAAATAGCCCTGGTAGCTGGCAATGTGCATACCCAGGGTGGAGGCAGCAAAGACTCTCTTACTTAAGGTGTCTATCTTATGAGATTCTTTATTTATAGGCCGGGCTGTAGATGCCTGAGGGAGAATGGCCTTATCATTCTCTGCCAAGACTACAATAGGGTCAGCAAAGGCCTGGGAGGCTAAAATGGGTCGATCCTTGGGAGCAGCATACTTCCTATCTATGGACTTAGCCACAGAAGGGATGAGAGCGGAATTATTCCATACCTTCTGAGAGAGCGTCTCAAAGGATGGTTGTACCGGGGGAGTTAAATACATAGGGATCTCCGGGACATGAAGATATTGGAGCCTTAAGAGCTTCCCAAGATTGATATCTGTAGTCTGGAGAGAAAGAGTAGAATTTAAAATTTTCATCAGAGACTTAAATGACAGGTCTTCGACCACAAGCTCTGTGGCAGGATTAATTGCTGCCGGTTCAACATCATCATCCAGCCGAAGATCTGGGTCAGGCTCAATATCACCTCCTGACAGCCCAAGAGGAACTGTATGGACAGGACAGGAATGAAAGTCAGTAGGAAATGAAGAAAGAAAGGAATCGGAGTTGAGAATCCCTGAAGGCTGGATGACGCCGCACCAAACCTCGGAGCCAAAGAGGAACATGGTGCCGAAGGCAAGGAAGTTGGTGCCGTCTGAAACAGCCCAGCACCCGGCACCAACAAAGGCCACAGTGCCGAAAAAGTCTACAGTGCCGCAAGTGCCGACAGGGCCCATGGTGCCAAAGATGGCGCCGACTACCCCAACAGCACCGAGGATGGTGCTGACAACATCATCGGCATCAAGGGCGGTGCCAACAGGTGCATAGGTGCCAAGGACGGTGCCAAGAGACCCATCGATGCCGAGAGCATCCCCAATGCTGCTAACAGCACCAAAAGCAATCCAGGGCTACAAAAACTGCGATTTGAAGAAAATGTAGGAGGAATACCAGGCGATAGAGGCATCGGTGTGGCCCTCTGCGCCGCAGCCATGTGGGGGGGGGGAAACACCGTTGGGTGTTGGGCGGAGTCGACGGCACCGAAGAGGGTGCTGCATGACTAGGGCGGTCCAACCACTCTACCCGATCCCTCAAAAGGCCTGAGGACCTTGGAGTGACTGGGTCAGGCAGCTGGACCAACCTCCGAGCCCAATGCTCCATAAGAGCGGCCCACTGATGAAACTGCTCATCAGAAGCCCTTCCAAAAGGCGGGGAAGGGCTCCGATGTTGAAGAGGTCGGTCACCAGAGACAGCAACCAGTGACTTCGGAGGAGGAGACCGGCACCTGACCCCAATAACCGACCATCGATGTGCAGACATACCAGAAGGCGACCTCGAGTGATGCCTTCTCTTTTTTGAGCTGTGGGCCGAAGAAGAGCTCGAGGCTGAACGGTGCCGAGTGTGCAACTGTTTTCTTTTATGCTTTCAGGAGGACCACCCATCCCCTCAAGCATCGGACTGTCCATTGTCAGACCCCCCCCCCTCTGGAGAGGGCGCCGGACCGGACCTGGCCTGGCTGACTGAGCAGCTTTCATACCAAGTCTCCCTACCATCACCTGACCCGCTCATGGTCGACTCCATCAGTGTAAGCTGAAGACTTCTTTTCTTTAATAAGTATAGTTAAAAGTAAGCGGTACTTATTTTGAGATATGTTACAAAACAATAAACTGAAAACTATGCTTCTAGTTTGAAGTTTGACTCCCGGTGGGCAAGCAACGTCGTTAATGAAGTGCACTCGACGGCGGGGGAAAAAGGAACTGAGGTTGTTGGAGGGTCAACGCCGAGACAGTCACTGCCGCATGAGCTGAGGCTCACACCGCTGCTCCTTGTAGCTTCATCTCTGGCGCCGGCCCTCTTGCAAAAAAGTTTGCTCCTGCTGGGTCCTAGCGCCTCCGGCATAGATCCCATCAGTGTGAATGAGTGGTGGAGACTTTATGTCCAGGAAGATCTACTTTCTGCTGAGCCATTATCCAAGCACAACAGTCCAGCTGAAAGTACTCCCAGACCAACAGCCTCAGCACTCACGTTTGGAGCTGTCTGCCTTAACGATCATCCTGCCACACACACACAGTGGATCATGCCTTTTCAAAAAAAAAAAAAGAGCCTGCTCTTGATGTCCACCAACCATTAGAAAGCTTTGCCTGCCATACACGCTTACAATCTCCTCACAGTAAACAGCACCGGCAACAAAGACAGCCTCCTTGTCTCATCCTTACTCTGGCTGACTTTCTCTTTTTAACTACACATTTCCTCATACCTGCCCACGATTGCGAGGCACATACAGTGACCAGTGGGATTGCCTAACCAGCCACCAACTTCCCTTTCCTGACTCGCCCTGTTTAAAATAATCAGTTTTTTTTTTCACACACCCTCACCCTGCTCTGTCTCCTGGATCTCGTTGACTGCAGTAACTGAAACTGCCGCCCAGCATGGCTCTTCTTCAGAGGCCACAACAGGCCTTCCAAATGCTGCCAACTGTGGTGTCTGAAACTATTAATGAACACGACTCTTCTTAAATGCCCAGACGGGCACATCACTGCCCTTACTTAAAAAATGAAATTTAGGTTTGCTACCACATGCTGAACAAACACTAAAACTGCACCCCATAGGACATTTTTTTCCATAATACAGTTTATTTTAACGTTTTTCTTTTGTTACTGAATTAAAAAAAATTTTTTAAATGTTACTTCCCATTACTTATGGACCCATTTCATAATCACAATGAGGCACTCCATGGGGTGCGTTATGGTGGGATAATGGCCGTTCTTGGATGCTGAATGCACTCTGCTTTGCCTCATGCTTCAACCCACCTAAGGTGGGCCGTTATTCCTCCACAATGCCCTCCCAATCATGCCTTACTGCTTAAATGATATCAACAGCTGTCAAAACCGGTGACAGATTTCAAGCACAAGCTAGCTCTTGGCCTTTGGGGGAGCACTGCAGTGTTAACACACACTGTGTCAGAACCAGGAGAGCAAAAACCAGATAAAAACTGTGCTGAGAGATCAACGAGGAAGACTTCTGCTGCTCTCTCAGATTTAATCATGAAAGCAGGCTAGAACAGATAATTTCAAAAACTGCAATAGTTCACATGATTACGTGTTTCCTGCTCAATATTACTAATGACAGCACTAGCCAGTGTCAAATACTCTACTACCCTAACATGGCACTAAAGCAGTGGCACATCATGGCCAGTCTTCCATGCTGATGTACCACCATGGGCATGAGAGTTGCCAGTAGTAGTAGTAACTTTATTTGTTAAAGACTAATTTCCTGGGGCTCAGAGTGCTTTACGTGAGTACAAACATACAAATGAAGACCTCAATCCCATAATACCACAGTTAAATGTCATGAAACCATAACAAAATTAATACAATAAATTAATAAAACAGCAACCACGGGGCACCTAACTAATCACAAAGGCCTCCCTGAACAAATAGCTCTTCAGTCCCCTCTTAAAGGTTTCCACTGAGCGGGCATCCCTCAAGGATCTTGGGAGCATGTTCCACAGGGCTGGGATGGCAACTTCAAATGTACGATCACCTGATGACTTTAGCCTAGACCTGGAAACAGCTAGGAGGTCCATCTTGGAGGAGTGCAGAGAGTGAAGGGTGTGGTGGAGAGTCAGGAGGTCACTCAGATAACCTAGGTTCAGTCTGTGTGGAACGTGCCGCACTGGCCACCACTGTGACATCATCCACAACTGGAACAGCAGTGCCACCCTCCTTATAAGGACCTCAGCCTCAATTGGAAGCGCTAGAATTGCTGAAAGAGAGGGGATTAAGCACCCATTTTAAACTTACAGGTGTATAAATATGTTATTTCCATACTTAAAGTAGCAGTGTAAGTGCGTAGGTGGAGGAAAGAGATTTTTAGTCAGTGTTTTGGGCACTTCAAGACTTCTTTAAATTTGTAACCAGAAGTGTGGGGAACCTAGCTCAGCAAATTAATCTTCGTGGTGAGTAGATTAAGAAAGCCAGATACTCAGGTGTGTGATATGGGGGGGGGCTGTCAGTGGCTTAGTTGGGACAGGCAATCGAGGGACACCAGAAAGCAGGAACAGTGGTTAAATTAGAAATGCTTAGGTGAGGGAACTCTTAGATTTATGGTAGATTTCTAGGTGATGGAGCTGTCATTTTGAGGTGGTATAACTCTGCTGTTGTAGTCAATGGAGAGAAATGACAGGTGGTGGTGGAACTGTCGTACAGTTTTTTAAGAGGTGGTGGAACTGAGTTTTTGTGGGCTCCTGCTAAATTTAACAACTGAGCAGGAAGGAGAGATAAAAGGAGTACCGTCCCGCATGTCCCATGATGCTCATGTTGCAGTATGTGAGTGGCACAGCACGGGAGTGAAGCGTCTGCCTTAGGAGCCTCTGCAGAGCAATTGCAGATAGTCCAGAGTCCACATGAGACTCTGCATGGGGGTACCGGACCAAATTAAGGAGGTAACACATGTACTGTTTACAATGTGGCGCACTTACTATAGCTTCTTCAGAATGCTGTTTTGGGTGAAACTACAGCTTGAGAATACAAGGTTTATTTAATACAAACTGGCCTTTCAGAGACTTATATCTACTGTAATTAATTACTTAATGAACTGTTTTTAAAGGGATACTGTCAACCCTTTTTGCATCATAATATTTCTAGTTGAAAATCCACTTTATTGCATGCCTTCTCTAAAATTCATTGATGTTGCTGGTTGCTTTATCTGCCTCTTTAAAATGCATGGTAGTGAAGAAAAAATTACTCACCTTAGTAATTATGTTTCTTCTAATGGAGTCTTGCTGTATTCTGACAATTGCACCAAGCAGGAAAGGGATCTTGGGGTTATGACATACACCCTATAGTCAGGTATATACAGGAAGGCAAGATGGCGGCCACGCTGGGCTAGCTGTTCTGTTCTGTTCCTTGTACATGTCTCACCTTTTGCTGTTTTATTTTCCGTTTATTTTCTGCTACTTTTTGTAATTTTGCATGGGTTTTTATGCTTTCTGTTTTGCCGCCACTGTTTACCCGCCTTTGTTTTGCGCTAGCGTATTTGGTGTGCATGCGTCTCCGTTCTCCGCACTCGGCTCGGTCTGAATCTGCTTTACGGGCTGGGACCCAGTGTGCTGAAAGAATACCGGGGAGAGTTGTGAAGAGCTGCGGCGTTTTAACGTGGAGACCTGGAGATATTTCAGTGAAGCTTTGCTAACTGACTTTTAGAGTCTTCGTTTTATTTGATCTCTGTGTTCGGATTGAGTTTTTGTATTTGGACTGAGTTTTTGACACTACCACTGCTTTCCACTCGTTAATATTTGTGCAGGGAGTGGACCGGTTGGATTTTATGATCTCTAGCTGAACCTAAGCAAGCCTACAGTCTGGAAATTGTTATCCTGTATGTGGATTCGAACTATCGGCTGCATTTTTTTTTTGGAGTGCCCCTGGATTATATTTTTATGTGGCCATTGGATCACTGGGAGCAGTGACCTAGTGAAGTCGTCTGGAAGAGCCTCTAAGATAAGTGGGACATGGAGTCTTAGTGACATTTCTGGCGGATTGAATGGTTTTCCCTGAGATTGGTAATTCTGGGCTTTAATAGCTGGGCTTGCAGGGTTCCTGAGGGACCTCAGGGTCAGTGTCACACACAGAGGTGGGGAGTGGGGTAGGCTGGAGGGCTTGTCCTTTATTCCCCTTTCTCTAGACTCCTGGGGTAGCCAGCTGGGGGGCTGACTCCTCCTGGAGCTGAAGTAGTGGGCCACTGACTTTCTGAGGTAATTTTTCCCTTTGGAAGGCTGATTGGAACCTGCGGCCTGCTAGTGGCCTTTCTGCGATTCGAATTGGAGATGGAATTTGAAGTCTGAGATTTAGAAGACTGACTTATATTGTTTGCTGCTTTTACTGACATTAGGGCGGGTTTTCTGACTTTTGTATCCTGTGCTTACGCAGTAGCTGTATTTGGAAATATCTACAGCTAGACGGGACCTCTGCTGACTGCAAATATTTTTTCTTTTTTGTTTGTTTAGTGGAAATAATGTGAGCAGTGAGAGTGCCTTATAACATCTTTGATTCCACCTGTTTTCCGGTATTGTGAGAGATTCCCGGAGGGTGGTTTCTAAATTATTTCCTTTGTTTATTTATTATTTTATTATTATTATTATGTAATTATTATTATTTTGCTGTTTGTTTATTTTTTTGTGAGAGTGTTTAATTTGTTTTTGTAGGTACCAGGTAATGAGAGGACCTGGGAGTAATTTAAAATTGTTTTTGGTTAATTTTTGGTTGACCCTCAGGCTGTGAGAGGACCTGTGAGTTTAATCAATAAATTAGATTATGTGTTAGGGAGTTGATTTAGTTTAATTTTAATTTTAGTTGTTTGTTATAATTTGAAGTTGTATAATTTTAGTTGCAGGAAGTTCGAGAGTAGCTTAGGATCGGTGGTGTTTTTGTGATTTTATTATATTTATTGTTTTATAAATTGAGCAGCTAGATGTGCCTGCTTGCCCCCCCGTCATGAGCTACTCGGCCTCCACTCTCCGTGCCCTCCAACCTTCTCTTCACCCCTGCCTGTTCATATTTATCTTCGTTGTCGGGCGCTGGGGGATTGCTCGGGGGTGGGGTGGAGTTGGGGGTTACTGGACAGCGGAGGAGCGGGCCTTCCTATAGGGTGGGTAGGCCCAGAAGATGCCCTGGGCGAAATGGTATCTAGAACATGGTGATTCTGTTCTGGTTCCCATACCCAAGGGCACCTCCAGTTAGGGAGGGCAAGTGGTAGGGACAACTCGCCAACCTCGTCCAACTCGGGTGTTGTTATGCAATGCCAGATCTGTCTGCAACAAGACTGGTCTTATTGCAGATTTTGTAGCGAGGGCAGATCTGGTTTGCATTACTGAGACCTGGTTGGATGGGAATGCGGCCTCTTTTTTAGAGGCCGCTGTTCCCACCGGGTACTCGGTTATACATCGCCCGAGATTGGATTGGGGGGGGGCGGCAGTCTGTTTCAAGACCGAATTGGGCCTAACTGGTGTACCAGTCGAGGAGGCCAGGTCATTCGAGTGTACTGTGGTAGCTAGTGTAGGGTGCAGTATTGCCCTCATCTATCATCCACCAGGTGATGAGAAGCTTTTTCTGCAGGAAATAGCAGATTTCGCCGCCAGACATGGCCTTGGAGTTGCCCAGACTGATGGTTCTGGGCGACTTCAGTGCTTGGGTTGATGACGAATCTTCGCTTTTTGGTCAACATTTCCTCCAGGAGATGACATCTCTGGGCTTTACACAGGTTGTTTCCTCAGCTACACACAAGGGAGGTCACTCTCTTGACCTGGTCTTCCTCCTGGGGATCGAAGCCTCCGATTTGGTGGTGGAACCAGTCAGTTGGTCCGATCACTACTCAGTTGGGTTCAGTTCTGAGGCCCCCCTTGGTAGGTCGGCCCCTGTGGAGTTGGTCATGTACCGCCCATTGTGGGACGTGGTTCCCTGAAGACCTGATGGCGGTTATTGACCTCTCATTGTTGGATGAGTTTTGCACTGATCCTGAGCAGTTGGTAGTGGCCTATAATAGGGCCATATCGGTAGCACTCAATCAGATTGCGACAGTCCATGTTCGCCCCCTTCCGCGTCGTCCTGGCGCTCCGTGGTTTGATGGAGCTCTGAGAGGGTTGCAGAGGATGGGGCGTAGGTTAGAGCATCGTTGGAGGAAGACATCCACTGATGCCGACCACCTTATTTTGCTAGAGCATTATAAACTCTACCAAACAGAAATTTCCCATAAGAAGGCAGAATTCCTGTCCAGGGAAATTTCTGTCGCACAGAATCGACCGGCTCAGCTCTTCAGAACTGTTGACAGACTATGCAACCCAGCCTGTCAGCAGATCCGTCGAGTTTTTACTCAACTTGATTGTGAGGAGATCGCTCGATTCTTTGTGAATAAGGTTGAAGACATCAGGAGGGAGTGCCTCCAACTTCATTCTAAGGGTGTTGCAGTTGATCGGTGCCCTGTCATAGAGCCCGGAGTTTCCTGGAGTGCCTTTGACCTGCCGGATCTCGTAGATACTATGAGGACTGTCCAGGAGATGCATCCCACGTGCTGTAGTTTAGACCCTGGCCCTACCTCCCTGATTTTGGGTTGTAGCGAGATCATCGGCCCGGTCTTAGCTCGGATTATCCGGTGTTCTTTAGATATGGGAGTGTTTCCCAGCTCCCTGAAGGGGGTGATCCCCCTTCTGAAGAAAGCTTCTTTAGACCTGGATGACCTAGAAACTACAGGCCAATCTCTAACCTCCCTTTTGTGGGGAAGGTTATTGAGAAAGTTGTGGCTGCTCAATTGGATAACCACTTGACTATCCATAGTTTATACAAACCTCTCCAGTCTGGTTTTCGTAAGAAGCATAGTACTGAGAGTGCTCTGGTTCGGGTGCTCAATGATCTCCTGATGGCGAGAGATCAGAGACACCGTTCTATCTTGGTTCTCCTTGATCTATCATCAGCTTTTGATACTGTGGATCATGGGGTTCTGCTCGAATGCCTGAGGTCGATTTGTGGGCTGTCGGGTACAGTCCTCAGATGGTTTTCATCTTTCCTTACAGGGAGATTGCAGAGAGTGGTCTCGGGTTTGTTTCCATCCGGGGCCTTCTCTCTGCCATGTGGGGTGCCGCAGGGCTCGGTGCTGTCCCCCATGTTATTCGCAGTATATATGCTACCCCTCGGAGACATTGTAAGATGGTACGAGTTGAGGTTTCACTGCTATGCTGATGATACCCAGCTCTACCTGTCTTTCGCACCTGACCAGGTTGGTGCTATCTCAGTACTGAACAACTGCCTCACAGAAATCCAAGACTGGATGAATTCCAGCGGTTCAAGGTTGAACCCAGGAAAGACTGAGGTTATGGTTGTGGACCCAGGTCATAGGGTACAGGGATTGAGGACTGGTCTTCCCTCCGGTTGAATCCTGGGGGAGGACCAGATCCTCACCTCTGAACGGGTGCGTAACCTGGGAGTGGAGCTTGTTGTTGGTCTGACCCTTCGACATCAGGTGTCTGCAGTCATCAAGCTGGCCTTTTTCCATTTTAGGAACATTGCCAGGATTAGGCACCTTGTTCCACCCAGTGACCTGCCGGTCTTGGTCCATGCCTTTGTGACATCGCGCCTTGATTACTGTAACTCCCTTTACCTTGGGCTTCCTGGGGTTGATATCCACTGCTTGCAGCTAGTGCAGAACGTGGCAGACGTTTGTTGACTGGGGCTTCAGAAGATCACACATTACCCCTGTGCTGCGCTCTGCACTGGCTGCCAATACAGTGGCGGATCACCTTTAAAGTGGGTCTTTTGACCTACAAGGCCCTACGCGTTTGAGGTCCGATTACTTGAAAGAGCTCCTGGTGCCTTACACCCCTCTGCGACAGCTCCGCTCGGCTGACGAGGGGTTGCTGGAGATTCTGAGGGTAAATTTGAAGTCATCTGGTGCTCGTGCGTTTGGATTTGCTGCACCTACCCTCTGGAATTCTCTGCCCCGTCAGCTCCGGGAGTGCGGGATGGTGGGGAGTTTTAAGCAGGCACTAAAGACTTTTTTATGGGAAAAGGCGTTTCCTACTTTATCCTGATTTTATATTGAATGTATTTGAATATGTGTTTGTATTTGATTTTATATTGAATGTATTTGAATATGTTTTTATGTTTGTATTTGCTGTGCAGCGCCTTGAGATTTTGAAAGGCGCTCAATTAAATACATTTTATTATTATTATTATCATCTCTGATGACCTCAAGGTAGGGAAACAGAGTGACAAGGCAGCAGGTAAAGCAAATAGGATGCTGGGATGCATAGGCAGGGGCATCACCAGCAGGAAAAGGGAGGTCATAATTCCACTATACAAGACACTAGTGAGGCCCCACCTGGAGTACAGTGTACAGTTCTGGAGATCTTACCTATGTAAGGACATAGACAGGGTAGAGAAGGTTCAGACGAGGGCAACTAAGATGGTACGTGGATTGCATCACAAGTCCTATAAGGACAGGTTGAAGGAACTGAATATGTACTCCCTGGTGGAGAGGAGGGAGAGAGGGGATATGATAGAGACATACAAGTATCTTACAGGGAGGAACAGGGTGCAGGAATACACTATTTCTAAGCGAACACAATGTTCCAGGACTAGAGGGCATGGGATGAAGTTGGAGGGAGGACGATTCAGAGGAAACATGAGGAAGAATTTCTTCACAGAACGGGTGGTGGACAAGTGGAACACCCTGCCAGAGAAAGTGGTGGGGGCTGAAACAATCACGGGATTTAAGAATGCATGGGCTAGACATAAAGGAATTCTGGAGGTCTGGGGTAAGGGGCAACAGACTTCTAGGAAAACATAAACTGAACTTACAAGCTCAAATGGGCAGACTGGGTGGGCCATAGGCCCTTATCTGCCGACACTGTCTATGTATCTATGTATCTATGTATTCCCAACCTTTGAACGGCCCCGGAGAACAAAGAGTTAACTTTCTATGCAGGGCATAGAATGCTGAGCTCGAGCTCGGTTGAAGTCTCTGGAGTGATTCAAACCTAAACCGTCAGATTCTTACAAGCTCAACTAAACTAAAAATTCTATGTGGAAATTGTAAAAATTCTTACTAGCCAACTGGCTGAAAAAAGTTTTGGATTCCCAAGGAAGACCCAAGTCAGGAAACCCAAAAACCAAAACCCAATGTACTATAAATAACAATAATAAATCAGCACCCAAACAAAAAGGAGGAGGGTGCAAGCAAAAAACACCCTTGGGTGCAACACTGCACCTGCCCACCCACTTCCCAAAAACAGGTTCTGAGAGGGGAGGCAGGGAGGGAAGTCAGAATACAGCAAGACTCCATTAAAAGAAACATAATTACTAAGGTGAGTAATTTTTTCTTCAAACAGCATGAAGTCTTGCTGTATTCTGACATTGCAGACTACCAAGGAGTACCTCCAAGGAGGAGGGACAGAACCTACTTTGGGAATAGGCTCTGAAGTACTGTTGTGCCAAACCGAGCATCACTCCTTGCCTGGATATCCAGAGAGTAATCCTTGGTAAAGGTATGGACTGTTTTCCACGTGGCTGCTTGACAAATTTCTAGGAGAGGGATATCCCTGGCAGCAGCCAGGGAAGCAGCTGTACCTCTTGTGGAATGAGCCCTCAGGCCTGAGGGTGGAGTTTTTCCCAGTTTTTTCATAGCAGAATTGTATACAAGACACAATCCACCTGGCAATAGATCTTTTGGTGGCAGGTTTGCCCTTTCCCACTTCTCCATAAGTGAGGAACAACTGGAGGGAGTCAAACCTGTGACCCTTGGTACGCTCTATATAGTAACTAAGGGCTCTTTCGACATCTAAACTGTGTAGCCTCCTCTCTCCTGAGGAAGAATGATCAGTGAAGAAAACAGGGAGAGACATAGACTGGTTTAAATGGAAGTCTGAAACCACTTTGGGCAATAACCTTCTATTAGTTCTAAGGACCACTTTATCCTTGTGAAATTAGATAAAATCAGGTTCCACTGACAGAGCTTGCAATTCACTGATACACCTGGCAGAAGTAATGGCTACCAGGAACACAGTTTTCCAAGTCAAGTACTTAAGCTCTGGTGAGGACATAGGCTCAAAGGGGGGGTTGCATAAGTTGAGCAATGCAAACATTCAGATCCCAGGCAGGAGCAGGGTCTCTAAAAGGAGGATTGGTGTGAAGCAATCCTTTAAAAAATTTACAGAACACAGGATGGGAAGATAGTGAGGAAGACTTCCCCCACTGACAAAAATGCAGAAACAGCTGACAAATGTACTTTGAGAGTAGCTGGTCTGAGGCCTAGGCCATTAAGATGGACCATTTAATCCAGAACCGTAGGCAATCCAGCAGTGTCTGGAGAAACATGATTCTTAGAACACCAAATGCTGAATCTTTTCCATTTGGAGTTGTAAGTCTTTCTGGTGGAGGGCTTCCGAGAAGCCTTGAGGATATCCAGAGCCCCTTGGGAAGATGCAGATCTACAAACGCTAACTCTTCAAGAGCCATGCTTTGAGATTGAGAGACTGAAGATTGGGGTACCAAATCCTTCCCTGAGAGGATGTCAACAGATTGTAATTCCTGGGAAGAGACAGGGGAAGATGGACTGCTAGGGACAACAACAGGGGGTACCAGGGCTGTCTGGCCCAATCTGGAGCAATCAGAATCACCTTGAGACCTTATTTTTACCAAAACGTTGAACAGGAGTGGGAAGGGGGGAAAGGCATGCAGAAACTTCCCTTCCCAATTCAGGATGAGGGCATCCAGAGGAACTGAGCCCAAGACTGGAGGTCTGCAACAAAAGAGAGGTAGCTGGTGATTGTCTGGGGCTGCAAAGAGACCTATCTCTGGAGTGCCCCACCTTGAAAAAATCACTTTCAACACCTGAGGGTCCAGGGACCATTTGTGATGGCTCTGAGAACTCCTGCTAAGTGCATCTGCTAGCACATTGTCCTTGCCTGAAAGGTGAACTGCTACAAGAGAGGGTTTGTAGGGAATAAGCCAGGGACCACAACTTCATGGCTTCTGTGCGCAAGGCAGTGGACCGAGTGCCTCCCTTCTTGTTGATGTACCACATGGTGGTGGTGTTGTCTGTTCTGATTTGAACCACCTTGTTCTGTACTGACTGTGAGAACACTTTTAGGGCCAGAAAAACTGCTCTGAGCTCTAGAAGATTGATGTGGAGAAGGGATTCTTGGGGAGACCACAGCCCCTGGGCAGTAAGGGACCCCAGATGGGCTCCCCCAGCCCAGGAGAGAAGCATCCGTGGTAAGGACCACTGAACAAGGCTGAGTAACAAAAGGAACACCTTGTCTTAAATTTGTCCTGATCCTGCCACCACTGGAGGGCTTGGATCAAGGTCAGAGTCACTGGGATCAGTTTGGTAAGGGAATCCTTCCTCTGAGACCAGAAAGCTCTCAGGTGGAACTGAATATCCCTCATCTGGAATCTTGGCCCTTGGACCACTGCTGTTGAAGCTGCCATGTGGCCCAAGAGTTGGAGAAAATGCCTTGCTGGTCGAGATACCTGAAGGCTGAAGGAAGAAGCTAGTTCCATAAGAACCCTTGCCCTTTCTAGAGGAAGAAAGGCTCTTGCTCTGAGTGTGTCCAGTTCTGCCCCTATAAAGGTAAGAAGCTGGACTGGTTCGAGAACTGACTTGGGAAGGTTGAGAAGAAATCCTAGAGAAGTGAGCACTTGCTGAGTCACTTGCAGGTGAGACTTGACTTGGTCTGGAGACTGACCCACTATTAGCCAATCATCCAGATATGGAAAAATAGAAATCTTTTGCCTTCTTAGAAAGGCAACTACTACTGCTAGGCACTTTGTGAAAACCCTTGGGGCTGAGGTTAGGCCAAAGGGCATTGCTCTGAACTGATAATGGCCTGAGGGCAACTCGAACCTGAGGTACTTTCTGTGGGAGCACCTGATGGGAATGAGAAAGTAGGTATCTTTGAGGTCCAGGGAGGCTAGCCAGTCCCCTGGCCTTAGAGAGGGAAGGATTATTCCCAGAGTTATCATCTTGAACTTTGGTTTTCAAAGATGTTTGTTTAGATATCATAGGTCTAGGATGGATTGCCACTCCCCTGTTTTTTTGGGGGTCAGGAAGTACCTGGAGTACAGTCCTTTGCCCCAGTGTAGGGTAGGTACTCTCTCAATAGCTCTTAAAGCTGGGAGAGAAGAAACCTCTGCCTCTAGGGCAAGGGGTTCCGAGAGATTTGCAGGTGGAAAAGATCTGGCTCTCATCTTTGGAAATTTTTTGAATCTGAGAACCCTGGCTTACTACTTCCAGGACCCACTTGTCTGATGTAATAGACATACAGTCCTGGACAAAGTAAGCTAGTCTGCCCCCTACTGGAATAGGAGAGTCGACATGGGCAGGCCCATCAGGGTGTCTGCTTGGCAGGGGCTTTAGGCTGAGGAGTGGATGCAGCCCTGCTCATACCCCTTCTGCCTCTCCCTCTGAAGAACCCCCTCTGAGAAAAGGAAGAAGAGGCCTGTGCTTGGTAAAAAGGCCTTTGAAAAGGCCTGCCCCTGCCCCTAGACTGCTGCCTTTGAGGAGTTGCCTGCCTTTCCTTGGCCTGGGCACTCCTGTAAGTGGTCCTGTACTCATCCATTTTCTTCATGTAATTCTTGGTTTGCTCCCCAAACAGAGAATTACCCACTACAGGAAAATCCATGGCCTTAGCCTGGGTGTCCTGTGAGAGGCTAATACATCTGAGCCAAGCCATCCTCCGAAGAGCCACAGATGTAGCATGACTCCTGATGACACATCATTAGAGTCCACAGCAGCATGAAACTGAACCTTAGATGCCTCAATCCCATCTGCAGCCACCACCTCCTGCTCCTTGGCTAGCTGGGGGGAGGCCTGTTTTGCCAGTGCCAGTACAGTGTCGCACTGGGACTTCTGGTACCTGGCTGTATAGGCCATGTAATTCGCCTGCCTAAGTCCCAAAGAAGATGCCATGTACTGCTTTTTTGCCATGGCATCAATCTTCTGGGAGTCCTTGTCAGGGGGTGTGAAGCCAAGGGAATATTTGCCTTGTCACAGGAAGCAGCCTTCACTACCCCAACATGGCTGCATTGTTGATATAAGAACTCCATGTCTGAGCCTGAAAGTGTATACCTCTTGTCCATTCTTCTGTCCACAGGAGGTATAGTGTTAGGAGACTTTAAGATTTTTTGTGTCTGTTTCCCAAAAGATTTATGGAGGGGAACAGACAGTCTCCTGGACTCTGGGATGTCCATCATCTCTACATAATCAGGCTCCTCTTGATCTTCCACAGCCTCCTCCATAGGAAGCTGGAAGGTTTCAGCCACCTTTCTGTAAAACAAAGTGAGAAGGGGACTCAGAAAGCCTAGCAGGGGAAACACCTGAAGGTCTGTCTGGGGAGATGTCCAGTTCCACAGGCACATCCAGACCTTCACTTGCATCATCATCCTCAAATTCCCCTTCCTCTTCAAATTCTGGTTCATAAAAATCTTCAAGGGTATACTCTTGAACCGGGGGAACCAACCGAACCGAACCCCTGCCAGAAGGAGCCAGATCGGTTGGAACCAGATGGAGCGATTCCACAATCTGAATAGCTCTGGCTATCTCTTCGGCGGTCGGAACATGAACCTCTGGATCCGAACCGGTCAATTTATCTTTGCGTTTTCTTTTTGTCAGAACCGATTCCTCGGAATGGGCTCTCCTCTTGCCGAAGAAGTATCGCCCTGGTCAGAGGGCACTCCTGGTTCGGTCAAAACTGAACCGGGCTGGCCATCCGGGTCAGCGGACTTCTCGGCCTCCTTTTCCCTCAGTCTACCTAATCTCTTCTCAAGGGCAGATTTGGGAAAGTTTTTACATATTTGGCAGTCTGAATTGAGGTGGTCAAACCCCAGACAATAAACACAGGTGGTGTGGGGATCGGCCTTAGCAAAGACCTTCCCACACTCACTGCAGTGTTTAAACCCAGTGGACCAGTTTTTTCTTGGGTTTTCTCAGACATGGCCAACCTAACCAAACTTACCCTTTTCGGCAACTGCCAAGGCCAGGGACTCCTTGCTCGGTTCTAACTTAGGCGTGTCAGGTATTGGAAAAACGTTTCAAAACACAGTTTTTTTAGAACCGATAACCGGTAACCACACACTAAGTAAACACACAAATTTCACTATCAAATGGCCGGTTCTGCTGAACCAAGCCACACGTTTACAAGTTCCACACAGAAAAACCAAACAATTCCTATCTAGTTCTCACGGCACCACAGACAGAGACTGAACTGACTATGCAGATACATTTTCGGTTTAAAAACCGACGAAAACTGAAACTTTAACCGACTTTCGAACCGAGCTGAAGGAGAAATCTCCGGAGCGACCGTTCCGTAAGGCGGGGTAAAGAATCTGACGGTTTAGGTTTGAAACACTCCAGACAGAGACTTCAACCGAGCTCGAGCTCAGCATTCTATGCCCTGCATAGAAAGTTAATTCTTTGTTCTCCGGGGCAGTTCAAAGGTTGGGAATCACTGCAATTGTCAGAATACAGCAAGACTTCATGTTGTTTGAAATAATTATACTCTACCTTGTTTTTGCATCAACTCCTTGATCCACTCTTACTGCATACTCTTTAATGTCTGTGTAAGCGAACACTTCAGAGGAGCTGGAAGGGAAGGTCTGCCTCTGTGGATAACAGCAAAATGTGCAATAGGGTGGACACTCTAGGGCAGGGGTGGGGCGGGGATGTAACAGATGAGCAGAGACCTGAGAAAACTAGAGGTGTGATCTAGGGTATGGCATCTGGGTTTCATTATGAAAAGGTTTAAAAACAATTCACTTAGGGCACAGAAACCCAGGGGCAGAATACAAAATGGGTGGAGTGATACTGACAACTACCAAGCAGAAAAGAGACCTGGGGGTAATCATATCTGATGACCTAAAGGTGGCCTGGCAGTGCAATAGGGCAGTCGAGGGGAAGGGGTAGTGGGATGCTGAGGTGCATAGGGAGGGGTATCACCACCAGAAAGCAGAGGGTGGTGTTGCCTCTGTATAGATCGCTGGTAAGACCCCACCTAGAGTACTGTGTCCATTTCTGGAGATCACATCTCCAGAAGGACATAGACAGAGTGGACGCATCCAGAGGAGGGCTACTAAAATGGTGAAGGGTCTGTATCAAAAGTCATATGAGGAGAGACTAAAAGACCTCAGTATGTACACCCTGGAAAAGAGGAGGGAGAGGGAGGATATGATAGAGATCTTCAAATACCTCACGGGGTAAATAAGGTACAGGAGGAAAGTAGTGTTCAGAAAAAAAGGTGCTTAAGAACAAAGGGACATGCTATTAAGCTGGAAGTGGTAGATTCAAGAAAGAGATGTGAGGAGGAACTCAATCACAGAATGAATGGTTGATTCCTGGAACAGCTTTCCAGTGGAGGTGGTGGGGGTGAAAATAGTGGTGGAGTTAAAGAATGCATAGGACAGGAACAAAGGAATCATAGTGGAAAGGAACGGGGGAAAGAGCTATAGATCAAGTAAGGTCTGCGGTGATAATGTAGGTAGGGAAAAATGGGCAGACTGGGTGGGCCAGCCGGTCCTAACCTATCATCAAATTCTATGTTTCTGTACTTCCTAAACGTTATGAACACCCCCAAATGGTGTAGCCACTCATGATGCAGTAGTTTCCCTTACTCCATCTGCATCATGAGTGGCGAGACTGTGTTGGGGTGCTCCCAAGTCCAGAAAAGATGCAGTGGAAGTTGATCAAGGAATGTAAACAAACGTTTGCTTGGTATCACCGGTATGGTTGGTAGTCTATTTTTCATGTTAAAGAAAGGAATCAGAATCAAACAACCAGCTACATCTCCTCGTCCTTCAACTATCCCTCCCCTTTTCTGCGCTAAATTTTATAGCCAAAGTTTATTGCCGGCCAGGTCTACACCACTCCACAACCTCTGACCTAGTTATCACAATAAGGTCCCTTTCTTCTTCTGGCAAGCTTTATTTGTTAGGTGACCTCAACCTGAACTGGATGTCGCCCTCCCTAGGTAAACCACGTGATGACATTACTGCCCTTAACTTGTCCCGATTAATTACTGAACCCACTCGTTTAAATCACAAACCACTAAACCACACTCTCTTAGACTGGGTCCTCACCTCCCACCTCCACAGGACTGTCCAATTGGGCTTATTATCAGATACGCTCAGAGATCATCTTATGATCTACCTAGTTAGAAATGTACATAGACCTAAGGCCCCCTATAAACTTCCTACTATCCGATCCTACAACTCCCTGGACCTTGCTCTGCTCCACCACGACCTCACCCATGCTAACTGGACTCCAATAGCCCCTGCCCAGTCCATAGATCATGCTTTAGCATATTTCAAAGACGCCCTCCTCTGTTTTTGGAACAAACATGCTCCATTAAGGCAAGTGAGAGTTCGGGGTTCTCACCCCCCATTACCCCTGAGCTACTGGACTGCCAACGTGCTCGAGACCAAGCCTGGAAGACCCACAAATCCACCAAACTTCCTCGAGATCTCTCTATCTACTGCTTGCTCAGAAACTCCTGCACTAAGGCCATCCGGCCTGCCAAAGCAGAATATTTCAAATCCACTTTCAACTCAAACATAAATAACTCCTCTAAGTTCTGTAATGTGGTTCATTCCCTCTTCTCCCCCCAAAATAAACCACCACCTCCTGTCATCAAAATGAACAACCAGCTCATAGTCGAACACCCTACAGTAGTGGCAGAATTTAATTCCTATTTTACAACCTGTGCCTCAGCTCTGCTAACCTCCCTATCCTCGCCACATACATCCCTAGCTACACCTACTCCTCCCCCCAAATACCAGCAATGAGTTTCTCCTTTTCTCCCATCTCTCCACATGACACCCTACACGCGCTTCTCTCCCTCTAAACCTTACAAAAGGCAACTTGCTTGACTGCCTGGACCCCAAGCTACTCTACTTTTCTGCCCCTATCTTCATCCCCTTAACTGATCTACTCAACTTATCTTTCCTCACTGCCACTGCCCCTAATGCCTGGAAACATGCGATTGTTCTTTCTCTACCTAAAGGTGGTGACCCCTCTGCTCCAGGGAACTATTGCCCCATATCACTTCTACCTATCCTGGCTAAACTTCAAGGAACACCTGGTTCTGTCTCAGCTATCCTCTTTCCTGGATAACTCCTCCTTTTTCACTCCATTCCAATCTAGATTTTGGAAGAACCACTCTACCACCATCTTTCTACTTACGCTTACTGACTCAATCCTTTCTGCGATGGATAGTGGTCATATCACATCTGCCATCTTTATTGACCTTGCCAAGGCATTTGACACTGTTTCCCACACCCTCCTTCTTGAGACCCTCTCCTCAGCTGACCTATCCCAGTCGGCTTGTAACTGTTTTAAAGCCTACCTAGTAGGAAGAAGTCAGTCAGTTAAAATAGCTGATTCCACATCCTCACCACTGCCCATCTCAACTGGTGTGCCTCAAGACTCCGTACTTGGCCCACTTTTATTCTGTTTTCCTAAATGACCTGCCATCAGTATGTTCCTCCTCCTCCTCCTCTATCCATATGCATGCTGACAACATGGTTTTGTTCACTTCTGGCCACTCTCCCTCTGATGTATCCAACAGCTTCCAGCTTGACTTCAGTAATGTTCAGTGCTGGTTTAAGTCACATCAGCTTTTCCTGAACGCCAAGAAAAGTCTCCATGACCTTTGGCACAAGGCAGAGACTCTCTAGGCTTCGCTCCCTACCCATCTTCCACACTTGATGATACCTCCTCTTTCAGATATTTAAGTGTTTGGCTTGATTGACACCTAAACGTTTCTGAACACGTCGACACCATCCTGAAGGAACTGCACCCCAAGCTTGGTGCCCTCAATAGGAACCGCAGCTGCTTACCTCTGTCGGCTAGGCGTGACCTTGTTCAGAAAATGATTCTCTCTATTTTCGACTTCTGCAACATAGTCTATTGTGCTGCTCCTAAGTCTTTTGTGCTGCTCCTAAGTCTTCCCTATCCAGATTGGACTTCCTTTTCAATGCTTTTTGTCGCTTTGCTCTTGACTCCCCCCCCCGTACCCACCACTGCTCTCTCTACCACGCCCTTGCTTTCCCCTCCCTGGAGTGCAGATGACTCTTGCACTGCGTGAAATTTACCTCTAAATTCTGGTTTGGTCCTCTCCCCTCATACCTATCCTCCTCCCTTTCCATTCTGCCTCCCCCACACCATTCTCTCAGATCCACTGACTCTCGCACTCTGGCTACTCCACGTTGTACTACTACAAGCAGCCAAGGAGCTTTCTCTTATCGCTTCCCAACACTCTGGAACTCACTACCTATGCCCATCTGACACTCTTCATACCCCTCTTCCATCTTCCAGGCCCTACACAACTTTTACTCCTCTAACTGCACTTGTCATTGAAGAGTCTGCTGTATTTCACAATGTTTTTTGTACTTCAAGCATATTTTGCTTTGTTGTAATATTTGTATAACCTTGTAAATGTATTTGTTTAATTTATACCTATGTTTATGTCTTATCCAACCATTTTTGCTTATGTGCATTCACTTAATCTGCACTGTTTTGCTATGTATACGTCATATCAAACTATAATTGAAAATGTAAGTGTAACCCCCGCTGCAAATGGGGGTTCCCAAAAGTCTTCCAGGAGCTTGCCTGAATGCTCCAAGTCTGGGTGGTGTTCGGCGTTTAAGCTGTTTAAATGTAGTTTCAAGTGAGTGCTATTTGAGCCTCCACGTACTGTCTCTTTAAGAGCTGTCTGCTTGCAGACTTAATTAGTTTGTATGGGGGGACTGTGTATTTAATGCTTGAATCCCGCCTGAGCTGCTGTCAATTCGCTCCGTTTCTGCCGTCGCTACATGCGCAGAGGGAGCCTTATTGAAAGATATAACTATTTGCCAGAAATCATTTGGAGTGACTGAGAAAATATAGTTTGTCTAACCTGTCTTCATTTCAGCATGAACTGTTTCAATGTAGCTCTTTCATTTTGGTTCTGAACTGCTGAAATGGACCAATCAATGGGGAGGGGTTCCTTAAAATGGAGCCTTTGGACGAATCGTAACTTGGACTCTTAATTTTGAGCCAGCCACAAGGGGATTGTATGGGCAGTGACTCTGGGAAATGTAATTTTGACCTTGGCACCTTTTTTCACCAACAGAGGGAGTCTCATTGTGAGTGACAGCCGAACCAGCCAACAGAATGGTGTGGAGCTAAAGGAAATGCCCTGCTCTATGACTGGAAAGATCAGATCAGTTGTGGCAGTGAAGAGAGAAGGAGCTCTGTGCTTCTGCGGTGTATAGTTTCACGCAGAAAGCACATGTGAGGCCCTGAGGTTCGGCCTGGAGCCGTTGCAAGTGCCAGTTCAAACTGAATCCGATTTGTGAGGAGAAAGAAGGAAGTCTGAAGAGTGGAAACCAGGCTCATCCTGTAGAAGACTGGAGAAATTGCTGAATCGCGCTCGGTCTGTCAGGAAAGTACAGTTACGTAAGAACTTACCGTAACAGTAGATCTTCGAGAGAGGCACTTGCAGTAGGTAATTACATATAGGACTGACGTCGGCAGGTGGCAGGACCCCACGGAAAAATTTCTAGCTAGCAGTCCCTGGCGGGGACCGCCACCACATCAGGTGACTGGTGTCAGACGACGTCGGTATAAAGGGGCGGTCCCAGACGCCCACCTTTCAGTTCTTTCCCGACACAGGCCCGGAAGGCCTGGACGAGAGAGAAGCAGACATTTTCCTAAATGGAAAAGGAGCAGAAAAAGCCTAGGGGGATGGAGGGCGGGAAGGTATTACCTACTGCAAGAGCCTCTCTCGAAGATCTACTGTTACGGTAAGTTCTTACGTAACTGTACTATCTTACTTCGAGAGGACTCTTGCAGTAGGTAATTACACATAGGACAGAATCCTAAGCAGTCTGGAACAAATTAAAGGCACCGGGAGGAGGAACTACTCCAAGAAGTAACAAACAACCTTGCAAACCTCAAGATAAGAGGCCTTGCAAGACCGCTAACCCGAAGCCTGCTCTACGGTGAGAGGCAATGTCCAAACTGTAATGTTTCGTAAAGGTATAAGTCCAGGTGATGGCAGCACAGATGTGTGCCGTGGACACATTTTTGAAACAAGCCGCAGAGGCTGCTACTCCCCGAGTGGAGTGACCTCTGACTTGACCCGGTAGGGTCTTGTTGTACTTGTCATAACAGAAAGTGATGCAATGAGCCAACCACTTTGATAGGCATTGCTTGGAGACAGCACTCCCTTCCCTTTTGTGAGCAAAAGAGACGAACAACTGATCAGTCTTCCTGAGATCCTTCATCCTATCGATGTAGTATCTCAGAATCCTGTGGACATCCATGGTATGGAGCAAGTATTCTCCTTGATTGGAGTACTGCGTGAAAAAGGCAGGTAACTCAATAGACTGATTTAAGGTAGACTCCGCTACCACTTTAGGAAGAAACTTAGGGTTCGTGCGAAGAGCTACTCGTTCTTTGTGAAAAATCAGATAAGGACTTTACATAAGGGCCTGGAGCTCGAAATCCTTCTGAGGCAAGTAATGGCCAACAAGAAGAGCGCTCAACGATAAGAACTTCAAGTTCACGGATGTCCAGGCTCAAAAAGGAGGAAGGGTAAGTTTCTCGAGAACAAAGTTCAAGTCCCAAGGGGGAGCTGGAGTCCGAACAGGGGATCTGAGATGAAGGACCCCTCTGAGAAAGGTCTTGGATACCTCCAATCGGGCAAATGCTTTATCAGCGAAAGGGACATGGTAGGCTGAAATAGCAGCCATGTGGACTTTCAAAGAGGAGTGACTGAGACCCAGGTCGAAAAGATGATGCAAATAATCAAGCAGAATGGCCACAGGACAGGAGAAAGGCTCCACATTCCTGGAGGCAGCCCAAATGGAAAATCTTTTCCATTTCATGGTGTAGGTGGACCTAGTGGAGGGTTTTCTAGCCTCCACCAGAATCTCGGCCACCTTAGGAGAGACGCCAAAACAAGATTGGGCTAGGTCTGCAGGAGCCATGCATGAAGCTGAAGAGACTTGAGTCCCGGATGGACCAGGGTCCCCTGATCCTGGGTCAGCAATCCTCGAGATAAAGGAAGAGGAAGAGGAGGAACTTCTGAGTATTGTTGTAGAAGAGAGAACCAGATTTGCTTGGGCCAGAAAGGAGCGATCAGAATCATTCGTGCTCCTTCCAATGCAAGTTTCTGCAGCACACGAGGGACCAGAGGAATTGGGGGAAAAGCATAGACGAATCTGTCCTTCCAGCTTAGCGATAGAGCGTCGCTCCAGAAAGCGCCTCGCTCTAGAGTGAGCGAGCAAAAGGTTGGAAGATTTGCATTTTGGGAGGAGGCGAACAGGTCTATCTGTGGAGTCCCCCAAATCTGGAAGATGCTTTTTAGAACTTTTTGGTCCAGTTCCCACTCATGTGGCAGAGCCGAACAATGACTTAGCTTGTCTGTCAGGACATTGTCGACTCCCGGAACATGGATCGCCATGAGGTGAAAGTTGTGAAGCGTTGCCCAATCCCAAACCCTCATTGCTTCCCTGCACAGCGGGTAGGATCGAGTCCGTCCCTGCTTGTTGATGTACCACACCACACACATGTTGTCTGTTTGGACAGCTAGGTGACCGGGAAAGATGTATTGGTGAAGGGCCTGGAGAGCATACAGCACTGCTCGTAGCTCGAGCACATTGATGTGGAGAGCTAACTCCAATCTGGACCATAACCCCTGGGTTCGGTGAGGACCCAGATGGGCTCCCCAACCTTCGCCTGATGCATCCGTGGTCAGAGTCTGGGCGGGGGGAAGATGAAAGAAGGGGACCCCCGGAACAGGTTCTCTCGAACCATCCACCATTGCAAGTCTCTTGTCATCGGCGAGGAGATCAGCACCAGATGAACTAGGTCATCTACAAGTTGATCCCACTGAGAGTCCACTGAGAGATCCTCATGTGGAAGCGCACACGCGGAACCGTCGGGATGGCAGCCACCATAAGCCCCAGAAGACGGAGCACCGACCTTGCCGGAACCTTCCTGCATTCCGAAAGAAGGGAAATCTGGGACTGGAGGGAGGCCCCCCTGTCCGAAGGCAGGAAGGCCCTGGCACACTGTCATATCGAGGATTGCCCCAATGAACTGGAGTCTCTGGGAAGGGTCCAGATGAGACTTGGAATGGTTGATGGTGATACCCAGACCAGTGAAAACCCGCTGGGTGAGGGAGAGAAAATGCAGGAGTTCCTCCCTGGACGAGGCCGCCAGGAGCCAGTCATCCAAGTAGGGAAAAACCTGAACTCCCAAAGTATGCAGGTGGGCCGCTACCACTGCCAGGCATTTGGTTAAAACTCGGGAAGCCGAGGAAAGACCAAAAGGGAGCGCCCGGAATTGGTAATGGTCCCCCTGGAATGCAAACCTGAGGTATTTTCGATGCGAGGGGCGAATGGGGATGTGCAGGTATGCATCCTGCATATCCAGTGCACAAAGCCATTGGCCCAGCCGGAGGAGGGGCAAGAGGGTTTGAAGGGAGAGCATCCTGAACTTTTTGTTTTCCACATAGAAGTTCAGGGAGCTGAGATCGAGAATGGGTCTGAGATCTCCCGTCTTCTTTGGTACAAGAAAGAAATGGGAATAGTAACCCGTCCCGTGAAGGTGAGGGGGGGCCGGTTCTATGGCCTGCTTCGCGAGGAGAGCAGATATTTCTTCCCTGACCAAAGGAAGATGGTCCCTTGAGTAAGAAGAGATCAGAGGGGGGTGGCGTGGAGGTTTCTGCAGAAACTCTATAGAGTGCCCCTCTGCTATGATCTGAAGCACCCAAGAATCCGATGTTATCCTCTCCCAACTCGGAAGGTGGAGGGAGAATCTCCCTCCTACCGGTTCCTCCGAGGAGTCCGGAGGCGGTGGGAGAGGGAAGGAGTCAGGTGGTGTGAGGCAGCGCCGCAGCTGGGCGCCAGCTGCTTTTTGGGTGTGGGACTGGCAGTTGTGAGGGGCGGCGCGCTTAGTGGCCCGCCTTCCCTGGGGTTTCGCTTGAGGCTGGCTGCGTCTGCGAAAAGGACGGCACTGCAGGGGATGGGGACGGTACATGGTATCGACAGATTTGAGGGCCGGCTCCTTCTCCTGCAAGTCGGTGATGATGTCCCTGACATCACCACCGAAAAGCACCAAACCCCTAAAAGGTGCTTCTTGAATTGCTGACTGCACCTCCGGGACCAGACCTGACACTCGGAGCCATGCTTGACGCCGAAGACTTACGGCGAACGCAGAGCTCTATCCTGCTGTGTCCACTGCATCATAGGTCATCCTCAGAATGTGACGACTGGCTGAACGAGCAGAACGGACAAGGTCAGCTAACTCCTGCTTGATTTGGGAGTCAGGCAAGGAGTCAATCTTAGATTCTGCCTGGGTAAGGACAGCCTTCTGGTAATCCCTCATATGTGCTACATAATTTAGGGCCCTGATCCCCAGTGTGGAAGAAGCATAGATCTTCCTTCCATACTGATCCAGAAGGCGAGATTCCTTATCCGGGGGAGATGAGCTCAAATGTTTCAGGTGTGCTGACCAGCCGTGAGCGGCGCTAATCACAACCGAGTCTGCACGGGGGTGAGAGTCTAGAAAGTCTACACCCTCTGGAGCCTAGTATAGCCTGTTGGACTTCCGAGGAAGTGGGGCTGCAGCCGACAGTTGTTTCCAAATGGTGGAAACAAGGTGGGCATGAGGCTCAATCCAGGGTGGCACTAGAGTAGGGGCCATAAGGGGCAAGTCCAGATGTTCGGCGAGTTTAACCCGCTGAGGATCTGGCTCTAAGGAACGACACTGATGCACTTCCTGGATCTTCCTGAGCA
The DNA here is from genome assembly GCA_016271365.2 of Neoceratodus forsteri. Lineage (NCBI taxonomy): Eukaryota > Metazoa > Chordata > Ceratodontiformes > Ceratodontidae > Neoceratodus > Neoceratodus forsteri. The sequence continues at coordinate 594,101,467 of JADMNL010000022.1, read as the reverse complement.
ACTCCGTGAAGGAAGGATCCTCTGGAGGAGTCCTTGGCCGGGGCTTGGATGGAGAGCGAGGCTCGTCTTCGTTCTCGGAGCATCCGTCGGAGGAATCCGAGGAGTCCGAGAGGGAAGAAGAAGAAGAATTTGAAGCAGAGTAAGACTCCCTAACTCGTCGAGGGGAGGAACGGTTCCTTAGGGGGATCCGTGGACGCGTGTCCTGCCCCTCTCTGGATCCCGAGGGGAGAGCTCGGGAATCCGGAGGCGGAGAGGGAGTGTGCCTTCTGGGGCGTACGGGAGCCGGAGGTGGCACTGTCGCCGTGAAGTGGCTCTCGACTTCCTTGGTGAGCTAAGCCTTGGCCTCAGCCCACCAGGAAGCCAGAGTCTCCTTCAGACCCACCGGTGGCTGCGAGGGCAGTGGAGGAGGAGGAGGGGGTACAGATACTGGGGATATCCATACGGTGAGTATCCATAACCCGACGGCGGGAAGCCTGACATCGGGTACTGGGGCACCAGGTACTGCGGCGTTGGGTAGGCCAGTGTCAGGTACTGTGGTGCCAGATATTGCGGCCCTGGGTAGGACGGCGTTGGATACGATGGAGTCGGGTACCCAGGCACCAGGGGCTCTGACAGAGCAGAAGGCCCTGGGAATGGCCCAGCAGGTGGGCCCAGAATGGGAGGTCCAGCGGGCAATGGGCCCGGCGTAGGGATGATGTCCGGCAAGGGGATGTCACCCAGCGTCGGGTAGGCCGGCGCGGAGCCGGCGTCCGAGGGTCTGACGTCAGGTCGTCCGGCCCAGGAGGAGGGAGACCTGATGGCAGTGTGCCTACCTCCTCAGTGTCACCCAGGGAAGGGGGGGCTAACATCCCCAGGATCCAGCAAGGGAGACGCTGGAGCCTCAGAGTGCAATGAGCGTTGTGGTGAGCCTGGGACGACAGACAGGTCCGAAGGGTCTGGTGTCGGCTCTAATGCTGTGTGGCCATCGGAGGGGCTGACATCTGCATTACTGGCAGGATCCGGGCGGACTTCAGAGGATCAGGCATCCGACTTATTGGACCCTATGCTCGACAAGGCCGTGAGGGAGGGGCGGCCTTGGTGGGTGCTTTGGAGGCCGTGTGCTGCCTTGAAGGGTCAGGCGTCGTATCAGCCTTACCCGGGCGGGCATCGGAGGAGCCGACGTCTGACTTACCGGGACCGCTCAGACCGGAAGGCCATACCGTGGTGGGCTTACTGGGAGCGGCAGCCTGCTTTGACCCAGAGGTTACCGAGGGGCCTGAGTGCAAGCCCAACAGGAGGGTCGACACTGCCGTGGAAACCTCCAAGATGGCCGTCGTGGAATGGTCCCCCCGGAGGTGATGTTACCTTCAGCACTGCGACCCCAGCCGAAGTCACGGTGACCGTAGTAGAGGAGTCCCGGTCCCGATGCTTCTTTTTGCGATGGCCCTCAGAGGAAGTAGAGGCCTAAGTTTTTTCAGCTCTTTTTCCATGGAGGACATCTTCAGTTTTAAAACATGGGCCTCCAGGGACTGCTGCCTCCGCTTGGGGTGGTGGCGTTAAACTGCTGGCAGTGCTGGCACTTCTCCATGGGGTGGTCAGGGCCTAGGCAAAAAAGGCATTGGGAGTGTCCGTTCTTGTGTGGGAGCTGGGTGCCACAGGAATTGCACTTGTTTCTGTGCTCAGAAGGAGTGGGAGACAACATACACGGCAGCTGAAGAGAAAAGCTAACGAAAATCGAATAAAATGCGACAAAAAAGATAGTAAAACTTTTGATGATAGACTGGTGAAGCAGTGAACTTAACCGCGAGGCACTACTCGAGCTAACAGTGGGAAAGACCTGGAAGGCGGGCGTGGGGGACCACCCCTTTATACTGATGTTGCATGACGTCGGTCACCTGACGTGGGGGCGGTCCCCCGCCAGAGACTGCTAGCTAGAAATTTTTCCATGGGGTCCTGACGCCTACCGACTTCAGTTCTATATGTAATTACCTATTGCAAGAGCCTTCTCGAAGTAAGATCGAGACTTTATAATGTCCGTAGGAGCCACGCATGAAGATGCAGGGTCCTGAGCCCGGGATGCACTAATCTGCCTTGATACTGAGTCAACAGGTCATGCCTGAGAGGAGGAGGAACTGGGGGTTCCACTGAGAGCTGCTGCAGAAGCGGAAACCAGATTTGTCTCGGCCAGAAGGGAGCAATGAAGATCATCTGGGCTCCCTCTGCCTGAAGTTTTAGAAGAACCCTCTACAGGATGGGAAAGGGAGGGAAGGCATACAAGGACCTCCCTGTCCAACAAAGTGACAATGCATCATGCCAGAAAGCACCAGGTTCTAGAGCGAGTGAGCAAAAGCTGGGAAGCTTTGCATTGAATGGGGAGGCAAACAGATCTAGATGTGGGTGACCCCATCGCAGAAACAGAGAACCTGCTACTTCCTGACTGAGTTCCCATTCATGGGTGAGGGACAAGATTTGGCTGAGGCTGTCTGCCAGGATGTTTAGAACCCCTGGGACATGCACGGTAGTGAGGAATAGAATATGTTGATTTGCCCAGTTCCACACCCTCATCGCCTCCCTGCAAAGGGGGTACGATCGAGTGCCTCCCTGTTTGTTGATATACCAGACTATCGACATGTTGTCTGTCTGGACTAGCAGTGACCCTTTTGACAGAATGGACTGAAAGGCCTGAAGAGCATAAAGAACTGCTCTCATCTCCAGGATATTGATGTGAAGATCCCTCTCCGATTGGGACCACGATCCCTGGGTGCAGTGGTTCCCTAGGTGGGCTCCCCAACCCAGACAAGACGCGTCTGTGGTGAGAGTCCAAAGCAGTGGGGGGCTTCAGAATGGAAGGCCCTGTAAAAGGTTCAGAGGGTCTAACCACCAGCGTAGATCCTTCTGGACCGCATTGGAGACAAGAACCGGGTAGCCCAGGTCATCCAACTGCTGATCCCATTGGACTATCTGGAAGAGGTCAGAATAGTGACTTCCTCTTGAATGGTCTCCGCCCTGTCTGGGGGGGGGGAGGAAGGCATTGCACTGGATCATATCCAAGATGGCCCTGATGAACTGAAGGTTCTGGGAAGGGGTAATGGTTGACTTCGGGAAGTTGACCACAATACTCAGGTGAGAAAAAAGGGCCAAAGTGCATGAGAGAGCTTCCAGTAGACTGTCCCTGGATGGGGCCGACAGCAACCAGTCATCCAGGTAAGGAAAATGGAAATTACATGCCTACCGTAATTCTTGATCTTCTTGGACGAAGTCTCCACCACTCATTCACACTAATGGGAGTACGCCAGAGGCGCTAGGACACAGCGGGAGTGAACTTTTCAGGAGGGCCAGCGCCTGAGATAGAACTGCGAGGAAGCGGCACCATGAGCCCCGGCACGTGCAGTAATAACTATCTTGGCGTCGATCCTCCAACCGCCTCAGTACCTTTTTTTCCGAGGAGGTGCAGTGTAACTAACCTAAAAGGACTAACCTAAAAATCGGACATAAGATACAGTAGTCCGAATGACCCATGTAAGAAGGATCAACAATAAAGTCTTCACAGATCAGCCATTGAGGGAGTGAAGACCATAAACAGAGACGGGAGCTCGGGGGATGGTGGGTGGGCGTGTGAATGAGTGGTGGAGACTTCGTCCAAGAAGATCAAGAATTACGGTAAGTACATAATTTCCATATCTTCCTGGAAAGTCTCCGCCACTCACACTAACGGGAGAGTACTGAGCTAAAATAATCCCCTGAGACGGGCGGCAGGAGATAAAGAGCTCACATGCTTAGGACAGAAGTCTGTTAAGAATGGTCCTGCTAAACAACAGATGTCATCTGGCATGGACATCCAAGGCATTGTGTTTAATGAAAGTTTGCACGGAGCTCCAGGTAGTCGCATTGCAAATATCTGCAGTGGGCACGTTACCGATTTCCACCAGAGATGCCGCGACTGCTCTGGCAGAGTGAGCGTACACTCTGCCTTCCAGCTTGACCTGTGCCATAGAATAGAAGTGGTGAAGGCATGCCACCAGCCACGCTGAAATGCATCTGATAGCAACAGGTTGACCCAGCTGGGTATCGCTGAAGGAAACAAACAGTTGTTAAGCCTTGCAAATTTCTTTTGTTCTATCCAGGTAGAACTGCAACGCTCTCTTAACATCCAGCAAATGAAGGGTATGCTCCCTTTCATTCTGGAAGTTTGCAAAGTAGGTAGGAAGGACTAAAGGTTGGTTTAGATGGAATTCTGTAACAACCTTAGGGAGAAACTTAGGATGAGGCCAAACAACTACCTTTTCTTTGTGAAAAACAGTGTACGGGAGGTCTGTGACCAGTGCATGTATTTCGGAAACTCTATGTGCCGAAGTAATGGCCACCAGGAAGGCCATTTTCCAAGTGAGGAACTTCAACTTGCCAGTGGCTAGAGGATCGAAAGGTTTACGAGTGAGTATGTCTAACACAAGGTTAATGTCCCGGGCTGCAACTGAATGTCTAATAGGAGGTCTAGTATGCAGAATACCCCTAAGAAACCCCTTAACCATGGGCAACTGAGCCAGCGACATGGAAAGTACTGGCTCATGATATGCGGAAATGGCGCAAAGATGAACTTTGACTGTAGACTATTGCAGACTGTTTGAGAGGTCTAAGAGATACTCCAGGACTTTATTCAGTGGGCAGGAAAAAGGATTCCAAGAGGATTTTGCACATCAGATAGAGAAACGCTTCCAATTAGCTGTGTAAGCTTTTCTGATAGCCGGCTTGAGCGTAACTAAAAGAATACATGAAACTCTACGAGAAACATTAAACCTGTTCACCTCTATCTCTCAGGAGTCATGCATGGAGGTGAAGAGACCTCAGGTTAGGATGAACTAAAGAGCCCTGGGTCAGAAGGTTCGTCTGAAGCGGTTTCGGAGAGGTTTCCGATAGTCTGTTGATCAGAGGAAACCAGATCTGATGAGGCCACAACGGGGCAATGAGAATCATTCTGCTCCCCTGTGCCTCCAGTTTGAGCAGTACTCTCTGAACTAGGAGAAGAGGAGGAAATGCATAAAGAAAGTGTTTTGTCCACTGCAGCCTGAATGCATCCTGACAAAAAATGCCAGGTTCTGGATTTCTGGAGCAGAAGAGAGACATTTTTGCATTGAGTGGGGATGCAAAAAGGTCCAGGTCTGGAGTTCACCACTCTTCGAAGAGTGACTGAACGACGGTTAAGTCGAGAGACCACTTGTGAGGATCTGCCTCCATCCTGCTGAGACAGTCTGCCAGTTTGTTTTGTACTCCTGGCAGGTAAACCACCTAAATCAGAACATTGTGCTCCAGGCACCATTCCCACACTCTCATAGCTTCCCTGCATAATGGGTAAGGGTGTGCACCGCCCTGTTTGTTGATGTACTACATCACTGCCTTGTTGTCCGTTTGAAGGAGAATGTTCTTGCGACAAAGTATGTTCTTCAAAACTTGGACTGCATAGAGGACAGCCCTCATTTCCAGAACGCTTGTGTGGAGTTGAGATTCATCCTGGGTCCACGTGCCCTGGGTGTGGAGATCCCGGCAGTGAGTTCCCCAACCCTTCAGGGAGGTGTCTGTGGTAATGGAGATCTGAGGATCCAGAGGAGTGAAGGAATATCCTTTCAGAAGGTTACCCTCCTGAAGCCACCAGGTGAGGGATCGCCTCAGTGGTTCTGTCACCTTGATGTGAAAGGACTGAGGATGAGTGGTTGGCGACCACTAAGTACTGAGCATCCACTGAATGGTTCTCATGTGAAGATGAGCCAAAGGCTGAGGCCAAGCAAAGGCCGATGGCACATTTATAAGGTAGAAAAAGAAATGGACAGACTGGATGGGCCTTGTGGTCCTTATCTGCCGTCAACTTCTATGTTTCTATGTTTCTATGGATGCCATGAGACCCAGCATCCACTGCATCGAGAGTGCTCGAACTGAGCTGTGTTCTCTGATAAAGCAGGCTGTCTGAAGGAAATCACTCTTCCTGTCCTCCGGAAGGAATGCTTTTGCACTGGAAGTGTCTAGAAGGGCTCCTATGAAGAGGCGCTTCTGGGAGGGCTGCAACTGTGATTTTTTTCAGGTTCAGTAGGACTCCCATGGACGTGAGGAAGTCTGAGGCCATGGCCATGGCCTCCAGAGTCTCTTGTCTGGAGGGGCTTGCTAGAAGCCAGTTGTCTAGATATGGGAATACTTGAATTCCGATTTTCCTTAGATGTGCTGTGAGAACTGCACAGCACTTTGTAAAAACTCAAGGTGCCGAGGATAGCCCAAAAGGCAGGACTCTGAATTGATAGTGTTGACCCAACACCATGAACCTTGGGTATTTGTGATGTTTTGGGTGTATGAGGATGTGTTGGTAGGTATCCTGCATGTCCAGGGAGGCTAGCCAATCGTGTTGATGAATGAAAGGTAGCAGACTACAGAGTGATATCATCTTGAACTTTTCCTTGTAGAGGAATTCGTTTAACTTTCTGAGATCGAGAACAGAGTGCATGCCGCCAGTTTTCTTTGGAACCAGAAAGTACTGGGAGTAGAAACCTGTGTTTCGCTGGTCCAGTGGAACTATTTCTACTGCCCTGTTGTTCAGAAGGCTTTGCAGCTCGGAAGCAAAAAAATTTGACTGCACAGCTGACAGCCTGGGCTGTTGCTTGGGAGGATGATCCGGAGGGGTTTCCAACAGGTTGAGAAAGTACCCCTCGCGGATTATCCTGAGGACACATTTATCTAATGTTATAGACTTCCACTGGTTGTAGAACTGAGTCAGACAACCTCCTACTGCCAAGGAAGAGTCCCTCTCGGACAGCTAAGGTGGGACCTGGGCTGGAAATGCAGAGGGTAACACCAGGCGCTTTCAGGCCCTGTGTTTTCTGCTGCATTTTCTTTTGCAGCTGAGGAGTTTGGCTTCTGTTAAACCTCCTCTGCCTTTGCCACAAAAGGACTGATGGTTATGAAACTGACACCTATTCCCAGTTCCCCCAGAGGGAGCTGGTGGGGGTCTAGCTGTCTAAATGGCAGACTTAGTCTTCTGAGTAGCTTCTAGTGTTTGCTCCACTTGAGGTCCAAACAGATACATACTGTCGAAGGGTAAAGCCATGACTTTTTGTTGGGCATCATTCGTAAAGCCTGAAGTACACAGCCACGAATAGCGATGGGTACAAATGCCAGCCACTGCCACTCTGGAAGCAGTATCAAAAGCATCCACTGTAGCTTTAATCTGTTGATTACTGGACTCGATACCTCTAGTTATGGTCTGCAGCAGCTCTGAGTTAACCTTCGACTTGGGCAGAGCTTCTACCGTTGCTTTGAGCGAATGCCAAAGAATGTACTTGTATTGAGAAAAATAACCCTGGTAGCTAGCAATATGCATGCCCAGAGTAGAGACAGCAAAGACTCGCTTACCCAAGGTGTCAATCTTGCGAAATTCTTTGTTTATAGGACGGGCTGTGGATTCCTGTGGGAGGACAGCCTTATTTTCTGCCAGGACCACAATGGCATCAGCAAAGGCTTGTGAGGCTAAGATGGGACGATCCTTGGGAGGGGCATATTTCCTGTCTATGGACTTAGCCACAGAGGGAATTAGATCCGGATTGTTCCACACCATCTGAGAAAGAGTCTTGAAAGAGGGCTGCACCAGGAGGTTAAATTCATAGGGATTTCCGGAACATGCAGATACTGGAGGCATAGAAGCTTCCCTGGATCGATTTCCGTGGCCTGAAGAGAAAGAGTAGAATTCAAATTCTTGAGCAAAGACTTAAAGGAAATGTCTTTGACCACTGGCTCCACAGGAGGATTGATCCCTGCCCCCAGGGCAGAGTCGGCATCGAAATCATCACCCAGCCGGAAGTCAGGATCAGGCTCAGTATCATCTCTTGACAGTCCGGGGGGGGGACTGTATATACAGGAAAGGAGTGAAAACCAGGAGGAAGAAGAGGAGGAGACAGAATCAGTGTCGAGAACCTCTGGAAACCATGCAGAGCAGCCGAAAAGAGCAGCGCCGAGTACAGACGTGGTGCCGACAAGCGCACTGAAAGGGGATGATGCACCATGCATGGTGCTGACACCACACACGGTGATGAATGGTGAAGATACACAGAAAGAGCAAGAATTATGGTAGGTACATAATTTTCATATCTTATTTGTGTCAGTCTTCACCATTCATCACATTTGGGTGAGTACCGAGCCCCCCTGAAGGGGGCCCTAGACCCTAAAGGACTAAGTCCCTTAGCTCCCAGTGGGAGAAACACTGAGAGGGAGAACCTTACAGGCCTGGCGAGGCCCGAGACTGGGGAGAGTGAGGCGGGGACCCCCCGGAGGGGGTAGGAGGTTGCCCTGACAGATGCCACCTCACTCTATGGGAGAAAAGGTGGTTCTCCGGTAAGTGGAGGAAATCACCCTACGCTGGGCCAAGGGTAACAACCAGGAAGGACGTAGCCATGCCATCCACCTAATGCAAAGCGCTGTCCCTACGACCCTGGAAGCTACCTCATTGGCGTCGTAAGATGCCCTCGCTTGGTGCCTTGGTAGCTCCAGGCCACGTGCAGAGAGTGCAATGGCTTGTCTGGTTACCTCTGAATCAGGCAAGGAGGCTAGGAGTTGACCTAACCTGGAGCACAAGAACCTATCATAGGAAGCATAGTGGGCCTGATGAGCAGAAATCGAAAGTAACAACTGTGCCAAGTAGAAGGTCCTCCACCCCCAGAAGTCAAAATCCACGGAATCTTGATCTGGGGTCTGGTCACGATGGAGGGCCTGAAGCCCATCAGGAGTGTCCAGCTGCATCAGTCCTGACTAAGGATGAGACATATGACCTGGAGACTCCGGGGGGGGGGCACAATACCTCTGGCTCAAATCCCTAGGGGCTGGGACGCCGGAAAAGGGTCATTGCCAGAACCACAATGATGCCTCCTGGAAAGGAGCAGGCCAGGTGGGCACTACAAGGGTGACCGCACTGAAGTCGCCTAAGAAGGCACACACTGAATGCTCAGGATTGTGCTGAGTGGGAGGGGTGACAAGCAGGTCTTCCATCATCCTCACGAGGAAACGCTGATACTCGGCGAGATCAGCAGCAGGGGAGATGTGGAAGGAGTGCTCCTTTCCCCCAGAAGAGGAGGATGAGGAAGTGGAAGACCTCGGAGATCCAGAGGTTAGCTGCTCAGGGGGAGGGTGGAACCCACTTATCCATGGCCCTGACATAAGTAAGGAATTGCCCCCAGAAGAGAGGTCCTGTAGGACCACGAATGCCTAGGAGAGCAGGAGATGGTGACAAAGGAATGGGGGATAAGTCAACAACAGAAGAGGACCATCCTCTGTCCAGGCAAGACAGCGCACCGGAAGCCTCAAGGGAAGAAGGAACTCCGGAAAGCCCAACAGCCGACAGCTGATCAACCACATTGGAACTGCCTAGGCAGTGCCCTGAAGAATCCCCCCTGTGAAGTGACTGGGACCATGTAAACCCAGAAGGATGGTCCTTTCCCTCCAAAGACCATGGCCTTCTCAAGGAGACTGAGAAGGAAGGGCAGGGGTCCGCACTGTGACTATTCCTTGAACCCGTGTGGGTCCCAGAAAAGTGTCGCCACATTGAACCCTGACCCCTCAGAGTCCAAAAGAGCCCTTCACCTCGCAAACACCAGCCTGGGCAGCTAACAACCCTGGTCAGTCCCTGAGGAGACCACCTAGGGAGTAGCACCCTCCCCTCCCGAGGGCTCTCTGGTTAGCCCTAAAGTTGGGCGATCCAGGCACACCACATGAGGGGTTACCCAAATGAGGGGGCACAAAACCCTCCAAGCCTAGGCTGCAGGGCAATAGTGGCCTGGACCACCGCCTGCTGGTCAGCACCCCTGACCCTAGACTCAGAGGCTACTGCCCGCTCCTCAGAAAGAGGCTGGTTCTGGTCAGCTGAAGTAATCACCAGGGTGTCCACGTGGGCTGCCAACTCCAAAGAGTCGCACAGCTGGTCTGAACCAGACTCGGAGTCCACATCCGAAGAGGTAGAGACCGAAGTCCAGTACCAGACCATACGCGGATGCCCGCTTCTGTCTGGACTGAGAGAGGTGCCAGTCCAGGTGTCCACACCAGAGCTGGCACCGAACTTCCCCACGGCACCACGAACAGCGCCCAAGGAAGAGACAGCACTGAGAGCAGCAGCAGAACCGGAGTTAATGTCCGCCACGGCGCTGTCCCCCCCCACGGCACTGTGAACAGCACCAGAGTCAGGAACAGTACCGACAGCGACACCGACAGTTCCCTCAGCGCCGCAAGCGGTGCCAAGAGCGACACCTCCTATGGCACCGTGTCCTCGTTTGGCACTACAAGTGGTGCCGGAGCTAGACACGGCGCCGTCCCCAACCTCGGCGACACGAACCGTGCTGAGATGAGAAACAGTCAAAGATGGCACCGTAGAACTTCCCATGGTGCTGCCAGTGTTATTGGTGCTGCGAACGGCGTTGACTGCAGAGATGGCGCCGGGCGACTGACTGGCGCCGACCATGGCGCGATCAGGGCCCACAGTGCCGTGAACGGCACTGAGGCCCAAAATGGCACCGACTGACTGCGTCGAGGATGGTGCCAACCCAGGCTTTCCAGCCCGAGAAAATGACACCAGGGAGCCTTCCCCCCAAAAGGGCGATTGCCGGAGCAGTGCCTCCCGTTTGCTCCCAAGGGGGAACGGACTGGGCTTCCTGCACCATGGAAGGGGCTTCTGCCATGGCAAGGCTAAAAGAAGCAGAAGCTCCCTCCTCCACGGTCCGTATAGAACTGGGAGGGGACCCAGAGGAAAGGCTGAGAGACCGCGACTTGGCCCAATGAGTGCGCACCCATTTCCCAAAAGTCGGCGGAGCTCGTCCAACTTTCCACGTGCACTGTTCCAGGACAAGATGATCCATAGAAAAACAGGCATCACATGAATCCATGTCGTGAAGCGGGCCAAGGCACGTAAGGCAGCGATTATGCTGGTTGGTAATGGAGTACTTGCGGTCGCACGGGCACAGATGCATAGGAGGCCGCCTCATTTTCAGTGACTTTTTGCCCTCTGATCTAGACATGATCGATGGAAAAACAATTCAAAAAACAGACTCAGCGTCGCTAAAAATATTAAAGGAACAGTCTTTCCAAACAGCGGCGTAGAGTAGGGTGAAACGGAACCATCAGGTAGAACTCAGCGTTGAAGGACACGAAGACTAGGCCCGACGTAGTTGCTAGGAGCTCCTCACGAGGTGTGACCTCTATGGCGGGAGATGAAGAACTGGCGGGAGGGTGGGGTCGACGACACCTAACGGCCAACCTGCAAGTGCCACGCAGTGTGTTGGCCTTGAGGGCTGCGCAGTCAGTGCGTCGACTCCGCCCATCCAAATTAAAAAAATAACTCCCGCGGGGTCGTGACCTCCGGTCACATACCCAAATGTGATGAATGGTGAAGATTGTCACAGATAAGATCTGCACGCAGTACTCCAGGTATGGTCTGACCAGCGACCTGTACAGAGGCAGGATCACCTCCCTCCTTCTGGAGGAGATTCCTCTTGCAATACACCCCAGCATTCTGTTGGCTTTAGCTGCCACCTTCCTGCACTGAGCTGAGTTGTTCCTATTCCCCGTTATAACCACCCCTAGATCCTTTTCTTCCTTGGTGGTACCTAATTGAACCCCTCCCAACTAGTAGCTCCTCCCAGGGTTCCTTGCTTAAAAGTGCAGTACCTTGCACTTCTTAGCATTGAACCCCAACTGCCACATTTCTGACCACTCTTCCAGTTTAGTTAGATCGTCTTGTATCCCTTGCCACCCTACTATGTTGTCCACCACCGCCCCCATCTTGGTATCATCAGCGAACAAACTGATCTTATTTCTGATGCCATGTGAGATATCTGATATGAAAATCTCAAACAGCAACGGGCCCAGTACCAAGCCCTGTGGAACCCCACTTGTCACAGCCCTTGGGGATGAGAGTTACTCCCCCCTACCACCACCACCCTTTGCTGTCTCCCCTTCAGCCAGTTCACAATCCAGTTCACCATCTTTGTCCCTGCCACCACATACTCCAACTTTCCCCCCAACCACCCATGAGGCACCAAATCAGAGGCCTTGCTGAAGTCCAATTTGTGTCATTTTGTGAAGCAAATGCTTTTTTAAGCAGAAACATCCGGAATTTGGACTTACTGTAGTACTCTGAGGCTGGTAAGGACCCTAGGTCTATCATGTCCACTCCCTGCTTCGTAAGCAGCGATGACATGTCTGCTGTGCAAATATGTACCAATTTATATCTAATAGAGGCTTTACCTTCATGTGCGTTTCGTACACATCAGTGTCCAAAAAAAGCCACATTTACTTTTAAAGGCAAAATAAACATTGTGGGGAGGTCACTCAAATTGGGATCAAATTGGGAAAGCTCATGGAATGATCTTTCAGATAAGGCATTAGGCTAACTTGTAGTCAGGTCAAAAGTCCTGAGATATGCATACTTAAATCTTCTGTAAATTACATCATGGCAGAAGCCATTTACTGGAATCTCCTACAGAACGTGATGTCACAGAGGGGCAAATTGTAATTAACATATAACTTTCTCTCAGTCACATCACATTCCGTTTCAAGATTTAATAACATGGCTGCTGCCTTGATTTAATTTACTTAAAATTTTGATATTCATATTTCAGGGCTCCTGACACCTACAGGTAAGCCCAATATCTCACTTAAACATCTTTTCACAGGCTTTCCCAATTTGAAGTACCTCCACAATGTTTACTTTCCCTTTAATACATGGCATACTAGTTCAGACGGATTTACATTTTGAAACTATGGACAGTTGAATCCTTGCCACATCTGTTTGAGAATCCTGCAGTTTATCTTGCCGAACTGGCCAGACCTCAAATGATAGAATGAGTCAGATAGTCAAAGGAATAGGACTGGTTAAATGTGATCACATGACCATGCATTATTCTCGCACAACAGCACAGATAAAAAATACTCAACTTTCTGAGTCTTAGTCAGTACTTGGTTTAAAAATTAAAAATAAGAGGAGTCATTTTGTAATCACATTATAGCATTCTGGGGTGTGCATTACTGTGGGATTATGGCATTTACAGATGGCACTTGACTTAACTCCTTTGGCTCAATCCACAAAGCGTGGCCTCACAGCATGTCATTATCTAATAATGCATAATGCCCTGCTTGTTGTATCGTACTGCTTAGCAGAACATCTCATTCCATCTATAGAAAATTCGGTCCTTTCTGTATAAGAGAGTCCTGTTACACTAGTTAGACTCACCAGGCTGCTGGGTCATATTCAGCCCAGACTCGAACATACTCATCCAGGTGATGCGGTCCCAGGATCGAAGAGTCCCGCGTCAGGTACTCAAAGTTGTCCATAATTACAGCAACAAAGAGATTTAACATCTGTACAGGAAAGAAGGTAAGACATGCCCATGAAGAGTGCCTGTGTGTGAAGCTAAGAGCTTGTGAAACAAAAGTGAATACCTTACATTTACAGTATTATTACTCTTTCAGAGGAAGACACAATTTAATTACAAGTTGAAATAAAAATAGAAAAGATATTTCATTTTAAAAAGACATGCTAGCCTGGTCAGGTGACAAGAATGGTAGCGCTCTGCACTATAACCCATGAAACCTGGAACTATGTTGTGGACCCAACCTCTTGCTCTGGGACACTGAAACCTTGGATGAACTGTGGGGGTAGAGTATTAAACTTCAGGGGGCAGGATGGGTGGGGAGCAGAGCCATCGGCTATAGTACCACCTCCTATGCAACTTAGTGACATGGAATTGACTGGATGGGTTATCGGATGGCATCAGTCAAGCCCTATCTACATGAATAATGTTGGACATGTCCCTTGCAGCAGATGGAAGTGGGTGCAGCAAGGTCCTGGAGAAAAATGGCAGAGCCACAAAATGAAGTGGCAACTGCCATTTCACCTACAAGGGGCCATTTGGACCTTTCACACATCCCTTAAGCCAGAGGAGTTCACCGATGATTGGTCCACCTGCCTTCAGAAGGAAGAGCTCACCGAGAGTTGAGTGAGTCCTCTGAAAGTGTCTCCTATGTTGAGCTCACTTGACTATACAGTGCCAGTCAGGAGGTGGAGTATAAACAGAGGAGGAGAAAACCTAGACTGATGGCAGGGAGGTGGAGTAAGTGTGCACAGGCCCTGTTGTCACTGAGTAGGCACCAGTACAGAATGGTTGCCTAGGCAGACAACAGGCTTGCCGACTATTAAAGGAGGTTGTGGTTCTGGTCTGAGAAAAATATGTGTGAGGATTAAACAAAAAAGAGGCATGATAGTAAGAAATTAAATCAGTAAAACTTCATTTCTGTAGTGTTTTTTTCTAGACTCACAGTGCTTTACATGACAAAAAACAAACAAAAAAAAGAGATAGTGTTTACTCACCCCCACTGACTCTAAACCGATAGTCTCTGTTTGTGTCTATAGTCTGTATTGTGATAGTATGCATCTTTTTTTCCACCAAGCTTTTTACCACCTGCACCCGCTCAGCCCAAATTCAGCTGGACCCCCTAGCCTGATCCCCCACATTCCTCAGAACATAAGAACATAACCCCCAGACATTATCTTCATAACTTACGCCTCATAACAGGGTACCTCTGGCAGGCCCTTACCCCAGAGATGCAGTATCCAGTGGTTGGGGTGCCTGGTCGGTGATGTTGAGCTTCTGAGGGTCTGGTATCATCAGTCTTAGAGTGCTGTTTTTTCTCCAACTCCCCTTCCTAGATGGAGACCTGGTGAGCAGTGATGTGCCTGCATGCACAAGGCTTATCTGCATCCAGTGGGAACTCCTCCTCACTGGAGCTCAAAACTGTGCTGACATCCAGTTTCTGTCAGGTGTCAGTCAAGCAGCAGAGCTGCAGGACCCCCTCTCCAGAAGGAAGAGAGCAGTCCCTGGGATGTCCAGTCTTCCCTCCCTCCCTCCCTCCCCCACCATGCCCATGGCAACCAAGTCCATTTCTGAACCAGGAAGATCCTAGGGTTCAGATGGTATACACCCACGGGTAGCGGCGTTTAAAAGGGATTCTGACTGGGCTCCTCTCTGATATCTTTCAGGACTTGTTAAACAGGGAAAGTGCCACAGGACTGGAGAACAGACAGTGTTATCCCCCTATTTAAGAAAGGGGCAAAAGTTGCATCCAGGTAGTGTTATTTCAGATGGGCGAGCCTTACTTCAGAATTTGACAAAGTGTTTGAGCCAGTCTTAAATGATGTGGTTCAGTACGTGGAACAGAATTACAAATTACTTGCTGTGGTAATGTTTCTTCCAAAGGGATCCCTCACTATACTTAACAACTGCAATCATTCCCCTGGAAAAAGCCACCCTAGTGCTTTAGAATTTAATGGTAATGAGAGAACTTAGAATGAAATTCAAACCCTGCTATGTGGTCATGCTTACTCATGCATCCTAACATCAGATTTATTTCTAAAGCTAGGGTGAGCAGTGACCACTAAACTAACTAAATGGCTATTCAAAAATTCCAAAAAAGTATTGTAAAAAGTTTGACAAACTATTTTTACATGGCAGAATAATTTAAAAATGCTATAAATAATTAAAAAAGCTGAGATCACTGAGCATCAGTTGTAAAGGCACAGTAACAAGTAATGCTCAAGCAAACAGAAAGAAATGGAAATTATGTACCTACCATAATTATTGATCTCCTTGGGACGAAGTCTCCACCACTCATTCACACTGATGGGATCTACGCTGGAGGCGCTAGGACCCAGTGGGAGCAAACTTTTTGCAGGAGGGTCAGCACCAGAGATGGAGCTGCGAGGAGCGGCGCCATGAGCCTCGGCTCGTGCGGCAATGACTATCTCGGCGTCGACCCTCCAACCGCCTGAGTACCTTTTTTTTCTGAGGAGGTGCAGCGTAACTAACCTAGAAGGATAGCCTAACAAAAAACGGACATAAGATAGTCCGGAAGACCCATATAAGAAGGATCAAGAAAGAAGTCTTCACAGCCTGAAGATTAAGGGAGTGAAGACCAACAGCAGAGGTGAGCTCGGGGGATGGTGGGTGGGCGTGTGAATGAGTGGTGAAGACTTTGTCCAAGAAGATCAAGAATTACAGTAGGTATGTAATTTCCATATCTTCCTGGACATAAAGTCTCCACCACTCATTCACACTGATGGGAGAGTACCAAGCTAATAATCCCCTCCGAGAGGGTGGCAGGAGAGACCAAGAGCTCACAAATTTAGGACAGAAGTCCATTAAGGATGGTTCTGCCAAACAAAATATGTCGCCTGGCATGGACATCCAGGGCATAGTGCTTTACGAAAGTATGCACTGAGCCCCAGGTAGCCGCATTGCAAATATCTGCAATGGGCACATTGCGGATTTCCGCCAGAGATGCCGCGACCGCTCTAGTAGAGTGAGCGTATACTCTGCCCTCCAGCTTAACCTGCGCCATGGAATAACAGTGGCGAAGGCATGCTACCAGCCATGTTGAAATGCATCTGATAACTACAGGTTGACCCAGCCGGGTCTCGCTGAAGGAAACAAACAGTTGTTGAGCTTTGAGAATTTCTTTTGTTCTATCTAAATAGAAACATAGAGGTCTTTTGACGTCCAAAGAATGAAGGGTACACTCTCCTTCATTTTGGAAGTTCGCAAAGTAAGTAGGAAGGACCAAAGGCTGGTTTAGATGGAATTCTGAAACAACCTTAAGGAGAAACTTAGGATGGGTCCTAAGAACTGCTTTGTCTCTTTGAAACACAGTATCGGAGGGTCTGTGACCAAGGCATGTATCTCAGAGACCCTGCGGGCCGAGGTACTGCCACCCGGAAGGCCATTTTCCAAGTGAGAAATTTCAGCTCACAGGTAGCTAGAGGCTTGAAAGGCTTTCGAGTGAGCATGTCTAGTACAAGATTAATGTCCCAGGCTGTGACTGGATGTCTGATAAAAGGTCTGGCATGCAGAATTCTCTTAAGAAACCTCTTAACCACAGGTAACTAAGCCAGTGACAAGGAAAGTACTGGCTCATGATAAGCTAAAATGGCACAAAGGTGAACTTTGACTGTAGAGTATTGTAGACCTGAATTTGAGAGGTCTAAAAGGTACTCTAGAACTTTATTGGGTCGGCAGGAAAAAGGATTCAAAGAGAATTTTGCACACCAGAGAGAGAAATGCTTCCATTTAGCTGTATAAGTTTTTTCTAGTGGCTGGCTTACGCACAGCCAGAAGAATATCTGAAACTCTGCGAGAGACATTGAACCTGTTCACCTCTTTCTCTTCAGCAGCCAAGCGTGAAGGTGAAGCGATCTCAGATTGGGATGGACTACAGGCCAGAGTCAGAAGGTTCGTCTGAAGGTGAAGTGCTTTCGGAGGGGTTTTCGACATACTGTTGAGTAACAGAAACCATATTTGTCGAAGGCAGAAGGGAGCAATGAGGATCATTTTGTCCCCCTGGTACTCGAACTTGAGAAGTACCCTCTGAATTAGAGGAAGAGGCGGAAAGGTGTATAGAAAGTGTTTTGTCCACTGCAGCCTGAACTCATCCTAACAGAAAATGCCAGGCCCTGGATTGCTGGAGCAGAAGAGAGGCAGTTTTGTGTTGAGTGGGGATGCAAAAAGGTCCAGGTCTGGAGTTCCCCACTCTGCGAATAGTGACTGAACTATGGTAGAGTCGAGAGACCATTTGTGAGGATCTGTCTCTGTTCTGCTGAGATGGTCTGCCAGTTCGTTCTGCACTCCCAGCATGTAGACTGCTTGAATTAGAGCCTTGTGCTCCAAGCACCATTCCCAAACTCTCATCGCTTCCCTACATAAAGGGTAAGAGTGAGCACCGCCCTGCTTGTTGATGTAATACATCACTGCTTTGTTGTCCGTTTGAAGGAGAATGTTCTTGTGACAGAATGTCCTTCAAAGCCCGGACTGCATAAAGGACGGCTCTCATTTCTCAGACATTTATGTGAAGCTGGGACTTGTCCTGAGTCCACGTACCTTGGGTGTGGAGATTCTGACAGTGAGCTCCCCACCCCATCAGGTACACGTCCGTGGTAATGGAAATCTGATGATCCAGGGGAGCAAAGGGGATACCTTTCCAGAAGGTTGTCCTCTTGCGACCACTAGGTGAGTGACCTCTTCAGAGGTTCTGTCACCTTGATGAGAAAGGACTGAGGGTGAGTGGTTGGGGACCACTGAGTACTGAGCATCCATTGAGAGGTTCTCATGTGGAGGCATGCTAGGGGTACAGTGAACACCGAGGATGCCATGAGACCCAGCATCCATTGCATCAAGATAGCACGAACCGAACTATATTCTCTCTGATGTATCGGGCCATCTGTAGGATATCACTCTTTCTGTCCTCTGGTAGAAAAGCTTTCGCACAGGAGGTGTCCAGAAGACTTCCTATGAAAAGGAGCTTCTGGGAGGGCTGCAACTGCAATTTCTTGAGATTTAGCAGGACTCCCATTGACATGAGAAAGTCTGAGGCCGTGGCTACAGCGTTGAGAGTTCCTTGCCTGGAAGGGCTTGCTAGCAGCCAGTCGTCCAGATATGGGAACACTTGTATTCTGATCTTTCTGAGGTGTACTGCGAGAATTGCACAACACTTTGTAAAAACTCGCGGCACCGAGGATAGCCCAAAGGGCAGGACTCTGAACTGATAATGCTGGCCCAAAGCCATGAACCTTAGGTATTTGTGATGCCTTGAGTGAATAGGAATATGTTGTTAAGCATCCTACATGTCCAGAGAGGCTAACCAGTCGTGTTGATGAAGCAAAGGTAACAGGGTTCCTAGCAATATTATTTTGAATTTCTCTTTGGGAAGAAATTTGTTCAATTTTCTGAGGTCCAAAATGGGGCGCATGGCCCCAGTTTTCTTTGGAACTAGAACGTAGTGGGAGTAGAACCCTGTGTTCCATTGATCCAGTGGAACTACTTCTACTGCCCTGTTGTTCAGAAGACCTTGTATCTCGGAGGCGAGAAGTTCTGACTGAAGTATTGACAGTTTTGGCTGTCGTTTGGGGGGACAATCCGGAGGGTTCTCTGAAAGATTGAGGGAATATCCCTCACGGATTATCCGGAGGACCCACTTGTCCAATGTTATAGACTTCCACTGGTTGTAGAATTGAGTCAGACGACCTCCCACCACTAAAGAGGAGTCCCCCTTGGGCAGCTGAGGCAGAACTTGGGCCAGAAACTCAGAAGGCGGCACTGGGCGCTTTGGGCCCTTGTGCTTTCTGTTGCATTTTCTTTTGAGGCTGAGGGGCTTGGTTTTTATTAAAACCTCCTTTGCCTTTGCCTCGAAAGGACTGATGGTTGTGAAACTGGCGCTTATTAACACCCCCCCCCCCGAGAAGGGGCAGGAGCAGGTCAAGCCAATTTAATGGCCGATCTGGTCTTTTGTGTGGCCTCTAGAGCTTGTTCTACTTGAGGACCGAAGAGATACACACCATCAGAGAACGCGCCATGACCTGTGCTGGGCATCATTCTTGAAGCCTGAAGTGCGCATGAGAGACTGGCCAGCGGTAAATGCACACCGCCCGCTGCTCAGGAGGCAGTGCAGCGTCCATAGCTGTTTTAACCTGTTAGTTGTTGGACTTTATACCCTGGTTATGGTTTGAAGAGGCTCTGAATTAGCATCGGACTCCGGTAGAGCTTCAACCATTTGTTTGAGTGAATGCCAAAGAATATACTCATATTGAGAGAAATAGCCCTGGTAGCTGGCAATACGCATACCCAGGGTGGATACAGCAAAGACTCTCTTACCTAAAGTATCTATCTTACAAGATTCTTTGTTTATAGGTCGAGCCGTAGTAGTCTGAGGAAGGATGACCTTAGCATTCTCTGCTTAGAGTACAATAGGGTCCGCAAAGGCTTGGGAGGCCAAAATGGGTCGATCCTTGGGAGCAGCATACTTCCTATCTATGGACTTAGCCACAGAAGGAATGCGAGCAGGATTATTCCACACCATTTGCGAAAGTGTCTCAAAGGAGGGCTGTACCGGTGAGAGATAAATCAATAGGGATGTCCAGAACATGAAGGTACTGGAGTCTTAAAAGCTTCCCAGGATCAATATCCATAGTCTGGAGAGAAAGAGTGGAATTCAAATTTTTCAGCAGAGACTTAAATGTCGGTCCTCAACCACAGGCTCTGCAGCAGGATTAGATCCTGCTCCTTCCACATCATCACCCAGCCTAAGGTCTGGGTCAGGCTCAATATCATCTCCTGACAGCCCAGGAGGGACTGTATTGACAGGAAAGGAGTGAAAATCAGAAGGAAAAAAGGAGGGAAAGGGGTTCGTAGAAGAGGAGCCCTGGAGACTGGAAGACGTCACACCAAGTCTCTGCGCCGAAGAAGAGCACGGCGCCGCTTGGCCCAGCATAGTGCATGGCACTGACAGAGCCCTTGGCGCTGAGGATGGCGCCTACAAGCCCAACGGTGCCGAGGATGGCGCTGAAAAGCTGCACGGTGCCGAGGACGGCACAGACAATCCCAACAGCGCTGAGATGGCGCCAACAGATGCATATATGCCGAGGATGGTGCCAAGTGACCCACTGACCCCGACAGCGCCGAAACCAACACAGAGCCCCATAAACCAAGATTTGAGGCAAAACAAGGAAAAGAAGCAGGAGAAAGAGGCATCTGCGTGGCCCCCTGTGCCGCAGCCATGTGAGGGGGAAGAACACCTGAGCACGGAGTCGACGGCACCGAAGAAGGCGCCACGCGACTAGGGAGGCCCAACTGCCCTATCCGATCTCCCGAAAGGTCCGAGGGCCCCTGAGTGACCGGGCCAGGCAGCTGGACCAACCTCCAAGCCCATTGCTCCATCAGAGTGGCCCACTGATGAAACGGCTCATCTGAAGCCCTACCAGAAGGCGGGGAAGGGCTCCGATGTCGAAGAGGTCGGAGACCGGAGACAGAAACCGACAACTCCGGAGGAGACCGGCAACTGACCCCAATGACTGACCGTCTATGCGCAGACATACCAGAAGGCGACCTCGAGTGATGCCTTCTCTTTCTGGACCTACAGGTTGAAGAAGAGCTCGAGGCCGAATGGTGCTGAGAGTGCGACCGTTTTCTTTTAGGCTTCCGGAGGGACTGCCTCTGCCCCTGGGCATTGGAATGTCCGTTGTCAGACTCCCCCTCCGGAGAGGGCGGTGGACCAGACCCAGCTCTGCTGACTGAACAACTTTATACAAAGTCCCCCCTACCGTCACCTGACCCGCTCATGGTCAACTCCGTCAATGTAGGATGAGACTTCTTTTTTATAATAAATTACAATAAGTGGTACTTTATTTTAAGAAATACTACAAAATAAAAAAAGAACTGAAAACTATGCTGCTAGTTTGAAGTTTAACTCCCGGAGGGCGAGCGACGTCGCCACTGTAGCGCACTCGATGGCGGGAAAAAAGGAACTGAGGCAGTTGGAGGGTCGACGCCGAGATAGTCATTGCCGCATGAGCCGAGGCTTGTGGAGCTGCTGCTCACGGCTCCATCTCTGGTGCTGACCCTCCTGCAAACAGTTTGCTCCCGCTGGGTCCTAGTGCCTCCGGCATAGATCCCATCAGTGTGAATGAATGGTGGAGACTTTATGTCCAGGAAGATCTGATTCTTGTGTGAACCTTTTTTCTGGATTCTGGAAAGGGAGGTAGGGATTGGGATTGTTAAGCATAGTGAAGGATCCCTTTTGGAAGAAACAACATAACTACAGTGAGTATTTTTTTCTTCACACCCCCAGGATCCCTCACTTGACTCCATAGCAGTACTTTGGGAGGCTAGGTACAGAACCTAGGGAAACCGTTCTGCAAGACAGCAGTGCTAAAGCTGGCATCTCTTCTAGACCGTGTGTCCAGACAGTAGTTCTTTGTGAAAGTATGTACTGTTTTCCAGGTAGCTGCTTTATAGATTTCCTACAAGGGAACACTTATTGATGCTGCCACAGAGGCAGAGGGGTCCTTGGTAGAGTGAGTCCTAAGGTCTTCAGGTGGCAGCTTGCCAGCTTTGCCATAACAGAACTGTAGGTAGGAAACTATCCAATGTGAAATAGTTCTCCCTTGCCTACTTCACCATAGGTGAAAACTGAGTGCCGGTGGACCTTACGTTCTTTGTATGATGCAAGTAATAACTCAGAGCTCTCATAACATCCAGACTGTGGAGCTTCTCTTCTTCTGAGCTGGATTTTGCTGTAGAGAATACTGGAAGTGTAACTGACTGTTTCGGATGGAATTCAAACACCACTTTAGGAACGAATTTTCTATTAGTTGTCAGGACTACCATAGTTAGGATCTGTGAAGAGGACTTGCAGCTCGCTCACCTTTCTGGCAGATGTCAGTGCCACCAGGAAAACTGTTTTCCAAGTGACATACTTCAAAGCAGCATTTGTCATAGGCTTGAAAGGAGCCTCCTTTAGCTGGGTAATACACAGATTCAGGTCCCATGGTGGGACAGGATCCCAGTAAGGTATTATAGAGAAACTTCACAAGAAGATCACGAGATGTTATAATGCCCTTGTGCAACTCCCTGGTCAGACCACATCTCATCTACTGTTCAGTTCTGGTCCCTGCATCTGAGGAAATATATACTGACATGATAGAAAAAGTCCATAGGAGAGTGACCAAGATGGTTGAGGACTTGGAGAATATGAGCTATGAGAACCAGTTGATAGGACTAGGGCTCTTCACACTGGCAAAGAGATGACTCGTCAGACTTGATTACTGTATTCAAATCCCTAAAAGGGTTAACAGCAGTGGATTGAACTCTTCAGAATATCCAAGGATGAGAGAACAGAGGGGGAATGCAATGTCACTGAAATGAGGAAGATTCCAAGGAAATATTGAGAAGAACTAATTCACAGGACGAGAGACACAGAACAGACTCTAGAGCATATGGTGTCTAGCAAATTTCAGTATTATTGCACTTGGACTTGATAGGGACTGTAAAGGAAATGTGAGGACAGGGAATTCCCATGGGGCTACTGGAAAAAAACACCTTGATGGACTGATAATCATCTTTCTGTCCTAAAGCCATATGTTCGTATTGGTACATTTCTTACCTCCTAACAGAAAATGGAAATTACATACCTATCATAATTCTTGAGCTTCTTGGACGAAGTCTCCGCCACTCATTTACACTAATGGAAGTACGCCGGAGGTGCTAGGACCCAGTGGGAGCAAACTTTTTCAGGAGGGCCGGCACCGAGATGGAGCCATGATGAAGTGGCACTGTGAGCCAGGCACGTCCGGTATAGACTATCTTGTTGTCAATCCTCCAACTGCCTCAGTACCTTTTTTTCCAAGCAGGTGCAGCGTAACTAACCTAAAAAACGGACATAAGATGGTCCGAATGACCCGTGTAAGAAAGGTCAACAACAAAGTCTTCACCTGCTCAGCCACTGAGGGAGTGAAGACCAGAAACAGAGAAGTGAGCTCGGAGGATGGTGGGTGGGCATGTGAATGAGTGGTGGAGACTTTGTCCAACAAAATCAAGAATTACGGTAGGTATGTAATTTCCCTATCTTCCTGGACATAAAGTCTCCACCACTCATTCACACTAATGGGAGAGTACCGAGCTAAATAATCCCCCGAGATGGGCAGCAGGAGAGAAAGGAGCTCACTTTCTTAGGACAGAAGTCCATTAAGAATTGCCCTGCCAAATGACTGATGTCATCTGGCATGGACATCCAAGGCATAGTGCTTAACAAACGTATGCACGGAGCTCCATGTAGCCGCATTGCAAATATCTGCACTGGGGACATTACGGATTTCTGCCAGAGATGCCGTGAATGCTCTGGTAGAGTGAGTGCACATTCTGCCTTCCAGCTTGACCTGTGCCATAGAATAGCAGTGGCGAAGGCATGCCACCAGCCACGCTGAAATGCACCTGATAGCAACAGGTTGACCCAGCTGGGTCTCACTGAAGGAAACAAACAGTTGTTGTGTCTTGCGAATTTCCTTCATTCTATCGAGATAGAACCACAATGCACTTTTTATGTCCAGGAAATGAATGGTACGCTCCACTTCATTCTGGAAGTTCTTATAGTAGGTAGGAAGGACTAAAGGTTGGTTTAGATGGAATTCTGAGACAACCTTAGGGAGAAACTTAGGATGAGTCCTAAGAACTACCTTGTCCTTGTGAAATAAAGTGTACCGGGGGGTCTGTGACCAGTGCGTGTATTTCAGAAACTCTACGGGTCGAAGTAATGGCCACCAGAAAGGCTGTTTTCCAAGTGAGGAACTTCAACTCGCAAGTAGCTAGAGGCTCAAAAGGTTTACAAGTGGGCATGTCTAGCACAATGTTAATGTCCCAGGCTACAACCGGGCATCTAATCGGAGATCTAGTATGCAGAATACCCCTAAGAAACCTCTTAGCTATGGGTAACTAAGCCAGCGACATGGAAAGTACCGGCTCATGATATGCTGAAATGGCACAAAGATGAACTTTGACTGTGGAGTATTGCAGACCTGTGTTTGAGCGGTCTAAGACATACTCCACGACTTTATTCAGTGGGCAGGAAAAAGGATTCCAAGAGGATTTTGCACACCAGAGAGAGAGAGAAACGCTTCCATTTAGCTGTGTAGGTTTTTCTAGTGGCCAGCTTACGAGCAGCCAAAAGAATATCTGAAACTGTGAGAAACATTGAACCTATTCACCTCTATCTCTTCAGGAGCCAAGCATGAAGGTGAAGCGACCTCAGGTTGGGATAGACCACAGGACCCTGGGTCAGGAGGTTCGTCTGAAGGGGAAGCGTTTTCGGGGGTTCCGATAGTCTGTTGAGTAGCGGGAACCATATCTGCTGAGGCCAGAAAGGGGCCAGGAGAATCATTCTGCCCACCGAGACTCCAATTTGAGTAGTACCCTCTGAATTAGGGGAAGAGGAGGAAAAGCGTATAGAAAGTGTTTTGTACACCGCAGCCTGAACGCATCCTGACAAAAAATGCCAGGTCCTGGATTTCTGGAGCAGAAGTGAGGTAGTTTTGCGTTGAGTGGGGACGCAAAAAGGTCCAGGTCTGGAGTTCCCCACTCTTTGAGGAGTGACTGAACGATGGTTAAGTCGAGAGACCACTCGTGATCATCCGCCTCTGTTCTGCTGAGACGGTCTGCCAGCTTGTTTTGCACTCCTGGCAGGTAAACCACCTGAATCAGAGCCTTGTGCTCAAGGAACCATTCCCCACTCTCAATGCATCCCTGCATAATGGGAAGAGTGTGCACCATCCTGTTTGTTGATGTAGTACATCACTGCCTTGTTGTCCATTTCCAGGAGAATATTCTTGTGACAGAGTATATCCTCCAAAGCTCGGACTGCATAGAGGATGGCTCTCATTTCGAGGATGTTTATGTGAAGGTGAGACTCATCCTGAGTCTACGTACCCTGGGTGTGGAGATCCCGGCAGTGGGCTCCCCAACCCATCAGGGACACGTCCGTGGTAATGGAGATCTGATGATCAAGAGGGGCAAAGGTATATCCTTCCAGAAGGTTGTCCTCCTGAGACCACCAGGTGAGCGACCTCTTCAGAGGTTCCGTCACCTTGAGGAGAAAGGACTGAGGGTGAGTAGTTGGGGACCACTGAGTACTGAGCATCCACTGAGAGGTTCTCATGTGGAGACGAGCCAAAGGTACAGTGAACACCGAGGATGCCATGAGACCCAGCATTAGTTGCATCGAGAGAGGTCGCACCGAGCTGCGTTCTCTGACGTATCAGGCCCATACCTCTCAACTGTCACACATTATGAGGTATGTCACTCATTTTGGCCCTCAGAAATCCTCTGTCCCACATGAAGAAGGGGATAGTCCACATTTCCCACTGAGACTTCAAAGCAGAAATGAATAATGATCTACTATGCTCTGTTTTCAGCAAACATTATTAACATTAGTGCACTGACAGCAATAGTGTTCTGAACTTGCAATGCCAAGTTTGATGATATGTCACACATTTTGGTAATTTGTCACGCATCTTGTCACACATTTCAGGGAAGAAAAGTTGAGAGGTATGATCAGGCCATCTGCAAAACATCGCTTCTTCTGTCCTTTGGAAGAAAGGCCTTCACACAGGAGGTGTCCAGAAGAGTTCCTATGAAGAGGAGCTTTTAGGAGGGCTGCAACTGTGACTTGTTGAGGTTCAGCACGATTCCCATGGACATGAGGAAGTCTGAGGCCATGGCTATGGCCTCTAAAGTCTCTTGCCTGGAGGGACTTGCTAGGAGCCAGCCATCCAGATATGGGAACACTTGTATTCCAATTTTCCTGAGGTGTGCCACGGGAATTGCAGAACACTTTGTGAAAACTCGAGGCGCCAAGGATGGCCTAAAGGGCAGGACTCTGAACTGATAGTGTTGACCCAATGCCACAAACCTTAGGTATTTGTGGTGGTTTGGGTGATTGAGGATGTGTTGGTAGGCATCCTGCATGTCCAGGGAGGCCAACCAATCGTGTCGATGAATCAAAGGTAGTAGGGTACCGAGTGATATCATCTCAAACTTTTCCTTGTGAAGGAAGTTGTTTAACTTTCTGAGATCTAGAATGGGGTGTGTGCCACCAGTTTTCTTTGGGATCAGAAAGTAATGGGAGTAGAAACCTGTGTTTTGCTGATCCGGCGGAACTTCTTCTACTGCCCTGTTGTTCAGAAGGCCTTCTACCTCGGAAGCAAGGTCTGACTGCACTGCTGACAGCCTGGGCTTTCATTTAGGAGGATGATTCTGAGGGGTTTCAAAAAGATTGAGAAAGTACCTCTCGTGGATTATTCAGAGGACCCATTTGTCTGATGTTATAGATTTCCACTGGTTGTCGAACTGAGTCAGCTGTCCTCCCCCTGTCAAGGAAGAGTCCCCCTCGGGCAGCTGAGATGGGACTTTGGCCAGAAACTCAGAACGTGGCACTGGGCACTTTTTGGCCTTGTGCTGCATTTTCTTTTGTGGCTGAGGGGCCTGGTTTCTGTTAAGACCTCCTCTGCCTTTGCCACGAAAGAACTGAAGGTTGTGAAACTGATGCTTGTTCCCATCTCCTCGAGAGGGAGCAGGCGGAGGTCTGGCTGTCTTAATGGCAGACCTTTGTCTTCCTTGTGGCCTCTAGTGCTTGTTCCACCTGAGGCCCAAACAGATACATACCGTCAAAAGGTAAGGCCAATACTTGCTGTTGGGCATCATTCATGAAGCCCTAAGTATGCACGAGTGGCGATGGGTGCAAATGCCAGCTGCCGCCACCTGGGAAGCAGTATTGAAAGTGTTCATTGCAGCTTTAACCTGTTGATTGTTGAACTCGATACCCCTAGTTATGGACTGTAGTAGCTCTGAGTTAACCTCCGACTCGGGCAGAGCTTCTACCATTGCTTTGACTGAATACCAAAGAACATACTCATATTGTGAAAAATAGCCCTGGTAGCTGGCAATGCGCATGCCCAGGGTTGAGGCAGCAAAGACTCTCTTACCCAAGGTGTCTATCATGCGAGATTCTTTGTTTATAGGACGGGCTGTAGATTTCTGAGGGAGGACAGCCTTATCACTCTCTGCCAGGATCACAATGGCATCAGCAAAAGCTTGTGTGGCCAATATGGGGCGATCCTTGGGAAGGGCATATTTCCTGTCTATTGACTTGGCTACAGAAGGAATAAGCACTGGACTCTTCCACACCATCTGGGAAAGAGTCTCGAAAGAAGGCTGTACCGGAGGGGTTAAATCCATATGCAGAAACTTCCCAGGATCTATTTCCGTGGACTGGAGAGAAAGAATAGAATTTAAATTCTTGAGCAGAGACTTAAAGGAATGATCTTCAGCAATAGGCTCTGCTGAAGGATTGATCCCTGCCCCCAGGGCAGAATCGGCATCAACATCATCACCCAGCTGAAGATCCAGATCGGGCTCAAAATCATCTCCTGACAGTCCAGAGGGACTGTATAGACAGGAATGGGATGAAAACCAGGAAGAAGAAGAGAAGGAGAAAGAATCAGAGTCGAAAACCTCTGAAAACTAGAGGGTGCCGTACACATCCCCGGCACCGCTGAAGAGAACAACGCAGAGAACAGAAAGGGCGCCGACATAGAAAACAGCATCACGCATGGTGAAAGACAGGGAGCGCGACACTGCACACGGTGCTGACACTACCCCTGGTGCCGAAGGCAGCGACAGGTAGCGCAGCACTGCACGCGGTGCTGATGCCAGCCCCAGCGCCAAGGATGCCGCCGACAGCATGCGGCACCTCAGACAGTGCCGACACCACTCGCAGCCCCGCAAAGGACCTCGGCACCGGAGAAGCTGGCACCACAGTTGACGGCACCATCGTAGAAGTCTGAGAACTGTGATTTGAAGTTAAAGGATGAAAAATGGCAGGAGATAAAGGCATCAGTGTGGACCCCTGCGCCGCAGCTATGTGAGGGGGACAGACACCGGAGCACGGAGTCGACGGCACCAAAGAAGGCGCCGCATAACTAGGAAGTCCTAATTGCCCTGCCTGCCATTCCGAAACCGACGGGCTCGAATGCCCCGGTGATGGACTGGCCAGTTCGGGCCGTCAGGACAACCTCTGAGCCCACTGCTCCATAAGAGCGGTCCAGTGGTGAAACTGCTCATTGGAAGCCCCTCCAGTAGGTGGAGAGGAACTCCGATGTCGAAGAGGCCGGCTACCAGAGACAAAAACCGGTGACTCCAAAAGGAGCGGAGACCAGCTCCTGACCCTGGCAACTGACCGTCTACGTGTAGATGTACCAGAGGGCGACCTCGAGTGATGCCGTTTCTTCTTCGACCGGTGGGCCGAAGAAGAACTCGAGGTTGAACAGTGCCAAGAATGGGACCGTTTCTTTTTATGCTTCCGAGGAGACCGCCCATCTCTCTGAGTACTGGACCGTCCATTGTCAGACCCCCCCTCTGGAGAAGGCGGCGGACCAGAACCGGCCCGGCTGACTGAACAGCTTTCATACAAAATTTAACTACAGTCACCTGCCCCACTCATGGTCGACTCCGTCCATGGAGTGGCTGAAGACTTCTCTCTTATATAAGTAAGAAATTTATTAAAATATAATTGGTACTTATGGTGATAAATACAAAATAATAAAACTGAAAACTAAGCTGCTAGTTTGAAGTTTGACTCCCGGCGGGCGAGCGATGTCATCACTGAAGTGCACTCGATGGTGGGGAAAAAAGGAACTGAGGTGGTTGGAGGGTCGACGCCAAGATTGTCTACACCGCCCACACCTGGCTCACAGTGCCACTTCCTCGCGGCTCCACCTTGGTGCTGGCCCTCCTGAAAAAGTTTGGTCCTGCTGGGTCCTAGCACCTCCGGTGTACTCCCATTAGTGTGAATGAGTGGTGGAAACTTTATGTCCAGGAAGATCAGCACAGCATGAGTCACTGTTTTGGCCACATGGTTTCTTTCTCACCCTGACCTGAATATCTCTAAGTGGCAGCTAATACTATACAAGGAACAGCCTTCATCTGTGATTCACCAAACTGCAGGACTTGCTATATGAGTCCGACAGCAGCCATAGAAAGCTCAAGTCGCTCCTCTGGCTGGTTTAAATTCAGGAAATGAGGATTTGGCCCAGTGGCGTGGTGTGGTGGATTGAGGCACTGGACACCCCACCACATCAGTGACTTGGGTTCAGGAATGGACCAGGGTCACTGAGGGGCTGTGTAGGAGTGAGCATCTGATGATAGCTCTCCTGCCTTTGTGGTGGGGTGTTCCTGGGTCTTGCCTGTTGACTGCCATTTAGGGGAAGCTGCCTGGCTGCACCGGTGGGGACACTGGAGTGGGGAGGGCATCGACAGATGTGGCATGTCCACATACTTTGTGTGCATACATGCACATCAGAAAACTGGAGGAACATTTTCTTGGCTCACCTGACATCCCCCATAGCACTGCACAACCCAGTGGGGCAAGCCACATCAGTGGTTAACCTGTAAGTCCCAGAGATTTCAGTGACAGGGCTGCGGGACACTGCTGAGACCAGGGGGCAGAAAAAAAGGCAGAGAAAATGTATGTAGGAAAACTCAGGGAGCATACTGTATGTTCAAATCCTGGTTTGATCACATTGTTTTGGACTGAAATTTGCTTTTGATCTCATCCATCACACTTTGCACCTCCTCTTTTTCTGACACATGCTTTGATAGTACAATTGTAGTTTCTTTTGCTAACCAGGTAAAACACGAGGGCAAAAACGCCCTTTGTCAGGGCTGACCTGGAAATACAAACTGTATAGCTGTAACCCCCCTACAAATGGGGGTCACTAAAAAGCCTTCCTTGGGTGAGCCTAAATGCTCTCCGCCCATCTGCTGTCCTGTATTTCAGCCGATTTTAAAAATAATTTAGTGAGAGTGCCTGATACCTCCATGTACTGTCGCTTTAAGAGCTGCCAATCTGCTGAGGAATTAATTTGAACTGGGGGGACTGTGTGTTTCCCTGCTCGAGTCCCGCCTGGGCCACTGAGCAGATCGCTCCGTTCTGCAGTCGCTATATGCACAGGGGGAGCACTTTACAAAGATGTAACTATCTGCTGGTAATTTGTAAGAGTGATAATGACAGTGCAATTTGTCTAACCTGTCTTTCTTGCAGCTGGGACTTTGCGTGTTTTGCCCCTCCATTTTGGATCTGAACTGATAAAAGGTCCAACCAATGGGGAGGGGTTTCTTAAAATGGAGCCTGCTGGCAAATCAGAACTTGGACTGTCAAGTGGAGCCAGCCACAAGGGGCTTGTATGAAGAGAGCCTCTGGGAAATGTAGTTTGGACTGTGGTGCCTTTTTTCACCAATAGAGGGAGCCTGTTGTGACTGACAAGGAGGCTCAGCCAACTGAAACCTTTTGGACCTGGGGGAAATGCCAGGACTGTCTGCTGAGAGAGTCAGTCTGAGCATGGAGCTGGAAGAGTGAGCAGCTCGTGGGGCTGCTGCCCACGGGGCAGCGCGGGAACCACGCGGGAGACCTGAGAAAGGCCTGTCTGTCATCAGCTCTCCTGAAGGGAGAGAAAAGGACTGTGTTTTCTCAGACCAAGTATCCGAATTTTGGGTGCAAAAAGAAAGCAGTTGTTGTGGCCTAGATCATGGGCAACCATGTGTGGAGAAGAAGTAAAGAAGAGGAACCTTAATTTTCGGACAGCGACTCCGAAGAGGAAGCAAATGCTGAAGTGCCCAGAGTTTTGGGGCAGAAGATCCATTTTTGAAGTTGGAAGCTGAAGGGGAAACTGCCCTGTGAGTTCGTGCTGCCGTTGTTGCGCAGTAGTTCGCATGGGAAGCGCGTGTGAGGCCCCAAAGTCGGCCTACAGCCACTAGTAAGTGTAATTTGGACTGAATCCAGGCTTTCAGAATGATAGAAGAAGCCGAAGTCATTTTGGGACCAGACTTAACCTGAAGAAGACCGAAAGTGTGCAGAATTGCATTTGGTCTTTCAGGACTCTGTGGTCTGGTACAGTAAGTGACCTTTACATATAAATGTGCGCAGTGCTCGTGGGGATTGAGCGCTGAGTAATTCCCCATGTTGTGAACTGTGTGCTCTGCTGGGAGGGTGATTCCCTAGCAAGGGTTGGACTGAATCTGAGTTTGAGTCAGAGAAGAATGCCTCTGTAGTCAGACTCAGTCTCCTGAAGTGACCAGCTGCTTGCCTGGTAGTGTTCTGTGTGCATATAAAATGTGCGGAGAGCTGGAAGTCATAGCCAGCATCCCTTGGACTGCATCTGCCTGCACTGAGTGCAAGTGAGCCCTGCCACAAGGGCTGGGCCAGCTATTCTGTTTCTCTTGGCAATCTGGGACAATTTGCATCCCATCTAGTTTTCAACATCGAGTTTGTGACTACAAGTCAGGGTAGCTCCCTGTCATTGGTTTATCAAATTGCAAGTGTTTCACCTAATTTATTTTCCTTTCTTTCTTCATGAACTGAGCCAACCGGCTCCGGATTACAATTGGGTATTGTGCAAGTGTTTTTTTCCATCACAGGGCCCCAACCAGCTGCACTGATCCTGGCTAGCCCCCCACCATCCTGGGTACCCAGTAAAGTGACATTTTGGGTCTCTGAATATGTGCACAGTATTGTGATTACTAATGTGTCTAACCTACTTAACCTGATTTCCCCCTGTCCTTGTTACAGCTCCTTAAATAAATCAGATCTGTTTGTTTCAGCAAAGTTACATTGACTGAGGTATTCGTTTATGTTAAAGTATTGTACTGTGGCTATCGTATTGCATCATCTTGTTTTACAGGGGGTCCCCAGAGTCAAGCTGATCGAACCAGTCCTGGGGGTAGGTGTAATTGGTGACTATACTCTTGGGGCATTGTGTGGGTCACTAGTAGGAAGAAAAGGGTGTCTCAGTGGGCTGTGACCAAGTTAGACGAACCACTGTAAACCCTGATCTCTGGGTGGAGGCACTCGCCATAGAACCTAGGCCCCTCAGCCTATTAACGGTTAGGCAGGCAGGGGTAATAGCCCTCGGGATAGCACCACCTGGGGGTTACATAGTACAATGCAAAATTATAAAACACATAAGCACATTATAACGAATGAAAACACAAGTGCTTCACAAACAATTCAAAAGATGGGATTTCATACTTTGTTTAAAAGGGTGGTCATTTCCACAGCTTAAAATATTCTGGGGAATAGAATTCCATAATGATGCTTCCTGGAAGCAGAAAGGCCGTTGGCCAAGTGTTGTCTTCTGAAAAAAAAGTTTCAGTCTGTCCGAAGTACTGTAGCGAGTACCACGAGCTGATCATGAAACCCCTAGATAGCAATTACTGTACCCTGTTCAAAGTATTTTAAATGTACTGGAAACAGAGTCAATAGGGATAACCAATGGACAGTAGTGTTACAGTATCTGGGGGACATCATAAGAGGCAAATAATCCTCTGTGTCTACTCTCAGAGTAATATAAGCAGTATAATTATTTTTAAACAGTTCACTATAGGTGTAACAGGAGACAACAGAGAAGTTCCAAGGCATATTTCACTCTTTCTGTTTCCTGCTCAAGCTGGGCTCTCTCGCTGTTAACGATATCCGTACAGCCCCATGATTTAAATAAAGCAGCTGCATTTACAAAGGTGCTATCTATTATTCTGTATGTAAACAAAATCTCTCACAAAGACATCAGCAGGAACAACCTCATCTGATATCTCCTGTCTTTTGTTTTTTCTCCACAAGCCCATTTTTCCTATGAAACTTTTATCAGCATCTTTTATTCCTCTCACAGATATAATCTATAACAAAACAAACAAACAAACAAAAAAAACCCACTGGTGCTCTGTGAGCAACTTCTGAAGGATGACGGAGTTCCTATTTTTTTAACAGATGTCTATAAGTGAAGTGACTGCTAGATTAATGTTCTAGTTAGCAAATAAGATGCACATGGGGAGAAAGATAAAACCTTCCTATTAAGCTAATTACTGTATTTTCTCTCCAGGGGCTAAAGAGGCCTTTATCACCACACTAATAAGTGTTTTAAAGCGAAACTGTCTGGCAATGCTATGTAAACTGTAATTAAGTAATAACAGGAAAAGTGTGACAGCATGATCGTTACAAAGTTGTGATGAGGGGGACGTTTTTCGCTTACCAGAAATGAGCAGAGGAAAATGAAGGACACAAAGTAGAAGTAGGCAAAATCATTTCCACATTCGTTGTTAGCCATTCCTGAATTGCTGTCACATGGTCGTTTACTAAGACATGACAGCATGATCTCATGCCATGCCTCTCCCGTAGCACTCCTGTATGGAAGCAAGAACAAGGCTGATTGTATTTTTGTTTTCATATAAATTTGATTGTATTTTTGTTTTCATATAGGAGGCATCTAAGCCAGTGATCCTATTTTGGTCCTAATTGCCCCTTTTCCCATAATCAACATGACCCCCCTTCCTATATTCTGTCATGACTTTTCTCCCCAAGACAGGACTCCCCAGCTGGGTAGAGATCACATCCATCTGAAGGGGATGGGCCCAGTCAGAGGGCAGTGGTTGTCATTCTGTCAAAACATCCTTCTTACCTATTTAATGTGACTTGGAAGTCAAGGGCACTGCATGTATTTCTTCGCCGTGCTGATGTGTATGCCCGCACATTCTAACCCCCCCCTT
The DNA here is from genome assembly GCA_016271365.2 of Neoceratodus forsteri. Taxonomy (NCBI): domain Eukaryota; kingdom Metazoa; phylum Chordata; order Ceratodontiformes; family Ceratodontidae; genus Neoceratodus; species Neoceratodus forsteri. Next base: position 594,067,514 of record JADMNL010000022.1, on the reverse strand, counting down.
CACAAGTGCCACAAGCCATGTGACACCCACAGTGCTCCTACGGGGACGTTAAGGATGCATCTGTCCAATGCCCTCCCTTTCCAACTGCAAGGATCCTGGTACCTGTGCCATGGTGGTGCCCCCCGCCGCAAGCCAGTGAGCTCTGCCAAAAACAACATAGCCAGCTTGCATGCAGGGACCATGGCTCGCTCTCAAATGTGTAAGGTAGCCTAATGCACTTACACTAGCTCATCATGGCTACCCCATGTTTTGATGTATAGGAACACAAATCTCATTCCGTGAATTTCGAAGGTGTTAGTTTTAAGAAACCGTAAGTTTACTATTTCAAGAAGGTCATTGCTAGCCTACTCAATAGGCACTAAAACCTTTATACGCTCTGGACTGGACATTTAAAGTCCCAATTCCAGTGGAAAAAAAACTGTGCAAATGTTAAAATTCTGCTCCTCCCTCATGTGCAGTCTTGTTACAGAAGCCATTATATCAAATTCTGCAAACATTCCACTGCATTATGTTTAACCACATCCTAGATATTTTAGTATTTTGGAAAAATCCAGCTTGCAATGATGCCTTGAAACATATACTGAAACATTTCACTTTTTCATTTTATTTGTGGCCCAGACTTACACACTGTCTCATTCACAATAAGGTCCTTAAGGCAGTGCAAACAACTGCATTAAAAATATATAAATAAAAAACAGCATTGTAAGAATAAACACAAAAAACACATAACTCAAAGTCAACCATATTAAAGATTTATGAAATCAGTCTGGTACAGAACAACACGGTTTAACTTTAAGTTCTGTCTCCAAAAACTACATCTTTAGTGTGTATATATATATATATATATATATATATATAAAGGAGTTGTTTACCCAAAGACATCTAAAAACAATTGGTAGTAGGTTCTATGTTTAGGGACCAGAAACATGAAAGGATTTTCTCCCACACAGGGTCTGAACTCGTGGAATACATAATTCAAGACCACTAAATGACCGCAGACCATTATATAGGTTCACAAATCTAACCAAGAGCTGAAGGAAGTAGAAGGCAGTATTTACAGTTCTACTGTCATTGCTGGACTCAGTGCTAGGCAGTATTTAAAGTACCTCTGTTGGACTCAGTGCTAGGTAGTACTTATAGTGCTACTGTCATTATACTCAGTGCTTGGCAGTATTTATAGCACTACTGTCACTGTACTCAGTGCTAGGCAGTATTTATAGTATTACTATCATTACTGTATTCAGTGTTTGGCAGTATTTATAGTACTACTGTCATTCTGTACTCAATGCTAAGCAGTATTTATAGTATTACTATCATTCTGTACTCAGTGCTAGGCAGTATTTATAGTACTACTGTCTTTGTACACAGCGCTAAGCTGTATTTACAGTTCTACTGTTATTCTGTACTCAGTGTTAAGCAGTATTTATAGAACTACTGTCATTCTGCACTCAGTGCTAGGCAGTATTTATAGTACTACTGTCATACTGAATGCAAGACAGCATTTATGGAACTACTGTCATACTGTACTCAGTGCTAGGCTGTATTTATAGTACTACTGTCGTACTGAATGCAAGCCAGCATTTATGGAACTACTGTCATACTGTATTCAGTGCTAGGCAGTATTTATAGAACTACTGTCATTCTGCACTCAGTGCTAGGCAGTATTTATAGTACTACTGTCATACTGAATGCAAGACAGCATTTATGGAACTACTGTCATACTGTACTCAGTGCTAGGCTGTATTTATAGTACTACTGTTGTACTGAATGCAAGCCAGCATTTATGGAACTACTGTCATACTGTATTCAGTGCTAGGTTGTATTTATAGTACTACTGTCCTACTGAATGCAAGACAGCATTTATGGAACTACTGTCATACTGTATTCAGTGCTAGACAGTATTTATAATACTACTGTCATTACCATACTCAGTGCTCGGCAGGTTTTAGAGTACTACTGTCATTACTATACTCAGTGCTAGGCAGTATGTGCAGTACTGCTGTCATACTGTGCTCAGTCCTAGGCAGTGTTTATTTTATTTACTAATTCATTTAAAATTCTGGTAACTGGGGGTGGCACACTGAGCTGAAGCTCATTTACAGGTGTGACCCAGGTGGAAGGCAAAGGGGAAGGTGGCAAGTGAGCATTCAGGATACAATATAAATATGGTATACAATTATTACAAATAAAAGGCAATGAAATAACAATCATACATTTGCAAATATTGTTAGACATTTGTAGTCCAGAGTTAGCACTGGAACTCAGCTGTAAAAGGAGAAACTAAAGGAGGCAGTGAGGAAGGGAGAAATCATAGAGGGATGAGGTGATGCTTACTATTAGGATTAGGAGTCAGATGGGTAGTATTACCATCATTACTGTACTCAGTGCTAGGGAGTATGTACAGTATTACTGTCACACTGTACTCAGTGCTAGGCAGTATTTATGGTACTACTGTCATTGTACTCTGTGCTAGGCAATATGTACAGTACTACTGTCATTACTATACTCAATGCTAGGCAGTATTTACAGTACTACTGTCATTACTGTACTCAGTGCTAGACAGTATGTACAGTACTACTGTCATTCTGTACTCAGTGCTAAGCAATATTTATAATACTACTGTCATTCTGTAGTCAGTGCTAGGCAGTAAGTACAGTACTACATGCCATTACTGTACTAAGTGTTTGGCAGTATGTGTAGTACTACTGTCATTACTGTACTAAGTGCTCGACAGTATGTATAGTACTACTTATGACGCTCTGCCCCTTGCTTATGATTGTGTATGATATTTGTAATATAAAAATATAGTATGAGATTGTCTCACATAAGTCAGCCTGTGCTTCCATGGGTGCCCCCCCCCCAATTCAGGTTGCAGTGAAGCTACAGGATATATAAACTGACCAGAGGATGTGTGAAATTGACCAGTAAAGGGAAAACCTAGAGTTTCCTGTTCTGTTCTTAATTAAGGCTCTGGCCATCTGCTAGAGGATAAGCCTTGTAAACTTTTGTGATTGCTGTAGGAAGACAAATCTGGTAACAACATTGAGTAAAAGGTCGCAAACCCTTTGATCTGCCTTGGGAACAGGATCCACAATAAGATGAAAGAGAAATGTTTAAGGAAAGGAGGTCATATTTAGGAAATGTGTTTTTCTTCTGATGTCACATTATTTAACATACCTCCTGGTAGGAAATCATGTTTGTAATTTTTAATTCTAAAAAGGAGGAGCAGGATGACTCACAAAAGGGGTGTGGAGACATAGTTAAACTGATGCTTGTGTCTGAAATGTATGACATATCTTGTTAGGACTCTTAAGAGAAAAACAGTTCTCTGATCTAACTATAAACGCACTTCCAGAGGCAATACCTTAGATAGCAAAGATCTAAATGTATTGTGGTAGGAGTTTTGGATCAGAATTTTCTCTTGTTTCTTTTATAGATTGTAAGCTCTTGATATTTGTTCTGTATTTAATGTTACTTATTTTACAATTTTGATTAAACCACATTTTTTTAAGATACTGCCTGTGTCTTCCCAGTTTTCTTTTTGCATGTGAAGTGCCTGTATTTTTAATTATGACAACGGTTTAAAGGGCTTGATGGTGTTACTAAGCTCGGAAAAGGTAAGAATATACCTAAGGTCTCTCATAGAGTTTTAAGGGTTCATTTTGGATACCTGGTGAGGTGCCCTTAGGTGGAAGATATATTGCATCCCCCCGAAGAGAATATTATCTGAGCCTGTAATTGGGTATACTAGCATAAGGTTCACAGTTTGAATCCCTCCAGAACTTGAGGCTAACAGGTGATTCAGACCCAAAACAGATAGAAGGGTTATCCTGACTGTGACCTGTTCACACTATTGTGCTCTGAAGTTAGCACTGTGGGAGTAGAGGGCCTGACCTGCAGAGTGCATTTGTGACAGATCTGGTTGGCAGCGGTGCGATAAAATATTGGTAACACAAGCTTTAACTGTTCAGTGTGTCAGCTTAATACTGTACAGCTCACTTGCAAAATAAGGCAGTGATTTTTTTTTTAAAAGTAAACAGAACCATATAATTTTGCTTACAGTCAAAGTTCCTACCTGTTTTATTTCTTTTTCTAAAGTGCAACTTAGAGTAGCTGTAGTTAGGGAAGACAATGGCTTCCAACTACAGCGGGTACAATGCAGACTATTTGAGGCAGCTGTGCTAGGACAGAGAAGTCCAGTATGAGGGAAAAGCCAACAAGCAGAACCTCATAGATGCCCTGATGGCAGCAGATGACCAGAGCATTGAGTCACAGTCTATGACTGAAAAGGACCGCACCTTGGGCATGAAGGGGCCAGTGTCCATTGCAGTGTCTGGATCCAGTGATGAGGACAGGAGGGCCAGTGCAAGCCAAGGACCACAGCAGCAGGGGAATGTCACCAGCATTCTGGAGCCAGAAGCCTGCAGATGGAGTTGTGGAGTATGGAGCTGGAGTTCCAGAGAGAACAGAGACAAGAGCAGTGAGCCACAGAGAAGAGGGAGCATGAACAGTGAGAGGCTGACCATGAAGAGCATGAGTGCCAGAGATAGCATAAGCTGGAGAAGCTACAACTCCAACCACCAGCACCAGAGCAGGTAAGTGGCTTGGGTTTAACTGTAACTACAGGACTAGGTTACAAATTAAATTACAAACTGATAGCCGAATTTTAGAGAGGAAGGATATGGATGCCTTTTTAAATTCCTTTGAAAAAGTTTGTATTCAGGCCTGTATTCCTACAGAGTCCTGGAGCTTCCAGCTATCCCTGCTACTTACCGGGAAAGCTCGGGATACATTAGGTCAAATGGACAATTGAGGACAGTAATGATTACTGCAAACTTGGTTTGTTGGCCAAGGCACCTAGCTTCACCTGAGCTCTTTCCTTCTAAGACTGCTTGAAAGGACAGAGCAGAGAACCTTCTTTTGTCTAAGCAGATTTACTGTATGTTATTTTTATTTTGTACTCACAGGGACTGCTACTGTTTATTGCTAACATTTCATTGCTTTATTTTTCTCTGATTCAAATTGTTGTTGCTGGTATACTTTCTTCTGCATTATTACAAGGTGTGCCTACAGGTATGTGCTAACAGATTACTGCTGTAATCTTCTGATTCAAATTGTCTTTTGCAAGGTAGATCTTCTGTTACTGCTTTATTTTTCTCTGTAGCAAAGTGTTTCTTACAGGGTATATCTTCTCTGAAATTATTACAGGTGGTGCTTTACAGGTTTAACAGTTTTATCTAACATTAGGATAAGCTTTCAGGGTTACTGCATTTGCTGTTGACTGTTTCTGCTCTTACCTCCCTGTTCTTTCATCCGTGGTTCTCCTTTTTCATCAGGGGAAGGGCGCTGCCACCCAACCCCATCCCCAACCCCAACCACCCCACACTACACTCCTTTTATAGGGTACCACAGTTGTGACATTTTCCTGTGGCGAAGCAGGAAGGGGCGGATCAGTGGGGCATCCACAAGGTGAGCTCATTTACAGGGGCACTAGTAATTTAACTTGTTATAACAAGTTATACTAAAACAAAACACAAAATCAAACCATTACTTGCATTTTCTTCCTTCTAATTACTCTGGACCAGGTTATAAACCCAGCAACTTATCTGGAATGGATATCATTAACTGCAGGTACTGTGGAACACTTTTCAGAAGGACAGTCTTACAGGATTTAGGACACTGTTCTACATGCTGGGCCATTGGAGATCTTAGGGCTTAGCTCCGGGCAGCATGGGCAGAGATTGCGTGCCTCAAATTTCATGTTCAAGAGGAAATACATTATAAGAACCACCTGCCATTTCCCCAACATCCAACAGAAAAACCTCGACCGCAGAGGGTAGTTGGTCCAGGAGGTTGGCAGGTGGTTAGGAGGGACAAATCAGGTGCTCCATCACTCTGTGCTCTCCAACATATTACCTCCAAAAAACATATAAACACTACAAACAGGTATCTGCCTCTAGCTCCGAAATCAAACAAAGGGGCAGAGGACACTGCAGAGCAGGACACTGCAGCACAGGAGCTAGCACAACAAAACTCACCCAACTCAGGAACCAAAACAAAAAAATCAAAAAGGAAATCCAAAAAACTTCTGATCATAGGAGACTCCATGATTCGGGAGTTGATACCCATCTCCAGCCAAGGGTAATGGTCAGATGTCTCCCAGGTACATCAGTGTGGAGAGACACTGACCGCATTGCTAAAATTGTTCACAAAGCAGGAGAAAACATTGATGTCCTGGTACACATAGGGACTAATGATCTCGCCAGCTGGTCAGTTGTGGAGACCAAGGAACACCTGACCAGGCTGGGTGACAAACTATCATCCATTTCATCCGACATCTCCTTCTCTGAGATCCTGCCAGTCTGGGAGACGGGGCAGATGGACAGAAGGTCAGAGAAGGGGAGATAGGGGAGCTAAACATGTGGCTCAAGGCTGGTGCCAGGAAAAGGACACAGATTTGTAGGAACTGGCAACAGTTCTGGGAGCGAAAGTTCTTTAAATTTGATGGACTGCATCTGACTAAAGAGGGAGTCAGTGCATTGGGGCAGAAGTTTGACGTCTTTGCAGAATATTTAAACTAGCAAATGGGGAGAGGGGTGCAGCCCCCCATACGTCGAATGGGAAGAACATCCCTCCCCCCTCAGCTAGTGGTCAAACAGGGATTCAGCACGTTTCCAGTTCACGTGCATCACCAGGTAAGAAAAAAGGTCCGTCTCCCTATATGATGCACAGGAGAAATGCCAAACCTCACCCAACAACTAACACACCGAAATCTGGCCAATGGAAAATCATGTACACAATGCTCACAGCCTGGGAAATAAGATCCCAGACCTGCAGGCAAAATGTCAGAGGCTAAACTGGACATAGTAGCACTAGTGAGATGTGGTTTACCAGTAACCACACTTGGGAGACTTCAGTACCAGGCTATGTACTGTTCAGAAGAGAATGAGGTGCAAAAGGGGGGTGAGTGGCCCATATGTCAATGAAAATATCAAAGCTACAGAAATTCAGAATACACATAAGGAGCCAGAAGAACTGTGGGTCACCCTGGAAACAGGAAATGGGACAGCCATAAGAACTGGGGTTGTCTACAGGCCCCCAGACTAGGGGGAGGACACAGACATATTACTGTTAGAAGATATACAAAGCATGGCAACTAAAGGGGAGATTCTGACAATGGGAGACTTCAACATGACGGATACAGATTGGTCAATACCAGCAGGAACATCTGCCAGAACTAAACAAATGGTGGATTCCCTGCAGGGGGAGGGCCTCAAACAACTGGTACAACAACCCACAAGAGACAGGGCTATCCTAGATCTAGTACTGACTAACAGGGAAGGGATCACAGATCTCCAGGTAGAAGGTTACCTAGGGGCCAGTGATCATCACATGGTATGGCTCAATTTGGCCACTACATCTAAATCATCCCATTCCAAGGCAAAATATGGGACTTCAGAGGAGCTGACTTTGATAAAATGGCCAACAGAGTTAAGCTAGCCCTGGCAAAAGAAACACAGGTGAGGGGTACAGGCAAAGTGGGAAAGCATTAAGGATGCAATACTTGAAGCAACATCCCATTGTGTTAGACAGAAAAGGAAGTGCAAAAAAGAAGGAAACCACTTTGGTTCTCAAATACAGTAGCAGAAAAGGTCAGAGCCAAAAGGCTGGCCTTCAGGAAATATAAGGGAACACAGCGGGATGAAGATAGGGAGGCATACCAAACTGCCCTAAGGGAAGCAAGGAAGGCAGTAAGGCAGGCAAAGTTCCAAACTGAGTAAACACTAGCATGAACAGTAAAAGAAGGCGACAAGGCTTTCTACAGATACATTAGTGAAAGGAGAAAGTCCAGAGGGGGTATTGCTAAGCTCAAAGGAGAAAAGGGGGCGTGTGAGGAGGAGGACCCTGTAAAAGCATCTATCCTAAATAGATACTTTTGCTCAGTATTTACTGAAGAGAAGGTAGGGCAGGGCCCACAGCTCAGCACCATGGACACAGGGGAGGGAGGTGAGCACTACTCCCTTCACAAAAGAAAGGGTCCTACAAGAGCTCGCTAAGCTCAGGGTGGATAAGGCAATGGGACCTGATGGCATACATCCCAGGGTACTTACGGAGCTAAGGGTGGAACTAGCAGAGCCATTAGCAGAACTGTTTAGTGACTCTCTGAGCACAGAAGAGGTCCCAGAAGACTGGAGAAGGGCTCATGTGATCCCGCTCCACAACAGTGGTAGCAGGGAGGAAGCAGGGAACTACAGACCAGTCAGTCTTACCTCAGTAGTGGGCAAGATTATGGAGGCACTCCTTAAGGAAAGGATAGTGCAACTCCTGGAATCCATAGGGGAACAGGATTCAAGACAGCATGGGTTTACAAAAGGAAGGTCCTGTCAAACTAATTTCGTAGATTTCTTTGGGTAACCAGAGTGATGGACCAAAGGGGAGCAGTTGATGTTGCCTACCTTGACTTCAGCAAAGCCTTGACATTGTTCCACACAGAAGATTGATAAATAAGCTGAGTAGGCTCGGGGTGGAAGTTGGTCAACTGGGTGGCAAACTGGTTGACAGGCAGAAAACAGAGAGTGGTGGTAAATGGTATACAGTCAGAAAAGATGCAAGTCACAAGTGGGGTACCTCAGGGATCAGTCCTGGGGCCACTCCTCTTCAGTATCTTCATTAGTGACATTGCAGATGGACTAGAGGGCAAGGCTTGTCTGTTTGCAGATGACATCAAGATCTGCAACAGAGTAGATGATCCAGATGGGGTGGGCAGAATGAGAAAATATGTGGATAAACTAGCAAAATGGTCAGAAGAGTGGCAACTGGGATTTAATGCAAAGAAGTGCAAGATCATGCACATAGGGAAGAGAAACCCTGAAGCCACTTATAGGCTGGGAGGGGGAGTTGCTGGCAGTCACAAAGGAAGAAAAAGACTTGGGCATCATCATCACCGATGACCACCTGAAATCATCCAAGCAGACCTCTAAAGCAGTAGGTAAGGTTAGGGGGATGTTAAGGTGTATTAGTAGGGGTATCACAAGTCGTAAGAGGGAAGTAATAATCCCACTTTACAAGACACTGGTCAGGCCCCATCTGGAGTACTGCATGCAGTACTGGAGGCCACACCTTCACAAGGACATTAACCAAATTGAGGCAGTCCAGAGAAGGGCAACCAAAATGGTGCAGGGACTGCATCAGAAGACATATGAGGACAGATTAACGGAGCTCAATATGTATACCCTTGAGCAAAGGAGGGAGAGAGGTGATATGATTGAAACATTCAAACACCTTAAGGGCATTAACAAGGTGAAAGAGTTCTAACATGTTTAAATATAAGAAAAATAGCAGGACAAGAGGACACAGCATGTGATTAGAGGGAGGCTGATTAAGGGGGAATGTGAGGAAATTATTTTTCACAGAAAGGGTGGTGGAGGCATGGAACGGCCTACCTCAGGAAGTGGTGGTTATGAATACGTGCAGGGCTTCAAACAGGCATGGGATAGGCATAAGGGAGCAATACAGATGAGTATGACTAGATAGGCCACTGACAGAGCAAAGGCTGATGGCACATTTATAAGATAGAAAAAGGAATGGGCAAACTGGATGGGCCTTGCGGTCCTTATCTGCCATCAATTTCTATGTTTCTATGTTAAAGCCGCACTTTTAAAAAAGTATAAATTAACTGCAGAAGCATACAGAGCTAAATTCCGTAAGCTCAGGAGAAGCCCTGACATGAGCTGCGAAGAGCTAACTAAAAAACGTCAGTTTTTAAAATGTTGGTGGGAAGGAACTGAAGCAAACTCTTAGATAAAATTGAAAATGCTGTACTGTTAGAACAGTTTTTTTGGGCATGCCGAGCAGAGCTGAAAACCTGGCTGGAGGACCAAGATCCCAAAACAGTGCAAGAGGCTGTTGAACTCTCGGACCGCTATGCCAAGAGCAGACCTGCTCTGACAGCGAATGGGGCAGGCGTGACAGTGCAGAAAGGGAAAAACTTGCCTTCAGGGCAGCTAAAACCCTCATTGCCGCCACCAAAACCAGTTAGGCCCAGGTTTCAAAGAATAGATTTTTCTGAGAAAAGAAACGAATGTTGGGTTTGTAAAGAAACTAGGCATATTGCCAAACAGTGTCCCAATAGGGCAAGCAATACACAAAGTGGTGCTGGCAAAGAAGTGAGTTGTTTGTGTGTCCCTGAAAGCATGCCTGTAAACATGAGGGAACACATGCACACAGTCACTGTGAATGGTGTACAGACACAAGGGTTAAGAGACACAGGGGCATCCCTGACGTTGGTAAAAGGGGATCTAGTAGAGCCTGCTCAGCTTATACTCAATACATTTGTAACTGTACAGGGTTTCACTGGGGAGAAAAAAACATTGCCACTGGCTAGTGTTCTCTTAGACTGGGGGTGAAACAGGGGGAACTGTGCAACAGGTGGCTGTAGCCAAAACTTTAGCAGTTGATGTCACACTTGGCAACAATCTCAAATGGGATGGTGTGTGCAATTACCCATAGCCAAGCGACAAGGGAAAGTTGTAGTTCCCTGGACCCCATAGAAGCCACTGTGGAAACCACTGGGAGGCTGGTTCCCCAGCCTGTGTCTCCTGATATGGAGACTACTGAAAGGGAGGTAGAAATTTCCCCAGTAGCAATTAACCCAACAGCTACAGAAGGTTAATGAGAAGAAAGATGGGTGACCCACTGTCAGAGGGTTAGGGATGACAGTGATCCTGAGTGCCCTGACGCTAGAGCTAGGGACCCTAGTTTAGAGACTGAAGGGGACCTGTGCCATGCCATGGGAATGTATAAGGAGTTTGCAGCTGCTCAGAAAAGTGATTCTAGTCTAGAGAAGCCGAGGGCTTGGGCAGACTCTGACGGAGCACAGGGAGGTGAACAGAAAACAAGGTTTTATTGGGAAAATGGACTGATGTATACGCAGTATGTAAAGACAGAGGGAGGGGTGCTAGGCAGGCAGCTTGTCGTCCCCCAGGGGTACCGTAAGCAGTTGCTCAAGACTGCACATGATATTCCCTTGTCTGGTCATCAGGGAATCATGCTCACTACGCAGTGGTTGGCCCAGAATTTCTATTGGCCCAACTTCACCCAGCAGGTGAAGGAGTATTGCAGGACTTGTCACTGGTGCCAAGAAATAGGGAAGGCAGGTAAGAAAACCCAAGCCACCCTAATTCCCTTGCCCATAGTGGAGGAACCATTCCAGAGGGTAGGGATGGATATTGTGGGGCCTTTAAATACCCCCAGCTCCTCCAGGAAGAGGTTCATCCTGACTGTGGTGGATTATGCCACCCGGTATCCAGAGGCAGTCACCTTATCCTCACTGAGGAGGAGACAAAGTTGCAGATACCTTACTGGGGCTTTTCTCCCGTGCTGGGTTTCCCCAGGAGGTTATCACCAATCGAGGGGGTTCCTTCATGTTGGACCTGACGAAATGTTTGTGGGAGAAGTGTGGGGTGGTGCAGAGATGCATGACACCTTATCACCTGCAAGCCAATGGGCTTGTGGAAAGATTTAACGGTACCCTTAAGTCAATGCTCCAAGCATTTGTTGAACAGCATGGGAGAGACTGGGAGAAATACCTTCACCACCTGTTGTTCACATACAGGGAGGTGCCCCAAGAGTCGACAGAGTTTTCCCCCTTTGAGTTCTTATATGGATGCCGGGTATGTGGGCCCCATAGACTTGATCCAGGAGGACTGGGAAGGCAAGCACGCCACCCAGGGAACTCCCATAGTGGATTATGTCCTTAGGTTTAGGGAAAGGCTATAGGAGCTTATAGGGACAGCCCACAGCAACCTGGCAGCTGCCCAACAAAAACAAAAGGTGTGTACATGATGGGTCAGGAAGTCATGGTCCTCATCCCGGTCCGGAAGGAGAAGCTGCAGACTGAGTGGGCAGGACCATGCAAAGTAGTCAGAAAGGTAAATTACGTGAACTATATCATAGAGTTAGCTGACAGGAGACATACAGAAAGAATGTACCATGTCAACATGATAAAGTCCTATGCTAATAGGGCTGACATGGTGTTTGCAGTATGTAGTTCTGGGGAGGGGACGGATGAAGGAGACCCCCTTCTAGACTTGCTGGAAGAAAGCAAGTGGGAGTCCTCTGTGGAGGCAGTTAAATTGTCACCCTAGCTGGCCCTGGACCAGATCCAGGAAGTAAGGGAGGTTTTAGCAGACTTTGCCCCATTTTTTTAGTACCAAGCCTGGACTAACCCCTTAGCAGTGCACAATTTGGAGTCAGGGGCACAAACACCCATACGGCGGACAGCATATTGGGTGTCAGAGACTTCCAAAAGGACATTAGGAGGGAGGTGGAGGAAATGCTGGATTTAGGGGTAATCCAGAGATCCCACAGCCCCTGGGCCTCACCCATAGTCCTTGTGCCCAAGCCAGATGACTCTACTCATTTTTGTGCTGACTATCATGGACTGAATGCAGTCACGAAGTCAGACACCCACTCGATGCCCCGAATGGACGAACTCCTAGAAAAGTTGGGAGGGGTGACCTACCTTACAACTACTGACCTGACAAAGGGGTATTGGCAGGTAGAGTTAACTGCCAGAGCTAGGGAGAGGTCGGCCTTCATTACTCCAATAGGGTTATTTGAATTTAAAGTAATGCCTTTCGGAATGAAGAACGCCTCAGCCACTTTCAAAAGGTTGGTGTACCAGGTGTTAAATGGTGCTGAGGAGTACGCCATGGCATACCTGGATGATATTGCCATCTTTAGTTCCGGCTGGGAGGAAATGAAAATTACGTACCTACCGTAATTCTTGATCTTCTTGGACGAGTCTCCACCACTCATTCACACTATTGGGATCTGCGCTGGAGGCACTAGGACCCAGCGGGAGCAAACTTTTTGGCTGGAGGGCTGGCGCCAGAGATGGAGCCGCGAGGAGTGGCACCGCAAGCCTCAGCTCGTGCGGTAATGACTATCTTGGCGTCGACCCTCCAACCGCCTCAGTACCTTTTTTACCGAGGAGGTGCAGCATAACTAACCTAGAAGGATAGCCTAACCAAAAACCGGACATAAGATAGTCCGGATGACCTATATAAGAAGGGTCAACAAAGAAGTCTTCACAGCCTAAAGATTTGAGGGAGTGAGGACCAACAATAGCGGTGAGCTCGGGGGACGGAGGGTGGGCATGTGAATGAGTGGTGGAGACTTGTCCAAGAAGATCAAGAATTACGGTAGGTACGTAATTTTCATATCTTCCTGGACATAAGTCTCCACCACTCATTCACACTATTGGGAGAGTACCGAGCTAATAATCCCCGAGAGGGCGGCAGGAGAGACCAAGAGCTCACGTTTCTAGGACAGAAGTCCATTAAGGATGGCTCTGCCAAAGGAAGAATGTCGTCTGGCATGGACATCCAGTGCATAATGTTTAACGAAAGTATGCACTGAGCTCCAGGTGGCCGCGTTGCAAATATCTGCAATGGGCACGCTATGCACTCTCGCCAGGAGATGCCGCCGCCGACCACCTAGTAGAGTGAGCGAAACCCTGCCCTCCAACTTAACCTGCGCCATGGAATAGCAGTGGCGAAGGCATGCCACTAACCATGCTGAGATACATCTGATAGCGACAGGTTGACCCAGCCGGTCTCGCTGAAGGAAACAAACAGTTGTTGAGCTTATGGAAGTCCTTGTTCTATCTAGATAGAAACCTAAAGCTCTCTTAACGTCCAAGGAATGAAGAGATCATTCTCCTTCATTTTGGAAGTCCGCAAAGTAAGAGGGAAGGACCAAAGGTTGGTTTAGATGAAATTCTGACACAACCTTAGGAAGAAATTTAGGTGAGTCCTAAGGACTACTTTGTCCTTATGGAACACAGTATATGGAGGGTCTGTGACCAGGGCATGTATCTCAGAGACCCTGCGGGCTGAGGTAATGGCCACTAGGAAGGCCGTCTTCCAGGTGAGAAATTTTAGCTCACAGGTAGCCAGAGGTTCGAAAGGTTTCTGAGTGAGCATGTCTAGCACAAGATTGATGTCCCAGGCTGCAACTGGACGTCTTGTAGGAGGTCTGGTATGCAGAATTCCTTTAAGAAACCTCTTAACCACAGGTAACTGAGCCAGAGATAAGGAAAAAACCGGCTCATGATACGCTGAAATGGCACTAAGGTGAACTTTGACTGTACAGTACTGTAGACCTCAATTTGAGAGGTCTAAGAGGTACTCCAGAAATTTATCTGGTGGGCAGGAAAAGGGATTCAAAGAGGACTTTGCACACCAGAGTGAAAAACACTTCCATTTGGCTGTGTAAGTTTTTCTAGTGGCTGGTTTCCATGCAGCCAGAAGGATATCTGAAACCCTTCGAGAGACATTGAACTGGTTTACTTCTACCTCTACAGGAGCCAAGCGTGAAGGTGAAGCGATCTCAGGTTGGGATGGACCACAGGCCCCTGAGTCAAGAGGTTCGTCTGAAGGGGGAGTGGTCTTGGAGGAACTGCCAACATATTGTTGAGTAGTGGAAACCACAGCTGTTGAGGCCAGAAGGGAGCAATGAGGATCATTTTGTCCCCCTGGGATTCGAACTTGAGGAGTACCCTCTGAATTAGAGGAAGAGGTGGAAAAGCGTAAAGAAAGCGTTTTGTCCACTGCAGCCTGAACGCATCCTGACAGAAAATGCCAGGCCCTGGATTTCTGGAGCAGAAGAGAGGCAGTTTTGCGTTGAGTGGGGATGCAAAAAGGTCCAGGTCTGGAGTTCCCCACTCCCTGAATAGTGATTGAACTATAGTTGAGTCGAGAGACCATTCGTGAGGATCTGTCTCTGTTCTGCTGAGACAGTCTGCCAGTTCCTTCTGTATCCCCAGTAGGTAGACTGCTTGAATTAGAGCCTTGTGCTCCAAGCACCATTCCCACACTCTCATCGCTTCCCTGCATAAGGGGTAAGAGTGAGCACCGCCCTGCTTGTTGATGTAGTACATCACTACTTTGTTGTCCGTTTGAAGGAGAATGTTCTTGTGACAGAGAATGTCCTTCAACGCTCGGACCGCATAAAGGACGGGTCTCATTTCTAGGACATTTATGTGAAGCTGGGACTCAACCTGAGTCCACGTACCTTGAGTATGGAGAGCCTGACAGTGAGCTCCCCACCCCATCAGGGACGCGTCTGTGGTATGGAAATCTGATGATCCAGAGGAGCAAAGGGATACCCTTCCAGGAGATTGCTCTCTTGAGTCCACCAGGTGAGCGACCTCTTTAGAGGTTCTGTCACTTTGATGGGATAGGACTGCGGGTAAGTGGTTGTGGACCACTGAGTACTGAGCATCCACTGAGAAGTTCTCATGTGCAGACGTGCTAGGGGTACAGTGAACACCGAGGACACCATGACACCTAGCATCCGTTGCATCGAGAGAGCTGGGACTGAGTTGTTTTCCCTGATGTGACGGGCCATCTGAAGGATATCATTCCTCCTGTCCTCTGGAAGAAAAGCCTTCGCACAGGAGGTGTCCAGAAGAGTCCCTATAAAAAGGAGCCTCTGGGAGGGCTGCAACTGCGATTTTTTGAGGTTTAGCAGAACTCCCATGGACGTGAGAAAGCGAGAGGTCATCTCTACGGCATCCAGAGTTCCCTGTCTGGAAGGGCTTGCCAGAAGCCAATCGTCCAGATAAGGGAACACCTGTATTCCGACGTTTCTGAGGTGCGCTGCAAGAACTGCACAACACTTTGTAAAAACACGCGGCGCCGAGGATAGCCCAAAGGGCAGGACTCTGAACTGATAATGTTGTCCCAGAGCCACAAACCTCAGGAATTTGTGGTGCCTTGGGTGAATAAAAATGTGCTGGTAAGCATCCTGCATGTCTAGGGAGGCTAGCCAGTCGTGTTGATGAAGCAAAGGTAACAAGGTTCCTAGTGAAAACATTTTGAATTTCTCCTTGGGGAGAAATTTGTTTAGCTTTCTGAGATCCAAAATGGGGCGCATGCCCCCGGACTTCTTTGGAACCAGAAAGTAATGGGAGTAGAACCCTGTGTTCCATTGATGCAGCGGCACTACTTCTACTGCCCTGTTGTTCAGAAGGCCCTAAATCTCGGCGGCGAGAAGGACTGACTGAAGGGTTGACAGCCTGGGCTGTCGTTTGGAAGGACGATCCGGAGGGGTCTCCACAAGATTGAGTGAATACCCCTCGCGAATTATCCGAAGGACCCATTTGTCTGAGGTTATGGACTTCCATTGGTTGTAGAAGTGCATCAGACGACCTCCCACCGGTGAGGAAAAGTCCACCTCGGGCAGTCGAGATGGGACTTGGGCAAGCAACTCATAAGGTGGCACTGGGCACTTTGGGGCCTTGCGCTTTCTGTTGTGCCTTCTTTTGAGGTTGGGCAGGTTGATTTTTATGGAAACCTCCTCTGCCTCTGCCTTGAAAAGACTGACGGTTATGAAACTGACGTTTATTGACACTCCCTCAAGAGGGGACAGGAGGAGGTTGAGCCAACTTAATGGCTGACCTAGTCTTTTGCGTAGCTTCGAGAGCTTGTTCTACCTGAGGACCGAAAAGATATGCACCATCAAAGGGCAACGCCATTACCTGCTGCTGCGCGTCATTCGTGAAGCCTGAAGTGCGCAGCCAGGAATGACGGCGGGTACAAATACCAGCAGCCGCGACGGAAGCAGTGTCGAAAGCATCCATGGCTGCTTTAACCTGCTGGTTATTAGATTCGATACCTCTGGTAATGGTTTGGAGAAGCTCTGACTTTGTACCCGCTTCCAGTAGAGCTTCAACCATCTGTTTGATAGAGTGCCACAGGATATACTCATATTGGGAGAAATAGCCTTGGTAGCTGGTGATACGCATACTTAGGGTGGAAGCAGCAAAGACTCTCTTACCTAAGGTGTCTATCTTATGAGATTCTTTGTTAATAGGTCGAGCTGTAGTGGTTTGGGGAAGAACGACCTTATCATTCTCTGCCAGGACTACAATAGGATCCCCAAAGGCTTGAGACGCCAAAATGGGTCAATCCTTGGGGGCTGAATATTTCCTATCTATGGATTTAGCCACCGAAGGGGTGAGAGCAGGATTATTCCATACCATTTGAGACAGCGTCTCGAAGAAGGTTGAACCGGAGGAGTCAAATCCGTAGGGATCTCCGGAGCATGAAGGTATTGGAGTCTTAACAATTTCCCAGGATCGATGTCTGTAGTCTGGAGAGAAAGAGTGGAAATCAAATTTTTCAGCAGAGTCTTAAAGGACAGGTCCTCGACCACATGCTTTGCAGCAGTAATAGATCCTGCTTCCTCCACTTCATCACCCAGCTGAAGGTTTGGGTCAGGCTCAATGTCATCTCCTGACAGTCCAGGAGGGACTGTATGGACAGGAAAGGAGTGAAAATCAGAGGAAAAAGATGAAGGAAAAGAGTGAAAGGAGGAGTCCTGAAAAGCAGAAGACGACCTGAGAGCCCCCGGCGCTGTGGAGGCGTACGGCGCTGAAGAAGCGCACAGCACCGAGAACGGCACCGAGTACTCACACGGCGCTGAAAACGGCGCAGAGGACACACACGGTGCTGAAAATGGCACTGAGGAGCCGCACGGCGCTGAAAACGGCGCCGAGGACACACACGGCGCTGAAGATGGCACTGAGGAGCCACACGGCGCCAAAGACGGCACCGAAGATGGCACCGAGGAGCCGCACGGCACCGAAGACGGCACCAAGGAGCCGCACGGCACCGAAGACAGCACCAAGATGATCGACGGCGCCGAGGACGGTGCCGACTGACGCACCAGTGCCAAAGATGGCGCCGAGCGTGCCGGTGACGCCGAGGGCGCCAAAAACACTCCAAGACTCCGAAAAACAGGATTTGAAGGTAAGGAGGGAAGAAGAGCAGGAGATAAAGGCATTGGTGTGGCCCCCGCGCCGCAGCCATGTAGGGGGGAACACTAGGCAGGGCGCTGCTGCCACCGAGGACAGTGCCAAGGTGACCAGGGAAGCTCAACCGCCCTACCTGGTCTCCCAAGAAGCCCGAAGGCCCCTGAGTGACCGAGCCAGGTAGCTGAACCAACCTCCGAGCCCATTGCTCCATAAGAGCGGCCCACTGATGAAACTGCTCATCTGAAGACCTACCTGCGGGCGGGGTAGGGCTCCGATGTCGAAGACGTTGGCTACCAGAAACAGAAGCTGGTGACTCCAAAGGAGGAGACCGGCAACTAGCCCCAATAACCAACCGTCTACGCGCAGACATATCAGAGGGCGACCTCGAGTGATGCCTCTCTTGACCTTGGGGTCAAGAAGAGCTCGAGGTCAACGGTGCCAGAATGCACTCATTTATTTTATACCTGCTGGGACCCCGTCCCTCGGCATTAGACTGACCATTGTCAGACCCCCTTCCGGAGAAGGCGGCAGACCGGACCCAGCCCGACTGACTGAACAGCTTCATAGAGTCTCCCTACCGTCACCTGACCTGTTCATGGTCGACTCCACAAAGTAGGCTGAGGCTTCTTTTAATTTTAAAATAAGAATAAACTTAAGCGATACTTATCGAGATATTACTACAAAATAACAAAACTGAAAACTATGCTGCTAGTTTGAAGTTTGAATCCCGGCGGGCGAGCGACGTCGTCACTGAAGCGCACTCGATGGCGGGAAAAAAGGAACTGAAGCAATTGGAGGGTCGATGCCAAGATAGTCATTACCGTATGAGCTGAGGCTCGTGGTGCCGCTCCTCGTGGCTCCATCTCTGGCGCCGGTCCTCCAGCAAAAAAGTTTGCTCCCGCTGGGTCCTAGTGCCTCCGGCGCAGATCCCAATAGTGTGAATGAGTGGTGGAGACTTATGTCCAGGAAGATCACCTGTTCCACCTTAGGGAAGTGCTGGGCAGAATACAGAGGGCCAGGCTCACTGTCAAAACTGAGAAGTGCCAGGTGGCTATGGCTGAGGTGGCATACCTTGGGCATGTTGTAGGCCGGGGAGAGCTCCGTCCTAACCAAGTGAAAATAGAGGCGATCAAGGCATGACCCAGACCAGAAACGCAGAAGTAGGTCAGGAGTTTTCTGGGGACAGCAGGGTACTATAGGAAATTTGCACCCAATTACAGTGCCCTGGCTGCTCCCCTATTTGACCTGGTAAAGAAAGGGATGCCTAAGAAAATTACCTGGGAACCAGCCTGTGGAAAAGCCTTTACCAGACTGAAGGAAGCACTGTCCAGTGCTCCTGTACTGACAAGTCCTGACTATAGCAGACCCTTTATAGTCCAGACTGACGCCTTAAATGTGGGTATTGGGGCAGTAATGAGTCATACATCCAACCAGGGGAAAGATCACCCCGTTGTGTACCTGAGTAAAAAGTTACTTCCCAGGGAGCAGGCATACTCTACTGTGGAAAAAGAGTGTCTTGCCATGTTATGGGCCCTAAAGAAGTTAGAGCCATACTTATACAGGCAGCATGTTGAGGTACAAACTGACCACAACCCCCTGGTTTGGCTGACACAAATGGGAAAAACGAATGGTAGATTATTAAGATGGAGTCCTGCCTTGCAAGGGTATGACATGATGATCTTACATAGGGCTGGAGCAACCAATCAGAACGCAGATGGCCTGCCCTCCCCATCCTCGACCACTGCAAGTTTTGACTATCTTCTTTGCCCTCATTGCTTGTATGTACTAAGTAAACAAATTTGTAACCTACATTCAATTGCTTACTGCCCTGACTGTAATCATCTTTGGACTTGTTTTGTTTCACCTATGTTTTGAGCCTACGGCACCTAAGTATGTACTTTATGCATATATTTTATTGTAACAATGCCTACTGCATTCAAATGTTAATTCTAGCACTGTTATGTTATGTACACCCAGGTCGTATCTGGAAACGAGTGGTTTTTCCCGCTCAGTATGCTTATCTGGTAAATCTCGTTAATAAATAAATAAATATGAGGAGTGAACTGACTTGTGGAGCTCATCCCATGCAGGGGATAGAGCCCCCAAATTCTGTCAAGGTGGGGAGGATTGTGACGCTCTGCCCCTTGTTTATGATTATGTATGATATTTGTAATATAAAAATATAGTATGTGATTGTCTCACATAAGTCAACCTGTGCTTCCATGGGTGCCCCCTCCCAATTCAGGTTGCCCTGAAGCTACAGAATATGTAAACTGACCAGAGGAGGCAGTATAGCGTAGTGGTTTAAGGCTCTGAGCTACAAATCTGGTGACATCCAGCAGACCAGACCTGGGTTTGAATCCCACAGCTTCCACTTGCATACTGTGTGACCCTGAGCAAGTCACTTAACTTCCCTGTACTCCCAGGTTGCACCTGTAAAAAAGCTTTCAGCTTAGTGTGTCTCACCTGGTTAAACAACTAAAATAAAAAAAATAAAAAAAAAGAAATTGACCAGTAAAGGGAAAACCTAGAGTTTCCTCTTCTGTTCTTAATTAAGGCTCTGGCCATCTGCCAGAGGATAAGCCTCGTAAACTTTTATGATTGCCGTAGGAAGACATATCTGGTAACAACATTGTGTAAAAAGTTGTAAACTCTTTGATCTGTCTTGGGAACAGGACCCACAATAAGATGAAAGAGAAATGTTTAAGGAAAGGATGTCATATTTAGGAAATGTGTTTTTCTTCTGATGTCACATTATTTAACATACCACCTGGTAGGAAATCATGTTTGTAATTTTTAATTCTAAAAAGGATGAGCTGGACGACTCACAGAAGGGATGTTAAACTGATGCTTGTGTCTGCAATGTATTATCTATCTTAGGACTCTTAAGAGAGAAACAGTTCTCTGATCTAACTTTAAACACACTTCCAGAGGTAATACCTTAATAGCAAAGATCTAAATGTATTGTGGTAGGAGTTTTGTTTCAGAGTTTTCCCTTGTTTCTTTTATAGATTGTAAGCTCTTGATATTTGTTCTGTATTTAATGTTACTTATTTTACAATTTTTAGTAAACAACCTTTTTTTAAGATACTGCCTGTGTCTTCCCATTTTTCTTTTTGCATGTGGAGTGCCTGTATTTTTAAGTCTGACAATGGTTTAAAGGGCTTGATGGTATTACTAAGCTCGGAAAAGGTAAGAATATACCCAAGGTCTCTTACAGAGTTTTAAGGGTTCATTTTGGATACCTGGTTAGGCACCCTTAGGCTGAAGATAGATTGCATCCCCCCAAGCCTGTAATTGGGTATGCTAGCATAAGGTTCACAGTTTGAATCGCTCCAGAAATTGAGGCTAACAGGTGATTCAGACCCAAAACAGATAGGAGGGTTACCCTGTCTGTTACCTGTTCACACTATTGCACTCTGAGGTTGGCACTGTGGGAGCAGAGGGCCTGACCTGTGGAGTGCGTTTGTGACACTACTGTCATTACTGTACTTAGTGTTAGGCACTATGTACAGTACTACTGTCATTCTGTACTCAGTGCTAAGCAGTATGTGTAGTACTTGTCATCACTGTACTCAGTGGTCCGCAGCATTTACATTACTACTGTCATTCTGTACTCAGTGCTAGGCAGTACGTGTAGTATTACTGTCATCACTGTACTCAGCAGTATTTACAGCAGTACTTTCATTCTGTACTCAGTGATAAGCAAGTATATACAGTACTACTGTCATTGTACTCTGTGTTTGGCAATATGCACAGTATTACTATCATTACTGTTGTCAGTGCTTGGCAGTATTTATAGTACTACTGTCATTCTGTAGTCAGTGCTAGGCAGTATGTATACTACTACTGTCATTACTGTACTCAGTGCTCGGTAGTATGTGTAGTACTACTTTCATTCTGTACTCAGTGCTAGGCAGTATGTATAGTACTACTGTCATCACTGTATTCAGTGCTTGGCAGTATTTATAGTACTACTATCATTACTGTACTCAGTGCTAAGCAGTATGTACAGTACTACTATCATCACTGTATTCAGTGCTCAGCAGTATTTATAGTAGTGCTGTCATTCTGTACTCAGTACTAGGCAGTATGTACAGTACTACTGTCATCACTGTATTTAGTGCTCAGTAATATGTGTAGTATTACTTTCATTCTATACTCAGAGCTAGACAATATGTACAGTACTACTGTCATTCTGTACTCAGCGCTAGGCAGCATTTACAGTACTACTGTCATTGTGCTCGGTGCTAGTCAGTACGTACAATACTACATCCATTACAGTACTTTGTGCTAAGTAGTAGTTACAGCACTGTCATTACTGTACTCAGTGCTAGGTAGTGTTTCCAGAACTGCTGTAATTATTGTACTCAGTGCTAGATAGTGTTTTCAGTACTACTGTTATTACTGTAAATAGTTTGATTATATACAAATACCCTGCAGATGAAATAAAGGATGAAACTGAGCACTTTGGTAAAGTAATAGTTCCCAAGAAACACTAATGCTTCTATTAGTTTAAGTAAATACCAAGTACATTTGGATACATTCTGTCTTTATTCCCAGACTTAATCCATGAACTACTTATTGATTCTTCATAACTTTTTTTTGCAAAAGGAAACTAGTGCAAAGGAATAAACCACTGTTAGTTTATTTGTAGCAATTGACTTTATTTCTGGCGGGCTAGCTTAGATATGACACAGAAGCCCTGCTAAGACCTCATTGGATTAATTGCGGAGAGGACGTGGGGGCAATAATTCTTCAAAAACACACCTTACGGCATTGGAAACACCTGCATTGGGCTGAATAACGAAGTAAGTTGAATTCTAATGGTGAACGTCACACATACATGAATCCATGGTACAACAGCTGTGCAGGTAGAATAAGGCACATCAGTCAGCTGTGTAGAGGTCCAGTCAGATGGTGCAGTACTTAGTATAGGTATCCCTGGACTTGAAGGTTGTAGGTTTTCATATAGCTGCTCCTTCATGGGGTTTGTGAAATTTTGCTTGCACCTCGGCCAAAAAGGCCAGAAAGAAGACAGGCCGCCACCCAATTCCAGCTGACATTGAAATTAGAGTGGGCATTTGTACTCTCCATTACAGAGTGGCATACAAGACTGGAACATAAAACTGTTGTACACTATGGTAGCAAGAGCCTGTTCTTTTACTTGAATAAATAAATATTATCATTTGTTGTTACAAGCTGGCTCGCTTGTGCACCAGAAGAGCTACCACTTGCGATGTCGACGGACCGGGCTTGGGAGCAAACTCAGGTTGTTGGAGGGCTGGCTGGGGCAAGGAGGTTCAAGCATCCGTAGAACTGCTCTCCTCCTCTGAGGAGGGAGGGCTTTTGTGCCAGCTGTAGAATTGACCACTAGCAGTGGCTGGGGGTAGGGCACCCAGGGACAGCTATATGGGGGTAAGAGGAGTGGCGGGTGCCAAAATCCTGCATACAGGTGCATACAAGGGCATATCTAGGCTGCATTGCAGATCTGTCATCCTGGGAACATATAGGAGAAGGAAAGCATGATAGGCCAGCATGACGAGACTGACTCCTCGCAGGCTCCACACCCAGCTCTGTGGTGAGCCTCCCATCTTAGGATCCATTCCAGGACCAAGGGGGGGTGCCACCCCTGCCATGGGGGTAAGCCATAGGGAAGACGGGAGCTGGACAGTAAATGCATATGGCGTCGGAGTGACAGGACGGGGGGGGCGATCCCTGATGATGGGGCCAGCCTGGGATGAAATAAATAGCACTCACTGCAAAAAGCACAATCTCTACATTTAAGACGGAGCATGAAAAACACAAGTCTGACACATGACAAGCAGCACCTTCGAAGTACTGGAATAAAGGGCTATCCTGTTAGCATGGTGGCAAGGGCTTTGGCATGTGATGCTGGTGACCTGGGTTAGGGAACAAGTCCAAGACTGTCAGGGGTCTTGCTTTAGAGGAGGATCCAATGCCTCAGAGGATGCCCTCCTTCTCCAAGGGGGAGGAGGGTTGTGCTGCCCGCTGCACTTCTGCCACTTGGGTGGCCACAGATAGAGGTGCAGTTTTGGAAACTAGGACATACATGTGAGGGAAGAGCATTGTTTGTGTGTGAGGTGCACTGACACCCCATGATATTACGCACTCTCAAGTGGGAAGGCTGAAGGGAAAAACATTGATGCCAGCTGGATAGCTGAAGCCCTGCCCAACTCCCACAACTGAATCAGGCTTACATCCACTTTGTCATCTAGTATGGCCATGGGAGGGCCTTCGCCATGGTGAACAGATAAGTGGAGGTTTTGCTACAACAGAGTCTTCTCCACGGAGGATGGGGTAAGCTGAGGGGGCCCATCGGGGTGTGTCATGGGTGTCCCATTGTTCTGGAGGACAAGTGAGTGGTGCTAGTAGGTCAAGTAGGTCACCCTGGCGGAGGTAGAATGGTAGCCTGTGACACTGGTGCCTGAATGAAGGCGCTGTCCGAAAAGGCGACGTGATGTGGGCGAAAGCCCGAATGGCAAGGGAAGGGAGGGCAACCGGATGTGGTGGGGTGGGCAACTGTAGTGACTGGATGTCACTATATGTACACGCGCGCTGGGGGGGTGAACACGGCAAGCGTGGCCTGGGAGGGGATGTAGGGGGTGGTGCTGCGGTTGGCTGCCAAGCTGCGCCATAGCATGGGGGGTTGGCCTCCGGTTGTGGTACGTGGCGTTCGGGTTGGTCTGGGTCCGGATGCTACTGCAGTTTTATTGCGCCCTGCCGAAACATGTTTTTTTTTTCTTCGCCCCAGAACATGCACCCCATTGGGTTGAGAATCGCTTAAGTGGGGGGTGGGTGCCTCACAAGCAAGTGATTTTAGTCCCCGGCGCGTTATCCGTGTGCGAGGATGTCAGGGTAAAAAATTGTTTTCGTTGCCTGGCGCCGCGATAATGCGAGTCACCTTTTGGCGCGCGCCTTATCACATAGAACCAGGTAGAAGGAGGTTATGCCTGGTGGCCGGTGAAGGACAAAAAAAAGCTTTTAAAAAAAAGTACTTAAGTAATGGTCGAGCTACAGTACTGTAAATAGGGAATCCTGAATGTTTATAGTAATTGTGGTGACTGGCTACAACAGAACCAGACAAGCAGTACTACGTATTCGATATTTTTATAGGGCTTGTGACAGATGTGTATTACTGAATGAGTGAATCATTGGGGCTTACATAAAAGGTTTAGTTTATGGTGCAGTTCGAAAGGATACACACGCGTTAGTTCCATAAGGATACAGCCAGGTGGTAATCCATTCATGAATAAGTGTCTGATGCTGAATACTCAGTATACTGTGAAACAGCTGGACTGTATTGCCATCATCACAAAATGAGGCAAACTGCCGCTTGTGCAATGTATAAATGTGCAGAGGAGAAGATAGGAGTGTCATGGCAAAATACATGAATGAACCCATCAAAGATCAAGAACATTCAGAGCTAGAAAAAGTCACTCGGGATCACAGCTGCAGGGTGAAGGACCCAGCTATCTAAAACATATCTCTGATAGAGCTGAGAAACTGGTTGACATTACAGAGCAAAGTGCATGCAAAGGAGGATGCCTGGACACCATTCAAGAACATTACCACAGAAGCTGTTGGAGTGGAAAGGGGGAATTTAGTAGGCAGAAATGCCAGCTCAGGGGATAGGTAATAAAAATGCAGTAATTGATGACTCTGGGGAGGCCAAGAAACAGATGCAACACATAACAAAATTAAGATATGCCAACGATCAACTGACTCTGTCAAGCTGCTGAAATTAGTCTACTAGGAAGGAGCTGCAGGATTATGCCAACTGGTGTTAGACTCCCTCTTGAAGTGCCTTGGTGCATTGAACCTCAGCACGGAAACCATACTCCTTGGTGACTTCAATGCCAACTGGCTCTCCCCCACACCACCACCATATAAGGATGCCGTGTCTGTGGTCCACCTCTCCCAACTTGTCTGCTCTCCCACCAGGGCAAACTACAAGACTGGTTCAGCTACACTGCTGGATTGGGTCCTGTCAAATTATCCTGAGCATATCTCCAACACCACTGTACTCCCAGATGCCTATAGCGACCACTTGCCTGTCATATTTAGTTGGTCCAGCAGTTACCCTAAACCCCCAGTCAGAACTGTAACCAACAGAGTTCTTAAACGTGGGCACCTGGAGCAACTTAGAGCTAAACTGAGTCAAAAGGACTGGTCAGCAGTTTTCTCATCCCATAACATCGATGCAGCCCTGCAGTGCTTCATCCAGATTTTCAACGTGACATGTGATAAGCATGCCCTGATAAAAACGAGGAAAATAAAAGGCCTTAGAAACCCATGGTTCTCTTCTGCGTTGCTAGCATGTCTGAAGCAAAGAGACTGGCTGTGGGCTAGTGCCCGTGCATCTGGCAAACTGACTGATATCCATAGCTACAAAAAGGACCACAATAAATGCACAAGGGAAATACGGGCTGCTAAAAATAATTACTACAAGGATGCACTTACCCGCTTCTGGAGTGATGGTAAAAGATTCTGGGCCAACCTAAAGGAGGTCACCGGTAAGGACAGTAAGGCGTCCCCCTCAATGCTTAACATTGGCTGTCTTCCTCAGCCGACCCAATTATAATTGCCAATGCATTTAATAATGCATTTCTGGATCTCTCAGGTGTGCTCCCCCGAACTGCCTCCCTCACGAAAATTCTATTGTCAACTCTGGTACTACTGCCCACCTTTACTCGCATCTTCCATTTCTCTTCAGAGCCATTACCTTAAACGAAGCCAAAAAATACCTATAAAACGTCCTGGGTAAGTCCCGACACAGTGCTGACTCCCTGGACCTAAAATTCCTAGCCCTCACCCTTGACGACATGCTGCTATCATTAACGTATATCATTAATGCCTCACTGAAACTCTCCCAGCTCCCATAGTTGTAGAAAGCGGCAGCAGTGACTCCAGTCCTCAAAAGCGGAGATCGGTCCTCCCTAGGCAACTATAGACCCATCTCGATCCTCTCGCCCCTGTCTAAGGCACTGGAGAAGGTTGTTGCCAATCAATTGGTTGAATATCTTGAAAAGTACAACATCCAGTGCCCGCAACAACATGGGTTCCACAAGGGGCATAGCACCACTATTGCTCTCATTGAGCTCACAGGCTTTATTCACAACTCCATGGAACATGGAGAGCTTATTGGTGCAACATTTATTGACCTATCGAAAGCATTCGATACTATCAGTCATGACCTACTTATCACACAACTTTCAGCTATTGGTCTCTCTAAGGACACAGTCGGATGGTTCAAGAGCTACCTCATTAACAGATCTCAGCAAATTAGGATTAGTAATATCCTATCAAACAGTGGACCAGTTTGCTCTGGCATTTTACAGGGCTCCAACCTGGACCCTGTTCGCTACTGTTCAGCATACTCCTAAATCAACTCCCACAGGCCTGCAGCAACAAGATCCTGCGCTATGCAGATGATGCAGTCCTTTATGATAATGGCACCAATCCCTTCACCCTTGAACGCACACTTCAGGATAGCTTCATTGAAGTTGATAAATGGCTCATGGACCATAAACTTGTTATGAATTATAAAAAACAAAAGCTATGCTGTTCTCTAGCCCCCAGAATAAGCATCGATCGCACCCCCTCACCATAACGAATCTGGCTGGTGCTCTCCTGGATCTGGTCCAGCAATTTAAATACTTGGGAGTCACAATAGACAGCTCCATCTCATTTGTCTGTCACATTGACAACATAGTAAAAGCTTTCAACATATGCATAAGCCTCCTACGCAGACATAAACATACTCTTACCCCAGAAGCTCTCAACCTGGCCATCTGTAGCACAATTGTTTCTCTGATTGAGTACAGCATTGTGGTCTATGGGGCGGCAACTGACACAGCCCTCCATCAGATTAAAGTAGCACTCAACAAAGCCTGCCAACTCGCAACTGGTGCTGAGTGGCTTGTACATACCTGAGACCTCTATGCCTGGGCTGGCTGGCTCCAGTTTGCTGGCCGACTCAAGTACCAGACCTGTTTGCTTGCTAAAAAGGTGAGTCTGGGCTTGATACCTTCAGGCATGCAGAAGCTCCTCATTCCCAGCGATAGCATTCGCCTCACAAGACGTTCCGAGCACATGGTACTTAAGGTTCCTAGATGCCATACCTCGCTTGGACAAAGAGCTTTCACACACCGTGCGCCTAAATGGACAAACAGTCCCCCCCCCCAGTATCTCTTCTGTCTCAACCTTAGGCTCCTTCACATGTGAGATCAGGAAACGTCTGGTTGCCAATGCCAACTGCAACTGCCTCCTTTAGTGCCTCCTGCCCTCCACTTTTTGTCATCCTGCCCTGAGAACCTCCATCTTTGTCCTCTTTCCTTCCCCTTCCTCCCCTATCTCCTGCCTCCCTCCCTTTCTGGCCTATGCTTTCCCTCTCCACCCCCCATTCCCTCCTCACCCATCTCCCATTGCAAATTTCTCACTCCCACACCTACCAACCACCTAGTTAGGTTTCTCCTCCCCAACATATGGCACTGCAATTATTCCTGCACCCCTCTGATGAGACCAATCATGGTGGCTGATGTATTTCATCCCAGTATGAAACTTTGTGTGATGATCTGTAATCTATTTGTATCCTACCCTGTTTTATACTCTGTAACACCACTTATATGCCTAAACTGTACCCTGTGTTATTTTCTTACCTGTGCTTCCTTTCTTTTGACGTGGAACCTATGTAATGAACTTGTTCTCAAAGGTTAATCTGAGAATTTAAATAAATAAATTAAAGGGAAACTAAACCCAGTTGTTTACATTTTTAATATAATTATAAATTAAGGCACATGAGAAGTCTGTTGAATCACCCCCATTGTACTGATTTTGACTGACAGATGTTTCCTTAATTACACTGTAGTTACAGTGTAACTAAACTATAACTGCAGTGCAACTGCAATGCTGTTACATGCAACAAATGTGTAACTACAGTGTAATTACCCATGTTGCATGAAATCAATGATTATCTACCCTAGGGTTGCCATCTTTGGATAAGGCAAAAACCGGATACTAAACCAGTCCCTAAACTCCACCCCTTTTCATGGCCGATTGTAAATTGTCCCTCCTCCTAAGCCATTTGTTATGCCAGTGAAGACTTTAATGGGGCAGTAAAAGACAACACTTAAAGCAGCAGTTCAACAAAAATGTTAACATACCGTACCTGTTAAAGTTGCTTTTCTATGTGCTTTTTATTTATTTATTTATTATTGTTTTAGTAGGTATACATACAGAGATCACACTTCAGAGTTGGGCACTCACCAACACTTCTCGAAGTAGGACACCACAGTGGAACTGTTCAAATTAAATTTTTTATTTTCAGACAGCCTTGCTGAATAAAGAAACACACAGTAAAACACACTGTGGCTGCCTAACGCATTTCGTGCAAACTGTCCTTTATCAAAGGCCTTGTCTTTGTACTTCTTTATGGAAAGGGTGGTGGAACCTTGAAAAGGTTTGGCAGCTGAGGTAGTGGGAGTGAACAAAGGGGATTTAAGCAGGCATGGGATAGAATGAAGGGAATAGGGTCTGCCCGGGGCAACAGGTCCAGGGAAGAGAATGGGGAGAGGACCATGAGGGTTAATACCCTGTAGAAACAGCAGTTTCCAAGGAAAGCTCCAGGGATTTAGGGAACTTGGGCAGACTGGATGGACCTTTGATCTGTTTCTGCCATCATTGTCTATATTTCTATGTTCTTGCTGCTGCACGCCACTACCACACTCTGCCTACTTACAGTGCGGCTTCTACTTGACCTAATCAAACCCCTGGCGAGTTGAAAGGGTACCTCAGCAACAACAGGCTACCTCCTTCTCCACAATCACCACTGGAGACTGGGAATCATGCATCAGGACCCCAGCAGATGGCCAACCTCCTCCATGGGAGCCAGCCATTCGGCAGGTGCACTTAGCATACAGGGTGAGGCTTGTAGAAGCCCATGAATTTTAGACTGTGTTCTTGTTGATACACACTTCTCCCCCACAGTGTGGCTTCTACTTGACTTAATTGGACCCCTGGCAAGTTGAGAGGGTAGACCCAGAAACAACAGGCTACTCCCTCCTCCTTGATCACCACTAGAGAACGGGAATTAAGCATCAGGACCCCAGCAGACAGCCAATCCCCCCATGGGAGTCAGCCAATCAGCAGGAGCTCTCAGCATACAGGGCAGGGCTTGTGGAAGCCCATAAATTTTGGACTGTGTTCTTGCTGCCACACACTCACAGTGGGGCTTATACTCGACCTAATCGGACCCCTGCTGAGTTGAGAGGGTAGCCCTAAAAACAACAGGCCATCCCCTCCTCCATGATAGCCATGCAAGACCGGAAGTCAAGCGTTGGGACCCCAAGAGATGGCCAACCCCCTCCATGCGAGCCAGCCAATCAGCCGGAGCCCTCAGCATACAGGGTGGGGCTTGCAGAAGCCTGCAAATTATGGACTGTGTTTTTTCTGCTGCATGCTGCCCACTGACAGCGTGGCTTCTGCTCAACCTAATCAGATCCGTGGAGAGTTGAGAGGATAGCCCCAGAAACAACTGGCTACCCCTCCTCCACAACTGCAACTGGAGAAAAGTGTTGGGACCCTAGCAAATGGAGAACCCCCTCCAAGCAAGCAAGCCAATCACCAGGAGCCCTCAGCATACTGAGAGGGGCTCTCTCTTTCTTCAGGATATCCAGCTCAAGTGACCTCCATGCTGCAGCCTCTGCGTGAAGGCCCAGCACTAAGGACATCAACTGGAATCTGCCCGGAGACAGCCTGGTGTCTGCCATTGGCTGGGCATGCTGCTCCAGTAAAGTACATTCTGACTGCCTTTTCATATCCAATGGACATTTACATTCTGATGGTAACCTGTTCGCCCGTTTGTGAAATACTAGTGCTTGCTTCCTCCCGACTAGGTCACCTGGATCTTTTACTATTGAAACTGAGCTCTTGGGGCTTTATGCTTTCATGCTGAAACACCACTTATTGCTCACACCCTATCAGGGTCACCTTGAACCTCTGCCTTTGTTACTGAACAATTGGGGCTTTATGATGTAGGCTAAAACACTTATTATTTGCTCACTCCCTATCTGGGTCACCTTGTTTTTGTGTCTGGTACTGCTAGCTTATATAAATTTCAACCTGGTTATTTGTTCCAGCCAGTTGCTACCTCAGTAGTCATCAGTCTGCTTAATGAACCTAATCTAGTGTTACTTCAAGACTTGCTGCCACTTTATTTGTACTGTGTGTCTAATGTTCTGCAAGTTTTGCTTTTGGTTTCACTATCACAGGTTTTGCAGTCATTTCACCTAGGTGAAGCCTCTTGCCTCTAAGTTATACCTAACTATGTTCCTTTACCCTTCCTGTCTGTTTCACTCTTTTCTCCCTCCTACCCCTATTCCCTCCTGCTTTCTCTCCCCGACTCTGTCCTCCTCCTATGTCTCCCCCATCTCTTCCCCTGCCTTTTCTCCCTCTACTCTCCTCTCCTCCCACCTCCCCTCCTTCCCTTCCCACTACTCTACCCCCACCATCCACCTTTGGCACCTCCACATCAGCTCACTAAACCTTGAATTTCTCCACTGTGCCCTCTCCTCCTTCCAGTCTTCCCCCCTTCCTCTCCCTACCTTGCTCAAGGGGGTAGAAGCTCCATTCTACTCTGCATTCTCCTCCTTGCTGGTGACATTGAACTCAACCCAGGTCCCCTCTTTCCCTCCTCTCCTCCTAGTCTTTGTAAAGGCCTCAGCATTGTCCACCTCAGTGCTAGGAGCCTCCTCCCCAAGTTCAGCCCCCTTCAAAGTCTGGATCTCACAACACTCTCCTGGCCTCTTGTGTATCTCTTAATCTTGGCTCTCTTCTAGGGTTCTTGACTCCAGCATGGCTCTCCCCAACTACCTTCTCTTCCAGCAGGACCATGGCTAGTATTGAAGTGGCCTTGTACTGGCCAAGCTATCCCTTCCTTCCACTCTCCCCATCTTTGTTGGTGTTTTCTATGCTTCGCCTAATATCTCTCCCTCCTCCTTGGTTGACTCTCTCTCTGTCTCTCTCAACCATTGTTTCCCTTGCTGCCCCTGGTGAGCTTATCCTCCTTGGGGACTTCAACCAAAACTGGCTTTTGCCTGCTTCCAGGCCCACCTTCTACAGGACTGAGTTCCTAAACCTTTCCCAACTACTCGCCATACCCACTCACCTCAGTCCTCACTTCCCTTACCACTCCCTCCTGGGCTGGGTGCACTCCTCACACTCCTACTGTATAATTGCAGCTGACATCCTACTGGATGCCTTCAGTGACCACTGTATGACCTACTGTATCAGGAAGGTGAAGCCCACTAAATCTGCCCCTAACTACATTTGCTCTAGGTCACTTGATACAAATGCCCTCCTAAGTGAACCTGCTGCCTCCAATTGGCCCCTAGTCTATTCTGCCAAGGACACTGACACGGCCCTTTCCCTTGCCATATTTTGCCACACCTGGGACATTCATATTCCCCTCAGAAAGTCCAGTGTTAAAAGCTCCTACCACCCTTGGATCTCATCTGACCTTATCAATTTGTGCAAGTCCCAGGACCAAGCATGGGCTCACTTCAAATCCTCCCTCTCCCTGTCTGACCTTTTATTCTTCTGGTCACTCAGGAACTCCTGCACAAAGACTGTGCACTGCCAAGGCCCTCTACTTGAAATCTAACCTCCAGTCTAACCTTAGCTCCTCATCAAGGTTCTGGAAGGTTATCCACTCTCTTTTTGATCCCTCAGCCCATTCGGCTTCCCCCGTCCCTCTGGTGGATGGCACACTGGTCTCTGACCCTCCCTTGGTCGCTGCTCATTTCAATTAATTCTTCACCACCTGTGCTGTCCCCTCTCCTCCTTCTTATGGTCAGTCTCCTCCTCTGTCCTTTGTTGCTTCCCCTCGCCCCACTCATCTGTGGGTTTCAAATTCCCTTCTGTTTCCCCTTAGGAAGTCCTTCCCACTCTTTCCTCACATAATCCTTCTAAGTGTAAGCCTTGACAGGTTGTACCACAAAATTCTACTTATCTCTGCTTCGGTCATTGCCCCTCTCCTCTCTCACCTTCTGAACCTCTCCTGCTCCCTCAGGCCTGGAAGACTGTGAAGGTTCTGTCTCTGAACAAAGTGGGTGACCCTCCTCCCCTGGCAAGTTCCGGCTGATTTCGCTCCTCCCCTCTCTTGCAAAACTGCAAGAGACTATTACCTACCCCAGGCATGCTGACTTTCTTAACTCCTCAAATTTCTTCTCCCCCTTCCAGTCTGGTTTGAGGATGCACCACTCCACCATCTTCTCCTCCATGCTGTGAGTAACTGACTCTGTCCTCTCTGGGATGGATTAGGGACATATCACGGCAGGCATTTTCATCGATCTGACGAAAGCCTTTGACTTGGTGTCCCATCCGCTCCTTCTGGACAAGCTGAGCTTTGCTGGCCTCCAAGCTCCTTCTGTTGATTGATTCTGTTCCTACCTCAAAGGCCATTAACAGTCAGTACAGGTGGGAGGTGTTTTGTCCTCTCCCTCCCCATCCTATCAGGGGTTCCACAGTGCACCATCCTAGGTCCTATCCTGTTCTAGGGAAAGGCAATACCAGCACCACTCTACTGCATTTAAAAAGGCATCTTTATTCAGAAAAGCTTAAAAGATACATATCACCACATAGAATAACACGGGTCACCACTAAAACCTCTTCCGGTTTCCCACACCAATGCGTCATCAGGAGGATGATACCTCTTTGCATAGAGTGGAGTGCTGCAGGTATTGCCTTTCCCTAGACTGAGACAGTTATCATGCGTGCTCTGAAGCAGAAAAGCTCTTCAGCTTTTCTGGATACTATCCTGTTCTCAGTTTTCCTAAACAACCTGTCCTCTGCTTGTGTCTCTTTACATATCCACATGTATGCAGATGACACAGTCATTTACACCTCTGGCCCCCTGGCTTTGGCAGTGGAAGGGCCCCCCAAGCATGACTTCCACAATGTACTGCGCTGTTTCCATGCCAACCAGCTTAGGGTCAACCCCAAGAAGACAGTGTCTACGACCTTCAGAACCATCCAGAAACTGGCCAGGCTCTTGCCCTCACTATCTTCTTTATGCTGGATGGCACCCCTTTGGATGCTGTCCCTGCCTTCAAGTATCTTGGTGTGTGACTTGATAGTTAGCTTGACTTCTCAGCCCACAACAATTCCATCTATGCCAAAAACTCCACCCTAAACTTGGTGCCCTGTTTTGAAACAAGGACTACCTTTCCCTTCAGGTCTGACAGGAGCTGATCACCAAAATGTTTCTCCCGGTCTTTGACTATGTGGATGTGGTTTATGACACCGCCCCTTCCTCTTCCCTTGCCAGACTGGATACCCTCTGCAATGCTTTCTGTCATTTTACTACCAGCTCTCCCCTCCGTAGTTATCACTATTTCCTCCATTCCTCTATCACCATCCATCAACTACTTTCATGTTGTCAGTCCCACTCTGGCCCCCTCATTGTTAAAAACTGGTTTGGATCCCTTCCCTCTTAACTCTTCTTACTCCTCTCCCATGTTCCTTCCCCCTCTAACTCTCTCCACTCCAGGAACTGCCATACCGTCTCCATTTCCCACCCTCATTCCTCTGCTGGGCAAGCTGCCTTTTCCTACTGCCTCCCTTCCCTCTAGAACCTGCTCCCCTCTCCTCTCCACCTCTCCCTTTCTCTCCCGACCCTCAGATACCAGCTAAGGAACCTTCCCGTTCTCTCTTGCTCCTGTCAGCCCCCATCATGACCCTTCTCCCCCTCATATTTGACTCTGCCTCCTGCATATGACTCCTGTTATATTTAGGATTAATGTGAATATTCCTTGAGTCTGAGTCTGTACCCCATAGCACTGTCACCTTCTACAAGAGGAAGTGGCAGTTTACTATATTCTTGGTCACTTGTCCTCTCATCACTGCGATTGTACCATGCGACTGTTCACCTACTTGTTTGTCATATTGCTCTTGTACCTGATATGCTGTCTACATAACCACACTTTGATGTTTTGCAATGTCATTGTTTTTGTACTCCCTTTCCCCATCCCCTGGGTTGCACCTGGAAAGGAACCTCAGCTCAGTGTACCTTTCCTGGTTACTAATTTTAAATAACTAACTAAATAAATACGTAACTACATACATACATACATTAACCGGATAGGGACCCCAGCAACTGGATTATCACTTAAAAAATGGACAGGTGGCAACCCTAAGTGCTACCCCGCAGTTACACCAAAACTGACACTTAAAATAATGACCCTATTTATTATTAATTTTTAGTAGATGTGCTTTTGTATTTCAAGTTAATGTTAAATATGTAACTCAACTGAACTTATCAAGTTCTCTGGAGCTATTTCATGTAGATCTGTAGTTAATTAATGGTAAGAAGGTAAACAATACAACATAATTTCATCTGGTCTGATAGTCTTATCATGTTCTTGTTTCACTTACATTGTGCTATGTAATGTTTGTATTTTTTGGAAACTCAATAAACATTTTAATGGGAAAAAGTGAATGTAGACATTACAGGCCTGTCTGTTATCCAAGTCAATGAACTCCACCAAGTAGCCATTTCCATTGCTTGGTTAGAAACCTAATGAGGTGGGGGTGTACCCAAAGTTGGTCTGGACTACTGATGGCCATCGTGCTGGGCTGGATGAGGAAAATTCAGCAAATGGAATATGAAGAGTCAGATGGCAAGGCAGAAGGGAAATGAAGTAAAACAACCTCATTGCTGATATAATACACACAGTAGAAGCACAAGCAGCACTGCTAGGATTACTAGATGGAATGCAAAAGAGGATAAAAGTCTAAAGAGAAGTATGCAACAGATCTGAATAAATAATGAGGGAAGCACTGGACTGCAGGCACATACACTGCCATTAAACTGAAAAGATGGACAGCTTTGTCCATTAAATACCTTGGCCTGTATACTGCCTTTACATTCCAGCCATTAGCAACCTGTGTCTCAAGGAATGGATTCAAAATCAACGCTATGCCTTTCGCAAATGCTGCCTGCAGTGGTTGTAAATGGCAGATGACACTTGAATGTCTTGTCTTTCTTTTCCTCTTTTCAGAATGTGTGTGACTGAATTGCTTGGTAAGAGTACCAAATTATTATACGCAAACTGAAGTTTTCTGTCAGATCAAAGACTTGCATAGTCCTCTACTGGGTTCTACCTTTGGAATTTTGGGACTTCATTGGTTATCACAAGACTGAATTTTGGGCAACATAAGTACACCTTTGAGGTATATGGACACTACGGGTTTGGCTCCTGAGGCTGCTACTATGGGATCGTAAGATGCAAACAAATACTGTGATCTCCATACCCGACAATGCCCTCTGACCTAAGACTTTCTGCACTATGTGTTTCTCCAGCCCCAATTGTTTATTCCACCTGAGCTTTAATCTCACTACTAATTTGGGTCAGACTACCTCCCTTGGTAGTTTGTTCCACTTTTTCACTATCCCCTCAGTAAAGAAATACTTCCAGATGTCC
Organism: Neoceratodus forsteri; assembly: GCA_016271365.2. NCBI lineage: Eukaryota > Metazoa > Chordata > Ceratodontiformes > Ceratodontidae > Neoceratodus > Neoceratodus forsteri. The sequence goes on along the minus strand of JADMNL010000022.1, from coordinate 594,031,187 downwards.
TTCTTAAATCTCTCTCCTGCCCATTTCATTGCATTCCCAATTGTGCCCACGTTCGCTCTTGTGAACAATGCCCCACTGCCCACTCTGTTTATTCCATGTTGAAACTTGTATCTATCTATCATGTCACCCCTCTTCCTCCTGGCCTTCAACATGTGCATATTGAAGTTCTCAAGCCTTTTGGTATAGGGCTTCACTTGCTGCTTCTGAATCATTTTAGTAACCCTGCTCTGTACTGCCTTGGCATCTACAGTGGTGGTTTGTGGCAGTGAAGTGCGGCCAAGTGTGATGGGAGTCAATGGGAGGGTGGCAGACCCCACTGGCCCCGTTAAGAGCAGCACTCCATTTGGCTGGCTAGTTCTTTACCAGTCTGCACTGTGTGATCTAATGCTGGAGTGACCTAGTAACCATCATCAGCTGTGGGACTCGGTGCAATTCACAAGCCTCTAGTGGTCCATGAATGAATATGCTTAAAGTAAAGTACAAGTTTGTCTGCTGCTAAAGTGTGCTGCTTCAGCTGTAAGCTGTGATTTTATGTGACTGTTCTGCTTGACTGAAGTGCTGCTTTCCCTGATGCTATCCTTATGCCAGAAATGAAAATTACGTACCTACTGTAATTCTTGATCTTCTTGGACGAGTCTCCACCACTCATTCACACTAATGGGAACTGCGCCGGAGGCACTAGGACCCAGCGGGAGCAAACTTTTTGCTGGAGGACCGGCACAGAGATGGGGCCACGAGGAGCTGCACCACGAGTCTCAGCTCGTGCGGTAATTAATTATCTCGCTTAACCTCCAACCGCCTCAGTACCTTTTTTCCAAGAGGTGCAGCGAACTAAACTAGAAGGATAGCCAAACCAAAAACCGGACATAAGATAGTCCGGACGACCCATATAAGAAGGGTCAACAAAGAAGTCTTCACAGCCTAAAGATTTGAGGGAGTGATGACCAACAACAGAGGTGAGCTCAGGGGATGGAGGGTGAGCATGTGAATGAGTGGTGGAGACTCGTCCAAGAAGATCAAGAATTACGGTAGGTACGTAATTTTCATATCTTCCTGGACATAAGTCTCCACCACTCATTCACACTAATGGTAGAGTACCGAGCTAATAATCCCCCCGAGAGGGCGGCAGGAGAGACCAAGAGCTCACAGTTTTAGGACAGAAGTCCATTAAGGATGGCTCTGCCAAAGGAAAGATGTCGTCTGGCATGGGCATCCAGGGCATAGTGTTTAACAAAAGTATGCACTGAGCTCCAGGTAGCCGCGTTGCAAATATCTGCAATGGGCACGTTGCGGATTTCCGCCAGAGATGTCGCGACTGCCCTAGTAGAGTGAGCGCAAACTATGCCCTCCAGCTTAACCTGCGCCATGGAATAACAGTGGTGAAGGCATGCCACTAGCCATGCTGAGATACATCTGATAGCGACAGGTTGACCCAGCCGGGTCTCGCTGAAGGAAACAAACAGTTGTTGAGCTTTACGAAAGTCTTTTTGTTCTATCTAGATAGAAACGTAAAGCTCTCTTAACATCCAAGGAATGAAGAGAACATTCTCCTTCATTTTGGAAGTCTGCAAAGTAAGAGGGAAGGACCAAAGGTTGGTTTAGATGGAATTCCGAAACAACCTTAGGAAGAAATTTAGGGTGGGTTCTAAGGACTACTTTGTCTTAATGGAACACAGTGTACGGAGGGTCTGTGATCAAGGCATGTATCTCAGAGACCCTGCAGGCTGAGGTAATGGCTACCAGGAAGGCCGTTTTCAAGGTGAGAAATTTTAGCTCACAGGTAGCCAGAGGTTCGAAAGATTTCTGAGTGAGCATGTCTAGCACAAGATTAATGTCCCAGGCTGTGACTGGACGTCTTGTAGGAGGTCTGGTATGCAGAATTCCCTTAAGAAACCTCTTAACCATAGGTAACTGAGCCAGTGACAAGGAAAGTACCGGCACAAAGGTGAACTTTGACTGTAGAGTACTGCAGACCTGAATTTGAGAGGTATAAGAGGTACTCCAAAATTTTATCTGGTGGGCAGGAAAAGGGATTCAAAGAGGATTTTGCACACCAGAGCGAAAAACGCTTCCATTTGGCTGTGTAAGTTTTCCTAGTGGCTGGCTTCCGCGCAGCCAGAAGAATATCTGAAACCCTGCAAGAGACATTGAACCTGTTCACTTCTACCTCTTCAGGAGCCAAGCATGAAGGTGAAGCGACCTCAGGTTGGGATGAACAACAGGCCCCTGAGTCAAGAGGTTTGTCTGAAGGGGGAGTGGTTTCGACGGAGCTGCCGACATATTGTTGAGTAATGGAAACCACATCTGTCGAGGCCAGAAGGGAGCAATGAGGATCATTTTGTCTCCCTGGGATTCGAACCTGAGAAGTACCCTCTGAATTAGAGGAAGAGGCGGAAAGGCGTATAGAAAGAGTTTTGTCCACTGCAGCCTGAACGCATCCTGACAGAAAATGCCAGGCCCTGGATTTCTGGAGCAGAATAGAGGCAGTTTTGTGTTGAGTGGGGATGCAAAAAGGTCCAGGTTTGGAGTTCCCCACTCTGTGAATATTGACTGAACTACGGCTGACTCGAGAAACCATTCGTGAGGATCTGCCTCTGTTCTGCTGAGGTGATCTGCCAGTTCGTTCTGCACTCCTGGCAGGTAGACCGCTTGAATTAGACACTTGTGCTGCAAGCACCATTCCCACACTCTCATCGCTTCTCTGCATAAGGGGTAAGAGTGAGCATCGCCCTGTTTGTTGATGTAATACATCACTGCTTTGTTGTCCATTTGAAGGAGAATGTTCTTGTGACAGGGAATGTCCTTCAACACCCAGACCGCATAAAGGACGGCTCTCATTTCTAAGACATTTATGTGAAGCTGGGACTCGACCTGAGTCCACGTACCTTGAGTGTGGAGAGCCTGACAGTGAGCTCCCCACCCCATCAGGGACGCGTCTGTGGTAATGGAAATCTGATGATCCAGAGGAGCAAAGGGATATCCTTCCAGAAGATTGTCCTCTTACAACCACCAGGTGAGCGACCTCTTTAAGGGTTCTGTCACCTTGATGAGAAAGGACTGTAGGTGAGTGGCTGGGGACCACTGAGTACTGAGCATCCACTGAGAAGTTCTCATGTGAAGGTGTGCTAGGAGTACAGTGAACACCGAGGATGCCATGAGACCTAGCATCCGTTGCATCGAGAGAGCTGGAACAGAGTCGCTCTCCCCGATGTGAAGGGCCATCTGAAGGATATCGTTCCTCCTGTCCTCTGGAAGAAAAGCCTTCACACAGGAGGTGTCCAGAAGAGTTCCCATAAAAAGGAGCCTCTCAGAGGGCTGCAACTGCAATTTTTTTAGGTTTAGCAGGACTCCCATGGACGTGAGAAAGTGCGAAGCCATGTCTACGGCGTCCAGAGTTCCCTGCCTGGAAGGACTTGCCAGAAGCCAGTCATCCAGATAAGGGAACACCTGTATTCTGATCTTTCTGAGATGCACTGCGAGAACTGCACAACACTTTGTAAAAACCCGTGGCGCCAAGGATAGCCCAAAGGGCAGGACTCTGAACTGATAATGCTGTCCCAGAGCCACAAACCTTAGGAATTTGTGATGCTTTGGGTGAACAGAAATGTGCTGGTAAGCATCCTACATGTCTAGGGAGGCTAGCCAGTCATGTTGATGAAGCAAAAGTAACAAGGTTCCTAGTGAAATCATTTTGAATTTCTCCTTGGGCAGAAATTTGTTTAGTTTTCTGAGGTCCAAAATGGGGCGCATGCCCCTGGTTTTCTTTGGAACCAGAAAGTAATGGGAGTAGAACCCTGTGTTCCGTTGATGCAGCGGCACTACTTCTACTGCCCTGTTGTTCAGAAGGCCCTGAATCTCTGCGGCGAGAAGATCTGACTGAAGGGTTGACAGCTTGGGCTGTCGTTTGGGAGGACGATGCGGAGGGGCCTCCACAAGATTGAGTGAATACCCCTCGCGGATTGTCTGGAGGACCCATCTGTCTGAGGTTATGGACTTCCATTGATTGTAGAAGTGCAACAGACGACCTTCCACCACTGAGGAAGAGTCCACCTCAGGCAGCTGAGGTTGGACTTGGGCCAACGACTCAGAAGGCGGTGCTGGGCGCTTTGGGTCCTTGCGCCTTCTGCTGCATTTTCTTTTGAGGCTGGGGAGCTTGATTCTTATGAAAACTTCCTCTGCCTTTGCCTCGAAAGGACTGACAGTTATGGAACTGGTGTTTATTAACACCCCCGCGAGAGGGGACAGGAGGAGGTCGAGACAACTTAATGGCTTACCTAGTCTTTTGTGTAGCTTCTAGAGCCTGTTCTACTTGAGGGCCGAAGAGATACACACCATCAAAAGGCAACGCCATTACCTGCTGCTGTGCATCATTCGTGAAACCTGAAGTGCGCAGCCAGGAATGACGGTGGTACAAATATCAGCTGCCGCCCGGGAAGCAGTATCGAAAGCACCCATAGCCGCTTTAACCTGCTGGTTGTTAGATTCGATACCCCTGGTAATGGTTTGAAGTAGCTCTGACTTTATGTCCAATTCCGGTAGAGCTTCAACCATCTGTTTGAGTGAGTGCCAAAGGATATACTCACATTGAGAGAAATAGCCTTGGTAGCTGGCAATACGCATACCCAGGGTGGAGGCAGCAAAGACTCTCTTACCTAAAGTGTCTATCTTACGAGATTCTTTGTTGATAGGTCGAGCTATAGTAGTCTGGGGGAGGACGACCTTATCATTCTCTGCCAAAACTACAATAGGATCCGCAAAGGCTTGGGACGCCAGAATTGGTCGATCCTTGGGGGCTGAGTATTTCCTATCTATGGATTTAGCCACCGAAGGAATGAGAGCAGGATTATTCCATACCATTTGAGACAGCATCTCAAAGGAGGGCTGTACCGGAGGAGTCAAATCCGTAGGGATCTCCAGAACATGGAGGTATTGGAGTCTTAGCAATTTCCCAGGATCGATGTGTGTAGTTTGGAGAGAAAGAGTGGAAATCAAGTTTTTCAGCAGAGACTTAAAAGACAGGTCCTCCAGGAATAGATCCTGTTTCTTCCACTTCATCACCCAGCCTAAGGTCTGGGTCAGGCTCAATGTCATCTCCTGACAGTCCAGGAGGTACTGCATGGACAGGAAAGGAGTGAAAATCAGAGGGAAATGAGGAAGGAAAAGGGGAAAAGGAGGAGTCCTGAAGGGTGGATGATGCCCTAAGAACCCCCGGCTCCGCAGAAACGCACGGCGCCGATGAAGCGCACGGCACTGAGGACAGCGCCAACGGCTATTACGACACCGAGGACAGCACTGAAGCCACACGGCGCCGAAGACGGTGCTGCAAAGCTACGCGGCGCCGATGATGCACACAGCGCTGATGACGGTGCCGACGGACACATCGGCACCGAAGACGGTGCCGAGCGTGCCATCTATGCCGAGGGCGCCGAAAACACCCCAAGACTCTGAAAGACAGGATTTGAGGAGAAGGGAGGGAGGAAGAAGAGCAGGAGATGGAGGCAACGGTGTGGCCCCCCTGCGCCACAGCCATGAGGGGAAACACCTAAGCGCGGAGTCGATGGCACTGAAGATGGTGCTGTGCGACCAGGGAGGCTCAACCGCCCTACCCGGTCTCCCAAGAAGCCCGAAGGCCCCTGAGTGACCGGGCTAGGCAGCTGGACCAACCTCCAAGCCCATTGCTCCATATGAGCGGCCCACTGATGAAACTGCTCATCTGAAGACCTACCAGAGGGCGGGGTAGGGCTCTGATGTCGAAGACGTTGGCTACCGGAAACAGAAGCAGGAGACTCCGAAGGAGGAGACCGGCAACTAGCCCCAATAACTGACCATCTACGCGCAGACATATCAGAGGGCAACCTCGAGTGATGCCTTCTCTTTTTTGACCTGTGGGCCAAAGAAGAGCTTGAGGCCGAACGGTGCCGAGAATGCGACCGTTTATTTTTATGCTTTTGAGGGGAACGCCCGCCCCCTCGAGCATTGGACTGACCATTGTCAGACCCTCCCCCCTCCAGAGAAGGCGACAGACCGGACCCAGCCCGACTGACTGAACAGCTTTCATATGAAGTCTCCCTACCGACACCTGACCTGCTCATGGTCGACTCCGTCAAAGTAGGCTGAGACTTCTTTGTAAATAAGAATAAACTTAAGCGATACTTATTCGAGATATTACTACAAAATAACAAAACTG